>OW799233.1:179565234-180862734 GCA_941918925.1 Phyto melanocephala | reverse complement strand
GTTTTTTTTTTTGCATTTTTGCTAATTTTCGTTAGTAAAACGTATACACTTTTTGCAAGTAATAACTTGCTTGTGGCAACGTAAAGTTAGCTTTTGACTAGGAAGCTAATATCTTCAAAATAATAAGAAAAATTGTTTTACATTAATGTACAATATTAAAGCCTTACTGGTAAACTTAAACGATTAAGGGTCATTATTACAACTTGCCGTTAGTTGAAGGCAGGATTTTGTCGGACCGATAAATGGTTTTTCATTATTAACCCTTCATTTATTATTTTTTTATACATTAAATATTATTATTATTATAATTATTAATAATAACAATGGGCCAATTCAAAGTGGTTGCATATCAGTCGTATTTGTACTATTTCATATTATTTTATGCATGCATAAAATTTTTGTTAGTAATTTCCATACAAAAAAAATAATACGACTTTACACATTTGTTTCCTATGTATAAGAAATTGTTTATGTTATACTTTTAACCATACTGTCTCTCAGAGAGAATTTCTTCGCTTCTCACCTCTCAGAGAGAATATTTTCTATTTTCTTCTTTCCTGTATACATAAAATTTTTAACAGCGTCATCTCTTTGTCTTCTTTCTTGTAATTAATACATAATTTGTTAACAAAAGGTGTTCAAAGTCACTAGTCATATTAATATGAATTATATGACATAGTACAATATGAGAGTCTACTTTGAATTGGCCCAATAAAGAAAGTAAAGTTGTAATAATGTAAAGCTATTTAACGTTCACCAAAAATTTTATCTTTAACTAACGGCAAGTTGTAATAATGGTACTTATAAAAATTAAATTTAATTTTTATCATCAAGAAGATATAAATTTTAGACACTTTTAGTTAGAAAATTTAATTTTAGAAATTAAAACTGAGATCTTAACCAAATCAATTAAAGAAAGATATATTATATACCAAATAAAATATTCAATTTCCATCTCCGCATCAGTATGCCACTTATAAAAAAACATCAAATTGGGGATACAGAGAATAAAAACAATCATACAATTACATATATAGACATTATCTCATTTCATCTCATCACAGATCTCTTTTCAATTTAGGCACAAACAAAAAATAAATGAAAACAAACAATCGTAACGGTAGTTGAACTGTACGTATTGCCAAATAGGTATTAAAGACTTTTGGCTGTCATCGTTAACTGTATGAGTGACACAAAAACTGTGAAATCAACTCACACCAAATATATCAGTGATTTTCAATGTACATGCGAATGGAGGCAATTTAAATTTATGTAGAAAGAATATTTGTTTAAAAATCAATAAACTGTGATGCATTAAAATACTTAATTTGAAAAAAATGTGCAATAGATTTTCAAGTTTAAGAAGAAATGTTTTATAAATTTTTATTACTAATGATTTCCGACAACAATTTGTTTATAAGGCGATTTAAAGTAGTTACAAAATCTATAAAGTATTCAGAATTGTTAAGATATCTATTATTTTTTTTATATAAAAATTAAATTTCAAAAATGTTTTAGATGTATGAAAAATCGTTAATGTGCATATTCCTTTTTTTTTAAATAAAAAAAAAATAATTTAAAAAAAAATTATTTTATAAAAAAAATTTATTAAAAAAGTATTGTTTTAATTTTTAAAATTGTTAGGAAATGGAGTGAGATTATAAAGAAGAAATGTATGTATAAAATGAAGGATATGGAACCTCTGGTGTGTAGGTATAATACTTAATGGTTTTTGTCTGCAGTGACTAAATAAACTGAAATTTAAAGAGAATTTAATAGTTTGATTAAAACTTACTTTGTAGTTAGTTTTTTTTTCTTTATTTTTTATTTTATCTCCAGAGAAATAATAAAAGCATTTTTGATATTTTTCGCATCTTCTTGTACATATGTATGTACATACATAGGTATGTGTTGTATGTGTATAATTTTTAACACTTTTACATAAAAATTTTGAAAAAAACGGATTTAAAAAACAGTTTTTTTTCTGTTAAAAGGCAAACTTAAATTATCTTCCCTGTGATGTGTCATTTTTTTTTTTAAATTTTATATTACTGTGTTTCTTGGGCCAACTTTTAAAGCTTAATTCTTAAAATATTTGTACATTTAATACTCTGTAAAACATTTTATTAAATTATCTTGTTATCCTAATATTAGTTTGTCTTACGCAAAAAGTTGCAAACGTTTCTACTATGTTATACAATGCACAACCAAAGTCCCTTTTTAACTTTGCACTTTTTTTCTATTTTTCTTTCATTCTCATGCTTTTGAATATTAAAATGCAGAATTCAATTTTATCTAAAGTTTTTCTTTCGTAATACTTACACAATTATTCTTTCTTATCTTATTTTTGTTAAAATTATTATTTTTTTATTTCTCACAAATTATATGCAATTGTTTTCTCTTCTGCATTATTATATTTTTGCTCCATATTTAGTTTTGCATCTTTTTGTCTCCCTTAAGTTTAGTTCTTAACCTCAGTCAAGGGCATTATGGAATTACGGTTCATAGTTTGCTCTAAATATTTGTTGGTATTCCTTCGCAACAAAAAAGCAACAAAAGAGGAGGTAGAGTGTTGCAATAATAACAATAACAAAAAAACTCTATTGTATTATAAGTTTATACAAAATTTCACAAGAATAAAAATAATGCATTCAAAGTAATTATGAAAAAAAGCAATACCGTATTATAACAGTGTGATACAAGAGAAAATCGACACAATATCAAGTATTTTATTAAACATTTACAATTAAAGTAGACAAATGTTAAGTTTATATAAATTTTTATATCTTCCACCAAAAAAAATGGCGGGGGTATATTCATTTTGTCATTCCGTTTGTTACACATCGAAACATTCATTTTAGACCCCATAAATTATATATTTTCTGAATCGGGGTTTCATTTTATGATTATCTAGCTATGTCTGTCTGTCTGTTGAAAGCACGATAGAGGTCGGACCGAAAAAGCTAGGGGACTCAAATTTTGCCAGAATATTTCTTATAGACAAGGTTTGTTTGGTATTGAAAATGGGCTAAATTTTTGGTCAAAGGCTTTGTACTAACGGAAAATAATGTGACACGCCCACTTTTACGCCCATCTCCCATGTAACGCTTTATCTCAAATTCATAATAATTTGCATTAGCAAATAAACCGGGTTTATCTACCGGGCAAAAAGCTAACTATTGCAGTACTCTATTAACTATTTCGGTACTCCTCATTTATACTGTGACGCCAGACTGATGATTGTGATCTAGAACTTTCCATGCACTTCTATCACAGACATCTGATTATCTTCTTACATACATATGTTAGTTTATCAAAATAACTAAATCCTAAAAGCAAACTTGTGGTGAAAGTATTTTAAATAAATTTTTACTGCTTAGAGCTTTTTAAATAATGGATATATTCCAACGTATTAATTTACCCACTGTACAATGAAATCTTAATTATATATATACAGTGCCGTGCATTTTAATAGACAATTATTTATTCAAGGTGTGCGTAGACAATTCTTTATTTAAAATGTGTAGATACTTCAACGAAGCCAGAAGGTACTAAAAACTTATTGCCTTTAAAGCGTGTCTATTAAGATTTTTTTTAATGTATTTTTAAAAATTTTAAACTCACAGTTTGTTTGTTGATATGGGAATAAGGCACTTTTGATTTAATGAGTCGATTATGGATAGCAACCAAACCTCAGTTACGTTGCCAGTTGCCAAAAAAGGCATTGCAGATGGCAACTGGCAACTAGCAGCTGTCAATTTTATATGAAAATTTGGCAACCGAAAAATTGTAGTTGCTAGCTGGCAACGCAACTAAAGTTCGGTTGCTATCTATAATCGACCCATAAGTCTAGGTGGAAAATAATATGTCTGTATGTATTTTTAGTATTTTCTAAATTTCTAAATCTAAATTTTTGAATTTGTTGATCAAGTTTATGTTGAAAATGATATGATGGCACTTCTTGTATTTTCCATGTTCATAAATATTGAATTACATATTAAATTAGGCCTGTTAATCCAATTTGAGTTTAAAAATTAAAGAGAATAACGTTAAAGCATTTTGTCATTATAACAGACACTTTTGCGCTTTCTGACGTGAATGTAAAATTTAGAAATTAGGAATCATGGGGGGGACTAAGCAATACTATATTTAAATTAATTTACAAAATGAAGGCTAAAAAGCAAAAAGGACTACACAGTTCTCACAATATTTTTTTATTTTTCCAAATAAAATTAATGAGATAAATAAGCTTTCATAAATCTTACGAAAAACTACTTTGTATTTGAAAACGAATAACTTGAATATTAAATGAGAAAGAAGTCGGTACGGTACATTGATAGTCAATAATTTATTAATGCATATGTAAAAACTCTTTAAAGTTGTATCTAAATTATCTGGCTTCAAAACGTAATACGGTCACTTTATAAAAAATTGCAGTGTATTTATGTAAATATTTTTTATTGAAGAAATTTTAAAATTACTTTTTACATACAAAATCCAACAGCAATTCTCGTGACTTTATTTTGCACAAGGAAACACAGATGAATTGGTTTTGTTTTGTTACTCGTATTTTGATTACAACTTGTTAGTTTAGTTTTGGGAATTTATGTTTGTTCATATGAACAATATATGTAACAAAATCGTTGAACTTTAAATCAAATCGATAAAGTTGATTTTTAAGCAGAAAGAGGAAAGGGTAGAAGTAATATAATAATGAGCAACAATAAACAATTCTATATAAAAAACTATAAGCAACAATGAAGCAGTGTTTTTCGGATTTTCATAAGTCTAGAATGTGAAAATAATCCTATTTACAAAATAATCATTTTAACCTCTAAGTGCACTTAAAACAATTTCTGATATATTTTCTAATTGAATAGCCCATTAATAAAATAAAAACATTAACAAATATTATAACATCCTTGTCAATAGTCGAGTTTTACGTATTTTATATTTGATAATAAAAATGTATCTTTATTATTGTACTGAATTAATAGTATAGCTATTTATATTTATACATTCCGACATTTATATTTACATATTTATGTATACACTTTAACATGTGGTACAAAAATATTTTAATATTTTATTTATTTTTAATATTTTAAATTGCAAAAATATTAGCTTTTCTAATTTATTCTTAAAATACTAATTAAATAAAACAAGAGTGTCAGCGTTGGATAATAAACAGTAATGATTACTTATGTTGTTTACTAAATCTACTAAATTAAAAATGTTGATAAAATCTTTAGCTACATTGGCCTGAAAATAGCTAAAAGGGCATTACTTTTCACAATTACAAAAGCAAGTAACAATAAAAAAAACAATTTTCACTCACTGTGGACAACATCTGAGCATCGAATGAGACTGATCCCATGCCCTAAAAGTGTTCTCTCCCAGAGATATGCGCGTTTTATAAAAGTGAAGTCGACGATTCTAAGCGCAAATAGAAAGGGACCTAACGGTAAAATTTATTTATTTTCATTTTTTTCCCTACTAAATAAACAAAATAACTTGATTTTACGAAACTACAAAAAATTTATTTTTTTCATAAAAAATTTACTAATTATTCAGGATATTCTCCCAATGATTTTCAAAATTTTAGTTTTATTAGTTGTTGTGTTTAAAATTTATTAAAAAGTTTAAAATTATTACAAGTTTTATTTAAAATTTTTCATAAACAATATGAGAATTTTAAATAATTCAAGAAACAAAGATAAAAACTTCTTCATAAACCCAACCAACAATTTTATTCAATTTTCATTATTTTATTATTCTAATCCCTTATATATTTGGCTAACACATTGGTTAACACAAAATATATATTAAGGGCAACCGAATAATAAAATTTCATTTATTAACATAAAAAATTTACTAATTATTCAGAATATTCTCCCAATGATTTTCAAAATTTTAGTTTTATAAAATGTGAAATGCATATAGACCAGCTTAAACACAACAACCAATAAAACTAAAATTTATTTTTTTCCTTATGAACAATTTAAAAAAATAGAAAAAATCATTTATTCTTTAAAATGGATCTCCTGAACAAAACCTGTTTTTATACCCTTCACACAGTGAAAAAGGGTATATATAGGTTTGTCATTCCGTGTGAAATTTCTACAATTTTCATTTCCGACCCCATAAAGTATATATTTTCTGAAAGCTTATGAATAGAGGAGTCGATTAAGCCCTGACCGTCTGTCCGTCTGTCCGTCTGACCGTCTGTCCGTGTGTATGTTGAAATCAACTTTTTGAAGCCCCCCGACATAGGTTGGACCCGGGTAAGGTATTAAAATATCAGAAATATTCGGGAGTAGATCGGTATTGAAAATCAGAAACATCGGTACATAAACAACTGAGATATGAGCAAAAACCCACGACCACCTCGATTTTCTTTTCATAAAAACAACATTACAACAACAACATACATACATACAAACGTGTATACTGGTTAGAGAAAACGTGGCATCGAATCCCAGCTGAGGCAAAAAAAATTTTTTTTAAATTTTTTTACCCTTAGGTTCCTTTCTCTATGAGCTGTCACATATACTGTTTTGACAACGAAATTTTGCAAAATGTCAAAAAACAGTGGTATAAACGGTATAGATTTTAATAAAGATTTTCAATCAAATCTATTTGATTTCGCTCAGGTGTAAATGTAGTATTAGTATTTTGGAAGTTATAAACGTTTGAAATTACTACTAACACATGCACAAACCATTTATGTGTAACAAAATAAAAAATAAAAAAAAAACAAAGTAATGCATGTTGAATCAACATTGTTGATATAAATTGTTTTTGCAAAAACAGTGCTTTATGTAAGTATATGCTACATACATATTAATAAGAAAGCAAAACAAACATTTACAACTAGATAACGACCACAATATACTAATGCTAGTAATACTTCTTTCTTTTTTGGTTTTAATCCCTAAGAAATATTTTTTATTTTAAATTTCGCGTTCAACATGAACAATTTCTGTAACTTAAAAATTATAAGCCATTTTAGAATGAGCATTTAATCATTTTATACAAATTAATCTGATTGTTTTTGGTACTTGGTATTCAATGTGTTAATTTTGTTTTATTAAACTATTAAAGCAAATAAGCAATATGCTTACATATTAATTATTCTAATGCTTGAAACATCAATAAAAAATAATCTTGCATAGGAGTTTAGACCTAAACGTTTCTACAGTGAACTAAAGCTGATTATCTCGGATGTAAACGTTTTTTTTTTTTCAAATATAACAAAGCACTCCCATACATCAATATACATTTTTAACACTTAACCGGACCCCTATTTAACTCAAAATCACCAAAAAAAACTTTACAACTAATACTTTCTTACCACAAAACAAGTGAAATATCCGTTTGGTTACAATATAACATTTTTATTAAAAAAAAAAACTACTTAAACATAACAACCGTCTGTCAGAAAATGTTTGGCAAAAAGAAAAAAAAACATGAATAATAGCAACAACAAAAAAAAATAGCAAATGATAAAAAAAGGAAAAAGAAAAACTTTTAGCCAAAGACATAATAAATCACTAAATACGTTTTGAGATCTGCTCAAAACATGTTTAAACACCCACATTAATAGCAAAGTACACAAACACACTTACATTGATAAGGTTTTGAAACTAAACTGAATGTCCAAATCCATAGTTACAAAGTGGAAAGATAAAGAACATTTTTACAAATCTATCAAAAAAAAAGGAAGATTTTTTCCAACGTTTCTCATAGTTTTTGTCGGTGCGTGTCTAAAGCTTGTGTTTCATAATGCTTTTAGTTTATTTCCTAAGTAGTTTAGCACATTTTAAGCACACACAAAATTCCTATTTAAATACTTTTAAACAAATGCTGGTTTAAATTCAATTTAATGTTTTATCACATTTTTATTTGCATTTGCAAACTTTTTTTTACTGAATTTACATCCCAAATATTGCTGACAACTTTTTTTGTTTCTTCTACTTAATATTTACGGTACGGCACAATTACGCTTTCTCAATTGACAATTGACCTTTTACTTATATATAAGAGGACAACACATACACACAAACATATTTGTTAAGTTAAAGTGTGCAATGAATACAAGTGACTGATGGCATACATCAATTTAAATAAGTGAAAATGTTTGTTATGTTTAAGAAAACATATGCACACACATACATACATACATACTTCTCATTCTTTGCAACGCATCGCATAAGATTATTTGTGCTAAATATTTGAAGAATTTAAGTTTGCACAAAAATTATTTGTATTGGATTTTGTGTTGATTTTATTATTTTAAATGGTTTAATAAACATTAAGAAAATGTGTGATAATGCGCCAGATATCAATAAAATAATTTTAATAGAAGCCGGTAATAAATTTTCCAGCCAGATTCTGGTAGCACAACTTAATGAGGGCTACCTAAAATCATTAACCGTAATATGTCTGCTCTATATTAAAAAAAAAAAAAACAAATTTTAATCAAAATGTGTGTTAAAGCACAGGGTGTCTGCCGGAAAGGTATACTACTTTGTTTGTTTATAATTTTTGATTAAATGAAAGAGAATTGATCTTATATTAATAAATATTTCATTTAATGTCGGCAATTATGTATAGAATACAAAATCAGATAAATGTTCGTCTCTGTTAGCCTCACAAATGCGAGCCCTTTTGAGTAAATTTCTCATTACATTCTCATACATTTCAAGCGGTATTTCATTACGAATATTTTGCTTGAGTTGCTCCAGCATTTCTAGTTTGTTTGCATAAACCAGATATCCCCACAAAAATAAGTCAGGCGACCGTGGAGGCCAATCAACATCACATTCCTTTAAATAACTTGTTGTGGACGCCGTCTTCAGTTGTAAAGAAGTAAGTGACACCAGCCTGTCACTTTTAATGGATGAAAATGTGACTTTTAAATAGTTTAAGGGTTTTCTATTGCCCAGATTCGACTATTCTGTTTATTCTCGTACCCATTCAAATGAAAATGTGCCTCGTCACTCATTATGTTTTTTTCTTGAAAATCGGAGATGTCATGGGCGAGCTGTAACATCCTTTTGGCATATGTGTGGCGGCTTAAATGCGCTTCTGGGAGAAGCTCTTGTGTCAACTTAATCTTAAATGGAAACAAATGCAAATCTTTGTGCAAGATTGTGGCCAAAGTTGTTCTATGAAGACCAAGCTCCTGAGCACGGCGTCGCATTAAGATTGATGGATTCTTCTGATGAACACTTTCTTGAACAGTAGTTATGTTTTCAGCCGATCTTGCAGTTAGTTGTGGTCCATGCTTGGGCCTATCAGTTACAGTTCCTCTTGCTTTGAAATCATTCACAACACGATAAATAGTGCATCTTGTTGGCACGTTCTTTCTCCCAAAAATTTCACGTAACTTTCTCATCGTCACAGTAATCGATGATTGATTTTGATAAACTTTTTCAACGATTAACGTCTCTACTTCACGACTGCCAAATATGAACTGTCAAGGCTAATGACAGGGCGGACGGACGGATGGACAACACATAACAAATAACAAAATTAATCTTTTTATATTTTGTTAATATATTAATATATGATATTTACCATAGAGTTTAATATTTATTTAAAATTTTTTTAACTTTTGTCACTATTTATTATTATTAAAATTAAAAACTCTACTTTATATTTTGCAAATGCTTGAAATTTTTTATATTTATAATTACTTGATTGCAAATAAAGGGTCCGCCAAATAACTTTTTTTTTTTGAAAATGCTATAAAAGAGTGTAGCTTTGGCTGTGTGGCACTTAGCGCCGTCCTGTTGAAACCAAATGTTGCCAATATCCTCTTCTCCAATTTTTGTGAACAAAACTTCGTTCAACATGGCCCGATAACGATCGCCATTGACTACGGCCACTTCTTGCTCATTTTCGAAGAAAAATTGCCCAATAATGCCTCTGGACTAAAATCCGCACCAAACAATGACTGGTTTTTCGTGTATCGGCTTTTCAATGTATGCGTGCGGGTTTTCTGTGCCCCAAATGCGACAATTTTGCTAGTTTACATACCCGCCAAGATCAAAATGAGCTTCATCTGAAAAGATGATTTTTTTTTTGGCAAAATCGGCCGAAGTAATGTCGCAATATTTCCCAGCGTTGTTCAAGCGTATACACAACCATATTCGTTCAGGAAGGCTAAAACTAATTATCTGTCCAATCAGACATGGGCTAAGTGTCACCATTCACGAAATAAGCACTAGTTGAAAAAAAAACGTTAGATGGCGGACCCTTTATTTGAAACAATATTAGAGGGCACAATAAAAGAAAACCAGCCACAAAAAATTTCAAAATTACTGAAAATATAAATCTATCGTATAACACATCTTTGTGCCAGTAAAAGCAAACAGTAGTTACAAATTGTGTCTTATTTCTTTTAAACATGTTCATAATGATGAGTGTTTGCGGCGACGTGTTGCGACTATTAAGGCCAAAATGGAGAGAAAAAAAAACAGAGTTATAAATGATGTACAAATTGTGGCACTATTATGCTTTTTGTTTGTTTTGTTTTTTTTTCACTTTTTTTGCCACATGTTTGTTTTACAAAAAAAAAAAACGCAGCAAATAATAATTTTGTAACAAAAAGAAAATACAACTAAAATTACTTAGTTAACGTATGAGTATTATGGAATGAATTGACAAAATAATATTATTCATACGCACTCTCCAGCAGTGATTTAATTTAGCAGCATATATTCATGACTTAAAACAAACAAAAATAAGACTTAAATGTAAAAAAATTATTAAATTTAAAGGAGACACCAAATTAAAGAGAAACACCATTTGTTTCTAAGCAAAAAACTTTCAGTTACATACTTATTGTACATCAGTTTGTTGTTCTTTACTTTAAACCGATAACAACTTTAAAAATGATAATAAAAGACCCCAAAGCCACAACAACAACAACTAAATATTCAGCTGCAATGCAATTACTTTAAATACAAAATACAACAATTCTGTTACTTTAAGTGTACTCAATATACAAAACCTAACCGCCATTACATCCTGCTACAATCTCGTTCTCATACAAAATATGCACTTGATTCCCCTTATGATGGAAATACTTAAACAGAATTTTCATATATTTCTAAGATCCCAAATTTAATTAAGACAATTTAAAATTTAAATAAAAAAGTATTTAAATTGTCTTAACAACTTTTTCTTAATTTTACATTTTAATTTTTTTTTTTAAAAACGTCCTAACAAGACTCTAAAAGGTATAAATTAATGGTCTTTGAATATTTTACACAGTTCGAAAATACTATGATAGTTACTGCCAATAGAGAGATGCCCTTAAATATGTGAACCTAATTGTTTTCTTTTTTTACTAAGTTTTGTAAGCTGGAAATTTAGGGACATTGTATAAATATTCATGGTATTAAATGGCGGTAAGAAGATATTCAAACGAGCAAATACAACTTGTGTGGGTGAGAAAATTATGCTGCATTGAAGAGTGTGTGTAGGAAAAAAAGGTTTCTTACTTAAGGACCACAAAAATTTCAACCACAAAACAACAACAAAACCACAAATGTTTTTCATACCGTTGTGGTTGCAACTACAATACCAACAGCTATAAAAAAAGACAAAAACAAGAAGAGCGACATTGACTATAGTGACAACTTAAAGTGCAATGACTACAAGGCAGCATAATGTTACACTTTCACACACAAACAAACTTTCATTTATATATAGTTTTAACCAAAGTTACACCATTGCAGCTTAGCATGTGTTGGTGTAGAGAATGTTAGTCAAGTGGCACAGAATCATAATACATATTTATTTAAACTTTATAAACACATCTTTACATATTTACTTTTGTATTGGAAAGACAGCTAACTGACTAAGGTTTTCATAAATGTTGATTTTATTGTAGTAAAACATGTTACTGCTTCAAGAGCAGCAACATTGACACCAACATCTTTGCCATCAGCAGCAAAATATTGTTTCATGAAACACGATATTTTTATAGCTAACAAAGTCATTGCAAATGATAGTGATACTAACACCTACAACAACATCAGCAAGCTCATCATCTGCTTGTCTGCTTGTATGCAGGGAGACTGTGCTTTAAAAACCAACCCATTTTTAATATCGCATATTCTTTCATACACAATTTGTATTTTTATAGTTACACTTTCAATTAGTTTGCTAATTTAAAATTTTTAATTTTATTCGCTTAATTCGATTAAATGTTCGAAGTGGATTTACAAAATCAAACATTTCAAATAGAATAATTATTAAGAAAAATTCACCCTTGGTGATGAGTATAAAAATTAAAAAAAGATACAAAAAAATAAGTAAGAACGCTATATTCGGCTGTGCCGAATTTTTGCTACCCTTCACCATCATGTACAATGGCATAATGGCCCCATCGTAACTTAGTATAGATTTCATGTTATATGTCATTTTCCTTAATTGTTTTCGATGCCAGCGTTGATTTTAAGTTTTTACACAATTAACTGGATTCTAGATTCTACAGGACTTTTCATTACCCATATTGATAGGGTTAGGAAAAACAAATATCTGCCATTTTATTTAGGACCTCATCTTGGATTTAACTTTTTTCATAGTTTACTATATTCCACCGATCAAATCCTTTCTTTCATTAAGGGGGTCAAAGTGGGTACTAGATTTGACCCATACATAAATTTATTTTCCGCCATTTTGTATTGGCAGCCATAATGGATTTAAAATTATTTTATATTTTGCTAGCTAAAACCTGTTTGGATGGCCATATCGCTCCTCTTTCTCTTTTGCATAAGCTGAAAAAATTAATTTTCGTATTCGTTTATAAATCTTAGGGAAAACACCAAAGCATTTGTATTTTTGTGTTTATATCTCAGCTAGTTTCAAACCGATTTATCAGTTTTTCTCAGCAGTAATTACGGATTGTATTTTACTTTCCTTAGCTTGTTCAAAAATTAATTAGGAGCTTAAGTAACTTGTGTATTCAAAAATGTACAATATATATTTTTTTAAATTTTTTGGCCTATAACTTTGCCGATTTGTCGAAAATTTAGGCATATAATATCTAAAAACGGTAGCAATCGTAACTATAAATTATCATAGGGCTGAAACACGTTAATTTTTATAGTAAAACAGTTATAGGGCGATTGTGCTGGATTTCAATAGCAATTCATTCCCGCATATTTCCAAGACTGATACCCATACAGATCTGGGCAACATGTAAAGTTGATTTCAACCAAGATACGGACAGACGAACATCACTCAAATGATTCCTCTATTCATAAGCTTCCAGAGAATATATAACTTATGGGATCGAAAATAAATATTGTAAAAATTACAAACGGAATGACAAAACTATATATACCCTTGGCACCACAGGTGAAGGGTATAAAGAAATACAAAACAAAAAATAAAAACTCACCAAAAATATAACGTTGATATTCGTTGTGATGCTTCTTAGGATGAAATTGATGAAAAGATGTTAAATTTTAAAGCCATTTAACACGATGTATTTTTGTTGTGAACAACAGCCGCATGTATCATTTCAATTTCTAACAACCGCATGTATATCATTTAAATATTTAAAAGGTAAATAAAATAACAATTTTCAAAGCATCACTTTTTTTACTTTTCATTATTAGTTTTTAATTTGTGTTCGAAATGCGTGCTAAATGAAATGTAGTATCCTTTGTGAACCATAAGCAAGTGTTTGTATGTATGTGAGTTTGTGTCAACGTTACTGACATCAAGCCATTTTATCTACGTGACATTTAAGACTTGTTTTTTAAACTTTATATTCTTTATGTTATTTTTACCATTTAAACACAAATTAATAGAAAAAAACTTGTTTCAACTTCAAACTTTATTTATTTTCACATTAAACTGTGGGATAATGATGAGTTACGAAGGAACAAGAACACAAAAGCACTTTTGGCCCGTTCGATATGTGCTTCAGAAAAACTCATCTAAAGTTGATGCTTCCGTTTTTATCCCAAGAGTAGTTTGCTGTTGTTACTTTTCCATACAATTTTTTTTGCTTGTTGCAATTATTGTTTAGCACATGTTTTCACATTTTTTTATTGTTTTTTTTTTTTTTTTTTTGGATATTTCTGTTATTTTCACCTTGTGTCAGATAATTGCTGTTGTCTGCCACTTAACACTATTTTTTATATTAAACGAAAAATAAAATAAAAATATCACCCAACTGGTTATAAGTTTGTTGTAGTGCTGGCATCACAATATTTTAAAACTATAATCTATTCTCCATTTCCGCTGGGTAAACTAGTAACTGTAGTCAACAATATTTGTTCAAAAACACATACATACATACACTTGGTTGCTCATACATACTTCGTGTAAGTACAACGATTGTTTGTGTGTATTTACAAAAGTATAGTTTTTACACGCTTGGTTTATCAAACATCTGAAAAATATCAAACAAACAAAAAGGCAACATTGTTGCATGTTGAAAAACATTTATATTTTATGTGGTTGAAAAACTCTTATGTACAAAGAGTTAGAGGGGAGCGCATTGAATTACTGGAGTTAACATGATTATGTTATTTGGTTGCCTTCTTAACCTTTTTTTCTACCGATAAAACAAAGATTTATTGAAAATGTTTTATGAAATGGGAATTCAGTGTAGAATGTTCAATTTAAATCGGTAAAACAAATAGTCTGAATTCTTAGAAAGCTCTGTGTTATTTCGAAATAGTTTAACATCATCTGATAACACTGCTCTGCAAAAAATCATTTTTTGTCTTCCCATTTAATAAAACTATGTGAACTATATGTATTTTGACGCGCTGAACTCAAATCCGTTGTCGGTTTTTTTTCCATCAGATCGGGATTTTTTTTATGGGCGTGGCAAATTTTCCCCCTAAATTAGTCAGGTACGGAGACTTATTTCATCCTAACTCGAGAACCAGTCATCCCATTTTCAAAAATGAAACACCAAAAAATGTGTAGCAAAATTGTATTTATGTTAGTGGAATAAAAATTTTCTTTATCTCTTATCGTTTTGGAGTTATTTAGAAATTAATGGAGAAAAAAAAATTTTTTCGTCCACATAGTTTTATTTAATGGAGGATTTTGCTGCTGAGCAGTGTAATTAACACCATTCCAATTTTCCACACAACATACCGACACCAAGCAGCACACTCAAATGGGTATTATTGATAAAACTTTCTTGTTAATCATTCATCATTAATACAATTTTTAATAAAATCTGACGTTCACTTCAAATTTTTCACAAATATGGGAACAGGTTTTCAATTTCAATTTATTTTGTACAATAATAGTAACCTAGCCTATGGGCCATAATCAGTTACAAACCTCTTCTATTAAAAAATAATAATAAATTATAAAATATTAATAAAAATAATAATAATTTTCTCTTGCAAATTATGTTGAATTTTTTGTTGTTGTTAGACATTTCGCTTTCCGTAAAATTTTAGTATACAAAACTGTATTCACAGTAGGCGATGGTTCAGTTTTACGTTATAAAGCAGAATAAATAGCAAAAAAAGTCTTGTTTTTTTTCAAATAATTCCAGCTTTACCCCAGATCTTACATTTGTATGTAGTCGTAGATACAATTCCTTCGAATCGTGAACAAATTTTCATTTCTCTTTAAGTGAAAACTTCACTCAGTTATATTTATTACAGGTGGATCAGTTTTATTTATTAACGATTAAAATATCAGGCAAAATCAAAACATTTGAAGGGCAAAAGTATTCGCAATAGGTGTGAGAGTATGTTTGTATGTGTGTTCGTTAACAATAGCAGACTTTATTTTACGGTGTAGTATAATTGTATAATTTTGTTTCATATTGTTTGTAACAAATTGTAAGTCATTCAAAACATACTTGTTTAACGTTGGGGGAATTAAATAAAATACAATCTGTTATTTATTTGTTAATTTTTTTAATTACACTTTAATGGAAAACACACATGCAACGGTTAAATAGAAAACCTGTTAGAAGGCCTAATTAAACCGTAACAATTTGCCCTGTTAGGATTTTATGTATATGTATCCTAACTTAAATTAACTATATGAATTATATTTGCATTAACTTGTAAAATGTAAAAAATAAAATTGAAAAGTATAGCTTTATCTGCGCTATATGATTTCCTATTTTAATTAATTTCTTCGCAATATACACAAAGCGGTTCAAAGATGACAAACAAATTATTTTGTCCCCTTTAATGATACATAAATTTATTTCTTAAATTTTAAAAACTACGGAAAGTTGATAAGTTGGAAAGTGATGAGTTAGCGAGACTGGGCTCGGTAATAGTGGATCCTGATAGGGTGGAGGCGGTTAGGCCTCCATTAGGCTTCTATTTCGGTAGGATCAGGGAATGGGTTCTAGGCGAGACTAATCGGGACTGGAGTAACCGAACGGACGGCAGAGTATTACGGACGCTGCGGCCGATACTCAGCAAATCTGATTCAGATTTGCTTTTGGTCAGGGATAGGGTCTGCGTGAGGATCATGATAGGGATTATTACGGGCCACTGCATGTTGGGCAGGGTGGCGGTAAGAATGGGACGGAGCCTCTCGGATATGTATAGACTGTGTGAGGATCCGGAGGAGTTGGAGTCAGTTGAGCACATTCTGTGCCAATGTCCCAGACTGCAGATTGGCAGATTGAGATGGCTAGGTAGTAGATTTCTTGGCGAATTGGGTGATGTCTCGAGCTGTGGACTCAAGAATCTGATAAGATTCGTAATGGGAATGACCTTTAGTTTGTTGTCCACTTCACACCTCTTCCGTCTTCTTTCTTTCTTCTTCCCTTCTCTTCTTCTCGTGTTCTGATTTCTATCTCTTTTATTACTTTTAAGGCGTCACAATGGACCGTATTGGTCTCTGGGTGAGGGTGTAAAGGTTGCTTCACACCGGCCTTACTTACCTACCTTCATACCTGCATTATTTTAGACAACTATTAATTATTTAAACAAAAGGGTAACAAATTTTGATAGTTCCCCCATCAGATTTTAGTGTTTTCAAAAATATAGGTGTTGCCGTAGAGTATTAAACGAAAAACCTATAAGAAGTAATAAAGTCAATAACATGGTGTGCGGTCGACTTGTTTGACCGTAATTTAGTTGTACTTTTTATTTTGACTTGAATTTTTTTTAATGAATTGCTATTGAAACTCAGCATAATCGCCCATGAGCAAATAACACGACTGCTTCTGTTTGTTTTCATTTTTTTCCACGAAACTCAATATTTTTTAGAACTATGATATCTTATAGATAAGTCTGTTACTATTTATGGCTCTTAAGATGTTCGTAAAATTTTTTTGACAAAGTTATAGGCAAAAATAATTTTAAAGAAATATATATTTTTATATCAAGTAGAAAAGTTCCTAATTTTTAGACAAGCTAAAGACACCAAAACACTAGCCATATTCTCGAAAATTATTTCCGAGAAAAAATTACAATTCGGTAAGAAATTAACTGAGATATAAGAACAAAAATACAAATTTTTCGGTTTTTGTTTCTTAATTAAAAAAAATAATAATTGTTTCCACTTCTGAACTACTGAGAGAAGCGACAAGGGTATCAACAGAAAGGACTTGACTAGCAGAATACAAAACAGTATAAAATTTAAAATTCAAGCTGGCCGCCACTACAAAATTGTGTACAATTAAAAATGAACCCACTCCAACCCCTACAATATTTGTATGCAGTAAACTATGAGAAAGGTCAAATCCGAGATAGCGTCCAAAATAAAATGGCGGTTATATGGGTCGAATGTAGTAATTACGGCCTTGCTCCCTTTAACCCCGACAATATTGGTATCAAAAGGAAGGGCATGGCCAGTAGAATACAGTAAACTATAAAAAAGTTCAAATCCGAAATAACGTCCTAAACAAAATGGCGAATAATTTTTTTTAACCTCATCGATATGAGCATCAAATTAAAGGGCTTGACTACTTGAATGCAACTTACTAATTCAAAATCAAAGATGTCGTCAGAAATAAGCTAAGCAAGCTACGATGTGGTCACAATACCTCTGTACATGATGGTGAAGAGTATTTTCAGATTCGACACGGCTGAATATATCATTCAATAATATATATACAAGGTACTTTTAAAGTCACAGCTGATTATTTAATTTTTTTGCTGTTTCCATAACATGATCTATCATATGTTGTTTTTGTTTTACCAACACAAATACGGTATTTAATAACCACGTTGCGCATTTTTTTACAAATTCCTTTTTTACACTCAGCTGTTGTTTGACAGTTCTCATCATATTGCAACAATAAAAACCATTAATTTCTTTTGTTGTCGTTATGATTAGCTTGCATTATTGTAACATGATACACATAAAGCACACTTTTTGCAAAACTAATTTGTACAAACACAGATTACTTTGTTTATTTTTTATTTTGTTACAAACATTTGCTAATGAATTAGTAGCAACTTTAAATGCTTATAACTTTTAAAATACCATACGAATTTTAAAAGGATCTAAACCGAAAACATCTGAAATGATTTTATATTAAAATCGGTTGTATAAGATGAACATAAGCTCTGCTACAAGAAATCATCTTGCCTATTAATATAGAAATGATTCCGTTGTGTAATAAATAAACCTTTATACAGACATATTTATTTCAGTAGAGCAAACAAAAACCGTTTTACTTCCCTCAACAATGTTTTTATGTATTTGAGAAAAAGGTCAATTAAATGTGTATTGAAATTGTAGAATATATCAAGGTCCATTCATTAATAAAATATTGTTGACAGCCCGATTGGTTTTTGATATAAACGTAAATAGATCTACTTCATTTATAAAAGCAATTTTAATTTTTTTCTCTCCGAGCTAAAATCTTATATAATTTCACCATGTTATAGAGTTTTCAATGCAAAGCTTCCATTGTGTTGTATTCCAAAAGTCGTTCGTAATAAAAGTTTAAAGATTTTATGTAGTATTTACTCTTAAAAGGCCAGAAGGTGTAAAACCTTACGTTTGCTGCCTTTGCGCGAACTTTTAAGTTCTCACTCATATACAGACATGAATAAACAAAACCCCATTTTCGAAACACGCGTTTACAAGTGTCATCAAATGATTCCCACAAACCATAATAATTTTATTACTAATAACTATCATTAACTGGCATTAAATAAGGCAAAACAAACGTAGAACAACAAAACGTTGTTACAAATAAAACAAAAATATGCTTTAAGTATTTCTAAGTATAGATTACAAGGAGAATATCCTTTATTAGGTATGAATAATTTTGGCAATTCCCTTTTTAGCTTTTGTTGAAAAATGTTCTGGTGTTGGTGACGTAAATTATTGTTTAATTGTTTGATGATTCAGATTGTTTCATATTTAAGACTATTTAAATATGTTGAAAACTTAAACTCGATGTAAGTAAATATAAATATAAGTGGATTTGAAGAATTGCTATGTGTTTTTTTTTTACTTTTTTGTCATGAGTGACAATACATACGTACATATATGTTTGTATATGTAGATAAGCTTGCAGTTTTTACAACATTATTTTGTGAACCTATAAAAATATGTATGCATACTCGTATCTATTTGTAAAACAATAAACTTGTGTTTCATATAAGTTTCATTTATGAAACAATTTTTTACGTCAATAAGTTCGATTTTTTTAGTGGAAGAGAAATAAAAAATGGTGTCTAATAAGACGAATTTTGAATAAGACTGTTTTGTATTTCGAATGCAACCAAAATGTTCGGAATTGGCATTGCAGGGTTGTTGTTTATAATAACAATTCTTTGACAATACCGAACAATTTAATTTCACTCGGAAGGCAGAACGGGCATGAATATAATTTTTATATATAAATACACTGTATTTACCTTGCGCGTAAGATCCGTGTCTGATTATTCGTTTGAGGTTAAAATTTGAAATCTTTATTTGTTAGTTTTATTTCTCCAAAAATTATATTCAGAAACTCTTGTCCCATTTTGTGTTTAAGTCACTGTAAATATGTTAAAATAAGAAAGATAAATAACAACTCTTACTGTTCCCAGTATTTAAATTGAAATAAGCTTTAAGTGCTTTTAGTTTTTTGTTCTAAAAAAGCTCTTTTAAATAAGCTCTTTAAAGAAAGCTCTTAAAATAGGCCATGCACCATAATTTTGCAGTCCAAATTTTTTCCCAAAATTGTAAAAATAAATAAATCTTTTATACCCACCACCAATTTTCCGTTCTTTTATAGCTAGGGTTTTTTTCCCGAAAATTTTTTATTTCCCGGAAATTCGATATTTATTTCTTAATATCCCTGAATCCCACCGCCAAACAAATATAAAGTAAATTTGTTTTTAATTAATAAAAAACTTTTTTTAAAAATCATTAAATAGTTTATAATGTAAAAGAAACACTTCTAAACTATTAAAATTAATAAAGAAACTTGAACTTAAAATATAAATTGAGTAAAAATATTTTTTATAGAAAAAAATATTATTCTCTAGATACGAGATCAAATATGAGCACAAAAAAAACAGAAATACAGGTAATTCAACTAAGAGATCAAAAAATAAAATCATTTGATTTCAATTTCAATATAAACATCTGCTTTCGAATCGTAGCCACCTTTTTTATTTCCCGAGATCCCGAAAAATAATCCCGGGAAATCGGGAAGATTAAATAACTGAAATTACCGGGAAATAACCCAATTTATAGCACAAAATGTATTTGTTTGTTTTTAACAGTAATCGCTATGCAATAATCTCTTTATACTAAAATATGTATCACTATCTTTGTATAACTTCGATATGCTAGTAAAATGTTTTCGTAAATTTAGTCTTTCAATGAAAGTGGGCGTTAAAGTAGGCGTGTTGAAGTTGTTTCTACTATTGAATACAACTTAGATATTTCAATATAGTTCTTTATTATTCCAAAATCTTTATTCATAGAGAAATTATATGAATTTGAGGTAAATCGTTATATGGGAGGTGGCGTAAAAGTGGGCGTGTCACATTTATTTTCCGTTACAGCAAAGCATTTGACCAAAAAGCCATGTTTGCCAAATTTCAGAATCGTACATCCAATTTTGTTGGTTTTATGACGTTTTTGTTTTAAATATACCGAAAATTACACTGCGCGGTATAAATTTTCGCACATTTTGATCTATAACTCCTTTCCTAATGCATAGATTTTGACAATTTTCGGGGGAAAATATGGTTCTTATTTAGGAAATATATATTCGAAGTTTTATGACTCTACGTTAATGCGTTTGGACACAATTGCATCTTATTCGATGTTGAAAGGACAAGGACATTACGAGCTAAAACTCTCTTCCTAATATTCGGATTAAGCCCATTTTCAATATCAAACAAACCTTGTGTATAAGAAAGATTCTGGCAAAATTTTAGGCCCCTAGCTTTTTCGGTGCGCCCTCTATCGCGCTTTCAACAGACGGACGGACATAGCTAGATCGTCATAAAATCAAACCCCGATTCAGAATATGGGGTCTAAAATGGATATTTCGATGTGTTACAAACGGAAAGACAAAATGAATATACCCCCAGAATTTTTGGATTAAGAAATTATCAATTAAAATGTATTATGGCAAAAATACATGTTGTTATAACCACTATTATAATTTCAACATGAATACAAAATTATTGATCAAACAATCATTCCTTAAATTCCTTAAATACTTCATATTTGTTTTTGCTACAAATACATTTCATGACTACATTCCTTCACATAAAAAACGTTAGTTCAGGAATTTGTTAAGTGTTTCTTAAATTCACACAGATGAATTTAAATAAAATATTTTTGAGATTTTATCCACCAGGTATATTTTCATTTAAAAATTATACATAAACACTGATATGAATTAACGTCATAATTTGTTTAAAAAAATTCACAGGTATTGCTTTAAATTATCAAAAAAATAATGGAGGAGAATATTTACAACACATTGACTTATTGGATTTGAATATAAAGTAAGTAGACTTGTACTACATACACACATCTGTGTTTTTATATGAACATATGTAGATACATATGTATTGAAAAACATCTACATAGTTCAAATGTAATGAGTATTGCGAGTTATTAAATTTACACATGCCTGCTCATATTCTATTTGAGTAATGATTTACATGTGTATCTGTTGTATGTTTGTTTCATTTTTGTTTAAGTTCGAATCCATCTGATGTGGCACGTAGCATCTTATCTGGAGACCATAATAAAAGTCAGCTATCAAAAGAACAGCAACTACCAGAAATTTGTGAAGAGCTTACACAGTGTAAAACATTATCAACAGCATCGACATCTGATGCTTCAGTTAAGGCAACAAAAAACACAAGCATCCAAATGTTAAACAATGTTGCAGATACTGCTGCTGCTACTGATGATAATAAAATTAGAAATAATGACAATGTCAACAACATCTTGAAAAAAGCTATCGCTAAATTGCAACGTAAAATACAAGAGCCAACAAAAAAGAAATTCTATTTGCACACACGCCTTGAGACACACATCTTACCACTTACAAATGTAGCCTTCGATAGAAGTGGTGAACACTGTCTAACCGGAAGCTATGACAGGACGTGTCGCATCATCAACACTCATACTGGTACAGAAGAACATGTACTTAGGGAGCACGACAATGTTGTCTTTTCGGTCGCTTACAATTTTCCTAAATGGTTAAGTATTAACTCCAACAACATTTTATCGTACAATAAATAAATAAGTGATGTAACGCAATGCAGACAAAAAAAGTTTCGACAGTGATGTCTAGCAATCACTCAGTTAACAGAGTAGTAGAGCATGTTCGTCAGTTAGTGTAGTTTTATTTAATTTATGGATTGATAACAAAACAATAATAAGGAATTATACAACTGGATATAAAGTGAAGATAAATAAAAATAAAACCTAAATGAATAAATTAAAATTCATTGTCCTTAGGGACTAATTTTATTGCCTTGATTTCTCTTCTGACCAAAGTTCAGTATCATTCAATTGATCCGAGTTCTGGATAGCTTGATGGATTTGAAGGCACCAAAAGCACATTATTACTTAAGTATGACTTGAGCGCCACTTTGCTTTAATGGCAAGATATTAGGTCGAGCCAAAAGGTAGACACCTAATGCTGTCTAACAAAAATTTTAGGCAGCTTCTCCAAGCGCTCTTTGATATACATTTTCGAGATTATTGTACCTGACAAAATTCCTACATCCCTTATCACAACTGCCGATAAATTGTCATACCAGAATTTTTAGGAAGTTTCGATTTCCATTTTGTCGTTAATTTATCTTTCACGAGGTGGGAGTAGCCAGCAGTTTAATGTAGAAATTACATTTTTAAAAGAAACCTTTTTTTAATTTTTTTGCACGTTGTTTTACTTACGTATTCGCCTGTGTTCTGCATTCTGAGTGAAATTAAATCACTCGGAATTGCCATTGTAGTGTTATTGTTTATAACAACAATTTCATGTCAAATCCGAGTGATTTAAATTCATTTGGAATGCAGAACACAGGCGATTGTTTACAGCATTTCTATTTGCAACTTTTTGTGTGCTTTGAAGGATTCAGGCCAACGTCCTTTTTATACCCTTCACCTGTCATTCCGTTTGTAATTTTTACAATATTCATTCCAGACCAGGCATATATGTATTTTCTGAAAGCTTATAACTAGGAAGTCGGTTGTCCGTCTATCCGTGTGTTAGGTTAGGTTAGGTAGAACAGGCAGCTGTTGTGCAGCTCACTTGGGTCCATTATATTGATCCCTTTGTGATACCTGAATAGAAAAGTAAGAATAGAATAGAAAGGAAGCAGACAAGTCCAGAGTCTCCGGTGGGAATCGAACCCGCAACCCCCAAACTAGCAGAACAGCACACTGCTGACTAGTCCATCGGGGGTTGGTTGAAATCAATTTAAAGGAGCTCCATATGTAGCAGAGATGGGTATGTAATAACAATGGCCGACCTCCTAAACGCAAGTTGCAATGCATATTTACAATGCATACACTTCGTTAACGCATATGTAAACTTTCTAGCAATGTCCAATGTTCCTAATCGTTTGGCAACTCATTTTACTAAGTATCAGCTGTCAAAATCGCGCATCATTTTTATTTTGTATGCAAACATTTGAGCTGCAATGGCTGAGTTAGTATTTTCCTTGTTTATTTTTAATAAATTATTTATAATTGATAGAGTTTATTTAAATCACAGACTAATAATTTAAATAATTAAACACTTTATATTGCAGAGACAAAAAGTGGATCCATGAGCGTTCCTAAATGTCGATAAAATGCAAAAAAAAAATCTCTGCAACGCAAGGTTGCACTTAAGACATGTTTAGCATTGCATACGCATTTTTTTAAATTATGAATTGCAACTTGCGTTTAGGAAGTCGGCCAATCTTTTGCAAATATCCAGGAATGAATCGCTTTTGAAATCCAATACTTTCTGAGAAATGAGCAAATAAACAAAACAGCCTGTTTCTCTGTTATACGCAAAGAAAATTGTTAAAATTTTTTTTTTAATATATCAACTTATTAAAGCTCGTAATTAGTTTGAGGACACGGTCAAGACACCAAAATTTAGACGGTAGCCTCGATGACTATTGCTGCGTAAAACTGACAAATCGGCCAGAAACTAAACTAAATACAGTTTAATAGTATAATACAATAAACTATGAAAAGTTAAAAATACAAGATGAAATCCTAAACAAAATGGCGGACAACTTTTTTTCTCAACTCCATCATAATACTCATAATGAAATGAAATTGCTCAACTAGTAGAATACAACTAACAATGTAAACATTTGATATCACTATGATCTGGTCACTATAATATTTAGTTTGATCGAATATAAAATTCTTACTTGTTAATATTGGGTATACAAAACTCCGGACAATTGACTTTTCAAGCGACTTTTCTCCCTGAAATGTTGGAGTTCCTCTTCAATATGGCCTTGATTTTTTTCGCCTTATTGCTATCACAAATGCCTTCTGGAAGAACCTGCCTTTCTTGAGTTCTTCAAGTTGTCTTTAAACTTCTTTGAACTCTAGAAATCATTTTCAGTCCGTTGAGAGATGGTTTTTAAAAGTTTTCACTTTGTTTTTTCAAGCTTAAAATTATGTTGATATTTTGAAACGAATAAGATTCACCACAAAATTTTATTACATATAAAATAAATTTTCCAATTTTAGTGATTTAGCAAATTGTTGAAAAAGTCCTTATCCCTAATTTAGTGTTCTTTGAATCCAAATCACATTTGGTCATCACATGATGTACACATGTTATGGTTTTTTGTACTTTAACCAAAATAATTTTCCCTTTTAGACAAAAATATGACTTTTTTTTTTTGTAAGGTAGTGCTTTTTACTGTACGTCCAGTATTTACTAAAATATAAACCTTTTTTAAACTTTGTAGCGATCGTGTTGTTACTGGCTCCTTTGATGCTACGGTCAAAATCTGGTGTGCTTTATCGGGTCAATGTCGCAGCACTCTAATCGGTCATGCTGCTGAAGTAGTGTCGACACAATTTCAACCGATTAACGGTGAAACTGTATGTACATCGTCCATGGATGGTACGGCTCGACTGTTTCACATAGAAACCACACAAGAATTACAAAAACTAAAATATCATGGTGCTGAAGTTATCAACTGTCAATTTAGCAGAGATGGCAATCTCTTGCTAACAGGATCATTCGATAGAACAGCGGCCATATGGGATATAAGATCGAAAAAGTAAGTTCGGTAAACGAAATTAAAATACTTTGATTATAACTACTTTTTTAACAACAGTTTAGTTGCCCAGCTACATGGTCATACTGCAGAACTTAGTAATTGTTTGTGGAACTTTCCGTGTGAACTAATTGCTACCAGTTCGTTAGACAGTACGGCTCGTATTTGGGACTTAAGAAAGCCAAGTGATTCTCTGTTTATTATTAGAGAGCACACTGATGAGGTATTGGATATAGCATTCGATAGTACTGGACGACATTTGGCTACTGGCAGCAATGATTGCACGGCAAGGGTGTGGAGTTTAAAGAGCCATCTGGAAATGCTGTCGGTAATGAAGGGTCACACGGAGGAGGTGTCAAAGGTATATACTAATGTGTGCCAGTGCAGTAGTAAAACATTATTGAAAACAAAAATTGTTGTCCTTTTAAGGTATGTTTCAGTCCACCTGGTGGTATACTGCTGACAGTATCAGCCGATCATACGGCTCGCTTATGGCTAGTAGACTCAGGTTTATGTTCACAAGTCTTAGCTGGCCACACAAGTGATGTATTCTCTTGTGCATTCAGCTATACGGGAGATGTTGTTTTAACAGCATCCAAAGACAATACATGTCGTTTATGGAGATGATATGATTGGTATACTGTTGATATGATAAATGAATAATGTTAGTTGATTTAATTCGAATTTTAAAGTCAAATACTTACCTCTTTTTTGTATAGCAATGGACGTGCCATAATTCCTCTTAAAGTGTTTATCGAATATAAAAAAAGATTTATTTTCAACATTTACTACAAACTCGAGCATATATTTTGTTTTTAATTGGTTTTTTTCTTTTCCTTTTACTTCTTTTCTTTTTAATTTACAAATATCTTGTTTTTTTTTTCTTTTTCTTTTAGCTTAGGTTTTGGAAAGAAAAAAGTGTAAAATGTTGTTCATTTTCTATTTAGTAGGAATATAAGTTGTGGTTGTTTAATAAGGCTTACAATTAATACAAATCATTTTTATTTATTAATTTTTTTTTTTTTAAGAAAACAGTATATATTAAACCAATATCAAATAAAGCTAATAAACATTTAGGAGAAATAATTAAAAAAAAAATAATTACGTATAAAAACATTTTCCATTTAAAAAACAATTGATTAGTTTTTTGTTTTAATTTAATACACAACACAAGAACTAGAACTAGAATCGCGTTACAATTAAACGGAAAACAAATACTTAAAAAGAAAGGAGACATTTAAAATGAAGGAAAATAAAAAAGTTAATAATTCACACATAAAATCAATTTGTAGGAGTAGTTCAACTCTTCTAATCTTGTTTTAGTAAATGGTAATTATTACTTAAAATAGTTGATGATAGAGAAATTGAAGAATAAAACGTAAGTTATTTTATAAAATTCAAGGAATCCCTGTGTGCTATAATATAGTTTTTTTTTAGTTTTTTTTATTTTTTAGTTTTTTTGTTTGTTTTCTTTTTAATTATTATTATTATTACTTTTTTTTTTTTTTTGTTTCCCGTTTTTTGTTTTGTTTAAATTAAACGTATGAATCCTAGAATTAACTTACACAAGTAAAAATTATAAATTGTGTTTTATTAGTTTTAATTTTTGTTTGTTTGTTTGTTTGCGTTTAATTTGTGGGGGGTGGCGGGTAGAGGTATTTCTGCAATACACTTAACATTAATGAATAACTTTTTAGCAACTGGCTTTCTCACATAGAATTTCTTTAAGTGTATTGCAATGATGGTTGTTGATACTTTGTTGTTGTTTTTGTTTTTGGATTTGTGTTCAAAGTTTAATTAATTGTTATTTTTTTAATTGTTTTAATGTAAAAATAATAAAGAGTTATAATACATCACTTGTTGAGAAAAAGAAAGAGTATTAAACGTAGAAAAAAAAACTTATTGTTTTAAATAATTAATTAAGTTTAAGTATACGTTGTATTCTTGTTTAAACTCCTTAATGTTAACAGTTAGCCGGCTAAAAAAAACAAAAACAAAATATGGGTATAATTAAAACTTAAATGACGACGAATTATATATAAAAAAAAAATACAATAAAATAATATTTAGTTAAAATTTGATTGTTTAGACTTTCTGATGTTGTTGTTGTTGTTGTTGTTGCTGAGTGAATTTGTTGTTTGCTGATGAAATGTAGAAATTGTTTGTGTTGTTTTATATTGTTTTTGTGTGTTTTTTTTAGTTGTATTTGGTTGTTGTTGACATAAGTTTTATTTTTTGTTTTAATTTTTTAGTTTTTCTTATTTTGTGTTTTTTGTTTGAATTAAATTTGAACTTTATCAATTAAAATATATAACCGGATTTCAATGTGATGCAGTCTGTAAATATAGAAAACACATTTATTTGTTAAAAAACATAATTTGAGAGAGACAGCAGAAATAGTATAGAGTTAGTTATAGTACATAATATATAGTTAAAACAACTTAAACACTTTAGAGATATTTTAAGCAAAATAATAATAAAAACTTTTTAATCTTTAAACAAAAATAATGTATTTGAATATAATCATTTTAATTGTATTTATTTAGACACATGCCCACACTTTTGATAATTAACACACAAAAAAAATGCGTTTGAATTGTACAATTAAAAGAATCAATAATAATAAAAAATTTTACATTATTATAACATGTCCGTAAATAAAGGGAAACTGAAAGATTTTTTTTTAAATTTTTTGATTTTGAAATTAGCAAAAATGTTATGAATCCCTATTTGTTTGTGATCACATCATTTCATTTGTTTTCGAAGATAAGTTGTAAAATGTCAAAATAAGTAAATAAATCTATTATATTAAATATTATTAGTTAAAAACGAACGAAAATTTTTGTTTTAGAAAACTCTATCGGTTTGCTAATGCTTTTTATAGATGTTTGGTGTTAGCTTTAAGTTTTGCGAAAATGCTGTTTTTTTTAAATATAGCAACAACTAACCTGCGGAAAACATTGTGAATGTAAGCGTTTAGCTATGGATAGAGTTCATTAAAATTTATTGATTTCGACCTTATGTTGCTCTTAGGAAAAGTACAAAATAATATAGAACTAGCTTTTATACTCGCCTGTGTTCTTTATACCGAGTGAAATTAAATCACTCGGAATTCCCATTGTAGTATTATTGTTTATAACAACAAATTCATGGCAATTCCGAGTGATTTAATTTCACTTGGAATGCAGAACCTTCTTTAATTAATTTCGTAAATACATACATATGTATGCCCCAAAAATGTTATAACGTAGAAAGGTACCAAATATAGCAATTAATTATGAAAAATAACCGGTGACGTGAATATAAAACATTAAAATCATAATTTCACACCTATTGAGCTACGCTCATATTAGACAAATATTTGTCCAAATAAGCGTAAACACTATTTTAAGGAAATATTTATTGCAATTGGTTTAAATTAAGAAAATTTTGAATTAAATTAAAAAATTAAGTTTTTCGGGCTGGCAGCACTGGTTGGTAATAATGCCCAAACTACATCTGTGAAAGTGTTCAGTATACGCTCCCATTTCAACATGGAGAAACTCACAAACAAGCAACGAAGGTAAATCGTTGAAAATTATTATCAAAATTCGTGCTGTGAGAAATGTCCATCGTTTGTTTTGTTTTTTTGTTTGTGTTCAGCGATAAGGCCCGTTTCTGGCTAAATGGATACGTAAACAAGCAAAACTGTCGCATCTGGGGTAAAGAACAGCCACATGCCGTACAAAAGTTACTGATACATCCCGAAAAAATTACAGTTTTATGTGGTTTATGGGCTGGTGACATCATCAGTTCATTTTTCTTCAAAAACGCCACACAGCTCGTGAAACAATGGACAACATTTACATAAAGTTATTTTTAAGAAGTAAATGGCAAAGACAACGGGACCCTCGGAGGACCCAAGTGAGCTATGCCTTCGGGCGGCTGCCGGATCTAACCTAACCTAACCTAAATGGCAAAGACCAATTTATCGATTTCAATAAAAATTTTGTATATATGATGCAAATTGGAGTGTTTTATTAAATTTAAAAAAAAACTACGCTTAAAAAATCACGCTTTTTTACGGTTGTCACGCCTATTTCCCCAATTATTTGCTTAATGTGAACGTACCTTTACAAGTTCAAATTCAAATTTGACATATTATCTTGAATTCTCTTTCAAGGCATATTAATTCATCTGTTAATCACAGTCCGGAGAAATTTGTCGGCTATGTACTTCGAAAAAATAATTGAAGAAAAAAATGATTAGCTGACGAATCAGGACTACCTGATGAATTCTCTTTTAAATAGTTTCTTTCGTGTTAAGACACAGGAATTTTATTTCGACTAATTTTAACTTGTGTGTCTATATTATCATGTTTGATTGTGTGTGTATATAGATGTGCGTTGTCAAGACTTTGCAAACTTTAATTTGGACGTGTAAAAGGTGCGTTGGGTAATTAAGTATCGATTGCTTTTGCCACGATCCACACATGTAATAACAGCTCATAGTACTTAAAGTCCCGACAAGACTACAACAAAAAATTTGACTTTTAAAATTGTATTACATTTTTTGTGTGTCTTCTTTTTGTGCGTGATATTATTTAACAAAACAACGTCTTAGTATATAGTTTTGCTTAAACTTTGAACATGACTTTTCACTTTTGCTATTTCATCAATTTTTGTTTCCTTCGTAATTGTAGTAATAAAAAGAAAAACAAAGCTAAAGCATTAATCTAAAATCTAAAAAGCATAAATAAGTAAATTTAAAAATAAAATATTAATAAATTTTAACAATTGTAAAAATAATTCCGTACTTCACACTGTTCATCTGGCACACATTCTTTATATATTCGCCTTATTAATGGATACCTGAAAAACAAAACAAAACAAGAGGATAAATGGAGATAATTCAATTAAAATGACTTGAGCAATCAGTTGAAGCAATAAAAACGATGTAAAACTTACATTGAATGCAAACCGCCACCAGGTGGAAGACCCTCAATATTTCTATCTCTTAAAGCTACAAGTAATTCACAATAACTTTTGATCTCAAAACTTTCAACTTCCTCTGTAAGAAAAATAGAAGAAAATACAAACATAAATATAAATAAATAATTTTAACAGATATTTTATTTCAATACACTAAACTACCTCACGTGTAGATATATTTAGAGTTCAAGCATTATTTTTTATGTAAAAAAAATATAAATATAATTTTGTTTAGTTCGGTTTTACAAATAAAATTAAAAATCACTGTGTAGAAAAGTCTCTTGTTTGGTTATAAATGTTGTGTGGTTTACGTATACCATTGCGCATGCTAATCGATTTTAAAAATTAAAATCATAAAAAATATGTTTTAAAAGTAGTTTAATAGTAAAAAATAAATGAAACAAAAATAAAAATAAAACAAAATTCAGTTTAGTACGATCAAATGGAAAATATTTAGTTGTAAAAATTTAAATAAACATACCTTATGCTCACACTTTTCATTTTATTTAACATGATTATATGTTGTGGTTAAATTTGTTTTTCATTTTTTCTTTTTCAATTAATTAATTTATTAAGACAAGAACACAGCTCAACTTGTTGAATTAAATACACAATAGGAAAAATATTGTATATGAATGAGTATGTATGACAAATTTAAAATAAAAAAAAGAAAGATGTCACTGTGAAATCGAATATTTAAGAAATATCCATAAGAACTGTTTTTTTAATGTAATTAAAACTTTTATTTACTTATTACAACATTACAATTTAGTTTTCCATGTCATAATCATCTTGAATATTAAAGCTAAGAGAAAAAAATTAATAGTTTTAAATAGATAAAGTTATATTCATCACTATTCGTTATTCCTTTCTAACTAATTTCGTATTAAGTTTATTTACAATTAATCTTAAATGTGTATTTTAATCATACTTTACTGTGAGCATAAGGTCTTTCAAATCTTATTTAATATTTTTTTTCATCAGTTATGTTTGTGTGTATCACAAATTATTCAGTTTATTATAATTTTATTTGGGGGTTTTTAATTTTTGTCTAAAACAATTTTTCTTTTTTTGCTCTTATTTATTTTTATTCTTATTTAATAACTTCGGTTTATGTTAAGGTTTGATAATCATCGGTTTCTTTTAGAAAGTCTTCATTTGTTTGTTCCTATAATTTTTCAATATTTTTGAATAAATTTCGAACTTAAATTATTAACTAAGATTTATGAAGTTTGTATATCGCTACGATCTAACGATCTAATATAAAAAAAAAATAAAAATAATATCTTAAGTGAGCTGTTAAAATAAAATAAATTTGTATTCGAAAAACAAATGCACTAACAATTCTATGAGCAATCCTTTAAAAGGCAACTTTTTGGTACCCAAAAAATGATTGAAACATTAGTTATAGAGTTTTCCGTTTTATTACAAACTATTGTCTACTATTATGTAATATTAATGTAATATTGCATGTCACTGAATAAAAAACATAATAGCAGTTTTAACTCTTGGTAGTAAAAGGGTATATGTATGTATTTTAACAATAATTTGATATTGGGTATGTGAGATAGATTCCTAACGCTGTATCTATTTATATAAAAGTAAAACTCTGTGTGTGTTAGCTATAGACTCCGAAATTGTAAAACCGATCGGACTAAAACTTTGGCAAGTTGTACACATTCCAGGGAGTGTTTATGGGTGGTAAAAAGTTGGCGGGGCCACGCCCATAAAAAATTAGTTATCATTTTTAGCTACTTGCACTTGACCGATTTTTCTGAAACTTTGCACACATATTGAGCTGTTATGACTATATAATTTCATGATTAGAAAAGTGGGCGGAGCCACGCCCATAAAAAGTTATAATTTTTAGCTACTTGCACTACACCGATTTTTCTGAAACTTTGCACACACATATTGAGCTCTCATGATTATACAATTTCGTGATTTGAAAAGTGGGTAGTGCTACGCCCATAAGAAATAAGTTATCATTTTTAGCTACTTGCACTAGATCGATTTTTCTGAAACTTTGCACACACATATTGAGCTGTCATGACTATACAGTTTCGTGATTACAAAAGTGGACAGTGTCATGCCCATTAAAAAAAGTTATAATTTTTAGCTTTTTGCACTTGATATTCAATCTAAATTAGAATTGCATTTTTATTTATTAAGGGGCGTAGCAACGCGCGCCGGGCTTTTCTAGTTTTAAATAACGTAAAAAGCAATCTTCAAATTTATCAGAAAGATTAAAAATATTATTTTATAATTTTCATTCGTTATTTTGAAGTACTAAGCATGTTTATGAAGCTACAAAGACACGTTTAAAATATAAAATCGCTAACAGAAACATAAAGGCTGGAAGGTAAATTTCGAATTTATCAAAATAAGAATGTATACAAAAGGTTTTGTGCCAATAGTTTGATATAAGTTTTTTAAAGTTAAAATTTGTATACAAGTTACTCCATATAAAAATTTCTTAAATTTATCTTATGATCGATATGCAATTAAACATTATTCAATTCACGCACAAACTATTAATTAATCTAAAATGCAAAAATGTCCAAGTACTTTTAAAATATTTGTGTTAGTAATCCAATACCACGAGACATGAAACATAAAATTATTTGTGCTTATATAGTTTATACTGCGCTTTGGATCTTAGAACGTTTTTCCTAACTTTAAATATATTTTAGTTTTATAAAATTTTTTGATTTATTTTCGATTTCTCTAAAAATTAAAAAAAAAAAAAAAAAAAAAAGTAAAAACCTAAATAATCAATATTTATTTTTTACGCTGTATACATTAACTAATATCAGTTTTAGTTTTAAGGCAGAAATAACTACTTATATATAATAATTACTTTGTAATCTACTGTTAAAAAAAAAACTTTGTTTAAAGTTTTTCCTAAAAAATAAATTTGATCTATTATGCATTAAACTATTATACTGTTTTGAAATTTTTTAATTAAAAGTTGTAACAGATGTTAGCTGTAAATAAAATTTCTAAAATTTCAATAAATTTTAACTATTTCTAAGTATAACACAACAAAAAATATTTGAACACATTTTAAAATTTGAATAAATTCAACATTTTAATAAAAAAGAATTTCTAAAGTCAATCTATTAAACAATATCTTTTTTACTTCCTTCTTGAATTGTCTGTGGCTGTCACTTAAAAAAATAGTTTTACTCATTTTGTATCTACCATTGTAACCTAACGATGAAAATAAATGATTTTTTTTAAGAGACAAATTTTAACATAATAATACTGTATGTTAAAGTTAGTTAGTTAAAGGAACATTTAAACTGCTTTTTTAGTAACCCATTCTTTGCAGTAACAATATGTGTTGAGCAAACTTAAAAAGGATAAATTTTTTATCTGTCTGTTTTTTGTTTTAGTCAATTTGTATGAGAGTGTATGCTTGTATGTATGTTATATTATTCAAAAACAAAATAAACGTTTTAAACAACCTCTTGTAATTTTTTCAATTTCTTTCTCCAACCGCTTATCGGCTTCTATCGCTTCTTCGGTAGGTTTTGGTGCTCCAGGGAAAGCTATTATAATGATGCTCATGTTATCTCTACTGCCCTGTAATAAATAAAAATAAAGTAATAATAAGATTAACTTTGAAAAATTTGTTGTTGTGTGTGTACAGAACTTGCCTTGTGCAGACATGTGTCTACGACATGATTTGCAATGGATACCAAATCGTTGGTGATTTTCAGCCTCGAGTGTATAAAGCTGCAGACATCTTCATTACTCATAACATCCCAGATGCCATCACAAGCTAAAACTAAAAACTCATCAGAGTCCTGACGACTTTCGCAAAATATTTCCGGTTCAGGCGAAACCAATTGTTCACATTGTCCCCGGTTCGCTAGATTTTTAAAATCGTAATCGCCTAGAGCTCTTGAAACCGCCAGAGTACCATTGACCCGCTTGATCATTACACTGCCACCGGCATTGTGTATACGTTCTTTTTCCTCCGGCAATACAGGTTTATGATCTTGCGTGGCAAAGACGGGGGTACCTTGACGACACAATACAGCACGCGAATCACCACAATTCGCTATATACACCTGGGTAGGGGAGATGAATGCACAGACGGCGGTGGTGCCCCCACATTTTTCGGCACTCTCGTTTATCTCGGGCAAAAGGCGCATTTCTTGGTCGATGTGCAAAAACCCGGTACGTATGCCCTTTACATGATCACCACTCCGGAACTCTTGTGTGCGGATAATACTATTTAGAAGATACTTGGCACAATGCTCGGATACCTTGCAACCGGCGTGACCATCAAAGACTGCAAAAAATGACCAATCCTCCAGGTCCTCACCTAAACCAGCACGAGCATAATAAGCATCTTCCATTTCGCAACGCCAGCCCTGCATTGAGCTGACGCCGAAGAACAATTTATTGCCTTCGCCGCTGTCATTGTGTTTTAAAGTTTTTGGCTTATCCAGGAACCCGCCCATCACTTCTGTTCATGCTGTGTTTAGCAAAAGCGAGAGATTTTTTTTTACCTTTTTTACTTTAATAAAAAATAAATGTTTTAAAGGATTTATTTTTTAGTATTTAAATTTTAGTAAATTTAAATAGTTCTTGAATTAAGTTGATTTTTTTTTTTTATCTTCTATTTCGCTTAGAAATCCAAGAAGAGGTAGATTGTGAAGAGATCAATAACGCTGTTAAATGACTAAAATGAAACGAAATAAATTGATTATGAAAACACTTTTAAAGTTGATGCACATGATTGCGGTGTATCGCATCTTGTATATGTACAAGATTCTAAATAATACAACAAAACTGTATATAAACAGTAAAGGTATTCACGACAACGACTCAAATCTGCAAAAATACAAAATTTTTACAAACTAAACAACAACTACATCTTTTGAATTACTGGCGAGTGAATATTACCACACACAATTTTGTTTATATTATTATTTTGAAGATGCTAAGCGCTTAATTCGTTGCTGTTTTAAGTACATAAAAAAGTAAATTTACGCAATTTTCTACAAGAGTAAAACCGATAATGTGTATACGTTTATTGTAACGATGCTTCAGATAATTGAAAAACATTTGTATGTATGACATACTCTAATTTACAAAATAGTACTGCTTGGTTAATGTAGATTTTTGAATCATTTTTAAATTGTGAAAAACTATGACAGTATAACTAGAACATGAACATTTCTTTATTGTTCTGCTATTATTCACTATCATTATCTCACGCTTAGCAATTCTGTACGATGTAACTTTGGGTGTTCTCTTCACAGAAGGATCTGCTTACAAAGAATTGTTGTTTTTTATGAAAGTGTTCTTTCATAAAAACTCTGAAACTCCTTACATTGAGTATTACTACCGAATTATGGACATAGTCCGTGAAAATTTAAGTTATATTAATTTTTTTATATTTTATTTATTTACATATTTTTTTTTTTTTTTGATAACCAAAGAAAAAGAGCTTTTATGAAAAACGTTTAATGAATACATGTATGTACATATACAGATAGAAATTTTACGTGTAAATGCATAAATTAAACCATTTTATTAACGCACTTTGAGGCATTTAAGAAACACCACACACAACACCAAAATATTACATCGGTACTGGACAATTTTTTTTTTAGAATTTAAAGTTATACTTGTAAACATACATACATATGTATGTATATATAAGATGTATATATAAGATTTCTTTAAATTACTATAGTTTTAATGCACAGAAACATACATACATACATACATATACATTTAATAGAACAACAACAAAATCTGTAATAACAATACACACTGCTAACTTTGAATTATTTTAGTATAATAAAAATATTTTGATTTGTTGTCGACATTTTCTTGAATGAATTTTTTTCTTTCCTTATAAAAACACCAGTTGCGATTTCAACGAAAACAATAAGAAAAATAACAATGAATATGAAAAATCAATAAAATTAACGCAGACGCAAAATACCGATACAGAATAATATACACATATCATATTAAAATATAAAAGAAACCCCCCATTCATAATAAATTGCTAAATTTATCAAGGATGTAGGTATAAAACTATATTTTTTTTAACATTTCATTTTAAAAAAATTAAAATATTAACTATGAATATATGTATGTAAGTAATTGATTTAATATAAGGATGAATAGGTATACTTTTGCAAAAACATACGAAATAGAACTCAAATATTTTGGAAGTACATACATATGTATCAACAACAACAAATTAAAATTTATGATGTTATTGTAAAAGAAGAAAAAACACGAAAGATAATAACAATTATGACAAAAATGATTCTTAAATAATAGAAAAAAGAAAATCGCAAATAATATCAGCTGCTTTTACTTTGACCAACATTGTAGGTTTTTTGGATTAATAAATATTACCATCTCACACGCATACATTTAAACTTGATTGTTTTGTTATAATTTAGCAAAATTATTAAATTACTAAAAAACCGAAAAACTATTTACTTTTTAATTAAAAAAGTAATAAATACATAACATAAAGTGGCTAAACACCATTAAAAAATAAAAACGGTCGATAGACTTAATGAAAAAAAACAGGCAGACAGGATTATATCACACACTCCCCTCACATATACGCAACGGTTTTATATAAAACTTAAGAAACATAATAAACACTTAATTTATTTCTAATCACATTTAAAGAAATTGATCCAACCTTTCTCACGCCACAACTTTTTTAACTTTTTTTTTTTGTAAATATAGTTTTTTGTGTTTTTCTTAATGTGTTCTTTTCATATGGAAACAAAATGTAAATAATATTTCGAGAATCGAGTTATTTGTACACAAAAAAAGCGCAAATATGTGGGAAAGGGAAAAAAAGAAAATATTCATCTACGCTTATAACCTCTTGGAAAATGACAGCGTTTTTCAGAGATGGAAATTTTCAACGTACTTATCACAATTCTCAGAAGATATACATTTAACAAAAAAAAGTCTTAATACACTCCTTGATTTACGTTTTCCAAAGAATTTAAAAATAAATTTATGCAACTAGTGTGTAATAAAGTTATTTTATTTTTAAAGTTAATTTTTATTCGTACAAAACAAGGAAAAAAATCAAATCAAAAATCTGCTGTGCCGAATTTTTTATACCCACCACCAACTTAATGTACTTAAAAAGCGATGTTTGCAAAATTTCAGAATCATACATCTAATTTTTTCAGTTTTAATACGTGTTTTTTAATGCGTTTGGACACAATTGCATTTTATTCGATGTTGGAAGAACATGGTTTTTTTTACCTACTCTTGCATTACGAACTATAACACTCTTCCTAATATTCCGATTTAGCCCATTTTCAATACAAATCTTGTGTATAAGAAATATTCTGGCAACATTTGAGCCCCCTAGCTTTTTCGGTCCGATCTCTACGTGCTTTCAACAGATGGACGGACATAGCTAGATCGTTATAAAATTAAACCCCGATTCAGAATATACATACTTTATTAGGCCTAAAATAGATATTTCGATGTTTTAAAAAACGGAATGACAAAATGAAATAAGTCAAAATACAGCCACTTATCTATTCACAATTTCTAACTTTCTGTACATATAAAAAAGATACAAAGACATCTCAATATTTAGAAGACCACCATGGGTAACAACTACACCCTGAAATCGCAGGGAAATTGACATATCCAGATTTTCCGTTATAACAGGCGATATTTAAGCTCATGCAGTTTTTAGGATTTCCTAGTTTGTTATGTCGTATTTGCGGACCAGTTTGTGGTCTGGTGACTGGAGGTGGGGAATCCAGCTGGCGCGAGGTATGTATATAAGCCAGTATCGAACAACGTGTGCCGTGTGCTTGGGGTCATCGTTATGCTGGAAAAAACATTTATCTCCTAGAACCAAGCTTTCGAAGCACGACTACAAATTTTGTTGCAATGTTTTTATATTGACGGCGGTCCATATTACCTTGACAAAAACCAAACGACACCTGGTGATACCAAAGCTCCCTAAACCATAACATAGCCTCAGTTTTTTACAATAGGTTTGACATTTTTTGGGTTAAGAGCAATGTTAGATTTTCTCCAAACTTAAGACCTACCATCATTTCCAAAAATATCATACATACTTCATCAGTAAAAATTACAGTTTTCCAGAAATCCTAATGTTTACTCAAATGAGACTTAGCGAATTCGAGGCGAAGTTGACGGTATTTATCAAAAATTAGCGACTTTTCTCGTGCAGTTCTGCTCTTAAGCCGTTACTATTTAAACATTTATTGCTGTTCTGGATCTTAATGTAACATAAGAACATCATTCAATATTTTCTGCCAACTTAGGACTAGTCAGTAAAGGACAAGTCAGTTGTTTGGGGGTTGCGGGTTCGATTCCCGCCGGAGACTCTGGAATTGTCTGCTTCTCTTTCTCTTCTATTCTAAATATTTCTATTCTTATTCTATTCCTCTCTCTATTAAGGCGTCACAATGGACCGTAATGGTCTCCGGGTGAAGGTGTGAGGGTAACTTTGCACCAGCCTTACCTACCTACCTACCTAACTTAAAGGTATTAGCAATTTTTCCATAGGATGGATTTACCTTCCTTGCGGAGTTTGGCCACTAAAGTACGTACTGAAGCTTCTATTTCATTTCTAGCTCCCATTTTTGAAAAAATAGAGCTGCTACTTTTTGTAACTGAATTTTAGTATTGCTTCTAAAGCAACGCAAATCTGTAAAACTAACGGTTGTTTTCATTTCATTTCTTTTATTCTTATTTTTTGTTTCATTTTATGAGATGCGACACTATACATACATATGTGCACTTTTTCGGGTTAATTTTTATGTTTATCCATAATAACTTTTTAATATTTTCATTTATTTTGTTTTTCTAAAGCCTTAATCGCTCATATAAAATAAATATGCGGTATCACCATTAATTCATGAAAACTTAAAAATATCTTGCTGAATGTAAAGTTTTTTTCCGTAACTGTTTCAGTTTTTATAAATTTTTGTGCGAAATATAAACAAATTATTAGGATTTTAACAATATACATATGTAGGTACAAAAAAAAAAAGACAAATATAAAAATTTTGATAATTAATACCTATTTTTATTTTTTTAGAAGGTTCAATAAATTGAATAATTATATAAAATAACCTGTAATTCTGTTATCAGAGTATAATCATAAAAAAATATAAGGGAATTCATTTTATCCGAACATACCTACATACACCTACTTTTACATCCTAATATAGTGATTTTTTGTGAATCATATATTTTGGATTCTTATTAGTCACAAAAAACTATAAACTATAACTATACGAGATGTTATATTTATTTATGTGTTGCATGCATACAAATTTAAAAATTATATGCAATTTTGATTTTTTTTTTTTATCAAAATTGCGTCATTTTGTTTATGTGTTTGTTTTTTGATATTTGAAATAAGCGTCATAAATCAAATCGTCACTAGATGAAAATGCAATTAAAAACATTCCGCCAAAGATCGCTTCCTAAAGCGTGGCAGTGTTGCCAGTTCATTAATTATTTAGGTTGTTTTAATTTTTATTTTAATTAATATTTGCAAAGTACAGGCATCATTTAAAAATAGATTAATAAATAAATTTAAGGAAAACTAAACAATTACTATAATTGTTTTATATAATTCGAAATTATTAACAAAATTTAAATCAAACCTTAAAAAAATTTTTTTGGATAAACAAATAAATGTAAAATTAAATTTTTTAAACAAGTAGTTTTAAATCATTATTCAGTAAATAAGAACTATATAATTAATTTTTACTTTATTTATTTAAAGTGTGGTAATCTAGCCTCTAGACCATAATCGGTCACAAACTTTTACCAAAAAAATGTACAGATCTTTTTACTTAAAATATAAAAATATAATGTAATAATTTTAAATATAAAACATAATAATTTAAAATATAATAAATGACACAAAAATTGAATCCTTATAAATTTTGAAGAAAAAGGAAATAACAGTATACAAATAATACAAGCTAGCAACTCTCGATATTTTGTTTTTATTTGGAGTATAAGTGATGTAAATGCACAAAAATAGGAGAAGCAGAAAAGATATTTTTTGCTTGTTATGCAAAGCTTATAAATTTTTTAAGACTTTGATAGTATTAATTTTTTTTCTATACAACATAGTTTTATCCAATTCATTTTATATTTAAGTTTTTATATCTCTACTGTATATGTATTTTCTGTTATAAAAATGCCAAAAAATAAAGTTTCTACAAAGGGTGGTCTCGTAGAGATGGCACCAAACTAAAATGCAATACTGCAGTATAAACAAACTGCAATATAACAAACGAAATTTTTCGTCCGAAAATACTACTTGACTAACAGTGAAAAACAAGTATGATATGGGGTGAATTTTTTCAGCAGGTACGCTAGAAATTCTGTTTTCATAATCAAGGCTGAAGAGTGGTGATATACTGCAGTGTTGTATTTAAGTTTAGTGTTTTTTTTGCGAGAGTTTACCAGGGGTTAGCCAATTAAGGGCAATTTAACACTGCTAAGGTTTTAAATTTAGCAATTTTAACTAAATGATTTGTTTTGGACTTGTAATAAAACTTATTTGGTTTTACGAATAAAATATTATTTGTAGAAAAAAGTTAAATGATAGTAAAATTGATTATTAAAAATGCTTTTTTCAAACTTCACCTGGGACCTTGTCGAGACATACGAACGGCGTCATAATTTTACTCGAACGTAACTTTTGTTGTTCTGCGTTTACATTAAACAAGTTTTCTTGCATTTAATTTTATTTTTCTAATTGTGCGAGAGAAAAAGTAAAAAAATCATTTCATACTTGCATGAAATTGCAATTCGTTTTGCTTCGTCTTTCGTAATTTCAATTCTAACGTTAGGTGCATAAATATATAAAAAATATGCAATAGGTATAACTTTTTCTGTGTAAAAAAAAAATTTAAAACAGGAATAAGAAAATTTCTGAAAAAAATCTTCCTAAAACAGAATTGAATTTTTCTTTCTTAATAATTGTGTGCGGGGAAACGAAAAATGAATAAATATTTGCTCATCCATGCATGTACTTGAAATTCGGTTTGTTTTATCTTTAGTAATTTTAAACCTGACCTTAGGTCTAATGTATACAATAAATCTTTTCCTGTGGAAACGTAAATGCAAGTTTAAAGAAAAAGTTCTGAATGAAATCTTTCAAAGTAAACGCAGACTCTATGCTGATGCTGTTTTATATTGAAATGAAAAACTACATGTTTTACGTTTTGAAGTACTTAAACAATCTTTAGTTTATGAAAATATGTATTTAAATAAAGTATTCTTTTAATAGAAAAAATATTAAACTACGACCACCTCAAAATGTTAACAATAAACCAATAAGCTTATTGATGCCCAGTTTCCTTTGGTATTCGCTTCGACATGTTACATTGTTACAGTTTACATATGTAATTAAGTTTATGTTTGTTTGCAAATAACGTTTTGGAACTCAATCAACCCTTAAGTCCTGGTCTTTGATTACTTTTTTTCTAATTAAATAGGTTTGGATGACCAAATATACATTATATAAATCGCTATAAGGACAGCACTATTTTATAAGATTCTAAAATTAGAAAACAATATGACAACATCGCTGGCCAATGATTTGCAATGTTTTGCAAGGGATATTCTATGGTCGGACATTTTGTAATTCCCACAAAAACACAAATGGAAATCAAACACAAGAATACGAACAAAATGAAATTAACAGAATATTAACAATTGGAAAATGTGACAAAATGCATTTTCTGTGTCCTCTTTCGCATATTTTATTTGATTTTTCAATTACTGCAAATTTTGTTTGGTTATGTTTGACTTTGGAAATAAAGATAAGGCTTTTCGATACACACAACGCATGTAACAAATTAAGAAAACACCGTAACATATGATGTATACATTTGTAAAAATAATTTTTTTTAAACTCTAAAAGATAACTTGCCTTTTTAAAAATTCTCTATCGTTTGTATTTTTTGGTCGTCGCTCACTTGACTAGGAATTGATCTATTCACTTAAAAAACAAAACACATTTCCTTTTTTGACTCGGAACACCAAAATTACAATTTTTTTTCAAATAATTTCTCAATTAGCGTTTTATTTTTTCTAAAAACGTAACAATAATTGCTTAATTTTTCACACTACTTTTTTATTACAAAATAAACGAAAAAAAAACGTCGTAGTCATACGGTTGCTAAAAAAGGTACTAAATGTGAGTAAATTATTTTCTTGACATCAGTGATTTTCCCGCAAATCTAGCGATTTCAAAAGCAGTTTAGCGAGCTAAAATATGTTTAGCTTTTTGCGGAAATTCTAGCGATTTTTGCTGAACCAACCTTTGTGCCATTCAAGTTCTACACTTTGTTAGTGCAAATTAAACTTCATACATATAAATTCAGAATAAAAAATGTGACAAAATAATAAAGTTTAATGTTTTCAAGAACTAAAATTTTTGAGTTTTAGCCTATATGTAACGGAATTTTCAGGACTCTTTTAAAGTTTTGAATAACATGTAACTAAAAATTATAGTTAATATTAAAATTAGCACTTAAAGTTGAAACAAATAATTGTAAATATTATATATTTTCCGAGTGAAATTGGTAAGCGGTGTCAGTTAAAGATCATATGATCCTACGATGGTCACATACAGTGAACCCAAAATATTTAAGTAAAAATTTTATTAATGTCATTATATAATTAACATATTTCTCGCAATCAAAAAAGTTTAATCTCTTTTCATTATTTTTTAAATTTAATGTTACAATAAATATTGAAGTAAAATTAAATACAGAATTCTTTACGCTTGTTTGTTTGGAGTTTGGCAATTTTTGCCACTGAAATCTGTTTTTTATATATGAAGTTTGACAATCATTGGGACACAAAAAAATAATCAGCTGGGTCGCTAGCCGTATAAGTTTACTCTGATATTGTGTTTTCATATATAACAGTACGGAATGTTTACTTAAATTGTTTCTTTATTATTGTCTATAATCACCATTCCTTGATTGATCAATAATTCATATACTTCCGTATTTATAAAAAGTATAATGGGCTTATTTGACCATTTTCTGTAAAACATCAGTTAAAGAACCGTTTATTAAACTTAAAGTAATATTTATGAATATGGCAGATGGTATATGTTTGACTTAAACCAACTATTTAAAACTTAAACTTATTCATAGTTTACGAAATTTATACAAGTATGGTTTCCCATTACTAGAAAATCAAAAAAAATGTGCAGACTTAGAAAACATTTAAATTCGTCATCAGTAAAATTTAATTTTTTTTAATTAAAAAAAATCATTCTTATGATTGATTATATAGCTTACAACATTTATACAAGTTTATTCATGTTTTCTTGCCTTTACTTAAGCTTTATTTAATTATAACGCATATCTTTTGAGTTTTATTCTTCTAATAATGTTGACGTCGAAATAATTTACACAAAATTTATGGTGCATTTATTAAACATTTCATGTTGACAATGCCGTTAGGTACTAATTAAATAGAAAGGTAATTGTCTACACTAAGCGAAATTTAAGTGCTACCAAATCAATTTTTTTTAGAATCAATCTTTGTCAGTGTTGCTCTTTTAATATTTATGGCGATTCTTCAACGTATTTAGTTTTTCGTTACAATTGAGTATTTTCAAATATTACTGTTTAACAACTATTTAAACTACATACATATTTCTATTTTCTGTGGAGTTTTTTTTTTTTGTTAAAATTTGTGATTTAGTTTTTTTTTTCATTCCAAGTGAAGACTCTTTTTTTCAATAATTCAAATTGTTTTCTTTACTGTTCTGTTTTGTACGAAATTCTTAAATATGCTGTAATTTTAAAAAAATTAAAAAGCACCGGCAATAAGCACTAACAAAAAGATTAGCAGTTAAATTTGTGTTTTATATTACACATTATTGACATAAAAAAACAAAGAATTAATAATCAGAATATGCAGTTTTAATAGTTTTCAAAACAACTCTATTCTTTTGAGGATATCTGTGAATTCATTATTACTTACATACTTAAAAAGGTGAAGTGTTTACATAAAAGTTAACTCTCAAAATATACCTGACAGAAGGCTTGTGAAACTGGATCACATTTAACGTTTATATCTACAAGCCTGTGTTGTTTGTGGGTGTTTTCTTCTTTGCCGAACCGCTTGTTTGCAGAAAATAGAAAAAAAGTTATTTAGAAAAAATACTGATTTTTTTCAAACCGCTTGTCTATTTCCAATTTTTTTTATTTGAAACATTATTTAATAGATTGTGTGACCAAAATGGAAGAACATTTTTTAGAAAACAGAATTTATAAGAATATATAGAAATCTTTGTCATCATTATGGAAAGTTAAATCAAAAGACTATACAACAGAATAATTTAAAAACGACATTATGATGTTTTAGTTAAAAAACTAATAACTTAAAAATTAAAAAAAAGAAAAACTAAAAGAAAAAAATCTATTCTTCTACGTCAATTTGTAGCAGGCGAATTCGCGCAATCAGCTGATTAGTTAATTTTGAACCATTTCTGACTAGGCAAGTCTCTTGCGCAAGTTAGTTTTTTATTTTCTTTTGAACTTGATTTCACGTTTAGACTCAGCAATTAACTTGCCCAAGTTTCGTTCTCTTTTACTTATGATACCCTTCACACAGTGAAAAAGGGTATATATAGGTTTGTCATTCCGTGTGAAATTTCTACAGCTATCATTTTGTTGAAATCAACTTTCTGAAGCCCCATGACATCGTCTGGACCCGATATATATTCACATACATTTTTTTCATATGAAGTTTGAAGCGAGCAAATTCACAAATACTCCAAGCCTAGCTTATACGATTTATGTTGGTGACGTGTATGTTAAAATAAGTTTTGACAAGCCGCTTGTGTCGTTTATTTGGCTCTTAAATAAAAATCAAACTCAAGGCATATTTATTCATCAGGTAGTCTTGGTTATTCAGCTGATTATTTTTTTGCATCACTTATTTTAAATTTCAGCTGTCAAAATGCATAAACAAAAAACAATTTTCTCTCTTCTCTAATTCATTTCAAATGTCAAACTTCATATATAAAAAATATAAACAAAAAAATTCTCTCCGAACTGCAATTATCTGATGAATAAATATGCCTTGATCAAACTTGTAAACTATTTAAGTATTTTTTTAAAATCGTTTTCTGGCTCAATGTTGATGACATATTTTAATATTTAATTTAATTATTTTAAGTTTTTATTTAAATAAATCATTTTAATATAATTTTTAAATGGTAATTTGCAGCCAGCATTGAATTATTTTGACTCTTACAATAGAACAAAAATATCGATTGCAAAAATTGAATAATTCGATTTGCAAAGTATTCGGTTGCCACAACGAATTTGTGTTGTGCGAGTGTGTTTTTTATAAAAAGTCTTACATGTATTTTAAACCTACAACAATTATCCTAATAATTCACACCTAATTAAACGTAACGATCGCCAAAGACGATCGTTCGGCTTATTGTTTATATTTTCCAAGAAAAAGTTGTTAAACAACATTCGTTCAGTAAAATTGGTTTTTCATTAGAGTAAATAGAAAAAACTCTTGACCTAAACAACAAAATTAAAAGATAATTTAGAGTTTTACATTTTGGGTGACAATGGCATTACAACAACCTGTACACGTTGTGAAACAATACAAGGAAAAATGTTACTTTTATTGGCTCCTTATGTCGGATCCACTATTCAATACCGTCTGACATTCACTGAAGATTTATTTTAAGACCTTAATGAAATTTCCAAACAATGGATGACAAACTCAAGAGTTAGTTATGGATTTTTGCACTTGAAAGAATAACTTATTTCAATACTTTTTTTTTGTAAAAAAATTTAATTCATTGTTTCTTGATTTTATCAATGAATTTGTTTCATTCATAACCATTATTAAGAGAACAAAAGAGTGAGAGCGGAATGAAGAGTGTATTGTGTTTTGCCAATTGTCAAAATAATCGACATACCAAATTATTTCAAATCGAAACAATTGAATAGTCAATGGTCTAAAAGAAACACACAAAAATGTGTAAAATTCCTGAGAAATCAAAATGAACAAAAGCTGATGGCATCACTTTAATAAATTATGATTTTGTTTTTTTTTGGTTCTTATAGAATTATCTATAGATTTTTTTTTATTATTTTAAGTTTTTTATTGCTTTAAAGACTAATTCAAGCTGCTATTTGGCCTAGATTTTGTCCCATTTGTAAAACAAGCGTTGTGTCAAGAATGATTTTCAGTTGATTTACAACTTTACAATAGTTATTCTTTTAGCTGATCCTTCGAATAAAACAAGACAATTACGGCTTTTTGTTATCTAAAAATATAATCCTTAATTGTAAGGCCTTTTTAATTAAGTTGTTCGTAGCTCATAAAAATGTTATTTTAATTTAATAGTAATACACAGAGATGCTAGAGAGTTAAATCATTGTATTCACTATAAGTGATTGAAACCCGTTTCATTTTTGTATTTGAACTTTTATACGGAGTTTTTCTTTAAATATAAAATATTCTTTTAATATAATATTTTTTGTAATATTAGTTGAAAATTAGAAACAGTACATTTTTAAGCTATATCTATATATGTATATAAAAATAAGTTGCATTGTGTTAGTAACTGATGTTCTCTGGAACGCGTGAACCGATTTTGTTCATATGAAAGGTGCCGTCAATACCAAGGTTTTTTTTTTTTTTTTCTTCGGTGACACCAAATAATAAATTTTCCGGAGGTGGGTTAGTTACGCCCATTCCCATTCCAGGATTTTTACATATACGTCTGCATTCATAGTTATTTTAATATTCATGTATATGGGACCCTCACCTTGGTATATAAAAACACACCAATACCATTGCACTACAACCAATGTGTGTTATACTTTTTATACCCTTCACACAGTGAAAAGGGTATAAATAGGTTTCGCATTCTGTATGAAATTTCTACAATTTTTCATTTCCGACCCCATAAAGTATATATTTTCTGAAAGCTTATGAATAGGGGAGTCGATTAAGCTCTGTCAGTCTGTCCGTCTGTCCGTGACATCACCTGGACCCGGCTGGGATATTAAAATATCAGAAATATTCGGGAGTAGATCGGTATTGAAAATCAGAAACATCGGTACATAAACAACTGAGATATGAGCAAAAACCCACGGCCACCTCGTTTTTTTGTATACTGGTTAGAGTAAACGTGGCATCGAATCCCAGCTGAGCCAAAAAAAAAAATTTTTTATAATTTTTTTTTTATTTTAATATATTTTTTTTAAATATATTTTTTTTAAATATATTTTTTTTATTTTTTATTTTATATTTATTATTTATATTTTTATAATTTTTTTTTAATTTTTTATATTTTTATTTTTTAATTTTTTTTTTATTTTTTTAGCATCCATACGTAAATTTATAATTTTACAATGGGATGTTTTTATATGTATGTACGTATTTCATATGAGATGAATCTTGATACAAACTATTGTTATTGCATGACTGCACGTTGTGAAGGGTATATAAGATTCAGCACGGCCGAATATAGCACTCTTTCTTGTTTTGTATTTTTTTTTTAATTTTTAATTCGTTATTGGTAGTCTTTGCAAAAAATATCTATAACCTTGTTTTTGTTAAAAAAGACGATTTTCGATTCCATATGCATAGAACGTTTCTTTATTTTTTAAGTGGTTAAATTACATATCGTTGGTTACAAGCAGAATGGCCCTAACTAAAATCATTGTAACTGTACATTTAAAAGTAAAAACGTTACAGTATCTGTATTATCATAATGTAAATTCTTTTGTAAGATTGTTTGTAAAACTGTTGTTTTTGATACTATTGTCATTAGATTTTTGTGTCAAGGTACATATATTTGGGTGAAATGTATTGAAATCAGGGGCCTTTCTTCTTGTGATCATCGATAATGTTTTTGCATAAAACAATTGATTATAAGAAAGTATTGGAACTTTTCGGGCAAGTGTCTAGATTGCCTTATCGCATTCGGCGATAAATAACTTTCGCTCTTGTCGGTACAACCAATGGTTTTTCGAGTTCAGTTGCTGGCATTAAAGAATAATTCTTGCATGTCCGAACTAAACACTTCAACATTATAAGTGACAATGCATTAGATAATTTTATTGGAACAGTCATAAGTAATTTTCGGAATACGAATTACATTAAAACAAAATTTTTATACCCTTCACACAGTGAAAAAGGGTTTATATAGGTTTGTCATTCCGTGTGAAATTTCTACAATTTTCATTTCCGACCCCATAAAGTATTTTCTGAAAGCTTATGAATAGGGGAGTCGATTAAGCTCTGTCAGTCTGTCCGTCTGACCGTCTGTCCGTGTGTATGTTGAAATCAACTTTTTGAAGCCCCCCGAAATCGCTTGGACCCGGGTGAGGTATTAGAATATCAGAAATATTCGGGAGTAGATCGGTTTTGAAAATCAGAAACATCGGTACATAAACAACTGAGATATGAGCAAAAACCCACGACCACCTCGATTTTTTTTTCACAAAAGCAACATTACAACAACAACATACATACATACAAACTTGTATATTGGTTAAAGTAAACGTGGGATCGAATCCCAGCTGAGCCAAAAAAAATTTTTTTTATTTTTTTATAATTTTTTTTTTTAATTTTTTTTTTTTTATTTTTTATATAATATATTATTTATATTTTTATTATTCTTTTGTAATTTTTTTTTATTTTTTTTTTGTTTTATATTTATTATTTATATTTTATTTTTTTTTTATTTTTTTTTTAAACATACATACGTAAATTTTTAATTTTACAATGGAATGTTTTTATATATGTATGTTTTTTATATGTATGTACGTATTTCATATGAGATAAATGGTGATACAAACTACTGTTATTGAATGACTACACGTTGTGAAGGGTATATAAGATTCGGCATGGCCGAATATAGCACTCTTACTTGTTTTAATTAGGTTGCATTTTTTTTAATCATGCGTTTTTAATGATGCGTTTTTCGCAACCCATTGCTATTAAATTTAAGTAAATATTTAAAAGTTAGATTGAAAATTTAATAACTTTTGCTCTTTATTTCTTTTTTCCTTTGCAACCTTTAATGGAACAATGACATATAAGCCATAAGCGGTGCTATTATTATGACTGACTCTGTATATTTACTTTTAAAATATTATTAATAATATTAAACGATTATGTTTTGCAAACTTAGAATTCATAGCAAATATTGTGGGAAAATTTTGAGTTAAATACATCCAGCGCTTTATGTTTGCCATAAACACTATTAAATAATATGGAATACAAACCTTTTTTTATTACTCGTATTTATTTTTCGACTTTTATCTCGTTTTGACATCTTTGTCTTACATAAGATTTTTCTTGTAAGATCTTAGCGACTAAGACCGTCTTTCAAATACTACATAGCAAAGCGTACCAAATGTTCGTTCAGCCACTAGTCGCAGTCACAGTCATTCACACGATAAACAATCGTTCGTTTTCTTTAATTTTATATTTTATTGGTTACAAAAATTTAACGCACAATTAATAGAAAATCACAAAAAGACATGATCTACTTCTGAGATAAAAGACAGTTAAGTTAGCATTTAACGACCAACAATGAAAATCTTCTATTTATTGCTGCTACTTAAAAAAAGAGGTGTAAATTTACGGGTGTACAGGTAGTCCAGACACAGTACCACCTACAATGTCATCAAACGTTTTTTTTTTTAACATGCAAGCGATACACAAGTGTTTAAATCGTTTAATCATAATAGGGGTGGTTAAGCGTTGCGATAACTATCGATTGATGTTTCAATCGACTACCTTTTTCGTCTGCGCTCTGAGCGTTGTAGCAATTTTATTGCAAGATTCTTTTCATCCATAGACAGAATACAGTTTTTTTTCTTGTTGTGTCTGGGATACTTTTCGTTTTTGATTTGGTAACTAAAATCATTAATTACCAGTTGTATTTGGAGAAATTTATCAGAAACAAGAACAACGCATAGTATTGTTTCTAAGAAACGGTCTTTATTTATAGATGAGATTGAAGAAGGGCTATAATTTTTAATTTCTGCGGGATTAAAATCAAACATTGTCGTAAATAATTAAAGCAAATGCTTAGCTTAACATCTGCAGTAGAGAGTAGAATCAAATGTGTCGTGCAATTTAACAGCACTGAAGGATATTTTTATACCCACCACCAAAAAAAAATGGTGCGGGGACATATTCATTTTGCCATTTCGTTTGTAACACATCGAATAATCAATTTTAGACCCCATAAAGTAAATATTTGGGTTTTAATTTTATGACGATCTAGCTATACCTGTCTGTCTGTCTGTCTGTCTGTCTGTCTGTCCGTCTGTTGAAAGCACGATAGAGGTCGAACTGAAAAAGTTAGGGGGCTAAAAACTTTCCAAAATATTTTTTATACACAAGGTATTGATAATGGACTAAATCGGAATATTAGGAAGAGAGTTATAGGTTGTAATGCAAGAGTAGGTAAAAAAAACCATGTCCTTCCAACTTCCAATAAAATGCAACTGTATCTAAACGCATTGACGTAGAGCGATGAAACTTCGAAAATTGCACAATCTATACATAACGAAAGAAGTTATAGAAAAAAATTTACGAAAATTTATGCCACCCAGTGACTTTTTCGGTATAATAAAAATTTAAAACGTAATAAAACTGACAAAATTAGATGTACGATTTTGAAATTTTACAAACATTGCTTTTTGGTCAAGGGCTTTGTACTAACTGAAAATAAATGTGACACGCCACTCTAACGCCCTCCTCCTTTATTACGCTTTATCTTAAATTCATATTATTTATATATGGACAAAGATTTTGGAAGAATAAAGGACTCTATATTTAAATATCTAAGTTGAATTTATCAGAAAAAGCTACTTTGACACGCCCACTTCTCACATAATTTACCGTTAATGAATTTGAAAAGCTCATAAAATCGACAGTAATATATGTATTAGATGAAGAAGTTTCGCAAATACATATATCTTTCTGGATAATTTTTTATTAATGACAGAAAATTAAGGTGACAAGTTCACCTTAAATTCATAATTTTTCTATATGGACAAAAATGAAAAAAAAAGAAATCTGTGATGGATTATATAAGTTGAATTTAATCATTAATTATATTTTAAAAATAGGAGGTGCCATGCCCACACAAAGCTAATATTATCTTGTAACTTTCTCTGGCTAACAAATTATACTCTTCAGTTTCCGTAAAGATAAAATCGAGTGAGTAGTATCACTTCACACTTCGAAGTTACACAAAGAAAGTAATAAAAATTTTAGTATAAAGAGATTATTCCATACCGATTACTGTGCTAAATATAAAAGAACACAAAATTGGTGGTGGGTATCAAAAATTCGGCACAGCCGAATTGCTTGCTTGTTTGAGAAAATAATAATTTTTAAGGGTTTAAGGCTATCGCAATTTTTAGCGAAATAAAACACAAAATTAAATAAAACAAGTAACAGTGCTCTATTCGGCCGTGCCGAATCTTATATACCCTTCACAACGTGTAGTCATGCAATAACAATTGTTTGTATCACCATTCATCTCATATAAAATACTTACATACATACATGTAAAAAACATACCAAAAAAAAAAAAAATTTCGAAACAAATAATTTAAAAATAAAAAAAAAAAAATAATAAAAAAAAAATTAAAAAAAATATTAAAAAATTTTTTTAAAAAAATTAAAAAAATTTAATAAAATATAAATAATATATTAAATAAAATAAAATAATATTTTTTTTGGCTCAGCTGGAATTTGATGCCACGTTTACTTTAACCAGTATGTATGTAGGTTGTTGTTGTAATTGTGAAAAAAACGATGTGGTCGTGATTTGTTGCTCATATCTCAGAAAGTTATGGGGCGATTGTGCTGAATTTCAACAGCGATTCATTCCTGGATATTTTCAAGAGATTGATATCATATAGAGATCTGAGGAACATATAGTTGGTTCTAAAAGTTTCAGAAAATATATACTTTATGGGGTCGGAAATGAAAATTGTAGAAATAACAAACGGAATAACAAAGCTTGTGCACCACAGGTGAAGGGTATAACTAGAGCAACTTCAATTGGCTTTGTTATGTTTGCAACTAAACATAAATTACATAAATTACATGATCTTTTTATACCCTTCACACAGTGAAAAAGGGTATATTAGGTTTGTCATTCCGTGTGAAATTTCTACAATTTTCATTTCCGACCCAATAAAGTATATATTTTCTGAAAGCTTATGAATAGGGAAGTCGATTAAGCCCTGTCAGTCTGTCCGTCTGTCCGTCTGACCGTCTGTCCGTGTGTATGTTGAAATCAACTTTTTGAAGCCCCCCGACATAGGTTGGACCCGGGTAAGGTATTAAAATATCAGAAATATTCGGGAGTAGATCGGTATTGAAAATCAGAAACATCGGTGCATAAACAACTGAGATATGAGCAAAAACCCACGACCACCTCGATTTTCTTTTCACAAAAACAACATTACAACAACAACATACATACATACAAACGTGTATACTGGTTAGGGAAAACGTGGCATCGAATCCCAGCTGAGCCAAAAAAATTTTTTTTTTAATTTTTTTAAAATTTTTTTTTTAATTTTTTTTTTATTATTTTTTTATTTTTTATTTAATATATTATATATATTTTTATTATTATTTTTTTTTTAATTTTTTTTTTTTTTAATTTTTTTTTATTTTTTTTTTTGTTTTATATATATTATATATGTATATAATAATTTTTTTTTTTAATTTTTTTTTTAAATTTTTTTTTTTAAATTTTTTTTTTATTTTTTATTTTTGTTTGTTTTTTTTTTAACATACATACGTGAATTTACTGTTATTGCATGACTACACGTTGTGAAGGGTATATAAGATTCGGCACGGCCGAATATAGCGCTTTTACTTGTTCTAGTTTAAAAGTTTTTAGCCACCTGCTCATTAATAGGAATTTATACTTTAATAGAAAAGTACCCACTACATAGAGCTACAATTAATAGTGAACTAATTTATACTACAATATGTCGACATAATTGAACAATTTAAAAACGTATCTACGTAAAAAACAACAGGCAGATGCCAAAAAAAAACAGACAGTTTTATAGTCAGTTGCATCAATAAAAAAATCAGTTAAAATACAGGGACTTAATCTTGATGCATCTGCTTAAATGATGATCTAGCTGTTGTTATTGTGTCTACAACTCTGCTCCATTTAAATATTAACAATGTTGATTTATATTCTAATCTATTGAAGTTTAAAAAAAGAAGAGAAAAAAACGCATAAACAGTTTCAAGAAAAAGAAACAAAAAAAAAAAAATAATAATAAAGAAATTGAACTTTATTGTGACAATGTTGATTAAGAAAAAGAAAAATGGTAAAAGTAGAGGGGATATTTAGTAATGATTTTAAATTTGTTTCAGTTTTTTTTATTATTACCTCCATTTATGGAACAACAATAGTAAAAGAATAAGAAAAATTCAATACATTGATGAGAAGGGCTTTGAAAACTATACGTATCTAATTTATTTGTAACTACTTTTGTAGACCCAAATATAATACAACAATAATGTCACTTTATTACTTTACAACGGGTATGAATGAGTAAAAACATAAATTTCAATTTAATTTCAACCTTTTCTTGTCTCGTCAACAATATAAATGTGACCAATTTGTGCCTTTGGTTAAATACAAGTGATCATAAAATAAGAGAGAAAAAAAAAATAGGAACCTGTTTATATGTCTCCTTCTTATTATCCTTAATCATATACAGTGTTGCCATATTAGACACTTTAAAGGTTAAGTTAAGCCATTTTATTTGTTCAATAATCTTGAAGTTGATCTTAATCCCATAGTTTTGGTATACACATAATGCGTTCCCGTGACAATACAATTTTATAATAAGAAAAGTGGCAGTGCCTATACGAAGTTATTTTTTTTTTATTTTTTGGACAAATTCTACTATACCGGTTGAGTTATCTCAACTATACAAAATTATCATTATTTCCAGAGAATCGGAATAGTTGCTCTTACCTTAATATCTAAAGACCTAAATTAGCTAAAATCTTATATTTTTTGAGTGAGTAAATCTGTTGCTAAGATACATTTTTATGCTACACAAGAAAAACAATTCAGATATTGAAATTTTGAATCGAACCAAAACAAAAGAATAAATCAAGTTGAATTATGATTAAAGCCTGAATATCCCACCTGAGTCAAAATTTCGTATCGTGTCAAAAAGTGTATGATATTAGAGTGACTCAAACAACTAAAACCATGAAAATAAAATAATTGAAATATATATTTTAAGTTGAATGGTTTTATTGCTCAAAAAAAATTACACGATTTTGTTTTTATTTAAGGCAGTACCCCCCTCCATTAATGAGAGTGGCACCCATTTAGTAGGTGCCGGTATAATAATAATTTTTCCTTTACAATACAACCGTTCATTTATGTATGTTTAAACTAAAATATTAAATTATATTTAATAGTTACCGAATTCAATCAGCTGGAAGTCAAACTGATGAAATTAACATAATTACCGTTCAAAGTGTGGATGAAACCGTAACTGGTTTCGATAATGTATTTCACTCGACAGTAATACAATTCAGCAAAAAATATACTTTTAGAAACTATTTTTTCATTATCACAACTAAATTTCTTTATATAAATATTAAGCCTGAATAAATTAAAAATATAAGTTAGATGAAATTTTAGAATAAAAATTCAATAAAATTTCAATTATTTTGTACTATGTAGCAGAGCCCGGACCGCTTTGCCAAGCCCCAACAATGATCTTGCTTTGTATTTATTTGTAAATAGAATTTACTGTTATCTGCCACCATCACATTATGCCACAATTGTCATAAATAGTATTACATTCGCATGGGGGTATCACTCCCCTTCTCCGATCCTTATGATTTTTGTTATTAAAAGTAGCTCATACTAAATTTAAGCCAAATAGAGATTAAAGATTTTTAGAAGGACATTAAATTTATTTTTTAATATGATGGGTATCATGTCCCCTACTTTTATCCTATCGATTTTGTGTATGAAAATGTAAACTGATGTAGCAGTCAATTATACGGAATTTAAAGCCTACAATAATCATATTACTGTAGATATGCAGTTGACTATATTTTATTTGTATGGAAAGTGCCACGCCCTCTAATTTAATCCTATCCAATCAATTAAATAAATTGTACAGTTTGTATTAAAAAGTCTCATTCGTATTAAAACTCAAACATTTATTGCTTCTTAATTTTGTCAAACAAGGAGTTTTTTGTATTTTTGCTTCGATCACATCGGTTGTTGACTGTAAGAAACGCAGAGATTTGAGATTATTGATATAGTATTTAATAGAATGTATTTTATTTATATTAAACGTGCCGCCTACTGTTGTCTGCCAGCACATTTTAATATCCCAAGCTTATTTTAAAGACTAGCTATTACAGTACTCTGGATATGCAGAAAAAACTGTTGATTTTGTATAGGAGGTGTCACGCCCACTTTATATTACAAGCTTCATAGGCAATTCAAAGAAAAAAATTAACAATATTGATACAGCCATTATTTGGTAATACGCTGAGCAACAGACATCATTTTGTTTTTGAATATATATAGAAGAAGATTATACAATGATTAAAAAAAAAGCAACTCGAATATTATTAAATCCAATTTTAGAACAACAACATTTGATTTTTCTTTATATAGAATATTCGACTGTAATTATTTAAATGTTTTACCTGCTAAAAACCCATAAAAATCAGAGATTTTGAAAAATTAAAATGTATTTTCAATGTTAGGCATATTTTCGAATAAGTAAGCTGTTGTTAAATTGAATTCAGTTAGTTTAAAATTTTGTCTCCTGGCAACACTGATGATAGTGATGACTTTTTTAAACTCCCCAACAAATTCTTATCTCGTCAAATGGGTGTTGCTTGAACGTTTGTTTGTCATAAACGGAATTATTATGTTTTACAACAATACCGTCTACATAACATTTAAGTGTACATATGTGTATGTATGCATGTATATGAGGACAACATTAAAAAGTACACAACGTTAAAGCCAAGAAGGCGAGGTAATTCACTTGTGTACCCGGTAGCGTTTGTGTAAAATTCTGTTTGACATTTTTAATGATCTGATAATCTGATGTAATGAGACAGATAAGATTTTCGAAAATGAATGAGAAAACGAAGGAGGAAAATGAACAAAATATAGTTTTGAAAGGTAGAAACAACTAATGAAGTTATTAATTTTCCGAATTACATACAAAAAAGGTCTTGTGCTCCCTTGATATGCGTAGATATGAATGAACATACTTAAAATGAAAAAAAAAAGAAACGTATCAGTGGCGTCACCATGCTACCGTTTCTGTGCAAGTATGTATTTTGTTTTTATTACGATTATATCAGTCAAGATCATTTTATGATGTAATTCATTATAATTTTTTGGTTTTCAATTTTATCTTCATCTCTCCACCATAAGCATTTGTACAAGTGGCATCGCATTTGTAGGGATGTGTTTCAAATAGAGTTTTATTTTTTTTTCTAGCAAACTGAAAATTATTGTACATTTTTTCCTTTTTGTCAATAAAATTCGTCTATGGTGACACATATAAAATGTTAATTTTTTTAAGTACGAAATTCTGTAGTAAAAACTTTTAAATGTACGAACCATTCACCTGAATTCCTGCATTTGCACTATGGTTGAGGACTAAATAAAATTAACTTAATTAAACAGATATCGTTGACCTGGTATAATAATAAATATTGATATTCTGCTCTGCATAGATAACAAACATAGATAAACAACAAGGAAAGTGTAAGCGAACGGGGGATATCATTGCAATCACGAACAATCTTCCTTTTGCTATAAATGATAGAACATATCACGAATAATCCATGCTGCACTGCAAGTTAAAATCCAATTTTTAATCACTAAAAAAAAATTAAATTTAAGAACTGAGTTAGTTGATGTCACTCATTATGTCCGAAGCTCTATTATTTTACATTCAATTTGCGATAAGACCATATTGATGGCAATTAAAATTCAATTACAGGTCAACTGAATATTTTATATGCTATTTTTCTGAATATAATTGAAATATTAGTAAATTGTCCTTGAACTTTTTAGCCGTTTTACTCGAAACTATGTTTTTTTGAGTTATGTCACAGCTCAAGTAAATGAGAAACTTGTGTAAGAACAGATCCCACGGAGTTCAGAATTCATCTAGCTCGCATGAGATTGTCAGAGGAAACGACATGTAGAGCATGCAAGGAAAAGAACGAGACCTTGGAACACTACCTTTGTCATTGTCCTGCGTAAGGGCATATAAGACGCAAAAATGTTGACATGGATACTATTCCGAACTTAAAATATCTAAGGAACTCGACCTGGAGATCCACAAGGAATTACATTGAGGGAACTGAGTTCCTGAACTAGTCAATTTTATGGAGAAATAGAATAATAGTTTTTGTTAGTTTTTCCACATAGAGCGCACAACATTCCAATTGGACATACGTGTATAACTCTCATGGGTTTTATTTGCAACTAAATACTAAAATAGTTTTATTAGAACTAAAATCAACCTTCTCACCTACTTATAAAATGCATTAAAATTTTAATCGCTTTTATTTGACTGTTGTATTTCCAATTTGTTTGTAGTGACTGTTTTCAGCATTGACATTTTTAAATTTTATTTAAAATTGTAAATAAATCATTTTTATTCTGGCCTAAGTTCATTATTCTATTATTAAACTTCCTAAAAAATTTGTTAAATTAAATTGTAATCATTTGAAGATTTTTTAATTATTTTTCCGATATTAGCCGAGTGGATTGCATTTACGAAACCAGCTACGATTTCATCATCAGCACTTTTTATCGGTAATTATGTATTATGCAATTTTTAAACTTTTATTTATGTTAAAATTTAATGGAATTAGAATTAGGGAAGCATAGTTTTCATTTTTAAATTTGTCTAATAGAAAAATGAACTTAAGCCTGAATAAAAATAATTTATAATACATTTCAAAATAAAAAGTTCGAATAATTATTATTTTACAAATATTAAAATATAAATTATAAATTTCAAAAATATTAATAATAATTATCCCCTAAAGAAGCTACCACCCAATGTGACAGCTAAATATTGAAAGGAATAAATAATTTCTATAAAAAATAAATGATATCAAGTTTGTGATTAAGGACAGCATATTTATAGAGAAAGAAAATTATTAAATATTTTTAATAATGATTTGTAAGTGTAAGAAATTATGAACCAATTACAACCGAAATTCGTGATTTGCGCTTATGAATTAAGTGCAGCAAATTTAATATTCTTTTTTAATTGTAATGTTTTAACAATGTTAACAAGAGCAGACATGCAGACAGATGAAAAGTAATTCTTGATAATTGCACATTAAATTTTGTACTGCTTTTACGACGAAAATTCTATTTTCTTGTTTTGCCTTTTTGTTAGTTATTTTACACAGGTTGTGTATGAATAAACTGATTTAAATCGATTTAATTTTTCTTATCCGATTTAAAAATAAAATTTCCCGCCAATTGATCATTTGCTTATTGGCAACTAAATGTCTTAATCAATTTTAAGTAGATATCTGAACAATCCGAAAGAACAACAACAACAATCTAAAATGCATTTATTCGTTGTTGCACAACAAAACGTCGTTATGTATTCGCAGTCGTATCGTAGAGATAAATTACAATCAATATTTGTCTTTATGGTCGGCCATATACACCTCTAAAGTCAATACAAGTCAAATCTACACTCACTTAACTATCCACCTTATTTTAAATAAACAAAAAAACAAAAATAAAACCGAAAAAAAAAGTAAAAATTCATGCTAAATAATGCCGCTGCCTCTACTTCTACAACTCCTCGGCATGCCATCATCTCCTTCCTCATCAACAACGTTGGCCCACATCAACTACTTAGTTCCTGCCGATGTTGCTGTGTTGTGTCCGATTGGGCTTAAATAAATAAATATGCATTCGCATATAGTTTTGTTGCTATTGGTATTAAATTGTTGTTGTTGCTGTTTGTAAGTATGTTTGTTGCATTTATTGAGTTCATTGCTTACATCTTTACCGACAAAACGTTACGTTTTCTCCAAATTGAATCGTTTACAAATTTTGTTACTCGTTGTACATAACGACTTGCAACAAAACAGTGTTTTCTTGTTGCTGTTGATGTTGCATTGTATGTAAGCTTGACTAGATTATGACCATGTTGTTTGTAAGTTTTTTCTTTAAATTTGTTGTTGTTGTTGTTGTTGCAAGCAGCAAATATACATTGAGTTGTAATCGTTGCCAGCCAACAACTTAAAAGAAAAAAAAACTTTTGAGAAACACACACACATAAACATAAAAGCTCGCATTAATATTGGTCAGACTAAAAAAGTTTTGACCCAGCAGTCAATCGATTTTACAATGATTGTGATCTTAAATAAATATGTACAAGTGTGTGTGTGTGTTTACCTACGAAACCTTAAAACAACATAAAAACTTAACTTAAAGTTATTTAAAGTTGCCAATATGTTTGACTTTTGACTGCAGAATCTAACTTTCGTATGCAAATGAATAAATAAATAAATATTTATGTATTTGTTCTTGTTACTATTATTGCTAACTATTATGTGTTGTTGTGGCAGTTTGTTTGTAGCCTGTATTCAGCGGCATTTCATTCATATTCAAACTACATTTTTTTAATTTTAATATTTTTTGTATTCACTTTTAATTGTATTTATTGTTTTATGTAGTTGTATGACCGTTTAATTCCTTTTCACTACTTTTTGCTTTGAATTGCTCATTGATGTCTCATTTTTATTATAATCGAGTTTTAAATGAAGAGCTTTTCCTTCGATCTGTTTACATTGCTTTTCTATTAACCCATTAAGTGCGTTGATTTGATTTAAAGGTACATTTATTCATCAGGTAATCGCAGCTCGCAGATAATTTTTTGTTAATGTTTTCTTTCAAAGCGAATTTATTTATCAGGTGGTGTCGATAACGCACCTGATCTACTTTTTTATTTGCAAAAATGATGATCGAATTGTCAAATATTATTTATGTTTACATAGATTACTTCTTCCCGCGCAAAAAAACACAAACAAAAACCATGTAGTTTTTGACACATCGACAGTCGAAAGCAACAATAAAAAACCATGTTGTAGAATTACCACCACCTGATAAATAAATTCGCCTTGGTTTTCTTTATACATGAAGCTTGGCATTTGAAATAAATGAGAGAAGAGAGAGATTATCTTTTATCTTTGGACTTTGACAGCTGAAGTTTAACATAAGTGAGAGAAAAAAATAATCAGATGACCAGGCAAGACTACCTGATGAATAAATATGCCTTGGTAAGTATTAAAAAAAAAATAATAAAATAAAAATATTAAAAATAATCGCTCAATGTTGCTTTTAACATTTTAATTATTTGATTTTGTTTGTAAGTTTAAACAATTCAAATTGGCCATTAGTTCATGCAGTACACAGTATTTTCCCAGTATTTAAAATAAAGTCATAAACGCGAATGTAAAATCTCTGGATGTAACTAGAAGTAAGATAAGTCTATCGGACGTAAAGTTTAATTATGGTACATAGGTTACATAAGTAAATCAAAAGATTCAATCTAACCTTATGTTATAGAAGGAAATGCTCTCAACTCCGCACCGTGAGTTGACATGATAAAGATTATGTGATACGTTTTAGAGAGCCTGAATGAGGATGATCAGAGTTACCTTAGAGATCGAGTAATTATATACGAAACCGCTAGGAGGACACATGATAAACAGAATACGGCAGGGTTAGCAGTTCTAGGCCCTGTACTGTAAAACATATGATGATGTTCTCCATACCGAAATGTCAAGTGACACCTACCTGGTTGGATACGCCAATAACATTTCATTATTCCCTGAAACTCAGACAGAACTGCATACAGGTCTATAAAGCATCAAAATTATTAATTAGAACATTTCTTTAAAAAAAATAATTATTACTTTGACTCTATGACCAGATTTTTAATAAACATTTGGGGGATTCACAGTAGTGTCATAAAATCATATGCCCTATAATAATAGCGTGAAAAATTAAGACTATTGTGAACAACCCCTCATAATTAAGTGTGCTATTTTGAATTTAAATCAGCTGATGTAAAACAATTGTAAAAATAAATATTTTCTTTCATAATGCCAAAAACAAGTGAAAAAAAAACAAAATAATAGCCAGTTTGTGTGAAAAGTACATTTTAGATGTTATGGCAGACTCCAGTAAATAAATTACATATAAATCAAATTTTGTTTGATAAACAAAAACATCAGAGTCCTTAGCCGATCTTATTTGACGCCACCACTGATTTGTTATCAAAAATTAGCAACTGCGCTCAAAATTGGATGTCGGCCCGATAAAATTATACAATGAACGGCAACAGCTTACAAAAACTGTTGCGGCTTGGCTTGGCTTAGCCGTTTAGCACAGGTCTCTGCTTATTAAATACGACAGCACAATAAACATAGCGTACAAAGTTCTACACTACACTTTTTGTTTGAAAAGCAACAACAACATTTTTAAACTATTGTAAAATTTTAGGACAATATGACAATATGACATGATAAGACACCTTGTGAATCACCCAATTGTGTTGATCTCTTTGATTTCTTTTTAAGAAACAAAGTTTATTAAAATATTTACAGCCTTGAAAGGGTTAATTTCATTTCATCAAGTCATTTGCATGTTTTGATTTTCTTTGACAAAAAAAAAAACAACAAGCGCCAATGATTTTAGTCAGATTTGGAATGTTCAATTGTTGGACTGTATTGGTTTGGCTGTGTTTTCATGTTGATTAAATGTGATAAATTTTAATTTTACAATTTAAATGGGTGGGTAGTACGATTAGGTAACCTGTTTATAATTTATGTCACTAATAAACGGTTTGTGGATAGAAATTACAGTTACTAAAAGAAAAAATCAAGAAACAAAAACAACTGACAAACTAAAGAGAAATTTAAATAAATTGTCTAAAAATATGTTTAAGTACAAGTTGTTTTCAACAAGACTTAAAATCAAACTGAGACAAATATTGTATTTAATTATTGGTTTTTAAATGAAGCCTAAATAATATGATTAAATTTATGTTTTTTATATTAAAATATCGAGCATATTATGTATGTATGCATTTCATACACAAGTATCATATCAAATAAATAAATAAATAAATATTAAAAGCATAGAATAAAATTATATCAGCCATAATCAGCGGGAGTAGATATGAAATGTTTTTAAGCCATTAGAGACAGACAACAATGAGAACAGCAGAAAAAAAATTTCAACTCCCAAAAAGGGACTCATGTGGTGTAGGCCAGTGAGCCAAAGGGTTTTTAGCCGCCAACATTGAAAAAATTTTTTTTTCTTCTGAAAATACAAATTCTATTGAATACAAATACGAAAATCAAAAGGTGTATTGAAATAAATGACACAATAAACGATTTTAATAATGAAATAAATATTATTGCTGAAATCACAAAACACAGAGATCAGTTTGTTTATCCTTTTTTTTTTATTTGGTCTTAACATAAACATGCGTAATATTAAAGATTTATGCATTAAAAAGAAAAAGAAAATGAAAAATAAAAAAAAAACAAATACAAAATATTAACATTTGTATATTCGCATACAAACAGCAGAAAGTTTGTGAAATTTAAATGATTCTCTTGAAAACTAACATATGAAGAATTCAAGTATTTATTGGTCAAACTTGAAAAGTGGTGTTGAAACAGACAAAATGCCAGAATTAAGAATGATTTTGGTCGACCGAATTTATACCCTAAATGTTGCAATATTTTCATCTATTTATTGATGGACCCGAAGTTGGCAGTATTTGGCAATCATGTTACATGATTGAGTATTGATTGAGCCGTACAATTTGTCCGGCTCGATTTCTTAAGACGCGGTTAGTTGATGGCTTCAAAATCAACACCACCCTGGCTATCAAATCGAATCTAATCAATGCGGCATTATTATTCAAAATTATATCTCACGAAACTGTGTGCAAACCTCAATAGGCTTTTTTCAATAAAAAAAAAATGTTGTTAATAAGCATAGAAGAAACGTGGTTGCAGTATACCTGATGTAAAAGCAATACACTATGATTGAATTGTATGATTGTAGTTAAAACATATAATGGTTAGAAGTTATCATTATCATTATGTTTAATTAAAGTATCATGTAATTATCATATTATGACTACAAATAAAATGAACAATCTTTGATTATCTTAAAATAAATTATTGTTATTTACTGTACAAGTTTTATTAAATGTATTTAACTTTTTTGTAACATTACTTTTTTATATTTTCTTGTTAATTTTTATTTTTGTCATATGGGCAATTCCATGAATATGTCAACCACGACTGTAAAAACAAAAACTCTCAATAAAAGTTTAATGATAAAAAAACACTCAAAATTTTACTATTTACCAGAGTTGAAAAAGTTGGTACAATTGTACTTTTTGTGGTACAATTTAAACCTCAAAAGTGCAATGGTACACCAATTACCCATTTGGTACAATTTACTAACTTTCTCAGTTTATGTTTTTTATAGAATTTCCCTAGTTTATCGTCTTGATTGATTTACGATGGTAACTCATTGTTGCTATCATTTCGTTGTGATTAATTGTTTGCATTCATCTGTTTATTTTCAAACAACTTTTAGACTTTTTATGTAATTTATTTTATGTTTAAATATGTAAATACATATATATGTATACATATATCTTAGTGCAGTTTCTTTTTTTTAAAGAAATACTTTTAAAGTATTTTAAGTACAAATGGTAATTTTAATATAGCAAAAATTAATTTTTATGTACAACTTTATGTTATGTTTATGTTTTTTTTCTGGCTTTTATTTAAAATAAAAAATATTAAAAAAATTTGTAAAATAAAATTTTTGGGTACAATTGGGGTCGAAAAAGTAAAATTTTAGGAGCTTCTTGGTAGAATTTTGATGTTCTCATTTTGCAACCCTGCTATTTACTATTTAGAGCTTATTTAATTATTTTAAGAGCAATAATAAGAGTTTAATCTGATTATCTCTTGCTAAAATGTCCAGCTTATTCCAAAGATAAAAAACTTCATACGTTTTTATATTATGACAAGCACTTTATAAATGTCTCTCAAACTGCATATACATTAAGGGAAAATTTAACTAGTTTGTAGTAGGCTAAGGTGACAGTTAAAACTTAGCACCTAATTTAGAATTTAACTTTTTATCTTAACATATGTAAGAGAAAAATCTGTCACATACGATATGTCACGTACGATATTAATTTATATTTATTATAAAATCATTTAAAGATTGTTTTCAATTAGGTATGATGGATTTGAAATGAAAAATATGTGGTTTAGTGTAAGAAATTGAAAAAAGAAAAAATACCTCCCAAGATTCGCAGATTTTTTCATATTTTCATATATACCTCAAAATCACTTCTGTTTTCTGTTAGATACGATATACTCTAATTTAGCTCGATATTTTAGACAACAATTATTCGAATATATTTATTTTTTTTTAATAAAGTACCCTCTGAATGGAACATAAAGATCTAATTTTTTTCAGTTACTCTTACTTTTGCAAAAATTATTCCACTTTATAGGAGTACAAATGTCACTTACGATGACATGGAATTGCCCATATGTCAAACTTTAACAATAATAAAAATGTTTTCAACAAGAACATGATACAATAAAACTAGATAAAGTCGTCAGCACAGCTGATCGTCAGCTGTTTGGGATAAATTGCCAAAATTTGTTATTTTTGTTTGTGTATATTTGGGCAGCCGCCATTAAAAACATTGTAGAACAACGCTATTTTTTGTTTAAAAAAACTATACTACCATGGTGTAATTACATAAGGTGATAGCGTAAAGGAGAGTGATTTTCGGATCTCTTTTTTTATGTATAAAGTTTAACAATTTCCGGAGTTGAAATCATTTTTTTAATATGTAGTTTGACATACTCCAGAACACAAAAAAATTGACAGCTGGGCTGGCACCGCCACCTTGTAAAAGTGTACACTGTATACTACTAGAATAAGTTTTTTAATATATTTAAGTGTCTGTGTGCAAAAGAAAATGCTAAGGAAAATTAAAAATATAAAAATAAATAATACAGGGATGGAAAAGCTAATTCCAGTGTACCTCAATTATTAATATTTTAAAGTGACGTAGTAGTCAGAATATTGCTCATAAATATAATTTTTTTAAAACTTTTGTAAAAAAATTATTTTTTATTACTTTTAATTAAATATTGATAAAAAATTGTGATACCACAAAAAAATCTTTAAATTTCCATCCTTGAAATACTTTTAAGAAAAATGTAAATATGTGATGACATTTTGGTGCTTTATAAAAAAACAAATTACCAGTGATTTTGGAATTTTTGTGTTTACTGTAGAGATGAGTTTACCTGGTTTTCTTGTACCACGAACAAGAAGAAGAACAATTAAAATCAAATTATTATTAAAAACATCACATTTTGACTACTTGGTAATCATACTATTATTGCTTTACCTATGCTTGGTTGCTTTTTATTCTAAATGCTTTTGAATATGATTTTGTTTTGAGAAGACATCATACTATTTTTGTCATAATAATCTTGTAAATCATACTACTTTTGAATGATAAATATCCATATCGAAGTTTTCATGAAAAGTAAATAATTAAGAATAATCTATACATATAAAAGTGAAACTCTGTGTGTTTGTTTGTGTGTGTTAGCTATAGACTCCGAAACTGTAAAACCGATCGGGCTCAAACTTTGGTAAGTTGTTGTACACATACCAGAGAGTGTTTACGGGTGGAAAAAAGTGGGCGTGCCTACGCCCATAAAAAATTTTGTTATAATTTTTAGCTACTTGCACGATTTTTCTGAAACTTTGCACACATATTGAGCTGTCATGACTTTATAATTTCGTGATAAGAAAAGTGGGCGGGGCCACGCCTATAAAAAAGTTATAATTTTGAGGTACTTGCACTAGACTGATTATTCTGAAACTTTGCACACATATTAAGCTGTCATGACTTTACAATTTCATGATTTGAAAAGTGGGCAGTGCCACGCCCATAAAAAAAGTTATAATTTTGAGGTACTACCACTGGACCGATTTTTCTGAAACTTTGCACACATATTGAGCTGTCATGACTTTACAATTTCGTGATTAGAAAAGTGGGCAGTGCCACGCCCATAAAAAAAAAGTTATCTTTTTCCGCTACTTGAACTTCACCAATTTTTCTGAAGCTTTGCACACACATATTAAGCTCTCATGATTATACAATTTCGTGATAAGAAAAGTGGGCAGTACCACGCCTATAAGAAATAAGTTATCATTTTTAGCTACTTGCACTGGACCGATTTTTTTGAAACTTCGCACACATATTGAGCTGTCATGACTTTATAATCTCTGGATTAGAAAAGTGGGCAGAGCCACGACCACAAAAAAAAGTTATAATTTTTAGCTTTTTACACTTGATATTCAATTAAAATTCAGAATGCATTTTTATTCATTAAGGAACGTAGCAACGCGCGCCGGGCTTTTCTAGTAATTAAATAAATGCTTGATTACTGTAAAGTAATAAATGATAAAACGAAATAATAATAACTTTCACTGGATTTCAAGAACCAATTATTATTATAGAGAATATAATAAAAATGTCATGATCCTGTCGAAACTATGCTTGCTTTAGCGTGAACACACACTATGTTGAATTTCATTCTATCATCGAAACTATTTAAAAATGCTATAACATTTTCATAAATATCTATCCAAATTGTCTTACCTTATCCAACTTTTACAAAGGTCAGACTGTTTAAGTTTATTTAGTAAATTAATACGCTGCAATATCGAATGAGATGAAACTCCCTTAAAAGCTTCTTTTTTACCCACTAAATTTTAGTACTTAACCGTAGGAAGTATTATATACAGGATGGGCCAAAAGTCACCTTGCAAAATTAATATCTTTTTCGTTTACATAAATAATTGTTTATCAGATTGTTTAAAAAAACCGGAAAATAAATAATGAAGAGATTCACAACAGAACAAATAACCAGGGCAATAGAATTTTTTATCTTAAATTAACTGATTAATTAAATCAGTGCAAACAACATATCGTTGCCATTTTAATGTGAGAATTTTACCCTTTATAGCGATGATTTGTTGCTTAGTTCAAGGCTACTACCATAAGAGTGTTGCTTCAAACCGGTAGACCACATTATGTCCGCACTGCGGAAAATATTGATCGTGTAGAGCAAAGTGATAAAGAAACAGTTGGTCAGAAATGAAATTAATTTGATTGTATGATGAGCTTATTTTCATTTAAATGACTGTGTTAATAAGCAGAACTGTGGGTTCTGGAGTTCTGATAATCCCAGAGCCATTCATCAACAACATTTGATACCATTAGGTGTACAGTATGGTGTGGCATTATACCAGAAAATATCATTGATCCTTATTTCTTAGAGATAAAAGTGTTGCAACCATAAATAGTTTACATGTTGCTCTTCAAAACAGATCTGAGATGTGGTTTCAACAGTATGAAGCCACTGCCCACACTACCCATTGACAGTTTTAAAAAATTCAAAGAGTAAAATTTTTGAAGAGTGAATAATTTCTATAAATTAATTGGCCAGCGTGTTCTTCAGATTCCTCGACCACTACAGCCACAAGTTTTGAAAGATGTTATGGAAAATGCTTTAAAACAAGCCCATTATTGCGGAGCTGAGATCGAAGGTCATTGAAGTGATATTATTTTCCATGCTTAGTGTAAAAAATGTCTCTTTTTTATATTTTAGAATCTGTAAGAAGATATATAAACGAAAAAGTTATTCAATTTTTAAACCTACACCCTGCATATAAATACAAAATTTCATACTAGATTTCTGTGAAAGGTCGACCATTGCCAAAATACTACAACGAATAAATAAATAAAGAAAGATTCTTATAAAAAACGTATGCGTATTTTGGCGGCTTTTCTCTGTGTGAAAAGATGATCATACAGAAATACTTAAGTAAATACGAGTAGATGCAAGCAAAACCGTATGTGATCAAAAGTGTATGATGAGCATTTGTATATTGAGCAAATTCAACAAATCATTAGTAAGATCAGCGAGATCAACATACACGATACATTTTCAAAACATTTAAAAAAAAACACAGATTTATTGAGATAGTCAAGTCGCCGTTGATTTTTCGGTTTATGTTTATTTGTACATACATACATATGTACATACGAATGTAGTATGTTTGTATATCTATCTGTCCTGTTTAAGATCAGAGATAAAGTAAAAAAGATATTCTTTTATACCGAAAACATTAGATTTTCTGATCAAGTAGTTGCTATAAATTTTGAACAAGAATCTTTAGCTTTTAGTTTGACAACATTCCGCAATTAGTCAAAAATATGTTTAAAGTTAAGAGACTCTTTAAGTTTGAGCGCAAAAATCGAAAAATTTAAAATCTCATTCACTTTCTAAAAGTGAATCTTTTTCTCATTTACACAACTTGGTCTCCTTGCCTGTGTGTCTTAACAGAAATATGCGGTAGTTGTGATTAATAAAAGTGAAATTAATTAGTACTTATGTACAATTATGAGTCTATTGATTGTTAGCATTAATTTGATTTACAAAGTGACCCACTTTTATATATTTCTCCATTGTTTTAGATTTCATGTTAATCTTATGGTGCTTAAAAACAAAAAAATCAAAAAATATTTGCCGCCAATTAGACGTAAAGTTGCAAGTGTTTTAATCGCCAACACACTGACACCAACAGACAACACTTCATTCATTCATTCCTTTATTTATCCATACTAGATGGTATGTACGAGTAGTAGTTAATTTGTTTAAAATAGTCAGTTAGCGAATATTGTTTACACTTTATTTTTTTATTTATTTATTTACTTATTTTTTTTTTTTTTGGTTAAAAAGAAATACACATCAAACATTTGCCGAATTTTGTTTCTGTTGTTTTCTTTCAGATTTAATAACGTGGTTAAATAAAATGTTTAACACCTTGTTCGAACTTCGCTTGAACACAACTCTATTAACAATTGAATTTACTTTAACGAATTTAATGTGATCATTGTATGGCACAGTGATTTATGGTGAATACATGTGTTCCACTGGAAAGAGGGTAGGGAAGCATGCATACTTTAATACTTGATACATATGGTGGAACGAACACATCTGGCCATTATTATAAATACACTTCAGAAAATGTTAATAAAATAATTTTTGTAACTTAAAAGTAAAAAAGGTTGCTATTGAATTAAGTTAGATCTTTGTTTAACTTAACTTAAGACTTTAAAGTGTAAATGTATTGCCGGTTTTTCATGAATATTAGTTTCAGGGAATATTCAATAATTAAATTTTAGACTGTTAAGGCAATCACAAAGAATTTTGATACAAATTAGTACTTCGAGTAGGTTTTAGGGGAGTTATTAAAGTAGTTTTAATATTGGATAGTAATTAATCACCCTTATTGTGGAAAGTTCGGTAAAAGACCTCTTGTATAGCAGATTTCCAAACCTTTCTGCGATGGTAAGATGCAAAGTTACGAAACATTCCAATCATGTGCATAAACTTTAAGGCAGATGGCCTTTTTTGACGACATTTTTAATACTTGTCGACACAGTTTTAAAGAGAAATTTATTTTTTGTCCTGCAATTGATGTTTCGGAATATAGCCCAGAAACACATTTGGGAAGTACAAATTGGCCATTCGCTGTGTATTTTATACTAGTTTCAAGTATATTCTTCTTCAGAGGGCAAATTCTGACGTTAAAATGTCGACGACATCCTCTTTACATTCAAATGATTGATCGCTGATTTAAATAATAAAATTCTTTTACTCAGGTTCTTTGTTTAGTAGGAAACTACAATAAGTTCTTCTTCACTTATTTTCTTGTAGGAAACAATTGGGGCCATAAAACATTGATTTTAAGATAAACAAGAATAGGCCGGCATTGCTAAGTATTCCACTATCTAAAAGGTTAAACTTTAAACCCATAAATACTTACATTTTTAATTCATGATTAAGAATAATGTAATGTAATATTGAAATAAGTAGTAGTCAATATTACAGGAAGCGAGAAAAATATGTAGTTTAAACTATTGTATGCTAATATTATGATTAGCATAGAATTATGCCTGTATTGTGTTTAAGGCAGAAAAGCTACTGAAAGTTTTTTTCTGAATACCAAATTAATACTATGTTCACACACGCGCCTTAATTGCCAATTTATAATATTATCGCAATTAAAGGCCTTATTGAGCTCAATTTACCATACTAAAAATTATCTTTAAATTTAACAATATATATTTAATTGTTTCACTTATTGTCTAAAACTCGAAACACAACTCTTGAGAAGTATGTTCAGTGAGAAGAAAATTCTATAGGTGGCATTTCTAATGTCAAACAAATAAAAATACAAAAAATAAAAATTAAGAAAATGGAAAATTTTTGATGAAAATTTAAAAAAAAAATGTTTAAATAAATTCAAATACAAATGTACATACATATAAGTATATATATGTATAAATATAATTGTAAATATATTTTATCAACAGGAAAAACGCTAAAAAGAAGGCATTATTTGATTTGGTATCAATACATCGTATTTTTACAGCTATCAAATGCTAATGGAGTAAGATAAATTGAGTGTGTGTGAACACTTATTTTAATTGCTCAATTAACACTAAATTGAAACAATTAAATATGTATATCTGTCTGAACCGGGTATTACAGTGTTCAGTGATTACTGTCACTGTATTTTCAAAAATTGCACGCTTTGTAGTTTTGTAACTGATAATGAATTAATATAGAATATGAAAATCGTATTGTTGTTATTTTCAAAAAAATTTGAAATAAAAAATCTCTAGTAGGAGTTAGTCTGACATTCTGCGTATCTTGGCAGCCAGGTGAAAAGGTGAACCTCGAGATGTACTTCCGACCTCGACACGTAAGTTGCAATGTGTGCCTGATATCAAAATAGGGTCATTTAAGCCTGGAAACTCCATATGGGCTAGTCCGAAAATTTTTAAACCAAAGACAGAAATTTAAAGTTGCCCAAAATCTAAATGTTTGTTAATGGAATAATAGGATACATACTCAAGCTTCAAAATATATAAGCAATAAGGTTTTACGATGGTTTGTTTGTCCTTGGCAGAGGCTAACCTAAACGTACCTCTTGCTTTCATTTATTTTTGTAAAAAAAGGGTATTTTTAATGGTCAAAAAAGTGGGCAAAACAGTCGTTTCAGTATTTAGCGTTAAGCGAAACTTTAATTTGTTTAATTTTCTTTTATTTAGGATAAAAATCATATTTGTTAGTTATCTAATATATATTAACAATTTGAACTAAAAATGGGTACTCTGTGTGTAACGTCCGTAACGGAAAATAGGGTTTTTTTAGTTTAACAGAATGAATTTTGATAATTTTGTTTTCCAAACTAGCTTTATAAACAGAGTTTTTTATGTACTTTAATCTGATGAAAAAAAAGAAATACCTTTATTACACTTTTTTTTTTATATATAAATGACAAAGTGTGTAACGTCCGTAACGGCATGAAAATACCCAAAAGTTTTATTTTAGTATTATGAGGTGGAAGTAAGTGTTTATAATGGATTTTCATCTGCTGAATCTGAATCTGGACTTAAAATTGCTCTAGGTTGCCGAGAATCCGAAAAACCTCACCTCAAAGTAACAAAAAGTGTGTTTAAATAACATGCGATCCCCCAATCTGCAACTTAAATTGAGATGAATTTCAAATTCTTCTGAAACATAAAATAATTCCTAAAAATCAATAATAAGTAATAAATAACCATGTTGTAAACCGCAACCCCGATGTCCCCCTTCAAATATTTGGCGGTACGCTCATGCATGCAATGTTTACGTACTGGATTTTCCGTTAGAAATTAGGAATTTTTTGCTACTTCGCATGGAAAAGGAGCATTGGACGGTGTTGGCGCTGTTGTTAAGCGAAAAGTTTGGCAACTAGTAAAATACCAAAATTTCATCTTAAAAAACGCTCGAGATATTCACAAATTAGCAAAAAAATATATAAATGGCGTTTTCTTTACGTTACGTTGGTAAAAATTATGTCAAAACTATATCTGACGAAATATCAAAAACATGGATAAATGTAAAAAATATTCCAGCTCTTAAATCATATCATTACTTTTCGGACTTTTCCAACGACAGCTGGATCTATTAAGCATAAGATACAATGTTAAACAGTTAAAAAAACAAATAAATAATTGAATATAAGCTAATATAAGAGTAATGGAATATTCTGTAATTTTTTTGTAACTAATAAATTAATAATTACAAGTTTAAAAAGATTTTTAAATACATGAATGTTTTTTATATACACAATTTGGTTTAATGGAAAAAGTGTAACGTCCGTAACGTAATGTCCGTAACAGACAAAAATTAAGATATGGTCCTATATTCCACTTAATTTTTTGTATATGGACTTTTTTTGTTTATTATGCAAAATTAGCTAAAAAATGTACAAATGCACTTAAACCTAAAAATCGATTTTGCAAAAAATTTCATGAAAATATTCCAATGTGAACGCCAGCTGTGTCAATCTTAACAAGCAAATTTGCGTGCGAATGTAACGTCCGTAACGCAGGATTAGCCCATATGCTTTCAATCCAAGCGATCTGTTCTCGAATTTTTCAAAGAAGTGTCTGGAGATTCTGATTTTGATAGTCCCCAACAGGATTGCAACTACATTTACGTTGGAGGTATCTAAAGCAGATTCCTTCCCGCTTGTTACCAGATGCCCAGACATGGCAACACTTTGCTGCCTTTGTTCACCAGAGAAAACATTGGATGCAAGCCCACAGGACCATATGGTCCTGGTGTCGAGGAACCCTATAAGGGTTAAATGCCCTGTCAAAAACCATATAGAAAGTGAAATAATAAGAAATTTAGTTAAGTTCGAAATCAGGCCGGTCAGAATTTCCACATGGCAATATGTTCTTTATTTCTTTATTTATGTTACAGACCGTTTTGGCCCAGTGAGGTTTCCGACTAGCTTGTTTGTGGCGATAGCTCAGGTAGATTCCAACCCTCTCACTGGCTACGCATCCGCTCATGAAACAAACTGACAACAACAAAAACTAATACATCAAACTCCACCACATATGTTCATAATATTAGGGACTGCTCACGGCAGCAGCGAAATTTCTTCTCATGAAATCTTTATGAGTAAATCGCAAGCTTATCTGCCTTATAAAATATTAAAATAAATATTAAAAAAAGCATATTTTTTAAGAGAGTTCTATGTTTTAAAACTTTAAAATAACACAAGGCAATATTTGAAAATGTTGTAATAATTTCTTAAATTTTTTGTGTGTTGTACTATAAGGAGAGACTCTTTTATTTCGCTAATATTGTGTTAAATGCCTAAAGAATGCCTAAAAAAACGTTTGGACAATAAAATGTCGTATGGCTTGAAAATGTATGTACATATGTACAAATTTACTTAACACTTTGTTAGGTAAATGAAATTACAAAGAATTAAGTAAAAAACTAAACAAATTTTCAAGTTGGATGAAAAACATACAACCTTCAAACAGGCCTACAACATCATAGAGTCATAAACTATTACGAGAAGCAATCAGTAAAATAATCATTTCAAAATGATTGAGTCCCTACAATATCTATTTGCCAACAATTACTTACTTGCTTACATGAATGATGGAAACCGAAAATACATTTTTGTATTTGGGAAAATTAAAATAAAGTCAATGTTTGTCTTGTGTTTTTATTTTCAAAATCTTTAACATATTTGATCGTACCGACCGCAATGTTTTTGGCCGTTAGAGAAAAGGGTGAACAGACGAGCAATTGAGTGTGATCGAAGCTAAATGAAAGTATAAACTTATAGACAAACATTGACATGGTCAGGGTGATTTCAGAATTGCTTTGTAGTTATTGTTGGCTGTTTGAATTTGTTAACGGCGATTAAAGGCGGTTTAATGCATACAGAAACAGAAGCCGCTTCTGTAGTCAATGTTCTACCATTAAATCATTATTATTACCCATGATCATCAAGTCAATTTTGAAACATTAAGTATACAATTAAACGAAAGAGAGAGGGAGAGATTTAACTAAATATTTATTTTCCATACTGCTCATCGTCACCGTCAATAACCACAAACAGTCATTGTACGGAAGACAAGATTAAAAATTATGGCCACATTGCTAAATGAATTTAATTTTTTCTCTGCCTAAAGTCATTTGTTGGTTGTGATTTGGACAAATTGAAGTTAATACGGAGTTGGCTTGGTTGAGTGTTTCTTATTTTGTTTTCTTTTATCAATTCTTTCTAAGAGATTTAAAACAAAAATGCCGCTTGTTGTGAGCATAAACGTTTTGTTTGCGATTGTTGTTTTCTTTTAATTTCAGTTAACTGATGTTTACTTTTGTTAATTGGTAGCTGAAAAAGCAGCTAATATTATACATCAACGCTTTTAAAAGCAATTTTCATCGAATAAATCAATATTGAATTTATGTACGGGTGTACGAACAAGCGAGTAACTTAATTGATTTCGAATTGTTTAATTATGACAATTAAACGAACGACAGGCGCAATTGAAAGAAGAATTTATTAGTTTTGTTTTGTTGCTTTTTGTTTTTGCATTAGAATTTGTTCTTTTATTAATAAAATACTAAATACGTTTAAAACTATTCCTACTTCCAGGCATCTTTATTGTGGGTATTTGGTTGAGATTTTTTTGGGAATAAATAGCAAACGTGTAGTTTAAAATAAGTAAAACAGGGAATTGCTAGTTTGATTTCCTCCCTTACGTGCTATTTTGTATTCAGTATAAATATTCTCGCTGTGGCCACACACTCTCATAGATATATTTCAAACATAAATGATACTATTAATTCGGCAATTATAACCTTATCCTTAAGCCAACCTTCATGTTATAGTTTCCACATATACATTTACGTACTTATTTTCCTTTTCTTCTCCATCTTCTTTACATGATAAGAGATTTCTTAACATTTGCTAAGTTCAAATCATGCATTTCCAACAACTTTATTACAATCCCTCCATATTGTTGCTGTTGTCTTTATTTGGATCTCCTTAGCACTCAATTTTGTTTTTTGTTTGTTTTTTTTTTATTTCATCAACAACCCCCATTTAAACTCGGTGAAATGAGGCTGAACATGAGACGGGTAAAATATGTTTTTAGTTTGTGAGTTTGCTATAGATGCCAAAGTTGATATGTAAGACTGTTTTTATTGCCCTGCAGTTTTGAATGAAATACAGGCATTGCGACATTTTGTTTTGCGGCTTCAAAGGTTTTAAAATGGTTTAGAGGATGTCAATTATTATGTTCGATAAGAAAGTTCTGTATTCAGTTACCAGTTTAAAATTTTGTAGTCTGCAGGGTAATTACACTTCCACCATCTCTTTTACAACTTAATTAATTTTCATATGTGTTTGTTAGAATTTTTTTGGGGTTCATCTGGCCTTTTTTCAACCCCCTTTTCATCTTTTTGTATATTCTTTTTCGTTGTAACTTGTTGTGCTCATTTTTGTGGGTGTTAATGGTATTTGTTCTTCTAAATATTCATATTGAAACGCGTGATTAAGTTTTAGTGTTGTTGTTGATTACCGAAACGAAAGCATTTAACTTGTTTTTATTATACACTGAACGAAAAGCAAAGCCTATGCATCATACTGGTTTAACAATTTTGATAAACAGAACATTTATATGAGAGGACTATTCCGTTTCTTGTAATCTGAGTTAGAGTTTTAATTCGGCGGATTAAAAAAATACCTCACACCCACTCACCCATTAGGATGAAAAATATAAAAGTATACCATTTATACCATAATTAATTTTATATTGACACGCTAAATACTATCAATAACCGCCACAACAACTACATATAAGCGTTAAAATATTGCTTGCGTTTTATTAAGCAGCTAATACACGGCATGTTTTTTACATCTGACTTGTCAAATTCTCCACTGCTAGATACGATCATGTCCTGTGTTATCTTTAAAATATTACTTCTGTAAAAAACATGTGTTGGGACATCTGACAAATTTTCAATTAGAGCGCGCTCCATTTTCTTCTGTCAAAACATGTGACATCAGCCGTTGGCAGAAATCTCTGCTGCTGCAAAGCAGCCAGCGACGGTTGCCTGTAAAAGTACAATTTTGACAGACATGTAGATTTACATATGTCTCACAAATTTTAAAGTCAGATGTAAAAAACATGCCGTGTATTAGGTGCTTTTCTGTAATCAAAATAGAAAAACAAATGAAAACTCCAACGCTGATCGCTGATCGCTTAACGCTTTTAGATTTGTTTATAAGGGCGGGTCGGTGTGAGTTAATAACAAAATTTTGTTTTAGTTTTAAGGACCCACATATAAAATAAATATGTATGAAGTATGACATTGTTCAAATTACCTACATTGCTTCGCTTGATGTCACAGATTAAATAACTGTAATTTTCGACAACTCTTCCTCATATGTATATGGCGCTTGGTTTGAGAGATGGCCTGAATAGTGATGACTTTGAGATATTTCTACATCAGACTGTTGGCACAAATATTTGACTTTATAAAACCCAAAAAGAAAAGCTGTAACGGGATTAAATCGAAATATATTAATGAACAACTAACTTTACCAATTCGTGATTGCTTTGGAAATTCAGTTTGCCATTAAAGTTTAATCATTCGTACCTGCTGCTCATAGGTATAATTTGTCAGGGTGATTAGTAAGATTAGCAGTAATAAACAGATTAAACAGACGTCGCCGAAAAAACATGACCGTTACTATCTGTCAACATCAATTTTTTTAAAATAAATTTAAGAGCAGAAATCACTTCTCCCGATATATTCATTGGCGTAGCTACAATGTTTCTTTTATGAATGGCAAAAGCTTAACAAATTTTTTTGGGGGTCAAAATCTTAAATTAAGTTAATTTTTTATGTGTATTAAATGTAAATAGTGAATTTTTTCCAAATTCTTTAAACAATTTTAGGAGGGGGCATTGCACTCACTAGAATGTTATAGTTACGGACATGGACATATTTGGAATTAAAGTTATTAAAATTTATTTAATATTTATTTTCCAAGTGTATCTAATATTTGTTGCATTATAATTCAACAACCATATATTAGTATGTATATCGTATATGGCAATGATTATGACTGCTCTGAATTTGTGGGAGTCCGTAACATTATTTCAGGGGTCCAAGAAAACTTTGTTTGATGATTTTTAAATTTTTGCTTCATAATAATTATTTGATTTTTTTAACTTTTTTAATTTAAATATTTACTAAAATAATTTACTTAGTTATTCGGGATATGCTCCCAACTAATTCTTCAATATTTTATTTGGTTGTTGGGTTTAAGCTGGTCTATATGCATTTCACTGGTGCTTATACCAGATCATCAGTAGACCTTTTACCCAAATTCTACTGATGATCTGGTATAAGCACCAGTGAAATGCATATAGACCAGCTTAAACCCAACAACCAAATAATATATTTACTAAAATTATTTCAGCTCAAGGTCTTTTAATATTTAAATAATTGATTTATCTTTAATAAAAACAAAAAAGGAAACAACATTTTCTTTAACATTACTGTTACTTTTTATATAACACTGTCAAATAACCCAACGTTGGATATTAAAATTCGTTTCGTTTCAACAGCTGGTGTTATTACAATTATAAATTCATTTATAATTTTTTAAAATAAAATAAAATCTTTAAAAATTTGTATGTTTAATCAAAAGCTAACATTGTATTTCTGATGAACTTACAAGGCAAGTAGTTTTGTTTTGTTTTATGTTTCAGCTTAAAACAATTTTCGCTCTTCTCTCATTTATTTCAAACTAGAAAAGCCTGGCGCGCGTTGCTACGCCCCTTAATGAATTAAAATGCATTTAGAGTTTTAATTGGATATCAAGTGCAAAGAGCTAAAAATTATAACTTTTTTTTAATGGGCGTGGCACTGCCCACTTTTCAAATCACGAAACTGTATAGTCATGACAGCTCAATATGTGTGTGCCAAGTTTCAGAAAAATCGATCTAGTGCAAGTACCTAAAAATTATAACTATTTTTTTTATAGGCGTAGCCCCGGCCACTTTTTGCCACCCATAAACACTCCCTGGAATGTGTACAACAACTTGCCAAAGTTTGAGTCCGATCGGTTTTACAGTTTCGGAGTCTATAGCTAACACACACACACACACACAGAGAAATCAAAGAGAAATCAATATAAAATATTTATTCGTTTAGCCACAAAAAAAAATATTGTAAACCTCTCAAAATCGTAAAAAGTCAATAAGTACCCATGCAATTTACTAAGCTTGTTTGACTTTAACAGTGTCCCAAAACGACAAATTTCAAGTAAAAGCCTTGGAAATTCACTAAACGATGCAAAATTTTATTGTTTGTCGAGCTGATTTCTTACGTTTCGACGTTTTGCGTGTAATTTATTTTTGTTACAATAACATGTACAATTTGTACTAAAGTCGATCGTTCGGATTCTAAAAACAGCACATTAATAAAATGTCGGTTAAACAAAAGGCGTGAGAATCCCTGGTTTATATATATAGATCAGTTATGCTTACAAAGATATGTACATATGTGTGCGTCAGTGTGTGTGTAAGCGTATTCATTTAATATTCTTGTTGATTTTTGCTGATGTATGCGCATTATTAATCCAATTACAAGTCGGACCACATAAAATCACTTAATCGCTTGGAATTGATTACATTTGATTGTCATAAACGACCGACCAGTATAATAGCACAGGGTTAAGGGAGTGTCCGGTGTCATTTTAGTGTTTGTATGTACTGTAATTGAATTTTAACAATGTTAGAATATAAATTGTGTAGATTTCTAATACATAATTCCAACAAGCGGACACAAATTGAAAAAAATCACTGAAAACTACAGCAACGCATATTCATTTAACAACTTGTGTTACGGCAAAAAATTATATAAATTTAATTTGTAATTAACTGAAAAAAAAAATAAATAAAAAATTGAGTGACATCTACACATTCCATTTGAAACAAATTGCTGTTAGTTAATAATAGTATTTAATTATAACTAGTCACTGTTAATCGTGTAATGAATTTATGTAATTTTAATAAACAAATTTATGCAAAATCGTGCAAACAGATTTGCTGGTTCTTTTTTCTAATCGATCAAATTTTCAACCCTCTTTTCGTCTTTCTATACACCAATATGGTATGTCTATGCAAATGTAAATATGTATGTGTGTTTGCTTTGATTAATTATAATTAAATTTATAATAAGCTAATGTAAGAAGGGCAAAATGTTTAACAAAAACCCTCTTTTTAATGTTCTCGCAACTTTAAACAATTACGATTAAACGCATGTAGTGTTTATGATGGACTATTTGATTTAATTAAACAAAAAATTATGGGATTACAAGTTAGACGCAATATAAATGCAAATTTCGTCTCACGTGCATTCAACAAATAACAAAAAAAAAAAAATCGAACGATTTTCTGTTTTTACGAGCATAATATGAACTTCTTAAACCGAATATGGCGACTATGAAGATGACAGGCACACTATTAGAATATGCATACATACAAACATGCATTCACACATACACATACATATGTATATGCATACACACATAGATACATAATTGTATTGAATAAACGTGTGCTTTATTTCTGGTCGTTGTTTAGAGACTTTATTTATCCCATCTTTTTTATTTTCATTAATATTTTCTGTGCATGTTGCTTTTGTTCATTGTCAAAGACAGAGTTTAAAAGAATTAATTTATGTTTAAATTTGTATTCATTAATGGTATTTTATTTACTTTTATTTTCAATTAAGTTTATATACAACTAGCAGAACCCGGACCGCTTTGCTGGCTGGTAACAAATTTTTTGCATTGTTTTCATTACATATTAGAATATCACTCACCCTTTGCCCCTTTTTCAGTTCCAATTTGAAAGACCGAAGTCACTGTACACATAAAACATTACGATACACGGTTTATTAACTTTTCAAGTGACAATAAAAAAATATAATATAAAAAATGGATGGCATTTTTTTATAGAAAAATCTAAATGCCATATATTTCCGATTTTGTGCAAACATCACACAAACCATTTACAGACAATCCCCAACGTACCGAGCAATTTTAGTTGAAATCGGTCTACCCGTTTGCGCAGTTAATGGTGACATCAAAGTGTACACTTCTTTTTATATATAGAAGATTGGTGAATTCGCGTTGCCATAATTAAATGCCTCACTATACTGCATATCTAATGAGGTACAACTGACGTTGATAGTTATAAGGGAGAATAATTTACTTAAATTAGATTGGTACCTAACATTAACCTCATCTGGCATATTAATTAATTTTTATTCAAAACATACAAGAACAACAATTACTAACACTAATTATCATTTTAGAAAAAGGGTTCTAAGTATAATCGAAGAAAGATTTCATGATAACAATATAATGAAGATTAAAAATATATTAAAGCAGAACGATTTTCCAGCCAAAAGCATAGATTATACCAAAACGAAAACAAAATTAAAAAAGGAAGAAAAGTCCAATTTAGTATATGAGATTAGCTGCAATGGTGACGGGGCCAACATATGTCACAAATTATATGGGGGTACAACAAAAACAATGTTAAAACGAGAATATCATCCCATAAAGCAGACTACAAACACTTGGCAAACCAATTGAACAAAAAACAGCACTAGCAGCCCACAGTACCATAACCGGACACGTACCAAACTTTACAGAGATGAAAGTGTTACAAAAAAACAATCATTATTCAAAGAGATACATACATGCTGGAAATGCTACACATAATCGACGTACCATCACATAAGAGATTAAATTATAACCCTACGTTGCCACATGCAAGTGCAAGTGAAAAAAAACCAATACACTAACACTTTTTTACTAACCAACCACAATTTTGCTACCTGCGATCAGCTTGCAAAGAAATTTTTAAGCAAGTGAAATTTTCATACTTGCGGCAAGTAAAGTGACAAGACGAAAAACAGTGTTGTCGAATAGTGAGTTTTTTTGTTAACTCACTAATATTTCATACAATTGTGGTTAATAATTTAGCTAATTTTTTGCATAAATATGTATATATGTTTATGAAGAATATGGAGAAAAAACAAAGATATTCATTTAGAATGCAAGTTTTAACATAAATATAAGTTTTTGATAAAAAAAATATATTTAAAAATTATGTGTCTACAGGCAACGTTTAATAGTGACTATTGGCCACACTTAGTTATCATATATATATACAATACTTGCCAGTAAATACTTGCTAGTGGCAACGTAGGTTAGAGTCATACATAGCAAAGTGCACAAACATACAAACATACAATTAATATAGTCGGACAAAACAAAGATTAGTTGTTAAGTAACTTATAAATAAATAAGATTGATTTTCAACTCAATATAAAATCATATGAAAAATATTTATAAATGTAATTATTGTTGTTTTGTGGATTTATCTATATATATAAAAGTGAAACTCTGTGCGTGTGTGTGTGTTAACTATAGACTCTGAAACTGTAAAACCGATCGGACTCAAACTATGGAAAGTTGTTGTACACATACCAGGGAATATTTATGAGTGGAAAAAAGTGGGCGGGGCCACGCCCATAAAAATTAGTTATCATTTTTAGCTACTTACATTTTACCGATTTTTCTGAAACTTTGCACACATATTGAGCTGTCATGACTTTATAATTTCGTGATAAGAAAAGTGGGCGAGGCCACGCCCATAAAAAAAAGTTATAATTTTGAGGTACTTGCACTGGATCGATTTTTCTAAAACTTTGCACACATATTGAGCTGTCATGACTTTACAATTTCGTGATTAGAAAAGTGGGCAGTGCCACGCCCATAAAAAAAGTTATCTTTCTCAGCTACTTAAACTTCACCAAATTTTCTAAAACTTTTCACACACATATTGAGGTCTCATGATTATACAATTTCGTGATTAGAAACGTGGGCAGGGCCACGCCCATAAAAAAAGTTATAATTTTGAGGTACTTGCTCTGGATCGATTTTTGTGAAACTTTTCACACATAGTAAGTTGTCATGACTATACAATTTTTTGATTAGAAAAGTAGGCAGTGCCACGCCCATTAAAAAAATTTTAAATTTTTAGCTTTTTGCACTTGATATTCAATTTAAATTCAGAATGCATTTTTGTTCATTAAGGGTCGTATCAACGCGCGCCGGGCTTTTCTAGTAGATATATAAACTTGACAACTATTTTCCTTTATAGTGTACTTTATAAGATACCAGATGATGATCTACGAAGTAGGATGAAATACTGGATTAAAATAAATAAAGAAATTTAAAATCTTTTCTTTAAAAATAAAACAACACAATTAAATTTTTATGACCTAAAGTTAAACAAAAATCTAAAACAGCTCTAGGTTTTTAAAAACCCCAGATTTTATAACTCTGCTTAAAAACAAAGCAATTTAAATTAGAATCAGATTCATCACTCATAGTCAGATTTTCAATGAGATCGATTTGATTTCTGTTTTCATTTCAAATTTTGAAAGTTTACTGTCGCAGTTAGACATTGTAAGTAAAACATTGCTGATTATCTTCGGGACTTAATTCTTGTACCAATAGGCCGTAGTGAAGTACGAGCCATTCCTAGCTGAGTAGAACGCCTTCTGGTAGATGTATCTGGAGTTTCGTTAGAACTTTGTTTTAGACGTTAAATTTTCCTCAGTGCAAGCTAAACGTGTTCTCCCAGTTCGAAAAAAATCTCTTACGATTATATATTGGTGGCGACGATGAACTAAGCAACGAATCATTGCTTCAGAGAGTGAATGCTGACGTTAGTATATCGACGATTTGCTTTTTTTGGTCAAAGTAATTGATCGCCGATTTAAATTGTAAAGTTTTATTATTTTGGTTCTTTATTCAGTTACGAGTCTTTTCATTATTTAATATCCATATGTTATTTATAAAACCCGAAAGAAATCTATACATAGATGAAAAAGTTATTACATTTTTACAACCAAAGGTCACCCTTTATAATAATAATTGTTCTTAGATTAAGAACAATTTAATTATGTGTTTTACTTGCATAAATCTAAATACTAAAAATAATAAATTTCTTGTTGTTAGTAGTGCTAATTCTAATGGTTCAAGTATTTGATATTTTTAAGTTTCTTTGATGATAGAAAAAAACGTCTTAAATCAAAATATTAAAAGAAATTTTTTTTTTGGATTCATAAAAAACTTTGTCGCTTTTTTGTCTGGTATCAATAACTAAAGTCTTCAACAACTGCTTCCAATTGTAATCATATGCTTCTTAGGCAATACTTCAGACTTAAGACTTAAGACTTAAGCTTTCTTGTTTCTATACTCACATTTCTCCATTTGTATTTACTGTTTTTAAAAAATTCCAACTAGATATTTATTTGGAATATTTTTGAAAAACCATCTATATTTTCATAAAAAATGTGTATTTAATTTCTTTAAAGAGTATATTTTCAAAAAATTTTTTAATTTGTATAAAGTTTTGATGAGCTCTCTGTTGACAACTTTGACAATTAATAAATTCCTTTAAAGCTCTTCTATAACAAACAAACACTAACAAGCTTAAGCGAGAACGAAAAAAATATATTAATAAATTTTAAATGTTTGTCACATGGCTTAAACGACACACGTTTACTCACCGACCCAACGACCAAAAAAGCCCATTGAAGAGAAAAGCCCAAAGTAACAACTTCATATGGAGCTGCGATAATGACTATTACGATGCTCATCAAAAATTCATAATGTTGGGCTCTAATAAAAATTATTCAAATTTACAACAATAACGAAATGATCCTTTTCATGACGAAAACTAAACAGCCATATAATAAAAATATTAAGAGAAAGTCTCAACGCATGAAATGGGTAGACAGGGATGGTGTTATGCGCTCCCATGTATTGTAGAATATGAAAAACAGATACAATTACATTATAACAGTTTTGTGGTAATATTAGACATGCCACATTTACACTCACACTCTAAGCAACAACTAATAAAAGGAAGTCGACAAAAAATAACAACAAATCACACCCTTCATGTAACTAATACTAGGCGTATGCCGAGAAAATAAAACAAACGTAAATTGTATCTGCAGTACGAGAAGTTTTCAAAAGTCAAGAAACAAAATGCTTATAAACGAAACAAACAAAAAAAAATCAAAACAGTTTATTACGATATTTTTATTATGATGATGAGGATTACGATGGTGCTGCTGCAAGGGTGGGAGTATGGTTGATGAGTTTGCTAAAAGACGTTTAAAATACTAGTTATTCCTTCAGTTTTGTTTTTAGCTTTGTACATATATGCATACATATATATATGCAATTTACATATATTAGTTGATACACATACACAGTGACATTTTGTTCAAAGTTTTCCTGCAGTTCAGCGTGAGAGAATTACTCTTCGAATCATTTCTATTAAAAAATTAACTAAAGCATCAGATGATGACGACGTTAAATTAATCGAAAAAAAATATCTTACTTCTTTAGCAAAGAGTTTTTTTAATGAGTTTAAGTCTAAATTGGCAATTCTGTTTACTGTGACAGCTGATGGGAGAGGTCTTTCGGCAGTTTTACATTTTCCGTGCGACTTAACGCAATTTTTTCTCCCGGTAAAGCCATTAGTAAATGTGAAGAAATCTGCAACTTTGGATTACTTGGAAGACAACGATTGTCACTATTGCCTCAATAACTTAGTGTGTTTTGAAACCTTTCACACAAAAGTGAAAAAGGTTTGCCATTCCGTGTAAAATTTCTACAATTTTCATTTCCGACCCTAAAAGTATATATTTTCTAAAAGCTTATGAATAGGGGAGTCGCTAAGGCATTGTCAGTCTGTCCGCGTGTGTGTTGAAATCAACTTTTAGAAACCCCCTGATATCACCTGGACCCTCGTGAGCTATTAAAATATTAGACATATTTGGGAGCATATCAGTATTGAAAATTAAAAATATCGGTACATAAACAACAGAGATATCAGGAAAAAACCACTATCACCTCGATTTTTTCACAACAACAACATACGACACACACATACAAACTTGGTATACTGGTCAGACTGAAAAATTTTTTTTTATATTTTTATTTTTTTTTAATATTTTAATTTTTTTATTTTTTGAAACATACGTGAACTCAAATTACAATTTTACAATGGGATGTTTTTTATATGTATGTACGTATTTCATATTAATGAGATGAATGGTGATACAAACTATTGTTATTGCATGACTATACGTTGTGAAGGGTAAATAAGATTAGGCATGGCCGAATATACCACTCTTACTTGTTTGTCATTTAATAGAGATTTTCTAACGACTATTTAGTTAAACAATCTTTTACAGCAATGGTGTGGTGTTAAAAACTGTAGGGCTTTTGCTCTTACACCTTTGTACACACACATACATACTATCTTGCAAATATACAAACATATGTATGTATGTGTGTTTAAGTTTTTATATACATTCTGCTTATTGTTGTATTTTATAACTGTGAATAAGAAAATATAAGAATAAAACGGAAATTGAATGATTTTTACTTAACACCATCGGAAGTTTCTACTTTAATGTCATTTAGTGGTTGGTTGGGTTGCTTTCAATTTGGCCATGAGACACAAACACTTACACACCACTTTTAGCCATACATGTCTACGAAATGATGGTAATTTTATTTTTATTTACTTGTGGCGCAAATAAAAAGACAACAAAAAGTAAAAGAGGATAACAAGTATCATACTATCATTGTTATTAAATTTTAACGCCCTCAATATGTTTCAAATCGAGAATAAATTTTATTACAATTTTATATTTGACTGTTATATTTTCCCAAACAGATTTATTCAACTTGCACTTGTGTTTGATGAGGATTATTTTTATGGAAAAAATATTTATGAATATGATTTTAATATGATTAATAAAATTAAAGCCCAAGCAAACAAGGACTAAATGTTTAATAAAAAAAGTTTGCAAAAATCGTTTAGGGATTTAGGCACTATTACATTAAAACGAGTATTAAGAGACCTACAGGGCTGCTGTTTAAAAATGTTTTAAGATCTTTCTTAGGTTTGTGATTTTGGAATATAAGTTTGATTAATTTAAAATTTTACGTTTTTAATACAGAATTTTTTGTAGATTTGGTTTTTTATGAGAAGAATTATATTTACAATTAAAAAAAAATCATCTAATATCCTTCAAGACTACAAACAAAAATATTGAAAATCACACCCGCATATGAGTAATTAATGAAAGCTTTAAAAGTTCTAGATAATTTGTGATGGGAAACTCTTTTCTCACACACTGTTTCCACTCGTCACTCTGTAAGTAAAGCGTAATTTATTATTTCAAATATTATAATCCAATTTATATATTCTACCATAATCTATCCTCTTTTTTTGTTGCTGTCATTATCTAAGATCTTCCAACAATTTTCCAAAAATGTAATCTCATGACTAACACATTTCGTATTCATAATGTTTAAACATAAAAGAGAACGAACTGGAACACAAGTCGTCGCAATATAATTTACGATATTGAATCTTTCTTCTTGTATGAACATTTTGTATTAAAAAATAGTTTAACGAGCATTGAACGTCGTTTTCCGGCGGAAGTGTAATTTGATACTTATACCAGTAAATGACACTTTGTTGTAGCTGTTCTTGCTGTTTTGCTTCTCTCTACTTTTTTTTTCTTTTCGGAACAAATTTTATAAATGTTTTTGGGTTACAAACAAACACATACACACCTACATATACACATACATAATATTTACAGTATAAAATCTACATTTACGTATGTTTATATGGTTTTTACATTTAGATGATTTTAAAGTTGGCACCCATGAACGGTTGTATTGGGAATAAATAATCTGAATTTTACAGTTGCAAATATTTAAGGCGAATAACAAAATTAAATTATGGACTAAAGTTATTTGTATTTTCGATATAATTTGTTTACTAACGTTTTTAAAAACGATATTGATTGGTTGCCATTTTACTTTTAGTTAAATTTTTCAATAAATATTAATGACACTAGACTAAATATCAAGTTGCAACTGAGTTCAATATTTGATATAGTAAAAATCCATATTACCAATCTCAAGAGTGTCATTACGAATGTAATCTCTCACAAAAATTATATTTCTAATTGCTAACGTACTCGTTACAGCCAGAATATAGCCTCATCGCTATGCATAAATTGGCAATAAAAATTTGGTTTAACCTCTAGTACATTTTCAGTTTATTCAACGGAATTAATGGTCCAATGGCTGTAATTGTTGCATCAATAATATGTTATTTGGATGCAGGCGAAGATCTTTTCTCAAACTTTTCCAAGTACTGTATGGTTAGAGACCAAGCTGCAGAGCACGCCAACGGATGGCAACATTCATGTCATCTGTAATTCTTGCATCTATAGTGACGATGCCTTCTGCTTTATGCATAGTACGTGCTCTATTTGAATAAACACTTTACAAAAAAGTAAATATTTTCATAAATAGATCCATAGTATTCACCGTAAATTTGGCAAAGTGCTCTAGAAGTTTGGCGAACAGGGCGCGAATTTTGAAAATAAATTTCTTATATTTATAAACTGCTTATATTCAATTTAGTTAAGTTCGAATTAAATGTATTTCATGTCTAAAGGACTAATATATTAAATTTTTCTCAGTAATAATATTCATACAATTTTTATTGCATCAACATAAAATTAATTGTTTGCAAACAAGCAACAAAAAATAGTTTATGCATATATTGAAATACTGATTTATAATGAAAAGAAAAAAACAACAAAATACCCAAAAATTAGGGTTATTGTATTTCTGTCTCAAATTGAAATATGTGCCCTTAACTATGAAAGTGAGCTAAGTCAGAAAAAAAATAGAATGAATGTATCAATTTCTCCGCATCATATTACTTTAAACTAAATAAGTTTAGTGTGATTTGCATGTTGTCCAAAATGAACCATATATGAATAGTCGTTATTTTAATGCTAAATGGAATTCGGTTGGCGTTAATTATGAAAATCGGGAAGTCAACATTTTTTAAAAATTGGGTTTATTAGTTTTTTTTTTTTAATTTGCTGATGACATCAATGAAAACGAATGCAATACATGTTTTTGTAAACTTATAAAGATAGTACCCTTTTGTTATTTGCAAACGAATGTTGTAAAAATTTCACACGGAATGACAAACCTATATATGTGACCTTCTCCGAGAAAAGGGACCTAGTGTGTGAAAATGAAGTTTTGAGCAAAACGCATTTAAAGTTTCATAACGTATTATCACTGTGAACACACCTTCAGTTGAGAGATGCGATTTGGTATAGTAAGTTATGATTGGGTGCCGACTTTGGTGACGTCATGTCTATGTGATGACGTATTTTTTTTTCGTTTTTAGTGTGACAATACTTTTGCAACTATTGCTGCTCTGTTGGTTATGATTTCGATACTTAAATGTTTTCTCATTTTTATCGATTTTCACAAGATCGTTTTATACGTTTCTTTTTGGGGTAAATAAATTTTTATCAGAAATCTAATTGATTTCATCTTTTTCTTCACCCTTTTAGGTAACAGAATCCACTCTTATGTCGAAACCCTAGGTCCCTTTTCTCGGAGGTCACATATGCTCTTGCACTCTCTGTAAAGAGTGTAACAGATGATTAAGTTACATGTACTAAATGATGCAATTAACAATATTATTTTTCGTTTAATTAAAAGCATCATTTTGATGATTGGAGCAAAATCAAATAAAATTTTAATTAATAGTATTAATTCGTAATTGAAGTTCATATATATTGTTTATGACATTTTTAAATAAAACTTGTAGCATTTTTAAATTTTTTCATAAATTTTTTTTGGGGTTTAAAGGTCTACTGATGATCTGTCATAAGCACCAGTGAAATGCATATAGACCAGCTTAAACCCAACAACCAACAAAAACAAAAATATATTCTTTTCTGTGTAAAAAAAAAAAAAAATTAGACACAACTGCATATTTAAAGTTTCTACAATATGATATTTGCTTCACCTAGCATTATGGGAGTGCACGAGATAATGTGTGCGACTTTTATGTTAGAATCAAAAATATAAATTCTATATAACGATCTAAAAAATCTTACAACTGTAATATTTTACAATAAACCGGACTAAAAAGCCAAGCAGACAGCCACTCAGGCTGACAGGAAGAATGAACTGAACTGACTAAATACTCTTCAATCGATGTGTCCATTTTCGATGTTTGTTATTTGGTTGGTTAGTTGATTTTATTTCGTAATGATTTCATTTTGGACGTACTATTTTTGTTTGTTTTTGGTTACATGACGATGTTTGTCAACTTTGGGTCGTCGCCTTTACACATTCTTTTTCTACACATATCCAATTCATACATTCATATTTCTTCTCACAAATAACGAACTCCTTTTACAGGCTTGTTTTTCAAACGATTGCAGTTTTTGAATTGAGAATTTAAATTCAATTTCCTGACTCTAGACTGATTCAATATTAAGAATTTTATAGCAACTGATACTGATGCAGAGTATCATTGCTGTCTGTTGTTGCGACAAAAATCGTCATCATCATTGCCTTTAAACCATTATCGAATATGTATCAGCAACATATAAAACACACACTTAATAAACTACGGCAGTAACAGCAATAATACGGAAAATAATAGCAACAATAACAAGTGTAAGAGTGTGTGAGAATGTCACTTAAAACTGAGATGAGTTGTTGTTGATTCTTTTGAAAATAAATTCAACGTGGACAGTGGTATAAGCGAGAAGTAAAAAGTGAACTAAAATTTAAATTCCTGAATATAGTCAACACACTACAATCAACAAATTCTAAATACCATTAAGTTTTGTAGAATAAAGTTTTTTTTCATATTTATTTAACCTGAAACAATATATTTATTTTAGAAAATATTTAAAACTTTTTTACGACAACATGTCACTGTTTTCACTGAAGAAATAAAGCAGTAAAACTTTTTGGGCGTATGTGAATGTATGTTGTGTATGTTTTTTGTTCCTGTTTTTTGTTTGTTTGTTTGTGGTACGAAGAGTTTGTCTAGAATTGGGCGCTGCGTTCATGACTGTATATGGTATCAATTGATTTCTGCATAATATTGCCAATCAGTGTGCATAAGTGAAGTTTTCAAAATTTTTATGCAATTGGAATTATGTCTACTGTGTAATAAAGCCATCAACGTATGCAACCAAACCAATCCAATTCAGCCCAATTGAAAGCAATGCAATGCCAAACATTCGATCAGGGATATTTGATTCTTCAATAAATAAATAAATAGCTGGCACACTCACTAACTAAGAGACTGAATGACTAACTGACAATGAAATAAACCAAAAATAAAATGTACAAGTTTCAATGCTGGCAAAAGAAAAAAAATAGTATTTGAACAAATGTTTTTCTGTTTATTTTTTTATTCATTTTTTATTTGTTAAGAAAAAGAATGAAAAATATTTTAATTTAAAATACAATTCCAGATTGGCTCGTAAACCATTTAAAATAAATACAATGATAAAAGTTTTTTGTATATTTTTTTACTCGTTTAGTGCGAATGAACCAGTACTATTGGGAATAGTCCGTTTGTACCATTTTCAGTACAATACGTGTATATGTGGTACCACTAAGGTGGTTTGGTCCCATAAACAAAACATGAGCCAGTCACTCCTAGGATAAGAAAATTAGTTGAAGACGATTAAAGAATTCAAAAATGTTATACATTTATTCGTTAAGCAACTTTTGATTCCTCAGCCAAATTCCGGTTGTGACTTTCACAATCGCGGTTCGTACCTTCACTAAAGAAAAGAGTCGTTTTAATTTATTAAATCTTTACTTTTAAAGTTCACTAAAAGTTCATATTAAACATTAGTCAGAAAAAGTTTTAACTAGGACGCTGCATGAATATATTTATTTGATTGCCTATACACAACGAACACAATATTTATTCATATATAAAACAACTAATGAGAGCTAAAGAGAATTAAGCAAGGAATCACCAAGAGCGAATAAATTGTGTGTAAATCTTAATGGTTCTAAAACAACACATTTATTTTACAGTGTTTTTAATGTGTATAAAATTCATTTGATAATCCAAAAACGACAACAGTTAGAGTTATGTTTTAAACATTCAAATATTGTATGAGTTGATTAATATATACCTATTAGGGTAAACGATTATTCGACATTTCGAAAAAACCGGTTTTAAAAAACCAGTTACTTTTTTGAAAATTTAGAAAAAAACTGGCTAACCGGTCGAATACATAATATATAACTTTTATAAACTAGTTTGTTCTATGGTTTAAATGCATCTTAAGTTGACACACATTCAATGGCATTATTATAAAATGACGTTATTTAAAATAAAGATGTTACTTTTTACCTAAAACTGACCGAAAAGTTAAGTTTATGCTTCAATTATTTTTTACTTTTAAGGTAAGGTTTATAAATTTTAAAATGCCATTGTTTCTTCACATGAAACAAAATATCGCAACTAAATTTTGATTTAAATATTTTTCTAATTCGACCTTTTTAATTTTTTTTTTTAAAAAATCATCTAAAATGTTAATTTGTTTTTGTAAATTTTTTTAAGAACTAAATTAATTTGTTAAAAGTAATCGGTTTTGCTCTTGTACAACTTTGTTACAAGGAGGTTGTAATAATGAAAAATATTTAAAAGTCACTTCACTGCTCACTGTAGTCAAATTTACCTTTTACTAACATTAACTTTATATGCAATTTGTAATAATGACCCTTTGTGCGCCAAACTGTTTTAGTATACAAGTCATATGTTATCAAAGATAATAGTAAAGCTATGGGTAGTCTTTAGTACAAGTCGCTAGATTTCGTATAAGCAAAATATTATGACATTCGAAAATGAGATCAAAAAGTATTACAAAGTACAAAAATTTGGTCAAAAAACTTAACTGAATAGCTTATTATAATCACAGCAAATTATAAGCGCAGCAACGTATAAAATACCTGCTCTACATTTAAAACAAGAATTATTTAACCTAATTATTTTTCTTATTTTTCATTTGTTTTTGAAACAACAAATAAATTTCTTACAACATTATGGAAGAGTATATAATAAATTTGCTGATTTTTGGAAATTTTCTTTTGGTTACAAAGATAAAAAAATACAAAACTAAAAATGAAAAAAACCGGTTTATGTGAGTAAAAAACCCGGTTTATTCGACATTCGAAAAATTAACATTAGGAAACATTGTAAAACCGAGTCGATCACCCTAATACCCATATAATTGAGCAAAAATTATGAATATGTTTATGTTATTTAATAGAACAAAACTAACAAAAACGACAAACTTGCATATACAAATGGATGCAGAAATTACTTGTGGTTCATTATAGCTAAAATGGGCTACTTACAATATGGTCCTATGTAATGCAGTCATGGACCATATAATTTTCAAACAAGAGTTTGTAGTTTAACGACAACTCTTTGAGTTTTGACGATTACATATAGTGTTGTCAAGAGGTGTATAATAAGTAGTCGTGTAGGTGCTCCATCAAGTAGTGACAAAGAGTAGTTTTGAGACTACTCCGATAGGTTATATGGTCCAGCCCTAGGACATCGTTATGTTAAATCTATCATGTTTTATTCATACATTTCGGTGGTATTTCGATAAGTGTTAGTCCATTACGGAGTATACTTTACATGCGTCCATGGACTAGTCGCGTTATCTGCAGGACACTTAATAAGTAATAGTTGAAATCAATTTGTACTCAAACTATACTCGAATATTATGAACATTTTATTCTGTTTGATTTATTTGAATGTGGTAATAATTTTTTCTTTTCGGCTTAAGAAGTTGTTTTCGTTTCTCTTTCGATTGAGAGTTCATTTATTTACTTTATTTAATAAGAATGAAAAACACTGCGTGGTTAAAAACAAACGAATGTATTTTATTGGCTTTTAAGTACAGCCATGCAGAGGTCTACCTTTATCATACATATTTTTGAGATATTTCCTAAGATTAAGGTAGTTTCCTGTATGCGGCGATGAATGCAAAAATTAACAGAGAGTTCTGTGCTTTTGTAATAAATTCTTTATCGATTCTAGAATTTTTAGCGATTTCATGAGAGTTAAAGAGATTTTTGGAAAAATTCTTATAAGGGCGAGGATTAACAATGAAACAAATGAATACTGCTTAACTTGAAATTCACTTTTGTGGTAGTATAGAGCATGTTTATGTCACCTTGTATTTAACCCGGCAATTCCCAGTGTCACCTCCAGGTGACAAAGATTAACGGAATTTTTTAACATAAATACAGACACCAATGAATAATAAAAATATCAATAAAATACAGACAATACCCTGTTTTGTATTTGATTTTATTTTGGCATTGCTGCCATTATTTAAAATAGGAGATTTTTGAGCATTTTAAAGCAGTGATTTTGATTTTTACATACTAGTGTGTGTTGTGATAAAAAAAATGTATAAAAATGCCAAAAGGGTAAGAATTCAAAATTTTTTATTCTTTATTATTTCGAAATATTCACTTCAATTATTCAATATGAAGTTATTAAAAAAAAATATTTGGTTCTCATGAAAAATAACAATCTATACCAAGTGTCACTTGTAGCTGACACTGGGTATTATTAGTACTTTATTTATTTACACTATAAATATAATTTGTATGCTCATATGCAACATAGGTTGACATAAGATTAGATTGGCGATATCTTTAATGACGGCGAAGTCGTAGATGATATTATATTATTTCCACCTGATAATGGCGAAGTGATTGATGAAGACAGTGGTGATGAAAATGAAGCTAGTATTAGTCATCTTCCTGGTCTCATAGTATAGTAGACCTGAAAAATGCGTAATAATGTAGATAGAGAAGATGAAATTATCGAAACTTTGCCCAAGAAGCACTATCAGAAACTGGGAAAGCACTATCTACAATACTTCATTTGCTTCTTGTGGCAAAGGAAACTGTGACCAAGAAACTTTTACTTAGTTACAGGAAGAGATGACTGCCGTGGAATTTTTGAATTACTTTATAGCAAAAATCTTGGTGAGCTCATAGTTGATATGAGTAATTTGTATGCTTTACAAAGAAATCTTACACTGAATGTTGTGACTGTTAATGAAATTAGAGTTTACATCGCAATACTGTTGCTTACAGGATATTTGATGCCAAAGTATATGAGAATGTTTTGAGAAGTAAAGAGTGACACGTACAATGACCTAATAATGAAATTCAACAATATCACCACTTTGCAGACAGTACGTCCTTGCTTCAGGACCAAGTCTAAAGATGCAGCCGGATTTAGTCATAGGAGCTGCTGTCATTTGAGAGCTCCACTCCAGATTGCCCCAAGATATGGGACCTTACAATTTGTACTTCGATATTTTTTTTTTTACCGGTTAACCATTACTTAAATATTTACGCGAGCAGAATGTTGGGGCAACTGGTACTATAAGGGAAAAACGTATGGAGAATTGCAATATGCCAAGCTCAAAAGAAGTAAAAAAGAACCAAGGGGTAAGCTGTGTTATAAATTTTCCGAAAAAATTATTGCAGCTACATAGTATATATAGTATTATATATACTATATAGTATTGCATGATAATAGTATTGTCAACATTGTATCAAACTGTCATGCATTGGATCCTATTACTATACAAATGTGTGCTAAGTGTAATATCGGTTTGCATATAAAATGTTGGTACAGCTTCCACAATAAATAAATTTTAATATTTTCTTTTATATCTATGAAAAGATAAAAAACGGGTATTTTAAACCATTAACTTTACACAATGCCCAGTGTCACCTGTAGGTGACCGACCTTTAACAAAAAATGGGCGGCTTTATTTATCAAGTATATTTTTCTAAATTTTTTTGTAACATATCTAATCTATTTCAGCCAAAAACAAGTAAGAGCGCTATATTCGGCCGTGCCGAATCTTGTATAACCTTCACAACGTGTAGTCATGCAATAACAGTAGTTTGTATCACCATTCCCCATATGAAATACGTACATACATATAAAAAACATACATATATAAAAACATCCCATTGTAAAATTATAAATTTACGTATGTATGTTAAAAAAAAAAATAAAAATAAATTTAAAAAAATATTAAAAAAAAAAATTTAAAAAAAATAATTAAAATATATATAATAAATATAAAACAAAAAAAAAATACAAAAAAAAAAATAAAAAAAAAATTAAAAAAAAATTAAAAAAATAATAATAATAAAAATATAAATAATATATTAAATAAAAAATAAAAAAAAATAAAAATAAAAAAAAATTAAAAAAAAATTAAAAAAAAATTAAAAAAAATTTTTTTTTTGGCTCAGCTGGGATTCGATGCCACGTTTTCTCTAACCAGTATACACGTTTGTATGTATGTATGTTGTTGTTGTAATGTTGTTTTTGTGAATAAAAAATCGAGGTGGTCGTGGGTTTTTGCTCATATCTCAGTTGTTTATATACCGATGTTTCTGATTTTCAATACCGATCTACTCCCGAATATTTCTGATATTTTAATACCTCACTCGGGTCCAAGCGATATCGGGGGGCTTCAAAAAGTTGATTTCAACATACACACGGACAGACGGTCAGACGGACAGACTGACAGAGCTTAATCGACTCCCCTATTCATAAGCTTTCAGAAAATATATACTTTATGGGGTCGGAAATGAAAATTATAGAAATTTCACATGGAATGACAAACCTATATATACCCTTTTTCACTGTGTGAAGGGTATAATAAAATAAAAATTCTTTTTATTTTGACTATGGGAATTGAAGAGTTAAATACACATAAATACATATGTCATATGTCATTCCGTTACAAAAACCAATTCCGAGGAATCATTTGTATGGGGGCTACGTGTAATCATGCACCGACTCTAACCAAAATAAAAGGGTATGTTTTGTTTGTATAGTAAATCAATTTTCAATCAAATTTTTCAAACTGACAATTTTTCATGATTACTGCATGAGTAGAATTTTTGCGTAAGTTAAGGTGATTTTTGTACAAGCAAAAAACATCAATCATGCTTAGCAGTACATGAGTAAAATATTGTACTCGTGAGCTTGCGAGATCGTAAATAAAAAAATACAAATTTAGAGCACTGTTATACTATTGCAAGATCTATCAAAAAGTGGCACACGATTTATTTTATAAATTTTAAATAAATTTTTCTAAATTTTCTTACAGCTTTTAAGTCAAAATTAAAAATGTTTTTTTTTTCTGAATGAAAATTATTTAAAAATTTCAAAAAGTCGTGAGTTTTGTGGGTTTTTAAGACTTTGCGATGAAAGGCAGAACGTTCATTTTTTATTCGCTATAACAGCTTACAATTAATTTTATATGACTTAATTTAAATTCGAGTTGTTTCCTATTCCTAGCTGGTACTATTAAGTGCAAAGTGGTCTTTTCTTGACATTTGATTGGTACAATTTTTAATTTTCTTTCAACTTCTCTATGAATGTAAATATATTTGCATTTAAATAAGTATGAGTAGAGAAATGTGTTTTTTTTGTGTATCACGGAATGAATGTGTGTTGCGTTGTGTTGCCTTATACCCAAAGGATATATTAAAGTCATGTGATGTGTAGAGTTGGCTGTGCACAACACATAAAATGTCAGTCATTTAAATAAATGTTGAAGAAAAAAATAAAAATAAAATTTTGGCAGTAAAAACGCGTTTCTACGTGAGATTCTTTCTGTAGCTGGAATCTCTCTTCATTTATTTATTCAATAAAATTGAACATTGAATTTGCATGAAAAATAATCATTTCGTATTTCGAATAAGTACGACAAAGTGTGAAATTTTCCCCAACTTGTGTTTTGCTTAAATGTATTTACTTTTATACATGCAAACATGCATACATACAAATATTTGAATATTTCAATTGTTACCAGGGATTTTGATTGGCAACTGTTTTGTTGCTCAATCAAATTGAGCCATTTAGATGAAAGCAGATACGAACGAATATAAAAATTAAATATAAAATTTCGAAAAGAATACATGCGGAACAAAACATACGATTCAAATTTGAATTCAAATACTTATGCAAATCGCATTTTATTTCTTTAAGCAGTTTCGAGTGAAGAATTTTTGTGGCACAAATGCTTTTGTTTAAGTATTAGAAAGATTTTCTTTATGCGATAAGTCAGGAAAATTAAATTATAAAATAAAAATGTTATTAAACAATTCCCATAAGATCGATCAAATGCCGATTTTATAAGTCAAAATGTTAATGATTTTAGAATTTTCGATTTTGTTTATTTAGCAAAAATTTACATTTAAATTACATACAAATACCCTAATAAATAGCTGCTCTTAAGTAAATGACTGTAATCGATTTTAAATTTCTAGAAATTGAACAATAAAATATATTCTTATTTACCTTTAAGTATTTATTTACATTAGCCACGGGGCTCCATCAATTTCTGCTGCTGTAAAACTTTTGTTGTTTTTATGTTGTTGAATACTTTTATTGTTTCATAGACGATTACATTGTTGTACAAATCATGACATTTGAATAAATCAGAACTTTTTGCAAAATCACGCCAATAAATATACGCCTCGAATGAAATTTACATTCAACACTTAAAAAACCCAATGAAAGTTTTCAAAAAACCATTAACCGGAAATATGTAAAACATTTAACAAATGTCTTAGTAGTTGATAGTTTTATTTGGATATATTCTTTCGCAAATATTAAATAAAATTATCTGTGCATTAAAATCAGAAACTTATGAGATGCTGGCGGGATAAGGTTTTTTATTAAATTGTTTGCTTGGTTTAACGCACACTTGTATTCAGTTGCCGTCATCATGCAAAATATGATAACAACACAGAAGCAATCATAACAATACAATACAAAACAACAAACTTTTGTCACTGAATAAACAAATCGCAAAACGATTTTTACAGCGGAAAACTAGCAAACGAATTATTGACAATATATATTGATGGACAACTAACTAACTAAGTGCATACATAAATTCTTAACCACTTACATGCATACTTTTATGCATAAAACATTTGTTACAAAATATTGTAACTATTTAAAACAAAACCAATACACTCAACACATTTCCTGCTGCAAAAGTTTTGTATGGTTTTGTTGCTTTTGTTGTTGTTATTGCTCCATTTACACCTACTAAATGTGATATTTCCGCTTTCATGTGATATTGAAAAATCATCATGTTTGAATTTGTATAACAAATATTAAACATCAAATAAATATAAAACAATAAAACAAAAATTGATGAGAGACATAAGTATTTCACAAATACTGATGCAATAAAACTAATTTTTGAAGAGAAATATTAAGAGCTTGTCAACAGAAATTCAACACATAATTGACAGATAAATGATAAACATATGCATAAGTATATGTTTCAAATTGTAGTCGTCAGTTAAGTACATTGGCGTAAGTAGTGCAATGCAAAGTCTATTTCATTTTTATCTGGACTTTAAGGTGACCACTGTAATGTTTTGATGCCGATTGCAGTCATTATCATTTTTTAATCATTTGGTTCTTCTGGCAAGGTGTGTTGTCTTGCTGAAGAATGAACGCCTCTCAAATTAACCTTTCAACAGAAGAAAACGTGTGGTCGTTTTTGGTTCAATGAATCATCAACAGTAACCAAGTGTCCTAAGCTATTGAATGAGATTGACCGGCATGACTGTGCCATCCCTATGACTAATTTTTTTTGACAAACTGGTGCAATTATTTAGCGAGTTTTTTTTTTTTTTGGTTTAGTCTCAGAAAAGTTTTTTCTTCTACGAGTGATACTCAAACGCATTTTACTCTGTCTATAGTTAATTCTGGCAGAACGTTTGTTAATGAACTTGTTTATAAATTCTAAGCCTTCAATATTATATCTTAGGAATGAAAAAAGAGATGCTTAGCTTTGTATTATTTTAGTTTGGATTTCTTCAAACGTCACCGAATTGTTCTTTTACTAATGTTGATTCTTGTGTTCATACTCCGATTTTAAAGTTATAGCCTTGGAATGCTAAAAGTGGATCGTTTTTAAATTATTGCACAATCAAACGATTATCATGTTCTGTAGTTTTACGCTTCCTTTCTGTTCGATGTAACTTGGTACCTACCTTTTTATACCCGCCACCAAAAAAATGGTGGGGGTATATTCATTTTGTCATTCCGTTTGTAACACATCGAAATATCCATTTTAGACCTTATAAAGTATATATATTCTGAATCAGGGTTTGATTTGATGACGATCTAGCTATGTCCGTCCGTCCGTCTGTTGAAAGCACGATAGAGGTCGTACCGAAAAAGCTAGGGGGCTCAAATTTTGCCAGAATCTTTCTTATAGACAAGGTTTGTTTGATATTAAAAATGGGCTAAATCGGAATATTAGGAAGAGAGTTATAGCTCGTAATGCCAGAGTAGGTCGAAAAAACCGTGTCCTTCGAACATCGAATAAAATGCAATTGGGTCCAAACGCATTAACGTACTGTCATGAAACTTCGAATATCGATTTCTCGAGTCAAAATAATATCTCTTCCCAAAAATTGCTTACATCTATGCATTAGGAAAGGAGTTATAGATCAAAATGTACGAACCATATAACGGTTTATCTTAAATTCATGTAATTTCTCTATTGACAAAGTTTTTGGGAAAATAAAGGACTATATTGAAATATCTAAGTTGTATTTATTATCAGAAACTTTATTGACACGCCTACTTTAACGCCCACTTTCGCTAAAAGACAAAATTTACGAAAACATTTTACTATCATATCGAAGTTATTAAGGGCCGATGTTGACTTTAAATAAAACACAAATTATTTAAGAAACTATTATCATTTCTTTTTATAATGATAATATTTGTATGGCTCAATTATGTATGGAACAAAATATTGGCCAAATGGCCCCCCCCCCCATCCTAGGCGCCTCTCCTCTATCTGATGGTCCAAATTTTCAATGAAAATGTTGATGCTCAATTGTTGGGCACGATGAGAGTCGAGGTTGACTGCTCTTTTGTCAGACTATCGCGAAAAACAGCAATGGTTCCCATTCAACGAACTAAGAAGGCATTCACAGGTGTTCTTTCATTTTATATAGACCTGTTTTGCAGAAATTTAAATATTTTTTACAATTCTTCCGATTGTGGACGAAATTCAACGATTATGTTGACCAAATAATCACGAAGTGCACAAAATGCATTTTAATTTGAACGCCCTTTTTAAGAAGAAACCTGAATAACTTTAACGCGTTGCTCATTTGCGTATCTTTCCACTGTTCAAATTGAGTTAGTCTGAGATTGAGAAATGTCAAATGAAATGCAGAAAACAAATTTGACGTCTAGCTGTATTTCACCTTCATCATGGGCCCTTAAAATTTAACCACCCTCTACAAAGAAAGTGATACATATTTTATTATAAAGAGATAATTCCATAGCGATTAACAAAATAATAAATATTGTGCTTTAAATGTACACAAAATTGGTGGTGGGTATATAAGATTCGGAACAGCCGAATATAGTGCTCTTACTTGTTTGTTTTCATATATTTGTTGATTTGGTAGTAACTCGTTTGGCGAGGTATATTTTATTGTTTGGCTATATTTAGAAATTCTTAAGTTATATTTGGTTACGATTACAGTTAGTTTTTAGTCTCTTACTTCGGACATGTTTGATTTGATTGATTTTTGACAATATTTAATTTAGTTAAAGCAAGATTTTTTCAGTTTTTTTGTTTGCTTCTTATTTTCTGTTATTTTTTTTCTTCAATAAATTCAGAAGAAAAAAAGTCATTAAATAAAACTTAACAATATTTTTCCCAGATTTTATCTCATAAAAAAAATAAAAACAAAAATCTAACAAACGATCAATCAAATATCGTTAAGGAATTCCACTAAATAATTATTTCTAAACCCAAACAATAAATGTCATTCATAAAGCCATTTTATAACTAAATCTACATTGTGATTTAAACAAAAAATAAAAAAAAAATGAACAATCTTTACAATTCGAAATACAAATGTGTGCGATATGAAATGACTCGTGCTTCAATTAATGAACATTCTTAACTTTTATAAGAGGCTTAAACCGGTAACACAAACTGTGTAAAAGTAAATAAGTAGCAAATTCTATTTAACTGCTTAATGCTGCAACCACCATGCAGCCACTGTGACAACCACCACATCTAGCATTCATACCGAAGTGAACAATAATAAAAACGGGTGTTACCGTGTCTGTTTCTCTAATAAGTTTTGGCAACATCGACGCCGTTTAACGATGTCAAACAATTGTGATACAATGTCGCAATGACATTTATCTTGACGAATGATCATCAACTTACAGCCCAAAGAATGAATGTTAACGAAAAACGAACGAGTAAAATATTAACCGAAAACTAGCAAAATAAACGCCGTGTTGGTACGGCGTATGTCACGTGGCAGCAAAAGATTTCTTTGCAGTTTTTCGCTCGGTCGCTGATAATGATGAGAAGGCTGACAATGATTTTAATCAATTGACGTATCATAGAAATTTTATAATCATAATCGTATTGTTAACACTTTAGTCCTTAGAACTCTTTATTTATTTCATTAATTTTTGTTGGCAGAAACATTTTAAATTTCAAATTAAAAAATAAACACGAAACATGCCATTTCCGGTTTAATTTCAATGTTTTTTTTTTTTAACATTGTAAAACGGAAATGAGTTTTTCTTTATCCTTTTGTAATAAAAAACGAGTTAAGGGTTATTTTAATGGTCAAATAAGTTGATGTTTTATTTTTTTTATTTTATTTTTTTACAAATAAAATTTACAGTTTTTGTTTCAAATACTTCCCACAAGATGTATGTAGTCTTGGAAAGAGAACATTAGAGATTAATGTCAAAATCAAATACATATTTTTGGTGTTTGAATTTTGCTGATGCTAAACAAATGACGGCTCCCTTTTCAAGTCGTTTGTAATCAAAGTCGGGATGCCTTTTTGTTTTGCTTAATTCAAATTTTTGGTAGATTTTTGAAGCTGCCGTTTATTGTTGTTTGTTTTAGTGTTTGTTGACACTGTGCTCGTATTGTTTGCGGTAATGAATTGAATACTCAATACCTTATTAATGCTAATGTGTTGTTTGCCCAAAATCTTTACAAACTTATTAGAAGATAATATCGCGAGCGAGTGAATATTCGTTAAAACCCTTAAGAACCGCATCACCCATGCAAAACTGATAATATTTGAGTAGACAAACAGAGAAAAAGGCACCACCATCATCGCTAAGCCACAACAGTGTCATTTGATCTAGAGTCAAGAAGGTTCTTATGTTTCACGAGGTATTAACATGCTGTATTATACCTCATTTGCAGGAGCACCTACACAAATATTTGTAATACAATTCGAAAAATATGAAAATATGACAAGAAATTTTTAATTCTTTTCGAGAGGAATTTCTTGTTGAGCACAGCTGCTGTTACCAGCAAATGCTGGTTAGCAGAAGATATTTGATTTCTAATGGTTCTATCTGAATTACAAATATTTGAGTAATAAACGGATTAGAAATTAAATAAAATTGGTAGCTCCGCTCAGAGCAGAGCTGTTCACTGTTTTCTTGGCTGCAAATTAACTAATCTGAAGATTAAATATTTGAAAATATTAATAAGCAAGTAAGAATATTATATTCGGCAGTGCCGAGATTCGGTGCACCCTTCACCATCCTGTACATAGGTTTGATGACCACAGCGTAACTTAGTCTAGATTTCATATTTGATTTTAAATTCTTCATTTTTTACTGTATTCTATTAGTCAAGTCCTTCCATTTGATATCAATATTATGGGGCTTAAATTTTTACACATTTTGTATATATATTTCTTATAATGATTTTATTTACATCCCATCGTAAAATAATGCAAAAAGTTGATTATGATTGTCTCAATAATTAAAAAATAAATAAAATTTTTTTTGCATCAGCCGAGATTCGAAACTAGCTACCCTCAAACCAGTAGGTTAGAGAGTCGGTAAGCTGGAAAGTCGCATATGATGTTATTTATGCGGAAAGGAATGATATAGATATTGAATCCTAAATATCTTTTTGGAACCAAAATCCAGATAAAAGGCAAAATATCTGGGATACAAGACTAACCTGGAAAAATCACATTGGAACAAGAATAAAACAAGAGGATTTTGCATCAGTGTAAACGAGTTTGCGGTAAAGTTTGGGCAGTTTCAAGGTTTCACATTGAATTTCTACGTTGGTAGTGAGACCAACAATCACTAACGCTTTTGTTGTCTGGTGGCCTTAGGCCTCATAGGTGAGTATTAAGTTCAAAGGATTGCTTGCATGATTATGTGTGGAGTGATTTGTACCACACCAACGTAGGTAATCAATAGAATGCTACGATTGCTGCCTTATTGCTGGCATATTTATAAGGAAAACGACTGCAAGATCGGCAATTTGGATGCAGAGCGATGGTATCACTTTGGGTTAGATTTGAAGCAAAGAAAAATCCTGGAGCTCGTAAATAAAGAGACTCAGATGCAGATGGTGCACATGTGTCGAGTTAAAGTGGTTGAAAAGCCACCTAACATGCTCATTGCGGGTGGATCCATGCACAATTAATGTTTTAAGAATGACACCAGTACCTTTACAAATGATACCTTTATGGACGGGAGGGCAGGTGCTGGTGCATATACTCACTTGAGTTGAACCTATTCTGCATATTTAGTCTGGAAAAGTATGTGTACGTCTAGTGGGCAGAATAACCAGTCGGTTATAAAAAGCGTGCGCCTGATAGTTGTAAACTTCTCTTTGGTGTTGAGTGTTTTCTAAGGCACATTTTTAAAAATGAGGTTACGCTCTTGTGACGTCTTGCAATGAATAAACTCTATAAAATAAGTGAAGGTTGATGGAGGTAACCACTTGTAGACAGGCTCTTATGGTGTTCAGGGGTGCAGTAAATGTACTCGGTTTTAATCAGAGTACGAAAAACTGGATAACTGCATTGATTACAGGACATGGAAACTTCAAATAATATTTGAGAAGGATACAGATCAAGAATGGTGATACTTGTAGACTGTGCGAAGAGAATTCTAAGAGTGCAGTGCATGTTGTATGCTAATATCCAGCGATAGCCTGCGGGAGATTGAGGATCACGAGCAAGCACACATTAAATGTGGATGTCTGAAGGAAATGCTGGCGATAACAACTGTGCGATGAGGATTGTCGACAATCGCACGTCGCACAGTGAGACAGCTCTAAAGTAACAGCGGCAAAAAATAGTTTTTGGCGTGTCGTCCAATTTGGATGAAATTTTCACAGTATATTAACAGATATATGAGTAACAATTCCCTGAAAGATTCATAACTTCATTACTTTTTGGTCTAGAGCAAGTCAAAGTTGAAGTATGCTAACGCGCTTGAAATATGTTGGTTCAATATGTAATATTCAAAAGCTTATCAATAAAAAAATACATAATAAATATAACCTTAAAGTATTTTTTTAATTAATTTAGTTGTTGTAGAATGAGTAGATAAAAAAATAAATTTAAAAAAAGAAACACAAAAAAAAATTTCTTTACAACAGAATTGTGGTGTAAAAATTTAACATTTTGCATTTTCAATGGACTAGGAAATATAGAGCAGCCCCTCGCCCTAGGTGCAGACTTATATCAAATGAAAGATTGAAGTCTCAGCTTTCATTTAAAGTAGAGGACATATAGCAAAAGTTTGCAAAAGTACTTCAAACATACAAAAAACTACAAAAAATACGCAACGTGCACATTTTGTCGCTATACGTATGTACATATGTATGTTAGCATGCAATAGCATGTTTACAAATTTTTATTTTTTTTTTTTTAAATTGTTTGTTTGATATTTTATATTGTGCTCACAAACTTTTTAAAAACAAACTGTAAAAAAATATTACATTGTTGTTGTTTTAAATATTATTGATCAACAAATGGTAATTGCAATTATGTATATGTTTAATTCACAATCTACATATTTGAGAGTGCAAGTTTACACAAGTTTATATAAAGTGTTAAAAAAAGTTTACAAGGTCATGGATAATTCAATAATTTTTTATAGTGCAATTTCTGATATTTGGATCGATAGCAATAAAGATATTGAAAAAATTAGAATACCATGATGATATTAAAAAATTATTGATAGAATGAAAAAAATTTTTCTTTTTTATTGCATTTTAATGGGAAGTGGGTGTAAGAGTGGGCGTGTTATTGTAATTTTTGCATGAAACATTTTAAATTATATAAATAATAATAATATCAAATTTGAAGATTGTACCTAAAATATTTTAGAAAATATGGCACTTTTTATGTTGAGGTTGTATGGGGGGTGGGGGTAAAAGTGGGCCAAAGTCCAAAACTTTATTCCGATAATGTTTGTAACAATATAACATTCAAGTATACCAAAATTTAAAGTTATCCCTTAAGTATTACGGACAATACGGCATTTTACAAATTTCGATTGTATGGGAGGTGGGCGTAAAAGTGGGCGAATTTTCTTAATTTTTTTTTTTTTAACTGGAATTGTCTCAAAAGTAACCTGTGCAAAATTTCAGAACTCTGCAATTACTCCTTGTATTTAATGCCGGCGTTGTCTCACTGTGCGTCGGTAGCTTAAAGTCGTATTCCTAGTCTAAAGCAAGCGATGGATGTGGTGCGAGTCTAACGCATACACATATATTGTATTCATTTCAATAACAAATGCCACCAATTAATAAATCTAACCTAAAGCTAAGTCAAAAAGAAATTCATCTGACAAAAATCGATGTTGATTAAATATCTGGATTCTATAACAGTCTAGAAAATAATTTTAAAAAAATCTCTGACGTTTTAATAATTCAGGTCCGTAAAACTATTTGCATCTAAATTTTAAAAATAAAACTACGGCTTTGCTTACATATAAATTCATTTGCTCTCACAATTATATGAAAAAAAAAATTAATAAAATGATTTTCTCAAGTAATCTTTATGAATTAGTTGTTTTTTTTTTCTATACAAAATCTTATTCATATTTAATATCTGCCTTATGAAGAAGTGGGTGTTGTGTGCTTTTGACTGTAAATTCCTCTTGATTTTTCATATTCATCTTTAGCAGTCTTCATTTTTCCCCTGTTTATTACAGCGGAACCATCATAACTTTTTTCATTTCGGTAAATATGAAAATGTGAAAATAATTTGCATAAAATAATTTTTCTTGTTTTTACTGTTTTCTTTTATTTTATTTAAACTTTTATTACAACCACCCAATGAAAATTGTTCATAAATCTCTTTGGTTGCTTGTGGGTTTTGGTGGGGCCGAGTAAAAGTTTATCCCACATGTTTGGGAGTGAGTTTGTATGTTTATTTTGAAAAATGAAGGAGATGAGGAGTAAAGCAATAACAAATATACAAACTTTATATACTTATAAAGTGTGTGCATGTGTGTATGTATGTATGTATGTATGGTTTTCCACACCAATAAAGCACAGCATGAATAATTGCAAATTAATGTAAATCTTCTATGATTTAATTTTTGTAGCTGTTTTCATTTTTATTATTATTTTATTTGATTATCAAGATTTTTTAAACGTTTGTATACATATGTAAGTAAGTATGTATGTATGTATGTATGTATGTATGTATGTATGTATGTATGTATGTATGTATGTATGTATGTATGTATGTATGTATGTATGTATGTATGTATGTATGTATGTATGTATGTATGTATGTATGTATGTATGTATGTATGTATGTATGTATGTATGTATGTATGTATGTATGTATGTATGTATGTATGTATGTACGTATGTATGTAAGTATCTATGTTTGTGTGAATTTGCTATTTTTATACGCCTGATAAAATCTAGCTAGAGAATGGGAGGTCTTTCGTGGCCTGTATCTCTTTCTTTATTTTTAATTTATATGTTCTTAGTGTTGTGCAGATGAAATTTAATTCCATGTATTTGGTTTATATATCCGGTTTATTTATTTTTTATTTTTAAATTATATTTACTATATTATTAAAGTTTAGATAAAGTATCCTAAAAACAATTTGTCTTTTAAATGTCGATTTTTGTTATAATTATCGTTATATTGGTAATACATTTTTACTGTTTTTTTAATAAAAAGTTTAAGGGTTATCATAACATTTTTTTATTAATTAATAAATGCAAATAAAATTGTTTTTTTTTTTGATTTTCATGTTATCAAATATTTTTTTTTTGCTTAGACAATCAAAGATATTGATAGAATTAACTGCCATCTTGAACAATTATTTAGTTTCTAAGGATTGTAATGAGTTAAGGATTTTTTGTGTCGACTTGTGAAAAATTTGGCAAAATTTTAAATGTATATAAAAATCTACAAGTCATTTTCGAAACACCATTACATCAGGACAACAATCATTGTTATTTACACTTTAGAGACCATAGAAATCACTGGCTTATTTGTATGTTTAATAGGATTGCCAGAACGTTATATTTAATGGTAAGGGATACCGGTATAGGACTTCAACAGCATGGCCTCATATACAATATAGTGTGCAATACAATTAATTTATTGAATTAAATATTCAGGGAAAGATTTGTTTCACATAATAGAGTTATTAATTAATATGCAGCCACCTTCGTGCGACATTACGCTGTTAGTTTATATTTCTTTGGTATGGTCTTGGTAAAGTCGCATGTCTATAACGATAAACTCTTTTTTAGTGATTTATTTAATCTCGGAGTTAACCGTTTGAAAAAAAATAAGCCCACGATATTTTTTAATTGTATTTTTAGTGGTGACATTTATATCTTTTTACGATAAAATTTATTGGGTTTTTGATATTCTCCCTAGAATTATTAATTACTTTTTACACCCTTTTACAAAAACAGAAATTGGTGGTGGCATATAAATATTTCAATAATTTTCAAAATGTTTGCTTTACGACCAAAACATTGATATAGAAACGTCTTTAAACGTTAAGATAGCAGTACTAGACGAAAAAAAATCTAGAATTGAGACTTTAACTTTTAATGTTCTCGTTTCACTTTAATACTCTACTCTGTCTCTACTGTATGACAATAAGTAAAAATTTCTAAATTTTGCTAAGAGTTACAAACTGCATAGGCATTTACTGCACTAAAAAAAAAGCTTAAAAGAAATTTCAACTAAGTTAGACATTACAAACAAATATCATGCCAAACGTAAACAGTTTTGTAAGCCACAATACCTCAACAATCTCTTACCAACTTAAGCATTAATTTTATCTGGAAAGCAAATGATTTTAAACACATAAATATTTACTGCCGCATTAAAAAAAAAATAGTTTGGGTCAAAATTTGTTTATAAATACTGCAGTTATTTGATTCCAATCCATCCAGTTCGTCTGAATTAAAAATTACCAAAGAAAGTTAAAAAAGTGGATTTTTAGCACAATTTACATTCCTGGTTCGAAAAACAACGCTCTAAACACATATCGTCTTTACAGGGAGTTTTATAGCAATACACAAAAAAGTCAACTGATATTTGTTGTAAAAGCATTTTATATACGAAAACTATGTATTAAAATTTTATTCGGTAGACCAGAAAATTCGAAAGTCCAGAGGCTTGTAATCAATTTTACTAATCGTAATTTTACTAATACAGTAGCAATGATGAGTTGCCATAGAAAATTCCTTAATTGTACTAAATAAGTAATTTTCGAGCTAAAATAGTACTAAGTCAGTACCACTTTTGCCATCCCTGATGTACAGACTACATGCATGTTTACATAACAATGCATCAGCGATCACTTGCATTTGTTGTTATTATTTAAATACAGTTTCGTTGTTGCAATCTCAATAAAAAGTTTATATTTTTGCCAATATCTTTGCCGGCAATGAACCGGTTGAATTAATACTTTCCATTAATGTTCTCATAAGAATATTTTATAGTGACAGTCATCAAACGGGTCAAGAAGGTATCTAAGACCTGCAAGAATTATCTTTGTTTAGTAAAACATAAACATACATGTTCTTTCGCTGAAGACTTGGCCGCTAATAGATCGAATTTAGCAAAATTGCCAAAAGCATTTCTGATAAATTGATACCACAGACAAGTCCGTGTGATATGTGGTTGATTTCAGCGCTTACACTGACGGATGGAAGGACAAAGCTAAATCGCGTTTTTTTTATCTATAGGGATTTAGAATATGCATTATGGGGTCGCTAATACATACTCTAGAAATTACAAATTAGTTACCCTTAAATACTCTGGTGTGAAGGGTAAAAAATATCAAATGGCACTTAAATAGACTTAAATTGCATAGTTTGAATATGGAGCACCTAATTGATAAGATTGAAAAAATTTAGGACTTTAGATTTTTATAGAAGTTTTTTTTATATTTAACATCTGAAGGCAGAAATTCTCCCACGTAAACGTAACGAATCTGCTGATCCGTACTAGGCTTTCATAGATATGTAAGAGTAAACAAGTATATGCTTTTTGGCACATCTTCGCTGTAGATGAATTTTGTTATATTTTTTTTAAGTAACAATTGTTGTGGATTTACCCAACGGCTACTTTTTTGTTATACACGCAAAACCAAATCTTTCATACATACAAACAAATGTGTTGTAATTATTTACGTAGTAACAAATTAATATCTCGATTTTAACTCCTTTTTATATCTAAACTAGAAAAGCCCGGCGCGCGTTGCTACTCCCCTTAATAAATAAAAATGCATTCTGAATTTAAATTGAAAAGCAAGTGCAAAAAGCTAAAAATTATAACTTTTTTTAATGGGCGTGGCACTGCCCGCTTTTCTAATCACGAAACTGTATAGTCATGACAGCTCAATATGTGTGCAAAGTTTAAGAAAAATCGGTAAAGTTCAAGTAGCTGAAAATTATAACTTTTTTTATGGGCGTGGCTCTTTCCACTTTTTTAATCACGAAATTATGTAGTCATGACAGCTCAATATGTGTGCCAAGTTTCAGAAAAATCGGTCCAGTACGTGGCCCCGCCCACTTTTTGCCACCCATTAACACTCCCTGGAATGTGTACAACAACTTGCCAAAGTTTGAGTCCGATCGGCTTTACAGTTTCGGAGTCTATAGCTAACATACACACAGAGTTTCACTTTTATATATTTATAGAAGATAGATAGATAGATATTAAATGTAAGTAAGTAACATAATTATACATGTCAAATATTTAATTATATTTAAAAAGGCGTATGCATGCAGCAAACAGCATACAAATGATCAACAACATCACTTGCACCATCATCAATTTATTAGTATTTTACTTGCAACAAACAGAAACGCCCATCAACGCCTGCGAAATGTAGACAAAAAACTTTTATTAGATCATTAAGGAATGAGTATGAATATTTTATTTTTGCCATGTTTACTTTTCCCACATGAATGTCTGGTTGTGTTTTCATTTATTTATTTTTTTTTTATTTTTCGTTATTTGGACAAATAAATCTGTAACTGAACATACACGAATACACACATTAATAAATGCTAATCATCTAATCATACTTCTTACATATAAAAAGTGAATTACAGGGCAGCAAAGGAAAAACAAAAACAGCTTAAGTAAACAATTAAAGGTAAATGAATAAATAAAACGTTTGAACACAATCTCATAACCATCATCGTTATAATAATCATCGGTGGCACAATAATCTTTGGCATAACCAGAAATGAATTTTTTAAGGGCTGATTTTTGTTCACTGACTTGTATGCATCCACACATTTTTATTGAGATAAAAAAAACACAAACACAAACGAACAAAGGGAATAGCTGGATGATATAAAGACAAGTAATTCAGTGAGTAAGTGAACAAACGTACGAACGAGCGATAATCTACCCTCAACTTGACTTGAAAAAAAAAAACAAGAAATCTGTTTTTTCGACTAGTAATTCACTCTAAATGGCCTGAGAAAGTCAATACTTTGTGAACAATTCTAATCCGATTATTAGATGTTTTTGCAAAGAGGCATGCGCACAATAAAACTTCAAACAAGTATTTTCAAAAAGATGGATGGATTGGTTGTTGGTTTTAAGCAGATTAGTACTTGTTTTCTACTGTTTTTTTTCTTCTTCTTAATTTCCAACTACAACAGAAAGAAGAAGAATTTGTGTATAAATTTTTGTAATTGCCTTGTTTTGTTGTCAATGCTGCTGACGCTGGGAAACTTTGGAAATTAATCCCACTCATTATATGAGTTTCAATCTTGTTTGTATCATTTACATTTTTAACACAACACGAAATCAAATTGAATTTGTAACTTTTTTTCTTTTTGGAATTTGAGGGGTTAAATATTGTTTGATTTGTTGCTATTTGAAAAGTGCGTGGTGTCAAAAATTATGAGAATTCCTTAGTTTTTTTTTATTTTTTTGTTGAAGAACACGCGTTGCTACTTTGCAAACACAATAAATAAATTTACTATTTTGATTTATTTATTGTTATTAAATAAAGGCCTGCGGTGGTTTAATTAGATTTTTTTCGACAAGTCTACATATCTTTGTAATAAGTAAATGTGAATGCATACGAATAGTACCCAATGCTGGAAGGATTAGTTTATTGTTACATTTGCTTTATAATTTCTTTGTAGGCTTAACATCCAGCAGTAAAATGTATAAAACGCAAACTTACGCAAAACATAAAATTTACAAAACATAAACTAAAAAATTAATTTTGATATTTTTTATATTCTTTACAGAGAGTGTTCTGTTGAGTTTAACCCATCCGTCCGTGTGGTTGAAATTAGTTTTATGAAAATTCCCTGATATTGCTTAGGGTCAGCTTTAGTATCAAAATATCAGAAATATTAGGGAGAAAGTTGGTATTTAAATCAGCATAATCGGCCAATAAATTTTTGAGGTATGTGCAAATAAACACGACTGCCTCTGTTTTTCCCATATTTTTACCACAAAAATTAAAATAGACTTATAGACTCGGTTGCTTTTTCTTGTAGATATGATATGCTTCTAGAGGTATTCGTGAAAATATTTTGACAAATCAATCACTAATCCGCAAAGTTATAGGCAAATATTATTTAAAACAAGTAAGAGCACTATATTCGGCTGTGCCGAATCTTTTATACCCACCACCAATTTTGTGTACATTTAAAGCACAATATTTATTATTTTGTTAATCATTATGGAATAATCTCTTTATAATAAAACATGTATCACTTTCTTTGTAGAGGGTAGTTAAATTTTAAGGGCCCATGTTGAAGGTGAACTACACCTAGTCTTTAGTCTTTGCTTTCTGCATTTCATTTGACATTTCTCAATCTCAAACTTACTCAATTTGATCCGTGGAAAGATACGCAAATGAGCAACGCGTTAAAGTTATTTAGGTTTTGTTTTAAAATGGGTGTTCAAATTAAAATGCATTTTGTGCACTTTTTAATTCTTTTGATCAACATAATCGTTCAAATTCGTCCACAATCGGGAGAATTGTAAAAAATATTTAAATTTCTGCAAAAAAGGTCTGTATAAAATGTTAGAGAATCTGTGAATGCCTTCTTAGTTCGTTGAATGGGAACCATTGCTGTTTTTCGCGTTAGTCTGGCAAAAGAGCAGTCAACCTCGACTCTCATCGTGCCCAACAATTGAGCATCAACATTTTCATTGAAAATTTGGACCATCAGATAGAGGAGTGGCGCCTAGGATGGGGGGGGGGCCATTTGGCCCATATTTTGTTCCATACATAATTGAACCATACAAATATTATCATTATAAAAAGAAATGATAATAATTTCTTAAATAATTTGTGTTTTATTTAAATTCGACATCGGCCCTGAAAATTTAACCACCCTTTAAAACTTCGATATGCTTCTAAAATGCTTTTGTTAATGTAGTCTTTCAATGAAAGTGGGCGTTAAAGTAGGCATGTCAATAAAGTTTCTGCTAATAAATACAACTTAGATATTTCAATATAGTCCTTTATTTTCCCAAAAACTTTTTCATTAGAAAAATTACATGAATTTAAGATAAACCGTTATATGGGAGGTAGGCGTTAAAGTGGGCGTGTCACCTAAACTTTTTGGCAGAACAATTTTATTGATTATAAGGATATACGTAGCAAATTTGATCATCATACCTCTAATTTTGGCGGTTTTATGAGCTTTTAAATTTCATTAACGGTAGATAACGTGAAAAGTGGGCGGTATAGTAGGCGTGTCAAAGTTATTTTTGCTAATGAGTACAACCTAGATGTTTCAATATAGCCCTTTATAATTCCAAAATCTTTATTAATAGAGAAATTATATGAATTTTGGGTAAAACGTTATATGGGAGGTGAGCGTAAAAGTGGGCGTGGCACATTGATTTTCCGTTACAAAAAAGCGTTTCACCAAAAACCAAAGTGTGCAAAATTTCAGGGTCGTACATCTAATTTTGTTGCTTTCATGACGTTTTTGTTTTTAAATGTACCGAAAAATACACTGTGCGGTAAAAATTTTCGTACATTTTGATCGATAACTCCTCTCGTAATGCATAGATTTAGATAATTTTCGGGGAGAAATATTGTCTTTACTCAGGAAATATATATTCAAAGTTTCATGAGTCTACGTTAATGCGTTTGGACACAATTTCATTTTATTAGATGTTTGAAGAACACGGTATTTTCGACCTACTCTTGCTTTTCGAGCTATAACTCTCTTCCTAATATTCCGATTTAGCTCATTTTCAATACCAAACAAACCTTGTCTATAAGAAAGATTCTGGCAAAATGTGAGCCCCCTAGCTTTTTCGGTGCGACCTCTATCGTGCTTTCAACAGACGGACGGACATAGCTAGATCGTCATCAAATCAAACCCTGATTCAGAATATGTATAGTTTATGGGGTCTAAAATGGCTATTTCGATGTGTTACAAACGGAATGACCATTTTTTTGGTGGCGGGTATAAAAATATATACTTTTTTTAATACATACATATATGAAATTTTTAAAGCTCCTAAATTATTTTAAGAAGTGCTAAAGACACCAAATTATAAGCCGTAAATTCAAAAAATTTCTGTGAGAATTACTGACAAATCAATTTGAAACCAACTGAGATATAAGCATCAAAATACAACTACTTTGATTTTTTTTTTAAATTTAAAAACGAAATTGTTATCAGTTTCTGTAAGACCGAGACAGCCAACATGGACACCAAATTAAAGGACTTGGCTAGCGTAGTACAATACACTATTAAAAAAATAACATGCATTATGGCCGTTACTATATAATGGCCGTCAATATATTTATATATGGGTCATATCTTGTACTTCAAAATTTATCCTCCGAAAAAGCGGTATCAAATGATAGGGCTTGACGAGTAGAATACAGTAAAACATTAAAAAAGTGTAAAATCCAAGTTGGTGTCTGAATCAAAATGGATACCCATCAATATGGGTACCAAATGAAAGGGCTTGACTAGTAGAATGCAACTAACTATGTGTTAATATATGTATAATCAAAGATGGGTTCGGTAATGATAAAGTAATGGCTTATAACATGAAATCTAATATCTAGGCCAAACTACAATATGGACATTATTCCTATGTACATGATGGTAAAGGGTATTATCAGATTCGACACACTCTTACTTGCTTTTTCTCTTAAATTAGCCAAATTTTTTTTTTTAATTTTTTATGCAGTGCTTAGGATTAGTAGATTTACTTATATTTTACTCGGTTTTTCTTAAAATGTTTTTCACAAACGTTTTGAAGACCACTTCGGGTATACTTATCACAACTTGTACCAAATGTATGGGTTAGAATATAGAATTAAGCTCTAAACACATAGACGCCAGCAGACTTCACAACTTCAACTTATTTTAAAGACAGCAACAACATAATAATCAGCTGATGTGCATTTTAGCAATACAAATTTCAGGGATGCCGCATATATATTTTATTATGAATAAAATTAAAGTTATTGATAAAAAAAATGTAATTATATCACGAAAAACTATAAAAACACATACATTTGTTTCTTTATTGTATTTTTGTAATGTTCTTTTATGTTTAATATCAAAAATAAGTTTTTGTTATTTTTTTTCCAATTTAATATATGTAATGGCAACACTATATTTGTTCTTGCTGCCCGTCAAAATAGAAAATAGCCTAAGTTGGCAGCAGCAGCAAATGCTGTTGTGCAGTCGTGCTGCTGTGCTGCCGTCAAAATAATCGTTTTCATTTAAACACATGGATTTTATTTTTGACATATTGCTGCTTGCTGTCTGCTGTCGTCTATGTGTTTAGAGCATAAGAGTCCCGTTAAAGTTAAATAACTCAATAACACTAGTATTTAATACTCAAGTAGCAGACAAATATTGTAGACAAACAAGTGCCCATTTTGCAACATAACAAAGGAGTTGTATCTTGTCAGATCAAGCAACACTTGTACATAAATATTTTGTTGATTATTTCTCTGCTAATATTTTAAAATATGACAATTTCATCTACGTCTTCTTATATTACGTCCTATAAATACATCAGAAATGGAACAAGTAAGAGTGCTATATTCGGCCATGCCTAATCTTATATACCCTTCACAACGTGTAGTCACGCAATAACAAAAGTTTGTATCACCATTTATCTCATATGAAATACGTACATACATATAAAAAACATACATATATAAAAACATCCCATTGTAAAATTATAAATTTACCTAAAATATATAAAAAAAAAAACTTAAAAAAATAAAAAAAAATTAATAAAAATAAAAAAAATATAAATAATAAATATAAAATAAAAAAAAAAATAAAACAAAAAATTAAAAAAAAATTAAAAAAAAATATAAATAAATAAAAAATAAATAAAAAAAAACTTAAAAAAAAATTTATTTGGGCTTAGCTGGGGTTCGATGCCATGTTTACTCTAACCAGTATATCACGTCTATATATACATATCTATGTTGTTATTGTATGTTGTTTTAGTGTTAAAAAAAACGAGGTGGCCGTGGTGTTGTGTTTTTTAATATCTTTCGAAGACTCTTATTTAAAGTTATCGCGTGTTAATGGAGTAGTGTTTTGTTTATTATTTTGTTTTGCAGTAGCTAAACATTTCACCACCTCTTCATGCCCCTATTATTTGAACCGATGATCTCTTAATCTAAAAGTTTTCTTCTGTAGCTTTCTAAAGCCAAACCTAAGAGACTCATTTCTCTAAATAAGAAAGATTAAAGAAACATGTCAGATTTTCTAACTTTAAATGCCATTTACATAAACTGAGCCGTCTATGATCGAATATAGTGACCTGCCAGTTTAATAACATTAAATATAAGACCTCGAAAAATAACATTCACTGCTGCCTAATTTATTCAGTTTTTTAAGAAGCCTTAAACGAATTAGAAATATCCAAACTGAAAAGTAAAACCTTTTTGGTAGCAATGCGTTGCAACAAATTATTTTCAATACAATACAACGAACAATAAATGTTTTTATACCCTTCACACAGTGAAAAAGGGTATATATAGGTTTGTCATTCCGTGTGAAATTTCTACAATTTTCATTTCCGACCCCATAAAGTACATATTTTCTGAAAGCTTATGAATAGGGGAGTCGATTAAGCCCTGTCAGTCTGTCCGTCTGTCCGTCTGACCGTCTGTCCGTGTGTATGTTGAAATCAACTTTTTGAAGCCCCCCGACATAGGTTGGACCCGGGTAATGTATTAAAATATCAGAAATATTCGGGAGTAGATCGGTATTGAAAATCAGAAACATCGGTACATAAACAACTGAGATATGAGCAAAAACCCACGACCACCTCGATTTTTTTTCACAAAAACAACATTACAACAACAACATACATACATACAAACGTGTATACTGGTAAGAGAAAACGTGGCATCGAATCCCAACTGAGGCAAACAAAATTTTTTTTAATTTTTTTAAAAATTTTTTTTTTAATTTTTTTTTTTTTTTTTTATTTTTTTTATTTAATATATTATTATTTTTTTTTTAATTTTTTTTATTTTTTTTTTATTTTTTTTTAATTTTTTTTTTGTTTTATATATGTATATTATATATATAATATTTTTTTTTTTAAATTTTTTTTTTAAATATTTTTTTTTAAATTTTTTTTTAAATTTTTTTTTTTTCGTTTTTTTAACATACATACGTGTACGTATTTCATATGGGATGAATGGTGATACAAGCAACTGTTATTGCATGACTACACGTTGTGAAGGGTATATAAGATTCGGCATGGCCGAATATAGCACTCTTACTTGTTTTTAATCTGCTGGAATGTTTAGGCTAGAATTTAAAATTTGTTTGTCAATATGTATGTAATTGATGATAAAAAACAAGTAAGAGCGCTATATTCGGCCGTGCCGAATCTTATATACCCTTCACAACGTGTAGTCATGCAATAACAGTAGTTTGTATCACTATTAGGGCTTGGGAACCCGGGCGGGAATTCCCGGGAATGAACCACTTACTATTCCCGGAAAAATTTTGCTCTTATTCCCGGGAAAACGGATAATAAAAAATATGTAGTATATTACGAAATATATTTTATTTTATTTTTAACTTCTTATCTGTTTCGGTAAATTTAAAGAATATTTGAATAAAAAGTAAGGTTTTTATTTGTTAGCATTTTTTGTTTGTTTAGTATTTACTTACAACTTTTCTCAAATACGAATATGGAAAAGAAAAACAAACATCGTCGGTCAAAAATATTTCACGCCAAAGTTAACGACTTTCTGGAATTTTTTTTAATAAGTGCTTATAAATTTCAAGTGAATTAATTATATACATACATAATTATTTGTTTTCTTGTATATAAAAGTTTTTTATAACAACCGTAAATCCAGCAGTAGTTTCTGTGGTTCATTTTTATAAATATAATCGTACAAATTGTTTTTAAAAGTGGTCACAGAATTTGTAAGTATATTTTTTCTTATTTATGATTGAATTTTTCTAATAATACTTTTTTTATACCCTTCACACAGTGAAAAAGGGTATATATAGGTTTGTCATTCCGTGTGAAATTTCTACAATTTTCATTTCCGACCCCATAAAGTATATATTTTCTGAAAGCTTATGAATAGGGAAGTCGATTAAGCCCTGTCAGTCTGTCCGTCTGTCCGTCTGACCGTCTGTCCGTGTGTATGTTGAAATCAACTTTTTGAAGCCCCCCGACATAGGTTGGACCCGGGTAAGGTATTAAAATATCAGAAATATTCGGGAGTAGATCGCTATTGAAAATCAGAAACATCGGTACATAAACAACTGAGATATGAGCAAAAACCCACGACCACCTCGATTTTTTTTTCACAAAAACAACATTACAACAACAACATACATACATACAAACATGTATATTGGTTAAAGTAAACGTGGGATCGAGTCCCAGCTGAGCCAAAAAAAAATTTTTTTTAATTTTTTAAAAAATTTTTTTTTAATTTTTTTTTTTTATTTTTTTTTATTTTTTATTTAATATATTATTTATATTTTTATTATTTTTTTTTTAATTTTTTTTTAATTTTTTTTTTATTTATTTTTTTTTTTGTTTTATATATGTATATTATATACATAATAATTTTTTTTTTTAAATTTTTTTAAAAATTTTTTTTTACATTTTTTTTTTTTCGTTTTTTTAACATACATACGTGTACGTATTTTATATGGGATGAATGGTGATACAAGCAACTGTTATTGCATGACTACACGTTGTGAAGGGTATATAAGATTCGGCATGGCCGAATATAGCACTCTTACTTGTTTAAAATCACTTTGCTTAGAAGCAAAATGTCTGAAGTTTGGAACTATTTTCAAAAGTAGACAACGCAGCACAATGTAATATTTCCCGAAAAGGTTAATGTTCAAGGACGGTAGTACTAGTGGTCTCATACGGCACCTTCTTTTCGTTCATAAAATAAAATTTGAAAACGATTCTTTAACACCTGCACCAAATAAAAAAAAAATTTCACCATTAAAAGTTTTTTAGACACCCAAACATTACCAGAAATTTTTTCAAAATTGGCAGCACTCGATGGAATATCTATTCGAACAATTGCACAAGGATCTTTTATACGTCAATGTTTTTTCAGTAAAAATATGACGTTATCAAAATATGAAACTGATGCTAAAAACATTGTAATAAAATATTACAACGCCGTTAAAAAAACGATGGTGAAAACAATATCGAGTCAAATTTGCGACAATTTAAGGTTTGCTCTTGTATTAGACGAGTGGAGTAGTGTTGCCCAAAAAAGATATCTGTTTACATGCCAATAATTATTTTTATAATTTGGGTTAAGTTTATATTTCCGGAAGATGTAATGCTGACACAATAAAGACTCTAATGGAAAATAAACTACTACCAAAACAATGAGTTATTAACCAAATAGTGATGTTAAAGTTAACAAACATTATTTATTTTAAAAGAAATATTATTTTCGGGAATCCCGGGAATTCCCGGGAAGACGATTTTTTAATTCCCGTTTCCCGGGAACATAAAAAGACCGGGAAATCCCAAACCCTAATCACCATTCATCTCATATGAAATACGTACATACATATAAAAAACATACATATATAAAAACATCCCATTGTAAAATTATAGATTTACGTATGTATGCTAAAAAAATAAAAAATAAAAAAAAATAAATAAAAAAAAATTAAAAAAAAAAATTAAAAAAAAATTTTTCTAAAAAATAATTTATATAAATAATAAAAAAAAAAAATAAATAAAAAAAAAAAATAATAAAAATATAACTAATATATTAAATAAAAAATTAAAAAAAAAATATTTAAAAAAACTATAAAAATTTTTTTTTTTTTGGCTCAGCTGGGATTCAATGCCACGGTTACTCTAACCAGTATACACGTTTGTACGTATGTATGTTGTTGTTGTAATGTTGTTTTTGTGAAAGAAAAATCGAGGTGGTCGTGGGTTTTTGCTCATATCTCAGGTGTTTATGTACCGATGTTTCTGATTTTCAATACCGATCTACTCCCGAATATTTCTGATACTTTAATACCTCACCCGGGTCCAAGCAATGTCTGGGGGCTTCAAAAAGTTGATTTCAACATACACACGGACAGACGGTCAGACGGACAAAAGCTTTCAGAAAATATATACTTTATGGGGTCGGAAATAAAAATTGTAGAAATTTCACACGGAATGACAAACCTTTTTCACTGTGTTAAGGGTATAAAAATCGGGACAGCGAAAAAGTAATTGCTTGTGAATAAACAAAATAATATTCGCAGTTAATAAATTGAGCGGAGGAATTTTTCTATCTCAAAAGCATGTCCTGCCTATAAATTTAGCAAACCACGAGCTGACAGGAAAAAATCCTATTTTAAGCATCAGTTTAAACTTTAATTTAATAAAAAAAAATTTATGCTACAAATGCAAATTAAAGTTCTTAGTAAAACTCTAAAATGTATTAGATTTTAGGGAGATTTTAAAGTCTATTTGAAGTATTTATACATTCTAATTTATCACACCAATACAAACATAACTTAAATTTTGCAAAATTTTAAAGACAAATAAGAAATTTTCAAATCACGAATGTTGTCAGTCAAATTAAGCATTTCTTATATTTGATTTTCCTTCTCTTTTTCTCCTTCTCGCTCAACGTTTTTTTCTCAAGTTACATTTTTTGTTTTTGGGTTTTAATAAATTTATGCAATCTTAAGAAAGATCGTGTTGAATGTGTTGATATAACGCAAGGTTTTTAACAATATTATTTGCATTTCAGTTTTAGATGAATGCACCAAGTAGTTGATGATGACGACGACAACGATGATGATAAAGTTGAGGATGAAGAAAAAGAAGTTGAAGAGGAAACAGTTGAAGTTGAATTAAACTAAACTAAATAACCAACTAAAGTTTTACTCACTCGCTCACGGTAGCAAACTAATAACAACCAGCAAATAAAAGTAAACTTCGTGGTGCGTTTGACGTGTCTTTCCAGTGACATGTTTGTTGATTTGTGTATTTATGTGTGTGTGTGTGTTCGGTTCTTGGTATGTTTTTCAAATTTTAGTTGAAAAATGTCAATTTCTGTACCATTTGCAACTTTGAATACGTTTTTTTTCTCTCTCTATATACAAACAACTATATGTATTCAAATCAGGTAGTGAATTAAAAACATAAAAATACAAACAACACTACAAAAATAAATTGAGGAAAAAAAAATTCAAACCAAAGACGACTTGTCATAAGCTCTGAGGGGTTTATTTCGTTGTTGTTTTTTTTTTCTTTAAACTGTTTTGCATCTTTAAAGAAAATGAAGAGGAAAAATCTTTTTATATTTGACTGTAGTCGTCAGGCTGTGGTGGCAGCAGAGTGAATATTTTAAATATTTTAATGTCGAGTTACTTGCAAAATGTTAAACTGTCATTCTTTTGTTGATTGTGTGTCCTTTTGATGAATTAGGTTGAAATAAGAAATACCATTCTTATGACATTGTACGAAAATAAAAAAGACACACATACTTATGTATGTACAACAGCGTGCATATTAACTAAAATGCAATGCACAGCTGCTAAAATAAAGTGATAATTTGAATATTTCTCAGATGTTAATAATTTATTAAAGTTTGTTTTTTTTTTGTATAAAGGTTGGGAGAGTAAAATTTTAAAATTGTTTCTTTGGCTTTAAAATTTCGTATAAGTAACTTGAAATGTCAGGAGCTAAATTCTTGCATCCAATTAGATTGTACAGGGTGGGCCAAAGGCCACACTTGCTTATAAAAATTTAATAATGTTTTTGGTTTACTGGATTCTCGATGGAAAAGTAAAGTTTTACCACTTTGGTTCGTTGCATGGTTGCACAGTTCGATAAATACAATTTTAAACAAATAAAAATTAAAACTTAACAGACAAGCTATTCAGTTGTTACTCTCAGGTGTGTCTCTTAGCCCAGCTTGTAAATAGATATGTACGACAATGAGACATTCGTAAGTATTTTTCTACAACTAATAAAGTTTTAGGCTCAAATTTATAATATAGATTTTTAAAATCATAAAAAGATACAGTAACCTTAAATGGCGTCTATCATTTATATTCTTAGCCAGCATTAAGGAGAATTTATGTCCGAAATACTCGAAATACTAAAAATTATTTAACAAAAACGAACTCCTAATTTTTTACGATCTCTTCTCAAGTTTGCTCAAGTTTTGCACGTTTAACGTGTCTAAGTTTTTTACTTCTATGTCTTTTCAGTTTAGTTTGAAATTAAATTATAATATTCATAACTGTTAGCAATTTAATAAAATTCTACAGAAACAAGTTTTATATGGTCGGTTCATTGTTGGGTTCACACAGTGCTATGTTTCCCAGAGACAATGGGGCAAAAGTAGGGGTAATTGAGTTGGGTATATTTTCAACCCACTTTTCATGCTCGTTGTTTCATTCACTGTGTCCTGCGCCACAACAGGTATTTAACGACTCTCAACTGCTGCAAGTTCTCATCTCAAAATCTTTTGTAATCGCCAGCATCGTCTTCAGACTAATGTCTCCCGTACACAGAAAAAATTTTTGCTAGATATTATTTAATTAATTGATTTATTGTTAGATTAGAATTATATTTTTAATTCATTTTAAATTTCTTAAAAAAGCTTACAGATTTCTGTCAGTTAAACAAAAATATATTGAAAAACAAAATTGAATAATTTTTTTTTGTCAAGAGTTTATTTTGAAGGAGAGGTTTAATAAAATTTTGATTAATAATGTAAAATATGTAGCTGAATATTAAAAAAAAATTGCCAATTAGCAGATTAAAATTCTAGTAAGTTCATATTTACATAGCCAAAAAGCAGATTTTGACAATAGAGAGCTTGAACTTTATTACAGATGGGACTGAAGCCAATATATCTTGAACCCGATATATAATGTTTGATTATAACATTATATAACATATTATAACATACACACAAACTTACAACCTTAATATGTAAGTTATTATTTGAATTTCTTCCCCTCGTTTGATAAAGATCTTTTAACAATAAAATATCTTTGTGACTAGGTCTTTTTACTTTTGAAAATATAATGTTTGGTTGTGGCGCCAGTTTCTAAATGTGTAACATTGTATGAATTCATTTGCTTTGTATTTTTCGTATACTTATAATATTTGAAATGCAATTTAAAATGTATGAACCTATATATTAATATATGTTGAAAATACATCAATAATTTATATTATTGATACAATAAATACTTGATTTAAATCAATCCCAAATTTCCATTACAGGCGTGATGAAATGAATTAAAACAATTTTTTTAAATTCTAGGAGTTTTAATTAACTTTTTTTGTACTGTTTTTTTATTGATATTTTTTGCAATATATTTGCAATTATTTGCAAAATCAAATAAAATTTTAATCAATAGTAATCGTAATTGAAAATGATAATTATTTGATTAGCTCTGTTCCACATGCATAACGAAACAGTCCGAACTTGCCCAAAGTTACCCAAAAGCGTTCCACATAACAATTTTTGTTCAATTATGAGAGTAATTGAGAGAGTAATTTTTTTCATTTCCTGTACAAATTTGCACGAACTTTTTCTTTGGGTAAGTTCGGACAAGAATTTAACAATCAGCTGTTTTTTGTTTACATATGAAACTGAAAATTAATCAAAAAATTTGCAAGCAAAAAAAAGTTTAGTTTTTGTTAAAAAATATATTAAAAAGCAAAATGGAAGGTTTTAATGAAAAAGTTAAAGTGGTAAATACATTAGTGAATAGATATCTCCCTTGTTCTTTAAAATAAATACTTTTAAAAAATTTACACTGGCTCAGCTTTTCTTTCAGTTCTTTTTAAATTATTTTTAATATCTGTTGGCAATGATGCAAATGTTTTGTTTTTATAATGTTATTGCTTTTAAGCGTCTAAAATCACTTAAATAGATTTTAATTTAAAAAGTAAGCACCATTAGTATTACAAGAAGTGCAAAAAAGGTTTTTTGCGTTCCAGCAATTTTGGGTAGTTTTGGCAAATTTAGAGAGTAATTTTCATTTTACTCTCATTAGTCCTAGAAGATCGGATCAAGGAATATTTCCTTTATAGTATTATTATTATTATGATTTTTATGAAATTAATTTGTGTTTTATTGCAAATTCAATGCAATTTAATTTAAATGTTTTGGGAAGTAAAATAACTTATAAAAATGAACTTGATCTAAACTTCAAAGATTTACAATAAAACTTATTAATTTATTTATATATGAAGATGCCGAAAGCCAGCAATTTGCCAAATTAGAAGTATTTAACATATTCATTATTCTGCAAATAACTGTAATGGTTTTTCTTATGTTGTGTAGTGTAAGTTCCCTATAGCCCTTGGTTATTTTTACTAGCTGTCAGGGTTTCAGCTGATTTGTAAGGCGTTCAAAGGAACTGCCGAATTATTGTTGAGACTTCAATTAAAAACACAAGGCAAGTTGTTGCCGAATTAGTATTATAACTTCAAGTCTATCTTTATTTAATTTTATTGGTTCTTATATACTAAGTTTAAAATTAATTCTTAGCCTTTCTAACTTATTATACTTATTGATAAATTTCTATCTGTCTTTATCAGTACCATTAATATATCAAAATTCACTCTCCCTGTAATTGTATTAGCCAATCAGAATGTTGGTATTTGTAAATGTACTCATTTATATAAAAACACTCAATGTGGTTTGAATGCATTCTCATTGTATTCATTTCCATGCATTCCTATATTACTTGACCTATATTCTAGTGAAATGAGGTAATTAATAAATACAGTTATTTGATCTATTGCATACCCTACTCTAATTTGGATCGTATGTATGAATTTCAGAGTGGGCAATGTGTGTGCAGTAGACACTTGTGAGGTACACTACATAACACTTAAATATTTTTTTCAAATATAATATTATAGGTTAGGCTAGGTAAGGTTGAAAAGGAGGGGCATTAAAAGCTCAAACACATGACAGGTATGCACTTACGCCCAGTTGGCATGTTGTGCGCTTCATGTGGAAAACGGAATTGCCAAACAAAAACCATAAACATAATTTCCCATAAATAACGGACTAGTCCAAGAGCCCAGTCCCCTCAATGTAACGCCTTATGGATCTCCAGTTCGAGTTCCCCAGGTATTCCAAGTTCGGCATAGTATTCACTGTAAAATTTTCGCGCCAAATATGCCCAAACGCAGGACAATGACAGAGGTAGTGTATCAAAGTCTGATCCTCTTCCTCGCTTGCTCTACTTGTTGTCTCCTCAGATAATCTCATGCGAGCTAGATGAGTTCTCAACTCCGTATGACCTGTAATTACACCGGTTAATTTCCTAAGTGTAGGTCTACTTAGTCTCAGAATCTCTTTTGATTTCCCAAGATTTGGGTCACCCAATAGTGTTCTTGTCACCTTACCGACATCAGTGCTTTGCGATTTTCTGACATGTTCCTTCATCGCCCAACGTTTAAGTTCATCCTTAAAACGTTTAAGGGGTTTAGCGTTCTCCAAAGTTATAGCACTCAGAAGAGCTCCCATTTTGGATAATTTTTCGGCTTTCTCGTTTCCGATCAGCCCGTGATGGCTTGGTATCCATATTATCTCCAGATGTTCACAATTTGCATATGAGTTTATCTCACTCTTGCATTGAAAAACGTTCCGGGATTCAACTTTCTCCTTTCTCAATGTCTTAATCACTGATTGGCTATCCGTAAAGATACGAATCGGGGTTTCGCTATTCGTTTCCTTTATCCATTTAATTCCTTCCGTAATCGCCATGATCTCAGCCTGAAAAATAGTGTTGTGATCTGGTAGACGGAAGTATTTGCTTCTATTTCGGCTTATGTCGTATAAGCCCAGTCAAGTTTGGTCACCAACCTTTGAACCGTCTGTGCAAAAATCGATTCCATGGGTGTTTCCCATCCTGATTATCTCATCCCATTCTCCCTCTTCCGGTATTATGGTGATGCAGTTAGTATTCTCATATCTCATCGGGATTTTATCACATGTTAATTCCGTAATATTTCCCATCGGTAAGATATCCGTTATTCTTTGGTATCTGGTCTTATGTTCTCTTATAATATTATAACTATAAAGGTTAACATGTACATGCCAAATTTAATTGAATTATATTACAAAGTTTATATTGCACATGTACATATTCAATTATATTACATATATGGACATACGGACGAAAATTCCTTTTTTAACTTGTCAACATTTTACGAGTTAATCGACTTAACCAAAAAAATAACAAGACTATGAAAATCTATTATTATTTTTGAAGCAAAAAACTTTGCTTTAATTTTTGAAGGTGCTTTATGTGACATGTTTCAGACAAGAACGGCTATTTTATCGTAAATGCTAAAGCGAATTTCTGACGCAACGCGAAGCAAAAGTTTTATCTGACATGGCCTTAATTCTTAATATCTAAATTTTTTCGGCTTAACTATTTATTCCTTAAATTAAGGAATTCGTACTTGATACATTCACTCTTAAATCAAACGTTTTGTAATTAGTTTAAGAAAATCCGTACTCACCATACTTCTGACACCGCTTCGGCTTAATTAAAGTGCGGATTACTTGATTTGTTTTGTGAGTGTGTGTGTACTCATATCATGCTTTAGAAGTTATTCGTCTTAATCTTATTAGGGAAGAAAAATTGCTAATTAGATCTAATTTACATTGTTGCAAGTTTTCATTCGACAATTTAGATTTTTATCATTTGAATTTATTTATACGTTTACAAGGAAAAAATTATTACTTTTTTTCTTTTAGATTATAAGATTAGCATTTTCATGTGTATGTGTGTGTGTGTTTCTATAATGTTGTTTGTATTAAAATTTTTTTTTTTTCGAAAGTTGTTAATGTTTTCTGTTCCCGTTTCGTTTGCTGGGTTAATTATGTTCTTTAATTAATACATAATGTACAGATGCATGTAACAACTATATTCAGAAATTCATTGCCATATAATTTTATAAGTAAAACAAGGCCTTTACAATTAAATAAAAAACAAAAAATAATAAAATAAATACAGCTGTTGCATTCAAAATTAATCTTTATGTTTCTATTTGTTCAAGACAATAAAATTAAATAATTTTTTTTTTCGCTGAAACTTATTCAGTTTGCGCATTCAATATTGGTAATTGTTTCATACTTTTATTGTCAAAAAAAAAAAAAATATAATAAAATTTATCTGTTAAATTTTTTGACATTTCACAAGTGTTTGTACGACATTGTAAGATATAATTAAGTAAAAATCTTTGAAACTTGCTCTACTAATAACTTAAACTACTGCAAATATGAATTTAAATACAAAAGTGAATTATTCCAAAATAAAAACAGAATTAAATAAAATAAATTTGTTAACATTTAGTTGCAATGCAATCAATACAATTTTTATTTATTTTTTTTTTCTAAATAAACAACTACAAAAACTGTGGCTGTTATTGTTGTTGGTACGGTGTCTGTTTTAAATAACAACTTCATTCGAGAGTGCAATTTATATTGTGCCATGACACCCATAAATCTTTTTCTAAATGACATTGAACTCTCACATGGAAAACTTAGTCAAATACTGTTGGTGTACCCAGTTAACAAAACGTCGTAAAAGACATTAACTGTAAATAGGTGCGGATCTGGGCAGGGTACGTTTTTATTAAAATATATAAATTGTTTATTTTATTGCAACCAACTATTAACAACTTGCTTTAGAGGGGGGAGGTGGGTCTGGTGGATTAATAATTTGTTCTCCTGTCCCCTAAATCAAAGATTGTCTCTAAATAGTTGGTAGTCTTACAGATGCTAATTATATTGTTTATTTAGCTTTTTTATTTCGTTTGTAATTTCAACAATATTGATTTTTGTACCAATAAAGTAAGAAAGTTCATGAATGGGGTAGTCGATTGAGCAATGCCCGCATTTCCGTGTGTTGGCCGAAATTATTTTTAAGAAGCCCCCACATATTGCACAAACCTGTACATCGTTATTAAAATTCAGCACAATCGTCCATAACTTTCTGAGATATGAACAAATACTTATATATGACCGCCCTTATTTTTTTTTCACAGCTTTTTTCAACCCTAGGATAAATTAGATAAATTTTTGATACCGTTTAAAGATACTGAATCGCTCACTAAGGGACAAAATTATAGGCAGAAATTATTTCGCAAATTTTATATTCTTTTTATATGCATATATCAAGTTTTTCAAGCCTCTAAACAATTTTCAAACACTTTTAAGTCACCAAATTGCAAACTGTAATCTCGAAAATTATTCATGGGAAAACCCTACAGTTCGGTTTAAAAATAACTGAGATAAAAGTACCAAACAACTAGTTTGCCATAATATTTTAAATGAAAAATCGATTTTTTAGTTTCTATACAAATGACAGAGCCAGCATGGGTACCAAATACTATTAACAAATTTCAAATCTATTATGGCCGCCACTACAAAATGCCGAAAAATACAATAAGTCTGGTCAAATCTGGTATTTCAAAAAGTAACTGTTTAAACCTCCTTAATATTGATATCAATTGAAAAGAGCTTGACCGGTAAAATACAGTTAACTATGAAAATGTAAAAATCCAAGATGGCGTTCTAGATAATATTTATGGCGGAATATTTTTCATATATAGTAAGTTGGGTTTTATAACCTTTAACCACTGTAGAATACAGTAAACTGTAAAAAATTGTAAAAAAGAAAATCGCATCTAAAACAAAATGGCGGATAATAATTTTTTTAACTTAATTAATATGGGTATCAAATAACAGGTCTTGACTAGTAGAATATCGATATCTATGTATATGAAAATTGTGTATAATATTATAATTATGAACATAATGGTGGAGGGAATATTTATGCTCATCACGGGTGAATATAGCACCCTAACGTGTTCTTTTTATTCTTATTTTTCGTAGCGCCATAACAAGTCATTCTCGTATTTATTTTGTTCTAAATGTATGAAATTCTAACGAAAATATGGTAACGTTGTTAAGCAAGTGGCGCTCTTAAAATAAGAGCATAAGAAAAAACGCTCTCTTATAATAAAATACATTATATCTCGCGACTGAATTCTGTGATCTATTTAAGATGCCAATTTGTGTGGACAATTTCTTCACTTATTAAATTTATGGCTCTATGAAATATTTGATTTGTCGTGCATGAAGTTTTTACTAACATTTTCTCAATGTTAAGAGTTAAAAGAAATCATTTTTTAACAATTGGTTGGCTGATCTTTTACTGAGCTGGACATCATATACCGTAGCCGACAAATTCTGCGACATATTGTTGAAGTGTTTAAGTAACAGGACTTTAAAGCTACACAAAATTAAATAATATAAATCACAATATTATTTAATTCAATTTAAGAAAACTATACACAACTGCAACTGCTTTGCTGTTTAAGGAAGAATGCGGGCTGTTGGTGAAAAGAGGATTGTGAAGTCGTAGAGATAAATTTAACCCTTAGGAGCCTGGGGTCTAATCGCCGCTGTCGATATCGAATCAATTCGATCGAAAATTTTTGTTTCGGGATTATGGCATTCGATGTCGTGCAACAAATATACAAGTTTGATATGATAGCTTTCGATAGCGAGTCATCGATCGAATACTATCTTTGCAAAGCAATTCGATACCAAAATAGCTATCGTAAAGAACACAAAAAAATATTTAATTTGCGCGGTCTGTGAAAAAAGTATTAAAATGTAAGTTTTATTTATTTTGTAGTCAAAAGTATTTATTTATATGATTCAATTTTGGGACAAGTGTCAAACAAAAGGAGGTAATGGCTGAATTCATGTCAGAGCATTCAAACTTAGCAAAAAACCTCCTACCAAATTGTGGACAGGGAAAAGTTGTTGCAAGCAGACTGTGGGAAACACTTACTGTGCGTTTAAATTCGTTCGGTCCACCTATTAAAAATTCAAAGCTTTGGCGTAAGGTATGTTTATATGCTTGTAATATAATTTCTTATAATCGTTTAATTTATTATTATACCCTTCACACAGTGAAAAAGGGTATATATAGGTTTGTCATTCGCGAGCTCATAAATGCTATATCGTGCCCAACACGATCAAATTGAACACACATCAATTGAAGGTATAACTTGTACACCAGACCGGGATCTTTTAGATGATTGTGGCACTTCCTCTCGCGTAATATTATAGCTTGGTCTTCCTCTTTTACTATCTGGCTATGTTTATTACTATGTGCTATCGGATCAAACTTTACATTATTTGACCAGTAAGACCTTACAGATTGGTAATGGTAAACACTAGTAAATATACGAATCACCAAAAAATTTACGTAATTCCGCAATAGTAATAAGTTCCAAGAAATTAGGGTTCTTTTGAAAAGCATACTTGTTTGACTAATCCACAAGGAATTTTAACATTTCTTTATCCATAAAATAAGAAAAGAACTGAAAATGCGTTTCCAAATCAAGAATTTCCTGTAGATATATAGTGTTCCCTTCAAATTTAAACGCATTTTCGACAATATTCATATTTGCCCTTTTCCAAACCATATTTCGGGAGTTGCAGTTTGAGTTTTTCTTCAAAGGATTTGAGTCTATGGAGATTATATGTGAATAATCTAAAAATGTTTGTGTTGAAAGCATATCTGCATCTAAGTCAAAATCAGCTGGAAGATTTTCTACATCATCATTATCAGCCTCTCTTTAGTCCGGAAAGTAATCAATGTCATCCTCATTATCACTAGTCTCATCTTCTGAAATTTCACCATTATCTAGTTGTTTCAAAAATTCTTCGATTTCATGCGGCTTCATTATGGATAGTTCAACTTCAACGTCGAATCAAGCAAAGAAAGTGTATAAATATAAAGAAATCCAAAACAAACAAAAAATTAGCCAGAATAGATTTCACACAGCCTGGAATGCCTGAAGTATCAAAATTGATACGTATGCAAATAATCGATTTTCTTTGCGCAAAACAGGCACTTAAAAAAAAACTATATTATAGTCAAAACAGCATACATACCAACCTTGAATATATTTTTATTTTTTGATAAAACAAAATGAGACAAAGTTAGCGAAAAACACCTTATGAATTTGGTACGGGGGAAATACATAATTTTATATCATTCAAGCAATGTTGCCAATTAATTCGTTTTTAGCAACTTCGTACTGTAAGACCAATATGCAATGTCATAACACATAAATTCAAATTTAAAAAAAATGACATAACTGCAAGTGTACGATTCGATTTAAAGTCCGGTATCAAATTTGATACTTCAGGCATTTAAGGGTTAATATTTACGAGCAAGCATATGATAGTAAAGTTATTGCCAAAAACATTTTTCTTAGGTTAAGTTGTCGTTAGGTTTATTATTATATAAGTCTAATTTATCCAAAAATCAACTAGGTCAAAGGGATTTCCAATCCAAAGCCATAAAGTAATCCAATTTTTGACTGTTATCCGTATTTAAGTTCTTGCATATAATACGTGCAAATGTAAGATATTGATCCGAGTTTTGTTCTAATGCTGGCCTTCTTAATTCAGAGTTTCCTTAGCTTTTCTTTAGGGATATGAGTTCACATTATATTCGTACCATTTCCAACTTAGATTATTAATAATTTTATTAAAACTTTTTATGAAATACGAATGTAAAAATCAAAAAAATAAAAATATATATTACCGCTATTACAACCCAGCAAAAAAAAATTTTTCACTAGTTCAATGTGAATAAAATTTTTTATGACTTCATACATATATCAAGAGAATACGAGAATACATCCTTCATGCTTTTCTAAATCTAAAAAATTTGTCATAGATGATGAGCCTTAAAGAATATGCAAGGCATCATAAAACTTCGATTACTTTTCATGTAAAATGCATGCATTCTGTGCACTTACTGGAATGAAGTGTAGTTTCTGAATATATTTATATAAAGACATGATTATAGTATTAAAATCAAGCATGTTTCACTTAAATTAAACCACTTCGTCATGGGATGAATCCATGCCGTTCTCTGCTTTCTTTGCATGAACTTCTTTGCTGGGACTTGAAGCTCCATTTGATTATTTCGAAAGGAAAAATCTATTTTTAACATTAAATTATTTAAAATGAAATGAATTTCATCAAAGTATATTTTTGTGCATGAGTGTAGTTTTATGGCCAGCACTCAATAAGTCGATTGCCAAATAATGTGACATTTTTTGCATTAATTTGTTACAATAACAAGAACAACAATAATTTGAAAGAATTATTGTTAAATAATGAACAAAAGATACAAAGACGAATCAACGATTTCTTTAAGTACGTTTTACCGAGTTGTTATCAATATGTTGGTTCTGAATTTGCATTTTATAGGACAACTAGCCAAACCCGGCGCGCGTTGCTACGCCCCTTAATAAATCGAAATGCATTCTGAATTTTAATTGAATATCAAGTGAAAAAACCTAAAAATTATAATTTTTTTATAGGCGTGGCATTTCCCACTTTTCTAGTCACGAAATTGTAAAGTCATAACAGCTCAATATGTGTGCAAAGTTTCAGAAGAATCGGACCAGTGCAAGTATCCCAAAATTAAAATTGTTTTTACGGGCGTGGCCTTGCCCACTTTTCTAATCACGAAATTGTAAAGTCATAATAGCTCAATATGTGTGCAAAGTTTCAGAATAATCGGTCCAGTGCAAGTACCTAAAAATGATACCTTTTTTTATGGGCGTGGCACTGCCCACTTTTCTAATCTCGAAATTATTTAGTCATGACAGCTCAATATGTGTGCAAAGTTTCAGAAAAATCGGTCTGATGCAAGTACCTCAAAATTATAGCCTTTTTTTATGGGCGTGGCCCCGCCCACTTTTTTAATCACGAAGTTATAAAGTCACGACAGCTTAATATGTGTGCAAAGTTTCAGAAAAATCGGTCCAGTGCAAGTACCTCAAAGTTAAAACTTTTTTAGGGGCGTGGCCCCGCCCACTTTTCTTATCACGAAATTATTTAGTCATGACAGCTCGATATGTGTGCAAAGTTTCAGAAAAATCGGTCAAGTGCAAGTAGCTAAAACTGATAAGTAATTTTTTATGGGCGTGGTCCCGCCCACTTTTTTTCATCCATAAACACTCCCCGGTATGTGTACAACAACTTACCAAAGTTTGAGCCCGATCGGTTTTATAGTTTCAGAGTCTATAGCTAACACACACACACACACAGAGTTTCCCTTTTATATATATAGATGAATCGATATACTATTTTGTTGTTGCTGTTGTTGCTTGTCTAAGCATTGGCCGGTGCTACAAAACTAATGATTGCAATAAAAGTTTGAACATCAGCAACAACAGAAATGAAAAAGATGAGCTAAAAAACATATACATAATTCAATTGTCTGTATGTATGTATACTTAGAGAAAACACATACACATTTACAAGTACGTTGCACTTCATGCCGTTTTATACTTACATATAAGAAGAGTTTAGATTGAGACATCATGACTTGTTTTCGATCACAATTGAGGACAAGTGAATGAAGTAGAAATATTTATGAGGCTGTTGGAATGCACTTATGCGTGTATTGGTGTCTGTGTGTATATTTGTATGTATGTTTGTCGGTCGGTCGATTAGTTCGATGGTATTCAAATGAGACAAAATTCTTGATAAAAATTTACATAAAAGCATACATTTTGCTAATCATTTTTCAATAACAACTGCATACACAATCATGCATTTGGAAAAGAAATGCGACAATAATAAATTGTACATGTCATCCTTCACATTCACCTTTTCTTTGTGCAACTAGCTCGCACGCTTCTCTCCTCTGTTTGTCCCTTGACCATGATTGAGGCAATAATATTTTTCTTATTCCTTACAGTGGGTTGCCTAGTTGGCCAAGTGTGTATGTAGATGGTTGTTTGGTTGGTTCTTTAACTGGCTGCTTGCTTGGATGGATGGTTTAATAGCAAATTTTCTCACTCACTTATACAGGCGCTACGACAAATAAAATTTTGAAACCTTTAATACAAACATTTTACCATTTTAATGCAGGAATTGATGAGAAGAACAATGATGACGGTCAAATTGGAATTGTTTTTAATGCTGCTGCCGCAGTTGTTATTAACTTTGTTGCAGTTGTTGTAGTCATATTGTATGTATGATTGTATTTAAACGACCAAATCAACCCGACAGGCCAGGCCAGGCCAACCAAGGAGCGTTTGGCAAGTTATTGCCAGAGTTTATTGTCTCATTGCTGCATTGTTTTACTGTTGCTGTTGTTGTTGCAGTAGTGCTGGCAATAAAGGAACGAAAAAATATGTTTTTTTGAGCTTAAAGCCAAATCTGTTGATCATTTGTTTAAATATGCGGTAAAAGACAACTCTGAACATTTAAATAAAACAACAACAACAAAAATCATTGCACGTTTAACAATTCAATTTATTTTGTGCACAAAATAAAACCGCGAAAAAAAGACTTTAACGAACATAAAATTGCGAGAATTTGGAAATTTCTTTAGAAACAAACAAGAGACACGACAATACTCACACTAACACAGTTACAGTTTCAAGCAAGTACTATACAATGTCCACCATCATCATCTTCCCCATCATGAGCAGCAGTATCAACATCATCATTACCATTGCCTTTACTAAAGATCTACTGGTAGTCTTGACTCGGAATAAAATCATTCCAAGACTTTAAAAGGAATCATTCTCAGTCAACCTAAACGAAGCAAACAGCCAACCGACCATTGTAAACAATTTACCATGAACAACAACAAAAATTTTAAATTAAAATTTTTGAAATTTTCAACAACACAATTTTGTATTCATATAAAATGTTTTCTTTCATTCGTTTGCAAGGACATAGAAGAGTGTGAATCTTAAGCTATGTGTTGCGTGTGTGTATGTGTACTTGTATGAGTTATAAAATACCAACAACCTAAAGACTCAAAAAAAAAAAAAAAACAATGAAAGACAACAAAAAAAATACAAATATTTATCAAGTCACTTAAAGATGAAACACAATCAAATTTTGCAATTGAAATCAGACTGTTTAAAAAGTTTTTAAACAAAAATTATGTTAGAAATTCTACTATAAAACGAGCGGGTGAATTTTTTCGACGGATTAACGTCTTGTGCCTTTTTATTTTTAATTTTGAGAATATTCCATTCGAAAATCTATAAAACACGAAACTTTTCTTTAAGTTTATACATTAAAAGTAATACAGGTTTCAAACGATTCTGCAGATGTCAACCATTAGCAGCATACTTAAAAAACCGGTTAAAAGAAAACCGTTTAATTGATATATTTGCCTCCAGTCAAAAACTGTAGTTTAATGTGATTTGTTGGCAAGTACAATCAGTATCGATAATTCAATGTTGCCTTTTAACCAACTCTATGCAAACAACACTTCACTGCAAGACATATGACAGTTTAGATTATCGAATATGGTGTTTTTAGACCGCTTTGCTTTCAAAGTCTTTTTTTGACGTTTTTTCAAGAGAAATTAATGTCGAGACTGCCAATAATTTACAGTTCAGATGTCTCAAAAAACGATGTCAGCTAAAGTTCTCCGCCTATTAAATGTAAAAAATACCCAGTTGGAAAACAAAATTGAAAACTTACATAATGCCATGAACAAATATTAGAAATTGGACCGCAATTCATACTTTTTTAATTATTTAAGATAATTGTTGGAAAGTAGTTTAGTAATGGCAATAAACATCTATATACCGGGTCTATCTAATAGAAAAAAATTCTTATTTCATTCATTTTTATCAACAGAATTTAAATATTATCCACTACCACCTCATTTACATCTAGTTCTCTTACCACTATAATAATACTTAGATCCCATGAGATACATCAACTCTTTTATCTATTAAAAGAGATAAAATTCCTAGAATGATTTTAATTAAAATCAATTTCAGTTAAAATCTCATCAATAATATTCCAGTTTATTAATATTGTACGTTGCACGTTTGTATATTTCAACAATCTGCAGGTGCTTCCATTTAAGCCAACATAACAGACAGAAAAACTCCTACAAGTCCTTGTAACTGTCACTTTTAATTTCCCTTTTTTTGTAGCGGCTGCTGTCGACTTTATTGTTGTTGTTGTTTTTGCCACTGCTTTTGTTTGCAGTGTGGTGTGTAGTGTCGTTAGTTGTCTGCATTAACATGCATTTAATAACCATAAAATAACACACAAACAAACACTCACACACACACACACACATGAACACAATGATAAAAATGTCAACTAGTTTTAGTGACATGTTAATAATGATGAATTAATTTTTAAATTTGTTTTTATGACCATTTTAATGTTGTTGATGTCTTTATGAGATAAAGACAAAGACCAACATTACACATGCACAACTACATGCATATACACTGACACATTTACATCTGTACATATCCCTGCAGTTTTGATAGTTACACTGTACCACAGTGTTAGTGAAATCATTTATTTTTTTTTTAATCATTTAAGGGGTGTCTCGAAATGCTTTTTTTTAAATGTCTCCCAAATCTAGTTTTTTTCAAACAAAAAATACATTTTATTGGCGTTATGGAGAAAAATTTCTAAACTTTATTATGCAAAAAACCAAAGTTTCAAATTTTATTTTCTTTTGCAAAATTTCGCACTTTTTTCTTAACGCTTTGCATTAAACGTTGGACACACGTTTTACCGAAGTGTTTAATAGCTTTTTTTTTTTAATAAATCCAAGTTTTTTTACATTTGCAGAAGCTTTGAACTTTGTTCTTAGGTACTGCTTAATTATAGCCCAATAGCGTTCAATAGGCCTTAGCTCTGGACAATTAGGTGGATTCACGTTTTTCGGTACAAAATTTATTTTGTTGGCCTCATAACACTCAAGGACGTCTTTGCTGTAGTGGCAGCTTGCCAAGTCGGGCCAAAACAGTGGAGGTGTATTGTGGCTTCTGTATAATGGCAATACAGCCTTTTTCAGGCAGTCATTAATATAAAATTGGCTGTTCATTGTACGATTCACAATGATTGCCTTTGAAGTTTTCCCACATGTACATATTGCTTGCCATATCATATATTTTTTGGCGAATTTTGAAATCGGAAACATTAGCTCTTTTATTAGAAACATAAAAACCCTGACCAGGAAGCTCTGAATAGTTAGCCTTACAAAAGGTTTCATTGTCCATTAAAATACATCCATTAAAATTATTGAATTTGTGACGTAGCAACTGTCTTGCTCTTATTCTTGCCGTTTTTGTTCCTTTTTCGCTTCGGTTTGGAGCTTTCTTGACTTTGAATGTTCTTAAATTTTCTTTTTTCTTTATTCGTGCGATATCGCGAATGGAAATGTTTGGATTTTGCTTCCAAAGTGCCTTCACCTTTTTAACGATTTGAGGATTCCTAAAACCACGAGGCCCTCCACCTTTCTTGTGCTTAATAGACAAGACTTTTTTGAATTTAAAAATAACGTTACGGGCAGTCTGTTTGGACACTTTTGCCCGTCGCGCAACTTCAGCGTAAGAAAGTTGTTTATTTTCATTATAAATATCCACAATAAGTTTTCTCACTTTTTCTCTATTTGACGACATTTTAAATACGGATTAAATAACTTGAATAAACTTATTAACAAAGTATTGTTGACACTTATAACTATTACAGAGTGGAACAAAACAATTAATTAAATAATAATTGTTTTCGTAGTGCCCTGTAAAAAATGTAAAAAAGCATTTCGAGACACCCCTTATATAACATTTTAAAATATTTTTGTACCCACACTTACTGTTACGTATACCAATAAAATGAGAGTAAAATTGGTAGTCGAGTTAGCGATGCCCATCTATTGGTCGAGCTACCCAAGTAAAATCTTGAAATCAGAACAAGTACAAGTGGCCATTATTTTGGATCCAGGGCCACCAATCCTTATTTTAATTAAAGGCAATCCATTCAATTCAGTGTTTCGAAATTAAACACTTTCAGGCTTATAACAATTGTCTAACATTATTCTTTTTCAATATTTAATTTTAATTTAATTTTTTGGCTATAAGTTCAATGTGATAATGACAGAATATCTAGGAAAATTAAGTTTTCCGATACTAGCTAAATGGAATGCTTTTTCGAAACCAGGTACGGTTTCATTATCAGCACTTTTTTGATAGAGTCTACAAGAGTTGTATGTAAATATCAATATTATTTAATTACTTTTCGTTGGGGGAAAATCATCAGAACTGCTGGAATCTGTGCAGCATGTACCAGTATTTGGATGGAGGTGATATTAAAATTCCCACATATTTTTTTTCCTTTTTTTTTTATAAATAGTTTGTTAGTATAGATGTTGTTGTTGCTAATATTATTTTAATTTCTACTTTTACAAATGTCAATTGCAATTGTACCCATTTCGTATTGTTAAATGGTTTTATTTTTGTTTTAAACTCAACTCTTGGGAGATTTTAATGAATGTCGTCTCTATGTGTCTGTCCTATTTGTTTGTCTGTCCATACCAGCATCTTTTGTTTTCCCCATTATAATGGATGATTTTTTGATTTTATTTTCATACAATTTTTATATCATGTAAGAGAATGAATTGGAAATATGAATGTTTTTTTAATTGGCTTTTCGTTATTGTTTTTTAATTAAACAATTGTTAGTCATTTTCAATGGTAATTGAATTTTGCAAAAATAAATTTTTTGTAATCGTATTCAACTTTTGCTTTATGATCGATTATGATAAATAATTATGGTTACCACCGTATGTGTTGCGGTCTGGAAAAATATATTGCGTTAATAATTAGTGAGAGGGAGACAGAAAATTTTTATAAAAATTTTACATGATGTTAGTTTCAGAATTTTCTCACGTGAAATATTTATAAAGGAAATTAATCTGTATGTTTTAAAGAAATAGTAAAATAAAAAAAACACTATTTTGTTTAGTACTTTTATACCACAAACTCCTTATTTTGTTAACAATCTAATCACTACAGAATAATTTCTTTGTACTAAAATATGTTGTAGTTTCCTTAATTCAAGTTTATTATTAATTTATTTTCTTATATTTAGTGTCAAAATGAAACTTTAGTATTATTTTTCAATAGGAGTGATATTGCCAACACTATTTGAAAGTTGGGTGTCAAAGTAATTTCTGTTACTGAAATCAACTTAGATTTTGCAATATTTTTCCTTATTTTCCCAAAAAAAAAAAAAATATTAGAAAAAAATTATTATATGGGAGGTGGACGTTAATGTGGGTGTGTCACTTTCGTTTCCCGTTATAAAAAAAAATTAACAAGAGCCTAAATTTGCTAAACTTCAGAAATGTAAATCTAACTCTGTCGGTTTAATGTAGTTTTAAATTTTATTATTAGTAGATAATGCCATATGCGAGAAGTGGGCGTTAAATTAAGCGTGTCGAACAAAATTTCTAATAATAATTTCAACATAAAAATTTATATGCAGACCCGGTTTTTTCCTAAATCTTTGTCCATAGAGAAATTATATCAAAATAGGAAATAGCGTTATATTGGAGGTGGGCGTTAAAGTAAGCGTGTTAACTTCATTTTCCGTCGTAACAATAATATTGACCGAAACGTTATATATGTGAAATTTAAAAAAAAAAATTTAAATTTTTTCTGCTTTATAAAGTTTTAAATTTTTAACAGGCTTAAAAGAGACATTATGCGGGGTAAATATTCGCAAATTTTAATCAATGACTTCTTTCGTAATGTTCGAAGTGGAAGAGTTTTTGGGAAATTTACCTCTTAATATACATACCTCACCCTAAGTCATTGCGTTTAAACGCAATCGCATTAAATTCGAGGTCAGAAAGAAATTTTTTATGGCCTACTCTTGAATAGGCTACCGATTTTGCCAATACCAAAAATATTCTGACAAAAGTGCATCCTCCTAGCTTTTTCTGTTCAAGCTCTGTTGTGCTTTAAATGGACAGACAGAAGGATGAACAGACGGACAGAGAGACAGACATGATAGATTATCGGAAAATGAAATCAGCAAACGGAATGACAAAATGAATATACCCACACACCATTTTTTGATCATTTAAAAACAGTGAATTATTATATCTCAGCTTTATGCATAAACCGACTCTACACGCAAAGAAAAACCATGGTTACGACATGATCACGACGGTCATATTATTTTTTCTAAAACAATATTTGGTTGTCGAAAACAAGTAATAGTTATTTTTCTTTCATTTCAGCATATATTTTGTCACGATAATCAAGCATTTGTTTGAATTGTATCATTTAATGTTTACTTTTCGTAAAAATTTCAAAATGGTTATCATTTAAAAATAGTATGATTTAAAAAAATCAATTCGACAAAAATAACATTATATTCAAAATCATTAAAAATTAAAAATAATCATTCAATAATAAGTGAGACAACAGTATGATTACAAAATAATCAAGCTATGATTTTTTTTAATAATAATTTGATTTCAATTGTTCTTCTTCTTGCTGAATAAATTTTTATTATTTTAAAAGTTTGAGATGTCAAAAAAGGAACAAAAATTTTGAAAAATTGAAGAAAATTTACAAATAAACGATAAAATGTAAAAAAATGTTGGTATAAAAATTGCAATCAAATTGGTAAGTACAATCAATATATGTATGTTACAGCAAAAGACAATAATTTGCCGTAAAAAGCAAAGATTGTCGATTTCAATTGTAGTCATATATATGATTATTTTGAATGATACTTTAATTAAACAGAATAATGATAACTGGTAACTATTGTATGTTTTAACGATAATCATACAATTCAATCATAGTATGATGCTCTTCGATTATGGTTACCACAACCATGTTTTTTCTTTGCGTGTAGACATAGTTTTACCTATTTGTTTTGTTCGAAATATTTTTGACCGAGAGTTTCTTGGAGCACTAATTCAGTAAAATTTTCAGCAAAATTAAATTTGCCATCTGAAATATCGTACAAGCGATTTTTTCTGGTATTTTTGAAGTATACGACCGATTCATTAGGATCAATTTCGAGATGCAAGCACTATATGATATGGCAACACCGTTAACCCTTTGTGTTGGCCACTACCGACTGTTAAAATTCGGGAATCTTGATTTAAAGGTTCTTACGATACGATACTAGTTGAACCCGGTCCGCATTGCTGGCCTCATTAAGATTCTTGTACTGTATTTGTTTTAAGATAAATTCTTAAACAGTTGTTAGTAAAAACTAATAGTTGATTGTTTTTAGTGCAATTTTTTTTTGTAGTTACATGCCGTTCTATGCATTTTATTTCACTAAACTTCTCTTTTGCTAAAAATTTGATATAAGCTCGCAATAAAAGTACTCCATTTCTTAGTTCAGGTTACAAGGTATCCCCGAACAAAATTTTATCAAAATCTGTCCTGTAGTTTTTAAGCGTATTGAGTTAAGAAATACAGCCAGATAGACAAACAGACAGATAACAATTTTAAAAGTGTTGTTATTTATTCCAACCCATTAACTATAAATTAAATTTAAAAAATTCATCTCATGTACAGGCACCGTTTTTTTACTATGTTATTGTGAGAATAGATGTTACAAAACACCACTAAGTTGAGTCCTTCCCACGACTAAGCAAATTTATGCACAACGTTGCCACTAAGAGCAGACGGCATATAAATGCAGATAATGTTTTAACGGTGTTAAAATAATAAACTTAAATCGACCCCAAAATTTTAACAATCCCGCCCTCGCATGTAAAGCGTGATTTTTTAAGAGCTATAGGAAAGTTAAAAAAAACATATAAAATTCAGAAAATGCATGAAATCTTAATTTGAATCGATAGTACAGTCCATATAATTCAATGTTAAGAGATTATTTCATGCAAATGTTGACCGTGACTGCGCCTCAAATGGTCCATCCGCTTAGTCCAATTTTGGCATACTCTTTCCAACATTTCGGCCGGTATCTTATGAACAAATGCTTCAATGTTGTCTTCCAATGAGTCTATTTGAGCACTATTTATTTATTTTTTTATAATTAAAAACAATTTATTTTTTTGTCAACATCATTATTGTAATCAAAATTTTTTTCTAATTGTTTTTTGTGCTTAATTAAACAATTAAATTTAATTACGGTTAATATGGTTCTAATTGCAGTATTTCCTCCTGCCATTTCATTATAAATACATACATACAAATACTAACAGATACCACCACTGTTTATAAGCATTAACACATACACCCAGCTTGATATACACACAGATGTGTTAGTAAATAAGTGGCAAATAATGAAAGTTACACCACAACTTATATACATACAACTCTAGTGTACAAAAAAAAAAAAAAATTCAAGTGAAAATATTATTCATTTACTCACATTTAGTAATTGTAGTTATTTTAACTCTGGCCATAAAAATTTTTGGTAACAAGGGCGTTTTATTACCACTAAACACACAGTTAGAGAAACACAAGTAAATATAAAACACACACACACACACATCTACATCGTTTGTACGTTATATATAATTAAGAATAGAGAAACAAATCTGTACAATAAACTGCAGACAAAATAAATTTTTCCCCAATTTTCAATATAAATTCACTCGTTACCAAATGTCGTCTAAATGACTTGACCGAACGTCTAGCGCTAAATTGAATATTCATACAACAACAGCAACAATAGTAACCAACAATCATGACGTGGGGTCATTTGTAAAATATTAGAAGTTTAAAGCAGACAATGAAAAACTCGTTATAATTTTATACTCAGCCCAACAGTATACACGTGCCCTGGTTTTCATTTTGACTTTTTGACTTTGTGTCCACCAAAACTACTTTAAGCATGTGAAGTATTGTGACTGCAATGGGATGGGACAAAATGTTTAGTACGGAGAAGGGACAATCAAACGGAAATAAAAATTACTAAAAATAAACTTTAACATTTATAGTTTCTCCGTTTAACGCTAACATCGTATAAAATATATACTTAGGTACACACACAGACATACATACAGTCGAGTTTATTTAGCAATTGTGTATATATTTATTATAAACCAATTTGATGGTGTCTTCAGGCAGAGCTGCAAAGGAATTCACCGCTATAGACGATATTAATTGGCATTTTAAAGTTACAGCGATGAATTTATCATGTGAAAGCATCATTACGCATACGCAACGAAAAACTGTTCTTTAGCTATTGGACATTAGCGACCTTATTCATAACAATAATCTATGTGTTAACTAACGCGCTGGTCTAAATTCCCATAAGAGCAGCTCCTTGTTATAAATAAGGCCGAAAATATTTTAATTATGTTCCTACTAGAATTTAATATAAAGAGGTACATTGACTTTTTGAAATTGAAATTGAGCATAAAATTCCTGAACAAACAAACTACAAGTGGTCTATCGTGGTACCCAACATTTATGGCTAAAGTTTAAGAGTAGGGCCAATTTTATATATTAGTTATATCTTATCATTTCTCAATATATGAGTGAAAATATTCTACCAATTTGCATATCTTATAAGGATCCGGATAATTATATTTTCATCATTATTTGAACAATAATTTTTTTCATCTAATTAAAAAACAGTTTACTGAAATAAATATTTCAGTCTTTTAAACACTTTTAAACACAAAAAAAAAAATAAAATAAAAAAAACTTTCGGATGCATGTAATTTTTCCCCTGCCTTCACGAAGAAGAAGAGAAAATTTTACAAGAAAATCAATATTTATTTATTTAAAGCAAAAACAATCAAAAAATACCCCTGACTTTAAAACTGGCATATATACACACATGTAACATGCATTCTAGACATGCCCAGTTCGAGTGTGGGGAATATTCTTGTATGCAAAAACTCATTCAAAAATTAGTTGAGTTTCCCTGTCGAAAAGCATAAGACATGCGCTTTAAAACTAGTTCAAATTTTGAAAGAGCGAAAGAAAAGGACAACTATTTGCTAAAAATAATTGAGATTAAAAGACAAATAACAAACAAAAATGTCCTGAACATGTAAAATCCCAAAAATGGCGTCTGAATTTGATTTTTATTTTAACCATTAAAGCTCCAATGAAACCATAAATAGAATCTCTACCTCTTTTTTCCCGCAACATAGATGGCAGTAGCAATAACAACAACAACAATAGAGGTAAAAAATAAATAAAATTAAAAAAAATAAAAAATCGTTTGTATAGAGCAAGTAATAGTGTATGGCTGTGTTTATGCCACTTATAATTCTGCTGCTGTTGCTATACATACTTTTTTATTGCTGTTGTTGGCATTATTGCCATTGCAGTGCATTCACAGTAACCATACCAATATGTCCAATTGTGGAAAATAATTATAATGTAACAAATTTCCACTCACTTATAAAAATGATGATGGCTGGTGATGATGTTGCTGTAGTTGTTGCTGATATTATTCTCTTCTCTTCATAACAAAGAATATGTATCTGTGTATGTATGTGTCTGTTTGTGTTATCCTTAAAATGGGGTAAATGAAATAAAAAAAAAGAAAAGAAATTCAATATGAATATAAAAATACACAATCAAGCACAAATAAATTATAAATTAGTATGAGTGTTTATATACGTTAACTATAGACTGTAAAAAAGGGTTGCCATTCAATTTACAAGATTTACAAAAGACTTTAATTAACCTCTGAAGGTGTGTGTATTGCTACTTTTTTTCTTCATTTAATTTTTTTTTTGTGTTCTTTTGCATTGTGTTCGTTTTATTATTGTTTTATTTCCTTTTCACTACAAGAAAATAGATAATAAAGTTGTGATAAATTCATTTCAATTAATTTTGAACAAAGTGGAGAAAAAATTAAAAACGTAAATGTGATTGCATGAGCTCTGCTTTGGGGGAATGTAGTTTGTTAGTGAAACTTGTGTTAAATAAAAGACGTTAAAATGAGACTGTAAATAGCGAATATAAAATTTGTTTCTATAATAAATTTTTAATTGATTTATCTTTCTTTGGTAGGTTTTCCATTAAGGTAGTATTACATGTGTCAATACATAGCAAACAAATCTGTTTCTTTAAAAAAAAATTAAAAAAATAATAGAAATTTAAATAATATATAAATAAAAAATAAAAAAAAAATAAAAATCAAATATTAAAAAAATGTATGTTGTTGTTGTGAAAAAAGCGAGGTGGTCGTAGTTTTTTCCCCATATCTTAGTTCTTTATGTACCGATTTTTGTGGTTTTCAATACCGATCTACTCCCGAATATTTCTATTATTTTAATACTTCAGGCGGGTCCAGGCGATGTCGGCGGGCTTCAAAAAGTTGATTTCAACATACACACGGACAGACGTTCAGATGGATAGACCGACAGACTGACAGAACTTAATCGACTCCCCTATTCATAAGCTTTCGGAAAATATATACTTTATGGGATCGGAAATGAAAATTGTAGAAATGTAGAAAATTTTTATACCCTTCACACAGTGAAAAAGGGTATATATAGGTTTGTCATTCCGTGTGAAATTTCTACAATTTTCATTTCCGACCCCATAAAGTATATATTTTCTGAAAGCTTATGAATAGGGGAGTCGATTAAGCCTTGTCAGTCTGTCCGTCTGACCGTCTGTCCGTGTGTATGTTGAAATCAACTTTTTGAAGCCCCCCGACATAGGTTGGACCCGGGTCAGTTATTAAAATATCAGAAATATTTGTGAGTAGATCGGTATTGAAAATCAGAAACAGCGGTACATAAACAACTGAGATATGAGCAAAAACCCACGACCACCTCGATTTTTTTTTTCACAAAAACAACATTACAACAACAACATACATACATACAAACGTGTATACTGGTTAGAGAAAACGTGGCATCGAATCCCAGCTGAGCCAAAAAAATTTTTTTTTAAATTTTTTTTAAAATTTTTTTTTTATTTTTTTTTTTTTTTTATTTTTTATTTAATATATTATTTATATTTTTATTATTATTTTTTTTTTAATTTTTTGTTTTTTTTTTTTTTTGTTTTATATATATTATATATATATAATAATTTTTTTTTAATTTTTTTTTTAAATTTTTTTTTAAATTTTTTTTTATTTTTTTTTATTTTAACATACATACACGCAAAGAAAAAATATGGTTGTGGTAACCATAATCGAAGAGCAACATACTATGATTGCATTGTATGATTATGTTTAAAATAATAATGGTTACCAGTTATCATTATTATGTTTAATTAAAATATCATTAAATAATCATATATATGACTACAATTGAAATCGACAATCTTTGCTTTTTTACGGCAAGTTACTGTCTTTTGCTGTAACATACACTTATTGATTGTACTTACCAATTTAATTGCAATTTTTTTATCAATATTTTTTTACATTTTCACGTTTAATTTTAAATTTTCTTCAATTTGTCAAAATTTTTGTTCCTTTTTTTAACATTTCAAACTTTTAAAATAATAAAAATTTATTCAGCAAGAAGAAGAACAATTGAAATCAAATTATTATTAAAAAAAATCATAGCTTGATTATTTTGTAATCATACTGTTGTCTCACTTATTATTCAATGATTATTTTTAATTTTTAATGATTATGAATATAATGTTATTTTTGTCAAATTAATTTTTTTAAATCATACTATTTTTAAATGATAACCATTTTGAAATTTTTACGAAAAGTAATCATTAAATGATACAATTAAAAAAAATGCTTGATTTTAGTGACAAAATATATGATGAAATGAAACAAAAATAACTATTACTTGTTTTCGACAACCAAATATTGTTTTAGAAAAAATAATATGACCGTCGTGATCATGTCGTAACCATGGTTTTTCTTTGCGTGTACATACGTGAATTTATAATTTTACAATGGGATGTTTTTATATATGTATGTTTTTATATGTATGTACGTATTTCATATGGGATGAATGGTGACACAAACTACTGTTATTGCATGACTACACGTTGTGAAGGGTATATAAGATTCGGCACGGCCGAATATAGCGCTCTTACTTGTTAACTGTGTGAAGGATATAAAAAGAAAAATAGAATAAGAATAGAAGATAGACAAGTGGCGAAGTAGTGTAGTAGTAATACCATAAACAGCTAAAGCCTACATTTTAACCTGCTGATCTGTAGGTTGGGGCATTGGCACAGAATGTGCTTAACTGTCTTCAACTCCTCCGGGTTCTCGCACAGCCTGCACATATCCGACAGGTTCAGTCCCATTCTTATCGCCATCCTGCCCAACATACAGTGGCCCGTAATAATCTCTATTATATTTCTCACGCAGACTCTACCTCTGTTAAGAAGCAAATCCGAATTAGACTCACTTAGCATCGGCCACAACGTCCGTGATACTCTGCAGTCCATTCGGTTACTTCAGACCCGATTAGTCTCGATCAGAACCCATTACCTGATCATACCGAAATAGAAACCCATTCACTGCGGTTTTTCATTCAGAATTTAAGGTTTAGTAAATCACTAAATATAAATATAAGAGGTATATTATTGGCAGTAATATTTGGATAAGTTTTGAAAGCAAAAATTCAGAAATGATTTCGTGAGTATGTCGTGACCATGAGTTTTTTTATGCACTTAATTTTTAATTATATTTACGTGAACGTACATGCGTATTGGTTATTACCTATAACGGTTCCATCTTTAGATTAAAACAACTAACAGATAACAGTTACATACGTAAATATTGGTTGTTCTTAAAAATAATTAATTTGTCTATTTCGTTAATTATTTTAACATTATTTTTGCAGTCACACAAAAAAGTGGATATCGTTTACGTTAAAACTAAATTAACTATTATTACTTTCGGTCCAAAACCTTAACAAACGAGGTATTGGAGGCTGTAGAATAATTTGGCATCAAAAAGTAAAGTTTAAAAGATATGCCAGTTGCGTCATTTTCGCTATTAGGGCTCAATATCTGTGGACTTTTGACCAAACAACTTATTCAAGGGGAACAACTGTTTCCGTCAATAATAACTTTTAATACATCAAAGTTGTGAATACTTAGGAACAGTTAAGTGGCAATATTCATATTTTTTTTTTTTGCAAAAAAAGCGAATTTAGTTTCGTCAATGAAAAATTATATAATTCAAAGACAGATAAATAAGGGAACAAGCAAAGAGAATATAAAAGTAAACGTGTGATAATGATAATGTTTGACTGGATATACACAAATACATACACACATACATGCATATAAAAATGTTGTTACGTTAAAACAATTTACTTGTATGCTGGGCACAATTTCGTCATGCCAAGGAAAGCATTTGCACATCTACATCTATACACAAATACATATGCAAACACATATTAAAAATTCGTTTAAAAGAACAAAACAAAAAATGGCAAGGATGCACAACTACACATATAGAAACTCAAAAGGACAGACTGCCAGACACTCTTGCAACCATCCAACCATCCAACCATCCAACCATCCAGTCACCCAACCAGCAATTCAGACCAACAAACCTCGAGCAAAAGAAACGATTGTGTTAGTGGCTGAAGCAGGCCAAACAAGGCAGAGGCGATTCCAATTAAAAAGTACTTGAACTCATAGAAACTGAAATTAAATTATGGGCCATAGACATTTCAGCACATACACATAGCGACACAAATAAGAACAGTAAAGGGAGGAATATCGAATACAAAATTGAACGGTTTAAGTGGGTGGTATAATTGCCAATGTGCTAAACAGAGATGGCCGTATATGATGAGGACAATGATTATGATGATAATGACGTTGTTGAAATTGTAATTTCATGCTTTAGAACACTCAACTAAAATGTTTGGATTTTTTTTTTTTTTGCCTTTTTCTTGGCATGTGAAAGGACCCTGTCTTATATGCTGGGCTGTAAAAACTCTAGGAACTGCAGAAATATAAAAAAAGGAAAAATTGTTTAAACACAAGTTAGGAATAGAGAAGAAAAGTAAAATAAAATAATCTTTTTTTTTTCAAGAGTAGAAAACATGCCAAAGACAAGATGAATTTTGAGAAATAATAGAAATGCTGTCACTGCCTTTGAGTTACTGATGCATCTACTGCCAGTTTAAGGTTCTCTTTGTTGTATCTGATGTTTGCAACACATTTTTCATGTAATTTATTTATACCACAATCAAATTAGAAAAAATCTTAATGGATCTAATTTGGCAAGCAGGCCCAGCATACATTTGAGACATACAATCGGCCATAGAATGAAGTAAAACTTTATTTAAATGCAATTCAATGACTGCATATTTAACTTCAACCAGAATCTTAATGACTTTTTTAACTTCACACTCAAATCACCAATTATTATAATGATCATCAACATTGCTGCCATTGGTGTTGCCAGGGTGTTTTTTTTATATTTTTCCTTAAAAAGGTTGGAATGAAATTCACATGAATTTACTCAATTGTAAAACTTAAAAAGATTATAAAAAAATATTAAAATTTTTATATAAAATTTGTAATATTATGAATATGTGTTAAATATTTAAGACTACTACAGCAATATGATAAGTAAGACATTAAGCAAATCGAATTTATATAAAATGTTTTGAAATTATTTTATGTGACCAGTCAAACATAAATTTGAATTCATATATAAGAGTCTTAATCAACTATTTCATGCCTTTAAATAAGATTTTAAATTTCCACATTTATTTTAGGAAGCATCTACTGTGGTGACGCGACTTGGCATACTGTAATAAAGAACAAGTAACAGTGCTATATTCGGCCGTGCCGAATCTTATGTACCCTTCACAACGTGTAGTCATGAAATAACAATTGTTTGTATCACCATTCATCTCATATAAAATACGTATGTATGTACATATGTATGTACATGTAAAAAAATACCAAAAAAAATTACAAAAATATATTGAAACAAAAAATAATAATAAAAAAATTTAAAAAAATATATAAAAAAAAAATAATAAAATATAAATAACATATTAAATAAAATAAAATAAAATAAAATAAAATTTTTTTGGCTCAGCTGGAATCCGATGCCATGTTTACTTTAACCAATATGTATGTAGGTTGTTGTTGTAATTGTGAAAAAAACGAGGTGGTCGTGGTTTCTTGCTCATATCTCAGAAAGTTATTGGGCGATTGTGCTGAATTTCAATAGCGATTCATTCCTGGATATTTCCAAGAGATTGATACCATATAAAGATCTGTGGAACATATAGTTGCTTCTAAAAGTTGATTTCAACCAACACACGGACAGACGGGCAGACGGATAAACGGACAGACGGACAGGGCTTAATTGACTTCTCTATTCATAAGCTTTCAGAAAATATATACTTTATGGGGTCGGAAATTAAAATTTGTAGAAATTACAAACGAAATGACAAAGCTATATATACCCTTGTGCACCACAGGTGAAGGGTATAAATATTATACTTAATAATAAAAACAACAATAAATGTGTATGTATATACAATACATATGTATTGGCTGCACAAAATTTCTATTATTATTAGCAGTGCTTAGGCCAATATACCCATTTATACACATGCAAAAAAAATAATAAAACATTTGGCTCTTACAAAAAAAAAGTTGCGCAGATCTGAGAAAAAATTCCAATCTGGTAACACTAATATGCTGTAGAGAAAAAAAATCTCAAGCCATGCAGAAAAATTCATTGCAAAATTGTATGAGTTCATGGAGTGGTAATAAACAATCAGTTTCATTCATTTTACAGTTATTATTATTTTATTTAAGTTTTTTTTTGCTGGATTTTTTAAAAAATATCTGTTAGATTGGAGAATTTACAGTGGCTATAAAATGTATCTAATGGGTACATTTCTTAACAAGTTTTAAAAGCAGGAAAGGTACATGGAATATTTTAAGCCAACTCTAGGATTTGGACTATGAGAATAATATTTGTCTTCCTTTTCATAAAACTACCAACAACAAGGAAACAAAAGTAAAAAACCAGTCAAACCTAGATAGTTTCTGCTAAAAATAGTTACGCAGAAATAGACATAAGCAACAGAGGCTCAAGTAAGCCAGAGTAAAACATGGCTAATGTCAACTACAATCTCGCTAAAGTTATAGGTATTCTTCATCTATATATAGGATATTCTGCACCAACAACAACATGGGTATATGGAACTTAACCAATGGCGAACTGATACTGAAGCAAATTAAACACAGAAAATGGAGGTGGATAGAAAAATGAAATGATAGATTTACAAGAATGGCGCTGGAGTAATATCGTCCATGCTCAAAAAGCCGTGATCGACCGAAGAAAACCGAGAGAGGTACGATTCTCTAAGAACTCAATCAATGCAATCTTACGTGATGAGGCGCAAAATCAGCATCAAACGGACTATGGGGGAGATGCTTTGTGAAAGTCATATGTACCCAAGAGTGTAAAAGAGATGGAAAAGTGCAGGGAAAATGTTTATTAAAATTTATTTTAAATCATCTTTATTAAATAAAAATTGATGGATCCTTCAACAAACGAAACAATTATCGGTTCTGTTTCAATGAGAAATATTTGAAGAACTGATCAAAATATTTAACATAAGGAATTTAAAAAAAAATGTAAAACAAACTTTCATAAGTTTTAATGTAAAAATTATGCTTAAAAATTGTTAAAACTTATGATTATTATTTTTTTTCTTTTTTAGATTTTAAAATCTCATTTGTAGTGTTATTTTTTTATTATTTTGTTTTTGTGGTTATATTTTTTTATTGTTGTTATAATTTTAAATTAGAATGTGATAAATATTTTTACTTAAGGATAAAAACTACCGTAGAGTGTTAGGTGAACTCTGTGGCTTTGAGCTAAAAGGGCCAATGTCAAAATATTTACTTTTAAGAAATATAGTGACATTGGCCAGCATTTTATTTATGAAGCTGTTCTGGGTTAAGTATGACTTTAGCTGTTTTACCATAATGAAATAGAGCAAGAAAACAAATCTAATGCAATGATTAACTCAAAAGAGCAAAAAAGTGACCTTGGCCCTTTTAGCTCCAAGCCACAGAACTGTCCCTTGTGTTATCGAATCATGGTAAGTTGAACTGTTACTATCCGTATACGCAAAGAAAAAACATGGTTGTGGTAATCATAATCTAAAGGTTGGATCACGCGATTGCCGTAATGCACAATTTTTTGTATCCCAATCGTGTGATTGCATAATAAATTGGTACATGTGACAATCGCGGATAATATTGTGCTTATTTTAACCAATCAAATGCAACTTTGATGGGGCAACCGTGTGACCACTTTTAATACAACAGCGCGGCAATAAAAATGTCAAAAGTGTGCCAATATTTATTGTGTTCTTTAGCGGCAATCAAAGTTTACAATACGCGCCAATATTTTAATATTCAATTATATGTGATTAAAAAGTTGTTCTTTTATTCATAATTATACTTTCCAATTATATTAATTTAAGCCAGTTAAGCTTTGCGTACCTCCAGCATATCTCTTTTTCCTTATTGAAGGCATATTTGTTTTTGTAAGTTTATTTCTACAAAACCATAAATAAATTTTTTTATACCAAATAAACACACAGTATACGAAGAAGGAAGCAGGAACAATCGTGTGACGGGAATGCGGCGATTTTTGTCACTATAGCATTTTACGACATCTTGCAACAATCAAATTTGTATGAAGTGAGGCAATCGTGTGATAACAAAGTATTTGATTGGAATAATCTGATTATTGTGCGCTAATTCAGCACAATAAAAATTGTGTCAGATTGGTGCAATTGCGGCAATCATGTGATCGCACCTTAAGAGCAATATACTATAATTGAATTGTGTGATTGTGGTTAAATCATATAATGGTTGCATTTTATCATTATTATGCGTACTTGAGTTATCATGCAATTTTCATTTTATAAAATAAAGTATAAAAATTTTGCTTCTTTCTTTAACGCATTTTATTCCAACAAAAGCAAATGTCTCTGCAAGATACTCATGTTGTATTGGCACTCGACAATCTCCAACATTCGCCAGCTGTCAGTGGCTAACTTGTAACCGATCCAACATGAATAACACAAACACAAAAGCTTCTAAATATTTCAAACTTGGAGAAACCATCAGGCGTTATAGCAAAACAATATAAAAAGTGAAACCCGCAGAGCACACACAGTAGAGGTCGACCTCCGCATACCTGGAAACATCAAAAAACAATGGAGGTGTGCAAATTAAACTTCAATTGGAACGAAATTGGACGTAGAGAAAAATATATAGAATATTGGAAGGAAATTGCTAAGCTGCTTGTAAAAATTTAAAGAAGCAAATTTATATATTAAAAAACAGAACAGTTGAAAACAATCAAATTTTTTCTTGTCTGGTTATCGCTAACATATTTCTTGAAATTTTATTAAAAAAAATACTAGGTTCGAATCCACAGTTTTTGTTAAATACCAAACAATTATGGGTTTTTCTGAATTATTGTCTAAACAGCAAATAACAGATTACGATGAGAAGTAGTAGGTCAACTGCTTAGGTTATTGACACCATACGCAAGATAGACAATGAATTAGCCAATCTAAAACTGCAATTTTTTTGCTAACTCCAAAGATTTTGTTTAGAATTTTGAACCTATATTAGAGTACTTTTTGATGAATAGTGTGAATTTTTTTATCGTGTCAAAACAAAAACTTTTAAAAGTGTTAACCTTTTTGAAGCCGTATTTTGATACCATTAAGTTCTTTTTGAACTGTTCGGATTAGCTCTTTTACATTTGTTACTCGTGGCAACACTGATTAATAGGGGCAATTATGTTATATTCATAAGGTTCTCCAATAAGCATATTGATTTTGTATATTTACCTAAAATAATTTTTTATTAGTTATTATTTAAACTTCATTATCTCTATTCTTATATTAAACAAATTTTTAAATGTTTTTAACCTACACTAACTGCGAATTAATTATTCCGTTTTGGCAGCTGCAGATATCATAAAAAAACAAAAGTAAATGGTTAAAAAAACAACCAGCTAGTTGTATACAATATCCTTATTAATATATCTAAGCAACTATATTTTTATACCCGCCACCAAAAAAATGGTGGGGGTATATTCATTTTGTCATTCCGTTTGTAACACATCGAAATATCCATTTTAGACCCCATAAAGTATATATATTCTGAATCAGGGTTTGATTTGATGACGATCTAGCTATGTCCGTCCGTCTGTCCGTCTGTTGAAAGCACGATAGAGGTCGCACCGAAAAAGCTAGGAGGCTCAAATTTTGCCAGAATCTTTCTTATAGACAAGGTTTGTTTGGTATTGAAAATTGAAATGGGCTAAATTGGAATATTAGGAAGAGAGTTATAGCTCGAAAAGCAAGAGTAGGTCGAAAATACCGTGTTCTTCAAACATCGAATAAAATGAAATTGTGTCCAAACGCATTAACGTAGACTCATGAAACTTCGAATATATATTTCCTGAGTAAAAACAATATTTTTCCCTGCAAATTATCTAAATCTATGCATTAGGAAAGGAGTTATCGATCAAAATGTATGAAAATTTATACCGCACAGTGTATTTTTCGGTATATTTAAAAACAAAAACGTCATAAAAGCAACAAAATTGGATGTACGACTCTGAAATTTTGCACACTTTGCTTTTTGGTGAGGCGCTTTTTTGTAACGGAAAATCAATGTGTCACGCCCACTTTTACGCCCACCTCCCATATAACGTCTTACTCAAAATTCATATAATTTCTCTATTAATAAAGATTTTGGAATTATAAAGGGCTATATTGAAACACCTAAGTTGTACTCATTCGCAAAAATAACTTTGACACGCCTACTATAACGCCCACTTTTCACGTTATCTAGCGTAAATAAAATTTAAAGGCTCATAAAACCGCCAAAATTAGAGGTATGATGATCAAATTTGCTACATATATCCTTCTAATCAATGTAATTGTTGTGCCAAAAAGTTTAAGTGACACGCCTACTTTAACGCCTACCGCCCATATAACTGTTTATCTTAAATTTATGTAATTTCTCTATTGACAAAGTTTTTGGGAAAATAAAGGACTATATTGAAATATCTAATTTTTATTTGTTAGCAGAAACTTTATTGACACGCCTACTTTGACGCCCACTTTCATTGAAAGACTACATTTACAAAAGCATTTTAGTAGCATATCGAAGTTATAAAGGGTGGTTAAATTTTAAGGACCGATGTTGAATTTAAATAAAACACAAATTATTTAGGATATTATTAGTATTTCTTTTTGTAATGATAATATTTGTATGGTTCAATTATGTATTTAACAAAATATCGGCCAAATGGCTCCCCCCATCCTTGGCGCCACTCCTCCATCTGATGGTCCAAATTTTTAATGACAATGTTGATGCTCAATGTTGGGCATGATGATGAGGCGAGGTTGACTGCTCTTTTGCCACACTATCGCAAAAACCAGCAGTGGTTCCCATTCAACGAACTAAGAAGGCATTCACAGATTTTCTAACATTTTATACAGACCTGTTTTGCAGAAATTTAAATATTTTTTACAATTCTCCCGATTGTGGACGAATTTGAAGGATTGTGTTGATCAAAAGAATTACGAAGTGCACAAAATGCATTTTGATTTGAACGCCCATTTTTATAAAAAACCTGAATAACTTTAAATCGTTGCTCATTTGCGTATCTTTCCACCGATCAAATTGAGTAAGTTTGAAATTGAGAAATGTCAAGTGAAATGCAGAAAACAAATTTAAAGACTAGGTGTAGTTCACCTTCAACATGGGCCCTTAAAATTTAACCACCCTCTACAAAGAAAGTGATACATATTTCATTATAAAGAGATAATTCCATACCGATTAACAAAATAATAAATTTTGTGCTTTAAATGTACACAAAATTGATGGTGGGTATAAAAGATTCGGCACAGCCGAATATAGTGCTCTTACTTGTTTTAAATTCAATTTTAAACTTTTCGCGTAATTTATTGTAAATGCCTTTATTCTGACTTAATTATATCCAATTTAAATTAAAAATGTTTTAGGAAGTTCAATCAAAAGAAAATAAACTTAAAGCAGTATAAAATGGTTAACAATAAATTTAAATAAAAATTTCAAAAAAATATTAATTTATAATTATAATTTCTCTCATAAATTAAAAATATAAAATTGTGCACTTTATGTTACTCACTGTTATCTGTTAATGTTTTATTTTGTCTCTTTCTAATTTTTGCGATACAAAATCGTATTGTTTGTCATTTGCTGTATTTTTTTTTGTTGATGTTGTTGTTTGAAATTTGTGTAAGCTGCTGTTGGCTGTTTTAAATGCAGTTGCTCTTGATTGTAGTGCCTTTATGTAGTTGTAACTACAGCTGCACCATCAATTCTAAGTAGATGACACCGCACAGATAAATTTGTCCCACTAAATTGGCCAAAACATGAAATAATTGCGAATGTAATTAGTTATAGCCCTTAGGAAAATGTATTAAGAATGAGTGCTTGCAGTAGTAATGGAGATTATACGGCACACAGTACCCGCATTGTCAGCCCAAACACTGACTGCAATTATAATTGTTATTGCAAACTCCAATGAATATTTTTTCTTGCAGTGGCAAGCTGCATGTTGCCAGCACACAGGCAGGCAGGCAGCAACAATGAATGCTCGTTCTATCATTAAGAAATAAACCAAAGGAGAAATTAAAATTTTGTAAAATGTTAGCGATTTAAGATTCAGTAAAATTTGTCGTTTTTTTGCTTAAATGTTGTTGTTTGCTTTTGTTTAATTCTATTTAATTTTCATCTTAAATCTGTATTTGATTCACGCGTGACTACAACTGCTACTTAATTTCGCACAAAAGTGAATTGTCTTGTAAATTGTTATAGTAAATGATGCTGTTGTATGCTCAAAACAAAAAAACATTTACCAGCAACATCATTATTTAGGCAAACAATTTCATTCCTTTTTTAGGTTGCTGCAGTTGAAAGGAGCAACAAAAAATTAAAGAAATGTTAATAAAAACACTCGTTACAATTGAGTTAAAATCCAAGTTGCAAAAGAAAAAAATTGTACGAACAGGCAAAACACTATCATCAGCCACACCACCCATATCTTGAAAACTTGTACTTTAAATAGAAATGGGGAAATACTATGTTTATAGAGATGACATATGGTTATACAGTGCTAACAAACTATTAAATCATTAATGGAAATGTTTGTTACTATGACTTTTGTTCTATTCACAAGCTCCCATTGTGTTTTAATTGGCTTTTAAAATACAATTTTGTTTCATTTAATAGTGAACACCATTTCTGTTATATCTATTGTATATTGTATTGTTAAACGTCAAATAGTATTAATCGCCAAAAAACATTGAACGTCAGGAAACAAAAAATCAGCTTTAAAAAAATTGTCAAATTTTAATTCTCTAAAGTTAAAAATATTTTTTTAAACAATTTTTAGTAAAAATTTTCAGCTTAGTTGAGCAAAGTAACATTTGAGTTAAAAATAATATATGTTCTATATTTTAGGTGCAAAAGAAAAAACAACAAAAAATATTTTTTTGATCCTTTAAAAAATTTACATTTTCCATCCCTGTAAGAATCGTGGAGAGGATTTAAAAACAAATAAAATAGAGTTGTACTTATTGTAAATCATTTTCACTTTGCCTTAAGTTCATTTATTCTTTATTATTTAAAAGTCTATTTAGGTGATAGACACCGATCAATGAATTTCTGAATGTCATAAACACCGTGTTTGTTATAATTAAAAATTAATATTTATTCGAACTTTGTATTTTTAATTTAGTGTAAATCATTTTCATTCTGGCTTAAGTTTATTTTTCTATTAATAAACCGCCTAAAAACATTTATTAAATCAAATTAAATCTACTTAAAAATATGTACAAAATTATTCCGATGTTAGACGAGTGGAATGCATTATCGAAACCAGCTACGATCTAATCGTCAGCACTCTTTATCGGTACACTCGTATGTAATTTGATACTACTATTTATATTAGAATTTAATGAAATTAGAATTAGGAAATCATAGTATTTTTTTCAGAATAATTTTACAATAAATTTAAAATATAAAGTTTGAATAAATATTTATTTTAAAAAGTGTATTGTTATTGAAAATGTTTTAAAGGATATTGCCAACAACAAGCACGCAATACCATTAACACATACATGGAAGCACCAATAGTTCATTACAACGGGTATTGCGAATCGAACAATTGAATTAACAACCATGTAATTAAATTATAGAATTAAGTTATGATTACATGGGATCAAGCGCGAATTCGGGGGAAGGGATGTTTTAATCAACAGCTCCCTCCAATCAATTTATCAATTATCAATTTTCATTGCTAGAATCATATTATTTTTTGCGCTGACTATGTCTTGATATTCCGAAAGTGCGCAGCAAAAAAAATGTGAAGTAGTACAAACTGAATTACATTTTCAAAACTCCTAAATGAATAGTGTAAAAGCTTTCGTTCTAAATCACTCTTTATATGCTAAAAATTAATGCAACATCATGCAAAATTGCTTAAACAATTCATGTAAACAAACAAAATAAACTCATGAAACATCGCTTCTTTTCACCAAATATGCAAAAGTCCTAAGCATTTATTAGAATCGAGTGCAGCTCTTTAATATTTTCATGTAACACATGATCTGCAATGACACGCTAATATTAAAATCATTAGTGTTTTCACCTAAATTTAATCACTTCGTCACCAGTTAAACGTCTGCAAAATCACTTTTTTCTCATAGTTTTTTTCTAGGTAAATTGTCGTACTCAAAACCGATATTGTTCTTATCTTAGTGTGTAGAAAAAGACCCGAACAAAAGGATGTTCTTCAATACAAATACATTTGATTCCAACAACTTGCCTTGATTTAGTTTTGTATTTCGTGTATTCCATGAAATAACTAAACGTTTTACTAAATCATTTTTAAGCCTATGGTACACGATATATAAAAAGTCACATGCACATGTGGGTCTGACGTCGCTTAAATGTTCAGCGCTTTGGCTACATTTTTTAAAATAATCGTAGTGGCTGCATGTGGTAAGATTTTCATATTACACGAAATATCTTTTAGTCAAAAAATGCAAATGAAGCACATGTGGCCGAAGCGAATACATTTACGCCTTATGATGACGTAAAAATTACGCCACAGCCACATGCGTATGTGGCTTTTTAATTTTGTGTACTGCAGGCTTTAGTCTTCTGATCACTTTAAAGTTCTGCCATTTAGGCTCGCATTAACATATTGTTGCCACTTTGTATTTATATTTAACCAACTAAGTACTTGTGTAGTGGTATTGCCACCACTTTTTTAATCATGATTGTGATCTTCAGACAAATTTTTTTCTACAGTAACATTTTGTAAATTTTTGTGATTGTGTGTGTGTATTTTTAAATTCTAATTCTTCCGTTTTTTTTTGTGATCTTTTTGTGCGGCATACAAAAAACAAATAAAAAATCGTTTTCTTAATTTGTCTACATTTTTATAGAGTTTAAGGTAAAAAAAGATAAATAATCCATGAGTATTTCTCCTATTTGTTATGTACGAATAAAGTGATAATGAAGTTTATGATGATAATTATGATGATAGTTAAAAAGATCATCATGTCTTTATTTGCAGCCCCATAGGGAAAATTAATTGTGAGTCGAAACGGAGCGTGCCGACGCGCTTGATATGCGCAATTCCTTGAAATTGTTCGCATGAAGATCTTTTCTGTTTTTTTTTTTTTTTTTTTTAGAGGCAGTTGTTTTGTAGCAGCCACATACACTTGATAGCATTCTTCGTTTCTTAAACTTATTACTATAGTTTTTGTGGCCGTTGTTGTTACAATTGCAGTTGATCTTGTTTTTTTGTTCATTTTATTTTGATTCAATTTAATTCATATTAAAAAATAGTGCGAAAATTGTTTTTATACGAACATGTTGATGATGATCAGAGCATCAAAAGCAGTTAATGATGTTTGCTGTTGTAGTGACATCGTTTTTAATTTATTCATTTATTTACTGGCTAAAACTATGAATGTATTTTTTTGTTGTTGCATTATTATAGTGATGTGGTGTCATGCCACTCAGCGTCTCTGCCCCAACATCGTAAATCTCACAAACAATTAATTTAGAAAAATATATTTTTATGCAAATACATACATACATGCATACATATGTTTGTTTGTTTGTATGAACATTTATACACACACATGTTTTGACATTTCAATTTCTTTTTTCTTTTTCTGTTCTGATTACAAATTCTGAGAATTTTGTCGAAAATCATAATTTGTTTTAATTGGAACATTAAAAATACTATTATTATCGTATCAAATGTACGCCAATGTTTGACTGAGAGAGTGTGTGTGTGTGTGTGTGTGCGTTTGAATGTAATTGCATATGTTGAATATTGCACTGTGGTTAATGGGAATGTTGACAGGATGTTTGCAACATAAATTTTTTAGGTAAAAGTCTTATATGAACAGAAAGCTTTAATAATTTTGAAATTTTTATTTAATAGTTTGTTAAATTTTTGTTAATCAAATGTGTCTTATTATTGAGTGTATAATTTAAGAAAGCATAACTTTTTCATATTTTTAGTTTTTATTTTGAAACATTTGCGTTTGGAAAAAAGGTTTTAAATCAGAGTCCGCATTTGTGATATTTTCTAAATAATTAACTAGAATTCAAATTAGATGAATGAACTTTGTGACCACTGGTGTACTTCTCTAGGAAGAGTCTGATAACGTTGTACGGCCTGGTTAATTTGCGTATATATGGGTTAGAGCCAGCTTATGCATTTCAAAATCTCTAAGAAGCTATTGTGGTATAACCTACCGTTGCCACATGCAAGTGCAAGTGCAAAAAAACCAATACACTAACACTTTTTTACTAACACAACTACACTTTGGCAACCTGCGACTCAGCTTGCAAAGAAATTTTTAAGCAAGTAAAATTTTTACAGTTACGGCAAGTAAAGTGACAAGCCGAAAAACAGTGTTGTCTAATACTGAGTGTTTTGTTAACTCACTAATATATCATACAGTTGTGGTAAATAATTCAGCTAGTTTTTTTAATAAATATGTATATATTTATATGAAGAATATTAAGAAAAAATATAAATATTCATTTAAAATGTAAGTTTTAATATAAATATCAATTTTTAATAAAAAAAATTATATTAAAAAGTTATCTGTCTAAAGGTAACGTTTAATAGTGGCTATTGACAACACTTAATTACCAATTGAAGCAGCGCCATTTGTTTTAAATTTGTTTGAAGTTTATTAGTTGACGACATTTTAAAAATGAACTTGCACTGTGCTGTGTAGCCACTCAAAAAATATTTGTGTTTTTTTGGAATTTCTCCTGATTTTCGTTAGTAATACGTATACACTACTTGCAAGTAAATACTTGCTTGTGGCAACGTAGGGTAAATTTGTTATTAATACCAAATAAAAAAGACACAAAGTTTAGTAAGACTGAATTAATAATTAAAACTGAAATTTTTTACTTAAGACCATATTGCATATTGCTGTCAACATATGAATTCTGCACCGAGTATTTTGAGGCCAAGAACGAAACAAGCCAATTACGGTTATCCCGTTATAAACGAGACAATATCTGGACTATAAGGAATATAGTGGAAAACTTCCCAACTCATTCGTTCTAAAAGGTTTTTAATAGGTATTGGAACATATGATCGAGCGTTGTCAGGGAGAAATAGTGAGGTTTCTGGCTGCCTATTCTGGGCATTTTTCGGTCAATGCTCGCTTTAAATGAATCAGTTACATTCGCTGTAGCTTCCCTGTATTGGTAATAACCAGATTTAAGCCACTTTTCGTACGACCAAATGCAGAGCATTATTTTAGCGTCATGGAGAATATTTGGCGTCGGTGTATATTCAGCCTGTTGGTCTGGCTTCACATACGATCTATTACACTTCCAATAATAGTATTGGATTAATTTTTCGACACATGCAATAATTCGGTGCATAACTGGTTTTTGTCTAGAGCGTTTAAGAGGCACTTTGGACATTCAAAAACATCTTTAAAGGTTTCCTTGATTTAATTTGTATGTTACCTAAATTCCCTGTTGTTGGATAAATCCTTAAAATTTTCTGCTCGAGTAGCTCCCAAATAATTGGCAAACACTTGTTTTGTTTGATAATAATCTTTATGAAGTAATTCTGCGTCTTCAAAATTTGTTTGGCTGGCCTGGGCGACCTTGCCTTTCGTGCCAAAATTATCACGTACGAAACTTATAAACCAACTTTCGCACATTCAAACTGATTAAGAAGATTCAGCATAAGCTTCAGTGTTTGTTCTTCAGTGTTACTTGTTTTCAAATTGTAGGAGTAAAACAAAATTGCCGCATATGACGCTTTGCAGGCACAGAATTCGACACTCTCGCACTATATTAATCATAAAAATCAATGTGTGTTTGTATGTTTGTTTGTGCTTTATAGGCGGTTAAACGGCTGGACCGATTTCCTTGAAATTTTCACAGAATCTTTCTGTATGTCTGGAAGGAACTATAGGCTATACTTTGGTTTGAAATTGTAAGTGGGTGGGGTGCCACACCCTATTAAAAAATAAGTATTATATATTATATATCACGAAAGTTAATGCAGCTAGAGTCTTCAAATTAAGTACGGTAAACTTTGACATCTACACGAACATTTGGGTAAAAAATGGGCGTACTTGCAATAGTAGGCGTGGCCACATGAATTAAATACTAAAATTCGTGTATTTGGAAAACGATATCGATTAGAGTAGTAAAATTTTGCAAGATCAACTTTTACATCCAAATGAAAATTTAGGCAAGAAATGGGTGCATTAACAAAAGTGGGCGTGGCACCTACCATATGAATTAAATACTAAATTTCGTATATCTGGAAAACGATATCGATTAAAGTAGTAAAATTTTGCAAAAGCAACTTTGATATTCAAATAAACATTTATGGAAAAAATGGGTGCATTAACAATAGTGGGCGTGGCACCTGCCATATGAATTAAATACTAATATTTGGGTTGGCGAAGCACACCGGGTATTAGATAGTGTACAATAAGGAAGTAAGAATAAATGGCAGATATGTACATTTCAAATGACATATAAGTTACTAAAGACACAACTCGCGTTCAAAAAAATACGTCATCTGTTAATTTTAAATTAAGAAGGATTTTCCGTCCGGGACGCACAATTTTTTAAAATGCTTAGTACAAATAACCGAAAAAAATTAAAGACAAATTTAAATAATAAATAACATTTTTGCAGTCTAATTTTGTCTTGTATTATAAATATTTGTTTCTTCTCAAACAGAAACGATGTAATGACTTGTTATTCTGTACAACATACTTTTCAGTGACAATTACATGCCATCTGTGTTATTAAGAAGTGTTTAAGTAATGATTTGGTTTATAATGTGATATATATGAATTTATTTATCAATCATTTGCTTTGATATGAACACTATATTAGTGTGTTATTGTGAAAATTGATAGAAGCCATACTTATATAGCTTATTGTGATTCGCATTCGGTTTAACACACTCAAAGTATAACTAGTAATATAGTCGACAATGGTGACAGAGGCAGTGATGGGCAAACAGAAGAAATGTATCGATATTATATCATATCGATATTTTTCAACAGTATCGATAATTATTTTTTAAAAACATCGCTTTTTCGATATATCGCAACGTATTTACCTAACAATGCTGCTAAAATATTAAAAATTAAATACACATAATGCATACATATGTACGTACTTATATAATTTAAAATATTTATATCCGCAAACAATTAAATAAAAACAATAAAATAGTAGAAAAAAAAATCAACAACAAATATTGTCAGCTCGCCATTTTAAAGCTATAAAAACTAAGTGACAAAATTTTAAATGGCAGCAACTAAGTTACGAAACCTGCATATTATTGTTTAAAACCAGTACTCATCGGATATGGACACCTGTCAATCCGCTTATTTTTGCAGACCTGAAAGCGGGAGAAATTTGTTCCCTCTTACTATATTCTAAGCGAATATTATCGCTTATTTTTAATATAGCCTTAAAGGCAGATGTTATGGAAGTAAAAAGAATACGCTTGAACCTTGGGTTTCATATGGTGGCTATTGAAAGCAAAATATTTTTTTTTTGTATTTTTCTTTAACCTTTTCCAGAAAACCTTTTTACAAAAAACCCTAAAGTGGACGAAGGAGATGATTTGACGGCCTAAATTTAAAATAGGAATGGCTAAGCTAGACGTCATAAAAAAAATTATAGTGAAAAAACATATGATGCATGCAGTGATGCCAGCCAGTATAGAGCTTTAGATATATCGAAAAAGCTGAAAAACTGAAAACGATACTCGTAAATAAAAATCGATGTATCGATACATTGGTTTATCGATATTAACGATATTGATACATCGATATTTTTTGCCCATCCCTAAGCTGAAGTTAATGATGTTTTGTAAATTGTTACCGAATTTTTAATTTTAACAAATCACATAACCGAAATTTTGCCCTTCAAAACACTAAAAGGTTTCTGTAATTTCATACAATTAATGCAATATTAAAATCAAATACGTATTTAATGATATACATATAAATAGGTATTTATTTAAGTCCCTATTTATAAGCGTGTTAAAGTAATGAGTTTCAATGCTAAAGTGTAAGTATTAAAGAACTGTTAATCAACTTTATAATAAGAGATTTTGCTGGGTCTTGCATGTATAATGAAGCTAAAATTTATTTCAACAATTATTAAAAATTCAAACAAAAATTTAAAGATGTATTTAATCTCTAAATAGGCCAATTAAATAAAAAATACAAAAAAAAAAATAATGAAAATTAAAATACACCTCTAAATGTTGACTTCTATTAAGCAAAACTATTAAAAAATTCAAAATAAAAATTATTTTGTTGAAATTAAAATTATTGTGAAGAGATTCAATTAAATATAAAAGCACAAGCACACAAGTGAAAATTGTGTGCGTAAATTAAAAATGTGAGTGAGTGCTAGTGCAATTTTAAATGTGTTTTTGTTTAAATTGAAAAATTTAATTGACTTGAAAATTCCACGGAAAATTAATCATTTGCATAAAAAGAAATTCTGTTTGTATTTAAATTTCTCTCTCTCTCTCTCTCTCTCAATTGCCACAATTTCAAATTGTATTATTATACTTGTGAGTGTGTGTGTTGTCTTTTTCGGAAAACTACCAGACACAGAAAAAAATCTCAAAAAAAATTTGATTCGAACACCTTGTGGAAGTTGTAAAAAAGTGTAAAATTTAAAGCGTACAACCAACAACGAGAGCAAAAATAATTTCGTAAAAAGAAAACTAAAAAGGAAAATTTTTTACATTGAAGCAGGTTGAACACTTTAACCACAAAAAATAGAACATAAATGCTCTCATATTTTTATTTGACCACTTTGTGCAAGCATTAAAATGGCCAAAGAAAACTTTAAAACCTAAACAACACACTCACACAGGCATACATTCATTGTGTTGTATTTAAAATTAAAATAATTAAAATGGTGAGCGCATTTAATTGCCACAAATTCAATGCAAATGTTTTTACATATTGAGTTTGTACATTGTAGTTGTTTTTTATTGTTGATACCCTAAATTGGTTAAATGTAAATTTAGAAAAGAGAAATAATTAAAATTATGAAAACAATTACCAAGAATTATGAAAATGTTATAATGAGTATGAACGCGTATTTGTTCACATACTTAATCAGGTGGTTGTTTGTTTCTACTACATTTCTTTGCGAGATCAAATCGCTTTAATTTTCTATTTACTTCTCAGGTTTTTTCTTTTTTTTTTTTTTTGAATTTAACGACTTCACTGTTTGAAGTATGTATGGCGTACGAAAATTATGATCGTTTGTTTGTTTGTTTGCTTTTAATCGCATTTATGATTACGTATTATTTTTAGTTTTTATTACCCAATTACCTTAAATTTTCTTTTCTCGGTAAATTTTCCAATTCGATGAAATTGTTGTGGTTTACATAATTTATTGGGAAATACACAACTACAAAGTAATTATAGGGTAACTGCAGGTTTCAAATGTAGTTCCTTCAAAAAACTATTTAAATAAATTTTATAGTGTAGACGTTAATAAGGGAGGAAGAATGTTTAGTTAACTCCATTAATTTTTTGTGCTGTAAAACTCTTTATATTTAAGAAAATGTTAATGGAAATTTCAAGTTCAAGAATTTCAATTAAAGGCTTAACAAAAATTATACTTGCAATAGTCGTGTTTGTTTTTTAAACTTTACACATTTAACACATTTTTACATAGAGTTCAATTGGTAATTCTTTTTATACCCTCAACACTTATTAAACTGTCATTTAAGTAATTTTTATACAATAAATAATGCCACCATAGGTGGGATGGAATTATATGCCTAATTGTGGTTAAATTACTATAAAAGCTTCTTATTAACGGAAATGCATTTACTGATTTTTTTTAATTATTGTGTCCAGTTTCCACGCCCTTTTCCCAAAAATAAAATAAACTATAAACAGATTCATTTAAAATTACACAAATTTATAAAATTTAATCGAAAGTGGTTCAAAATTTGTTTTAGTTTATGTTGGCAACCCTAAAAAAACGATTTGATAGCTAATCGTTTAAGGTTGGTAAAAATTGAAAGTTGCACGATAAAGAAACGTGTCTTTATATGGCACAATATTTAACAAATTATTGTGTTAATTGATCTTTTCTTGTTTACGAAGCAAAATTTATGTTGCTGAATTGTTACGGGGTGTCGGTGTGTGCACTGCTTCGACACTGACATTTGAGCGTCTTTGGGCCAACTGTATGTTTGTCGTCTTCAAACGATCCAGTTGCATGTATTTTTAAATTAATATCTTCACTGTTGACGAAGTTAAAACACTATTAAGACCATATTTTGTATAAAATTTTCAAACTTTAATTATATTTGAAATATTGTTCAATAGTAAAGACACGTTGCTTTATCGTGTAACGCTTGACTTTTACTATCAATAAACTGTCAGCTGTCGAATTGTTTTTTTTTTCTTTTGGGTTGCCAATACATTACTTCACAAATGGCGAAAAGTTAAAATCTTGCGTCAGTTTCGGGCCACCTTCAACGTTCTCATAAGCTGTTGAAAACTGTTAGGGCAAACTATTAGCGGTATTTTCAGCTTCGTTCAAAGTGCTGCATCCATACACGAAATCTTACAGTCTATTTAATAGGCAATTTCATAATCGTGCAATATTCTGTGACTAATCGTAGCCTAACATAAAAATGCATTGCCACAGTGTATTATGAAAGCCGTAATCATTACTTAGCTATTCATGTTTAAAGGAACACACTACAATCCTAAAGTTTTTCCGGAATCCCTAATTGGGATAACTAATCTACTACTGTTTAGCTTGTCTTATTTACAAACTGTCGCTGCAAATTGATATATTTATATATTATCTAAGTAAGTAAGAAATACGAAACTAGTTCTTTTTTACCCGGAATTATAAGATCGAAGCTCTTAGGCAACAGATATTTTATGAATTCGCTAGTAATTCCAAATATTTTTGTGTAGTAATTTGACATGAAAGATTAAAATAAATGAAAAGGTTAAGAGAGGCCTAAATGCCTGCTACCTTTGCACTGTAAATGCTATTCTGACATATGTATGTAATTTCTGGTGATAGGGATTGGAAAGGAGATGGTTTATAAAAAAAGTAGCCGTGTCACATTTATTTTCCGTTAAAACGAAGCCTTTGATCAAAAAGCAATGTTTGCAAAATTTCAAAATCATACATCTAATTTTGTATGTTTTATTAGGTTTTAAACATACCGAAAAATACACTGTGCGGTATGAATTTTCATACATTTTGATCTCTCTAACTATTTTCCTAATGCATAGATTTAAGCAAATTTTCAGAAAAAAATATTTTTTTTACTCCAGAATTATACATTTGAAATTTTATGGCTCTACGTTAATGCGTTTCGAAACAATTGCATTTTATTCGATGTTGGTTTTTTTACCTACTCTTGCATTACAAGATATCACTATCTTCCTAGTATTCCAATTTAGTCCATTTTCAATACCAAACAAACCTTGTGTATAAGAAAAATTGTGAAAAAATTTGAGCCTCTAGCTTTTTCGGTCCGAACTCTATCGTGCTTGCAACAGACGGACATAGATAGATCGTCAAAAAATAAAACCAGAAAACTCAGAAAATATATACCGTATGGGGTCTAAAATGGATTTTTCGATGTGATAAAATGAATATATCTCGACCATTTTTTTTGGTGGCGAGTATAAAAATGGGTACTGTGGCAGGTATGCTTATCTTGTGGAGATCGTACAGACTTTTTGAATATTATAATGTAATCCAAGCGGAGGGCAAGTGGTCACCTAATGAAACATGTGACGAGGAGTAAAAAGGGTAATCTTCTCGTTAATAATAAGACGCCATTTAATATTAGTTAACGTCATTAGGGCGGCTGTTGGTAGAGTTGTAGGATTTTTTTACGTTGGACTATGTTGGATTGACATAAGTATGAAGATGGTATGGCCGCCGATTACAATCTCTTTTGAACTAATTAAGGCAAAGATGTAAGACAAAATTCATAGCATGGAGGAACAAAAGGGACTGCAGAGTACCAAGGGCTTTGTACTTAAAAGACTCGAAGGTACTCCTTAAACTAAAAACGCTGTGCCTGAGAGCTCTTATTGGAGTTTTAATGGGGCATTGTCCGAACTAGATCTAAAACTAGAATCTGCAAATAGAATTATGATGATGATTGTGAGACGTGTGCGGATGAGGACAATATTGAAATGGTAGAGCATTTTTCTGTCACTGCCCAAAACTTTCGAATCATAAAGTAATGAGGTAATATATCAGACTGCAAACTAGGAAATTTTACAGGATTAATTAAAGGATTTGGGTGGGAAGTAAATAAGCATTAATGATTTAATAGAATTGGAGGGTACTTTTTTCATTAATTTTATCTTTTTCCAGTCTTTCAACATAGTTTACCTGATATCTAATATTTTAGTTTCTTTCTACTACTTTCTGTAATTCTACTAATAAAGTGACGCATAGACTCTAGGGATATTCGAGCATCGGAGTTGCAAGTTTTTCATAGCTTTAATACAAACACTTTTTTTAAATATCCCATTACACAATTCTCAGTGGATATTTTAAGAAGAATAGCCTTAAGCGCCGTTGGAGATAAACAATGGCATCAGTGATTCTAGATAAGACAACATTTCGAACTTGGATCAAAAGCTTTTTATTACTAATAATTAACCCCATTACCTTTCATCATACCATGCAGACCGAGGTAACAATAGGTATTACAACGGATGTGTTAATCCATTTAAGTACATTTGGTCGTAATCTAAAATGTATGCTAATGGATTTTATGCAGGTGCAATACATATCGAGACATAGTTCTCTTTTTGTTAAAAAAAACTACGATACCTGCTGTGCCCCTAAAAATTTAAAATTTTCCACATTACAAGAGAACTCTTGTTTGTTCTAAATAAGAAAAGCAAAAGCGACATTCAAAAGATATCCTACTTGACAAGCATTCATTTTTAAATGCTTGTGCTAATTTGCCATGGGTTTATTAAGCACTAATTTTTACTACAAAACTAAGTCTCTATTTTTGTAGCTGCCTCCAAACCTCCAAAGATTTTCATAAAATTCAATTTATTACAAATAAACACATTGCTGTTGGCTCCAAAATTTTGTTCCCAGATAATCTTCCTTAAATATTTTTGAATGAGAAACGAGAAACAAAAAAATGGCAGGTGTAACATTTTTTTTTTGCAAATTTTTGTAATAAGTTTACATGTTTTATACGAATGATGAAGGAGTGTATCAAATTAAAATGTTTATCACTCTCAATTAGTGGTGGTGTGAATTATAAAACTTTATGCTCAAATTAAAGTTGTTGATTTGAATATGAGCCTGCTGCACACATACACTTAAAACAGTCCTAAACTGAATCAAAAAAAATTGTGTTTGGCTTACACAAACAACAACCTAAACGAACAAAAACTCTGTTAAGTTTCTCAATTATAGCGTCAGAAAACAGTGATGCCGTTTTGTTACAACTGTTACATTTTTCTGAATTTTTTTACCCTTTTCACTTTGTATATTCTCATGTTGCCAACTTTTAATGCTGCCAACTTTTTTTAAATTGTTTGATAATAGTTTAGCTAAGATTTCAGTTTTCGTTTTATACGCCATTTTCTTTATTATTTCGGACGCCATATTTGGTTTTGAATTGAAGGGGTAAAATTTTTGTATTGCTTAGTGTATTCTATGGAAAAGTCCATTCGTTTAAAGCCAATATTGAGGGTGTTGTAGTTGGTATATTTTTAATTAGTAGATTTGATCCATATAACGGGTGTACCAACTAAAACGCAATTTTTAAATTTTAAATAAGACACAGATATTTAAAAAAAAAATCCTGAAACTTTATTATATCGTAAAGTAGACAGAATGAGGTTATGTATGGAACAATATATCGTGCAGATGGCCGCCGCGGCTTTGCTGGCACACACGCGTTCTTTTAATGAAATTTTCAATGGCCTTTTTGCATAAATGCTGCGGTATTTCATTAATGCAGCGTCCAATTTCCTCTTTTAAGGCTTGAGTCGTCGTCGGCTTATTCGCGTAAACCATCGGCTTCAAAAAACCCCAAAGAAAAAAATCTAAAGGTGTTAAATCACACGATCAAGGCAGCCAATTCTGGTCTCCAAAACGCGAAATAACACGACCCGGAAATGACTGATGCAGCAATTGAATTGTTTCTCTGGCTGTATGACATGTGGCGCCATCTTGTTGAAACCACATGCCCTCCACATTCATTTCTTCAATTCTAGACAAGAAAAAACTGGTTATCATTTCACGATACCGAACACCATTGACTGTTTGCGCTTTTTTTATAGTGTCTAATGTCTTGCTAGTCAAGCCCTTTATTTTGTCATCCACAGTGTTTCTCTCTGTTGTCCAAAATTTTTAAAAAAATCAAATTTCGTTTGCAAATCTTAGGAAAAACATCGAAGCTTTTGCAGTTTTGTTCTTATGTCTCAGTTAATTTCAAAACATTTTCTCAGCAAAAATTATATTTTTAAAGCTATTGTTAATATTCTGATGTCTTAAGCATGGCCAAAAATAAATTCGGAGCTTAAAATTATTTTTGCCTCTAATTTTGTCAGTTAGTAACGAATTTATCCAAAATTATGTAAGAATAACCCAGAGGCAAATCGAACCTTTAAATAGTAACAAACGTCTCTATTATTTAACTAGAGGCTAAAAAATTTTGATTTTTGTGGTAAAAATATGGGAACAACAGAGTTTTTTTGCTCATATCTCAGAAAGTTATGAGGTGATCGTGCTCACTTTAAACAACGATTCAGTCCGGATATTTCCAAAAGATGGATAGTACATACAGATTTGAGGGCCTTTTAAAATTTTATTTCAATTAACACACAGACAGACAAACGTGGCTCTATCGACTGCCCTAGTTATAGGTTAGGTTAGGTTAGATCCGGCAGCCGCCCGAAGGCATAGCTCACTTGGGGCCTCCGAGGGTCCCGTTGTGATACCGTAGGCACCATCGCCCATTTGTCTATGTCCTCTGGCCGTAGTTCCTCAGCCATCCTGTCCTGTTTACGAAGGTATGGATCTTTCCCAGTTCAACTGCGGAAAGACAAGTTTTACTTACAAGTATTCGTTGACCCAGAATCTGGCGTCTCAGGTCCCCGAATGCAGGACAATTGCAGAGAAGATGTTCAGTCGTCTCCTCCTCTTCCTCGTTATCGCAACTTTTGCAGAAGTCGTTGTAACGAATATTCAGCCTTTTCGCATGTGTACCTATAGGCCAGTGTCCGGTAATGACCGCTATGAAAATATGTGCTTTATGGAGTCGGAAATCAATATTGTAAAAATTACAAACGGAATGACTTAATGGTTTAAATGATTAATTCACAAACTACTGTAAGAGTTTCATATCTTCTATTATTTGTATATCAGAGTGTGTTTGAAGCGATGAATTTTATATTGTTTTATGTAACAGCTGATTTCAGAGTTTTTCTGAGGTTACTTGGGTAATTATGAATAGAAATGCTTCATTCGTAATTCAGATCTGGTCGGGCCACGAGCTCGCGCGTTATTGTCATTATCGTTGTCGAATAAGTTTGCGTCTCCCTCTCGCATTGGGTAATTGCATGGCGTCGGTTAGCTGTACAGAGTTACAGACAGCCGGAGCCTCAATTGGCCACATGCAGAATTTTCATATAAGGAGTCGAACTCGGGAACTCCGGCTTCCTATATGTTGTTAAAACTTATTACGAAAATCGCGTTTTAGTATGGAAGTGTTAGCATGAGCGATATTTAAAATATGCAGTTCAGTGTTTAGCAAATATCTTCATTCGAATCGCGAAAAATTTAAAAGGAATTTGGCATCCAAGAATTTTAGCTTGAGGATATAGCCATGACTACATACCTTTATTTGTTAAGATTTAAATTCAAATTCTGTTCCAACAGGTTGGCACAGCAGGCCGTACATAGTGTCAAACGCTCGAAATACTATAAGAAATATTTTGCGAACACATTTTTTCTTTAAACGATTTAGTTAATTGGCTACTTAGAGCAGGCGATTTAAGGACTTTGGATTTATTTCTCCGAGATTACTTTAAATTAGTACTTTATGCTAACAAATAAGCGACTTTAAAGACAAAATTATATGGACATTTTCAAAAATTGGTGTCGCAGAATTCACTGTAACCAAGCGAGCCGCAGACCACATCTTTAAAATTTTATGCCATAAAATTATCTGTCATATAATGAAAGTTTCTCATATTTTAATGAAATTTCTTAGAATTTTGTTTTAGTTTAAAGTTGTTCATTTCTAAAAGAACATTTTTTAAAAGTTACACAAAGTTTTAAATACAGTTTCTTCGCCTGAGAATTTTTAATAACAGAGTCATAATTAAACATAAAGAACTAATAGTTGAGTTCAAATTAAATTAAGAATATTAAGATACACATGGTAAGTTTAAGGATTTGTTATAATTATTCTATGGAAGAAAATAATCAATAGAGGATAATACTTATAAATCAATCGATACTTAATACATGTACTCAATGTATGTGCGATCATTTCCTTTTTTTCGTAAACCTTCAATTTAAAAAATTTTCTAAAAATAATTCGTAAGTAGATTTGACTTTTAATGAACAAATTTGATCTCTCTTTTTCATAACAACTGCCGGTAACACTGGCCAAAACACAAGCTCGCTGATCGTTTTTATGCAACTCCAACAGCAACTAAAGTCGAAAAAAGCTTGTAGTCTCCAAATAAAAAATCTGCTCTCGTTCGATGCAAATTTAAATATCTTCATTCATGAAACGGAATTAGTGCTGTTTAACGAAGTGGAGCACAACTTTTGTTAGCTGTTGTCTTGTTTTGTTGTTGTTTTTGTATCGCCAAGTTTATTTTGTATTCGTGGGATTACAGTGCGCCGCCTCACAGTTGGGGGCGTTGGCAACATGCAGTGTTGCATAGAAATTCATATTTGATTGGACAGTTAATGGCTTTTCAATATCAATAATAATGATAACTGAGGGGTGCTTGTTTTTGTTGTTGCTGTTACGTGTTTTTCTCTTGTTGAACATTGAATAAAAGAAACGCACACATACCAACACCCATGTATTTGGAAAAAATAGAATTGAGTACAATTCAATAAGAGCAAAACAAAAACATGACACGATTCATTTCGTTTCGATTATCAACTACATACATACAAACATACCTACTTCCACTATGTTTTTATTTTAAATATTTGTTTCTTTGTTAGTGTTTTTTCTTCGGCAATGGTTGTGTAAATAATAGTTAACTTGTAATAAATGCGTACAATCAACACAGGCGGCTTTTTGGCCATTAAGTGGAAATAACGCTTAATTGTTTCCCCCCTAATGTGCCGCCACATAATGTAAACATTAACATTTGTTGTTACTTATAGTCGAGTCTACAAGCAACATTTTGATTTCAGATTATTGAAAATCATCACCACGATCTTTGGACACTAAAACCTTCTTTTTGTTGTTTCTCCTTGCTCAATGGATATGATTGTTGTCATGGTGCGAAGAAATCTTAGCCCTGTTTTGATTTTTATTTTTTTTTCTCTCTTATTTCAATCATATTAACTGTTGATACTGTGTTCGAGTAGTGGCCCGCTTTAGACACCTGTGGCTTTTGGGTTTGTTTGCTTTATATTTGATCTAATTAATAATCAATTCAATTTGATTATTAAATATTATACTTTATTAATTGCTGAGACAATCAATTGGACATTTTCGAAAATTAGTATGTAAAACAACAAAGTTAAACCATAAAGAAACAAAGTTATAGATTTACAGCAGAAAATATTCACAAAAAATATTATTTAATTAGTTTTTTTTGTTTAGTTGAAAAGAATAGGTAGACAGTTGTATCAATACATTAATATCATGTTGAGTGTGGCGGGAATGGAGGGAGCGCCTTTTTTACATCAGTCATGGGCGATTTTTTTTTTTGTTTTTTGATAATTTGTTGTTATTAATTTTAAACGTTTCATTGTTTTTTTTTTTCTTAACAATTTTAAAGGCTAATTAAGTACACGGGAAGAATTGTTCTAGACCCATCGAACAATATCTACAAGCACTGATTAATCGTGGGTTTATGAAAAATCAAAAGTGAAAGTGTTGTAGAGGATCTACATTATGCTTTTATACTTCGACCAGGTATATTTTACAAAAATAATTAATTTCAAATATCAGTTTTATAATATTTCAGACTTCGCCTGCCTTAATGGGCATTATGAAATCAACTCTGCAGTCCCAGCGAGAGCAACGTTTGGATCATAAGTAATTAGAGTGAAAGACAAGTTATGAGTATGATATTTGATTTATTGCATTTTTCGTATCAAAAAGTAAACTATATTTCAAATCTATATATAAAAATCAATGTGTGCTTGTATATTTGTTTGCGCTTTATAGACGGTTAAACGGCTGGACCGATTTCCTTGAACTTTTCACAGAATCTTTCTGTATGTCTGGAAGGAACTATAGGCTATACTTTGGTTTGAAATTGTAAGTGGGCGGGGTGCCACGCCCTATTAAAGAATAAGTATTAAATATTATATATCACGAAAGTTAATGCAGCTAAAGTCTTCAAATTAAGTACGGTAAACTTTGACATCCACACGAACATTTGGGTCAAAAATGGGCAGACTTGCATAGTAGGCGTGGCCAAATGAATTAAATACTAAAATTCGTATATATGAAAAACGATATCAATTAGAGTAGTAAAATTTTGCAAGAGCAACTTTGAAACCCTAATGAACATTTAGGCAAGAAATGGGTGCATTATCAAAAGTGGGCGTGGCGCCTACCATATGAAATAAATACTAAAATTCGTACATCTGGAAAACGATATCGATTAGAGTACTAAAATTTTGCAAAAGCAACTTTGATATCCAAATAAACATTTATGGAAAAAATGGGTGCATTAACAATAGTGGGCGTGGCACCTGCCATATAAATTAAACACTAAAATTTGGGGTGGCGAAGCACACCGGGTATTAGCTATATATAATACAGTGTACTTGCGGTAACTTTAACTAAGGAGTTCATGTTAGCGAATTGACGAATTTCATTAAAAAATCTTAAAATTTTTCAATATAAACCTGTGTTTCACACTATTAAAAAAGAAGTTCTCTTATTACTATTTCCATTACTGAAATATAAAACTTAAATTATTAATTGAAATTCAGTACAAAGGTCATAAGATTTCTTTTTGCAAACTATTTAAAATTCCTGTTTTTCATAAACTCCAAGCATTTAGATCTTTTTACACTCATGCCGATTGATTCAGCTCTTCTCATAAGAAAAATACTTCAAATTTCGTTGCCATACAAAAATACTAAACTTTAAAAATAGACAGTAATATATTTCAGTTTTGTCCATATGCTTAGAAAACATATGGAAATTGTTCACGTTATAGAGCTTTTTAAGTTTGTTCACGTTGCAGAGTAGTTAACGTTAATAAAAGATTGTTCATGTTAACACGGTGTTTACGTTATTGCGAGTGCACTGTATGCATGTTTATATCTATATATATAAAAGTGAAACTCTGTCTGTGTGTTAGCTATAGACTCCGAAACTGTAAATCCGATCGGACTCAAACTTTGGCAAGTTGTTGTACACATACAAGAAAGTGTTTATGGGTGGAAAAAAGTGGGCCTGGCCAAGCCCATAAAAAATTAGTTATCATTTTTAGCTACTTGCACTTGATCGATTTTTCTGAAACTTTGCACACATATCGAGCTTTCATGACTAAATAATTTCGTGACAAGAAAAGGTGGCGGGGCCACGCCCATAGAAAAGTTATAATTTTGAGGTATTTGCACTGGACCGATTTTTCTGAAACTTTGCACACATATTTAGCTGTCATGACTATATACTTTTGTGATTAGAAAAGTGGGCAGGGCCACGCCCATAAAATAAATTTATAATTTTGAGGTACTTGCACTGGACCAATTTTTCTGAAACTTTGCACACATATTTAGCTGTCATGACTGCATAATTTCTTGATTAGAAATGTGGGCAGGCCACGCCCATAAAAAAAAGTTATAATTTTTAGCCTTGCACTTGATATTCGATTAAACATCAGAATGCGATTAAAATTCATGAAGGGGCGTAGCAACGCGCGCCGGGATTGACTAGTACTACATATTTAAAGTATTGTTTTTTTAAGTACGTAAAACTAAAAAAAGTTTATTTTTTGAAAAAAACCTTTAATAAAACCTAAATTTTAATTTAATTGATCTTATTGACACAGTTTGTGTTAAGGTTGGTTGCATTTTGTAGACTCAACCAAACAGGGTTGCATTTTTAAATAGAACTGCTTTTTATACCTAAGACTTTTACTTTAACAAATTCCAAAAATAAAGAAGTCGAAGTATCGAAAAACAACTTTAGAATATTGAGCAGCCAAAAACAGAGCAACTAATTGATACGTAGCACTTATTTAATCAATACTTTGATAGCTCTAGTTTAAGGTACACATATCGTCAATATACGACGCAGAAGTAAACTCTGTCTGAGGTCAGTAATTAATGTGGAAGAAATATATTAACATTAGATTAGTCACTATGATCCAATGAGTGTATTAAGACGTCGTTTTTGGCAAAAGATCTATAAAATTTCCATTAGGAATGACTGTCAAACTAGCTGTCATACCAATGAACTGTGTTCGATTTTTTTTGTGTAAACTTTCGTTAAACACTTACAACGATTACAAACTTTGGAAATTTATTGCCAAAATATACACTTTGTTCTCCAAATACTTCGCAAGACTTAGTGTACATATAAACGAAAGAAAGTCTGACATAAAAACAACCAGAAGAAACACGCATTAAACGGAACACCATTGAACCAATAGAGCTCAGTAAAATAACCGGATCAGTTCGTTCAATTTAAGCCTTTCGTTTATATGCTACACAGTTCTAAAACACAGGCACTCAACTGAAACAAAAGAATATAACATAAAAAAACACATACATACACGTATATAAACGAACGAAAATTTGACATAAAAAGATCTGAAGAACATACATTAAACGGAACACTATTGAACGAAAAGCGCTCAGAAAAATAAACTGATCACTTCGTTCAATTCGGTGATTCGTTTCTGAGATACACAGCTCTAATATATATAATTGTTCATCTGAGCAAGTAATACGCAATACTATGGATCGGTGTATGACCCTACATATTCTTTTAAATAATATTCATCCAAATTGAATCCGTACTGAGCGCACAGGAGAATCCATCGCCGCAATAGACGCGAATGTGTTTGAGGACTTGAATTTATTAATCTGATACCTGACTAAACAACTCGGTCTCGTGATCTGGGTATTTTAAATTTTTCATTTCATTGCAAATGTTTTGGTGGAGAAATGGTTCCAAAGTGACGGTACAACATGCCATATTCGTTTGTTTGATTTAACATTTGGATTACTTTAAACGATTACAGCAACGATTGATCATTTATAAACCAATATTCGATGCACCATTAACGATGTGAGACCAAGATAAGTCGCAGTTGTGAATATTAAATGCCATAAAACTTGTGAGCTAATAAAGGCAAAGTTGTGTTAATTCCATTTAATTTGTTGTGTTTTATTTAAACAAAAAAAAAAATATATAATTTTTAATTTATGTATGTAAAATTCAGCTACTTGCTATTAAGGATATTCAATTGTGGTACAGTCAGTAATCAACGCCTTGTAACGGATAAGATAACCGTAAGGTTTTGTTCAACATCGTTTTTGAAAAAATATGATTCAATTTTTACACAAGTTAAATTTTGTATGTCTGAAAATCCAAATAGACCAGATGGCGCACATATCAAGCAGTATTGCCAACTTAAAGCAAGTCGGTGCTATTAAATATACATCACTGATTTCCAGTTAATTCATACATCTTAATTCTCTCTGTGTAATTTTTATATAGTACACCTGCATACACAGTGAACAGGCGCCACACGGTAAACAAAAGTGAAGCAAAACTAAAATTATTTTTTACTTTTGTTATAATTTTTTTTTTAACTCGAACAAACAGATTAGAAAACAGTAGGTTGTCAAAGTTATTAATGTTAAACAAACTTATACTCACACAAAAAGAGCAAAATAATTAAATTAAAAATGTACCGAAATAAGGTAAAAATGCTCTATTTGGCAATGGTGAATCTTTAATACGCTACACCATTTACATTATACACAAGTAAAAAATTTAGTCGATAATATTTGACTTAAACAGACTTTTTGTCGAAAAAAAGTTTTCGCTAATATGAATTTTATAAGAAATTATTCACAAAAGAAAATTATTTAATTAAAACATCGATGCATCAAGAGAAGAAATTTTACAAAAAATATACTAGTACAGATTATATATATCGGGTGTCCCAACTAGAACGCAATTTTTAAATTTGGCGCCATTCCAAGTGTCATTGTTTGACATTTGAACAATTGTTATTGTTTGCTAGTAGAAGGTACGAGGTTAGTAAAAATGGAGCGCTACACGAATGAACAACGCATTCTCATTGTGAAATTGTTTTACCAAATTCGCAAGTTGCGATCATCCCATTTCCATCTTGATGGCTTCGTCAATAGGTAGAATTGTCGCATTTGGGGTGAGGAAAATCCTCGAGTGATTCACGAAAAGCAAATGCATCCTCAACGTGTCACTGTGTGGTGTGGTTTTTGGGCTGGAGGAATCATTGGACTTTTTTTTTTATAAAAATGAGGCAGATAAAGCTCAAACAGTCAATGGTGTTCGGTATCGTGAAATGATAACCAGTTTTTTCTGGCCTAGAATTGAAGAAATTAATGTAAAGGGCATGTGGTTTCAACAAGATGGCGCCACATGTCATACAGCCAGAGAAACAATTCAATTGCTGCATCAGTCATTTCCCGTTTTTTATTATTTCGCGTTTTGGAGACCAGAATTGGCCGCCTAGATCGTGTGATTTAACACCTTTAGATTTTTTCTTTGGGGTTTTTTGAAGTCGATGGTTTACGAGAATAATCCGACGACTACTCAAGCCTTAAAAGAGAATATTAGACGCTGCATTAATGAAATACCGCAGCATTTATGCAAAAAGGTCATTGAAAATTTCATTAAAAGATCGCGTGTGTGCCAGCAAAGCCGCGGCGGCCATCTGCACGATATATTGTTCCATACATAACCTCATTCTGTCTACTTTACGATATAATAAAGTTTCACGATTTTTTTTTTAAATATCTGTGTTTTATTTAAAATTTAAAAATTGCGTTCTAGTTGGGACACCCATTATAAACAATTAGTAAAAAAGCAATTATGAAGAACTCTCTACAAATTAAATTCTATGGCACAGGTAGAGTAATAACAACCGTTAAAATGGCGGGCTATGGAAAATGAAGCATCTTGTAGACACGCCCTGTAGTTTGGCCTTACACGGGACTGTTACTGTGGACAAGCAAACAACGCTAAATAAATCAACATAGAATGTATAGAAGCGTTTTTATTGTATTATTTGCAAATTATCTTGATTAATTCGTGTTAAAAATTTTTTGTTAACATTCAGAATTTAATAAAAACTCGCGGTCTCACAAGGACGGTAGTGTGTTGGCCAAACATTAATTTACCCTGTTTCTAGCCGGTTCAGTGAAACTACAGCAAGTTAGTTTTGTTCTGAAAATATCGTCAACTAAATACATATAAAAAATATTGTTTTTTTTACACGCATATACTTTGATCTTAGATAAATATTTATTAGTATTACATATCCCCTTGTTGGGACTTAGGGTACTTAGATATGGTCGTAGGACCCTAGGCTGGATAACTGCTCTGGTTATAGGGCATGGTAACTTCAAGTATCACCTGCACAATATTAAGATTGTGGAGAATGATGTTTGCAGAATGTCCCTTAAGACTGCTGAGACGGAACCGCATGTCGTGTACGAGTGTCTGGTATGTCTGGCAACAGACTTAATGCTACCGGAAAGCATTCTTTGGATGTGAGTTACATGGGGAAAATTAATCTGAGGCAGATGCTGGCGATTACGAAGAACGCTGTGCTGAGGATTGTGGATAATAATCAGTCTACAATTTGAAGTCACAATAGTCTAGAGAAAACGCATGTGGCGACACGGAACTCGGTGAGGCCAGTGATATTTCTTCGACATCCCTAAAATCACTAAGGAAAGAAGGAAGTCGAAAAGGAACCCATTTATTGCAGAGGTATGATTCGGTTTTCCCCCTACATGTATACAAAATATATATAATGTTGTTACTAAAGAAATAAAAAATGTTTTATATCTGTCACCACCACTAGTGGTGGAGGGTATCAAACAACAAGAACTAAAAGAACGTTTTAAAATGTGTTTCCCAGTTTGAAACGAAACTTGTTAAACTAACAAAAGCGACAAGACGAAGATGACGACGTGGAAGGCGTGACTGGAGTCGTAAGCGAAAAATAAGCTCAATTAGTGTCGCTCATAATAAGATTGTTTTCATTAACATATTTTAACTTGTTGTTGTTGCTATTGCTAATAATCATGCTAGGGTTTTCTTAAGTGTTACGACTTCAAAACAAATAATACTAATAAAAATACCTCCACCTTAATGTTTAAATATTAATAAAATTGTTTTAAGAAATCATAATCATATTCACATGACTGGATAGTTGTGTGGGTTTTGAAATGAAATTATTAAATAAAAAAAAACGAAAAAAACGAACAAAACGAACAAAAATCAATATTTCATTAACTGGTTATTTATAATTTATTAAATACTAATGCTAAAAACAAATATAATTTTTTAAATTTATTTCATTGTTTTTGGCTTTGTTGTTGATTTTTTGTTTGTTTATGTGAAATATATTTAAATTAATTTCATTATTACTTATTTTGTTAATTTATTATTTTATAATTTTCTTATTTGATTTGATAATCGTTTAATGAGGCAAATTATTCACAATTATTATTTTGATTATTTATTTTTTTCTTCTTTGTTTTCCAATTTATATTGAATAATTAAACAAATTATGAATTATCATTTAACCTTTTTGTTGTCAGTTGTTTCTTTCTGTATGCCTTATCACCAAACGGTGTGAGTGTAAACAACTGGCACAGCTTAAAGGAAACGTTGATGGTTGGGTGCAAAATTTTGCACAGTGGCAAGGGAGATATAAAATAACAAAATAAAATTGTTTAGTGGAGAGTACAAAAAAAAACAAGTAAGAGCACTATATTCGGCTGTGCCGAATCTTTTATACCCACCACCAATTTTGTGTACATTTAAAGCACAATATTTATTATTTTGTTAATCGCTATGGAATAATCTCTTTATAATAAAATATGTATCACTTTCTTTGTAGAGGGTGGTTAAATTTTAAGGGCCCATGTTGAAAGTGAACTACACCTAATCTTTAAATTTGTTTTCTGCATTTCATTTGACATTTCTCAATCTCAAACTTATTCAATTTGATCCGCGGAAAGATACGCAAATGAGCAACGCTTTAAAGTTATTCAGGTTTTTTATAAAAATGGGCGTTCAAATCAAAATGCATTTTGTGCACTTCGTAATTGTTTTGATCAACATAATCGTTTAAATTCGTCCACAATCGGGAGATTGGTAAAAAATATTTAAATTTCTGCAAAACAGTTCTGTATAAAATGTTAGAAAATCTGTGAATGCCTTCTTAGTTCGTTGAATGGGAACCACTGCTGGTTTTTGCGATAGTGTGGCAAAATAGCAGTCAACCCCGCCTAATCATCATGCCCAACAATTGAGCATCAACATTGTCATTGAAAATTTGGAGCATCAGATAGAGGAGTGGCGCCAAAAATGGGGGGGCCAATTGGCCGATATTTTGTTAAATACATAATTGAACCATACAAATATTATAATTGCAAAAAGAAATACTAATAATATCTTAAATAATTTGTCAACATCGGTCCTTAAAATTTAACCACCCTTTATAACTTCGATATGCTACTGAAATGCTTTTATAAATGTAGTTTTTCAATGAAAGTGGGCGTAAAGTAGGCGTGTCAATAAAGTTTCTGTTAACAAATTAAAGTTAAATATTTCAATATAGTCCTTTATTTTCCCAAAAACTTTGTAAATAGAGAAATTACATGAATTTAAGATAAACCGTTATATGGGAGGTAGGCGTTAAAGTGGGCGTGTCACCTAAACTTTTTGGCACAACAATAACATTGATTAGAAGGAAAAACGTAGCACATTTGATCATCATACCTCTAATTTTGGCGGTTTTATGAGCTTCTAAATTTCATTAACGGTAGATTACGTGAAAAGTGGGCGTTATAGTAGGCGTGTCAAAGTTATTTTTGCGAATGAGTAAAACTTAGGTGTTTCAATATAACCCTTTATTATTCCAAAGTCATTAGTAGTAGAGAAATTATATGAATTTTAGGTAAAACGTTATATGAGAGGTGGGCGTAAAAGTGGGCGTGGCAACTTAATTTTCTACCACAGTAATGACATTGCCTAGGGTGATATTTGTAGCAAATTTTATCATCATACCTCTAATTTTGGCGGTTTTATGAGCTTTTAAATTTCATTAACGGTAAATAACGTGAAAAGTGGGCGTTATAGTAAGCGTGTCAAAGTTATTTTTGCGAATGAGTACAACTTAGGAGTTTCAATATAGCCCTTTGTTATTCCAAAATCTTTATTAATAGAGAAATTATATGAATTTTGAGTAAAACGTTATATGGGAGGTGGGCGTAAAAGTGGGCGTGGCACCTTAATTTTCTGGCACAGTAATGACAATGCCCAGGGGGATATACGTAGCAAATTTTATCATCATACCTCTAATTTTGGCGGTTTTATAAGCTTTTAAATTTCAATAACGGTGGATAACGTGAAAAGTGGGCGTTATAGTAGGCGTGTCAAAGTTATTTTTGCGAATGAGTACAACTTAGGAGTTTCAATATAGCCCTTTATAATTCCAAAATCTTTATTAATAGAGAAATTATATGAATTTTGAGTAAAACGTTATATAGGAGGTGGGCGTAAAAGTGGGCGTGGCACATTGATTTTCCGTTACAAAAAAGCGGCTCACCAAAAAGCAAAGTGTGCAAAATTTCAGAGTCGTACATCCAATTTTGTTGCTTTTATGACGTTTTTGTTTTTAAATATACCGAAAAATACACTGTGCGGTATAAATTTTCGTACATTTTGATCGATAACTCCTCTCCTAATGCATAGATTTAGATAATTTTTGGGGAAAAATATTTTTTTTACTCGAGAAACATATATTCGAAGTTTCATGAGTCTACGTTAATGCGTTTGGACACAATTCCATTTTATTCGATGTTTGAAGGACACGGTTTTTTCGACCTACTCTTGCTTTTCGAGCTATAACTCTCTTCCTAATATTCCGATTTAGCCCATTTTCAATACCAAACAAACCTTATCTATAAGAAAGATTCTGGCAAAATTTGAGCCCCCTAGCATTTTCGGTGCGACCTCTATCGTGCTTTCAACAGACGGACAGACGGACAGACGGACAGACGGACAGACGGACAGACGGACGGACATAGCTAGATCGTCATCAAATCAAACCGTGATTCAGAATATATATACTTTATGGGGTCTAAAATGGATATTTCGATGTGTTACAAACGGAATGACAAAATGAATATACCCCCACCATTTTTTTGGTGGCGGGTATAAAAAGAATAAATTATTTTACAAATTTTTAGATCTTTTATTAATTTAAATATTCTCCAGGCAGAACTTTAAAGGGAAAAAAGTAGATCTCATCAACTCAGAAGTTCAGTAAAATAGAGTCGAAATTGATAATTATAAAACAGGGTTGCAGTGTGAATAAAATAATTTTCTTTTTTTTTTGGATCTATTTCAAAAATCTTAGACATTATCCCCATATTTATAACGCAATGGACCTTATTGGTCTCCGAGTGTGGGTGTAGGAGGCAGTTGCTGCTTTCTGCATCCCCCTGTCCTACAACCCCCATATTTATAAAAAATGCAATTTTGGGCTAAGATCTATGAAGTTAAAGTTTCTGCATTCATGTTTAAAAAATCTTTTGTAAATTATAAATAAATATAATAGTAAATATTGGGGCTATACTTTGTACTTGCTTTTTATTATGTTTCAAACTTTTTATTGTTTTTATTGTTTTTATTACGTTTTTATATATTTTAGACTATTTTTTTGCCAACTGGACTTAATTACGCCTCTACGGCGCACTGGGTTTTATAATTGCCATGAATTTTATTACTAAATTAAATAAGTAATAAAACGAAAACAAATTAAGGATTTAAAAGCGGTCAAAGTCGACCATATTACACCTTACAATTTATATTCTAATACGTATAGTCATATTTGTTGGATTGTAATTTGTTGTATTGTAATTTAGACAATGAACATTATTTCAGACGAGAATATCGTTGGAAGGACCTAAAATGTTACGAAACAGCCGCTAGCAGTAAATAGTCCATGTTCTGTGAAATTGTCTACTCTACATAGGTTTTGGCAAGCATTTGCAAAAGAAAAGCAGAAAATAGGGTACGTTCGTAAATGCTGCAAATTTTTGCATCACTGCGGCAGTATTGCCATATGTAGTTGCTGATGCGCGATCAGCTGTTGCAGATGCATTGCAGCTGCTTAACAATTGCGCAGAGTTTGCTTTTTTGAACGTTCTGCAAAAAATATAAAATGTCATCCAAAATAGTAATAGCATATATTATTGAAAATGCTGATGTTAAAAGCGACAACTTTCTCTTAAATTATAATAAAAAATAATTAGGAACAAGATGAAACGACTTCGGATTATAAGAAATAAACTAAAAGTTAAAAGAAGGTTGATTCCTAAAAAAAATATAATAATAATAATAAAATATAGTAAAAAACTAAAAAAAAATATAAACGAATTTAATATAAAGAATTAATTGTTGTTTAATGCTACTACTTCTCCATTGTATGTATACTCGATCACCATTGCATCAGAAACTTAACTGTTGTCATATTTGCAGAAATTTGCGGCAGCACTGCCAACTGTTTGCATTAAAGAACTTTTGACGCTTAAAAGTGCTGCCAAAAGTTGCATTAATGAACGTTTTACTTTTACGATGCTGCAGTGATGCGCAACTGTTGCATTTACGAACATACCCATAGTTTTAATTTTCTTGTAAAATGTTTGGAAAATTTTGGTCAACTGGGGACATTAATCCAAAAGCAACGTCTAAAAAACCAGGGGCCAAATTAAGGCATTCGAACGTGATCGAAATTTGAAAATTCTTATCATTCGATCACGATCGAAATTTTACTCGAACGATCGAGTTCGCTGTGCTTTAGGTATAGATTCTAATAAGAATTTTTTAATTTCGATCACGTTCGAATGCCGTAATTTGCCCCCAGATATATATGTATTTCAATCCACCATTTAATTCAATGTACGAAGAAGTTTATGTTTGTCTACATTCTGCCAGATGTGTGTAAGTTGCGTTCGATTTTTATATGAACTTATTAATAGCAACGAGCAGTGTTGCCACTTCGTAAGGAATTACCCTAATCGATTTAATTTTTATCGTCGTCTGTTGTTTTCATGTGTAAGTTGGGAATAATAAAAATCTCTTCATGTGTAGTTCGCTATTTTTTCCTTGTTGTTTTGTTTATAGAACACTTGCCTTGAATAACAAACGTGTCTGTGAACTTCCGACAAAACAACTTATTCCGAATTTTCAAATATTTCAGGGCAGCAAAAACAGAAGCAACAAATAAAAAAATTACTTTTATGTGCTTTTTTTGATAAAATAGGTGTAATTTTCAAGTTCGTACCATAAAGTGAATTAGTGAGAATGAATCGGAATTTCGAGGACTGTGAACTTTTAACAATAAAAATATTTTCGGGTCCCAATAGCGATAATTCGCTTATATTTAAGGTAAAAAGCGAAGCAAGTTAATTTTTTTTATGAGATTCCAGATTCCAGCTTAATGCATTTTTAGAACCTAGAAAGTAAAGATACGGCTTTCAGTTCTTGTTTTAATTGAACTTTAAAACCATTTATCTAAATGCTAACGAAAAAAAAACAAAAATTTGAAATAAATTAATCATAAAATTTTTTGAATTTTAAAATATTTAAGGACAGCAAAAGCAACAGCAACAAAAAAATTAATTTGCTTTTCTCGATTTGATAGCTCGAACTTTGTAATTCGTAGTATGATGTCAATTAGAGTTAAAGAATCGGAATTTTGTGACTGTTAATTTTTGGCAAACAATTTAATTACATTTTCTAATTTATCAGAAAAGGATAAAAGCAAAAATTTTGTTGATTCCTTCTTTAAGTGTTATTCCTTGCAATATAGTATTACAAATGTCACTGATTGATGCAAACTAGGCACAATAATTTCCGTATCTTGTATTAAGATGTTTTGTCGAAAGTGAACATATGTGTATCACTATAGTCATTTGAGTTCTCATAATACTTTAATGCTGGCTCGAATCCAGGAAAAGGAAAAAAGGATATTTTGATGAAAATTTGTATGTTAGAGAAGCCGAATTTAAAATTATTATTTGCAGCTATTTTTTAAAATGGAACGAGATGTATTTGTTGTTGTTATTTTTTTCTTTTTACCAAACCGATTGGACTTTTGCTTTCAAGAAATAAAACTTCTTTCCTCTTTTATTCTGGAAAACTGATAAAACATTTTAATCACAATTCCATCATTAATTAAAAAACACAAATTAAAAATAAAGAAGCCATACTGAAAGGGCAATAAAAAATAATTTAAAATGTTATTTATTAATTGCAATTTACAATACTTTGATTTGTTTTCAAATTATGAATTTTTTGCTGTATAATTTCCATTCAACATACTCGTATGGTAGAGTGTTTTGATTATAGTCTTGTTTGTAATTTAATTAATTGAGTTTTAATTCAGCGATAACAGAGGTCATTAAAGTGTCATTCCATGAAGGCTAAACAAATTTTTTAATACAAAATTTAATAAGAAAAAAAAATTAATAATAAATATATTAAAAATATTGTTAATAAACAATTGTATAATAAAATATTTATTAATCACATATTTTTTTTAGTTTCATTAACATTTTAAGGTATAAAAGAATATACCTGTGGACTTTTGACAAAACATCTAAAGTCGATATAATTTTTTAAACTTTTCTAATCATAAAAGAGAAATATTCAAGACGTTTTTTCTCGGTTCTTAATCGGTTTCTGTCTAAGTATTCACATAATATTTTATGAAATATCACTTAAAAGAAAGGTTCAGTGCACAAAACTCTAATTATCTTACATTTTTCCTTGCCTTACTACAATTAATGGAATAAGACAGATCACGTTAAATAAATTAAAAAAATGGTTTCTTTTCACTTGTTGATTATTTTTTTGAGCTGTAAAAAATTTTAATATTTTGCAATAAGTTGTTTTGGCAAAAGTTCACAGATGGGTACAGGACTATACAAAGGGTTTTATTAATCCCGATAGAACTTATGAAAGGGTTTGTTGTCATACGATCTGTAAATAGCCCTCACTCTATTTTATATATGAGCAGTGTACTGTGACAAATCATCATGGACACATTGATGTTGACCATGATTGCTGAAAAATCAGTGATCGAAAAATTGTGTTCAGCGATAAGGCTCATTTTTTCCTTAACGGGTTTGTTAATAAACGAAATTGACGTTTATGAGGGACGACCAGACAGAGCCTTCAGACTCCATTATATATAAAAAAAAAAAATTCATCACGTTATTTCTTCAAAAATTACAGCGGAGTTCGTGGTACGTTTAATAGAGATCATTGTCAAACCATGATTAATGATTTTTTATTAAAAAATATTAACGACATTGAATCATACATTAGTTGAAATTGAAATTTAGCAATTTGTTGATTTCGAGAAATTAAATTGTGAATTGTACTCCTAGGTCGCACGATCTGACAACTTTCGCTTCTTTTCTGTGGTGCCATGTGGATTTACTGTTATTTGCTGGAAAAAGTGGCACAAAATTGGAATATCAGAATCTTTCGATAAAATGTTTTTATTAAAATTTATTTTTTTTTTTGTTGTACTATTTTTAAAAAATTAAAAATCAATCGGACTTAAGAAAACCGATTATAAATAAACAAGAAAGTGTGAAACGAATTTATATACCATGGGTTTAAGTAATTTTATAAAATTTTTTCTGTAAAAATATTTTTTTTATTAAGGCCTCTTAATTGGTGCTTTTAAAATTTTAAATTTTATTAAGCAAGAAGAAGAACAGTTGAAGTCAAAATATTATTATAAAAAATCATTGCTTAATTGCTTTTAAATCATAGTGTTGTCTCACCTATTATTTAATGATTATTTGTAATTTTAAATGTTTTTAATTTTTTTTATTTTTGTCAAATTAATTTTTTTAAATCATACTATTTTTAAACGGCAATCATATCGAAGCTTATTCGAAAAGTAAACATTAAATGATAAAACTCAAATAAACGCTTGATTATCGTGACAAAACCTATGATGAAATAAAATAAATTTAACTATTACTTGTTTTCGGCAACCAAATATTGCTATAGAGAATATTATATGATGATCGTGATCATGTCGTAACCATGGTTTTTCCTTGAGTCTAAGGTAAGTACAATCAATATATCTTACTAACAGCAAAGACAATAACTTGCCGTAAAACAAGCAAAGATTGTCGAATTTAATTGTAGTCAATAATATGACTATTGAATGATACTTTAATTACACATATAATGCTAAATGACAACCATTATATGTTTTAACCACAATCATACAATTTAATCATAGTATGTTGCTCTTTAATTATGGTTACCATAGCCATGTTTTTTCTTTGCGTGTACTTAGTAATTTTTTTTATTTATTTTAGAAAATATATTTGTTAATTCCCGCTTTCTGCAATAACAAATTATACGATAAATCATAAACCAAACACAAATATGAAAAAATTCTTAATTACACATTTCAATTCCTTACCTAAATTTTTAACAAAATAAATTCAAAATTTTTAATCACATTGATAAATAACGAAAACTTTCTACCGACTGGACATTATCTTTAGAGCCTTCAGAAGCAACCATGACTACTTTTATAATAAATCACGATTATTTTTTTTACAAACTTTCACTAGAAATACATTTCAAAGTCTGAAAAAACAAATTGCGATCTTTTAATACAATTAAAAATACAATGTAAAACATAAGATCGCAGTTATCAGTAAATAAAAAAAATATATATTTAAAAATATTTATAAGAATATCAATTTGATTACTCAATTAATAAAAATTTAATTGTTTTTTAATAGAGAATTGCAAGCATTCAAATAGTAGATGTCCAGCGTTCACTGATAAAGGCTGTCATGCTGGAAAACTTGACAAGTGTTAAATCTTATCTGGACAGAAGAAATTAAGTCTGAAAATGAAAATAAAACTTGGACTTGGACTTGCAAATGCATAATATTAAAATTAAAATAAATATGAATTAAAAAGTTTCATACAAAATAATCATTTCAAAACGTCTCCGAACATAACTTGATAACAAGCTGCAAATGTATACATACAATTACACACTTACTTGTACTTCAGATGCACATATTTATTGTATTTTATATGCAATTATTTTGTTGCATATTACATTAGAATGTTGCTATGTTCCTCATTACTGTATTTGAACGCTGGAGAAACATGCTTGGTCTTGACTTGACTTGACTAAAAGATGAGGAAAATAATAAACTTTCAATTCAGGTACCAGATTGTATCTAATTATATATACATGTGTAATTTTTGTTGATGTCTCAATTAAAATATCTTAACAACAAGGAGTACGAGACTGACTATTCACTAGTACGAGTTCACCAGGCAGACTGCCAATCAAAATGTTACAGAAGATGAGAATAGAATTTTTTTTTTTGTTTTTTTTTTTTTTTCATTTTGTAAATAAACCATAACAATTGATCATTTTAAAGATAGATTGTGATTGTGATTTTAAAGCAGATCATTGTTTTAAATTCAACAAGATCTATTCATGTCTGAACAAACTGGCAAACAAACGATTGAAATCTAACCAGAGACGTAAAAGAGTAAATATTTTTTTTTGCTACATAAAAACAAACTTAAAACATCATTCCTTTTAGGCCACTTTATCCTGAAATCAAAGAACGTTACTGAAAATAATAACAGAATTAAATTCTTACTACAAAAAATATGGGTGGGTAAGCCCCCTAGCCATGTCTTTATACATATGTATATCAAACTTCTAGAGAGAGAACATACATACATACATACATACATACATACATACATACATACATACAAACATACATACATACATACAATACATACATACATGCATACATACATACATACATACATGCATACATACATACATACATACATACATACATACATACATACATACATACATACATACATACATACATACAAACATACATACATACAATACATACATACATGCATACATACATACATACATACATACATACATGCATACATACATACATACATACATACATGCATACATACATACATACATACATACATACATACATACATACATACATACATACATACATACAATACATACATACATACATACATACATACATGCATACATACATACATACATGCATACATACATACATACATACATACATGCATACATACATACATACATACATACATACAAACATACATACATACATACAATACATACATACATGCATACATACATACATACATACATGCATACATACATACATACATACATACATACATACATACATACATACAAACATACATACATACAATACATACATACATACATACATACATACATACAATACATACATACATGCATACATACATACATACATACATGCATACATACATACATACATACATACATACATACATACATACATACATACATACATACATACATACATACAATACATACATACATACATACATACATACATACATACATACATACATACATACATACATACATACATACATACATACATACATACATACATACATACATACATACATACATACATACATACATACATACATACATACATACATACATACATACATACATACATACATACATACATATCGCAAGGGTATTCTCAACTGAGAATAACGGGATTAACGACCCCGCGAACCCTAGTTTGGCAGGTGCGGAGAGCGTATCAAAAAGGTACAAGTGCTCTGTGAAGTCCTGTGTAAGGGCGAGTGGACGTCGCCCGTAACTATGCATCCAACCACATGAGGTACCCTCAAGAGAGGCGTAGTTAGGAGAGTGACGACTCCGTGGTTTCCTCTAGTTGCGAACCCCCGCCGTAAGGCATTAAGACCAAGACCAGTACGGTCTTAATTATGGTATAACTGGAACTACTATTTGGATTTGATGTACCCTGGGCCGACGGCTGTGATATTCTATGACTTCAGTAAGTGGAAGTGAAATTCCTCCGAAATGGCTCATAGGCTAATATCACAACCGCCTCCGTCTTATTAAAACCTAGCGAGTCTCAAAGTGCGCTCAATGTTTGTCACCATTAGGTTGGTGGTGCAGGCTCGGATGCAGTTTTCCGACTAACACGGACCTGGCACTGGCATGGTGTCTCATAAGGATATCATGTCAACCCTCGCATGGCCTCCCTGCATGCATAGATAACCATGGGGTTTTTTAACGTGACTGCACATCGAACGGAGATAGCGGCTTTGAGTTGAGACCCATAAGATATGATGAAAAATAATGGAAAGAATGAACACAAGAGTGATAACAAGAATGGAGAAGAAAGAGAAATGAACAGTGCGGGTTCGGTGAACCCATTCATGAGGAAACCGGTGATCATGAGATCGCCACCAACAACTGTAGTTAATAAACCATCAGTTGATAGTGTAAAACTACAGGGAAATAGTGTCGAAAAGCTTGTTGCAAAAATAAGTGATTTGGTAGCTTTTCTTAAAACCAAGTCAAATATACATAGGGACATTGTTTTATTGTCCAATCAGATACAGGCTATATTCTTGCAGATGTCTGCTGAGCTGAATAGTACACCCGTTACTTGTCTTAAACCTGTCCTGCTAAATACAGAAACGCAAACTGATAAAGTGGATAAACCAATGCAACCACAATCCGTTACACCGAAAAGGAAAAGAGAAAACTCAAATATAAGTCCAAAGGGGAGCTTACCGAAAAGGAGGAAGAATGGCATTCAGAGGAAAGTGAACGGAAATGATGAGCCAACTTATGCTGCGTTGTCAGATGACAAACCGACTGAAGGTAGAATAAATTTAATTTTTATTTTAAGGTTTCTGTTTGACATTTGCAAAATAGGACGCTATACGCCTTAACAAAATTGGAAAATATTAAAAAATTTACCTCAAAAGTAGTGAGTAGGGAAATCAATTATTCGATTTTTTTTAAACCGGTTTTCGAATATTCCAAAGAACCCGGTTTTCGGTTAAACATTTAAAAAATAACCGGTTTATTCGAATAAACAGTAACACAAAAATCAAATTATTAATTGAAATAAAAAGTTAATTTAAATAAAATCAAACATATTCGCAAAGGTAAAGAACGAACTATACTGCAGTCATGACAGAAATGTTTAAAGAATTTTTGCTTTAAAATTTTATAGGAATATCTTTATACACCGATATGCAATGCGCTTTGCATTGGAATGCATGGAATTGCATGGAATAATTTATGTAATTAAGAACTTATTATATGTGAGATCACATTATTCAATTAAAATAAAAATAATTAAAAATTTTGTCTTTTTAGTTGCTTCTTTCAAAATAATCTTTTTGAAACAAAATGCAGTTTAAATGTTTTTAATGTTATTTTTATCTATTTTTTTCTTTTGTTTTTATGAAACTTGACATTGAAAATAAATAAATAATGACTTTTGTAGGACATTTTGGTGTGTGCATATATATGTTATATAGTACTGTTTAGCTTATAACAATAACCGGTTTATTTGTACCAAAATATCCGGTTCGTTAATATTAAAAAAATGGGTATTTTAAAAAATTCGGCTTCAACAAAACTGAAAAAACCGATTAAAACTGGTCGAATAATAACCGTTCGAACACCCTGGTAGTGAGTCTTTAACGAAGACTGTAAAAAATTTACGTGGAAATTTTTCGGGAAGAGATCGGCCATCAGTTCTGTTCTGAAGAGAGTTCATGGAAATGGATAGTTATTGGACAAAGCGACTTGTGTATTTTCTCCTCCAGTGCGTTCAATTGAAAACATTGTTACTGTGGCTGAGAATATGAAAGAACATCAATCAACATCAACTTGTCATCGTTCTTACGAACTGAACAATTCTCGCACTTCTTTGACAAGAATTTTGTATAAAGCCAAATTGGTTTGATCGGATGGGGTGCTGCCGAGCCAGTTTTGGTAGTCATTTGAATGATATTATGTTCCATTCTTAAATGAAAAGTTCAACCCGTTCAATAAAACCAAAAATATTAAAAAATAATCAGTACGTTTTTTAAACCGATTTAAATTAAAAATTTTAAATGGCCCATCTTGTAAAATAGTCGGCATGGTTTTCTAGCCGGCAATTTTTGAGTAAGTGTAAAAATCTCAGAAGGTCGAGTTCTGTCTTGTTCTCATATACTTTGGCCGAAGTTCAATAACAATAATGAAATAACGATTTTGCGAAACTATTTTCTACTCACGCACCGATTTCATCTCGGAATTTTATTTTTTAATAGGTACACAATTCTACCGATACAAATATCGAGGGCATGTGAGTTGCTTTTGAGCAGAGACCCCAGCAATCAGCTATTCGTCATGCCCAGACTTTAGAGGTGTCTTTGCCATTCTTTGTTTTCAATAACTCGATTAAAGAGGTTTAAGGAACTGTTACTACTTAAGACATGTGTTCAGGTATATTTTGTTTAGTTTAGTTGTAAATATATTGAGTTTGCTGATATCATGAGAACATTTACTCTATAATTATTGTAAAATAAATAAAACAAAACAGAAAGTCTGTTGACAAGTTAACCAAGAGAAAAATCAAACTAACCAAGATGACTTCTTGTATCAAAAAAAAAAATAAAAAATAAAAAATCAATCCAAAGACTAATAACTACAACAACCATAAGAAAATGCATAAAATGAATAATTCATTTTGTATGGTTAGTTCTCCTTTTTTAAATTGTAACACATACACAAATCCTCACAGCAATATATGTATGCACTTTTGTACACACATTTATACTATTAATACATGAATAAATATATTTACACGCAAAGAAAAGCAATGGTTTTCACATGATCACGACAGTCATATTATATTCGCCATAATAATATTTTGTTACCGGAAACAAGAGACAGTTATTTAAATTTTGTTTTATCATTTCTGAGATGACGACAATTACATTTCATGTTTACTTTTCGTGAAAACTTCGATATCGTTGTCTTTTTAAAGGGGTATGATGTACAAAATAATTACGACAAAAATGCGATGATTTTATACAATTGTATTTAAAACTGCAAATAACCATTAGATGCTAAGTAAAGCTACTGAAGCTAAGATTTTTTAATACAAATTTGTTGTGAGGTGTACCACTTCTTTTTGAATAATTTAAAAAATTTTTTAAAATTTGACATGTAAAAAAAATACTTAAAAATTTTGAAAACATTAAAGAAATAATAAAAATAAAATGTGAAAAATATATTGCAAAAGAAATCGTAATTAAAAAGGTAAGTACGATGAATATAAGTAAAAGCAAGAAACAATAATTTGGTTTAAAAGAACAAATATTTCTAGACACAATATGATTAATAGTCATGATAACTTCAGTGTCAATCGAATGGTTCAGTTTTTGCAATAGAATTTTTCAGGTTTGGTTATGAAATATCTGTTGCAAGAATCATAATTTCTCTTGGGGTGCCCCGGTGGACTAGTCAGTAGTATGCTGATCTGCTAGTTTGGGGGTTGAGGGTTCGATTCCCGCCAGAGACTCTGGACTAGTCTGCTTATCTTTCTCTTCTATTCTAACTATTTCTATTCTTCTCTCTAGTAAGGCGTCACAATTTACCGTAATGGTCTCCGAGTGAGGGTGTGAGGGTAACTTAGCACCAGCCTTACCTACCTACCTACCTACCTACCTATCATAATTTCTTATTGCTCACTATGTGTTAATATTCCGAAACGAAAATCTGAAAATATAACCGTAAAATTCTTCTATCACAACTAAACAATGCGATTGGCAAACAATTATGGTACGCACCAGCGATATTGTTTTCTCTGTGTACTTAAATCGCTATTTCTACCTTAATTTATAATCACTACACACACCACTTCACTTTACACATTCAGATGGCTTGATCTCTCTAATACTCATTCAAACAATGTATTGGAACATAAATTGGTTGTTGTTATTGAATGTCATCAATATCAAAACTTTGCTGCTTTTTTTTAGTTCTGACTTTATTATTATTGATGTTGGATCTTGTTACAATTTCATATTGTGGTAAGCCGGTCAAATACTTAGTGCTGAGAACTTGCTGAAATCCCAACTAAATATGATCATGCATAACTTGTGTGAGTATTCATGCTTGTGTGAATGCACGAAAGAACTTGCATTAAGTTTTTTTAAGTTTTTATTCACATTAACTAATTTACATTTGTTAAATTATTTGTACTCACTCATACATTGTAAAATACAGTACAAGTAAGCAGAAAAATAAAACACGACAGAAAGTCTTTGCTTTCGTAATTGGTTGTAATTACTATTGTACGTAAATGTATTTACAAATGTGGCATGAAAATCGCAACAGCATTGCAGCACAAGTCTCATTGACGAAAAAAGAACAACATGCATACACTTGCGGACATACTTAAAGAGATCATATCAAATTTAAGAGAATGAATACTGACGTTTTTTTATTATTGACCCAAATTTTTATACCCTTCACACAGTGAAAAAGGGTATATATAGGTTTGTCATTCCGTGTGAAATTTCTACAATTTTCATTTCCGACCCCATAAAGTATATATTTTCTGAAAGCTTATGAATAGGGGAGTCGATTAAGCTCTGTCAGTATGCAGTCTGTCCGTCTGACCGTCTGTCCGTGTGTATGTTGAAATCAACTTTTTGAAGCCCCCCGACATAGGTTGGACCCGGGTAAGGTACTAAAATATCAGAAATATTCGGGAGTAGATCGGTATTGAAAATCAGAAACATCGGTACATAAACAACTGAGATATGAGCAAAAACCCACGACCACCTCGATTTTTTTCACAAAAAAAAACATTACAACAACAACATTCATACATACAAACGTGTATACTGGTTAGAGAAAACGTGGCATCGAATCCCAGCTGAGCCAAAAAAAATCTTTTTAATTTTTTTAAAATTTTTTTTTTAATTTTTTTTTATTTTTTATTTAATATATTATTTATATTTTTATTATTTTTTTTTTTAATTTTTTTTTATGTTTTTTTAAATTTTTTTTTAAAATTTATTTTTTAAATTTTTTTTTTTTTTTTTTTTTGTTTTTTTAACATACATACGTTAATTTATAATTTTACAATGGGATGTTTTTATATGTATGTACGTATTTCATATGGGATGAATGGTGATACAAACTACTGTTATTGCATGACTACACGTTGTGAAGGGTATATAAGATTCGGCACGGCCGAATATAGCGCTCTTACTTGTTTTCTTTATTTCGGTGATTTTTATCAGTGAAAAAGTTTGCTTTGCTGTGTGCAATATTGCAAACAATTGTTTAGAAATAATTCTTGGGCTCATACAAAAATTGTTGCGATCAAAAAGGTGGTGATGACAGAGCGGTAGCTGGTTTCGTAAATGCCTTTTACTAGGATTGTGTTAGACAACTGATATGGTATTCTTTCATTATCAAATTGAACATGTAGCCAAATAGGAACTGAAAAAGATAATTTTTTATGTAAAATTTATGTTTAATGCAAATATTTATTAATCCAATACGACACATATTTGCACGGCGAATAGATGAAATCAAATTCAATGGAATATGAAAACTAAAATCATTATACAGACTGATAGACGGCCAGGATTCACTGCTTAGAAACCAAAACTTAGTTGATTAGTATCCGCGGGGGACATCTTACGCCGTATTGTTATTGCTAGTCTGGGGTTCTCAACACCCATAACAAATTGCGGTAGATTGCGGTAGACACACAATAAGTGTGAACGCTATTTGGGACCTCAGTCTAACGAAGATGCTGGCGTTTACGGATAAATGTGCGATTAAAATTGTCGTTAATATTAAATCGTTTTTTAGTTCAGAGAAAACGGCTGTAGTGGCGCTGGACTTAGTAATGGAAAAGATACCGATTGGTAGCCATGAAATCATTGTAGGGCGAAGAGAATCGGAAAGGGACCCAAAAAAAGAGTGGCATGCTTTTCCTCCAACCAGGGAAGGAAATGGCTTTTTTGATTTTGTACCAAGTATGAAAACAAAATGTACTTTTTAGGCCATGACGGTACCATTTTTTTAATACTTATTATTAAAAATATAAACTTAACAAAAATGTTTATAAAAATTCAGTATACAATAAAAAAATATTAAATATTACATTCATAGGTACATACGTATAGATCGGTTATTTAACAAATTTTATTTTTTAAATACTTTGAAACAATAAATTTTCTGTTATTTTAAAATTAAAGCAACAAGAATTCGTTGACTTCAATAAATCTTTTGTTTGTATCAGTAGAAACGTATTTCTTTCCTTAGCTTTAATTCGGTTTTGAAAAGAAAAAACTCGTTCGACGTTGGCCGATGAATGTGGAATAGATAGAATTCTTCTTACAATTCTTGAAATATCTGGGAACATGAACTCATTTAAATTATTTTCCAACTGCACTACTTTAGACCAAAAATAGGAAATATTTGAATCTTTGTGTGACGAAAAAAAAAAATTTAAAAAAAAATTAAAAAAAAAAATTTAAAAAAAAATTTAAAAAAAAAATTATTATATATATAATATACATATATAAAACAAAAAAAAAATAAAAAAAAAATTTAAAAAAAAATAAAAAAAATTAAAAAAAAAAATAATAAAAATATAAATAATATATTAAATAAAAAATAAAAAAAATATAAAAAAAAAATTTTAAAAAAAAATTTTTTGGCTCAGTTGGGATTCGATGCCACGTTTTCTCTAACCAGTATACACGTTTGTATGTATGTATGTTGTTGTTGTAATGTTGTTTTTGTGAAAAAAAAATCGAGGTGGTCGTGGGTTTTTGCTCATATCTCAGTTGTTTATGTACCGATGTTTCTGATTTTCAATACCGATCTACTCCCGAATATTTCTGATATTTTAATACCTTACCCGGGTCCAACCTATGTCGGGGGGCTTCAAAAAGTTGATTTCAACATACACACGGACAGACGGTCAGACTGACAGGGCTTAATCGACTCCCCTATTCATAAGCTTTCAGAAAATATATACTTTATGGGGTCGGAAATGAAAATTGTAGAAAATTCACACGGAATGACAAACCCTTTTTCACTGTGTGAAGGGTATAAAAATCGGCTAGTGCTCTGAACTGATTATTTATTGCTTTAATATTTGTTTGTTTTTGTAGAAATATTTTCACCAGAAGAGGTACTATTGAATTTGTTTCTCCAATAATAACATTTTCTGGAGTAAACTTATCGAACCATTTTAATACTTCATTATTAGAGTCCACCTTACGTGCTTACGAATCATAAGTAAAATAAAATACATATAACAACAGCCAAGGTGAACTCATGTAGCAGGTGGTGCCAAGTTAAGAGGTGATTTTTGTAAGAAGTTTGCAATAAAGTGCTAGACAGATTTTGTTGTTGCAGAATGACACCACCTGGTACATGAATTCACTTTGAAAACAGCATTGCAACAAAATCAGAGAAGCTGACAGTAAATATAAAATAAAACACACTCAAACAAAACTAAAGAGAACATGGACAAATTTTTAAATTGTACCAAGTAGCTCGCGGTAGTACCACGGTACCAACAAGGTCAAAAATGTACCATAAAAAGTACAATTGTATCATGATTTCCATCGGTGCCTCCAACTCATCTACATAGTTGATTAGTATACTAAGAGACGAGCAATAAGATCTCAAATATCGTTTTATATTTAGGTTTGTTCACATTAGGCAAATATTTGCCAAAACAGACGTTTGCGTAAATAAACGTTTATTAAATAACAAATTTCTTTAATTTAAACCAATTGCAATATTAATGCATTGCAATATGTTTAGACTATATTTGATGTAACAAATCTAACATTAAATTTAATAAATTTTTATTAAAATTTGCCCAATGACGTAGCTTTTGTGGAGTGTAATAAATTTGTTGAGGGCATATTATTTGAGATTTTCTTCAGTTGGTGTAGACATATTAATCTGACAACGTCTTTTAAACCTGTTGTTGACGCCAAACCACTATGGCAAGTTATGGGATTGAGCAGTACGCACAATTAAACTTATCGCCCAGACTAAGCCCTAAATATAAGACAGAATAATTCAAAATTGTATTTCTTCGATCAGTGACACCGTGCAAAGCCACGTGAGTCATTTCTATGATACTATACTTTATACATATACTCCCAATCAAATGATTAGATACGATATATGTTTCAAACGTTTAGGGAGTGAAGATCACAAAAATTCCATTGTGCCCTGGTTCCCAACACAATCTGACATTGAAGAGGTTCATGATCCTATCGAATGCCCTCATGCACTTCCCAAATGAAATGCAGAAACAAAACTTGACGTTTAGGTGTGGTTCACATTCAACATCGGTCCTTAAAATTTAACCACCCTTTAGAAACATAAAAAAACTCTAAGTCATTTTATTCTTTTAAATTTAATTAAGTTGTTTGTTTTCTTCTTCTGTAAAGTAGAAAACGCATATACCCTTTTTTTATATAAAGCAAAATTTAACAAGTAAAAGTGCTATATTCGGTCTTCCGAATCTTATATACCCTTCACAACGTGTAGTCATGCAATAACAATTGTTTGTATCACCATTCATCTCATATGAAATACGTACATACATGAAAAAAACATACATATATAAAAACATTCCATTGCATAATTATAAATTGAATTTACGTATGTATGTTTCCAAAAAAAAAAAAAAAACTAAAAAAAAAAATTTTTTTAAAAATTAAAAAAAAAATTATATAAAAAAAATAATAAAAATATAAATAATATATTAAATAAAATTTTTTTTTGGCTCAGCTGGGATTCGATGCCACGTTTAATCTAACCAGTATATATGTATTTTGTTGTTGTAATTGTGAAAAAAACGAGGTGTTCGTGGTTTTTTGTTCCTATTTCAGAAAGTTATGGGGCGATTGTGCTGAATTTCAATAGCGATTCATTCCTGGATATTTCCAAAAGATTGATTCCATACTCAGATCTGAGGAACATATAGTTGCTTCTAAAAGTTGATTTCAACTAACACACACCCCGACGGACATACGGTCAGGGCTTAATCGACTCCTTTATTCAAAAGGTTTCAGAAAATAAATACTTTATAGGGTCGGAAATGAAAATTATAGAAATTACAAACGGAATGACAAAGCTATATATACCCTTGTACACCACAGGTGAAGGGTATAAAAACAAATTGTTTAATGACAATTTCGACAGACAAAATTAACAAGCCATATGTAAAATACATTCACCGTCCTCGAGCAGCTTAAGGATATGACACTATTTGTATGAAAACATGTGTCAGTAATTCACGCGTTACCCATTTCAATTTCGTTTATCGTAAAGTTGGTTTTGTTTTTTATTATAATACCAAAATGGGTTACAAAAGGTCGTTTCTTAAAAACGACTATATTGTGGGTTTATGAACCAAAAATTATAAATTTAATGATTTCGGAAATGCACCCACCCCACGGACTAATAACTCTGAGATTTGTAAATTCAAAAAATTTAATAAAAAAGATTTTTGTTTTTTTTTTTCAAAAATTATTTCTTTATATTTTGTTGTTGTTTTTTTTAATAATAATTGTATATTTTTTTCTTTAGCTTTTTTATGGTTGTTTTTCTTTGTGTAATTAAGTTTAATACATACAGATACTGTTTACTTAACCACTACATTCAGCATTATAATTACTGAATTTATTAATGCATACTTCATAAAATTATTCATTATTAATGAATAACGATAATAACTATAAATTTTTAATTTTAAATTCTATATTTTTTTTATTGATTTCACTGTCATCTTTTTTCTTTTGCAAATTAATTTTACGTAGAAGTAGCAAAATGCTGCTTAATTCTGGTTGCTGCTGCATTCTTTATATCATAATTTATTTAACACTAGTGATTTAATAATTATTTATAATTAAGACATACTTACAAATGTTGTTGTACTTTTTAACATTTTTATTTTTATTACAAAAAAAAAATAAACAAAAATATTTTTTTTAAAACTAATATTGAACATAAAATAGTTTAAGTAATGTACAATAGCAGGGAATTGCTTATTTTATTTAATATTAAAATAAGACTTTGTATGTTACATTGATTACTTACTTATGTACAATTAACGAATATAAATTAAATAAATTTATATTGTTTGTTTTAAACTTTACAATTTAGGAATCATATTTAGTGCTTTTTGTGTTTGTTTAAGATTATTTAACGCCCTTAACTTTTCGGTGTTTAATTTACAAAATTTTACAGATTTGCAATTGGCTTTTGTTTAGATAAAAAATATATTTACAATTAAAATGCGCTAACATCACAGCAATTTGGGTTTTTTTTATTATTAAATTATAAAGTTTAGGCGCAAGTTTTGTGTTTATTTTTATATTTTGAGGGTGGGGGGTTCTACCAAACAGCGGTCAGGGGTAGAGGGAACTTTGGTATTTCTTCTAAGTGTTTTGTGGTTGCTGGGTTAGAATGTGTTCAGCTTGTTCTAACCCAAATGCATGAGACTGGGATGAAAGTAGCCAGCCATGGCCCATTGAGCCCCTGGACCACCGCGTCCCAAAGCAGCCATTTTGATTTTTTCAATTTCGGCTTCCTGCAAACGTTTCGCCTTAGCTCGACGATTTTGAAACCAAATTTTCACCTGTGTTTCCGTCAATCTCAGGGACGACGAAAATTCAGCTCTCTCCGCTATACTTAAATATTGTTTCTCGCGAAATTTTTTCTCCAGCGACAACAACTGTTGAGTGGTGAAGGGGGTGCGTGGCTTGCGATTGGGCTTGTGTTTGCGCAAATTGCATTTGATGCGAGGCGGTTCGTTATTGTCTAAAAATACAAACAAATTAAAATTAACAAAAAATTAGTTTGATATTGAGCACAAAAAACAAAATAAACAAATAAATGACGAAACAGCAGCAATTAATTTAGCGTGTGTTAAATATTTTATAGTGTTTGTGTGTTTGTAGTTAATTTTAAAAACAGAAAACAATTAATTAAATTTAAAATGTGTTGACATTGCAAAACCATTTGACACCATTAACAAATGATTTCCATCATCGTCATTTATATCACAGAACACAGGGAATTTCAAAAATAGACTCGCCAATTCTACAACACACTTGTGTCTACACCAGCCATTAAAAGCAATTAAAACAACGTAAATTCTTTTATTCTTCTTTATAGCTTTTGATCGATAAAGTCATTAAATTGAAATTGAAATTAAATTTTTATTTTTGCCCCTAAAAACACGAGAATATGTAGCAAACTATTGCGGCTGTTCAATTGAACTGGATTTTTGATTTGAGCCATGTTAGTGTGCTCGCTGGTTATTTGGATAGATTTTCATTTAGTTCACTGCTTTGGAAAACGTCAAAGGCAAACAAGTGCTGTAAGCATACAAAACGTGGCTCCCCTTAAAAACCACAAAGATTTAAATTGAAATTTCAAGTGTTTAACAGCAGCAGCAACAACAACAACAAACAAAAGCAATAAAAAAACACTTGACAAACAGACAATGACACAGGAACAAAAGACAACAATGCAACAAAATATATAAATTTATATAAATATAATAAGGTCACATGGCTTGCAACCAAAAACAACACAAGAAAAGCAGCAACAACAATAACAACAACAACAACAGATAGCCAAATGCTGCAGCAGCACAGCCTGCTATGCAACACTATGCTGCATTTAATACAGCAGTTGTGGCAGCTAAAGAAACACAAAAAGTCCCGAGTAGCTGAAAATGAAGAAGAGACAACCATAATTTATTGCATCATTTGTAAATGCATGAAACAAAGGAATTCTTAAAATCAACAATAAAGAACAACAACAACTTAAAAAACAATTTTAATTTCTTCTAAATGATACAAAAAGAAAAGAAAGAAGACCTGATACAATTGTAGTGATGGCAGTCAAGACGTAAGAACATTTGGTATTAAAACAAATTTTAATTTCACAATTAATTAAACAATTAATTGAATTGTTTTGCTTTTGTTTGTTTTTTTTTTACTCTTTTTTTTTTGTTATTTGGTTAATTAGCAATAAGCGTGTGTGTGCAGCCATTTAATGTTTAAACTACGTTCGTTTGTATGTATTTGGATTTTATAACACAAATGCTGTTAAAATGTTTAATTTATTTCATTGAAATTGATACTTTTACAAAAAACCATTAAATTTCCTAGAACCCAAAACTAACAGCCATGACTATAAGTTTTAAGTTATAAAATCAACACCAGCACCTTTTCCCTTTGCTATGTTGTGAGGTTAAAGTGTTTAAGTAGAATTAAAAGATTTGGGGAAAAAAAAACAATAACCGATTTTTTGATAAATACTTCTTAGGTTGAAACCATTCTTTGAGAAAACCAAATTAACTCATATTATACCGAATAGAGAAAACTGAAGATTGTGTTGATATCAGAGAGAACTTTACTACTTTGTTACTAAAAGGGAGTTACTGGCCATAATTGGATAACTTTGGGAAACTATATAGAGAAATTATTATCGGCATCAAAATTGTTGGTTGTGTATCTACAGAATTTTGTTGCGGAATATTAACACATAGCCAGCAATAAGAAATTATTTTTCTTGCAATAGAAATTTCACAACCACACCAAAAAAATTCGATTGGCAAAGAATTTGATTGAATAAAACACACATCAAAGATTGACATTGTTTAAGCTCATCTTCAAAATTAATTTAAAAAAAAAAAAATAAATGGTTAACAGTCAGGTATTTTTGGTATTCTGTGTTACTTTACTCTGCCCAGTCTCTCATTCATGGTTTTAAACAAAAAACAAGAAATTCAACGCAATAAAAAGACAAACACGTACTGAAAGTTAGATAAAACACTATACATATAATGAGAGAGGGTGAATAATGAAAGAAAAAAGCGAAAATAACAATATTTGTTATAGTTTTTACAAAATAAGACCATACGATAAGAATTAGAATTTCACTGCTGACTAAAATCAAAAAAATGAATTGAGTACAATGCTGACACTTATGCTTTTGTTCAATTTACTCAATACAAATAAGAATTGTTTCACAATATCTATGAATAATATATTAAATTTTAATATCAGTAGCATAGTGAAACACATTCCACATAATGAAGCAATTAATATGGATATTCTACTTTCTGCACCTATCGCGTTTACGAAGCTGCAATATTAACCATGAGAGATAAGTTCCATTTACGGTCGAACATGATTAGTTGGCATAAATGTTGAATAAAATTAAGTATTTCTAAAGACTCAATTATTAATGAAATCTGATATAAATGTAGCGAATGTCTTATATTTTTTTTTGCCTAAAATTAGGTTAGAGGTCTATATTCGCTCTAGTCGAATCTGATAAAACCCTTCACCATCATGTACATGGCTATAGTGACTACATAGTAGCCCAGATTTCAGTTTTATTGTTATGAGCCATTTTATTTTATTATTTCTGACGCCATCCTTGAATTTGTATTTTTAAATAGTTGGGTGTATTCTACTAGTCAAACTCTGTGATACCCATATTGATAGGGTTAAGAAAAAAAGTTTTCCGCCATTTTGTTTAGGACATCATCTTGAATTTTAACTGTTTCATAGTTTATTGTACTCTGCTAGTCAAGCCCTTTTATTTGATATCAAAATTAATGGGGGTTGAAGGGGGTTCATTTTATATTACTACATTTATTATAGGAGATTTTGAATTGGCCGCCATCATGGAGTTTAAAATTAAATATTTTAAATATTCTGCTAGTCGAGCCCCTTTTTTTGCTACCCTTTTTGCTTCTTTCTGTTATCCAGAAGTTAAAAAATCGATGTTTATTTATAAATTTTTAGGAAAAACATCGAAGTTGATGGATTTTCGTGCTTATATCTCAGTTAGTTTCCAACCGATTTATCAGTTTTTCTTATAAATAATTTTCCGTACCACAACTTCTAGTTTGGTGTTTTAAGTATGTTCAAAAATAAATTCGGAGCTTTAGCAACTTGATATATAATAAAAAATAGATAAATTTTTAAAAAATATTTATGCCTATAACTTTGCATATTAGTGACAGATTTGTCAAATATTTTTTAAGAATAGCCCTTGAAGTATATCATATCTGCAAATAGTATCAAACGATTCTAAAAATTATCCTAGGGCTGAAAAATATTGATTTTTATGGTAAAAATATGAGAGAAAATAGAGGCAGTCTTGTTTATTTGCTCATATCTCCAAAAGTTATAGGGCGATTGCGCTAGATTTCAATAGCAGTTTATTCCAGGACATTTAAAAAAATTGATTTCCCTAGACATAAAAAATATATACTTCAGGGAGTCCATTGGCCTAACTACAGCATTCTGCGGGGTGCAATGCCCCACATAATTGTTCCCCAAGACTTAAGAAGAAATTAACTAAGTATTATAAATATAAGACTAAGTCAGTTTAGGATTTTACATAAAAAAATTTTAAAAATTTATTAAAAAATTTAAATAAAAATTTAAATTTATAAATTTTTAAGTCTTATTTTTGCCACACCCAGAAAATATTTGTAGCTACGCCAGTGATTGGATCGGAAATGAATATTGAAGAAACTATAAGCGAAATGACAAAACTATATACACATACCTTTGGCACCAAAGGTGGTACCCTAGATAGTGGAATTTGTTGTATAGATACCTAAATTTCAATATCTTCAAAATTCTAACAAATTTGTATTTTCTTTTAGTATCCCTTAACCCTACTTAGTCTGTTTTGTTACTAGTTTAGTTAATTTTTGTTCTTAACCATTTAAGTCAGGTAGTTGAATATTTGTAGAGGTTTTTCTTGTGACTGTTTTTTAATTTAGATCATTAAGTAATTAGTGTGACATTTTTGTATTCTCTTTTTTTTATTATTATTATTAAACAGTCTAAAATAGTAGGAAATAAACGTTTATTTATCAACAAATATTGGTTTTTGTTTAAACATTTTGAAAAGCGATTAATTTCGATTTAATATACTACAAAAAAAATGGGCCCTACAACAAAAGTTTTGAAAGAAATATTCAAATAGTAAACGTTTAATACGGTAAATGAAAAGGTAACATTGATATGTATCACCAACTGGTTTTTTTTTTGATATTTTATATGTTGGTGTTATAGATAACGTGGCTCTAAAGCAAAATGAAATATTATTTCGATAACAAGCGTTTAAACATTTGTTTTGACAAATCTAGAAATAAGACACAAAAGTAAAAATAAAACAAAAAATTGAATTAAATCAAATTAACACCAAAGCGTAGAAAAGTTGAAATATTTAAGAAATGTTTGTTTATTTTTAATTTTAATTTTAAATTTAACCTTAAGGTATGCTTTTCGTCTGGCATAAGTTTTGAAGGTGTTAAAGGTGTTTCTAAAAGTTGTGTAATGCAGCTGACACAGTTACAAATGTTTGATAGGCGAGAAAATGTCTTAAATAAATTTTGTGTGTGTATGTGTGTGGTCTGTGGGTGTTTTGCAATTCGATCATGTTTTATTGGCAATAAAATAGCACTTGATGTTTACTTAAGGCTGGTTATATTGCTTTAATATAGAATTTAGCTAATTTGGTATTAATTAAATGACAAACAACAAAAATTGTTTTGAAATTTAAGCAAAAATATAAGGAAAAAAAAAACGAAAAAATAAAGTCCAAATTGCCTACACTTAAAGAGCATAATTACGTTAAAACATTTTTGGTTTTTCTTTTTAGTACATGCCTGGGCCATTTACAGTCACAAGAAAAAGAGAGAGAGAGAGGGAGAGACAACCTATCAAATGCTGTCAGACACACAATCAGTTAGATGGCAAGATTGTTAGATAAATTTAGAAAAACCTAAGAAAAACAAAAACAAAAAACACAGTCAGCTTTGTGAAAAATGTCTGCAGGTATTGTGAAATCGTTTTCACTTTAAGGCGAAAAAATTATTACTTTACAAGAAATCAAATTGCAGCAGTCGTAGTTACAAAAAAGAAAACACAATTACAACAAATCGAAACATATCGAAATTAAAAAAAAAAAGATTTTTGCAATTAAAAATCTTAATATGGTTACAGAAATTGCAACGCGTTTTAATTTAATGAAAAACTAATTGCAAAGCAATTTGCAACGCGTTGTTGCCACAACATATACTCTCACAATAAACATTATCGAAAAAACAACAACAACAACAGCACACATTCATACTTGTGGTGCTTTTTTATTTCATTTATTTACTTTTTTGTTTAAAAATTCAAACCAGACTTGTGATTTACTAACAAAAAAATTAAAAAAAATATCAAACTTAAGTTTACCAACATTTTATAGCTTTTAACCAATAATGACTGGTTTATAATGGCTGATGGTGTCGATGACGACAACTACAACTATTTACAAACGACTACGATGATGATGCTGCTGGCAGACATTTCATCACTCTGTCAATAATGTGGTTTATTGTGTGGCTTATTTTGTTACAATACCTTAGAGAGATTGCAAATTAATTGAAATCAACAAAACTGAAATACCTGTGGATACAAACAACAGCAATGTGAACAACATGTTGTTGTTGTTGTTGATGCAATACATACATATAAATGTGTTTGCTGTTTTGTTTATGGAAGAAAATTGTTGTAACAATTTAAGGTAAAAACGTATCATAATACTATTCCTAATTGACAATTGACAACAAACTATACACATACACTCATACATATTAACATTTATGTATGTATTCAACAACTGACAACAACAATTAAGTAAATTTCCAAATTACGCTAAAGAAATAAAGAAAACGTTGTTCAGTTTCAGTTTCAACTTCTTCTTTTCTTTTTTTAAACGAAATTTGCACTTTTATTGATTTTTCCTAGAATTTTCTAGCGATAAATAGATAGACACATACATAGATAGATAGATAAATGGATAATTGCTGCTTTGCCAGCCATAGTTTTTAATTAATAAGCGTTATATGATGTGTGTAGTTATTAAAATTCCTTGATATCGTAGCAATTCCTTTAACTATAACTTTTCACTGTCTTGCTTGCCATTTATTTGTATGTAATTATGGCTGTTTAACTAGTTCTTTTTCGTTTTCGTTTGTTTGCCATCATTTATATCTCACTTTACATGTTTGTATGATTCAAATAGCCCTGTTGATGTTGTAGATGTTTTCCCATTTCATTTTATCATTTAACTTGAGTTTAATGTTCATTTTAACCAGCCAAGTTAAGATAAGATGTTTAGGCTTTGAGCTGAAAATGCGTGTATGTTTATTATGAGTGAATAAAAAAAAATTTAAAAAATCCGGACGGACACGTAAACTTACAAACACACAGCTGTAAATACCATTTTCATCCTACTCACGTTTTCAGTTTAACGTAGCAATGACATGGGCAACGTTTTTTTTTTTGCTGGTGCTCATTCAATGTTTCTTTTCTTCTGCCACATTATCGAAAAGAGTGAAAAGAAATATATAAACCCATTTAGTTGACAAAAAATAAACAAAAAAAACAACGCAAGTGAGGGTACAGAGGAAAGGATAATAAGCCTCATTGTGTAATCGAGGCTTACAAGTATGCGTGACTTATAAAATTCGTTTAAAATTGCCAGATAAATTGTATTTTAGAAAAAAATATATTTATTTCTAGCTATCAACTATAAATTACATCGACTAATAAAACTAAAGCACTTTCTGAAGTTAACACAAATTTAAATAATCGCAAACTAATCTGTCATGCATTTGAATACCGTCCGAAGCTAAACAACAAACCCTTAATGTCTAACCTATTCGTATTTAAGGAAAGACGCTCCTAATTTTCTTCATATGTGACCTTCTTCAAGAAAAGGTACCTAGAGTGTCGAAAAACGGGTTTGGACTTAAGAGTGGAGTCTGGTACCCAAAAGGGTATAGAATAAGATGAAATAAGTTACATTTCTGATAAAAATTTATTTACCCCATAAAAACGTTGTTGCGTCGGTCACTGGTTGCGGCTTAAGGATCAAGTATCGAGATCATAAAAAACAGAGCAGCAACAATAGCAAAGGTATTGTCACACTAAAAGTGAAAAAGAATATGTCACCACATAAGCATGACGTCACCAAAGACAGCACCCAATCATAACTAACCATACCAAATAGCATCTCCCAACTGAAGGTGTGTTCACAGTGATAATGCGTTATGAAACTTTAAATGCGTTTTGCTCAAAACTTAATTTTCACACACTAGGTCCCTTTTCTCGGAGAAGGTCACATATGTTATCACTGACTCAACTAGAATATTTTTCTGGGGAGAGATATGGCGCACTTTGAAAAAATTACTAATAAAATGTACACAATATTGTGAGAAAAAATTAAATTCTAGGCTAGACTAGAGACGATCTAGGAGGGCCTAAAACATAAAAACAAAATAAGTGCAAAAATTTTCGTTTCTTAATGAAAATATATTGATTTTTGTTAGCAATAATCTTGGGAACCCGAAAGCATAGGCCCAATTGAATAACAAAAGAAAAAACGCTTCCATGACAATCGGTTCTACGTTCCGGAACTTCACGAGTTGAACTTGACCAGGAATTTTCAACCCAGCAACAGCTGTATCAGACAAAAGTTTTTCTCCTCAAAGGAATTTTTAACGGCAGCAGAGCTGTTATAACAACAACAATAAAAAAAACATAACTTTGATGCTAATAAACCAAAGTTATTATATGATGAACAATAAAATCTAGGTTAGAGTAGCGTAGATGCATTAGGAAGCCTTTTCGTACTATTGTTCATACTTTCAAGACAGGAAAGAGGAAAGAAATAATGAAAGGAACAAAAAATAAAAACGTTTGGCTAAAGAAAATAGTGAAAAAAATTTATAACAAAGAAAGTCTTTGAAGGACTCTGCCTAACAAGTACTTTCCTTTGTATTGCCCATCTCTGAGCCATCCAATTTTCATAATAAAACCGATGATATAACTTAAACCTGAGTTATTGCTTAACGTTTAACAAACATTATGGTTCTATATTCTGGGGCAGTGGCTGTACAGTTTCCCTTTCCTGCTTATTCTCAGACATCCTAAAACAATCTGCAGTGCCGTGATTTCAACTGCTAATACTTGCTCTTACAAGACAAATGTCCTGTAATAAACCAAATAGTTGCTTTCAGAATTATCCTACTCCAGTCCTGTAGTACCTTAGTATTTTCTAAGTTTTTACTTGGCACTAATGCCCATGACACTTTGCAGTCATGTAATTAAGAAAGTTTAAACATCAGCTAAATTAAATTTTTATTTCTTATAATAAAACTTATAAGACCTTTAAATTTAGAAATTGTGTTTAACTAACTGCTAAATATAAGAATTTAACAGCTTAAAGTAAATAAGCTTGGCGTAACTGTATTTTATTTGTTTGTATTTTGGTATGTCAGCCATAAAAGCAACAAAACTTTCCTTTCAAATTACAAATATTATTTTAATACAATATTTGCTTTTACGTAGCTTTTACTATTTTTCATGGCCACTTAAAAGGCGTTTGCTAATTAATGTTTTCATTTGATCCAAAACAAAAAAATAAACTGTACAAGTGATTAGTCTATAAATGCCATACAAATATCATCAGTGTTTATTAATAATAATCTTGCTAATTGCTTTGACAAGTTATGTAGATAGACAAATACAAATAGAAGTAATTTTACTGTACAAAAAGGAATGTCTGTACTTGTGAATGTGTGAACGTGTGACTAAACATATGTACTTATGTATGCGTAGAATTTATGTGTACCTGGTCATACATGCAAATTATTTCAAACATTGACAAGCTGGCACCTCTATGCAAATAAAAAAGATTACAAGAAAAAAGCAGCAATAACAGCAACTTGTCTAATACTTATTAGCAAATTAACGCAAATTACAACAATTGTCAACAAATGACTAACACAAGTTTTACTTCATCCATTTTTTTTCTCTTTCTATTTATGGCCTCCATTACGAATCAAATCATTTGTGAGAACACAAGAAAAAAATAAATTGAAAAATGCAATATTTCTTTAAAGCAGGGCTAAATAAGAGAAATGCTTGCTGTATGGCGTGCAAAACATTAATATATATTTTCTTCTTTGAAATAAAAATTTCTTTCTTAATGCAGAAGCTTCTAAATTAATCATGACAAAATTTCACAAAAGAAGACACAGACACACAAAATGGAAAAGTTACTATGGCTAAATAGCAAAACAATAACAGTGGTGACTGTTTAGCTGGATCTCTTGGACATTTTATTAAACATTTTTTTTTAGCAATTTAAAGAAAGGATACTTTAAACTGAGGGAATCGTTTAGGTAGGTAGGTAGGTAGGTAGGTAAGGCTGGTGCAAAGTTACCCTCACACCTTCACTCGGAGACCATTACGGTCCATTGTGACGCCTTAATAGAGAGAAGAATAGAATACGAATAGAAATATTTAGGATAGAAGAGAGAGAGAAGAAGACAATTCCAGAGTCTCCGGCGGGAATCGAACCAGCAATCCCCAAACTAGCAGACCAGCATACTACTGACTAGTCCACAGGGGCACTCAGGAAATCGTTTAAGTCCAAACATTTTTTTATTTATAATTTTGTATACCCCTACACCACTCTATTTAGAGCATTGATCTCAATAACCCTCAACAACACCGATTGCCTTAAAATCCCTTTGTGAATCTCGTAAAGATGGTGTATCCTTCTGACTATGCAAACCTTATAACCCAAGTACAGGTTACAATTTTAAATAGAATTTAATCGCATAATGTATTACATAAAGTTAGAGCTCAAGACCTGAAAATATTTAATTTGTTTTGATGGCAATCGTCACAAAATAACGCAAAGGCCATATAAGAATTTCGCCTCGAAGTTGGACTCTAACTTTTAAAATTGGCTTAAAAAATAAAATTGTTCTAAGGAACTTTACAACTTTGTAAATAATGGTGGTATTGCTATGTTAAAGAGTTCCTGAGATTTGATGTAGCTTTAAGTAGAGGTGGTAAAATTTGTGTACATTAGACATACTGTAACTCTCTGGAAACATGAAGACTATGAAATTTCTTATTCGTTATAATAGTGATATTCAATTGGTGCATTCACAAGAAATTCCCAAGTGTCGTATTGTCATAAAGTAATAAGTTCACAAAAATTTTAAAAGTTATTGAATAGTTGTTTATTGTTAAATTTTGAGACCATTTTAAATTTTTTTTAAATTATGACATTATGACCATACGACAATACGACACTTGGGATGCCTTGTGCATTAATCGAAATAAGGTCTTATGTTAAAGCATATATGCCTTGTGATTTAAGTGGTAGCAGTCGGCACATTATTAGTTTAGGTTTACTTTTAAACACCACCAATCTCAAAACATCCTAAAAATCGGTTTCGAAACAAAAAAGTTTCATGACAATAAAAATTTTGCTTCTTATTTGACCTTAGGCTCCATATAAGGGTCAATCTTTTAAATTCCAAATCCCCATAATATTTTTAAAAATAGTACTGGAAATGATACAATTTAACACAAATAAGTTCTCCAATAAACTCAAATCTTTGTATCAAATTTTAAAATATCATATTTGCTACATAATTTGTCCTTCCGGAAGTCTTCTAGGCATAAACTAACACATTACAATTAAAACTTGGCACCAATAATGAATACGTTTTGGTGTAATGTGATCCGGTTTGACTTTCTTTTATAAATTATTTGAGCTTTAAACAAGATCTAAATTAATTTTTGTAAATTTCCTGTTCTAAGTCCGCTTAAGGAGCCCCTACTGTAGTTGCATGGCTTTAACAAATGGTGTTAAAAGTTATGCATGTCAAGACTTTAAGTATTTGTTTTGTTCAGTTTTTTTCCTCACTTTGTATGTTTTTTTTTGTTTTCGTTTTTCTTTTTGGCTTAAATTTGCTGCACATAATTGCGTGTTTTAAAGGTGGGTTGTTTGCTGTAACTTTTTAACAAAAGTGTTGTAAAAAGGAAACCAGCAACAACAGAGAACCAACAAGACACACCTACTAGTTTTTCTAAACAATTAATTGTTGCTATAATTGCACACACCAACACTGCAATAAAGCAAATACATAAAAACAACTTGCAACTTAGATTAAACCTTAAACCAACCAAAAAAAAAAAAAAAAGGAAAACAAAAAGTGGAATGTTTGAAAAAAGCTGCATTTCTAGATAATTTATCACAGTTGAAGATAGAAAATGTATGGTGTTTTATGGCAGCCGTAATACAAAAATAAGTAATTAAATTTGATAAGAAAAAGTAACCGCGCGTGTGAGAAAAGTGTGTGGCAAAGTGTTATCTATTTATCTGGGAAAAAGCTGTTTTCTTTTTATTAAAAAAATTATCTTAAACGAAATTGTATCAAAGTTAAATTGTTTTTATATTTTATTACTTTTGCAGCTAATTAAGTGTTGGAACAAAAAGACAATTACTTTAATAATCAGGTGTAATATGTCAAGTCTTATAGCTGTGTGTCCCTCTATTCTTTTACAAACAGTAGTCAGTGAGGAGCTAAATATGTACTTGTGTGTTTGTTTGTTTAATACAATGTACCGACTTGAAAGCAAATGACCGACTTGTGCCGCTTGTCAAATATGTATTTCTTAAAACAGTTTTAGTTTTTCGATTACGTAAGTGGTTGGATTTATAGGAGTGTGTGTCTTGTCTCATCTTATCATAATGAAAAATCTGACAGTATTTGTTGGGCTTCAAAAACCGTTCAATTCAAACATCTTCAAGTGTCCTTTTGTTTTTATATTAAAAAACAAAAAAAAAAACAGAAATAACGAGAGAAAAAAAAAGGCTTTAAATACTTTACACACTTTGACAGCGACACTCACACTAACAAAGTTTTTCAAAAATGTTGCCCAACGTGTATTTTTCTTTATTGTACGTGTGTGTGTTTAAAGAAGACGAACTGTTGACAGCGATAACCTGCTGTGTGACAAAACACTCGACTATCGCATCGATAAAGGAAAATAATGTGACAGGTAAAAGTCTCTTTGAAGTAAAAGAAACAACCAAAAGACTCTTTAAGAAATGTGTTACAACATACACTAATAAGAAAATTGTCACCTGTTTTTGTCAAATGGGAGAGATGTGTTACACACTCACTCGCAGACGGCAGGATAAAAGAAAAGTAAAATTAACCAAAAATAGAAAATTATTAACGCTTAAAGCGAGCTAAAAATCTAACAAATAAAATTGCTTAGAAATAAAACAATGAAGAATAAGTTTAACGATCAATATGTTTGTATGACAAATTTCAAATTAAAGTTTAGCTTTAAAGCAAAATATTAAAAAAAAAATACACTTAAAAAACATACAAAAATTTATTGTTAAATATATTCCACAAAAAAAAAAAACTTTAAGTTTTTGTTCAACTAAATAAATAACGTTTATTTATAAACTAACTTTCCTATAAATTACCAACTTCTGCTTATGACCACATAAAAACAACGAAATTATTTCAATTAAAAAAATTTTAATAGAGAAAAAAGTCCGGAAATTCTTGTATAAAGGGTTTGTTATCAGTGTAGCCACACTTCGAAAATGAACACTGACACTGACAAAGTGTTTGCAGTTTTTTTTCCGCAAGTCTATAATAAGAAACTCAAAGTGACCCTTTTAATGTGAGAAAATGTCTAGAAAACATTGGTTTTTGCTCATTTTAATCATATGCAAAATGCAAAATATTGCAAGTTTTTCTATGCAGATTTCTTGCTCAAGTGTGAATTGTGCATTTTGTGTAGAACAACAACAACAACCACAACAACGAAACATGAAAACAAATGATAAAAAAATCTAAAAGTTTTTACACAACACTTTTTCTCCTGTTCAAATGAATTTAATGAAACAATTGTCAGATTTTTATTACTGCAATGGCAGACTAAATAAAATTTTAAATGGACACAACAACAACATCAACAACACATAATAGTTTTGGTCTTCATAAATTGCAATTTATGAGACAATTACTGTGTTTTTTTGTTCAAAATGTTTTTATTGTTGCAAGTAATCACAATAACAATTAGAATGGAGGGGCTTGAAATAAAAAAAATTAAATTCTCCCTAAATTTGTATTGTTCCAAGAGGGTGTTTGTTTGTAAAAAAAAACAGCCCGCATTTTTTACATTCAATGGCTGCTTAATACGAGAGCGATCCATTAATTAAACGATTAATGAGGAAGAAACCATTTGTAAAATTGTTTAAACAAAATGATTGCTTTTGTTTTATTTCAAACACACACTCACACCTATTAATGCACACTGGAAAATGTTAATTAAGAAAAAAAAAGTATAACTTACCTCCTCCGCCAAAACCTTGTCCGGGAAATAAGCCTGGTGGACCAAAGGGTGGCATTTGTCTAGCTCCTGGCCAAGGTACACCAGCTCCGCCAATACCACCCCAGGCTACAGCAGCTGCAGCTAAAGCACTAAATGGCGTCGGCCTGATGGGCACATGACCGGAGGCAGCCAATGCGGCGGGTGTTAATAAATGAGGTGAGTTGGGCAGAGAATGATGGCCAACGGGTGATTTACTAGAATCTAGGCCATCAGGTGTGGAACGCGGAGAATCATCAGCATTCATATCCTCGATATCCACTATCGAATCCTCTTCTTCATCCTGTTCTAGATCGTGATCATTTAACTCATCATCGTATTCCAATTCAGAGTCTATGGAAGAACCGATGGGCGAATGACGTTCGCTTTTCGCCGTCGGTTGTGTGGAGGTAGTTGAATTGACATTGCACTCCGTATTGGTCGTAGAACTGGCTGATGAAGCGGGCGGTGTGGTGGTCGAGTGATTGTTGCTATTTGGTGAGGGAGAGGAATTGGTTTGTATGATTAGCGATGCTGCAGATGGCATGCCACTGGGATTAAGCGGGTGTCTTAGGTGATTAGGCAAATGATGTGTTAAATGAGCTGGTCCATTGGGATTGCTAGCACCTACAGCAGCTGCCGCCGCTGCCATAGCAGCCGCATGCTGATGTTGGACATGAGCCGCCGCTGCCGCTTGGGCAGCATGCAACAAGTTGGCATGGTGGGCCATGGCTACGGAATGAAACTGGGAATGTTGCTGCGGCTGGTTGTGCTGCTGGCTGTGATGTTGATGATGCTGCTGGTGATTTGGAGAGGCAGGTGATGAGTTAGATTCATGCGATATTGGTGAAGTAGCGGCCGAAGGTGTACTTGATAAGTTTGTGGGTGCCGTTTGTGAGCCATTGTCGCCACTGCATGGAGGTGTGCGTGGTCTGGTATCGGCCAGCAGGGAGGCCACACTAAAATTACTAAGTCTTGATGTTGTTTTGTTTATAGCATGTTGGGAATGTTGTAAATTCCTTAAATGCTGTTGATGGGCCATTATTAAGGCCGAGGGCGAGGTGGGTGTAGCGGCGCCCAGTGTTGCTGCGGTAGTTGTAGTATTGAGCGGTGTGACCACAACTGTGTTAGAGCTAGTTGTAGTATTCATAGCTGTTTGCGGCGGTACCGTCGGGCTAGTCATATTCGCACGTAAACCAGTAACTGTCATTCCTGAAGATGACAATTTCAACATAAAGTTTTTAGTTTAAAGGTTAAATTAATTTCCGTAACAGTCTTTTTAATATGTTTTTGATTAAGACCCACTATATTGATTTTCTGTTTAACTGGAGATTTGTTGTTCCTTTTTTTAGTATTTTTTAAATTGCACTTTTTTATAAATATTTCCTTTTGAAAACTTATTTATTTATTTATTTTTTTTTTGTTAAACATTAATTTCGTAGCACTTGTAGTAGTATACTTTTCATTAGGTATACCCCCAATAATTGTAAAATTTGTTTTTAATTAACTAATTAATTTTTGCTAATTTTTATATTGTTTGCTTGTCATGTTTTTGAAAGGCAAAAAAAATCACACACACTTGTAAAATATTTTTTAATTCTTTTGCCTGTTTTTGTTTTTAAGACAAATTAGTTTAAGCGCTCAATGACATTAGACACATCTTACTGAGATCACGACTGTTCAACAACTGAACTGTTAAAGTATCCACATGAAATCTCGGTTCATTCACTTAAAAACACACAGATACACTGCACACTAAACTTAATACTCACAGATACTCAATTATTCTCCCCAAATTGCCATAGTGTGTAAACACTATTAAACAAGGTGGTTGAAGAAACACAAAAACTGTGGTTCAATTGAACACAAGTGTAATAGAAATAGACTATAAAAAAAGTATATACTCTTTCACTCTTGTTGAGATTAGTTTAAATAAACACCATTTTTATATTAGCTGACACTCTTTTCAAAAGCATTACTATTGTTATCTCTTTTTCCCGATAGTCTTCCCTCACTCTTGTTATAATGCCATTAAGCATATGTTGAGGTGAATTAAGTGTTTTCTCCTTGTGTAAAGGAAGAGCAACGCCCCCTTGATTATGCACCGTGGTGAATTTTACTGACTGCTCACTTTTTTTTCTATGCATTAATAAAAGAGGGGCAATTTATTCATGTATAATGGACGGACAACAACTACAGCAAATTTGCTAATGACTCCATCTGTTGTTGTTTTATATGGTAGATGATGTAGTATCACTTTATCTCTTTTTAACTACAATATAATTACTGTTTCTTCACTTACTCTTTTTTTCCATGCATGAAACAACAACATTGCAGGGGTTTATAGGAAAGCAGGCAAAAAGTTTAAACTCTATTATTTTTAACAGCCATTGTGGTTTTTAATAATTGCAAATTGTAGTTGAAAAAAGGTGTAAAAGTGGCTTTTGTTTGAATTACTAACCCAAGCAATTTAAAAAGTGATTATTTAGTAGGTAGTTGTTGTTTTTTTTTGTTTCTATTTTTAATGTTAACTAGGTAGTTCAGATAATTTTGTCACCTTGTTGTTGTAAGGCTTCCCGTGTCAGTTTGTTTTATTGAAAATTTTAGCCTTAAGAAAGATGTTTTTTCGTAATCCTTGACTGTGTTTAAATTGATGTAAAATTTATTTTCTTTCAGAACAGTTAAGAAAAAATTAATTATCAATTACCCAGCTGCTCTTGAATAACAAAAAAAAATTTTATTTATACAAAAAAGATAAATATTTAATTCTCCCCTTGTTAGCAAAAAATGCTATCTCTTTCTGTCATTATTGTTAATAAAACTTTGTTTGTAATTTTTTTGATTGCATTAAATACGTGCCAGTATTATAGAGTTGTCAGTGTTTTAGACAGACGATGTGATTTTCCTGCAATCGTTATACATATGTAGCTATCCCCAAACACATTCTCTCTCTTTTACTCTCTTTTCTTTGGCGCACTACTGTTTGTTTTTGGGGCCACTAAGTCTGTGTCTGTGCTTTTTTTTAATTCCCTCAATTTCGTTATTCTGAGAGTTAGTGAGAGAATTTTATAGAAAACCATTTAAACACAAGTAAAAAAAGTGCTTAATTTGGTTGTCATATCAGTGGAAGGATTAATTGTAAAACTAATTAAGCCATAAAAACAATTAAATACAAATTACAATAAATGAAAAAATAATTCAAGAATATGGAAAAAGTTGTGAGCAACTTGAAAACAATTTGTGGAAAATCTGCCTATAAGACTTTAAATGAATTTAAAATGGATAGGTACCTAACTATTTAAGATATTTTGTTAGATATTTTCATTAGTGTAAAAGGTATGTATTTTAAAGAAATATGTATGAATGTATCCATGCATGGACACATATCCTTTAAGCATTTAAAAAGGTGAATATTAAAAAGTGAAGTTTTCCGTCGCAAAATAATGAAAAGTGCATAGACATAAGAATAGATATTTTAATTACGATAGTTTCTATTAATTTTTTATGGATTAGGTAGGAATGTGTGTAACTAATACAATTTTAAGTTTAAAAAAGTTTGAAAAAATTTTAAATTTTTACATGCTTTACAAAAGCCGTTACTACCTTATATTCGGTTGAATCCAGTTGTGCTTTGGGTATTCCCTTATCGAAGGGTAAGCAGCTAATCTCGCATCGATTCTATTTGGATGCTAAGGAGAGATGGGTGAGAGAACCCACTTGTTTGGAAACCAGAAAGATCTGGCCTGACATGGATGTGCATAGGACGCAATATGCAGTGAATATGCCCCGAATCCACCTTAGGAACCTCATAGCGGTCATTACCGGACACTGGTCTATAGGTACACATGCGAAAAAGCTGAATATCCGTTACAACGACTTCTGCAAAAGTTGCGATAACGAGGAAGAGGAGGAGACGACTGAACATCTTCTCTGTAATTGTCCTGCATTCGGGGACCAGAGACACCAGATACTTGGTCAGCGAATACTAAGTAAGTAAAACTTGTCTTTCTGCAGTTGATCTGGGAAAAATCCACACCTTCGTAAACAGGGCAGGATGGCTGAGGAACGATGGCCAGAGGACATAGACGAACGGTCGTTGGTGCCTACGGTATCACAACGGGACCCTCGGAGGACCCAAGTGAGCTATGCCTTCGGGCGGCTGCCGGATCTAACATAACCTAACCTACATGCTTTACCACATTTTACTATTAATAGTGGCAGCAGTTTTTTCATAAGATTTTTTATCGTCTGTGATACCAAGAAACATTTATACAAAATACCACATATAATAAGTGCTTATATAATTGGTTCGGTCCAGTTGTTTAAAATTATTTTCGCTAAGATTTTCATTAAGAATCATTACCTGAATTAAATTTTAAATAAAAAAAGTGCGAACTTATGCACAAAAGTCTGAGCATTTGGGTGATTCGTTATTGTGATAACATAAAAAAGAAAATATTCCTTAATCGTCAAAACTGTTATTCAGATTTATTTGAGGCTTGTTTCAATTTGAATGTATCACTGTGGTTCTTTTTGAAAAAAAATTAATAAATATGAAACTTTAAAGTTTTAAAACTATTTATCTGATTTGCATGAAACAAAAGGCGTTGTTGTACTTAAGAAACTAATTTGTTTGATCGTTATTTTGAGAAACCATGTTTCATGTAACTCCGCGGTGGTTAAATTTTAAAAATTCGGTTTAAAAACCTTTTGATGCTTGTAATTAATGTAAATGTATATCGACTTGAAAGATTTTTTGCTTGTGGTATTTTTTGATCAAAAATAAAGAAGAAAAACACATATTTGCAGTGTTAGGGTAAAATATATTTACAACTTTTATAATTTTTCTCCCAACGTTTCTTTTTTGGTTTTTAATCAACAGTTTCTTCAATGAATTCCGGAAAATTTTCTTTAAAATAGTTTTAGATTGTTTGCTTAATGGGATATAATTACCTTTTCTAGCTTTAGGAGTTCAGTATTAAAAAGTATTTAATAAATAAATTTAAAACAAATTATTTAAAAAAAGGTTTCTTTTTATAAATAAATTCTTATAAATATTTCATTTCATATTTAAACCATGGCTCAAAAAAACAAAAGACTTAAGCTCTAAACACATAGACGCCAGCAGACTTCACAACTTCATGGCTTCAAATGCTGCCAACTTCAAATGCTGCTCTGAAGTCAGCTTCATCATTATTTTGAAGACAGCAACAACATAATAATCAGCTGATGTGCATTTTAGCAATACAAATTTCAGGGATGCCGCATATATATTTTATTATGAATAAAATTAAAGTTATTGATAAAAAAAAATGTAATTATATCACGAAAAACTATAAAAACACATACATTTGTTTCTTTATTGTATTTTTGTAATGTTCTTTTATGTTTAATATCAAAAATAAGTTTTTGTTATTTTTTTCCAATTTAATATATGTAATGGCAACACTATATTTGTTCTTGCTGCCCGTCAAAATAGAAAATAGCCTAAGTTGGCAGCAGCAGCAAATGCTGTTGTGCAGTCGTGCTGCTGTGCTGCCGTCAAAATAATCGTTTTCATTTAAACACATGGATTTTATTTTTGACATATTGCTGCTTGCTGTCTGCTGTCGTCTATGTGTTTAAAGCATTATTTAAATTCAATTTATTTAAAAGGTATAATACCCTGTTCAGACAGATATTTTTAATTGCTTCAATTTAGTGTTGATTGAGCAATTAAATTAAGTGTTCAGACATACTCAATTTATCTTACTCCATTAGCATTTGATAGCTGTAAAATACGATGTATTGATACCAAATCAAATAATGCCTTCTTTTCAGTGTTTTTCCTGTTGATAAAATATATTTACAATTATATTTTTACATATATATACTTAAATGTATGTATTTGAATTTATTTAAAAATTTTTTTCAAACATTTTCCATTTTCTTAATTTTTATTTTTTGTATATTTATTTGTTTGACATTAGAAATGCCACCTACAGAATTTTCTTCTCACTGAACATACTTCTCAAGAGTTGTATTTCGAGTTTTAGACAATAAGTGAAACAATAAAGTATTAATTGCTCAATTTAAAAAAAAAAATTTAGTATGGTAAATTGACCACAATAAGGCCTTTAATTGCGATAATATTATAAATTGACAATTAAGGCGCCTGTGTGAACATAGTATAATAAGACCAAAAAAACTTGACAACTAAATTTTCTTAAAAATGTAACAAAGTGAAGGAAAATATAACCAAAATTATTTTGATTCTATTAAATTTGTTTTTTTTTATTTAATATTTTAATGCAAAAAAACAAAATATATAAAAAGCGATTTTTTTTTAAATTCATACTGTGTTGAGAAAAACAAAATTTTAGAAGTTTTTAAAACAAAGTTTTGGCAGATCAGACATAATGGGAAGCATTTTGATTTTTGCACAATTCTTTTGTTTGCATAACATTGTTAATTGTTTGGAACTCAAGCTTAATTATACCCTTCACCTGTGGTGCACAAGGGTATATATAGCTTTGTCATTCCGTTTGTAATTTCAACAATTTTCATTTCCGACCCCATAAAGTATATATTTTCTGAAAGCTTATGAATAGGGGAGTCGATTAAGCTCTGTCAGTCTGTCCGTCTGTCCGTGTGTATGTTGAAATCAACTTTTTGAAGCCCCCCGACATAGGTTGGACCCGGGTAAGGTATTAAAATATCAGAAATATTCGGGAGTAGATCGGTATTGAAAATCAGAAACATCAGTACATAAACAACTGAGATATGAGCAAAAACCCACGACCACCTCGATTTTTTTTTCACAAAAACAACATTACAACAACAACATACATACATACAAACGTGTTTACTGGTTAGAGAAAACGTGGCATCGAATCCCAGCTGAGCCAAAAAATTTTTTTTTAAAATTTTTTTTTTATTTTTTTATTTAATATTTTATTTATATTTTTATTATTTTTTTTTAAATATTTTGTTTATTTTTTTTTATATATATTATATACATAATATTTTATTTTTTAATTTTTTTTTTTTAATTTTTTTTTTTTAAATTTTTTTTTTCTTTTTTTTTTTCTTTTTTTAACATACATACGTGACTTTATAATTTTACAATGGGACGTTTTTATATATGTATGTTTTTATATGTATGTACGTATTTCATATGGGATGAATGGTGACACAAACCACTGTTATTGCATGACTACACGTTGTGAAGGGTATATAAGATTCGGCACGGCCGAATATAGCGCTCTTACTTGTTTTAAATTTGTTTTTATTAAACTAAGCAGTGAAAATATTCTTTCTGCAACAGCTGAACTGTGTGGCAAAACATTAAATTTTGAACAAAATAAATAAGTTCTTCGAAACACTTTTCGTTCATTGCATTTTTATGTTTGGACACTATCCCAAAACTCAACAATACTTTTATCACTGTCTAAAATAATATTTTAAAATCTTAACACTTTCCATTGTGATATAATTTTTTCCTCACTACCATCTGTTAAATTTGGGAATGATAATAACGAAGGTTCCAAACTTATCTCTGAACTACTTAAAACTTTATTTGGTTTAAATATCTCAAGATTTTTAAAATATTTTCTTGAAAAATCGAAGCGTTTCAGAATTTCAATATAAAACTGTTGTATATCTTTTTTAATTTTATGTTTTTGCAAGCTTCATGGGCTACTTTATTGCAATGTGAAACATACATATTTTAAAGCGCGATTCGGAAAATTAGCACATATAATACATAATGTATATGCATATTAAAATTTTAGTGAGAAGTAACCAAAATCAAAAAAAAAGTACACATCTACACATCAAAAAAATAAAAACAATTTTGATTAAAAGTAACCAAAACGGCAACGCTGTATAAGATATAAACTTAACTACTTCTTTCGTAAATTCTTTTTAATCAAATTGATTTTTCTAAATTTTCTATTATTCATTTATAACCTTTTAATAATATTCAATGTAGTCAGTCCTTCTCTTAAATTTTTATTCCTTTTAATATTCTTTTTTGATCGTTATAGTATATCCCCCCTATAAAACTTAATGCCAACAACAATTCTAAATAATTAAAATTTATGTCAAATTTGTTTGCAAAAGTTTTGTCGATAATAATTGTGTTTGTCATGTTAAACCCTATTTTAAGCTGTTTTGTGTCTTTCCTTATTTTTTTTCGTTTATTGAAGAACTAAAAAGGCAAATTAAAAATGCCACTCATTGCTACGTTTTGAATAAATACAATTTTTCTATTTTTAAAACATTTGATAAAGTACAAAAGTACTACAATTTGTTATTTATTTGGGCTGCCATGTGTGCTTATTTTGAGTAAATGTCTATTAGGTTACTTCTTTAAATTTAACCTATGGTGGGTGAAGAAAAGTTATATCCCTCAAATAACAATAAATATGGAAGTTTAATGAATTGCAATCAACGCGAACTTTAGTTTGATTTTATTTTAAAAAGTTCAAAGGAGATTTCTCACAACCTCAGGCTGGTTTATTTTATAAAGAAACATTTATTATTGAAACTCGTATAAAGTACACATAGAAATCAAAATAATTTGTATATTTTTTTACCAAATATTAAGTTACTTTTTCTAAGAAAAATACGTTCAAAATTAAAGTTTTCGGAACTTCGCTCGCAATGGTTTAATTTGACTAACAACAATGGTTATAAAAAAAATAAACAAATTTAATTGGAAATTTATTAGAATTCTAATTTGTATTTCAGTTCAACTAAAATGTAGCAAAAGGTTATCATAATGAACTAGACAAAAAAAAAAAAAAACAAAGAAAAAAGTAACAACAAAAAAAAAATTAATAAATTCTGTAGAAACATAAATAAATTGAAATAAAGAAATGTTTGTGCTTATGTATGTGAATGTGTATGTACAAATGTAGTGATTTCGTTTAATGACAGATTACAATTTTCAACACTAACATTTTCACACATGCATACTTTCTAGTTCTTTTAAACGTATGTTTTTTATTAACGAATATGTATAAGGATTACCAAACGCACCGATATTTGTGGACTTGTACCGTTTGCTGACAGTAATTCCAATATCCTACGGAGTAAATAAATTCTCTACTTTTTCGGTAATGTACAATAGCAATAGCAATGCCGATAATGTATGTATGTATGTATTTATGTATGTACTAGAGTGACCAAAAGGTTTTTTTTTTTTAACGGGTTTAACCGTTTTTTTTTCAGTTTTGTCGAAGCCGAATATTTTAAAATGCCCATTTTTCGAACTGAGCAGTACTATTAAATATATACACACGGCAAAATGTACCAAAAAAAGACAATCATAAAGAACACATTTTGGAGTATTTGTTATAAAGCGTGATTTTTTAAGAGCTATAGGAAAGTTAAAAAAAAAAAACACATAAAATTCAGAAAAATTCATGAAATCTTTATTTGAATCGATAGTACGGTCCATATAATTTAATGTTTGAAGATTATTTCATGCAAATGTTGACCGTGACTGCGCCTCAAATGGTCCATCCGCTTAGTCCAATTTTGGAATACTCTTTCCAACCTTTCGGCCGGTATCTCATGAATAAATGCTTCAATGTTGTCTTCCGATGCGTCAATTGAAGCGGGCATGTGTGTATTGACATGAGCTTTAACATAGCCCTACAAAAATAGTCTAAAGGCGTCAAATCTAGGCGACCAATTAACCGGTACCGAACGTGAAATAAAATGTTCACCGAATTCGCCTCTCAATAAGTCCATTTTTAACCACATGTCATGCAAGTCAAGCTCTTGCATTTTGGGCAAAAAAAAGTTGAATATCATCTCACGGTAGCGCTCACCATTCACAGTTACGTTACGATTCGCATCATTTTTGAAGAAGTACGGTCCAATGATGCCACCAGCTCATAAGCCGCACCAAACTGTGACTTTTTCTGGATGCATTGGTAGCTATTGCAATGCTTCTGGCTGATCTTCACTCCAAAATCGACAATTCTGCTTATTAACGTACCCATTGAGCCAAAAATGAACTTCGTCGCTGAAAACAATTTTTCGATAAGAAGCGCGCGATAAACTTTCTTAACTGAGCACACATTTTGGTAATAAAATTCAATAATTTGCAAGCGTTGTTCGTTTGTAAGACGATTCATGGTTAAATTATAGACCAAACTGAACATGATTGATAGTGAAACAAAACACGAAACTTGCATCAGCTGTTTAAACCAGTGTTGCCAAAAAGATAATCGCTAAAAAATCACCCTTTATTTAGATGAGTGTCATAAGTGATCTGAAAGGCTAAAAAGATTATTTGGTGCTTTATATTCTATAAGTCCATCATGTATGCTAAGTGAAAGGTCATTTTTAATGTTAAATTTCGTAAAAACAAAAGTTAAAAATAGATAAAAATAACATTTAAAACATTTAAACTGCATTTTGTTTCTTAAAGATTATTTTTAAAGAAGCAACAAAGAAGATAAAAATGTTTAAAAGACTTCTGTCATGACTACCAGTATATTTTGTTCGTTCCTTAGCTTTGTGAATTGTTTTTATTTTATTTATTTGTGATATTGTTTATTCGAATAAAACCGGTAAACCGGGTATTTCTTTTTTAATAGCAACTATTTGAAATATCTGAAAACCGGCGTTTTAAAAGAGTCGAATAATCGATCTTCCTAGTATGTACTTCGATATGTGTAAATATCGATTGACAACCTAGCCTGTTCGGATATAAATTGCTATTGAATAACAGCACAATTTCTACCACAAAACTTAACATTTTCTAATTTTTGGGTAATTTATAGACACCTCTATTACTATTTTTAAATAATATACGTACATCTAGGGCTATTCGCAAAAAATTATGGACAAATTTATCATTATTCGGCAAGTTATAGGCAAACATTTTTTGAAAAATATTTTTTTTTATGTACGAGTTCCTTAAGCTTTTTATTAACTCTTTGACATGCGATTCAAAATTCCAATATTTTGATGAATGCAGATGATGTTAAAGTTTTTCTAAGTTATCGTCAAGTAACGGAGCAACAACGTCTTCAAGAGGACCTTAGTTCGTTATGCACATGGTGCAAGTTAAATTTGATGGAGCTTAATTTCAAAAAATGTAAATATATGCGATTTGTAAGAATGAACCCGATTTGTGCAAATTATGTTATTAATGGCTATCAGTTGGAATTGGTAGACAACTTCATTGATCTTGGAATTCTGCCTGATTCAAAACTCAATTTCGTTCCACACATAACCATGACTGCCAATAAAGCCAGAGGTGTACTTGGTTTTGTAAAACGCTGGGCTAAAGAGTTTAATGATCTTTATTTATTTGGTTGTTGGGTTTAAGCTGGTTTATATGCATTTCACTGGTGCTTATGCCAGATCATCAGTAAACCTTTACTCAAATTCTTGAAAAAGTTTAAAATGTTATAAGTTATATTTTCAAATTCTCATTAACAAAATGAGAATTCAAAAATAAAAAAAACTATAAAAAACTTTTTCAAAAACCCAACCAACAATTTTTCAATTTTAATTTATTTTATTTTTCAAATCCCCTCTGCATTTAGTAAATATGAGTTTAATGATCCTTACGTCACTAAAAGTTTGTACTGTGCGCTTGTAAGGCCTATTCTAGAGTATGGATCTATAATATGGCACCCTATTGCTATTGAATCCGTTCAAAAGCAGTTTCTGCTTTTTTGTTTTCGTGGGTTGAACTTTAACCCGATGAATTTGCCTTCGTATTTAGCTAGACTCTTTCTTATTAAGCTGCCAACTTTGAAAAGCCGTAGAACTACACTCAACATATCATTTGATTTCAACATAATTACTGGCGACATAGGATCTAGTTTTCTAATCAACAATATTTCGTTTAATGTACCACAACGCCCATCACGTAATTTTACCCTTCTAGTGGTTCCATTTTCTAGAGTCAATTATTCTAATATGGACCCTTTAGTAAGAATGTGTAATAACTTCAACAAGTATTTTAAATTTATAGATTTTTCTTTAACGTCAAATACAATCAAAAACAAAACAATAGTCTATTTAAATTCATAATTTTTATAAATATAATTATTTTATTTCATATTGTATTAACGTTTAATTATAACTTTATGTAACGTATATATTTTTTTTTAATTGTCTGTAAGGATTTATTTCCATAGACAAATATAATAAATAAATAAATAAATGATTGTAATAAGAAAGAGTCTAAATAATTATTCCATAGAAAAATTAAAATCGAGTTAAAACTAACTTATATATATAAGGACAAAAATCCAACTGCTTCGATATTTTTCCAAAAAACTGTTAACTTAAATACAACCGAGAGAAATATTTAGTTGGGTATCAAATAACTGTTAAAGTACAGACAAAATTAAAGTATAAAAATTCAAAGATGGCCTCTGCAACAAAATGGATTAAAATAAAATGAATAAAATATAGTAATTAAAATTTATGCCCTTTAACCCAAATAATATCTTTAACAATTGAAAGAGCTTGATTAGGAGAACACAGTTAAAATTATAAAATTAAAATTCAAGTTGGAATTAGAAGCAAAATCGAGGCTATAACCCCATCAATATGGGTACCAAATAAAAACTTAAACTAATAAAATACCGTAAAGCATAAACAATTTTAAAAATCAAAATGGCGTTCGAAATAAAATAGCATTAAAAATTAAATTTGGAATCTAGGCTACACTAAGATTGGGCCATTCGTAGAATTTTGTCATATTGCTTAGAAATCGACTTTTTTTATGCAAATTGGGTCTACATCCATTAATCCATCTACTGATAAAATATTAAAGCGATAACTGTTTTAGTTATGGAGATAACACTGTGTACATTTTATCGTATTTGGCAGTCTTATTTACGTCTTTATTTATTTAAAAGTAATAAAAATTTTGTTTTTGTAACATACGATATTTTCGCTCACAGGGGTAGATATGTACATGATGGTGTTACGTATGTACATAAGATTTGGCACGAACGAATATAGTATTATTACTTGCTATTTTAATTTACAAAATGAGACAATTTTAGTATATTTTTTTAAACAAATTCTTTAGGTAGAAGTTATTTTTTAATATTAAATATTTAAATATGGGTAAGATTTTGAATTAAGTCCTATTTTTGGAAAATTAAACTGGCAAATATGCAAATTAGACCGTACCAAAAAAAGCTTCATCGTACACCTTCTAATTTAAAGTATTTTCTAAAGGCCGAACGCAGGGCCAGCTTACAATTTTTATTATATCCTTGGTATTTGCGATTCCATGGTTTTTTGCGAGCTTTAATTTTCTGATATCAGGTTAGTACATTAGCGAGATAGCAACTATGATTTTGTGGATAAATACTGGAACGAAGTACTTGTGATCAATGACTTTGAGGCAAAAACATCAATATGTATATCGTGCTCTAAGATTGACTACAAATACCGAATACATAACAAAAAAAAAAAAAAAACTCGATATTGCCCTAAAAAAAATGTATATACAAACTGACCAAAGCATTAATTGCTGGCAAATCTTTTTTTGTAAAAAAAATATTCCATATTCTGTTTTGATAAATAAAACTAGACAATTTTATAATAATGGAATCACTTTTCATAAATTAGTTTTTCCTCTATCACTCTTCTTCTGCAAGCAAATGAATGGGCGAGTCAAATTATAACATTGATAATTATAACAATAATAAATGTTAAATATTTTTTTGTCTCAATTGGAATAATAATATGAAAAGAAATCATATATTACACACATACTTAATGTATTTAAAAAATAAATTAAATTAAATGAATTTGTATTTAATTAAATTATGAAAAAACAAAAAACACTCAGGCGCACAAACAAAGGGGACAAAACAGCAGCAAAATGTCAAAAACAAATGACAATAATAATTTTGTTAAATTTATTTATTAAGCAGAAAATAAAATAAATTTATGCACACAACGCGCCATATTTAAAAGATTTTAATAATTAAAAATTTAAACAAGATAGAATTAATAAAAAACAAACGAAACACAGTGCAGCATGGTGATTAATTTATTGATACAAGTAGCAAACAAATGTAGTGATTTTTGTTGTTTTATAAATATGTTTGTATGTATGTATTTTGAACATGACAAGTTTATAACAACTTATAAAATATTATCGAAATATTTAAATGAATCTTAAATAAACTTAATTAAACTATCCACTAATAAGACTTGAATTTTTCGTAACAGAAATCATATTAAAAAAAAAAGAAACTTAAAAAAATGTTTCTATCAACAATAGATAATTCGATTGTTAATTGAGTGGAAGTCTATTAATAAATTTTACAATTTTTTATTTTAGCTGCTTCCAAACTATCAAAATATTTAAACGTTTACACGTTTCACACGCTGTGTACTCATTTATCAAAACGCATTACGATTGTTACGATGCTTTTCAATTTCTACTAAAAAAATTTTATTTTTAACTTTATTCTATGCCGAGCTGTACTGCGATTAAAATCAGTGAAAAAAAATTAGAAAATTATTTTTGTTTTTGTAAATAAACGGTCAAAGCTTAAAACAATGACGAAAAAACAATAAAGCAAAAGTTGAGTTTTGTTGGCGTGTTAATGTTAAATAAATACGTCCATTTTTGTTTCCTTTTCCCCTCAGTTCACTTAAGTAAATACTTCATACATACATACATACATACATATATACATGTGTATGTATGTATAAAGATATTTATTTTGGTTTGTGTGAGAGTTTATATAAATTTTTGTATATGAATTGACAGTAGGGCCTTATTGTTCGGTATTAAAGTTCCAATATTTTTTTGTTTTCTTATAAATTAATAACAAAAAAAAATGTTTATACTTATACATGCATACAATTAAAAGTTTTGTTGTTGTGACCTTTATGTTTATAAAGGGTGATTTTTAATGAATTAAGTTTTTTGGGCTGGCAGCACTGGTTGGTTATTGTGTCCAAACTAGATCTGTGAAAGTGAAGTGTTCAGTATACTCTGCCATTTTATCATGGAGAAACTCACAAACGAGCAACGACTGCAAATCGTTGAAATGAAAATATGTGCTTACAACAGCTCGATGGAAATCCAATGTTATCGAAAAATTGTGTTCAGCGATGACGCTCATTTCTGGCTAAATGAATACGTAAACAAGCAGAACTGTCGTATCTGGGGTGAAGAACAGCCACATGCCGTACAAGAGTTACCGATGCATACCGAAAAAACGACAGGCTGGTGGCATCATTGGTCAATTTTTCTTCAAAGAAGACCGTGATAGAAACGTTACCGTCAACGGCGAACGATATCCAGCCATTATACGCGACTTTTTTTTGCCCCAATTGGCTGAGTTGGACTTGGTTGATATGTGGTTGCAACAAGAAATCACATATGTGCCACATGCCACACATCTCGTGAAACAATGGACATATTGAAGGATGAATTTGGTGAGCAGTTTAACTCTCGCCCTGTAAGTTGGCCGCCAAGACCATGTGATTTGACGCCTCCTGACTATTTTTTGTGGGGTAATGTGAAGTTGTTGGTCTTTGTGGGCAAGCCAAACACGATTGAAGCCTTAGAGTATAACATAACACGTGTTATTCATGGAATACAGGCCGAAATGCTCGAACAAGTGGTGCAAAATTGGACCTAACTTATGGACCATTTGAACCGGAGCCGCGGGCAACATTTACATGCAGTTATTTTTAAAAAGTAAATGGCAAAGACCAATTTATCGATTCCAAATAAAATTTTGAATATATGATGCAAATTTGAGTGTTTTATTAGATTTTCAAAAAAACTACGCTTAAAAAATCACGTAGAGATAAATCTCTTTCTTATAGGCTATTTTTTAGACAATCGATCTAAGTATTATTTTGTTGAGCCTTTGGATAATAATCATTAAAAATAATATATTTCTACCAGCCTCCAGCTTGAATGAAACAAATTTTTTTATAGTGAAGAAACATTTTTTAAAATATATTTTCACGCATTTTTCTTCTTTTTTTTTTTGTTATTAAAAAAATATTTATGGTCCACAAATTTGGTCGTGCCTCTGTGAAAAATACAAGCACCTACACACAAGCAATATTGGGATTTCAAAGCCGACCACATTTATTTATTACTAGAAAAGCCCGCGCTTCACAAAAATCGGTCCAGAGCAAGTACCTCAAAATTATAACTTTTTTTATGGGCGTGGCCCCGCCCACTTTTCTAATCACGAAATTGTATAATCATGAGACCTCAATATGAGTGTGAAAAGTTTTAGAAAAATTGGTGAAGTTTAAGTAGCTGAAAAAGATAACTTTTTTTATGGGCGTGGCACTGCCCACTTCTCTAATCACGAAATTGTAAAGTCATGACAGCTCAATATGTGTGCAAAGTTTCAGAAAAATCGGTGATGTTCAAGTAGCTAAAAATATCTATTTTTTTATGGGTGTGGCACCGCCCACTTTTTTTCACCCATAAATACTCCCTGGTATGTGTACAACAACTTACGAAAGTTTAAACCCGATCGGTTTTAGAGTTTCGAAGTCTATAGCTAACACACACACACACACAGAGTTTCACTTTTATATATATAGATAAAGAAGTTTGGATCGATAATTCTGAGATTAATTATCAATAGCAACGGAACTTTAATTGTGTTGTTAGTTGCAAAAAAAAAAAAAAAAAAATAATAAAAAAGATATTACAGATAGTAACTGGCAACTAACAGCATACGGTTGCGGTCTGTAAATTAAGATTTATATTAGCAACCATTAAAAAGTTGGCAGTGCATGAAAAAAATTTAAAAGCTTTTCTATTTATAGAAATATTCAGCACTTTTGCAAAATAATTTATCTTATGTCTTTAATGACTTTTATTTAAAAATTTGTTTAATAAAAATCCTTTTTTAAAGCAAAATTTAGCTCAATGGTGGTTACTCTATTTAGTAGGCTTGTATATAACGTTCTGTTCACATAAAATCCGGTACCGCCATAGAAGCCGTTTTTTCAGTAAAAAACTATATTTTATAAATATTTTTATGTTGTTGCAATATACCTGAAAAAAATTTATCAACATGGTCTATTGTATCCAAAATGGACTAGTTGCAATATGGTCAATTAAAAGATCGCCGCGAATAACGTTGCAAATGACAAAATAATAATTTTTCAGGAGAGCAAAAAAACGTATTCAAAAGGGTTTATTATCTCTTTTTTTAAATACTTTTCTTTTTGTACCTCTGTTACACTTATAAATCACTTTCCACAATTCTGTTCGTAGACTTTTGTTTATAACTTACAACGTTCTTCCACTGACTGACTCATTGTAATTGCGTTTTGACGGTAATAAAATTCATAATTTTGATGTTTTGGTGTTTGAACAAATGTAAGAGAGTAATTTTAACGGTAATCTGCAAAAAAACAGGTTTTGCAAAATTTGTCTTTTACAACGTTATTTGCGGCTTTACTTCAATTATAGTGCCATAATGAACCTTTTTTTACAATATTTTATTACAATTATTTATTGTTTAGTATATTGTTTAGTAATATAAAAATTTTACTTTATTTCAGCTTAACAGCTGATTATGCTAACTTGTAAAAAATTATATCTTTTGTAACTTTGAGCCTTGGTAACATGATACACGAACGTCACTAAATCTATTTCCCTCTCTATAGAAATGAAAAAAATATATATCGATAGATTTGAGAAAGGTTATATGGTTAAGAAAAAAGAAATCAGCAGTGTAAGCTTTGCGAAAAGAATATGACTGGACGCTGATCTGCAGAATGATGAAATTAAATTTCAAACAGCTCCAAAAGGAAGACAAGTTAAGTAAAATATGCGAAAATTGATAAATCCAATTAAAGTCTATGGACAAGCAAACTTTTTGCAGTTGTAATCCCGTGTTTTGCATCTATCTATGACCTCAGACATTTACTTCAAGAAAAGGATAGATAAACGTTTGCTGTCGTTAATTTAACGCTATTAGGAGGGATGCAACAATAATAATAATTATCCTACCAAATTTTTATCAAAAATCTTCCAAACCCTGTAATTTTTCTCAAATCCATTTTCTAAATATTTGTTTAATGTTTTAATTAGCACAACAAAATAACTTTTAAGCATATAAAAGCGATAGCAATGTATTAATATAATTAAACAATTATATTTAATAGTTTTAAATAATAATTTTTATTTAATATCTTAATAGTGTTGAAATGTTTCAAAAATGCTTTATATGTGTGTGTTAATATTAAGCAAGTAACAGGGCTTTATTCGGCTGCGCCAAATCTTATATACCCTTCCCAGAGATATTTGTTTAAATGCAACTTGTTTTTTAGAAAATATTTTTGGCCTCTACATATAAGATTAATGGACCTATTGGACTAAATATTTCCATAAAATACTTTTTATTTGTTGTATATCCAAGTAAGGAAAAAGGAAAAAAAGTATTCACTGGTTGATCTAAATAGTTTTTTGTAAAAAAAATAAAAAAAGTAATAGTACTAGTACAATAATTTTTCCGAAAATTTTTTTCTTTTTAACAAAAACGTATTTACGAAATTGATAATCTTAACTTTTAATTGAAATTTTTTTCGGTAATTAACCTATAGAACCAAATTTTTTGCGAATGTTGCCAAAGGTACATATCGTTACCTTAATATAGAAAGGTCCTAACTCAAGCCTTTTTGAACATTGGGAAGGATTTTCTATATTCAGGTAACGATATTTTATATTATTAATTTTGTAAGAGCGCTGCAAAATCTAACTTTGTTTGGGTAAAAATAGGGGCAATCGTGTTCTCTCGCTAATTCGTTAATTTCTCCTGAAATAAAAATCTATAGTAAGTTTTAAATTAAATATCTCAACGAACTATATTAGTGAAATTCACGAAAGCATTTATGAAATTATTGTCATAGAAGAGTCTACAGTACACGTGAAGGCTTTAAAAAGTTGACTTTAACATACACACGGACGAAGTGAACTTAGCTACATCAATTCTTCCAGCTATAATGTTTTAAAATAAGTATTCTTTAAAGGCTCTCAAATGCATATTGCTGAAATTACAAACGGAATGAGAAACTTATAAATGGTGGTTAAAGTTTAAGGGCCGATGTTGATGTTGTTCAGACTTAATTGAACCATCAATTCACAATCGAGCAACGCGTTAAAGTTAATCAGGCTTATTATGAAAATGGTCGTTCAAATCAAAATGCATTTCGTGCTCATCGTGATTCTTTTGGTCAACATAATCGTTCAAATTCGTCCACAGTCGGGAGAATTGTAAAAAATATTTAAATTTTAGCAAAAAAGGTCTGTATAAAATGTTAGAACATCTGTGAATGCCATCTTAGTTGGTTAAATGAGAAACGTTGCTGTTTTTTGCGATAGTGTGACAAAAGAGCACTCAACCTCGGCTCATCATCGTGCCCAACAATTAAACAACATCAAGATTGTCATTACAAATTTGGACCATCGGATGGTGGTGTGCCGCCGAGGTCCCGGTGGCCATTGGGAGATATTTTGTTCCATACATAATTGAAACATACCAATATTATCATAATAAAATGAAATGACAATAATTTCCTAAATAATTTGTTTTATTCAAAATCAACGTCGGCCCTTAAAATTTAACCACCCTTTACAAAAAACAAGTAAGAGCGCTATATTCGGCCGTGCCGAATTTTATATACCCTTCACAACGTGTAGTCATGCAATAACAGTAGTTTGTGTCACCATTCATCCCATATGAAATACGTACATACATATAAAAACATACATATATAAAAACATCCCATTGTAAAATTATAAATTCACGTATGTATGTTAAAAAAAAAAAAAAAATTTAAAAAAAAATTAAAAAAAATTTAAAAAAAAAATTTAAAAAAAAAATTAAAAAAAAAATTATTATATATATAATATATATAAAACAAAAAAATATTAAAAAAAAAATTAAAAAAAAAAATAATAATAAAAATATAAATAATATATTAAATAAAAAATAAAAAAAAATAAAGAAAAAAATTTAAAAAAAAATTTTAAAAAAATTAAAAAAATTTTTTTTTTGGCTCAGCTGGGATTCGATGCCACGTTTTCTATAACCAGTATACACGTTTGTATGTGTGTATGTTGTTGTTGCAATGTTGTTTTTGTGAAAAAAAATCGAGGTGGTCGTGGGTTTTTGCTCATATCTCAGTTGTTTATGTACCGATGTTTCTGATTTTCAATACCGATCTACTCCCGAATATTTCTGATATTTTAATACCTCACCCGGGTCCAACCTATGTCGGGGGGGCTTCAAAAAGTTGATTTCAACATACACACGGACAGACGGACAGACTGACAGAGCTTAATCGACTCCCCTATTCATAAGCTTTCAGAAAATATATACTTTATGGGGTCGGAAATGAAAATTGTAGAAATTTCACACGGAATGACAAACCTATATATACCCTTTTTCACTGTGTGAAGGGTATAATAATAATAATATTCTGCCAAGAACTTAAACAAATTAAAAAAACCAAGCAAGCTACCAAATTTGACCTTGATCACTATAATAGATAGTGATAATCTAATTAATTTGGACGATATCTATGATAATTCAATAGGACAAAAACTTTAAAAATCATTCTTTAGAAGTTTTGAAAATTAATTTTATGCTAAAATGTTTCGCTTCATGTCTTTTGTGTGGCCGTTAGTCGAGTCCCAGGTGCACTTGCTATTCAGACTGACAATAATCGTTTATTTGCTTGTTGGTTTGATGGAACTTTTGTTTGTTGTATGTCTGTCTGTCTGTCTCTCTGTTTCTCTATGGCTTTTTAATTTTCTGTTAAGTGAGTCGTTCAGACAGTCATTTTTATTTCTCACATCAAACAACAAAAGTTGCTAAAAAAAAAAATTAATGAATATAAAAATAATTTGTTTTGTGGTCTCATTAGTGAAATGTGTTTGTATCATGTCCAAATACAATTAAGCAGCATTATTAATTGGCATAATTGTATTATTTTTTATTTAGTTTTTTTTTCTTGTTGTGAAAATTAATTTTATATTGAAAGATTGTAATAAAAACAAACATGAGATAATGGAAAAAATACAATGCACGAGTGAGAGGGAGAGAGAGAGAAACAAAACAAATTTGTTCAAATTAAAATATTTAATTTACTTTAACAATATTGATGTTGTTATAACTAAAACTTTCGGCTAGTTAAAAATAATCCTTCGATTATTGAATCGTATTCAGAATAAAATAAAATTTTATTTCTTTGAGATTTACAATCGTCTCTCATATATTTATTTAGTTTAAAAACTTTTTAATGGCTTGTAAATTTTTATTTAATATTAATTTTAATATTTCAAGTATCATAAACGTAAATTTATATATATTTTATTACCATTTAGTACAAAAAATTTAAATATTTTGGGTTTCACGTCAACCTTTTGCCAATAAAAATAGTCAGTGAAATCGTATTTAACAAAAAATATAATTTCCGTTGTGCTACACCTTCTTGCTCATTTTTTTGTTTGTTTTTTTTTTCTGCGGGGATAATAAAAAGATTTTATTCAACTGATAAGCTTCTTTCAGTTAGCGACGGTGTGCTTAAATGATAAACAGCATCAGCATTAGAGTAGTCTGCCGCTGATGATAGAGTACGAGGATGGTTGCAAGTGCAAGAGATACAAAGAGCAAAAAATAATTCGTTATTCTACCAGTGATTGATTGCAATGATGGCATTATTTATTGTTGGTTTCTATTTCGCATATTATTTGCTACGCTTTTTGAGCAGTTTAAGGATTTAAGATTTTTGTAAAAAATAAAAAAAAAATTTTAAATTTTAAACTTATTTATAATGGATACAGAGAATAAAAAAAATTAAACTAATATTTAAATACAAAGTGTGTTAAGCAAATTATTTTATTTTTTATCCTTTTTTTTTTGTAGAAATTGTTTCTAGTTTTTCTTTGGTTTTCCCAGCTTCTAATTACTAGCTTTTTCTTACTAATTTTATAAACTTCTGGATGTAATGAGAGAGAAAAAGATAGACAGTGTTGTAACAAATGTTGATAATTAGAAATATTTATTTCACAAATTAACTCGTTAAATACAAAAGATCTATATATATAAAAGTGAAACTCTGTGTGTGTGTGTGTGTGTGTGTGTGTTAGCTATAGACTCTGAAACTGTAAAACCGTTCGGACTCAAACTTTGGCAAGTTGTTGTACACATACCGGGGAGTGTTTATGGATGAAAAAAAGTGGGCGGGGCCACACCCATACAAAATTAGTTATCAGTTTAAGCTACTTGCACTTGACCGATTTTTCTGAAACTTTGCACACATATCGAGCTGTCATGACTAAATAATTTCGTGATAAGAAAAGTGGGCGGGGCCACGCCCCTAAAAAAGTTTTAATTTTGAGGTACTTGCACTGGACCGATTTTTCTGAAACTTTGCACACATATTGAGCTGTCATGGCTTTATAATTTCGTGATTGAAAAAGTGGGCGGGGCCATGCCCATAAAAAATAAGTTATCAGTTTTAGCTACTTGCACTGGACCGAATTTTCTGAAACTTTGCAAACATATTGAGCTGTCATGACTTTACACTTTCGTCATTAGAAAAGTGGGCAGTGCCACGCCCATTAAAAAAAAGGGATCATTTTGAGGTACTTGCACTGGCCCGCTTTTTCTGAAACTTTGCACACATATTGAGTTGTCATGACTATACAGTTTCGTATTTAGAAAAGTGGGCAGTGCCACGCTCATAAAAAAAGGTATCATTTTGAGGTACTTATACTGGACCGATTTTTCTGAAACTTTGCACACTTATTGAGCTGTCATGACTATACAGTTTCGTAATTAGAAAAGTGGGCAGTGCCACGCTCATAAAGGAAAAGTTATAGTTTTTAGCCTTGCACTTGATATTCGATTAAAATTTAGAATGCGATTAAAATTCATGAAGGGGCGTAGCAACGCGCGCCGGGATTGGCTAGTAAAATATATAAATACCCGCTCACAGACGCATCTATAAATAAAAGTGAAACTCTCTGTGTGTGTTATCTATAGACTCCGAAACCGTAAATTCGTTCGGACTCAAACTTTGGCAAATTGTTGTACACATTCCAGGGAGTGGTTGCGGGTGGTAAAAAGTGGGCGGGCCACGCCCATAAAAATTAGTTATCATTTTTAGCTACTTGCATTTGACCGATTTTTCTGAAACTTTGCTCACATTTTGAGCTGTCATGACTACATAATTTCGTAAATTTGTCCATTTTTACAGCAAGTGGAAAACCCAAAAATATTGTATCCTCACTTGCATTACAATAAAAATCAACAAAATATTATTTTTAATATATTAAATTAAAATTCAGAATGAATTTTTATTCATTAAGGGGCGTAGCAATGCGCGCCGGACTTGGCTAGTATATAATAGTTTACAACTACCCCCTTTGATTTCTATTTTCACAATTTGGTCTTAAGTTTAATTAAACAATTACTCATTAATAGTAAATATGTACCACCCAGGGAAAAAAAGGTTTCACACGATTGAAAATAAACGTAAACGCTCTTAAATAACAACAAAACAACCTTTAGACCCTAAGGGTAAATAAGGTAGAATAATGAAATTTAATAAACTTTAATATCAAACAAAAAAACATTCGTAAACAAAGCAAAAGAAAGAACCGGCAAGTTTTACTAATGAAAAAAAAAAATAATTTTAAGTCTGAATTGGATTTCATATAAAATATGTTGAAAATTCTATAATAAAAAATATTTGTGCAGCTTTATAGTTGCACAATTTGTTGTATCTTAAACTTTAATAGATAGATAATTTGCTAGATTTGTGTTAAATTGCTTAAAAGTTATGTTGACAACATTTTTCTGCACTTAATTATAAAGGGTGTCCAAATTGGAAATATCACCGGTTAATGGAAAGATGATCAGAGAGATGATCCGAAATTTATGATTTAGATGAAGAGAATATTTGGTTTCAATAGGATGGTGGCACTTGCCACACTACAAGGGAAACAATGGATCTTTTAAAAGAGGAATTTAAAAATCACATTATATGTCGTAGACGACACTATAATCCACCGATTAAACAATTCTATACTATCTTTTTGGGGTGTTTTTTTTCAAATCAAAAGTGTACAGCAATAATCCCACAAGAATTCAAGAGCTTAAAATAAACATTATCGGGCAGATATTCATCATTAACAAATTATTCGAAAATGTGAATTAGAATAACAAATTTGGAGCCTGCTTAACCAGTAGTGGGGTCACTTGGCCGACATAATTTTAAATTTTGTATAATATACTGAAATCAAAATGCTTTTAATATCAAGAAAACACTCTTAGTTGTATTAAAATCAAATCAAAATGATACCTCATATTTGGACACCCTTTAAATGTGAAATTTTGGTACGTTATCATCATACATTATACTTCCGAAAATTCTGCATCTACATTCATTTACAACATCTAATAAGAAAATTATGACAAAAATAATTTTAGCTGCCTAAAATAAAGCAACAACAAAATGCTTTTTTACAAATAATAAAATATTTGAATATTTCATCCTGATGTTCATTATATATTCTTTATCAGCACATACTTAAAACAGTGATGTCGAATTGCCACAATAATATAAAAGCGTTTAAAGTTGCTAAAATAACTGCTATGAAAAATAGAAAAATACAAGAGGGAGGATGTAACAGAATTAATATGAATTATAAAGCAGAAATTGAGTTTGATAGAGCATATACTTCGAAAACCTTGTCAATATGTAGCACAACAATGATAAAAATGAAATTCATTAGGCAGTCGGTGATTTTGTGCTCCGCTAAGACCTAAAGGACAACCATTGACAATGAGCTGGATTCAAAAAATTTTAGTTCCAATTGCATCGTCCGAGAAGCCAATAATAGAGTTAAATAAAAAAAAGATTAATAGGGACCCTATGCTGTTGAAAGGCAAATCGGAAAACAATGATGCACCGGTTTGGACAAAAATATTGGTGCTATTTATGAAAGTATGTGGAACAACCCGATGCAGTCGATTTTCAGTCAGCCAACACCTGCGCAAGAAACAAATTTCATTACAGTTTTTGTTAATTTTAAGTGCCCGAAAAGTGACGAAGCACTTTTTTTTGATAAATGGATAAGTTAGCAAGCAAAATTGCGTCATGTGTTTTCACATCACATTTTCAAAAATTCAATTTTTCAGGGCTACAGACCAATGGCAACCAGTATTTTGAAAATCCATGCCAACAAGCCAATATAGTTAGAAGTTTTGATGTTATTATAGATATTCCGGACGTCAATATCGGATATAAACGTGAACTACTATTTCTAATACATTTTTAAAAACATATTTTACTAATTGGTAAACCGTTTGATAAGTTCTTTTATAAAAATTTTACAATAAACAATACAAAACGTTTCAATTAATTTAAAACTATCAGAAAATTATGACTTTATGATAAAACGACTCTTAAACCAATTATTTCACTACATAAACATAAAAACATAATTTAAATCGTGTGAAATTTTTTAAAGTCATTTCAAAAAATTTTTAATTTTAAAGTTTAAAGTAAAAAAATAAAAACTACTCTAAACAACATAAAAATCGCCAAAACGACTCACCAAAATAATAAAGCAGAACAAACAACACATATGCACACACACACACATTGTTGTATAATTCTTTTGAATGTGTGCAAAAAAAATCCTAGTCTATCCTTTAGTCGTTAGTAGCAATAACAATGCTGGTTAATAACGTTACAAAGGGGTTGCCAAACTGTTGATGTGTTTTCAGCAAACAGCAACAGTAAATAATACACCCTCTCTCTGTACAGTTCTTCTTCTGACGGATATAAAGAAAAACAACAAACAATTGAGCTGTTTGTTGGCAAATATATGAAATTTTTAGTGAGAGAAATGATGTCCCTGTAAGTAAGGGAGGTGGGTAATGGTGATGTTGACACCAAGGAAAAAAAGAATGAAAAAATAAACGCAAACAAGCTTTGAACGATAAAACGATAATAATAACTTTGTTAACTCACACTAGTCTATGGTGGTGGTGGGTGGCAGTTATGGAAGCAATTTAGCCTGCCACTGCTCTTGATGTTGAGAATAACAATGATAAAAAAATAAAGAAAATTAAACAACAAAACGACGAATAAGTTTACATGGATATGACGCGTTTATTCAATTATAATTTTACTTTTTACTGGTTGGTTTATTTTTATTTTTTTTCTTGTGTTTTTGGATAAATGACTGCATGACTGAACATTGAAGAAGTTGTAGAAATCTTTGCGCTCAGTTGTATGTAGAGACGATAAGAAGTCAGTATTAAACGCATATTTGCTAGACATTAATAACTGAGCAGCAGTCTCAGCTAAAGTAATATTTTGTGGCTTTATGGGTTTCAATGCTGTTTGCCAAACAATAAAACAAATATAATTTAATTTTTTCTCTTGCCGAGATTAGTTTTTAGATTTTCCTAAACGGCAGACTTGCGAACCAACAACCGTTGGCACAAATAATATTTATTTAGAGGGATGATTTGTGTTTGATATCCAGCAATAATGTTGTTAAAAAAAATGCATTACGATGATTATGGTGAGAGCGACTGGGGAGATGGGGATGTCGATGATCATTTGGCAATGATAATAAATTAAGTTTCCAAAGCAGTTTGTTTATATAAATTTTCTTGTCTGTTTAATGCGACGTGTAAATTTGATTGTAGAATTTTTTCCAAATAGTGTAGAATACTCATGATAATGAAGTTATTTTGAGTTTTGTTTTTTTTTTTTTTAAATTAGTTGATATAGTTTATTGTTCAATAAAAATACTGTCAACAAAACGAGAAGAATCATTTCACAGCAATTAACTACTCATATACAAAGTATGTTTATAGTCTTATCAATCTTGTTGCTGTCAACAAATGTTTATATACATTTCTACAGAGTCTGTTTAATGACATTTCGAAAATTCTAAAGTTTAATATCTAAACTTAAATTATTTTAAATTTAATGTTAATACAGCGTTAGCTATGCAGACAAGCTGTAAAATTTCATCAAACTAAAGCAATTCGTTGGATAAGCAGTACCGTGCAATTCAAAAACAGTACATTAAAGAGTGTTTCAAAATACATGTATTTTATTTGCTAAATGATATCTTAACCGAATTTCTTAATATTTAAGTTCGCCAAGCCGTTTTAAGGCATTTATGTATATTATGCTCTTTTAAAAAAATCCGCCAATAAGCTTATTTGCATTAACAATTTAATTTTTTTTTTTTCATTTTTATTTTGGCTGTGAAGTTGTAACTTCTATGAAGAAATTGAATAAATAAATAAATAAAAGTCTAAAAGTGTATTTATTGTTCTTTTAAGTGTGATGCTAAATTGATTAAAGAAAATAATCATTAAATCTGTAACTTGAGAGAAAGCATAGGCTTAATTCAATCCAAACCAACTTGTCCTTAATTTGGACGTACAATTAATTTTGCGTTAAATTCAAGCCACTTTTCAACGATTATGAAACATAAAGGTGTAAAACAAAATAAATGTCTGGAAATATTTTTCGCCACTGACAAAAATATAAACTGGATATAGACAACATATTGTATTAAGAATATAAGAGAATAAAGACACAAGGGGTTGGAATATAATTTTATACAAGCTAAGGAAATAATTCCCGTATTCTACTCGCATTAAATTAAAAGTTAAACAGATGATGCCTATCAAATACCAGTACGTCAACTTATAGAAATAATTATAGAACCATTGCAAAGGGATTAGCACTTGTTCTCTGAAAACGAAAAACCGTTTTAGGAAACAAGAACTAAGCCCTTTGTTTTGAAGATGTATTATACTCGACCAGTTTTGGATTAATTTTTTAGTATTCTAGAATACTGCAGTTTAATTTAACTTTCTTATTCAAAATTTAATGCAGAAGATGGCACAAAAGTTTTAATTTAGAAAACAAAACTATTATGGTGCATAACATACTAATTAATACATTTCTAAAACAATTTAAAAAAAATATAAATTTTCTTCTTCTTGTAAATATCACAATCGCGTAAATATATTTCTTATTAATTATTATTGACGATTTCGATTTAACTAAAAATAATTCACTTGAAAGAATCGTTATCACATCATAAATTTTAATACAAAACTCCACATAAATCTACTTATTTAATGGGAATCACATACAAAATCCCAAATAATCCCATCAAAGAAGTACTGAACAAAAAAAAAAAATAAAAAAAATAAATAAATAAAAAAAGTCAATAATAAAATAAGCCATCTTCATGATACTGATAAGCTTGTTAAATAATTTACGCACACACACACACACATACATATACACCAAACTAATAAAAAATCCACCCTTGAAAAACTCAAAGAATGCTAAATCACTGACACACAAACAAAAAAAAAACTCGTAATAAAATTCAAACGTAAGTATAATCATGCATGATTTTTGGCAGCCAATATCAAATTTCTAAAATTTTGACTAAAGCATAAGACAGACAGACATACATTTACAACACATATATACACACACGCATACACATTCATTTAAGCATTGCATGAACAACTTCAGCAAGGATAATAAATGTTAAACAATTTTGTTTACTTAACACAATTGAGCACTAAAAAGGACAATATAAAACGAGAATGAGAGAGAGTGAGAGAGAGAGAGGGAGAGAAAGGGAAGGAGTTTGAAACCCCACAGTATGAAGACATAAACAAAAAGGGAAGAAGAGACTGGTCCCTTGATATCCATGAAACCACAATTTAAACCAATAAACTTTTTTCATTCAGTTTCTGTGCCACACTCTCTCTCTTCTTTCCTTTACTTTTTTTGGAATTTAGAACCGTTTAGCATATCAACTTTAGATTAATTCAATTTGCATTTTTCTCCACACAAATAAACTGACAAAAAGTTTTTTTTTAAATCAGTCGAAAGTTTGCTACTTAAGCAAACAATGATGGGGGGGTTTGATATGGTTAAACTAATAAACGGTCCAAAACATTAAGTTGGTGGATGGGGTACAAGGGTGATAAAAGGGAAATATTTCGAAGGTTTTGCAGTGTTGCCAATGGCATTGATGTGAAAACGTATGTTTGCTGTCGTCTCAAATCCTTGGGGTAAATTGAGAAAAGTGTTTGTGGGGTTGCAACGAAACGAACAGGGGGAGCAATACGATTATTTACAGTTTCAAATTAATGGCTGTAATGAATTTTGATTGTACAAGTCTACCATCTCATTGTTTGTGTCATTAGAGAGTGGGAAGCAAAGATTTAGAAAATATTTGTTTATCTGATGGGTGTTAAAGCGTAAACAATTATTGTTGTCTGTGTGTACTGTGTGTACTGTGTGCTTACTGCTTTATATTGAGGGAGTTCAGGCCAAAAGCACACTAAAGATGAGTCTGAGGATTGTTGACTTTACAAACATTTACCAACATTTACTTTCATTTAATTACTTAACGATTTGGCTAAACGTTTATTTTTCAGTCGTTTTGTCATCGTGGCAAAAGTTTTAACGAAAAGAAGAGCAAACCAAAAAAAATTTTTTGTTTATTCAATGACTCCAAACTCTGTAGAACCAAAAGCAAGAAGATATTAATTGTTTACTTAACAAATTTGCAAATTTCCTTGTTGTTGTTCTTAGGAATTACAATGTCTTTTGTCATCTTCATATCTCATGTCTGCAGATGAATTGAATTTGATTTTTTTCTTCTTATTGTTGATGTCTTATTATTTACCCAAACTCTTTGAACTCAAACTGTTTCAATGAAGCTTTTAACATTGAAATTTTCACTGATAGACAAACACAAATTAGCAACAGTCAGTTGAAACAGCCAGTGTAGTGTAGACTGAATTGATTGCCTATGGCTTTTGTGGCAGCGAAATAAAATGAACAAATAAACAAAACAGTAGTCACCGCCAAATAGTTAAAAGACGGACCTGTAACATTATTTATTTTGTCAATTTGCAAATACCAACAAATGTTACAGCAGGAGCTGTATGAAAACAAATCCTTTAAAGAGTTCATTAGTTAAACTCTAAATTGAATTGAAAGAAAAGTGACTTTTGTTTTATAAAGCAATTTTTACACCAACAATAGCAGCTACTTCTTATAAATAGAATCAGTTATAGTTATTGCTACTGTTGTTGTTGTTGTTGTGCAGCAACAAACAGCGCCTACTATTTGTTATTCTCTCGCATTATCGTTTAGATAGTGTCAAAACCTGAATCAGCCTTGAATGTAAGCATACAATCGTTATGCAGCCTCTTAAGAGAATCGATTCTTTAACTTATTATTTTTAGGCATATAAAAGGGTTTATATTTCATTGGAGATGTAGATTTCTTTAAATTTCTTTCTTCCTAGGAAACAACAGCAATAAAATATTCACCCTTATTCTGCGTTTCTATTCGGAACGAAATTTTCTCCGCTTGGCAACTTTGATATTCTGTGTTCCATTTTGTTTCATTTCGATTTGTTTCTTCGATGTATGTATTCTGCATTACGATCGTAGCTACGTTCTTCTAAGTTGTGTATGTATTAACGGACATTTTTTCGATTCTTGGTGGAGTATTTTAAAAAAGTTTAAAATCAAAAAAACAATTTTGGTATAAAATGCAATAAACTTTTTTGTAAACATTTTTTGTTTAATTGAAATTTTAAACTTTTGTCAAATTTAATATATGTAATCTTGCTTTGCCTGCGTCTTTTCCTCCTCAGTCTGGTAAAATTTCATCTACTGCGAGCACATCGTTGTCTGCATTATGTCAAGGAAAAATGATAATAAATTCGACACTGCGGATTGAGCCATCGCAACGTTGCAATCAGCACCCACTCCGTGTTGGTAGATTTCTTCAGCAAGTAATCTCAAAGCGGTGATAAAGATGCTAACGTGGTGGCCAGTGCTTCTGAAGCAAACGTGTCTGACACATACTTAAACGCGTCTTTATTGAGGCGAAAGTTTTTTTGAAATCTGTAAAACTAAAGAAATAATTTCACACTTGCATATGTAAAGTCTCACAATTAATCAGTCATCTCGAATGGATTGCAATTGTCTCTCAACCTCTGTTTTTCAATTCTTAACTCTGCGTTCTGGAATGCGTTTTTTTTTCTTCTAACAACAGCGCCGCTGCTATCGATTCCATTTTGTTTAAACAAGGGAATTTTTGTTGCGCAACGGAAAACCCATTTAATATCGACTCCGGTGCTACAGGATTCTTCACACTAATATTTTAATCACGAACAACCTTTACCCATATACATGCATATGTATGTTCCGACACTTTTTCTGCCAATTTTTTATTTTTTTATTTATTAATTTTTTGTTCACCACATTGAACTTTTTGCTGAAATGCTTATATAATTGTTTATTTTTACTGTTTCTATTTCACTCGTTACACAGAAAAGTAGCTAATTTAAAGATACTCTGTTCTTCTTCGTTTTCTTTCGATTCAGTTTTTCGTCAGAATACCCTTTTTCGATCCGAGCGTAACTGAATGCGGGAACGTAATCGAAACGCAGAATAAGGTTGATTAACGGAATTTTTGATATTTGTTATCTAATACTCCCTGTACTACACTTAATAAAAATTTCTGTCCCGTCAACTGAATCAATTCTTAATTTTATAATAAATGTTTGCTCATAGAGTTTTAAAGATTTGTATTTTAAAAATTTTTTAAAATATTTTTTTACGTTTTTTTGTCATTTGTTTGAATGCACTACAGTTTTCTACACGATTATATTGCTCGTGAAATTTATTTGCATTTGCTTAAAAAAGTAAATATTTTGAATAAGCTGCCTTAGATTCTGCGTTTTATCTTTTGGTTTATATACTACTTACTTTGTCCAAAATGTGTCTTTTGTACTAAGGGAAGCTATCAAAATAACTTTAAAGTTAGATGAAATTTTTTTGTCTTTCTTTACGAGCAGGGTTATTCACTCAAATATTTCAAATCACCTAAAAGTTGCAGGCATAAATCGTAGCAGCCGGCTCGGTTCACAATTTGTCAACACCCGATGTCAAAAATATGCTTTATCAGCATTTAGAGGGAACCCAAATTTTGGCCGAATAATACAGTTTTAGGGACGAGGCAAATTTTTAAATATAAAAGGGTCCGCCAAATAACTTTAAAGAAAAAAAAAAAAGTGTAGCTTCGGATGTGTGGCATGAAGCGCCATCCTGTTGAAATCAAATGTTGCCAATATCCTCCTCTTTAATTTTTGTGAACAAAAATTCGTTCAACACGGCCCGATAACAATCGAAATTGACTACGGCCACTCTTTGCTAATTTTCGAAGAAAAATGGCCCAGTTGTGCCTCTGGACCAAAATCCGCACCAAACAGTGACTCGTTTTGGGTGTATCGGCTTTTTAATGTATGCGTGCAGGTTTTCTGTGCCCCAAATAAGACAATTTTGCTTGTTTACGTGCCCGCCAAGATCAAAATGAGCTTTATTTGAAAAGATGATTTTTTTGACAAAATCGGCCAAAGTAATGTCGCAATATTTCCCAGCGTTGTTCAAGCGTATACACAACCATATTTGTTCAGCGGAAGGATAAAACTAATTATCTCTCAAATCAGACATAAGCTAAGTGTTACCATTCACGAAATAAGCACTAGTTGAAAAAAAAAACGTTAGATGGCGGACCCTTTATGTATATGATGACACTAAAATATAAGATACTTAAAAGATTGCTGTCGTTCGTTGACCAACAGGAATATTGGCATATCCAAAACTACTTTAGTAAAACCATCACCGTCAACAGTTAAAATTAAGAGTATTTTTTTTGTTTGTTTTTAATGTGAAGCTTCAGATCTATGCAAATATTTCATAGTCAATTGGTAGCCATAATATCAGCTGAAAAACGCGAAATTTTATTCAAATTCTGACTTTTCAAAATCATACAATCGTGGATGGCCGTGATAGGCATTAAATGATGATTTTAAATTAAATAATAAAATTTCATTTGAAATACTATTTCTACTGGAAACCCAATTTAAGAAGTTTGTATTAGGGTATACTTATACAAGGTGGCGGTGCCAACCCAGCTGACTATTTTTTTGTGTTCTGGAGTATTGGAAAGTACATATTCAAAAAAAGTGATTTCAACTCTAGAAATTGTCAAACACCATACATTAAAGAGAGAAAAAAATTACTCTCCTTTACGCTACAACCTTATGTAGACAAGTAATTTGTAATATTAAGTATATCCATCAATTCTTTAAAAAATTTATATTAAACAATAAAAGTAAGTTTTTTATGCCAACATAAGTAACTATTGTAAATATAAAGTGTCCGCCTTTTATTTTAGTTTTATCCTTCCGCTGAACGAATATGGTTGTGTATACGCTTGAACAACGCTGGGAAATATTGCGACATTACTTTGGCCGATTTTGCCAAAAAAGAATCATCTTTTCAGATGAAGCTCATTTTGATCTTAGCGGGTATGTAAACAAGCAAAATTGTGACATTTGTGGCACAGAAAACCCGCACGCATACATTGAAAAGCCGATACACCCAAAACGTGGGACTGTTTGGTGCGGATTTTGATCCAGAGGCAATTTTTATTTTTTCTTCAAAAATGAGCAAGGAGTGGCCGTTACAGACAATGGCGATCGTTATCGGGCCATGTAGAACGAATTTTTGTTCACAAAAATTGAAGATGATGATATTGCCAACATTTGGTTTCAACAGGATGGCGCTACGTGCCATACAGCCGAAGCTACACTCGATCTTTTGCACCCTGTTTTTGAAGATCGCATTATCAGCTGCAGAGCTGATGTCGTTTGGCCACCTCAGAGCTGCGATTTGACACCGTTGGACTATTATTTGTGGATTGCCGTCAAAGATAAGTGTTACGCCAACAAGACAGAGATAATTGACGCTTTAAAGGATAATATTCGTGAAGCAATTATTGAAATACAGCTGCACACAATTGATAGTGTGCTTAAAAATTGAACCGATCGTGTAGGCTACTGCATAGCCAGCTGAGGCAGCCATTTGAATGAAATTATGTTCCATTATTAACCGGAAGGATTGTACTTTCAAATAAAGAAGAAATTTGTGAAAATATTTAGTAGTTTTTTTTATAGCATTTTCAAAACAAAAAAAAAATATAGTTATTTATCGGACCCTTTAGTACTTAAGAAACAAATAATTTTTTCAATAGAAAAATGTAAAATAAAAATTGTTGAGGATAAAAACTGTATTATGTCATTCTATTAAAGCCCTGCACTTACAAACACAGTTTCAGTTTAAAAACAAACTGCTGATCGTTGAATGCTTGAAAGACATTGAAGTTTATTTAAGATCACTTAACGGAAGCTTTAACACAACAATCGTTTGGTTCTGTTGTCTAGGCTTCTAGCAGGCAGGCGGCTTTAAGTAGAGAAGAAGGTAGAAGTCGACACAGTCGTAACCAAAAACTCTTACTGCATTAACATACACAAATATATTTTGTGCGACAATTGCTTTTTATTTCAAGCAGTCTTCTTAGTTTATTTATTCATTGGCCTGTATGTCTGGCCTCTTGTTTGTATGGTTTTTAGCTGAAAGATAATTTCAGGAGTTTATCATCACCTTGTGTACATTGCCACATGCTGTTGAATACTGGCCAAGTATAACCACTGGGTTTTGCGACCCTACATCTTGGTAAGTCTTCTATTTGCTTTAGGGAATATTTGCGAGATTTTATTTTTTATTTGACTTTATTTTATTATTGCATTATTGTGCTCTTGGTGACGCACATTAAGTGTCATTTTGCAGCTGCTAATTGACATTGTATACAATGCCAACAAATATCGCATACTTGTTGTAACTTTACGACTGACTCCTCTCTTAACTTTGACAGCCAAACAAAATCACTATTATTTGCTGGGGCTTGTGGTTGTTGGTTAACTTTGGTGATTGTTTTTGTTGGTGTCATTTTTATTTACTACATAAATCTATTGTTTTAAATTTTAATGGATACGAAAGTGTTAAATTGTGACTTTAAATGGAAGCTAAATACGGCTTTAAATTGAGCTTTTTAAATCAAATTAATTAACAATTATTTTTTTCTTTGTTTAAAGATATATTTTTTAGAACCGATGTTCATCGGATATTTTATTAGTTTATAAATTTTTTGTTTTATTTATTTATTGAAATATTTTAACAGTACAAATCAATGTACCAATCTGGCAACTGGCTGATTGGTGCAAAATTTGTTTTAGTCCTGTTGGGAAAAAAAACTTTTATTAAACAAAAAATATCAATACTGACTTACTTACTCTTCAAATTGATTACTGAATTGAAGTGTAAATATTGAAACGGCTAAAATTAAAACAGCTATAGTTGCTGGCAAAAATAACAACCGAATGACGACTTCAAACAACAACTTACAAGTTGAGCAAATGGAAAAAAGTTCATATTTTTTATTTGCTTAAAATACATACACACACGTTCTTTTATTCCAGAAAAAAAATATACAAAATTTTATGAAACAATTAAACAGCTCAGACCAAAAGATTTAGCAACTTTAGATGGCAGTTTTAAAAGCGGAGTTGGCGAGAGATTGGAAGAATGAAAGAAAATCAGTTAAACGATTTGCACAGAAGTCATGCAGGTGATAATTACTTTTAAGTTGGTGACCGTAAATACAAAAAGTCAAATATTAAAAAAGAAAAAAAAAAATACAGTCTGGGACAAAATCTCTTTTAGACTTTATTTTAGGTTAAAGCAACGTTTAAGTTTGTAATATTTTAAATACGGTATTTTAAAGCCATTTAATTATGTTGAAAATTTTTTTCGCCGACTGTACTTTTGGCACAGAAATTAATCAAATATAAATATTGAAAATAAATAAAATAATTGTTAAGAAAAAACAAAATAAAGACAAAAACTTTTTTAATGTATTTAAAGTGGATACTAAAGAGCAAAGAGCTGATTTTTTTTAAAGATTCCGTTTCAAGTACTTATTTAAGGGAAAAAAACTCTACATAAAACACTAAAAACTCATTATGGGGCCAATAATTTAGTAATATTTTTAAACAACTTAAAACACTTTGGAAAACATTAATTAAGTAAAACAAAAAAAAAATAAAAAAATGGAAAAGAAAAAATTCTCAATATCACTACAAAGTGATAATTTTAGTAGGTGTTGACTCAATCTTAAATATTGAGTAAATTATTAGTACTTGAATCAAATAAATGCAGTTAAATCTTAAAAAAATAAGCTACTTTTAAAGTCAAATAAGATGGTGATTTATGAAGGGTTAGGGAAGTACTTGAAATCAAAAGAAAATTACTGAAAAAAGAGCTCATTAAATATTGTGTTAATTATAAAAAGCGGTATTGTTAAAGTAGCTTGTATTAAGTCTTCAATTATGCAACCGCATTTTAAATTTTTAAAAATCAAATATTAAATGTTTGACTCTAAACCTGAATACACAATTACCTACATACATAGAAACATACATACATAATTACTCACCCACCGAGTTGCAACACTTAAAAACAAAAACAATATAAGTTGATGTATGTGTGTTCTGTACTGTTAAATGCTGCAGCTGGAACTTCAAGTACCGTTTGCAATTTACAACGGCAAAGGATCATAAAATGTTTGTTTTTGTTTTTAAGGGTTTATGATTTCTTAAGTATTTATCGATATGGGACTGAGAAAAGTGATCATGATCTTGTACTCATCATACTTCAAAACTCAAGTACTTTTATGTTTAAGAGTTTTCTACTTTTCTAATGTTTGACAGTAGATGACCAAAGTTAAAACCGCAGGACATTTGTTACCTTTTGTTTTTGTTTTGGGAAAATTTTTTTTGTGAAAAGGGAAAAAGTCATAAAAACAAACTAGAAAATAATTGCACATACAAATACGCACCCAGGGTGATGATCAATCAGCTAGTTTTTCCATTTCTTAATTTTTTGTTTCTCAAAATAGTCAACACAACAATATGCACAATAATTTAAGAAAACAATATAAATATTTGGTAGGTATAAGCTGAAAGCAGACGTCGTGGAGTCAAGAAAATAAGAAAAAGGCATGTCAAAGAAATTTGGACTGCATGCAAAAATAGTAGTAATTTTTATTTTTGTTAAAGTGAACATTTTAAAAATATACACGCAAAAGAATAACCATGATTGGTTACTACATGATCACGACGGTCATATTATAGTTTCTATAACAATATTTGGTAATGGAAAAAAAGTAATAGTTATCTTTATACTGTTTTATCATTTTTATCACGATAATCATTGTTTGAATTTAATCATTTAATGTTTACTTTTCATGAAAACTTTGTTATGGTTGTCCTTTCAAAATAGTATGCTTAAAAAAAATTTTATGACGAAAATAGTGTGCTGTCTTCGCAAACATTACTTAATATTCAAAGGCTTTAAAAATTAAAAATAACCATTTCAAAGCAGGTAAAACAACAATATGATTACAAACCAATCAAGCTATGAAGTTTTTAATAATAATATTTTTGTTTTCAATTGTTTCAATTGTTGCTGCATATATTTTATTATTTAAAAAGTTTGACATATGATAAAAATATAGAAAAAGTATAAAAATAATGTTAAACAATATTAGTAAAAACAAAAAACTAAATTTTGTTTTAGAAAAAAAAATTGTCCATTTAATTTGCAGTCATAATATGACAATTAAATATATGATTATTGCATGATACTTTAATCAAACATAATAATGATAACTGGCAACCATTATGAGTTTTAACCACAATCATACTATTCAATCATAAATAGTATCTTGCTCTTCGAATATGATTAACACAACCATGTTTTTTCTTTGCGTGTATAACAGAAGCAAATTTTTGTTTTAATTATATAAAATTAAGTAACAATAATTTTTTTTTGAGCCTCAAGATTAACATGGTGCAAAATAAATGTAATTAATGCGGATGTAATAATTGTTGTGGGTCGAACTTCAGTGGTCTTACCATAAAAGGTATACAAACTACAACCAGCAACTAAAAGGTTAGGTAAGGCTGAAAATATAATAGACATAAAACAGGGTATTTTTTCAGATGCAAGAGAACTTAAAATGATTATGCCAGATAGAAATGTTATTTGAATAATCTTTTTTATTATAATCTGGTGGATAATTTCATAGCATTTATTTTCAAAATAATATTTCCGGCATATGTCTGGCTTGGCTATATTCAATCTGTCTAGTTTTTGAAGACTTTTTCCAATAAATTTAGCCGTACAACATCAACGATGGCTTGTCGGGATAAACTAATGACTTAACATAGCCCAATAAAAAATAATCGCGAGGCACTAAGTCTCACAAATGAGTGAGCCAGTGAACATGACCATCGATTGTTAAATGCGCTGGAAGGCAAGTTGCGCTATTTTATTGAAAAAAGATGTAGTTAATGTAAAGCTGATTAATGTTTGGAAACAAAAATTCAGTCGGCAGGCCTTCGCTTATTTCAAAGAAACAACGACCAGCATTTAAACTGCACCAGACAGTAAATTTTTGATGGATGTAATTATCTTCGCTCCAAATACATAGATTTTCATTAATGGCGTAGCCATTTAACCAAAAGTAAACACGTAAAATGCATGAACTATGATCTTGTCAACAAATTTTTTTTGTAAAGAAGATTACCACAATTTGGAAGCGTTCTTTTGGCGTTAAGCGATTCGTGATGATTTGTTAAACTTTACTGAATAGAAATGTCAACATAGTTTTATATTCCCCGCAGTTAAACCATAGTTCATGCTAAAACGCAGGACATTAGTAAAACTAATGTTTTAACATGTCGTCTTCTTTTTTGCATGCTCCACATTTTGTTATACGTGTTAGTTTTGTTGCACTAACTCATCTACTCATCTCTTTTGTTCTCTCAAGTCTGCCCGGAAGCATAATTTTGCAATTTTCTGACGGGTTTCGCAGATCACAAACTAGACGTAACTACTAAAATGTTTTAATTTCTGCTCTAACAAACAAATGTTTTTTCTTAATTTTTTGTAGGAAAAATCACTCCTCCACCTTCTCTATTTATTAAAATTATTAGCACAGAAGGGGTTAATATTGAAGTATTTGAATTGTCCCATTAAAATGTACTGGTTGATTTCATGGTAGCCGTACATTCTAGTTCAGCAAGTACATGGCTCAATTTAATCTCTATTTTTTGGACAGCCTAAACAATCGTATTCAAGTATTTTACCGCATTCATACGAACGTCTTAATTGCAATTAAAATTATAACAATAATATTTGATTTTCAATATAAACAGTGAAATAGTTTGTGTTTAAGTATATTCTTGGTCACGGAAAGAAGTCTTGGTTTACAAAAGATTTTGCAAGCTGATTGTATAACGTTGCCACTACTTTTGTGTTAAAAAAAAATACAAATCATACAAAAATATTGCACAACAAGTTACAAATATGGAAAAAGGTTTTTTAACTTAAAGCAGAAAGTAGTCGTTGTAGTTGGATGCTCCTCATTCGGCAGAACTAAAATTTAAAAATTTCATATGAGCAATTAGTGCGTATAAATAGTGAGTTTTATAATTGCAATACATTTTCTATTGTTATCGAAAGCCTACATACAAACGTCGTATATGTATGTATGTTTCATTACAATAAAGATTTCAAACATTGAGAATTTTATTTTTTTAAATTTCAAAACGAAAATAATAATTTTTTAATTTTTAGCTCAATTAGATACTTACAAAAATAAGTTTTATATATTTTTTGTTTAAATTCCCGCGTAAAATTGTAAAAAATTGTTTTAAAATTCATGTGTCAAATAAACTATTTATCAATAAAAACAGCAACTTGTTTAGGATGTTGTATGAATTTTCCAAATGTGTATTCCAAAAGGGGCATAACAAATAAATCGAACATTTTCCGAATTTTCATTTCAGAATGCACTCCCCCTCTTCTCTATTTACACCTACTTTGAACGGCAAAATGGCAACTGACACCCAGATGATTTATTACGACAGTCAAAACATGTGTTGGAAATGACAGCTACTTACAACATTTTTACACCGACAAACATTTTTTTGGCTGTGTGTGATCGGCAGTATCCTTATGGACGAGAAAAACACTACGGACAATACAATTGAATAGATTCTACGAAATTATGTTGTTACGGCAGCGCCCAACTTGTCTGATGTTAACGATCCTTGAAGCGGCAACCTGTCTAACGATACACTAAGGATCAGATATCATTTACTGTTTTCATACTTTCTTTCTTTCTTTCCTTTTTCATTTAAAGGGAAGGCAAGGAGGAATCCTTCAGCTAGTGGAGGTGGTAAAAATAACATGGTTTGAGAAATGCTACATTTCCGTAATTCGTTGCGGTGAGAAGAATTGGGTAAATTTGTGTTTGTAATTATAGCTGGGAATTCGAAAAAAAAAATAAAAGAAAGTAAATAAATAAAACAATTAAAAATTACTATTTCTGCGGCTTAACAAATTTGGAAAATATAATAAAGCGCCAGTACATACATTCTACAAGTAAAAAAATGTGTTTTTTGAACGAGATAATTTTTAATTAACCATATGAAAGGGAATTATTTGAAATATTTGTTTAAGCGGAAATATATCATGGAATAAATTAAAGGTGGTTTTTTAATTCAAAATTGGGAAAATTAATCATTTTATAATTTGAAAACAACAGGAAATACGTAGACAATCTTTAAAATATTAAAAATGATTCATATAAGTTCATAGATAACTTACCGAATAAATCGGAAGAAAAATTTATACTCATTCCAATCGAGAATTAAAAATATTTTTGGTGCAAACCCTGTAGCCTCCTCATCTTCAAGAGCATTTGATTGTTGGATTCAGAAAAAACGAGAAGTTTTTCAGCAAAAGAAAAATATATTAAATCTATCGGGAAAAAGCACTGAATTTAAATTTGCAAAACATTGAAAGTTTTGACTTCTTAATATGTTATACACTAGAAAAGGCCGGCGCACGTTGCTACGCCCCTTAATGAATAAAAATGCATTCTGAATTTTAATTGAATATCAAGTGCAAAAAGCTAAAAATTATAACTTTTTTTAGTGGGCGTGGCACTGCCCACTTTTCTAATCACGAAAGTCACGACAGCTCAATATGTGTGCAAAGTTTCAGAAAAATCGGTCAAGTTCAAGTAGCTAAAAATGATAACTAATTTTTTATGGGCGTGGTCCCGTCAACTTTTGCCATCCATAAACACTCCCTGGATTGTGTACAACAACTTGCCAAAGTTTGAGTCCGATCGGTTTTAAAGTTCCGGGTCTATAGCTAACACACACAGACACAGAGTTTCACTTTTATATATATAAATAGAACTACATGAAGGAAGTACATATTATAATATGACGTGCTTCTCTATATAAGTGAATGAGATTAAGGGCCATTATATTACTTACCGATAACTCAAGTTAGGATGTTATCGGGCAGATGACTAGTTTTTCGTTATTACAACTTAAGTTCAACCTAAAAGTGTACCATATTGTTAAAGGGAAGATCACTCTACCTTTATCTTTTAACGTGAGGTTTATAATTTAAAAGTTACCATATTTTCTAACGTATAAAGGAATTGTTTATTATTTGCTTGTCGTTGCCGCTTTGTTTAAAAAAAAAACTAATAAATTTGTTAAAATAGTCGGTATTTGCTTTAGTGCTGCCATATTAAAACAAAAACAATTTATTTGACAGAGAGGTTGTAATAACTTAAGTCAGTTAAGTGCTCACATTAACAAACGTTACCTTGTATTAGCATTAACTTTGCCCGCAAGTTGAAATAATGGCTATTAGTCTTACGATCTTTTAAATCAATCTTGTACATAAGACAATTAGCGTAGCTAAAAATTATCTCTGGGGATGGCAAAAGCTTAAATTTTATTGGTGGTGTAGGCGTAAATATCTTAAATCACCCCCAATAATGATCTTGATACGGCAATGCAGAAAACCAAACTTAAAGATTAAGCGTAAGATTAATTTTTTTTGCTTTGGAGCACAAGAAAATAACGGATTGTATCTGTAGAAGAATTTTCAGTTTGGCAACGAACAAAGAACATGTGCTATGCACAATGAGTAAATGGATTGTGAGATCACTATCTTTGTGGACCGGAGGGAAGGCAATGGTGTATACTCACTGTCTTTACGAATGGGAGGGCAGCTAATGGTATATACTCACTATAGTTATATTTATGCTGTAACTTGGGTGCCCCGGTGGACTAGTCAGTAGTGTACTGGTCTGCTAGTTTGGGGGTTGCGGGTTCGATTCCCGCCAGAGACTCTGGACTGGGCTGCTTCTCTTTCTTTTCTATTCTAACTATTCTATTCATATGGAGCGCACAACATGCCAATTGGGCATGAGTGTATACCTGTTGTGGGTTTGGGCTTTTAGTGCCCCTCATTTTCAACCTAACCTGACCTTGAGCTTGGAGCATTAAGTGTCAGCCAATCAGGCAAAGATGGTTGGTTTGATGCACGATGTGGATCACCTGTTGGAGTGTCTTGATATTCAGTCGATTACAAAATACGATCAGTGGTTGAATGTATTGTCAGGGCTAAAGGTGCGCTTCTACTAATAAGATGATGCTGATGTATGTTAAGGAACATAAGCTGGAAATAAGGCTATATATCAACTTGCGAATAGGTAATCGGCGTCAACATTTTGTGGACCAGAATCCTGAATTCCCCTGGATGATAGATTGTTGCCGGCAAAAGTCTTTTAATGGATAAACTCTATAAGCCTGAAAGGTGGCTGGAGGGAATTACTTTGTCAGACTCTAATGGTGGTTAAGGAGCCTCTAGACTCGAATAGGTACTCGAATTAATTTTGACTACGATCAGCTAGATAACTTCGTTAGTTACGGGACATTTGAAGTCGATACAGATCGAGGATGTAGATGAAGAATGTACCTGGATAATGTTGAAACAGCAGCGCATGCAGAATGCGAATGTCCAACATTGGGTAGCAAGACAATAAGGATTACAGGCAGCCACACATTAAGTGTGAATGTTATTTGAAATTTCAGTCTAAAGGAGATGCTACCACGGACTATGCGATGACAATTGTCGGCGATCAAGAGTTGGCAGTGCGAAAGCGGCGGTGGTGCCGCGAGACTAAATGAAGAAAAGGATGCCGACTTTGAAATCACTACGGTTGAAGAGGGACCAAAAATAGTAGTGGTCTGCTTGATATTTCCCTAACATTTATATATAAATTTTGTATATTGACATAAAACATACCACTGTTTGATGAAATACAATCAAACACAACTCCTATAATGCGGTCTTAGCGAAATTTTGTATTCACTCTTATAAACTCGTTGTTTCTGATTGAATTTTTAAAAACTTTCAGAAGCCATTGAAAGCATTTGTGCTTGTAACTTGACAAAATAATGTATTCAAAAAGCAATTAACCACTTACACTTAATCAAATTAACGGCAGAATAAGTATAAAATACGTTACGCTTTTCAATTAGTGCTTAACACAGCCATTATGCGCATCGACTTAATGAACAATGGATGTGTGAATTATTTTCATAATAAATAATATTTTGCAACAATTACGATTACGAGTAGTTCTACTCTATTCATATTTTTAATCATTTAGACATGCTAAAGTAGTTGAACACGGTTTGTTAAACTTAAACAAAAGATACGAACAACAAACACTTTCATTTTAACTTTAATTCCAGCAAATAAAATGTCAACACTACACCCCATTTCTGTTAAATGATTTCTTGGTCGCTTGTTCACCATATAAATGAATGGCACTGAAATGGTTTTTATCATTTTAATTTCTAATTTCCAAAACAATTATTTGAATGCACAGTTGTGATTATTTTCAATATTTCACCAGCACTTTTGTGCAACATTTGTTCACATGTGTTTGAAATTGAAACGTACACATACACACACACACAAAAATTAAATTGTATTCAAATGAAATATTTAATGCATTTTGAAATCTTTTTCCAACAACGAACAGCAATTAAAAGCAAAAATTGCATAAAACTAAAATACATTTATTTAAATTGACTAGAAATTGTATGAGAATTTTATTTACTTTGTGTCATTTCAAGTCATATTTACTAATGGACATGCATGGACTTAATGATCCGTTGACACATTGCTACCAGAGTCTTCTTAACAGGGTGTCAATTACAAAGGAATACTTGCGTGTTTGTTTGTATGTGGGAAGTGGGCCTATTTCAGTTGATTTATTTAATTGTTATTTAAATGTTTTCTTTAACGTTGGCAGACTAAATTTATGCGTATTTAAATGCTATTTAATTAAGTTGTTGAATGTTTGAACGTTTAGTGCGCGTACAAGTTCAAGAATAAATAATCTCCCATTGTTTCATTGCGTAGAGTAATTAAGTGATTTTATTTAGTGCAGGGATATTCAAGATTTAACTTTAGATTTTGAATTGGGTCAAAAAGAAACAAATATTTAAATTCCAACAAAAATGTCACATTTATTTGTTCTAAAATATTTTCGTAAAAACGAATTGATTTACTTTTTGAGATCTTAAGGCATAAGATGACTGAAATAAATTTTTTCAGAAATATCGGGAAACTGTCCAAGAAGGATGCTCTATCATTCTTAAAAACACTCTGTAATTCTTGTTTTCCACATAAAGTTCAGAATTTTTAAATTGTATAATGATGCACATGGATCTTAAATAATAATTAAATAAGAACCGTTACCGCTAATGGGATTTAGAAAAGACTTTTAGTGAGTCTTTTGTCAACATTCAAGATTCAATAAGAGAAATTATGGTTTTTGATTTTGGTATTTTCTTCATCGTTATAATGGAATATACTTTAAAATATACAAGTGCATGCTATCTGTGGCGATAATTTTATTTGTAATAATATTCTGGAGAACACAGAGGTCACCATTAAATTCCTCTGAACCTTAAAATTTTCTTAGAACAATTGGGAGGGACAGCTAAAAAGTAGTTTTTAGAACAGGTTTCATACTGACGGTTCGAATACAAGCTGTTTTGCAAATTCTGGGAACATGCCCGAGACATTTGCAAATCACTTCATATTCGGTATTTCAGATCTATAGATCTTCCGATAACGATAACTGTTAAACTAGCTGTCATACGAATATACTGTGTTAGAGTTTCTTTCAGTTTAACTTAGCAAAAATCACCATGGAAAGACTTACGCAAAACAACATGGAAAAATATTATCAAAATTTCGGCTCTTTTCGCTAAATTTATAGAGCACTTCGTAAGTTTACGGTCCATCTGAGCAGGTGATTCGAAATACTATGAATCGATTTATGAGCAGATTTACTATTTTGGAAAATATTCATCCTGATCAAACCCGTACCGTTGCAAAAAAGAAGTCATCTATACTATATTTAGATGCGAGTGTGACAGAGGTCTGGAATTTATTAAACCTATCTAAGCAACTCTGTCTTGTAATTCGTGATTTTTTTATTCCTCATGTTGTTGCAAATTATTTGAATGAGGAAAGGTTGCAATTAGACCGCGAAATATGCCATACAGCTCGTGAAACCATCACTTTGTTGAGTCAAACGTTTGGTTACCGAGTTATTTCAATAAACGGGCCTGTAAAAACGCCACCTCGTATGTGTTATAAGACACCTTTGGACTACTTTTTGTGGGAGTACGTGAAATATCTGGTCTATGCTAATAAAGCATCAATGATTCATCATATACAAGCCAACATTCGTCGCACTATTGACGAAATAAGACCGGATAGGCTCGAAAAAATTATAAAAAATTGACGTCTTGAATGGCGTTCGTAAGGTGCAATCGCTGAGAAATAATTTTTAAATATTAGTCGTTACATTGATGTTGTTGCGTTTTATTAAACACAAGTTCTATATCTCAATAAATAAAATACTCTAAATTAAGAACTAATTCATTTTGGCGGCAATAAGCGAAGGAAGTTAAAAAGAAAAACTTTCAATATGAACTTGGAATGCAAGTGAATTCTGTAAAATTTTACATACATTTTCGTAATTTCATAATCTCTATATTCTTGTTAATAGCTTTTGTACAGACGGTAAGTGGAGTTTGCTATCCATTTCGGTTTCGTTGTAGAGCCTTGCGGGCATGTTGTTTGTGCCTACATCCAATAAATTTAATTTAATATCAGAATGACTAAGTAGCAGTCAAGCAAAATGAGAACAAAATATCCCTTAACGCCAGTTTATGTTGAGGAGGTGTGGCTCTCTATAATGTTTATGCAGATTTGAGTACTATTGCAAGTTTGCATGTCACTTTAATTTTGTTCTCCAAAAATTTCTTGCCGTAAAGAACTTCTTAAAAAGCGTTTTGGAGATCGTGTTAAGTCCACGTTTAAAACCTTCATAGAGCTAGTAAAGGTTGGGGTTTTATTTCAATGATTACATGTAATAATTCCACGTGGTTCAAGCGGGAGTCTTTAGATATACCGCAAAAACTACTACTTCGCCGTATAAAGGTTTTCAAGAGAACGTTGACGTGTTTTAGTTTACAAGCTTGGTGGCGTATGGCATAAGATGAGCTTTCAATGTTCCATTAAGAATCATTTTCATTAAAGCTTTTATTTCAGTGTAGTGAATATGAAGTAAAATGTTCGTTATTTGTCGATAGATTGATTAATTTTTATTCACTGCCAGCATACGGTAGTGCATTTAAGTATGGTCTAATGTAAGGAAATTTTTATAATAAAACATTTAGCAAAAATTCAACATTTTCTGTTATAAATTATTGCATTAGTTTAGAAAGTGTATATGTATCTAAGTATATATGCCAAAACGCATATGAATGCCAAGAAAAATATGCTCGACTTACTAAATTTCGACTATTTTTTGTTGGCCTTCCTGTTACTATTATATGCTCAAAGTACCCTCTACGTTGGCTAAATTACGTGGCAGGTTGATGAGGACTCAGTCCTTGTTTAAAGAAGTATAGAAGACTACAACTCGCTAGTTTTTACCCTTAATAGTCGTATTATATTAAACCGCATTCATGCTATAGCTCTAGTTCCTTATTTCTTCTTTTTCGATCTGGATCTTCTTAATTTTTTTTGTGGAATAGAGCACTTAATGATTAATATTGGTTAGTACTTTACTTACTCCGTTTATATTTTGTTCCGAAGTAAACGTTAAATTTTTTACCACAAGAAATCAGAAAAAATTTATTTTAAAATGGAAGAAAAAACTTCCAAACACGAAATTTAAACAAATAATTTTCAATTGCATATCGGCTCACTAAAAACATCTTTCTGCATGGAATGCTTTGCAATAAAATATTAAGGCCTATACACACACACATACACACAAATGTGTGCATCTATTGTTTCATCATACAAAATTCTAAATTGGCCAATAATACGTGTAACCAGAGAAAGTACTTGAAAATGTGTAAAATAATGTTTAGACGTGCTTGAACTGGCATTGTTTTCCACTTGGATTTAGCCACTTAATCCTATTTAGAAACAACACAAATCAATTGTTAAATTATTGGATTAATATCTTTTTCAAAATTAATTTTGTTATCTAATATGAATATCTCATTGTTTATTTAAGAAGATTTTCATTTATTGTTCTTGTGTTTTTTTCTCTGGTTTTTTGTTTTTGTCAAATCCCTGACACGTACTCAACACTCAGGGTCCTTTGGGAGAAGAAAAAACAAGAACGTCAAGCATCACACTGGTCAAACAATTGACTTGAAATTTGACTGCAGTACGAAAAGGTGAGATGATAATGAGAATGAGTTGAGCATTGGTGGTCGACGACAAGCGGATTAATAGGATTAGGTGTATAGAATTCCAGTAATGCATCATGTATAAGTATGTGCATGTGAGTATGTATTTATGCTTTGAATGAATTAACTCTTGACAATATCAGCTTAAACACAATCTTTAAGTGTTTATGTGAGTGTACTTTGTAGATATGTATTAATATTGGTAACATGCTTGAGTATGTTTTAATATACATGTTTGGTATGGGTTAAACACTTTTGCTACATGTTTAATATTTCCAACATTTTTGAAAGCAGCATAGTCATTTAAAAAGTCATTTAATTATTTCAAACATCTGCTCTTTTTTCGTTATTATATAAATTAATATAATAAATAGTTGTTCCTTAAAAAAAAAAACAATTCCTTTGACGCGCAAAATGTCCTTGTTTCTATTTTGTTTCTCTCTTTTGATGACATTTATAACCATGCAACATGCGACAAGGGTGATATTGATTTTGTAAAAACGATTGGTGTTAAATAGTAACAAACAATCCTTAAATAACCGAGAAACAAAAACTTTTACATCTTTAGGATAAAAGCCAATAATATTTAACAAATAGTTGCACGCATAAACATAGAACAAGCAAGCTGCCCTCCTGAAAACCCTAACTCAGCCAATCAATGTTGAGTGGTTGCTACTTCATCTAAGTAATGATCATTACATACAATAAATAGTCCTGATATTCTCTTCTTTATTTGATTGTTTTTTATTATTTTGTAAAAGACAGTATTGTTGTACGAAACACTTTATAAATAATTATAAATAGATGATATTTTAAATACCTTTTTGATTGCATTCAAGTGATATGATGAGGTTTGTTCCTCTATATATTGCCTGAATATAGAGTTGAGGCCCATATGCAGCAGATGTGCATTAAATGTTATTGTTGCACGCTTGCCATAAAGAAATCTTTAAGAAATTAAACTCATTGTGCTTCTATGTGTTTGTGTGTTTTGATGTTTATTTCTTAATACATTTATAGTTTTTAAGGAAAATTTATAGCTTTTATTTATATCTACACATCGGTTTATTAGTAAAGGTTTGATATATGTTTTGAATTAAGTTTATTTATTATATTTAAGAAGTGAAATTTAAACAAAATTACTTCGAAATGAAGAAACATTTCTTTACACTACTTAGGGTGGATTAACCTATTTGTTTTAAATAACATTTTGTATTGACAATTTTTTTTTTGAAATATAGTTTAAAATAATTTTATTTGTTTGGAAAACTCTCAGCTTGAATTTATAATATTTTTTTTTATCTAATTATTTTGTGTTTACATAGTGAAATAAATATTATAAATTTGTAAAATTAATGCAAATATTATAAATTTTTTTATTCCATATAGAGGGTTTTGATTTTCTAAACAATCGTTAAGTCGTACTGCAGACAACTTTTAGTAAACAAATTGCTGCGGAAAAAAATTAAATTAAGTTAACCCTCCATTGTTTTATTAAATACTAGCCAAGCCCGGCGCGCGTTGCTACGCCCCTTAATGCATAAAAATGAATTCTGAATTTGAATATCAAGTGCAAGAAGCTAAACTTTATAACTTGTTTCTATATACTTTTATAACCACGAAGTTATGTAGTCATGACAGCTCAATATGTGTGCAAAGTTTCAGAAAAATCGATCTAGTGCAAGTAGCTAAAAATGATAACTAATTTTTTATGGGCATGGCACTGCCCACTTTTATAACCACGAAGTTATGTAGTCATGACAGCTCAATATGTGTGCAAAGTTTCAGAAAAATCGATCTAGTGCAAGTAGCTAAAAATGATAACTAATTTTTTATGGGCGTGGCACTGCCGACTTTTATAATCACGAAACTGACATAAGAACCTTCTCTTTATAATAACAAATACAACAAAAAAATAATTAGTGAAATCGGTCCAGCCATTCACCCGTGATGCCGTGACCAAGGGAAAAAGGGATTCATTTTTAATAATATGCACGTCGACTTTTTGTAACACAACTTACGCTCACATTATACAACCGCTTTTAATTTAAAAAAAAATTACTATTTAAAAGGAATTTGCACAATCTAGATCCAGTTAAATTCGGGTTCGCATTTTTGGAGTTATAAGCGTCTAAAGTTGCTGCTAACACATAAGCAAATCACATGTAACAAAACAAACAATAAACAAAGTAATTCGTGTTGACACAAATTGTTTTTGTAGAGAGTGCTCTATGTGAATGGTATACAAAATAAAACAGAGAGAGAGAGAGTATTACAACTTAAACTCCCATTTAAATAAAGTTTGTTTATTTATTTTTCTTCGTATTAAATTTTGTGTTCACAGATTACTGGATTTACCAAAAGTTGATAAAAAAAGATATCTTTCCAAAATCGAATAATATGTAATTGTGACCATTAACGCATTAACGCATTAACGCATTAACGCTTTATTTCAAATTCATATAATTTTTCTATTAATAAAGATTTTGGAAGAATAAAGGACTATATATTGAAATATCTGAGTTGTGTTCATTAACAGAAACAACATCGACATGATCACTTTTCACGTATTCAACTGTTAATTAAATTTTAAAGCTCATAAAACCGACAAATTTAGAGGAATGATGATGAAATTTCGTACATATGTCTTTGTAGTCAATGTCATTGTTGTGCCAGAAAATAACGGTGACACGCCCACTTTAACGCCTACCTCCTATATAACGCTTTATCTTAAATTCATATAGTTTTTCTATGGACAAAGTATTAAAGCAATAAAAGACTATATTGTATTTGTTAGCAGAAACTATATTTACACACCTACTTTAAAGCCCACTTTCATTGAAAGAATAAATATACGATAATATTTTACTAGCATATCGATTTTATATCGAGATTGCCGACAATCTCATCACATAGTAGTTTGTATTTGCCAGCAACTCCTTTAGGCTAAAGTCTCACATAGCATTCACACTTAATTTCTATCAGCCTGCGATCCCTACTATTTCGCTAGTCAATGCTGGACATTCGCATACTATATGGCCTGCTGTTTTTTTCAGATGATAATTTAAGTTTTCGTGTCCTGTAACTAACGCCATTATCCAGTTTATCATATTCCGACTAATACCCTGTTCAGACCAATATTTTTAATTGTTTCAATTTAGTGTTGATTGAGCAATTAAAATAAGTGTTCAGACATACTCAATTTATCTTACTCCATTAGCATTTGATAGCTGTAAAATACGATGTATTTATACCAAATCAAATAGTGCCTTCTCTTTAGTGTTTTTCCTGTTGATTAAATATATTTACAATTATATTTATACATTTATATACTTATATGTATGCACATATGTATTTGAATTTATTTAAACATTTTTTTTTAATTTTCATCAAACATTTTCCATTTTCTTAATTTTTATTTTTTGTATATTTATTTGTTTGACATTAGAAATGCCACCTATAGAATTTTCTTCTCACTGAACATACTTCTCTAGAGTTGTATTTCGAGTTTTAGACAATAAGCGAAACAATTAAGTATGTATTGCTCAATTTAAAAATAATTTTTAGAATGGTAAATTGAGCTCAATAAGGCCTTTTATTGCGATAATATTATAAATTTACAATTAAGGCGCCTGTGTGAACATAGTATAAATGCGAGTACGTTTACTGCACCCCAAGAAACTCTTTGAACCACAAATAACGATGTTTAGAACGTGAGTGGTACAGAGATATGAACACGACGAAATTTTCTACTTTTCAATCGAAAGACAGTTGTATGACAGATATTTGTGGTTTTAAAAGGATTGGATTGCGATATTTGGCTAACAAATAATTACAAGAAATGGACATGTCAACTATTGGATGGTTTTGTCGGTAAATTCTTAGGTTTATGCAGATAAACCAAAAATGTTTAAGCACTGGGAATATTCGAAGCGTTAATGCCGAAATGTATCCCGATTTATTGTGAAGGGTGTTTGAAAATTGGACCTTTGGGCTATGTTATGTTAGATTTTGACGCGGTGGTCATATGTCCAAAATTGATCTAACTAATAACGTAAATTGATATTAAAAACATTTTTACTGGTTTTTGTTTTAATTTCAAGAAAACCGTCTCTAAAAAAATTCTATTATTTTTTGAAAAATAAATCGCAGTAATCGCAGTTCAGGGTATGTTTTTTGTTAATTTTTTTATGTATAAAGTTTGACATTTGAAATAAATCAGAGAATAGAGAACGTTATTATTAACACAGAAAAACAAAATAACACTTTTTTTGTTGCATAAAGTTTTTATACTGTTGTTTAGCAACAGTATACTGTTTGTAGCAGCTCTAGTTAGTGAGATACAAGTAACGTCTTAAATTTACATGAGTAGTCGATAGTTTATATCAATAGCGATGTAACTTAACTAGTTCCTTTAAAAATTTCAATATGTCTTCCTCAGGAAGGACGTGTTTAAATAATCCTGATTGTTTTTGTGTTATTTGTGGAGAATATATGTTCCAAAAATTTCGTTTAAATGTGTCGGACTTTGTGAAAAAGGCCTACTTTTGTCTTCCATTGCCGTCAAAACATGTGTTGAATCTTTGCGGCTGTGGGCAAACAAAAAAAGACCCATTTTTAAGTATAAAGCTCCTATGATTTGGCGTGAACCATCCAACCATCATGACGACTGTTATTTCTGTGTAACGAAAATCATAGGAATAAACCATAAAAATTGCTCTAAGTGGATGTATCCAAACTTTAAATCTGACATAAGACCAGTCTTGAGTAATATCAACATCAACACCACAGCACCGATGTACATCTTCGCAAAATTCAGACTAGTGCAGCGGACAAACCGAAAGCGACAACAGTGGTAGCGAAGGAAGTTGATAGATGATAAAATTTTCATTAACCATATGACAGCTGTCGTAAAATATGCATGGGAATAGTTTGTTTGGGAAGTGAGGAATTTTTTGGGCAATAGGAAATGTGACGGCTACATTCAGCGAGTTGAACAGTTGCTGATACACTTCCAGCGGCTTGGATGCAACATAAGTATTAAGCTTTACTACCTTCACAGCCATGTAGACTATTTTCCTGAAAATCTCGGTGACCTAAGCGAGAAACAAGGAGAGCGCTTTCACGAGGATATTTGCACTATGGAGGAGAGGTATCAGGGGCACTGGAATGAATATGTGATGGCTGATTATTGTTTAAAATAGTACTCATAAAACATCTCAATCCAGAAAATCCAAAAAAGGAAATTTTAATTTAGAATAAATATATTTAATAAATTTTTTAAACTTTAACTATGTGCATTTTCAATGAAAAATCCTGTCACTTCATAACTCCAAAACAAGAGCTGCTACATATATTTTTGAAATCAGCGTGGAAAAAGCTATTCAGATTCATGTAAAAAATCTCATGCAACAGACATGCTGTTTCCAGTGTTATCTATTGAGCTGGAAAGCTGAAGTTTATAACAAGTGAATAAAAAAATGATAAATAAACACGAATTGATACATATCTACATATTAACGGCCTAATAAAAAAGACATATCTCGATTCATTTCGAAATAGAATTTTTAACTTTTCTTGATAGTATGCTTATCGACCTTCACCCCTGAAAAAATATTGCAAGCCATGGCTAACAGCAATGAATTTATAGGCACATAACATATAATGGAAAATCAAAATACGCCTTTTTCTGTTAGGCCATCGATATATATATTGCACTTTTTTTTATTATTTAAAAGCTCTGAACGTTTTTGTAATATTGAAAAAAAAAAAAAAAAATAATAATAATAAAAATAAATAAAATTATGAAGGGATTCCGCTGGAAAATATTAAGGTTTGTAAACAAATAATATTTTTCATGAATATTTTTAAATTTAAATTTAAAAGTTTTATAAATGTTTTTCACTTTTTCAATTTAGATCATTCTTGAAACCGAACTTCGTCGCACCAATATGATCCGCATAATTCAATTTTATATAATTCGGCTCAATAGTATGAACGTGAAAATATTTTTCACAGACTTTCATAGCTAGAAGAAGAATCTATAAATATAATTTTGAATTTTAAATGAATTAATTTTTGTTATTACACACAGAATCCTCTTCACCACTTTTTAGGGAGGAGTTTATTATCTATTTATCTCACAACTTGTTCGATAATTACATGATTATTTTATTTTTATATGCTGCCATAGGTGAGCGAGAACGAAATTAATTATTTGTTGCTGTTATTCTAAATTTTGTTTTCTAACTATCACTCTTTTTATCATCAACATGTTAATGATTCTAAAATCGATAATTATAGTGTTGATAAATAATAACGAATAAGTAGTTGCGGTTTAATGCGATAATTGCTTCAGCTAATCATTATAGGGGATTCCTAGGAAGTGAAACATATTTTTGAAAGCAAAACAATATTTGAAATTTGTTTCTTTTTAAGGAATTTATAAAACTGCTTAAAATTTCGTTACATATTTGTGATAAATTTTCATCTTTTCTTTTTTTTTGTTGTTTTTTTTTGGAAACATGCAGGTTTATCGAAAACACGTATGCAATAAGTTCAATAAAATAGTAAGTTGGCCTTTATTGAAATGTGTGAATTTTATCTTTGGATGGGCGTCAGCAACAACTGCTCGAGTTACAATAATGAGCAAAACAATAGAATTTAGTGTTTGGCTTGTTAAAACAAAAGTAATCTGCCTTTCGATGTCTTCTGCTATGTGTTGCAACAATGGCTATGACGTATGGCTCTTAAATGGAAACAATTGTTTCCTGTACGAATTTCTTGTTTTTAAATAAACCCTCTTCTATGCTCTTTGTCTGCCTGGTGTGTTTATACTCGCGCTAAAACTGTTGTCGTTGTTAGTTCAAGAAGTTGAAACAGTGGGTGTTTTTTTTTTTAGAAAATTGCAACTCAAAAAAATCTTAAGAAAGAAAACAATGCGATACTTTTGTTATAGACTTCGAGGCGCATAATTTCGAGGCTGAGGCTGACTGTTCTGTCCATTTTGATGTTGTAGTTGTTTACAAGTATCTGTTGATGATGACTGCAATTGTTTTGTGGCAATAATTTTACACTTTCTCGCCATATTTGTATTGGAAATTTTAAGGTTAACTAGATTTCAATTGTTTTCTAAATGACTTCAAGTGAGGCTAAACTAATTGCCAGACACATTTGATCTTATTTTTCTAAAAATTTTCCCAAACTAAGTAGGCAAAAAATCAAAGTAAAACTAAATGAAAAATAGTCTCGGCTTAGTAAAAGAAATTAAAAATGTTGGTTTCTTATTGTTTGAAATTAAAATTAATTGTTTTGACTATAAAACATCAAAAAAAAAAAGGATACCTTTTTAATAGATGGTCAAATTAATAACAATTGTGATATAAGACATACATATTTCAAGAGTTTTTCCAAATTATTTTATTGTAGTATTTTAATTTTACCCGCATTTTTTGTTTTAAACATTTTTAGCAAACCCTCGAAGAACAACAAAAGGACTGCAGATGTCCTGTTGTGGTTAATTAAAGGTAGTTGGCGCATATGTTTCGTTTTTGCTGAATATTTTTTTTTGTTCTCGGTTTTGTAATGCCAATAAACCACTTATGTTTGATTAACAAAAACAAAATCAAATTAAAAAGAAAATCGTCATCATCATTATAATTTTAAAATCTCTCCAGCCACCCTTAAGTATCTTAAAAGCGTTAATATTTACAAAAACATTCAAAAGTGCTCATTATAAAGAAGATGTTTATCAGCCAATTTTGTTGTTTGATTTGAAGATTTTATATTATTTTTTATTTTTGTTTTTGATCTTGTGTGCCTGCCCATGTCATTGTCGTTGAGTATTTATTAACAACCGCTGTTTGTTTATTTGTACAAAATACAAATCCCCTTATTTGGTTAAATTTTTTGGTCCTACAATGACAAACATCATTTAATTCCTTTAATTCACAGTGCAGAATGATTGCTTTAAAATGACTCCCCTATTTCAGTTTCCTCGTCAAATACAATTTATGATGACAACAACTTTAAATGTTTATCAAAATATAACAAAAAAGAAAAGGAAAACAAAGCAGCAGCTCACAAACAAGCAAATATAAATGCCAATTATGAGCAGATTAGAATGCTATTTATAAGTGTATTTAACTTATTTCACATTTTAAACAAAAAAAAAAAAAAAAAAACATTCTTGACAACCCCCGCATTTAAAAGAAACACAAAATTGTAATAAATTAATATCAATTTTCCATTTAAGTTTTGAGATTTATTTTCAACCTACAGACTAACAGACATGCACCCATATGTCGGCATGACATTTAAATGATAGATTTTGATATGCAAAATATTTATTAAAATTATTTTTCTATATAGTGGTTGAAAAGTTATTAATTAAGTTGTCAAAGATTTCAATTTCTTTTTAATGAGTATTTCGCAGTATAAGTTTAAGAACCTCGTTAAGTCTATGGTGTGTTAAATTCGGAAGTTCTCTGGTTAATTAATAATTAAAAGTACTTAATAGAATTAATAAATAATAATTATAGAAGGTTAAAAATATAAAAAATACTTATTTTTTGACATTTGCTTAGATACACACACAATAGAATTTCTAATTGCGAAATTTGTTAGAAGTCATTCAAATACATAAGTTTTTATAATTCTCATTTAGTTTAAATCACTTAGAGTATAAGTAATTGGCAAAGCAGTTCATAAGCAAAGCAGTTTATAAGCAAAGCAGGTTATAAGCAAACTGATGACTTATAGATTTTCACTATTTTTCAAAATTTCAAATTAACGTATTGCAGAATAATCAAACCGAATTTTCGTCTTTAAAAGAATTGAGCGACTTCTTTAAGCCTATATTTGTAATGGGTTATTTAGGTTATTAAAATCAAGTACTTATTTATTGCTATAATTATTTATTTAAGTCCCTATTTGTAAGTGAGGGTTATAAGTTCTTATACGAGTCCCTATTTGTAAAGGAGCTTATACACGGCATGTTTTTTACATCTGACTTGTTAAATTCTCCACTGCTAATACAAACATGTCGTGTGTTACCTTTAAAACATTACTTCAGTAAAAACACATGTGTTAAGACATCTGACAAAATTTTAATTAGAGTGCGCTCTATTTTCTTCTGTCAAAACATGTGACATCAGCCGTTGGCAGAAATCTCTGCTGCTGCAAAGTAGTCATCGTAAAAGTATAATTTTGACAGACATGTAGATTTACATATGTCTCACAAATTTTAAAAGTCAGATGTAAAAAACATGCCGTGTATTATAGCCTTAAGCGAGTGTAAAATAATGTAAGCAGGCTTGCCATTTTAGCACTTTTTATGCTAGATTTAGCATTTTTTCTTAAGTTAGCACAAAAGATTTTAAAAAAAGTGCTAAGTGCTAGTTTAGCTAAACTAGCACTTAGCACTTTTAAATAAAAATCCGTAAAGTATAACTGAAATGGAAAAAATCCAAAATCAGTGGAGCTACATAACTGAACAAATCTGGCAAACCAATATGGATACTACGGAGTTCTGGATTCAAGTAAACCAATTTAGAAATTCAATTAATGAAAATCCTTTTAAGGAATTATCGGATTTTGTGCTGTCTCTTTTGGTTTTACCATTTTCATACGCTGAAGTGGAGCGTTTATTTAGTTTAATAAAACTAAATAACGTATGTTGCTATAACATAATATATCGGACGATGTTTTGATAAGAATTGGTTTATCTGAAAAATACCAAAAAGAATTGGTATGTGAAGAAAATTATATAATTGAACTTGTTAACCCTCTTACCACATTTGAGTAATTGTTGACACTTTTTTTGTGTAAATATATCTATATATATAAAAGTGAAACTCTGTGTGTGTGTGTGTGTTAGCTATAGACTCCGAAACTGTAAAACCGATCGGGCTCAAACTTTGGTAAGTTGTTCTACACATACGAGGGAGTGTTTATGGGGGGAAAAAAGTGGGCGGGGCCACGCCCATAAAAAACTAGTTATCAGTTTTAGCTACTTGCATTTGACCGATTTTTCTGAAACTTTGCACACATATCGAGCTGTCATGACTAAATAATTTCGTGATAAGAAAAGTGGGCGGGGCCACGCCCCTAAAAAAGTTTTAATTTTGAGGTACTTGCACTGGACCGATTTTTCTGAAACTTTGCACACATATTAAGCTGTTGTGACTTTATAATTTCGTGATTAAAAAAGTGGGCAGGGCCACGCCCATAAAAAAAGTTATAATTTTGAGGTACTTGAACTTCACCGATTATTCTGAAACTTTGCACACATATTAAGCTGTTGTGACTTTATAATTTCGTGATTAGAAAAGTGGGAAGTGCCACGCCCATAAAAAAGTTATAATATTAAGCTCCTTGCACTTGACCGATTTTTCTGAAACTTTTCACACATATTGAACTCTCATGAGTATATAGTTTCGTGATTAAAATGGTAAGCGGGGCCACGCCCATAAAAAATTATAATTTTGGAGTACTTGCTCTGGACCGATTTTGGTAATGACTATACAGTTTCGTGATTAGAAAAGTGGGCAGTGCCACGCCCACTTGATATTTAATTTAAATTCAGAATGCATTTATATTCATTAAGGGGCGTAGCAACGCGCGCCGGGCTTTTCTAGTTATTAATAAAATTGAATTTAATTGAACACAATATGTATATAAATACGTTGCAAATTATTATATTAAAAAAGTATACTTAATTTTTAATGTTTTTAAAAAACAATATTGCAAAATTTTAGCACTTTTCTTTTTGAATTGTAGAACATTTTAGCACTTTTTTTTTAAAGGTTTTGCACTTTTTCTCTATCATCTTATGGCAACACTGGTAATAAGTACTTATTCGAGTTCCTATTTGTAAGCAAGCGTGGTAAGTACTTGCCTCCAATGACATCGCCGTGTTAAAATAATGGCTTTAGATGCCAAATTGTAAGCAGTAAAGAACTGTGTATTATAACATTCCATTCATGATTTTGTATGTGATATTTTGCTGGGTATAATATGGTTTAAAAACTATGTATATCTAAGCCCACAATTTTTGAAAAATTATATGGCGGTGTATATATATAGTCAATAAACTAAAAAACATAAAACCACTTTTTAAAATTTTTTTTGATAATTTGTCCGTCTGTCTTTCTGAGCTCAATTTAAAACTTTGGTAACATGAAGGATATTTTTAATCGCGAGATAACATCTTATTTCTGAGTGGTCGGTTAAAAATTATTTCAAACATAACAGCTACCAATAATAGAATAACAGCTACCAACTTTCAGAATTTGCAAGTACAAAATGACACTAAACTTAAAAAGTGCAGTCTTACTGAGACACCCTTTACATATGGTAACAAACGTCTTACGTTTTTTTTAGTAAATTTAAAGTGTAATTTATTGGCAGATAAATAAGTAAGAGCAAGGCCTGATCAGTTTTGGGTATAAATATTTTTTTGTAAATTTATGGCGGCTGATTCTCGATAAAAAAAAAATAAAAAATTTTATCTTAAGCGAGGCAGATTAATAAGGTACTCTTATCCAATCAGCTGACTGATTTTTTATATACAATTTGTCAGCATTGCCAACTTTTTTTTTAAAAATTTGTCTGCTTCTGTTAAATGAAAACTTTTTATATTACAATAAAAATTTCGCAGTTTCAGCTGGTTTAAAACATTTTTAAAGTTTTTTTTTTTTTTAATTATTAAAATTAAGGAAGAAAAAAAAATTTATGACATATGCATGTGCTTTTAAATTGTTATTTGTTGCTGCGAATCATACTTGTATATACCTTGATCTAAGGTTTTAGGGCAAATAAACTGAACATGTGGTGCAAATGGATATGTACAGGAGGTCACCTTTTCAGACTTCAAATGTTTTTAGAGCGTATAATGTAAATGAAACTTGACGCAAACATTTTATTACTAGCAATTTCAACGATTAGAAATTTCAAGACAGTCGTACAAAAGAAGTATATTTAAAAAAATTTATTAGGGAATCTAAAGCTCTAACTGTTCGATTTCTTATCACTTTTATCATTCTACCAAACAAATTAAAACATTTTTTACAGCGACTAACATGTTTTTATACTTAGAAAGTACCTTCGCTTATACATATACACAGTAATAAGACACACGTAATGCATATGTAAATACACACCGCTTTTCTAGTGCCTAAAATGTAATGCACGTGTTTGGGGCAACAGTAGCCACACATTAATAAATCTGTTTTGAAACGAGCAAATAGAAAATGTCACAGGATCGATTTAGTAAGAGAACTAATGTAAAGGGATGGCGATGTCTTCATGCTCAAGCGCAAAGAAATGTGTTACACTAGCACGCCTTCGGCGCCGTGTTGTGGTTAAAATCGTAGACGCATGGTCTGAAACTCAAGCGAGCATAAAACCACTGTCTGGCTGTTTTTAAATTTGACAAATGAAGTTTGAAAAATTTTGTAATTTAGCACCGAAAGAAAAAAATTTACTCCGAAGAAAAATTTTAATCTATAAAATAATAAAAATTAAAAAAAAAAAAAAAATAAAATAAAACTATAATAAAAATAAAAACAATTTTCAACAACAAATCTTAGTACTAATAGACATTATTTATGTTAAAAAAATTACCAGAAAACAAAGAGCATCATATTACAAAATCTTATCTTAATAAAGAAAGATTCTATTTTTTTTCTAACTATTTGAGGGGGCCGAAAACCCCATCAAGTGTTATCGCGTTTTTTTTTATTATAATTATTTTCTTTTTTATATTCACAACTAATAGTAATAAAAAGAAATCTCTTAAATCTTTTAACGCTTGACAATTTCACTTAAACACTACCATGTAAGTAATCAATAAATATATTTTTGTAATAAACCAAAATGAATTGAAGTGAAACAATAAAAAATCAAAAGCATAAAAATTAAACGCTTCAAACCACTTGTCCACAAGCCTGGCTGGCTGGCTGAGTGAAAGAGTAAATGAAATCAGTTCACACCAGAGGTTATCGCTTGTTCGTTCATCATTAAATATTTATTTAAGAATAAAATTGAAACAAAATCATTTTGTATACACAGATACTGTGTTAATAATTTCCTGTAAAATGAACTCATGTTTTAGAGATCTAATCAGTAACGAGGCAGTAACGAATTTTAACAGAGCACTACTTGACTTTGACTGTCATTTACACAAAATTAATAAAGTGACTATTAGCGACTGTTGAGCGACATACACGAAAGGAAAAAAAAATACAAATAAAAATTTAGAAATTTAAGATCAGTTCGGAACAAAAAGGAAAGTACATATTGTGAAGTTAAATAAGTGGGCTAAAGCACATGTATAATATATATATAAAGTGTGATCCATTCTGAGGTTACCTACTTTTTTTAAGAAAAAAAAAAAAACTCAGAAAATTGAAATTCAATGGGGAATGTTTATTATCATTTGAAAGAACATTCTTTGGCATTTATTTTTTGAAGTTTATGTCTATCAAATGTTGGCCGTTGCTACATCGCAGATGGTCCATCCGTTGAGTCCAATTTTCGATGACTCGTTCGAGCATTTCGACTGGTAACTGGCGAATGACACACGTGATGTTTTCCTCCAAGGCCTGAAGCGAAGCGGGTTTGTCCGCATAAATCTGGAAAAGTACGGCTCGCCAAAAAACATTTTATATTTTGACACAATTTTAACATCCCTTTAGGAAGCGAAGTGCTTCTTAGATAAACGAAACACCATCGTTTATATTAAGTGGTAATCAGAATAGCTGATCTGTATTACAAGTTGGCTGGTGAGACTTTGGTAGAAGCACCAAGAAAAGGTTTCGTTTGGCTCATGCAATTCCTAATGTCCCACATCTAAGTCTCTTACAGCTAAATCTGAACATGAGCGGCAAGCATTTTCCACGCTGGCAAAAATTATTTTATTTTTACAGTTTGTATAAAACAAATCGAATTACCGCGTTAAAAAGGCTTTCCAATATGAAAATCCAATTTTAACATGGCAGGGTTAGGTATGAAGATGTAATTGTCGAAAAGTAATGCGATTTATTTTCAAGTAAATCTAGTCATTTTATCAAAATTTTTGTTTATATTTAGCTGGTTTTATTAAACAACATGATTGATCGTTACTGTTTATTACATAACGTTGACGATTCTGTTTACATTTGCCACTTTAGCGTTAGCGCTTTGCACAACGCTTTTCGCTTTTGTTTAACTTTAACAAACATTAACTTTATAGGCAAGTTGTCATAAGGGCCCTTAGAATGAGATAAATATTTCTTATTTAACAAGTCGATTTTTTGTTACGCTCACATTATAAGGGGTGGGTCATCTATCGGTTTTAATTTGAACCAACGGTTATTTCGAATCTGGCAATATTTATGTCATTCTATTCTGTCATAAATTTCAGTAGGTTATGACCGCTGAACGAAATGAATCGATTAACGCTTGACCAACGTTGGGAATTATTGGAAATTTATTTCCAAAAAAATTACAATGGGTCGGAAATTGTAATTGGAAAAAATCATCTTTTTGTTGGAAGGTCATTTTTATCTTTGGTTATACCCTGTTCAGACAGATATTTTTAATTGTTTCAATTTAGTGTTGATTGAGCAATTAAAATAAGTGATAACTGTAAAAATACGATGTAATGATACCAAATCAAATAATGCCTTCTCTTTAGTGTTTTTCCTGCTGATTAAATATATTTACAATTATATTTATACATTTATATACTTATATGTATGTATGTATTTGAATTTATTTAAACATTTTTTTAAAATTGTCATCAAACATATTTCATTTTCTTAATTTTTGTTTTTTGTATATTTATTTGTTTGACATTAGAAATGCCACCTATAGAATTTTCTTCTCACTGAACATTCTTCTGAAGAGTTGTATATCGACTTTTGAACAATAAGTGAAACAATTAAGTATATATTGCTCAATTTAAAAATAATTTTTAGTTTGTTAATTGAGCTCAATAAGGCCTTTAATTGCGATAATATTATAAATTGACAGTTAAGGCGCGAGTGTGAATATAGTATAAGACAATAAGCGAAATTGACGTATTTGGGACTCAGAGTGATTTTGGTGCGGCTTGTAGAGCGGAGACACAAATCGCACCATGATAATCGATTTCTTTGTGCCCGCTCTTCATGGTATTGGTGTGAGCAATTTTTGGTTTCAACAGTATAGAGCAACTTGTCACACATCTTATGCCACAATGGATATATTGCGTTTAATTAGCTGAAATGTTGATGTCAGTTGGCCGCCAAGAAGCTTCGATTTGACATCGTTGGACTATTTTCTGTGGGGTGCAGTTAAAGACGAAAGTTATGCAGACAAACCAGAGAAAATTGAGCATTTGAAGGCCAACATTCGTGATGCCATTGCCGAGATACAAACCCATGCACTCGAAAAAGTGCTCGAAATTTGGTCTGATTGAACGGGGTACTTGTACGCCAGCTGCGGAAGCTATATGAATGAAATAATATATCATTTCCAACAGAAACAATTTTACTTTACAGCAAAAAAAAAAAAAAAATTATAAATTTGGCAACATTTCAAAACGTTTTTGTTTTATTGCATTTTTAAATTTAAACTTTTAAAAGGCCAACCCTTTGCGACCGATCTTGATCTTGTAAATATGCAGAATCTTAATTTTATTAAAATTGGTTCAGTATTTTAGCAAATAAAAGTGTTTAAAGTTGCTACTAACACATGCACAAAACTGATGTTTGTAACCAAATAGAAAAATAAATATGTTGAATCAACAATGTTGACATAAATTAATTTAGGAAAGGATGTTTAGTCACATTTGCAACTACATATATTACGGTCGAATAGGTCTAGTACACATAAAAAAGATACGAAATATATCAGTAATACTACATTTACACCTACAAAAAATCTAGTACTTTAGGGATTTTGAGCGAAATCTTGTTCATTTCTACCAGATTTCCCATGCAAAACGAAATCTACTTCGCCACTAGATTTTGGCAGAATCTACTTAAAATCAAGTACTACTTCGTGATGCAACTGTGGCTTTAAAATATACAACGCTGCATAAAGAAAAATTCAATCAAAATATATAAGGTGGATGCAATTGCACAAGTACTTTACTGTTTAGACCTTTTTAATATGGAGTTTGAATTTTGGAGAAGTAGAGCATAGTGAGCCTCTCAGACCACCTTGTAAATAAATATACTGTTTTGAAACCGAAATTTTGCAAAATGTCAAAAACAGTGGTATAAACGGTATAGATTTTAATAAAGATTTTAAATCAAATCTACTAAATTTCGCTCAGGTGTAAATGTAGTATAAGAATAAAAGAAAATGTGTACATGAAAAGCTGACAAAATAAACTTTAAGTCGTGAAACTAACAGATATTGCGCACAACATACCAATTGGCAATACCTGTATACTCATCATAGGTTTGGGCTTTTGATGCCCCTTTTTTTAACATAACTTAATCTGAACCCACTTTTTATTAGGCTCGTTTTAATAATATACAGAAGGCATCGTGTGGATTGGCAGCCTCATTCTAGCCGGTATAAAAATGTACGAGAACACATTTTTTTAATAAGAGTTTCAGTAGAATCTCATAGACCTACCGATTGCCTGCACATAACTGGCATTTTTTTTTTACATTGAGATGAGATATTCATAAAAATTATCAGCAAAATTTGAAAACTGTGTGCACTCAATATTTTATGTTTAGAAAAAATTGTCAATTACGTCTTGTCAACCTTTGACCATCTGTATATAACATCATGGAAAAAACCTTTTATGTTAGATATTTATGAACAAAAATCTAGAAAGTTGCTTTTGTTTTTTAATTCTTCAAATTTAAACCCCAATAAGTTTATAATTGTCAGTTTCTGTGTTTTAAAATTGAGCAACCATATACTTCAGTATTTGAAAGTATTGTCAGTGACATTCCAAATTTTCGGTACGACAATTTTTCTGTCCTTTTTTTTGTCTTTAACATTTGAATTTGAAGTGGTTTCATACTTAATAACAAACTAAACATATTCTATAAAATGCAGAGTATAATTAAAGAAATTACAGCTCTAGCTAGTTTACACAAATACATAAATACAAATACAATGATTTAAGATACAAAATATACGAAAAAAAATTAAAAGATATTTTACAAAATTTTAAAAATATTTAATAAAGCATATTCAGAAACTATTTGCGATTAATCTCTATAACGAACCTACAAATTTGTACTGAAAAAGGTAAACGTATGTGAGTAGATGAAGCATTAACATAAACTTTGTATTCATATAGTCTCTTAGAGATGAAGTTGATGAAGACGAAGAAGTTGTTGTGGCAGACATTATTAAGTGCCTTGAACACAAGTTGAAACCACAATCCTTTTGACTTTTAAACATTTAGTTAGATGCGGATAATGTTGTTGCTGCTGTCGTCTGCTGTCATAAGTATTAATATTGAATTTAGTGAAGCGTTATGCCTGCTGATTAACAAACAGCTCAAACAATTTCAATTACAGTGAATACAAGAGATATTGAAATTGGTTTTTGGTTATTTGGGATTTTTAATGTTGATGTTTATGTTGCTTGTGCTTTTTGGTCTAAGATAAGAACTTTTTTTTTATTTTTTCTTATTTCTATGCCCCCGTCCTTATTTATTGTTACTAGCAATTGTTGTGTCATAAAAATATTGTCTCCGTTTAGTGTCAATTTGGCATTTATTTAATGCCACTGACATCGTTTCATACTCTCTTATCCTTAAATCTTCAGTCATTGGTTTTCTTAGTTAACTTCAGTTCGTTTATATTAATTTACTGAAAAAAAAAAAAATGTAAAGACTCTTCTTGAAATCTTATTATTTATAAAATGTTTCTTAATGATATGTTTGTCGGACCATCATAATAATTAGAGAATCTTGTACGGTTTTCCTTGTTTGTGAGCTGATAAGAGACAACTATTTGTTTGTTTTATTAATTGAAGTTTATTGAACTTTATGGAAAATAAAAAACAAAATTAATTTTGTAATTTATGGAAAAAGAAATTCAAATTAGAAATATTTTACAATCAACATAGAAAGTAGATGTAAGTCATGATGTAGTTATACCGGGTGGCGTTGTTAATGCTATAGTTTTTTTAATAGTTTACAGTTTTTCTATTTTATCAGCTTTTTATTATTATTGTAGTTTTTTTAATAACAACATGTTGTTGTGTAATACTAAAAAATGGTTAGTGGCCCCACACGATTTCACACGGATGAAATTCACTAGTGATACCTAAAAGCATTGGCAATTATAGGCTTCCAAAAATCTCTTGAAATATATGTTTTCTTTGTATTGGGAATTCGATATCATGTTTTCTTATTGTTTCTATTTTCTCTTACCATTCTTGTACTTGAAATCACAAATACAAGACAAAAACAATCAGCGAAATCGGGAAAGCCGTTCTCAAGTGAAGCTCATACACGCATGTTATACATCGAGTCATTTCAAATAAATACTTTTACATGTATGTGGTCACCCCACTTTAAAACTTTTTTCCCCTACAAACTTTAACTTGGTAATTACGAATACAACAAAAAAATAATCGAAGAAATCGGTCACGCCGGTCATGTGGCAATTTTAATTTATACATAAATTCTTTAAAGTTAGGCTGAAAGTTCTAAAGTCGGAGACTGCAGTTTTAGTTTAATACCAAAAAAAACTATAAGTTTTTCAGAACTACTACCTTAACAATAAAGAACTACGTTTGTAAGCAATTGTTATTAAGTTATTGATTCCAAACAAATGAGAGAAAAAATTGCGTTAACCCCAATTAAAAATTCCAACTGCTAATTTTTGACTTAAGATCTTTTTTACCTAACGTCAAAAACTCAAAAGTCATATCCCAAATGTGGATAAAGAAAGTATCAGCTTTTATTTATTTCTTTAGTTATTTATATTGGTTGGTTGGTTGGTTGGTAGGTTGGTTTACGTGGTAGTTAGGTTAGGTAGAACAGGCAGCTGTTGTACAGCTCACTTGGGTCCATTATATTGATCCCTTTGTGATACCTGAATAGAAAAGTAAGAATAGAATAGAAAATAAGCAGACAAGTCCAGAGTCTCCGGCGGGAATCGAACCCGCAACCCCTAAGCTAGCAGAACGGCACACTGCTGACTAGTCCATCGGGGCACGTGGTAGTTAACTGCACGCGAACAGTGAAGTGGAGTCTGTATGACACCGTTTTGACTCGTCAATATATCTCAAAAAAAAACTAAGAGTAAGGGTACTAGATCCACCCAATGACCGTGACGTATCTCAGGAGATCATTCAGTCTAACTTCAGATATCGTAGAGAGGCTATCCGATACATGTTTGCCCAGAAGTCTGTGTTTGGCAATGTCGGGGGGGCTTCAAAGTTGATTTCAACATACACACGGATAGACTGAGAATGCTTAAGCGACTCCCCTATTCATAAGCTTTTAGGAAATATATACTTTATGTGGTCGGAAATGAAAATTCTTGAAATTTCACACAGAATGCGAATCCTGTTTATACCCTTTTTCACTTTTGTGTGAAGGGTATAATAAGTGACGCGGGATCGCCTAGCCTGGGTTTAGTTTATTTTTATATATTTTATAATAGCGAGTAAAAAATCGGTGAATATATTTATTTCCCTGATAAAGATATTATGTTAAAAATAATTACCTAATAACTAAGGGTTAAATAGAAACAGCTGTTTCTGTGTAAGCGCCCTGAGAAATTGCGTTGGGCCTTTAATTTTTGTCATATTCAAAATTTGTGCTTTTTGTTTTTGGTATCTGAATACTCTTATCTTATGTTGTCCTAATTTAAATTCCAAACTGTTTAAAGTTGTTTACAAGTTCAGATATAAATTGGAACTATTATTTTATGAAAAATTAATTCTTCGTTATACCATAACTAAACATGATTATTAAATAAGACCAGTAATTGCCCAAAAATTGTCACTATTTATAAAATGAAATAATTCCCCCCCTTCTTATTAACTAATGCACTTTTAACTACAAATCATTTACACTTAATTTGAGGGGAAAAATCAACCATTTAATCAATTTAATTTTTAAACTTGTAATTTCAAAAGAAACGAATTGAAAAACATTTTGAGATATATTTCAGCTTCCCATAATCACAATAGATTTAGTACGAGTACAGTACATAGGAAACAAATAATAATGATGATGGCGAGCGATAAAAGTGGTGGTAGTTTTGTTTTATTTGTTTCTGGTAGAAGTTTAATCTAAATGATCATGATTTCAATATAAATCAAGTTAGAAATTGAAATTCATCGTCACTTTAGTTAAACTCTAATGAGGCTTAAGTATGAACCCCTCTGCTGGCCATTGCTGTCTATGTCTGTCTGTCTATCTGTCCTTCTTTCTTTCCAACGAGGTATGTCGAAGCAATTTAAACAATAAGAAGCCACGTAAAAACAGGATAAAATTATAATAAAAATTGTACAGCCAGGCAAAAAATATATTGTCGTGATTATGTGCAATAGAAAACATACATACATACATACATACATACATACATAAGTTTTATGTATATTTAAAGCCAACAAATGGGGATGAATTTTAATTTTTAATTAGCAGCAGCCATGACTATATTTATATGAGCAAACAAGCCGTTTCATCCCATTTTCACAAATGAGTATAAATATTTTCACAATTAACAAAGATTAAAAAATCATCGAAAGGACAATAAAAACGGCATCACAAAAGCTACAAACAGCAGGATCATTTTGATCGTTTTCACCAATAAACAAACTGAACACATAAATGTTCACTTATAAGTATTTATAAAACAAGAAAAACATATGTCAGAATACGAGTATCACTGCCTGTGTGTACGTATGTGTTTGCATGTTTATAAGTGACTGTGTGTTTTTAATAGAGAGTGAATAAATTGCCACTTCAAAAAGCACTTCAGTTTAAACACGCACAAATATTTATTTAATAGACATCTAAACACTCACACAAAAGAATACAAGGAAGGACCTTCACCATTATGCCGTTTATTAGCAGTGTCAGTATCAATATCAGCATCACAACATACACATACACATACACACATTTAGCATTGACAGTAATAATGAAATGTAATAATAAAAGTACAATAATATATATAAATGTGTAATAAATTAACTTTACTTCATCATATAACAATAAAAAATAACAACTACAACAACAACGACAATGTCATTATGATGAGCATAATCAAAAACAGAAAATTTATTTTAAATGAATTTCGATTCAACGAAGCATGAAAATTTTCCGCCAAAAATAGGGAAATAATAATGAGAACATAATGCACAGTGGGACTGATTGCAAAAATATTATAGAGGAATTCTTTTTTTTTCGGTTTGGTTTGTTAAGGTATCAAGTTTTTGTAAAAATTAAACATTTTGCAATTCTTTTTACATTTTATTAAAATTTTTATATAAATCTATTACTCCGATGTAAGTAATAGAAATAGAAATTCGTTTTTTTTTATTTTTTTTAATTAGAGAAGTAGTTTTTGCCAACTAAAACTATATCTGACTTTATTTTTTATGAAAATTTAAAAAAAAAATATATTTTCAGACAATTTTTGTTGTATAAATCGATGCAAAAATTATGTTTTTATACCCTTCACCTGTGATGCACAAGGGTATATATAGCTTTGTCATTCCGTTTGTAATTTCTACAATTTTCATTTCCGACCCTATCAAGTATTTATTTTCTGAAAACTTATGAATAGAGGAGTCGATTAAGCCCTGTCCGTGTGTTGGTTGAAATCAACTTTTAGAAGCAACTATATGTTCCTCAGATCTCTTGGAAATATCCAGGAATGAATCGCTATTGAAATTCAGCACAATCGCCCGATAACTTTCTGAGATATGAGCAAAAAACCACGAACACCTCCTTTTTTTAACAATTACAACAACAACATACATATGTAGATTAAACGTTGCATCAAATCCCAGCTGAGTCATAAAATTTTTTTTTTAATTTATTTTTTTACTTTATATATTATTTATATTATATTTTTTTTTAATTTTTTTTTTAAATTTATTAAAAATTTGTTTTTAAATTTTTTTTGTAATTTTTTTTATTGTTTTTTTTTTTGTTTTTAATATATTTTTTTTTTTGGAATTTTTTTTTAGAAACAATTTATAATTTTGCAATGGGATGTTTTTATGAGATGTTTTTATGAGATGAATGGTGATACAAACACTTGTTATTGCATGACTACATGTTGTAAAGGGTATATAAGATTCGGCACGGCCGAATATAGCACTCTTACTTGTTTACATACATGTACGTACTAGCTACAAATAGAAAAATAGTTAGAATAGTACAAATAGCTCGGAAATAGAATAGAAAGAAAGACAGAAAAGGATAGGTCGTTGTCTGATTCTAGACGGAGTTGGTTTACCAATTCTGAACTGGTTTAGGGAATCTCCCAGATTGCCTTATAAAGGTAGAAATATCATCAATATCTAACGTTGCCATCTCCGACAGGCTCCAAAAATTTATATTTTTCAGTCCCTTTAAAATGTATAATTAATTTAGAAGAGAACTGACGCTGTCATTTAATGAAAAATGCAGAAGGTCAAATTTAAAAAAAATAAGAAATTTGCTAAACAACCACTGAGAGTCTTTTGCTTAAAAGACACATTTCAGAGATTTTTCTAAAATCTCTTATAACTTCTAGGTTGATACGAGGTTTTTTATGAATAACTTTTCCTTAAAACTGTGATATTAGTAGTTTTTGTTATTTAAAGAGAAAAAGTCATTATGGAGTAATCCCCTAGCATATTTGTCAAAGCTGTAGTCAGCGTTGCAACAATGTCCATTAGCTGCCTACTATCAAAGCCCTAAAGCTGCTTCTTGCACTAAGAATCCATTCTAGGTCATGTAATCGTCGAAATTTTACACTTAAATCATTTATCCATCTAATCTGAGCCTATGCATGGTGATACGTATCTATACGAAGTTTGCAAACAGAGATGGGTATGTGATCACTATGTTATGAGCCCATTGCTAAGGAGACCATTACCTATGCAGTAACCATCACTTGTCCTGTGTCCCTGCGCTCAATTTCACGCCATCGAATTCAAAACTGCCCGAAGATTCTAATAATTTTTTCGAATACAATATAAGACCTCCGCCATTTTGCCACCCGTTGAATTTCAGATACCTCAGCCTAAAGTATACTGCAGTCATCCGATGCTCTAAAAGAAATTCAGACTCCCTCTCGTCTGATATAGACATCTCAGTCTACTCCACTTCTCCTCCTGGACTCAAACGTATATACATTCATTTCGGATTAAAGGGTATATAAAGTTTCGTACTGCCAAATGTAGTAATTCTAATTGCTTCGGTATGATTTACATACTAAATAGATACATAATGATCTTTAATAAATACTTGTCAAGCATTTTAAATTAGTTTCTTCAATTTAACAAGCTCATAGTCATTATTGTTCCTCTGCATCGGCGTGCGCTCCAAATATCACTGTATGTTCTAGCTATAACAGATGACGCAGAAATTCGCTAAGTAAAATAAACTTTCTTTAAACATGGATCGAATACTTTTGAGTGTCTCCAGAAAGACCAACCGATGTAAAATACGAAGTTTTTTTTTTTTTTTTTTGGAAAAATTATTGAAATTTTCTACTTTTGCCAACGAACAATTGTTATGACACAATGAAATTATCATCGGAATTTTGTCCGTCGTTTAAGGGCTCAGCATTCAGTGATCGACCTTCCTGGAAGAGTTGGTAATCGGTATATTCCCACTGCAAGCAACTTGGAAGATAAAACGCCACTTACGAATTACGGAACTTATCACAGAAGAATGATCGAACATAAAAGTTATTTTAACCAGCGGTAGAGCAGAACGCTACTATGTTGATTTAACAAAATGAAGCGATTATAAACCTGATGCGTAAAATGTTTGACAAAAGTTATGATTTCCTTGGTCACCTCGTCTTTCAGATTTAAATAAACCTGTCTTTATATTTATGGAAATATTTAGAGAAATTTTTTGTTTCGAGACGGAGACTATATAATAGCTGAGGCGAAATATTCGAGGTAAAATACGAAGGCTGCAACCAAAAATATTACGCCGTGTAATGTAAAATGCGCTAAAAGAGCCATATAGCACACCCTTTACACACACACGTTTTCGTTTGAGTAATTTTCTTGAATCTTCTTTTCAACTTTCTTTAAAGCTTAGCTACAGACACTTTACTGGTGTGCCTATAAGATCATTTGTATTTGAGTGAATATAGATGTACGAATTGATCATTCGAAGGCATTTGACACAGTGGATCATCAGATGCTCATTAGTAAGCTGAGATACTTTTTTCGATTTGCCAATACATCTACCAATCTCATTTCTTCTTACCTTTCGGCGCGAACACAATCAGTTTTTATGAATGACCCTTGGTCAAACTCTTTATCTCTAACTAAAGGAGTGCCACAGGGCTCTATTTTGGGGCCACTTCTTTTTTCTATATATGTAAATGATTTGCCTGAATAATTATCCAATTGCAAAGTCCACTTGTATGCCGATGATGTGCAACTTTATTTAAGTTGCCCTGTAAATAGTATTGCTTTAGGTAGGTCATCTGTAAATACTGAAATAAACAAAATATAGCTGTGGGCTTCTGCAAACGGGCTCTGTTTGAATCCGCGTAAATCTAAGTTAATTATTTGTAGGAAAAGTATTGCTCATACCATTGTTCCCACCATTGCTGATAATATTGTCATAAATGGTGAGAAGATTGAGATTGTGAAAGCAACGAAAAATTTGGGAATAATTTTTAACAATAGTATCACTTGGAACGATCATGTGAACTCTTTTGGTGGTCAGTCCTATATTAAGTTACGGTCCCTATGGTTAACACAATACTTTACCCCATTGAGGATAAGACTTCTTCTTGCCAAGACATATCTGATTCCTAGTTTAATTTATGGATGTGAACTGTTTGCAAACTGTGATCCAGTTAGCAAAAGAAAATTAAATACCTTATTCAACAATATTCTGATATATGTGTACGGTATAAGACGTTTTGATCGTGTTTCATTCATTTCAAACAGTCTGTAGGGAGTCTCTTTTGAATATCCGAACACTTATTTTTTTACACAGAGTGATAAACACTGAAACCCCCCAAAATATTTATTTGAGAAGATACGTTTTTTTCACTCTCAAAGGAACCATAATATTATAATTCCACGGCGTCAAACCTTAGTCTCCGAATGGCAGTTTTTTATTCATGCAGCTCGTCTTTGGAACACACTTCCACTATATCAACAACTAAATCGTAATGCTAACAGTTTCAAATTAATTTTCATAATTACTTTTGTTTTTTTGTTTTTGATTAAACATGATTTATATGATTTATATACTTTATAATTGTATCTTTTTTCTTTGTTTTATTTTGTTATAATTATACATATGTAATTAAATATTCTTGTTACATTTTACGCTCCTGTACTGTAATTATAAGACATTGTCTTTTTGTACAGGAAATGAAAATAAATAAATGAAGTGAATTTAAAAAGAAAAGTACAAAATTCGCTGCACTCCCACGTATTATCTCTACCTCTCTCGCCGACAAGATCTAGAGTTTGCAAAATTTATTTTTTTTGGCGAGTAAGAAAGAGCTATATAAAATGCGGAAATTTTATTAGCAATCAGCCCCACAGTACAATGCCACTTATGCACGAGGCATATAAAAGTATAATAAGTTCTCAATATTGATAACTATACAAAAAAAAAAACACACATACAAATTTAACACACAACTAAAAATCCAAAAGGATATCAATGGCTTTTATTAGACATTATTAATGAATCCTTTATGAGATTTTCACAAGAAAAACAAAAAAAAAAAAAAAAAACAGAAAAAGACTCGTAAAAAATAACAAACGATTATTATTTCTCTACCACCGTTTGTCGTCATTTAAGGATAATTAAATGGATAAATGTAAAGGACTTGAACAAAAACTACAAACACACTCGCACACTCACACATATCCAGCATTTACGAATAAATGTAAAAATATTTGTAAGCGATAAAAATGCGTTTAGAAAAATTAATGAACTGGAAAGTAGAGGCAAAAAGCATCATCAGCTACGACAACACCATTCATTATTAGGCCTCGTTTTCGAGGCATTAATTTAATATTCATTACAGCAGCATTCAGTCACTTAGAAAATAAAGAAGAAGAAGAAAAAAGAAACATCTTTAAACTGCAACATCATTCAGAAGCAGCGATAAACAGCCTCATGCTCATCAGCTCATGTGCTTCTTTTGAAGATTTCTCTGAATTATGATTAAACGAGATTCATATTTCTCGTTTACACGAGACATTTTCGAAAATTTAATTAAATTTCGTTTTATTTACTTTGACTCCCATTAAACTGTTTAAACGAATGAATGAAGAGAGACCGAACAAAACACTATTAAGATTAAAGTAACACCGACTTGTATCTATTGTTTTTTTCTTTTTTATATTTTTTTCAAAAGGATACACAAGCAACTCCTTGCAATAACTTCTGTTATGGTCGTTTAATTTATTTGATTTTTCATTTGTTTGGTTTATTTTGGGTTCTTATTGTGTCATAAATTGGTGTCAAATATTTGGAGAATTTTACGCCTTTTCGGCTTTAAATTAAAAACATATGAAATAAGTAGAGATCATTTCTAAAACCTTAAGGTTTTCTTTATGAAGGCACCACTGTAAGGTGAGACTAACATTTTGCTTGTAATTTATTATACCATAATTAATGGAGTAGCACCAGGGATGGAAAACTTTGTTACTCCTAGATGAGTGAGCATATTTTTATTTTAAATTTTAATTTCCAATTTTCGAGTTTATGCCAAAATCTTTTGACAAATATTTTTATAATATAGAACAGAGAGTTTTGCTAAAGAAAAATTTAATAAGTTCTGTAACGTTTACAAAAAGATTTAATTAAAGCATTTATAATGAAAAATGCAGCTTTGCCAAATCTTTAATCCTTTCGCTAAGAAGGTAGGTAGGAAAGAGGGATGCAAGAAGCAGGAGCCGTCTCCAACAACCACACTCGGAGACCAATATGGTCCATTGTGCTTCCCTTTATATAATAATGATAGAGGATTGGATAGAAAAAGAGAAAGAGAGAGTGTTGCCAAAGATATAATAAATGAAAATAAGAAATAATTAATAGGAAATAGATTAGCAGAAAGAAATATGGATTCCCTACGAACCCCGCCGCATGTTCACGACCCTCACCGCATGTTCACCAAGCACCCGATCCCTATGATGAATCTGATAATATTCTCCGAAACATCACCCAACTCATCGTGGAATCGTCTACCGAACCACTTTACCCTGTGATTCTGTGGCCTCGGGCAGTGACAGACAATGTGTTCCACAGTCTCTATCTCCTCCTCATCCTCACACATCCTACAATAATCCGGAGAGCTGCGATCCCATCTACTAATCCTAGCTCTCACAGGACAGTGCCCTGCTTAAACCCCAATATTGGCCCTCAGACGCACCCTATCCAGGCACAGAAATAACGTAGAGTCCGCTGTTATATAACAAAAGTATTAACCACTACTATGTCGGGTTCCTTCTCGACCAACATCGCTCCCTAGGGCTATAGTTTTTTCCTACACAAAAACTCGCGCCATAACAGGCATTTTCTCTGAACTGACTGGTGATTTGAGACAATCCTAATCACACAACCCTTCATAATCGGCAGCATGTTTTGAGTTTCCCTAACCTTCTAACAAATAGAAATACTGATGTCACTATGCCATGACCACATTTCACATGGATCTACCGCTATGAACGTGTGATGCAACCCTTGTCTCATGCGCTCCTTATTCAACTGAGTCTCCCTAGCCTCTTTATCGATAGGGTTCTCCTATGCCCCAGCCAGAAGTACTATAAAGACCTTTACACCCCAAACTACAATTAACATCAAGGTAGTGACAAGCCTCCAAGCTAACAAACTCCCGGGGGGAAGTATTTCTAATTGTTTGAAAAAACTTTACAAAATAAAGAACCATTTATTTTACATTTTTTTCCCTTGATAGTTACTCTCTATAACTGATTAATAGACATGAAGTTTGTAATTAAAGTCATCTACATATATTATTTAACAGCTTTTCATACTACCTGCCACTAAGTGGCGAATGGGCACAACTGAAAAATATCGTTTAGTGCAATTAGCCACAATAAATGGTCATTAAATAAAATTCAACAACAACGATGCAACATTTAATTTAAAAAAATAAATAAATAAATAAAAAATGGAAATAATAGAAGTGATCTGGTTAAAAGGACGATTTGCAAGTTAAATGCAATTTTCAACGCATACTCAATGCTACAGGAGCAAGCTTAACAGTAAATTTACGGTGACCAAGTTGTAGGCAGGTAAGCGGCAACAAGACATAATGGTGTAAATTAATGATGCTTCAACATTAATCTACATTTAGTAATGAGTGTTATATACGAGGGCTAACAGGGGGCAACATGAGCAGCCCATTGTATTTGAAATTAGTTTATGATTAGCAAACAAAACATATTGTTGCTTATTTTAGCCGGGCGATGATTGCACTACTCAAACACTTCTTGCACACATTCGAACAATAGTCGAGGTTGAGGTCTGCGCTTTTTTAAAGCAGCCAGCAGTAACACCAAGTGGGCAATAAATCACATGCATTTTTATTCAAGTGCAAAACAGTACTGAAGGACTGAAGGTGGTAAGTGGTATCATAACTGAAGGATTTTTTGATCGTCTTTTTTTCACTTAAATTTAGTTTTAAGATCAGCGTGAAATAAGATTAAAATTGCGCTTAAAAACTTTGCAAATGTTGTGCCTGAGCAAAAGCAACCAACAACCTTTCAACGCCCGTTTCTCAACTCAAATTATTGCTACCAAACAAATTAATGCATTCACATCAGCAAACGCATTAAAGCTGCTGCGCCTGCCGCTCTTTCGATTGTTGTTGATAACATGTGTTTGGATTAAACTCTACCAGTACAATTAATGCCAAACACTGTGGCACAAGTCTTTACAGTGTATCTCAGTCTCAAATAATATTCAGCCATCCACTTACTCAGTTTATTTGTCTGTCTGACCAAACATTTTGTTTAATCATGGTTCAAGTTTATTTTTTCTTTAAATTTTTGAATTAAATGTACGATTTGTTTTCCTTAAGATTTATTGAGTTATAATTTGGGTGTAAATCTGCAGTAGAAGTTGAGGCTAAACATTGGCGATTAAAACATGTTTGTATGTATATTTGTATGATTAAGTTCTGATGTAGTTTGAAACTGAAGTTATTGTTGTTGTATGAAATAAGTACCCCAGCAACATATTAAAATAAATCAATGTTTTATTTAGTATTTAACTCACACTTGCAAAAGTAATGTTTGGCTGCAATATTTAGAAGTGAGTAGACCAAAAACAACAACAGCAGATATATGAAATCAGGGACACAAATACCATCGGTTTGTTATTGTTGTGCGAATGTTATTGCTGTTGGCTGTTGCGGGTATAACTATAGTTGCCATCGATGTATACCGTGCGCTGTTTCATTTTTAGCCTTTTATAGCATGTGACATGGGGACAAATTTATGGCGCAATGTCAGCAAAGTCAATGATTATTCATTATATTAATGCCTTTATAATGAATTGTTAATTGGTTGCTAAAAGCTGCTGTTGTCGCTGCCACAACTACTTCTGCCACAAATTTTAAATTATACACAAGCCGAACGCACTACAAAAGAGCTAAAAAAAAACATGTTATAATAAATAACCGAATCCACAGATGTTGTTGTTTGAGATTGCAATTAATTTAAAGATGATACAAATACCGAATAATTGCAACAACAAAATTAAGGACAATAACTATAACTTCCAATAACATAAATACTAAAAAAAATATAAGAAAAAACAATTTTTTTTAATAAAAATATTAGAGCTCTAAAAATTTATAATTATAAAAATATCTGTAAATGTTAAAAAAATCCCGGAACTTGATTTTGTTAACTTTTCTAACAGAATTATGAAATTGTAAAAATCTGGTAACATTGTTCTGAGAACTTGTGCCTTAAAATGAGATTATGACAAAAAAATGCTGTCAAAAAGATGCTTTTAAAATATTAAGCAAAGAGAAACACATACATTACACATTCTGTTTCATAATTAAGCATATGCTTTGATGGTTGGTAAAAAGGTCTTAAGTCAAAAAATTTTGGTTTGAGTTTTTAATTTTGTATAACTAAATTTTCCTCAGTTTCATTAGGAAGTAATAGCTCAAGTCTAGCACAACTGCTTCCAATCTTTATCAGCAATAATCCAGCTAAAACATGCATATTGCAGTTTGTGACTTAAGACCTTTTTGTATAAATTTAAAGAATTATGATCCCTATATCAATACTTTTAGCAAAATTGTTATGTTTGTACATGTACTTGTGATGCATATAGTTAACGATCATTTTTATAGTTTTGTCGTTCTGTCTTTCTCAAGTGGCTTAACAACCACGGAAGGATTTTGATAAAAATTTGCTTTGAAGTTATCCTGTAGTGAATTTACAATATTTACCAATTTAAAATGATAGTAGAAGGTTGATAAGAAATAAACGCCCTGACAACAGGTGCAGATCTAACTTCCACATTTGTTTGTTTTATTGCTGTCAACACTATTACTTATCAAAAGAAGAACATTTGCAATGGTAGGAAAACATCCTTATTTACTCCCTCTGAATCCTCGCTTAACTAACAGCAACACAATGGTAGTTTTCACTTTAAATTAAAAATATTAATACAGAGGGTGGACCAAAAGGCACCATGAATTTAAAAATTTAATAACTTTTTCTGTGTATTTATTCAGATTATCAAAAATAAAATATAGAAAATTTTTTACACTTTTTATGGAAAATAATGTTATTTAAATGATCCCTATATTTAGAATCATTTTAAAAAAATTTCTATAATATGATTAAAAATTGGTGGATTCGAGGGCTACGAATTTTTGCAACAATTTTGGCCTTGAATTCAAGGATTGTTTCGAGGTTGTTCACATGTACTCACTTCTACAAATAACCCCAAAGAAAATAGCCGGGTGCTGTCAAACCTGGCGAATGTGCTGGCCAATTAGAAATTGTTCGCTTTCCAAAAATTTAACTTTAAAGTGGAATTGTGTCTCAAGTAGTGTGGACAGTGACTCTCTCAATCCAGCTGAAACTACAGTTCAGGTAAAAAATTTTCTAACATAATGCCATTATGCTCTCCATTAACGGTTACCTCATTTTTATGTACATTTTCGAAATGAAATGAAATTCCACACGATAATCTATACCTAATAGGCTGCAATTGGCGTTAATTTTAAATTAGATTTTCAAAACCCCAAAACCTATAGGTTAGCTTAAGAAAATGAGCTTCATCACTCATAATTAGTTTTTCAATAAAGTTGATTTTATTTCTGGTTAGCGGTTGAAACTTGAGTGTAAAATTCAGACGTTGCGATGACCTGCGAATTTAAATTCTTGCACCAACAGTAATAATTTTTTAAAAATGCTCCGTAGTGACGTATGAGCCATTCCTAGCATAACAAAATTCGTTCTGGTAAATGTTGCTTCAGAGGGCAAAAATGTGACATGAAAATTTTGACGATATACTCCTTGCGTTAAAATAATTGATCGCTTATTTAAATAATAATATTCTATTATTACGGTTCTTTGTTTAGTTGCTAATCTCTTCATTATTTATTCTTCTAGTGTTAATATATAATCTAAAATAAAAATATGAATACGATAAAGTTATTACATTTTTAAAGCCCACGAATACATTCTGTCAACTCTGTATTAGTTTTAAAAATAATTTAAATCATGGAGTACGTTTTAAGTTGATATTTTGAAATTCTAACAAACCGAAAGAAGTTTTTTTATACCCTTCACACAGTGAAAAAGGGTTTGTCATTCCGTGTGAAATTTCTACAATTTTCATTTCCGACCCCATAAAGTATATATTTTCTGAAAGCTTATAAATAGGGGAGTCGATTAAGCTCTGTCAGTCTGTCCGTCTGACCGTCTGTCGGTGTGTATGTTGAAATCAACTTTTTGAAGCCCCCCGACATCGCTTGGGCCCGGGTAAGGTATTAAAATATCAGAAATATTCGGGAGTAGATCGGTATTGAAAATCAGAAACATCGGTACATAAACAACTGAGATATGAGCAAAAACCCACGACCACCCCGATTATTTTTTTCTCAAAAACAACATTACAACAACAACATACATACAAACAAACATGTATACTGGTTAGAGAAAACGTGGCATCGAATCCCAGCTGAACCAAAAAATTTTTTTTTCAATTTTTTTAAAAAAATTTTTTTTTTAATTTTTTTTTAATTTTTTTTTTGTTGTTTTAACATACATACGTGAATTTATAATTTTACAATGGGACGTTTTTATATATGTATGTTTTTATATGTATGTACGTATTTCATATGGGATGAATGGTGACACAAACTACTGTTATTGCATGACTACACGTTGTGGAGGGTATATAAGATTCGGCATGGCCGAATATAGCGCTCTTACTTGTTTTAATTCAAGTTTTAAATCTACTTAGGGCCGTTAACAATAAAAAAAATTAACCTACAGTTAACACTAAACTCAAAATTTAAACCTTGATTAGCCAAAACCCATTAACACAAAGTTCAGTCATCTTATAACTTTTAGATTATTTTGCCAAATTTCAGTTAAATTTAACCGAGTACTATTTGGCGTTTAAGTTCTTAACTGGAAGAAAATGTTTGATGTTTGAATATAAATAAATATATTGTATTTTTGCTATTTAAAAAAAATGTACACATTTGTATAATTTACATAAAGAAAATATTTCTTATGGTATAAAAAGAAAATATAACCACAGAAGTTGAATGGATCATTTTAATTTACCTGATGCAGAGTTTTTCTGGTTAATTTATAGCAAAAATTATTTCAAAATACATTCAATTTTTAATAAATTTATTAGCAGATGGGTGCACATTAAGAATTTATATTAATGTATACATTTCTTCTTCTTCTTTTTGAAATTCATTCATAATAATTGATAACTACAAGTTAACTAACTCCTGCCTATTGTTAACGAACATTTTTAATTTGTAGTTTAAGCTTACTAAAAGTAAGCAAACTTTTACGTTAAATTAATTTAACTGAATATTATTTTAATAGGCCTTAAACATGACACGCAGGTAAACTTTTGAGTTTATCACAGATTTATTTAACAAAATTTTTACGCAAAATTCGTTTAATAAACATTTGCTAATTTTTTATGGGAATGAGGTGAAATTGTCGTAGCCATAAGGTAATGAATACCAAACTTGATTAAAATATGTATATTTTAAACTGCTTTAACCCTGGACGGTTACTGTTCGTCGATTTAAAAAAAAAACAAAAGAAAACAGTTTAAATTCGCATCAAATTTTAAGATAGAAAAAGAATTATAATTTTTCAGTTTTATTTTCTTCTTTAGTTTTTAAAAAAACTCTCCACTAAAAAAATTTTGGTTTATTATTTACTTTTGTGGTGTATTTAAATAGTTAAGTCTGGCAACACCTTTTAGATTTTAAGAGATGATTTTATTAGAAGAAGTTACAGTCTTAAAATAAACAGAACAGAATTGGTTGACGCAAGCTAGTTTCATTTTCAACAAATAATAGTAAAAGAGTAAGGAATATACGGCCAATATCGCTACCTTAGGGCTCGTATGTTATAACTTTAAAAATCGTTCCGCTAGATTTTATTTATTTTTTAATAGTTTGATTCGACGAAGTGTAACTATAATGTAGAGTAACTATCCAGGGTTAATTACAAGATTTACATAAACAGCCAGACGGACATAGTGTTTCTATGTCAGTCAGAATGTGTATAACTATCACATTGATCTGTCTGCACTAAAGATATTGTACGGTGTTCAAAGCTGCACCTTCTAAGGATTTTGGCATAAAAATAATTCAAAATTTTGCGAAATACTTTAAATAAGAAAGTTTGAGAATAATTTTCTATGGCGAACTAAAAAATCTATGATATCTTAGAGAGGGTTGTTGTAGTTAAATTAAAAAAAAATATAGATTTCCTAAATAATGTTGCAGAATAAAAAAAGGTAAAATAATTTGGAATTCCTTTATTTTTAATTTTTTATATTCTAAATGCAATTTGTTGTAAAAATCTTAAAATAACCTTTTCTACTTTAACTACATGAATAATTTTCCTTTGAATTTTCTCATGAGCTTCTTTATGGAACAGCACAAGAATGCATAATTGACTATTTTAAAATATACTTACAGACATACTTGCAATGTACGTTTAAATATTTTTAACTCTTATGAATATTACTTTATTTAGCTGATTAGAGTCAAATTAAGTGTTCACTTTTCTCGTGGCATACAGCGAAGCACGTTGTTACAGCAACATTTAATGTGAAAATAAAAAGGTTTTTAGTTTAATTTGACGTTATGAAAATAAGGTATAATTTAGTTTATTGCTAAAAGTAATTGAGTTTAGCATCAGCACCACAATAGGCGCTAAAAAGTGAACAACAGTCTTGCCAGTTAAATTGTGTATCTTTCTTTTAAAACTTAAATGATTGGAAGATTTGGAGATTTATAAAAAATTGATTCAATTTGGTGAGTTTAAATCTTTTTTTTCCTGTAGATGTTAGCTACTTCAAATTGCTATTAAATGAAATAATTACTCAAAACATTACAAATGTACTCTAAGCTGGCAACTCTGATGGCTAGGAAGTATGCATAAGTTAATATGTATGTTCTGTTGAAATAATAAGTGTAGATTATTACAGTAAAATAAATAATATTTCATACAATTGTATTAAATTCAATAAAAAAAAAATGTTCTTTGCAAAAAATGTAATAAATGAATAATAATTGTAGAAATTAAAAAAAATATCAAAATAATACACTCTGCTCTGAACACAGAAAAAAATGTAGTTTAAAGTTTTTTAATTAATTGACTAATTGACTTATTCTTAAATTTCAATTAAACTTTTAATTAATTAAACTAATGTTTTTAATTGTTTTTAAAACTTGTTTAAAAAACTTAGAGACTTCTGTCAGTTGAAAAAAATATATTGAAAAATAAAATCGAAAAAAATTTATTAATTTTGTTAAGGATTTTTTTAATACAATTTTGATTAATCATGTGAAATAGGAAGGTTAATACTTAAAAAAATGGTCAATAAACAGATTTAAATTCTAGTTAGTAAGAAAATACATATTTAAATAGACTTTGAACAGACTTTGTTCCTAATAAATATCATAGAGTACTTGAACTTCATTGCAGATGGGACTGAAGTCAATATTCCTTGCAGCTCGATATACTCTGATCTATTCTAACTTTAATGTGTAAGTAATTATTTAGAAGCATAAAATTTCTATGTGCCTAGGTCCTCTTTACTTTTGGTTATGCAACGAGTTCCTATATGTGTGAGGTTGTGTATATTCTTATGATTTGTACTTTTGTAAGTTAAAATATTTTAAAAATAAATTTATAAAAATGTTTTCTATTTTCTTTGCGCGTTCTTTTATTTAAAACAGATAGAATAGTTTTTTTTATCGATACAATAAATACTTTATTTAAATCAATCCGAAATTTCAGTTAGAAGCATGATTAATTTAATTAAAATCCTTTTTAAAAATTCTAAGAATTTTAATTAATTTTTTAATACTGTTTTTCGCAATATATTTTCAATTGAAAATGTTGATTTCAAAGTATCATTTTGATGATTGGAGAAAAATTAAATAAAATTTTTATTAATAGTATTAATCTCGTTATTGAAATTCATATTTATTTTTTTTTGTGTAAACTGCATACATTTTATAACAAAAATTTAAATCATTTAGTTTGTGTTTACTAAATTATAATTCTCATCATTTTATAAGATTTAAGATGTAGTGAACAAATCTGATTGACAATAAATACAACCCTGTAGTTTTTTTAGACAATCCCAAAATTTTTATTTTTATGTTTATTCATTAGAGCGTTTTTATCATGGTACAATTATATAAGGTTAGAAAATTTTTTTTAAACATATTTTATATAAAGCTGGACAATTGGATATTATGAGAGAAGAGAGAATATATATCGTAATCATAAAGACCTAATAACCTATCTCCGAAAATTTCAAAATTGAGCTTTTATGGATTATTATTCCCTATATCATAAAATTTTGAACATCTAGTATTACAAATGACCAAGTTAGAATCTAAAGAACCGATATTCACTAAAAAAAAAGAAAAATAAATCATCAGAAATCACGATAAAAGTTTCATTTTGTTGCATAGTGTAATTTAAACAAACATTAAGTCTTTTTTTTGCTTAAACCAGTAAAAGAAACTATAACTGTTATTATTTCATGTATATAATATACATATGTATAAAGAAATTATTATTTATTCATACAAATTAGTACTGCTAATAGGTTATTTGGTTTCAGATTTTACAATTCCAAATAACCAAAGCGACATAACATAAGCTGTGCTTAGAAAAACAAAATTTACTCAATCGATATATATTTCTGGTTTCATTTTAATCAGAATAGATAATTTTTGTTTCAATATTGCAAATAGTTTCAACTAAATAACGTTTTTCCTTCTCCCGTAAACTTTTAAAAACTGCATGTTATTTCGTCTTTAAGGTGGTGACGATATGAATTTTTTAAATTTTTAAAAGAGCAGCTGATGATCACCTGATCGATTTTAACTACCTAATGAACTGTATCCTAGTTTTTATTGTTTAAAATTTAAATACAAAATACTTTAGATATTTGTTATTTAAGGCAAACCAATTTTTTTATTTTGATTTATTTATAGCGGGTGATTATTTAACCATTAAGTTTTGAAAATTGAAAAAGGAAAGAATTCGTAAAAGTGAATGCAGTAATTATTTAGGGCAATAACTTGATGCCTGATGTTTTCTTTTTAAAAATTATTTATTGAAAATGTTGCCAGTTCATCCGTCAGCTCCGACTTCGGCATACTTGTTGCAGTATTTTGACCGCAATGTTGTCTTTTAGGGATGGAAGAGTCGAGAGGGAGCCAAGAGAGGCGTATTTTCACAATAAAAGTATAGTAGGGTCAATTCCCATGATCTTGGCGGCCAATGCACTACTTCAAAGCGTAAGATTTATTACTCACTAAACTCGGCTCTCAATAGGTTTATGTTATGTGGCACCGTCTTATTGAAACCACATGTCAACTAATTTCAATTGTTTAATTTTGCGAAAAAAAGTCAGTAATCATCGCTAGGGATTTTGCTCTATTACCTGTAATACAAGCCTAATTGTTGGCAGCCGCGTCGAATTAACACTGGCCGGTACAGCAGTAATATTCTTATTGTTACGAACTCGTTAGCATACGAGTTGGTGGATTAATATTCGATAATATAAAACTGGTGCGAATTTGATAACAACAGCTTAAATTGCCTGCTCGGTGGGTCGATTATGACGATCATAAAATGAACGTAACTTTCGAAACAGCACTAATTTTGCCAAAAAAAAAAGGTTAAATAAAATTCGTTTACTTGTCAATTTATGGTGACATGGCAAACCTTACTAAGAATTTTTAGCATTTCCACATGTCACGTATATTTTTTTAAACCGCGAAAATTTTGTTTGAAGTTTTAATATTTTTCTTAAGTCCTGCCTTTTCTAAAATTATTTTTCAAGAAAAAAATGTTTCAAGAAAATAATTATACATTTTTTATATAAAAAAATTGTTAAAAAAGATTCTGTAAGGAAAGGAAAGCGTTAAGCAAATACATTTTTTTTATTTGACGAAGAATTTTGTTTCTCACTGTTCCATTTTTTTTTTCACCTTTTACAATACTTCTAAAACACTGTGGCATGAATGTAAAACCAGTTGAAATCATTTGTTAACTATTGATTGCATTATGCTTAAAGTCTCTTTTAATTTGCAGCTTTCGACCGCACTTTGTTGTTGCACTGCCTCAAATATACTCGTAAGTAAAAAGTGCTATAAAATTTGTTCAACATAATTTCTAAAAGTGCCTGCAGAAAATTTAATATATTTTCATAAAATGTATGTACATTTTTAAAACAAAATCACCCAACATTATAATCAAAATCATAATTTTTTTACTACACCGGCAAAGAAAATCACTCGCACACACTATCCAGCTGTGTTCATCGCAATCAGCCACGATAGAGATAATGATTATGGTGATGATCATTATCATTGTTTGTAGCAATCAAAAATACATTTTTTTGTTGTTGAGAGGTGTTGCTGAACGATTATGATTAGTATGATGATGGGTCATCAAACAAAATAATCATCAGCAAGTTTTATTTTGTGTTGTTGCGGACGAAATTCATAAAAAAAACGAAAATTGTTTTCGTTGATTGACTCATTAAATTTTATTGTTTTATAAAATAAGTATAATTTTCAAAAATTGTTTTAGGTTATAAATTTCTTTTTTTTATTAACAACAAAAAAAATTAATTGAAGAAATTTACACATTTTATTTAACGGTTAGTTGGCGATATGATTTTTGATTATGTTTGAATGATATTTACTTTTTGAAATTATAAAGCATAAAGGTATTTACAGTGGGTACTTAATTTGTAAGAATAGCTTTCATATTATGCAACTTTAAGTTTTAAATAGTTGTTAATAAAACAACAGAGTGATTTTACAGCACATACGAGAAAAGAAAAGAATTTTCTAACTCGAACGATTTTGCTAATGACACGGTGATATTTTGTTGAAAGTGAAAATTCTTTAAAATTTATCTTTCTGTCTTGTTTATTATTTGTTACTGGTAGTGCAAATTTCTCTTTCTATAATGCCCAGACATGCATTTATAATTAACCGGCCTTCTTATACCATTTTTAATTGGCAAACTATTAAATATTTTATTTTTTTTTATTATAAATGAGATATTAGGCCAATTCAAAGTAGACTCTCATATTGTACTATGTCATATAATGCATATATGACTAGTGACTTTGAACACCTTTTGTTAACAAATTATGTATTTAATACAAGAAAGAAGACAAAGAGATGACGCTGTTAAAAATTGTATGTATACAGGAAAGAAGAATATATAAAATATTCTCTCTGAGAGGTGAGAAGCGAAGAAGTCTCTCAGCGAGAATTTCTTCGCTTCTCACGCATGCATAAAATAATATGAAATAGTACAAATATGACTGATATGCAACCACTTTGAATTGGCCCATTATATTGCTATTGAAGATTTGTTATTTGTTAACGCAGGTATCAATTTTTTATTAAAAATTATTCAATAGTTTTTAGGCAATCGAGTTTACGAAAACAAACAGACACAAATTTTAAAAAGTAGTATTTTAATCGTATTTGTATATTCGTATAAGTACAATGACTATACGTTTAATGACAAAAAATCTGTTATTACTTCATATAGTTTGACTTGTGAACATAGCTAAAGTATATGCTATTCCGTTTAAAAATATTTTATATAGAGAATATATTTAAAACCTTTTAAAGAAAAACAACCGATTGCAAAAAAAGTATTCTCTGTCAGGCACCAGTTGAGTTACAATCTCATGCCATAATTCATAAATAAATAAACCAGATAATTGATATTTTTACGTCAGCAAATGAAAGCATAATTTAATATTCTAGTTTATTTTAAATTAAATCTTTTCACCATTTACATTAATAAAAAATATAAGTATTTGTGTTATTTTCATGGAAATTTACCTTACAAAAGCAGTTGATCTACAAATCTGACTACCGTTCTTAATATTATGCCCAGCTACTGTAAATGAATACATGCAGCTAGAAATGGCTCCTACATCACTAGGGCGCATTTGTAACAAATACTTATTCTTATTCCCACATAAAGTGCAATTGGTGCAAGAATTAAAACCTACATATCATATCATTGGCAACGTCTAAATTTTGCAATTATATTTAAACAGTTGGCCCGAAACTAAACTTACTTTAAAATCAGATTATGACGAAGCTCATTTCCTTTTGAATAGCTTTGTTAACAAGCAGAGCTGTAGGTTCTAGGATTCAACAAATTCAAGAGCTATTCATCAACGTCAATTGCACACCATTAGGCGTACATCTAAATATATCATTAAGCCTTACTTCTTCGAAAATTTAACTTAAAACTAAGTGGAGCCACTGACAACACTTCCCCAAAAAAAAATTACTCTTAAAAGTCAATTTTTAAGGGAAAATTTTTAAGAATTTTAAAAAAATCATTGGCCAGCCAGCGCGTTGCGTTTCAGTCTCATCTCAGATCAATAGTTTATAATTTCTAAATTCTAGCTTCATGCACATAAAAAATACAAATATTACAAAAGAAATGCGAAAAAGTACCTTGTGGACACCTGTAACGTTTTCAGTCTAACCTCGAATCAGAAGTCAATAATTACAAAAATCTACATTCATAAACGCAGAAAATACAAAATGTACTAACTGTAGGAGATTTTATTTTAACTGTAGATTTTAAGTCTAGATTTTATTTAGTGACTTAAAACTTTTGCAGAGTAGTAGAGGAGTGTTTTCTTTCAACTGAAGTTTGAGCAAAAAATCCCAAACACTACACAGCAAGAAAAATGATGTTCTAAATCCAAGAATTAAATTCTTAATTTAAGTCAAAATCGTCCTTAAAAATACAAGTACGATTTATATCTGGATTTCTCAAAACAAGTGCAGAACGGTATTGTTTTACAAAATCAAGTACAAGACTATTAAAATAAGAATTGACTTCTTCAATTAGGTTTTATTTTTCAAAAATTAAAAATAAGCCTTAAACTTTTAGACATTTCCTTAGATAAACACACTCTGTAAAATTTCAAGTATGTTTTTATAATTCTCATTTTGTTTATCATACTTTAGCTATAAATACTTACGACAACAAATCTGTAGCAGTCTCCGAGTTAACTTAGCTTTCATGATTTGTCCGTTAGTTATCTTTTTTAGTTCTAATTAAACGTATCGCTAAGAATATGTCAATGGGTAAGTAGTGAAGATACTGCACTCATAGCTGCCAGATAAAATAGGGGCAAAATCGTCTAATTTGGGGAAAAAAATCGTCAAAATCGTCAAATAGTTTACTCAAATCGTCATAAAAACGTCAAAATATAAAAACGCATTTTTCAAAACAAAACTTTTTTTATTTAATGCATAACATAACAAACTTTTTAAATCCAGAGAGATCAATGGATTTATTAGACCCTTTAAAGTTAAGAACATGACAATAAATATAATACAATTTAGAATTAATTTGGAAAAATAAATATTAATAAGTATATAAATACAAAAAATAATAAATAATGAATTGGCTGCATCTAATTCAGACTATTTGAAAATAATTATAATCATTTCTTTCTAAAGTTTCTACCGATTAAGGTAGCTTTAGGCAAGCGTAAGACGAACACAACGCCAAAATAAACTACATCGTTTCGCTTTTTAGCCCTTAAATTTATTTCTGGATCTGGAAACCAGTCTTCCTTAATTTTCTTTCTTCTTCATTTTCATTTTAGCTACTACAAAGTTTTGTATAAAAAATGGATGAAATTTCTACTTACAGACGAAGAGCTGCTAGAATTTTCATCATCTTGGTTTTCTATTGAAAATATAATGTTTGAAAAAGAACTTACCATTTTGTTGAAGTATTTAAGCATATTAATTTGTCACTTAAATAATTTAAATAAATTTACTTAAAAAACTAAAATTGTTTTAAACGCAATTCCAAATTTATATTTGTTCGTGTTGTAGGTTTCAGTTGATAAAATGTGGCATATACTATGTTAAAAATGTACAAAGTGGAAAAATTACTCACACAAACACATTAAATAATGATCGATGTATCTCTTTCACTCTGTTCTATTACTAATAACATAAAAAACCGTTACAAATTATTTTTATTTAGTTTAAGGTTGATATAAAAGTAATGAAAAATGTTGCAAACTTGAATTCTTGAAAATCGTCAAAAACATAACATAAATCGTCAAATCGTCAACACTTAATTTTAGCTCGTAAAATCGTCAAAATGACGATAAATCGTCAAATCTGGCAGCTATGCATACATACACATGTCATAGCTGCCAGATAAAATAGGGGCAAAATCGTCTAATTTGGGGAAAAAAATCGTCAAAATCGTCAAATAGTTTACTCAAATCGTCATAAAAACGTCAAAATAAAAAAACGCATTTTTCAAAACAAAACATTTTTTATTTAATGCATAACATAACAAACTTTTTAAATCCAGAGAGATCAATGGTCTTATTAGACCCTTTTAAGTTAAGAACATGACAATAAATATAATACAATTTAGAATTAATTTCGAAAAATAAATATTAATATGTATATAAATACAAAAATTAATAAATAATAAAAATAAATTGGCTGCATCTTTTTGGACTATTTGACAAATAATTATAATCATTTATTGTTAAAGTTTCCACCGATTAAGGTGGCTTTAGACAAGCGTAGGACGAGCACAACGCCAAAATAAACTACATCGTTTCGCTTTTCAGCGCATAAATTTATTTCTGGATTTGCAAACCAGTCTTCCTTAATTTTCTTCTTCTTGTTGGTTACCTGTGAAAAACACCATTAAAATTTCATTTTAGCTACTACAAAGTTTTGTATAAAAAATGGATGAAATTTCTACTTACAGAGGAAGAGCTGCTAGAATTTTCATCATCTTGGTTTTCTATTGAAAATATAATGTTTGATTTTTAAGGTTTTAATGTAGAATTAAAAAGAACTTACCATTTTGTTGAAGTATTTAAGCATATTAATTTGTCACTTAAATAATTTAAATAAATTTACTTAAAAAACTAAAATTGTTTAAAACGCATTTCCAAATTTATATTTGTTCGTGTTGTAGGTATCAGTTGATAAAATGTGGCATATACTATGTTAAAAATGTACAAAGTGGAAAAATTACTCACACAAACACATTAAATAATGATCGATGTATCTCTTTCACTCTGTTCTATTATTAATAACATAAAAAACCGTTACAAATTATTTTTATTTAGTTTAAGGTTGATATAAAAGTAATGAAAAATGTTGCAAACTTGAATTCTTGAAAATCGTCAAAAACATAGCATAAATCGTCAAATCGTCAACACTTAATTTTAGCACGTAAAATCGTCAAAATGACGATAAATCGTCAAATCTGGCAGCTATGACTGCACTATACAAAGACCAAACCAAGTTACGAATTCTTGCAACAAGCGCTTCTTTTGATTAATTCAATCTCATTTATACTTGAATTAATCTTCTTTTAAGATAATGCCAAGTACGGTTTCGGATTTAAATCAAGCTAATAATTCTTAGAATCAAACTTTTTTCGGCTTAACTATTACTAAAATTAAAAAATTCGCACTTGACACATTCATTCTTAAATCAAGAATTTTGTACTTGGTTTTAGAAAATCCGTACTTACCGTACTTCTGACACCGCTACGGATTGATTTAAGTACGGATTACTTGATTTGTTTTTTGAGTGTAATCTGAGGTCTCACCTCAGATCAATAATTACTAAATTCAAAAATCTAGATACACAATTTTAGAAAATATTAAAAGTGCCATAAAAATTAAAAAAAAAAACCTTTTTGGTCGCCCATACAAATTTTCAGCCTCACCTGGAATCAATAGTCCCTTATTTTGAAATTTTAACTTCATATACGTTACAAATACAAAAAGTACCATAAAAAGAAAAAAAAGTACATTTTTGGGATTTCCATATCAATGTAAAAATTCAAAGTTTAAAATATTTAAAAAGATTCTTATTGCTCTTATTTTACCTTTATTTTATAAAATTTTTTAATTGATTTTTTAAGCTATATATAAAAATTTTGTAAAAACACACAATTTCTTTCCTGAAGATGCTACACAGAGGAGTAGCGAAATATTATTTTAATAGACATGATTTAAAGTGAATAAATCTACTCTTTCTTGCGTAAAAATAATTTTATTCTAGGCAGTATCAGGATGTTTTTCCGAGTTTTACCGTTGCTAACCCGTTATGAAAGTGTTTCAATTTTAACTAAATTATATAATTTTTATGTCTAGTGAAATCTCTCCTGTACATTTTTGTAATTTTAAATTAATCTGTATCAGTCTTAGTTTAGCGGATCTAAGGTTGCTGGTTTAACCTGATTTTACCCTTTTTAACGACCTTAAAATTTGAATTTCCAAAAATCCCATCTTAGTGGGTCTGTTAAACAAAAGACGAACCCATATTGTCCAAATTTTATATCATTTGCTTTTTGCATTTAACCTGATGATGAATCATTCAGTTAGTCAGGTAATCACGTTCCTCATTTAGAAAGATAATCTGTCAACAACAAAAAAATAAATAATAAACAGAAAGTGATTAAATTTGTAAACCCCATGATGATTTTTGGCACACTCTGTACATCTGTATATTAAAAGATGAAGTTTTTGTGTTTAAAATTTTCATTCTACTTTTTTTTCCATTTCACTCGGCTGGTGTCGGGATTACTTTTCCAGTATATTCTTTCATTATCACAAATAAAAATTGATTTCTTCATATAAAAATAAGTTTTAAAATAAACTTGTGCCAGAATAAAAATAATAAAGTCTTTATTTTCATTATATTTAAAAAAAAATTTGAAAAACTTCCAATAACAAAAATAAATATTAAAATCCCTTTTTAACATATAATTTGAATAATGAATCCATGTTTAAAATGTTCCAATAATGCCAATTAATTGTGTATTTATTAACCATTTCCATACATTTATTTCATATGAAAAATTTACTTCCAAATTTCAGTTTTAGATTTTTTTTACCAAATTCATTATGAAGAAAAAAATATTCAATAATTTTCCCTGTGTAAAATTTGTTTGAAATATTCAATTAAATCTGTGTTAAAAGAAAATATCCCACGTCGTCGTTCCAACCGAATATACGATACAAAATATTAAATCGAAATTAAAAGATTAAGACTTTTACAAGCAGTGAAAAAAACTCCTATTAAAGAAACACAAGACAAATTAATAGATAAATAAGAGTATGACTTCAAAGGAAATTGCAATTAGGAAAAAAAAAAATTGGAATAAATACTGAAATGCACAGCAAATTAATAAAAAGTGAAAAAAAAACAATAGTGACACGTAAAAAAGAAACTAAACATACCGCAAAGTGATATATAATACAAATCAATAAATAATTCTATTCACACACACACACACATCCATACACTCTGAGATCATTTTAATTATGTGTCACAATGAGTGACAGTCAAGTACAATTTGTATCTTTACAACAAAACAAAAAACAATGTATAAAAAATGGCTGGAGAAAATTTGTACAACTTCATTATTATTATTATTAACAATAGCAATAACAACATCGCATAAAAAAAACCAACAATGTTTTAATAATGACATAAAACTTCAATACTATTTGGTTTTTTTTTATACAAACCATGTGACATTTTGAAAACCAAAATCTGTAACAAATGTCAATATGGTTCAATGAATGGATGAATGAGTTCCAATGACAGCAGTATGTCCGTGCTACGTTTGAGTATTACAGTTAAATGTGAATGATAGTGTTTATTGCAGTGACTATAAATATGCGATTATTAACACACGATTACATTCTTGACATAATTAAGGGTAAAAATGATGAACAAGAAAGAGATGGAACGAAAAGATTGCAAGCGCAACCACAAAGAGATCACACACTTTCGATGACAACAATGGTCGTGTTTAATGGTTTGTCTGTCTGGGAAAGTAAAAACAAAAAAAACATTACAATAATTTAAAATTATATTTCAACGATTAAATGAGCAACTTAACTCCAAGACATTTGAGACTTTTCAGATGAACTTCAAATGTCAAATAGAAGTGTGAGTAAGACCGAACAAAAAGCATTACAAATTGCCATTTAAATGTGCGATATGTTTGTAAAATGACAACAACTGAATTTATTATTAATCTTAGTGATGAACGAGTTACTTCTAAATCATATACATTTTTTTTTTTAAACTACACATGTTTGAGGTCTGTGAGATTAAATGGTCTATAAATCAAGTTGATAACATAGTTCGAAATTGAGTTTGATGCCATGAAACTGAAATGTGTTGTTAATAATTTCATTAATTTCTTAAAATATACTTAGTGAATGTGTTTTTTTTTTCTTTCAAAAATTAAATCTGCCAGAGATAAAACTATTTTATTTTGCAATAAATCATACCTCCAGTGTGATCACTTTGGTAATAACAATTTTATTTTTATACCCGCCACCAAAAAAATGGTGGGGGTATATTCATTTTGTCATTCCGTTTGTAACACATCGAAATATCCATTTTAGACCCCATAAAGTATATATATTCTGAATCAGGTTTTGATTTGATGACGATCTAGCTATGTCCGTCCGTCTGTCCGTCTGTCCGTCTGTCCGTCTGTTGAAAGCACGATAGAGGTCGCACCGAAAAAGCTAGGGGGCTCAAATTTTGCCAGAATCTTTCTTATAGACAAGGTTTGTTTGGTATTGAAAATGGGCTAAATCGGAATATTAGGAAGAGAGTTATAGCTCGAAAAGCAAGAGTAGGTCGAAAAAACCGTGTCCTTCAAACATCGAATAAGATGGAATTGTGTCCAAACGCATTAACGTAGACTCATGAAACTTCGAATATATATTTCCTGAGTAAAAACAACATCGTTCCCCGAAAATTATCTAAATCTATGTATTAGGAGAGGAGTTATCGATCAAAATGTACGAAAATTTATACCGCACAGTGTATTTTTCAGTATATTTAAAAACAAAAACGTCATAAAAGCAACAAAATTTGATGTACGACTCTGAAATTTTGCACACTCTGTTTTTTGGTAAGTGGCTTTTTTGTAACGGAAAATCAATGTGCCACGCTCACTTTTACGCCCACTTCCCATATAACGTTTTACCTAAAATTCATATAATTTCTCTATTAATAAAGATTTTGGAATAATAAAGGGCTATATTGAAACACCTAAGTTGTACTCATTCGCAAAAATAACTTTGACACGCCTACTATAACGCCCACTTTTCACGTTATCTACCGTTAATGAAATTTAAAAGCTCATAAAACCGCCAAAATTGAAGGTATGATGATCAAATTTGCTGCGTATATTCCCCTATGCAATGTCATTACTGTGCCAGAAAATTAAGGTGCCACGCCCACTTTTACGCCCACCTCCCATATAACGTTTTACCTAAAATTCCTATAATTTCTCTATTAATATAGATTTTGGAACAATAAAGGGCTATATTGAAACACCTATGTTGTACTTATTCGCAAAAATAACTTTGACACGCCTACTATAACGCCCACTTTTCACGTTATCTAACGTTAATGAAATTTAAAAGCTCATAAAACCGTTAAAATTAGAGGTATGATGATCAGATTTGCTACGTATATCCTTCTAATCAATGTAATTGTTGTGCCAAAAAGTTTAGGTGACACGCCCACTTTAGCGCCTACCTCCCATATAACGGTTTGTCTTAAATTCATGTAATTTCTCTATTGACAAAGTTTTTGGGAAAATAAAGGACTATATTGAAAGTTTGTTGTAAAGTTGCAAAGTTGTATTTATTAGCAGAAACTTTATTGACACGCCTACTTTAACGCCCACTTTCATTGAAAGACTACATTGACAAAAGCATTTTAGTAGCATATCGAAGTTATAAAGGGTGGTTAAATTTTAAGAACCGATGTTGAATTTAAATAAAACACAAATTATTTAGGAAATTATTATTTTTTCTTTTTGAAATTATAATATTTGTATGGTTCAATTATGCATTCAACAAAATATCGGCCAAATGGCCCCCCCCCCATCCTTGGCGCCACTCCTCTATCTGATAGTCCAAATTTTCAATGACAATGTTGATGCTCAATTGTTGACCATGATGATGAGTAGAGGTTGACTGCTCTTTTGACACACTATCGCAAAAACCAGCAGTGGTTCCCATTCAATGAACTAATAAGGCATTCACAGACTTTCTAAAATTGGCCCTTACAATTTAGCCACCCTCTACAAAGAAAGTGATACATATTTTTATATTATTATCACACGGTGATTCAAAATATACATTCTCAGCATTTTGCTAAAACGGGAAATTTATTAGTAAGATTTTGATTTTTAAACTTCTATAACATTTTTCTTTTAAAAGATTTTCAAACGAAATAAGTTTTGTATAATTTTAAAATTTGTTAGCCATTTGTACATAAATATAAATTGTTTATAATGTTTAGAGATAATTTTTTTTTACTTATGTCAAAATTTTCCTAAATTCCCATTTTTAATAGAGCATAACTTCAGGTATATATAACAAATATAAATTAGCACTATTTCGTAGATAAAACTCTCCTCTTAAATTCATGTAAATTCTCTATGAATAAAGATTTTGGAATACTAAAGGACTATATTGAAATATCTAAGTTATGTTTATTAGCAGAAACTTTATTGACACGCGTATTTTAACGGCCACTTTCATTGAAAGATTAAATTTACGAAAACATTTTTCTAGAATACCGAAGTTTTGAAAAAAATTATTATGAAATTATTATCATTTATTTTTATAACGATAATATTTGTATGCTTCAATTATGTATGGAACAAAATATCGGCCAAATGGCCCCCCCAACCTAGGCGGCACACCTCGATCCGATAGTCCATATTTTCAATGACACTGTTGATGCTCAATTGTTGGGCACGATGATGAGTCGAGGTTGCTTGCTCTTTTGCCACGTTATCGTGAAAAACAGCAATGTTTCCCATTCAACGAACTAAGATGGCATTCACAGATGTTTTCACACTTCATACAGACCTGCTTTGCAGACATTTGTATCTTTTTTACAATTCTCACGATTGTGGACGAATTCGAACGATTTTGATGACCAAAATAATCACGAAGTGCACAAAATGCATTTTGATTTGAACGCCCATTTTTATAAAAATGTTTAATATTTAAAAGCGTCTCTCATTGCGTATCTTTCCACGGTTCAAATTGAGTTAGTCTGAGATTGAGAAATGTCAAATGAAATGCAAGAAAAAAGTTGAAGTTTAGGTGTGGTTCACCTTAAACATGGGCCCTTAAAATTTAACCACCCTCTACAAAGAAAGTGATACATATTTTATTATAAAGAGATTATTCTATAGCGATTAACAAAATAATAAATATTGTGCTTTAAATGTACACAAAATTGGTGGTGGGTATAAAAGATTCGGCACAGCCGAATATAGTGCTCTTACTTGTTTATTACAGCGATATGTTATTTATATAAAAATTCTTTATAATAAATCTTTGATACATAGCCACTTAAACTATTTGCCTATTATATATGGACATAAAAAAGTAATGAGTTAAAATCGTTGCAAAGATCTCAAAACAAAGCGCTAAAAACTGTTTTTAATCTACCGATAAACTTTTCAACGATATCTTTATACACGGACGTATGTAAAGCAATTTTTCCTATACACGGCTTGTATAAGCTGCAACTTCTACTTTATGTTTACAAGTCTTTAAATAATATTGGATATCATACTATTGAATTTTCATGACTGCCTGACTGAATGACTGACGCAAAGAGACATGAAATTTGGACAATCGGTTCCTTTTTCGATGTATAGCTCCACTAAGAAGGGATTTTTGGAAATTCGTACTTTAAGGGGGTAAAAAAGGATAAAATCGGTAATCTTATATCTGCTAAACTAAAAAAGATACAAATAAGATTGAAAAGGAATTATAATTCGCACAAAAAATAAGCTGACAGGTATCTGGCATTTTTTTCAACTTTCAACCCCTAAGGGGAAAAAACGGGTAAAAACTGTACTTTGGTACTTTTTTGGTGCCCTATGTAACTTCGAAACACATATAGCCAGAGAAAAAATTTAAACTGTTTTTAGTAGTCCGCGAAAAAATATTAATAGGAATTTGGCACTTTTTTCAAATTCGCATGAATAAGGGGTAAAAATTGTTCCTTTTTTTGGTACTTTTTTTAAAAGAAACTTTTCTAATATTATTCAATGGGACAAAATTTGATCATTATTATTGCCTAATAGAATATGGACAAATATTAAGGTGAAATTTTTGAAAATTTTTTTGGGGACAAAAAAGGTATCAAAAAGGAGAAAATTCTGTAAAATATATGTAATTCCTAATTTGACGGCCAATTTTCACAAAATTTTTAATTGGGCTTTCACCAGACGTAAAAAATTATGTAATTTAGTAAAAATTTAAACACATTCATAACAGGGTAGATAAGGGAAAAATCGGGAAGAGTTTGGTACTTTTTAGAACATAATTACTTTTATGCAAAAAAGAGTAGATTTACTGACTTTAAGTCATGTCTATTAAAATATTTTGTTACATAGATATTTGAACATTTTAAACTTGGAATTTGGAACTTAGACGAAAAATTTACTTTTTCGCATTTCTATGGTACTTTTTGTATATTCTGCATTTATAAAGGTAGAATTGTAAAATAAAAGATTATTGATTCCAGGTATGACTAAAAATGTTATGGTCGACCAAAAAGGTACCTTTTTGAATTTTTGTGGTACTTTTTGTAATTTCAACGTTTGCGAAGCTAGAATTTTGAAATTAGTGGCTATTGATACAAGGTGAGACTGAAAATGTTATGGTCGACCAAAAAGGTACTTTTTTGAATTTTTATGGTACTTTTTGTATTTTCTACGTTTATGAAGGTAGGATTGTACAACCAAGGACTATTGATTCCTGGTGAGACTAAAAATGTTATGGGCGATGGAGCTGAATCCTAAAAAATGCAAATATGTGTTTCTTTCGTAGATGTTATATTAAAGTGAATTAGGTTTTAAATGGTTAAATGTACGTTAAATATGTAGACTGGAATCCGTCACAGATCCATATATAACAACACAATTGTATATTTCTCTTGTCAGGCCTATTCTTGAGTCTGGTTAAATAATTTGGGATCCAACTTACAATGTTTACATTAATAGCAAAAGCAGTTCCTGTTATTTTGTCTTCGTGGCTTACAGTGAAATTCGTTAAACCTGCCACCTTATAGTAGTAGACTTGCACTAGTGAAGCTGCCAACTTTAAAAAGTCGAATAACAATGCTAAATGTTACGTTTGTTCCTAATTTAATAAAATGATGTATATGCTCTACTTTCCAAATAAAGAATATCTTTTTAATGTACCATCTCGTCCTACACGATATTTTTGTCCGCTATAAGTCAAAGTTTTCAGAACAAATTATGTCAACTTCGATCCATTTTTAAGGATTTGTACGGAGTTCAATAAACTTTATCAACATATTGATTTTTCCTTAAATGTTAATATTGTAAAATGTAATAAAATTTTTGTTTGAATAACTAATATTAAACAATTTGTAAGTACTGCTTTATAGTCTGCAAGTTTCTGGAATCCATAGACTCAAATAAATAAATAAATAAATAAAGAAAATGTTAGAACACCTTGTGATTACAGTAATTGTCAGTTTATATTCTATCCAATTGAAAACACAATTTAAAGTGAGCATGGCTATTACTGGTATCTTTCTTTAAAACGCATCAAATAGCAATATCTTTTGCATGTCTCTCAAATACTAATAGAACATTTATCATTGACCTATAAATTATAATTTAAGCTAGAATCTGTGGTCAGTATCAAAACAAAATTAAAACCATACAACTAAGTACAATACACCCACAAAATGCTAGCGCAGGAATAATATAAAAATGAATCAATCAAATGATGTTCTCCGATGCAAAAAAAAGAAACGTCTTAAACTCTGATTAGTCATATAGTTAAGTTCTATTCATAACTAAAGCCACTTAAAGTTAAGAGGATTAAAAATTAAGAAAAGATACTGACCAAAAAAAGGTAAAATGCTGTGGAAACTCTTTATGAATGAAACAAATTTTTTAAGTACCACAAACAAATACTTGTAAAATAACACACACAATAAAAAGAAGAAGAAAATATGCAAGGAAAATTAAAAAGGACTCAACCATAAATTATAAATTTTTAAGCCATAATAGAAAAATCATTTTGAAAATTTATCAAAACTGTGTGTGTATTTAACAAAAAAAAAGAAATAATAATAAAATAGAAAATTTCTCACTCACATACATATACGTATGTACATGCAACAATAAGGGACACAGTCATAAACAAAACTAAACAGCAACTTGCAATATGGTAGACTGACTCTCAACTAAATACCAGCAACAATAGTTGACAATCACTTTTATAAAAGAAATCTGTTTTGCCACACACTGGCATTAGTGCAGCAACAACACAACTGCAAAAATACAATCAGGCATTTTAGTTGGCAAATGTTGAGTTGGTATATAAAGCAACAACAACAATAGTAGCAACTACAAAATGATGCTCATAAACCAGGATTAATTTCATTTGATTCACACTTAAATTGTCAAAATTCACTTAATCGTTTGAACGACTGTGCTTTGGACATAGAGAATGAAATGATTAAAATAAATGCAAATTTTCTTACATGTTGAGTGCTTGACCATGACTGTGTAAAGCACACAGGCAAAGACCATGCCTGAATTTAGCGCATCATAACAGATTTTGTTGTACGAGTATAAGTACAATAGTTGTTGTTATGTACATAAATACATGTGTGTGCATTTAGTATCCAGTAGGCAGGATGTGAATCTGGGAGATACGATTATTATATTTAATAACACTGATACAATTACTTTTATATTGTCGTTGTTGATAATGTTGACTTTGGAGTGTGTTTGCGTATGTGCCTGTAACTCCTGTATTAGTTGCACGTAGAGAGTGTGTGTTGGAAAAAAATGCGTAGGTGGCCTGCCTGCATGCCTGCCAGCTTGTCTGACACCACAGTTGTGTGAATTTACTCAATGTATGCAAAATTATTGTCGCCTTTCTCCAGTTCTCTTATTGTATTTATGAGTGAGGTTTGTAATTGAAATCATAATAAAAATATAAGCGTTGACATGTGGTAGGCAAAACAGACATATTTAAACCGGACGCATGACACGACAGACAAAACAAATGTACAATTACTATAATTTGATCAAATTGTAAATTTCTGGTGGGTGAAAATTCAAATAGTTATTTAAGGTTTCATAAAAATTATTAGAAAAAGTATTTGCAAATTGATTTAAATATTGTATTAAATACGATGAATTAGTCATAAATGTCCCTTTAATGTCCCTTTTTAAGGACATTCTTTTTATACCCTGCACATGAGGGTGTAAAAATTTTAGTATTTAATTCATATGGCAGGTGCCACGCCCACTATTTTTAATGCACCCATTTTTTCCATAAATGTTTATTTGAATATCAAAGTTGCTTTTGCAAAATTTTACTACTCTAATCGATATCGTTTTCCAAATATACGAATTTTAGTATTTAATTCATGTGGTAGGTGTCACGCCCACTATTGATAATGCACCCATTTCTTGCCTAAATGTTCATTTGGGTGTCAAAGTTGCTCTTGCAAAATTTTACTACTCTAATCGATATCGTTTTCCAAATATACGAATTTTAGTATTTAATTCATGTGGCCACGCCTACTATTGCAAGTACGCCCATTTTTTACCCAAATGTTTGTGTGGATGTCAAAGTGTACCGTTCTTAATTTGAAGACTCTAGCTGCGTTAACTTTCGTGATATATAATATTTAATACTTATTCTTTAATAGAGCGTGGCACCCCGCCCACTAACAATTTCAAACCAAAGTACAGCCTATAGTTCCTTCCAGACATACAAAAACATTCTGTGAAAATTTCAAAGAAATCGGTCCACGTCTATAAAGCACAAACAAACATATAAACATACAAACATACAAACACACATTGATTTTTATATATATAGATGACGATAATTTCCTAAATAATTTGTATTTTATTCAAAATCGACATCGGCCCTTAAAATTCAACCACTATTTATAAGTTTGTCATTCCGTCTGTAATTTCTTTAATATTTGTTAAGTAAATATATTCATAAGTTATACATATTCTGAGTCCTTCTAGATAGAATTGATTTAGCTAAGTTCGCCTGGCAGTGTGTATGTTGAAATCAACATTTTTGAGACCCCACAAATACTTCGGACACTAATATGGTATCAATTTATCGCATATTGATGCCTTACTTCCTCAACCTCGTAACTTAAAAAGTAGGGTTTTGACTTTTTCATATCAAACGATTGTTTCATGCTTTAACTAAAAAAAATTAGCATATTATTACTACTAACATATGTACATAAATGCAATCAATTCCTTAATAATTGCATTTAAACGTTTAACCAAACACCGAAGTATAAAAAGATGAACCGTTTTTTTTCTGTCCTGAAAAGTTTTATTTTTTAAGATACGAGGTTGAGGAAATAAGGCATCGATAATTATGCTTTGTTTTGAATGTCAAATAAAGTCAGATTTTGCAGCTTACTAATAACTTGTTGGCCTGTTTGGTGAATGTCACTATAAAATTAACATTTAAGAACATTAGTGGGAAATATTGGTACAATCGGTTTATTACAGGCAAAGATATTGGTAGAATAAATAAAATTGTTATTACGATTTCGACAAAAAAATTTGATGTAAACAACAACAAAAACAAAAGCAATCTGTAGCTGCCCTGCAGATAATATTGGACTACTTGCTTCATTTTAGCTAAATGGGCTACTTGAAACATGGTCTTATGTAATGCAGTTATGGGCCATATCATTTTCAGACAAGAGTGCTATATTCGGCCGTGCCGAATCTTTTATACCCTTCACAACGTGTAGTCATGCAATAACAGCAGTTTGTATCACCATTCATCCCATATGAAATACGTACATACATATAAAAAACATACATATATAAAAATATCCCATTGTAAAATTAAAAATTCACGTATGTATGTTAAAAAAAAAATAAAAAAAATAAAAAAAAAAATATAAAAAAAAATTAAAAAAAAAAAAATTAAAAAAGAAAAATTTAAAAAAAAAATAATTTAAATATATATAATATATATAAAACAAACAAAATATAAAAAAAAAATTAAAAAGCAAATAAAAAAAATTAAAAAAAAATAATAATAAAAATATATAATAAATAAATAAAAATAAATAATATATTAAATAAAAAATAAAAAAAAAATGTAAAAAAAATTATTTTTGGCTCAGCTGGGACTCGATGCTACGTTTTCTCTAACCAGTATACACGTTTGTATGTATGTATGTTGTTTTTATGAAAAAATATCAAGGTGGTCGTGGGTTTTTGCTCATATCTCAGTTGTTTATATACCGATATTTCTGATTTTCAACACCGATATACTCCCAAATATTTCTGATATCTCACCCGGGTCCAAGCGATGTCGGGGGGCTTCAAAAAGTTTATTTCAACATATACACGGACAGACGGACAGACTGACAGAGTTTAATCGACTCCCCTATTCATAAGCTTTCAGAAAATATATACTTTTTGGGGTCGGAAATAAAAATTGTAGAAATTTCACACGGAATGACAAACCTATATATTGACCCTTTTTCACTGTGTGAAGGGTATAACAAGAGATTGTAGTTAAACGACAAGTGTTCGTGTTTTAACGATTACATATTGTTTAAACGCTTTATTTATGGAACATTTTCCGACTCTGAATTTGCTAATCGTGAATTATTAGATTTTCTTTGAATTATATTGTAGACTTAATTCTACCGCAGTTTTGTTCGGTGGTAAAAAGTTAAAAAACAATTCATTGGGTTAATATCTCTCAATCTGCACATTCAACCTCCGGCTCCCCATCAACGTTGTTGTTGTATTGTAAAGCGAATGAATGATCAATCGCCATATCTTTATTTACTTAACGAAACAATATAAAATCAAGATGCCAAATTGCATGTAATTGGACACAGTATTAACAGCAGTATAGCACTATGGGCCAATTACTTACTACTGTAACATTATAACATTATTATAAATCACATTATAAATCATTGTTTTCCCTAATAAAAAACCACATAATATGTAAGTACGCTGAATTAAAAGTTATGTTGTTTATTTATTAAGAGGAAATCCCCAATTCTCCAGGAATCCCCTCCTGCCCTTTTCATCAGTAAGCCTTTCCTTAACATTTGGTATAATCAGTAATTATTTATTCTGAAGAGTTATATGTAGGAAGTTAAGATTAGTATTTTAAATGTGAGATGCGTTTCAAATTATAAATTTAAACACATACATATATTGTTGTCAAGACGTGTATAATGTTGATGTATTTATGTGCCCCATCGTGTAGTGACAAAGAGTAGTTTGAAGACTACTCCGCTAGGTTATATAGTCCAGCCCTAGGACATCGTAATGTTAAATCGACCAAGTTTTCTCCATACATTTGAGTGATATTTGGATTAGTGTTAGTCCATTACAGAGTATACTTTACATGCGTTTCTGTAGGGTATTACACACTTAATTATATATGCATGTATGTATGTATGCACATGATGATACATACAATCTGTGTGGGTTTTTATTGCAGTTGTTACATTTTTTTAAGCGTATTCATGTGTACAACTGTAATGCAGACTTTGTCAGCCCGTATTGCTGAAATTGGGCAGTTTTTCGAGGCGTAGTCAACTCGGTGATTTTAAAACTTACATATTTTAAAATATTAATGAAGAAAATTATAAGGATTGATAGTGTAAAATATTTCTGTTATTTGAGTGGATAGTCTATTTTACATTATTAATTTTAATTTAATTACAATACTCGTGTTTTGATATCCTGAATAATTTATGAGACCCAAAGCAACTAATTTTAATAAAATGAAAATTTTACTAGAATTTATTTTGTAAGTAAAGTTTGAAGTTGATCAAACCTTTAATAGAAAAAAAATCAGGGATTAAATCTTTAAATAATTAAACAAATTGCTGTTCAATCTTATATCCTTAAATGTATTTTCTCTCTGTGTATGTACGTATATGCAATCAAATTCCCATGAACTCAAATTCAATTCTACTACTTTATCAAACTTTAAAAAATCTTTAAATAATAATAAAGCAGCTTTTAAATGATGATTTAACGAAACAATTTTTTTCAACAATATACAAATAATTTTAAAGTCATTGAAGATAAACAATTTTTCATCATTTCAATATTTCATATTAATATTTTTTTCTCCTTTTCATTAAAAAATAAAAAAATAAAGAACAATTAAATTGTTTCTTTAAAAATTCAAATTGAACACTGTTATTGTTTGATTCTTTTCTTATAATTTTATTTTTAAAGATCAGTAAAGCCACCGCTTGGTTTTGAAAATCTCAATAAATCAATCAGTTAAACAACAAATATTATAAAATTTAAAAGACGATAATGATTAGTGATCATCAGAATTAAAATTATTACACCTTCACACACATTCTTACCTTTAAGTCAAAATCAAAAAAATTTTTCAAAATTAATTGAAATCAAAGTGAATTAAGATTGAATGAATACAATTTGAAATTGATTATGTATGGCGTGCGAACAAAGCGGTGAAAATGAGTAGTAATTGTCATGAATGCATGACCAATTTCAATAACCAACAAATCAACAGTCAAACAACGATTGCGATCCCTCTCTGCCACAGAACAAAAGATACAAGTATGCCGGCCAAGTAATCATGAGTGCGTACGTGGACAGAGAATACAGATGAATGATATTAATATCAAGATCATACATACACACACTCATCATCAATACGGCTAATCCATTTGTCTACACTGATTTATTTTGAGTATTATTCAAGACACTAACTGACTAGACACATTGGAGCCGCTACATATAGTTCTAAAGAGGCATTTCGTTTGTTTTGAAAACGCTTCCTTTTTAAAGGTAAAATTATTTTGTTAAATCATGATTACTTGGCAGTTTATGCTTAAAATGCATGCAAACAATAGAAGTTGTTGCCCTGCCAAAGTGGAGGCTCGTTAGGTTATTGTCACGTTTATGGAGTCCAAATAAAAAATGACGAAATAATCTTTAACTCAGGAGGGCTATTTCTTAATTGTATTGTGTATGCTAATGATTGTTAAAAAAAAAACATTTTTAGTTTGATTTACAGCGGAAAAATGTTTAACAACTATTAAAGGTTAAGGAAAACACTGAAATAAAAGTAGTTGGGTTTTCTTTACGGTTTTCTTAAAGGACCACAATACTTTTTAATTAATCAGGATTATATGTATGTATTGTGAAAAGCACAATAATCGGTTAAAAATTGTTTCTTTTATGCTACATTTTGATCTTTAATTATGGATTTTGATTAATATTAATAGATAATTAAACAATAGCCTATTCAATAGGATCCCAGCAAAAAATAGGTAACGACTTGCTCTTACTAAACAACATACTTTTCAATGACTATTACATATCGTCTGTCTTACTAAGAAGTGTTTTAGTAATGACTAGATTTATATTATATACCAGAATCCACTATTAAGTTCAAACCCGTTTTTCGACAGACTAGGTCCCTTTGCTCGGAGAAGGTCACATATGTGAATGTAATTTTTTTTATATAAAATTAAATTAAATAAATAAATATCATTTTTCTCATCTATTTACAATAAATTAAAAAGGCAGAAGTTGAGCAAAAGAGTGCTCTAAAGATATAACCGACAAGTAAATATGTAGTAAAGAACTGCGTAAAATGTTTTAGAAGTTTTGTGTTCTATTTCACACTACTTCCGGTCACTATATTTCAGTGTAAACATAAATAATAAAACATTAATCTTAATAAAAAAAAACTTATCATCACTTGAAAAGTTTTCCTCTACAGCGATAATGAAGTAAATAAACGGTAAATCATAGCCAAAACATCAAGTGCAATAGAAGACATTCAAAAACGTAAAAATATCTTTAACAGTAGTGTTACTAAATAATTGCAATTTGAAAAGTTTACAGAAAAAACGCTTTCTTATGAACGATTTTCTTTGCCTTTTTTAAGATTTTTCATAGGAAAAGATAAATGTGTCTCTCAATGTTTTTTCTTTGGTCGAGGTTCGATATTAGTTTTAATGTTTTATTTCATCTTTCTTTTGATTTAGAATCATTTTTTTTTAATTTCATTGTTTATTGTTGTTCAATTTCAGTTTTGTTCTATTCTTCAATTTTGTTGTCGTAAGGCAAAATATATATTTTTTCAAGTATGTTTTTAATAGACACACTATTTTGTAAGAAATTTTTCTTATGCTTGTGCAGTTCTTAAGTAAATAGTATGAAAATAACGTCAGCTGTAATTGAATAATATTTCTTTCAGAATATACAAGACAATTAAATTAAATTTTTGAAATTGAAATTACACTTTTAATAGAAATAGACAGCAAAAGCACTGTTGCAGTAATGCAGCAAACGCTTGTTGCACAAACTCACGTCAGCCATACAATATGATGGAAAAACTTTTAAGGCAAAACAGAGGAGGTGAAAAAGTAATTTTCAAACGCTATTATTTAAATACTTTTAATACATTAACGATATACATCAAACTTTCCAATCACATAAAACTAAATTGTGTCAATAAGGCCAGTTCATTAGGTAATGATTTATAAAATGTTTATACTTAATTTAATAAATACTAAATACTTTCCAAATAAATCATAATTATAATTTTCTTCATTGATCAATTCGCCTTTAAATATGAAAAATAAAATATATTTTAAAACAAGACAACATATGTGAGCATGTCTATACTTAAACATGCATACATCCATACACATGCACATTTACATATAGATTTGTTTGATTAACATAATAAAATTAATAAATTAACATGTTAAAATTTTATTATTTAATAAAAAGAAACCAATTCCATCCAACACATAAAACACCAAAAGAGAAAAAAATCAAAAACCTCAGTGGTTTAAGTGACACCAAAAAAAAATAATTTATAAAAAAAAAGAGATTGTTTAAAGGCTTGATCGCAATACAAGCAAACAAACAAACAAACAAATATTTACACATGCAACATATGTACATTCGTTTAAATGCGGGAAATGTCATAATAAAAACTCAAGCCGTCATGATTTATTGCTCAACATTATGAGTTAATCATAATACGAATTTAATCATACAAAATGTTAAAATGACTTAATGTCTGACTGAATGAATGGCTGTTGGAATAAATAAAAGAACCATTAAGACACATTAATACTTTAACAAACAACCACAATAATCATAAATAAACATTTCAATACTTCATATGTGTATTTATGTATGTATATGTTTAGCATTATAAATACCACTCATACATAGATGCATACATAGCCATATGTATATGTGTATATGATATTAGGAAAACAAAAAAATTAATAATAAGGAAATTATGTATGTATGTAAGTAGTTATATTTAACTAAATTGGATTGTAAATGGATTAAAATTAACTTAAGGTACTAAGACATTTTATATGACGCATTTGCTTACACATACATACATGCAGGGTTAATATAGTTTATAAATACCATTACGAAAAACTAAATGCTAAACCCAAGCGATAGGTTTGGTCTATCTTTCTAAAGCTGGCTTCACACTATTTTCATTTAAAACACTTAGGGCCGTATTCATAATAAATATTTTAGGTTTATTAAAGGCTTATTTGACAGATGTTGTAGAGAAATTTGTCAAATAAGCCTTCAATAAACCTAAAACATTTTTTATGAATATGGCCCTTAGATTTTTCATTTTATCAGAGTTGTGCTTTTACAGAAGCACATAGACAATAAAAAAATATTTTTTATTGCAATAATTTTAGGGCTATGAAGTATTGAAAAAAAAATCTAACTGAACATTTTACAAAATTTAAATATTATTACAAAAAAAATTTCTTTTTATTTTTATTACAAAATCGATACGATTTATTAAACCGACCCATGTGTAACTTGTTCTTACAGTTTTGTGTTACAAGAAATCGACTTGCCTATTGAAATATAAGATAACTAGCATATAACCCGCTACTTCGATAGCGCAATTCTTACTATTTATTGAATACTCAAGTTCTGTTTTAAATTATTACATATTTTTGGTTCAATTTATGAAAATTTGTATCTCTGAATTTACTTAGAAAAATAAAAAGTAGAGTGAGGATATATCGGACATATATTTCTTAACTTAAAGCAAGATCAATGCTATTGAGTTTAAAAATTAAGATTCATAAATTCTGAATTTGCAAAAATGACCCTACAAATAATAAAATAAAAATTTTTCCTTCACTAAAATCTTCAACTTTGTCTGTTAAATATTACCTACATTCAGAATTCTATGTATAAAAAATATAAAAAAAAAATTAGAAAAAGTATTTTTGGTCGTCCATAATATTAGGAGTTAGACCTCGGATCAAAAAACACTAATTTTAAGAATCTATGTTCACAAACGCAAAAATACAAAAAGTTCAATAAACATGCGAAGAGGCTCTTTTTGTGTCTCCAATATCATTTTAACTATCAAGTTAAATCAATAATCCTTTATTCCACAATTTTAACTTTATAAACGTAGAAAATACTAAAAGTCCCATAAAATTTCAAAAAAGTACCTTTTTGGTCACCCATAACATTTTTAGTCTTACCTGGAATCAACATTCCTTGATTGTACAATCCTACCTTCATAAACGTAGAAAATACTAAAAGTCCCATAAAATTTCAAAAAAGTATCTTTTTGATCGCCCATAACATTTTTAGTCTCACCTTGTATCAATAGTCTCTAATTTCAAAATTCTAGCTTCGCAAACGTTTAAAATACCAAAAGTACCATGAAAATTCAAAAAAGTACCTTTTTTGTCGCCCATAACATTTCCAGTCTCATCTGGAATCAATAGTACTTGATTGTACAATCCTATCTTCATAAACGTAGAAAATACAAAAAGTACCATAAAAATTCAAAAAAGTACATTTTTTGTCGCACATAACATTTTTAGTGTCACCTGGAATCAATAGTCCTTGATTGTACAATCCTATCTTCATAAACGTAGAAAATACAAAAAGTACCATAAAAATTCAAAAAAGTACCTTTTTTGTCGCACATAACATTTTTAGTGTCACCTGGAATCAATAGTCCTTGATTGTACAATCCTATCTTCATAAACGTAGAAAATACAAAAAGTACCATAAAAATTCAAAAAAGTACCTTTTTTGTCGCACATAACATTTTTAGTGTCATCTGGAATCAATAGTCCTTGATTGTACAATCCTATCTTCATAAACGTAGAAAATACAAAAAGTACCATAAAAATTCAAAAAAGTACCTTTTTGGTAACCCATAACATTTTTAGTCTTACCTGGAATCAATAGTCCTTTATTTTTAAATTCTACCTTAATAAACGTAGAAAATACAAAGAGTACAATAGAAATGCTAAAAAGTAAATTTTTTACAAATTCCAAGTTTAAAATGTTCAAAAATCAATGTAACAAAATATTTTAATAGACATGATTTAAAGTCAGTAAATCTACTCTTTTTTGCATAAAAGTAATTATGTTTTAAGAAGTACCAAACACTTTTCCCGATTTTTCCCCTTTCTACCCTGTTATGAATGTGTTTAAATTTTTACTAAATTACATAATTTTTTATGTCTGGTGAAATCCCAATTAAAAATTTTGTGAAAATTTGGCCGTCTAATTAGGAATTACATACATTTTGCGGAATTTTCCCCTTTTTGGTACCTTTTTTATCCCCAAAAAAGTTTCCAAAAATTTCACCTTAATAACTGTCCATATTCTATTAGGAAATAATAATTGTGAAATTTTGTCCAATTGAATAATATAAGAAAAGTTTCTTTTTAAAAAAGGACTAAAAAAAAAAAATAATTTTTACCCCTTATTCATATGAATTTGAAAAAAAGTGCCAAACTCCTATAAATATTTTTTCGCGGATTACTTAAAACAGTTTAAAGTTTTTTTCTATCTTAATGTGTTTGGAAGTTAAATAGGGTACCAAAAAAGTACCAAATTACAGTTTTTACCCCTTAGGGGTTGAAAATTAAAAAAAGGCCAGACACCTATCAGCTTATTTTTTATGCAAATTACAATGCTTTTTCAATTTAATTTGTATCATTTTTAGTTTAGCAGATATAAGATTACCGATTTTACCCGTTCTTACGCTTTTTTATCCCTTTAAAATACGAATTTCCAAAAATCCCTTCTGATTGGAGCTATACATCAAAAGAGGAACCGATTGTCCAAATTTCATGTCTCTAGCGTTTGGGCTGTGCGATGACGAATCAGTCAGTCAGTAGTCAGTCATTCAGTCAGTCAGTCAGTCAGTCACTCTTTCATATATATAGATTTCAAAGTGTTTTTTCATAAGTTTGAATTAAATTAAGTGCATATATTCTTAAAATAATGTGTTGAAGAAACTAAGTAATGAAATACCATAAGAGTCAGTATGAAAAAATTATGGTGGCATAAAATAGTCCACCTCTGATGAAAATAACAAGAGCAGCTGTTTATATATTACACAGAATTGTTTTTCATTTAAAGTGTGATAGTGATAGATAATGAGAAAAATTTTTATTCGATTTGGTGATAATCAGGCCAAAAACCGTTTATTTTGCTCTGACCAAATCCAGTGAAAATATAAATTCTTGTAGAATAGTTTGAAGCGACCTTAGGAGGCGCATGAAATTGTTTAGCAGAACACAATTAAAAAAATATAAAAAGCGTTATTCTTCTGTATAAGCTTTTTTTCGCTTTTCTCAAATTATGTTTGAAAGATTATGTTGGCCAACTACCGACTCACGCTTATGTGGCAGGATGTAATGCGAATGTCATAACTTTCCACGGCTTTTCTGTAAATCGGTTGGTTATTTTGCGAATATAATTATATAGTTCGTTTTGACTCAGTGGATTCTACTCTTTAAATCACACAAAAGAAAGACGTCGGGAACTGTTATATCATACTGTTACAAAAGCTATTAAATTTGTGGTGTCGTAAAATTATATGCCTTGAAGATTTGGTGGACAGTAGCGCGACTATTTCTGATGATTTGTGGCAGCTGGCATCATTTTTTTTTTAAATCATTGGGTACCTCTTACACTTATTTTCTGCACATTAGATCACCTTCGTCTGCAGATCACCAAATGTAAATTCATTTTTAGATGCATTTCTTTTTGCTATGATTTTTATTTTGTGAGCCTTAAAATACGAAAATTTAGTTTTTGACAAAATCTTTAAGGAAAACGTGTGCTAAACCACTATTCAATTTTTTCTTACGATAAATCAACTTCTTATTCAAGTATTCGGTTCTTGTGTGATTTGCATACCCAGTTACTAAGATCATCCAAAGTGTCACACTTTCACGAAATCTATACAATTTTGCGTCCAATTATGTTCAAGCATATACACTGATCGCATTTGTTCAAACTTCTGCATAAAATTTAAAATTCTTCACTTTAAAGGTCGATAATGTTCACAGAGTTTCAGATTCAATAAAAAAATTAATAAAACCAAAACGGTTACCAAACGTTTGGCTCAAGAAAGTGATTATTTCACCCCTGGTATGACAGTTGCGTTGTCTTGTTAGAATCATTTTTCCTCCAAATGATTTGCATTGACATGAGGAAGAAAAAAAACATGAGACAGACTTTGGCCGGATCTATAGTCCTCTGTCACCCTTGCGTCGACAGCTGCGATGGTTTCTTCTGGGCGCATGATAAGTGTTTGATTTGAGTAAATATTATTAAAAAAGAGCAAAGGTGGTCATGAATAGATCTACATTATTGCGTACTACCTGCAGATTGATGACCTTAAAGAAGTGCTCTTAAAATTTGACGAACACAGCGCGAATTCTAGAAATAAAATTTCACTATTGTTATTGTGTAACTCTTATCCTGGTGATTTACCAAATTATACTTTAAAAAAGTATTGCATTAGTATGACAGCGGAAGGTCTATAGGTCTAAAAATCACTCCTTATGATAAAATATTATCGTAAAATGTTAATTTGTCGTAATACGCTTGGGTTTGGAAATTTTTGCAAAAGTATCTACAAAATAAATTTCATATCGTTAGTGATACATACATACGTTTAAAATATTTGACACTGTCATGTGAAATTTCAAATTGAACATCCCTTTATGCCTGATATATTTTAGTTTGATATGTATATAGATGTAGATAAGTGGCACTAATACACTGCTACTAAAAATAGGTGTTTTGAGTAGCCAAAAGATTGCTTTAATAGAGCACAATATCCTACTCTGCAACGTATTCCAAATGACTGTTCGCGCATTGTATCCTCACTCTAGAGAACCGAGCAATTGCAGAAAATATGATCCAATTATCCATGACCAATTGGTCACTTCATCTAACAACGTTACCTGTTATCCAGACAATATGCTTAGATCCTTTCCATCATTTTTTGACGTCACCATTGAGCCAATGAAAGGCAAACTCAGTTTCAAAGAGGGTAGACGAGGTACACCACAAAAAGGATCCGTTAGAATTATAAGAAAACCCAATATTATTTATGTCAAGACATTTCAACAACAAAGCCGATTCGACATCATAAGCCTAAAGCCCTTTATGTACGGTCTACACCAGTCATCGATTTGTTCGAACAACGAACAATTTTTTGTGCGCACTTGAGTTTGCCTGGTGTGGACCGCTGTTGTCGATGTTTTGTTCTTGTTCAAACAAGACATTACATTAAAAGGCATTTTGAATATGAAAGAAAGAGACGACCTTTAAAAATATCAACAAAATACACTTTATACGTTATCTCCATATCAAAGAACATGAACAATTTTTTGACAGTTGCTCTGCCAACGTTTTGTTCTAGTCTGAACAAATTGATGGCTCGTCTAGACGTAAAGTTAAGACCGCTATGTTGCAGGTGAAATAAATTTCAGGCTGCAGGTTGATAACGTTAACAAATATTTATTTACCTTAAACTACTCTACAAGTTTTACATATTTTACTGCGTTGTATACTTACATATTTCTGTTCAGTTTTATTTATTCACTAGATCAAAAAATATTTAATAAAGAGAGCAGAAAAAGCAATAAAACTAAAAACAGGAATACATAAATTTTTCATTATAAACTATAGATTTATTCAAATATATATACATACACATACACATAGACATTTATGCAATATTCCAGCAATCATATTGACTTTAGATTTAATTGTCAAAACTGGCATTTGACAGCATTTTTTGCAAGATTTACGGTACTAGTTCTGTTGTGAAAGATGGACTGATGGTGGGACAGACGAACATTTTTATTACATTTCATATGACCAAGTGTAGCCGAAAGCACAAATTAATCTTCTTTCAAAGGCACAGCAACACAGTCATGAAAAATGCCACAAATTCACAACGAAAGAAGATTTCTTTGAAATTGTTTATGTTAATAAATCACAAAGTTATGATCATGTTTAATAATGTTTTATTAGAATTCAACTCATACAGATATATGTACATATGTGTGTATGTATGTACATTAAAATGTATATTTAAAGTCGAGTTGGAGACCCTGTTGACTCCTACACGTTTTATTGCCATTTAAAAAGTTACAAATTCTTATCAATACATAATTGTTTTTTCAATGAGCCTCAACAATACACATGTACATACAACCATATGGAGTTCCTCCGAAGGCATGAATGTACGTATATGCAATAGTGAATTCCAAATACCATGACCATAATGAAAATGAACATATTGCTCTACAACATAATTATGCTGCATGCTTCATTACCATGCCACATTCACTTGTTTAGGCAAAGGCCAATAAATGTTTTCTTCTTTTAGTTAATACACGAACAGTGTTTTAAAAGGAATTTAAATTAAGAAATTTTAATAGAGTTTCAGAGTGACTTTTATAAAACCACATGTGACCACAGTGTTCTTTACATACTAAATCATATTTGTTGCTCAAACTTTGTTGGATTTGTATTCGTATATTGGCTGCATGAAAGATATAATGTTAAACTGTGGCAACACAATTTTAACTAGAGATACTTAATATGTACAAACAACAATGAACAACATTCGAACAACATAATCATAAACATTCCATTGGATGAGTTAAAAAAACAACACTACAGTAAATAGTCGTACTTGTTTTGTATAGATCTAGTTACAACCAGCATCAAGGTCTGTGCCTTGTCTCTAAAAAGAGTCCCGACTTTAACACCAACACCACTCACTGACTCTACATGAGTAGTCATGCTTTGCTCCAGCGATAACCATCAGTGTAAAAGTTGCCGAGAAAAAAATCTCAAACGATTTTGTTTTTTTCACCAGATCAGTCGTCATCTCCTTAACCATACCAAAGCATGTAAATGAAAGAATGAAGGGACAATTGTGGTTAGTGAGTGCAGTGCTATTGTTGTCGTTGTTGTTGCCATTGTTCTTGTTGTTATGAATCATTATCTTTGCCGAATCGCGCTGGGTCTATGCAAATTCATGCTTTTTGCCAAATCATGGCTTAATCATAGTCATCATGCCTAACTTTAAAATTATCGCATAAAATCACATTTGGATCTTCATGCAGCATATAAGTATGATGTTGATGTACACATGCAGCTTTAAGTCAAAGTAAAAGAGAGTTTTATTCGAAAAGACTAATGAAAAGTTAAAGAATTTAAATAATTGTTGAAAAAAAAAAAATATTACACAGCTTTAATTGTTAAGTTAAGAAGAGCAAATGTTTATAAAATTCTTAAAAATTTCCTTAATCGGTTTGTGGGGTTACCTTCTCTTAGTGCTGCAACACTATCGTAAGCCAGCTATGCCTAAAACAATCATAATCCAGTCATGACTAATCGTAAGGAGTGAGAAAGCGTTTCTTTAGCCATTATAAAGTCATTGACAATTTACATTGGGGACCAAATCTATACTTACGTAGGTTGCGTATGAAGTAATTGAGTGCAAGCTTTAAGGTAATAATTTAAAACGGCAAAATCAATTTTATTATCCCAGCATCAACAGTTTGCACTAATAAAAAGTGAATGATATTTTTCATGTCTTCTAAATCATAAGTGTAATAATGCCTCCTTAAATTCTGAATAGGTTCGTTATAAATGATATTCTTCAAATGACTTGCAAATGCATGCAAAATATCTTAAACCATTTTTGTAAATAAGCCTTATGAAGTCATAAAACATGGGTTTCTTTGCACCTAATATGAATGCTTTCTATAAACTTATTAGAATAAAGTGAATTTTGTTAATATATTCACATAAACACATGCGTTACAATGACACGTTAATGTTAAAATCATGCATGTTTCATGCACCTAAACTGAGCCTATGCATTCACAACTCCTTTTGCATGTCTTTTTTTGCTAGAATGTTTAAACATTGAAGTAGACAAAATAAACTAGATTGTTGGCAAAAATTATCTTAAGTTACCGATTGACTCAACTCTATGTTAAGTATTTTGTTATCTTTCGTTGTAAGTGATGGAGTATGTATCGGCTGTGGGTTTAAATCCCAGCCGCTTCTAATAAGATCTCTAATTGAAATTGTTATTAGTATCACTCGAATCAAATATTGTAATTGTTGCAAAAAGATGTTTTGGCGTTAACTTCAGAAACTCGAAGATTTAAAAAAAAGAAAGAATAAAATTGGGCTATAGAACAATGATTTAAGCCTTAAAGCCTTCAAAATACCAGATGGCCATAAACGTAAATATATATCGACGAATTGCAACGTTGCTAAGACCCAAGCTTTATATCTCCTTCACCTTTCATTAATTTTTTACTTCCGTCTAACGCATTCATCATATTTAAAATTTTTTAATAAAATTTAGTCTAAGTATGAGTGCCCCTGTGGACTAGTCAGTAAAGGACAAATCAGTTGTTTGGGGGTTGCGGGTTCGATTCCCGCCGGAGACTCTGGAATTGTCTTATTCTCTCTCTCTCTTCTATCCTCAATATTTCTATTCGTATTCTATTCTTCTCTCTATTAAGGCGTCACAATGGACCGTAATGGTCTCCGAGTGAAGGTGTGAGGGTAACTTTGCACCAGCCTTACCTACCACCTACCGACCTACCTACCTAGTCTAAGTATAGAGATTAGTTTACAAATCAGAGAAAAGGAAAGATCTTAGGCGTTGATTTGACTAAATTTAAGGCATAAAAAGCTCTAATGGGTATTTCTTTTAAGAAATTTTTAAGCGTTTGCCATTATAAAAAAAATTGTTTAATATTTGAATTTGCAACAATAAACTAATGACAATAAACTAAATGCTGTTTAAACGCTTCTCACCCATCCTGTACTGTAACCGTTTTGTCTGCAAAAATATTTTAAAGCCAAATACATGGGCTTATGTAAACATCATAACCTAAAAATTCCAGAAACTCACCAAAAAAGAAATCAACCAGCTAAAATGCAGGAAAAGAAAAACAAAAAACATACAAAAGTCAGTAACAAGCTGGTCGTATAAAATGAAAATTAAGATGTTTTCCCGTTCACTACACAATAACAATATGCAAAAATTATTGTTTTTTATGACAAACTGACAAAAGCACAACCAGCCAAACAATCAACAAAAAACATAGCAACAGCAACAGCAAAAACAACGAAAAGTGAAGAAAAAATAAAAAGTGACGTCACCTAATTCGCCTACAATAATTCTATTATTTGGTTGCGTTTTATTATTTGTAACTTTTTTGCGTTTTTTGTTTTTCTCCTTAAGCCAAGAAAATCGTGAGTATTAAACACGATTTTTATTCAACATTTTGCTTCTTAAATCATGTTGCACTGCACCAGCAACACCGCCACCATCACCCAATAGCAATAGCAGCAGGAGTAGTCAAAATTAAACCATATAGATTTTAAAAAGATTTTATTTAACGGCTGCAGCATACAGACAAGCTTAAAGCATGGTACTGGTGTTTGGTACTGCTAATGGTGATGGTGGTTAATGGAGTCGACAACTTGCAAAGTTAAGTTGTCTATTTGGCTAAGTTTTAGTGCAGCAACAAAAAAGTGATAAATTTTAAACAATGTCTATGACATTGAACACCAACAGTAACACAACTAAAACAACACTATAAAGTTGTGTGTGTGTGTGTGTCTGTGTATTTTACTGGCAGCCTTTTAAGCCTGCTGCTGCTAACATGCTCAATTATCCGAACCGAACAAAAGCGTTAACAACACATATGCCCTAGAACATTATCGCTGATAAATGATGTTTTTTGTCTGATCGCAAAATGCTGTTTGTTCTGATGTAAATATGGCCATGATCTGTACTTGATATAAGAAAGTGAGTATTAAAACTACTATAACACAGAGAACATATAGTTCCTAACTATTACTAGATTATGTTTTCTTGCGACTAAAATTTAACTTTTCTTAATACTTGTCTGTATTATAAAGGCCTCTCTATATAATTTTTCGCGTCTTTCAGTATGTTGAAGATCTAAAGCAACATTCGAATTGAGGAGACATTATATTAGACATACTAGGACAAAGTACGGCATGACTATAATAATGCTATACACATTATAATACTGCATCATTCTACTATGAAAAAATAAAATTTATTTTTAAGAAATCATCTCGAAGTGCTTCTGCTTTTTTGTAAATGTTTCTCAGCTTGCGTTTTCGCAATTAAAATCAAATTTTTAAGCATAAAGTTGCCAATTTTTTTTTTTCAATTTGTCAGTCACTATAAATGGATAACGCAGAGTAGCGTTGCCATAATATGATGTTTTGTTTTATACCAAAAAATTCTAAACGCTGATAGCTGCCAAAGCTCTCACAAAGTTCTTAAATTTGTGTATTCACATTAAAAGAAAAATTAATTATCCGTCATCATGCATATTAAGTGTTTTAAATATTAATAATTAAAAAGCGAAATATTTGAACAAAATAAAACTATTTTTTTTATAAAGGCTGGTAAAATTATAAGGGCCGATGTCGATTTTGAATAAAACACAAATTATTTAGGAAATTATTGTCATTTCTTTTTATTATGATAATATTGTATTGGTTCAATTATGTATGGAAGAAAATATAGGCCAAATAGCCGCCGCGACCTCGGCGGCACACATCCATCCGATGGTTCATATTTTTAAAGACAATGTTGATGTTCAATTGTTGGGTACGATGATGAGTCGAGGTTGACTGCTCTTTTGCCACACTATCGCGAAAAACAACAATGTTTTCTGTTCAACGAACTAAGAAGGCATTCACAGATTTTCTAACATTTTATACAGACCTGTTTTGCTGAAATTTAAATATTTAACGCGTTGAAATTGAAAAATATCAAATAAAATGCAGAAAAAATTTGACGTTTAGGTGTGGTTCATATTCAACATCGGTCCTTAAAATTTAACCACCCTTTATATAAAAAACCCGATCTCAAACTCAAACACCTATTAATTTAAATTAAAATGATCGAAGACATTAAATGTCAAAACTTCAGGTCACATTTATTTTTAGTTGAAATACTGAAATCCAGGTAAATAAAACTACTATTTATCGACTGTCACAGGTTAAAAGGCCCTAACTCGCATTTTTTACGAAATTGAGTTTAACAGTGATTCGAATTGTTTTCACATAAATACACCTCGACACAAAAATTGTATGCAATAGTATCAAAAATAACATGTTCAATTCACAACCTCGTATTCTGTATTAGTTTTGGCATCTTTACCTGTCAATTGATAAACAATAATTTAACAAATATAAAAAATATCAACAACACATTTAAGTTTAAAACATATATTTATTATTTCGGAAACAAGCAAAAAATACCAGAAAAATTATTTTCTGATTCTACAAAAAAAAAATTAAATTTCCATCCCTGTATGAGTTTAATACAACTCTTTAAAAACATACGACACTGTATTGATATACACAATATTTCAATGGAAATTACCAACAACAGGCGTACACTACTGTAAACACATACAAAAATAGTGCCAATAGTACATTACAACAATGGTGGGGGTATTTTTATTTCGTCATTCCGTTTGTAACACATCGAAATATCAATTTTTAGACCCCATAAAGTATATATACTCTGAATCGGGGTTTCATTTTATGACGATCAAGTAATGTTTGTCCGTCTGTTGAAAGCACAATAGAGGTCGGACCGAAAAAGCTAGAAGGCTTAAATTTTGCCAGAATATTTCTTATGCACAAGGTTTGTTTGATATTGAAAATGGGCTGAATCGGAATATTAGGAAATGAGTTATGGCTCCTAATGCAAGAGTAGGTAAAAAAACCATGTCCTTCCAACATCGAATAAACTGTAATTGTATCCAAACGCATTACGGTAGATTCATTAAACTTCGAATACATATTTACTGAGTAAAAAAAATATTTTCCCTTGAAAAATGCTTAAATCTATGCCTTAGGAAAGGAGTTATAAATCAAAATGTACAAAAATTTATACCGCACGGTGTATTTTTCGGTATATTTTGAATTTGAAATTTTGCCAGCATTGCTTTTTGGTCAAAGGCTTTGCACTAACGGAAAAAATGTGACACGCCCACTTTTACCCCCACCTTCCATATAACGCTTTATCTCAAATGCATATAATTTCTCTACGAATAAAGATTTTGGAAGAATAAAGGACTCTATATTGAAATACCTGAGTTGAATTTATTTGCATAAACTTCTTCGACACGCCTACTCTAACGCCCACTTTTAACGTTTTACTGTTAATGAAAGTTAAAAGCTCATAAAACCGACAAAATTAGAGGTATGATGATGAAATCTACAGATATCCTTCTAGTCAATGTCATTGTTAAGGCAGAAAATTTAGCAGACACGCCCACTTTAACGCCTACCTCCCATATAACGCTTTATCTTGAATTTATATAATTTCTCTATGCACAAACTTGTGGTATAACAAAGAATTATATCGAAAAATCTAAGTTGAATTTATTAGGAGAAATTTTATTGGCACGCCTTATTTAACGCCCACTTTCATTTAGACTAAATTTACGAAAACATTTTACTAGCATATCGAAGTTAAACAAAGAAAGTAATATTTTAGTATAAAGAGATTATTCAATAGCGATTACTGTTAATAACAAAATAATACATTTTGTGTTATAAAAGTACATCAAATGGGTGATGGGTATAAAAGATTTGGCACAGCCGAATATAGTGCTCTTACTTGTTTAAATAAATTTTGCTAATATGAAATATGTATAAGTCAACAATTAGCAAAACAGCTGTTTGTTCAAAACAAGTGGATTGAAACTTTCTATAAATGTGTTTATCTATTATTAATAATAATAACAATAAAAAATGGAAGTTGTAATAATGAGAATCTATTTATCGGGCACAAAAAATCCTACCTTTAACTAAAGGCAAGTTGTAATATGACCTTAAAAATGTTTTTTACAAAAATTTTAAAACATTTTAAAATTTTTAAATATTATGATAATACTATACGACAGACAGAACACGTTGTGAATTCATCAAATATATAATAAAATGTCCACTTTATTGTATTCGCTTTTAACAATTTGTTGTAAATTGATGAGATTTACACTATACAAACAATTAAATCGATTTGTGATCGATGCCGGGATCCACAAATCCAAAAAAACGTTTTTATGTGGCTCAGTGTAATTTATTGAGATACAGATAAAATTTTTATAAAACTAAAACTGTTCTCCCTATTTTAAAATGAACAGATTCATTTGCTTTAAAATTATAACAAAAAAAATTAAATCAAGTTTTTCGGCAAAAATCTAATTGAAATACACTCACAATAAATAAGAAATAAAAAAATATTTTTGATTGAAATGAACTGCTAAAACAGTCATGGAAATTTTTTCTTCGACAAGCAGCCATTTTCAAAAGTCCATATAAAACGCATAAAAAATAAATTGAAAACAAATACATTCATAAATTTTTATGACACTTTAGATAAAAGAACGAACAAAAAAACTCGAAGAAAAGGTGTATTGAAAAGTTGAAAAGATTGTAGTTTACGTCCACTGTGGACAAACACTTTAAATAATTTTGTGAACAGAAAAAGTTCTTTATTTATTTATAATTTATATATGAATGTACATGTATTCTTTACAAAAAAAAGTACTTCCTACCATTTTTTTTTAATTTTGCCATTTTATATGCGTAACTATGTATGCAAACAATCAAAAAGGATACACAAATGGTAGGGGAGGGTAAAGAAAATCAGTTTATTGTATTGACTGCATAAAGGAAAATCATATTTTTTGTCATTCACTTTTTAAGGGGGAAAATATGGTTGATGGGATTACAAAAAAAAAAACAGGAGGAAAAAAAAATTGTGATGAATTTATTTACAAAATAGAGGTAAACGAGAAATGAGAGAAAATTTTGGTTGTCAGCGGGGGCTTGGATTGGGGCTAGGGAGGTACTCAGGTTTCGTCACAAAGCAGTAAAATGTATAAAAGAGCCATCCTGTCGAAGCATTCATCAAAAAATGAAAACTAATTTCCTGTCAGTTGTTTGCGGAATATTGCTACTTTTTGTTGTTGCCACAACCATCTAGATTTTGCTTTTTTTTATTATATAAAAAGTATTCCACAATACAACAACATTTCGAAATTCATTCATGCGCAGATTTTTTTTATCAAACTCATACATACAACCATATAAAACGTTACTCTATCAAATAAATTGTTTATTAAACACTCACACACATTCACATACTCACAATGGAAGAATTACTGTTAGCAAAAAATGCAAGGATATTTGAAAAAAAAGCTAAATAATCAAGTAAAAGGTGGAAATTTTTGCTACTAGTGGCAAATACAGGATGTCTACTATTTATGTTTGTGTCAGTGTGGGTTCTGTATGCATGTGCTAAATGTTAAAAAAATAACAAAAAAACACAATTAAAAAAATAATAAAACGTAACAGAAGTGAATAGAAAAACTTATTCACAATGTTTAATTGAAAATGTTTGCATTTTAAACGATTTTTGATAATGTTCATCATGTACCCTACACTTGAATTATGATGACGCTTTATTTATAAGTCTTTAGATAAATGGTTTTTATTGAGAAGCACCGTGCAGGAAATATAATTTAAAAACATTCTTTGTTAAGAGAAACTTAATTACAAAAAAAATACATTTTGTAAAATATTTCATATCCGAATGTTAAAGATCAAAACTGTTGAAATTGATAGGCTTGGAAAACGAAATATAATTTAATGGTTGATTTAAAATCAAAATCTTAGTAAACCATTTTATACAGGTGGTGTACTGAAGTGTTTTCGTTTCCGTTATTCATTTGAAATACATTAAAATATATTTCTGAGGTTTCTTCTAACATGAGGGAAAACTATTGTTATTATCAAACTAAGCAGCGTCCGAATCATGGCATTCGATTTTGATCGAAAGTGAGAGCTCTTATTATGGAATTTAATATAAAATGTAAGTAAAACCTGCACATTCGATTGAAAATCAATATCGAATGCCTTAGTTCGTCCCCAGATCTTACTTATAATAAAAATGTAGTACACTTTTAAAAATTATCATCTGCAAAGATAAAAGAAACTTATTTTTGATCAGGCCGCAAATTGCGGCATTTCAACGTGATCGAAAGTTAAAAATTCTGGTTAAAATCTTTATGCCAAAAGCACAGAATACTCAACCGTTCAAGCAAAATCTTTGATAGTTATCGAAATCTGCTATCGGTTTTTTAAGATATTCGAGTTACTACATGCGTGTATAAAAGTTATTTTCAATTACGTGCAACACAAACTTTAAGTTGGCAATACTGCTGGATATGCGCCATTACCATTTATTCGCCTGTGGCCAAATTAAGTCATCGAAATTTTAAAAATCTTATTGAAATCTCTTTACCAAAAGCACAATTAGGTCGACATTGGAATATAATTTCAATAGCGTTCGAATGCCATAATTTGTCCCCTGAACTGCACTACAAATTGTGCGGATTTTTATGAAAAACATGATTAAGTTTTAGGAATTTATAGCGTTCTTTGCTCATTTAAAGCTCTAAACACATAGACGCCAGCAGACTTCACAACTTCACGGCTTCAAATGCTGCCAACTTCAAATGCTGCTCTGAAGTCAGCTTCATCATTATTTTGAAGAGAGCAACAACATAATAATCAGTTGATGTGTATTTTAGCAATACAAATTTCAGGGATGCCGCATATATATTTTATAATAATTATTTTATAAATTTCTTATTTTTCAAATTTAATATACAGTAAGAGTCATAAGTCTACAAGCAGCAAATAGACGAAATTTCGTTTAAAAATATTCTTAAAAGTAAAACATTTACTACATTCACCTGTATCTATTTTTGTGCAATAGTAAGCGCAGAATGTTGTCGCCAAATTTTTTTTTTTTTTTGTCTTTGCAAAAAACCAAAAATAGCGGCACTTTTGTTCTCGCACATAACGAAACAAGCGCTCAAAAGTCTACAAGCAGTTATTACTGTTACAGCGTTTAAGTGTGTTACATGTAAATTTTCGAAATTTATTATGGAGTTTTTTTTATTTTTTGTTTGATTATCAGAATTACAACCAAGTTTTTAGTTTTTTATTTTTTAACGTATTTAAAATTGGCGATGTCTTCTAGAAGAAAAGAAATTAGCGTTGGGGAGAGAAATATTATAATTAAGCTTTGGCAGGAAGGAAAGTCTAATCGGGAAATTGGACGTTTGATTGGTTCTTCATCACTACTACACATGTACATGGAGGCGTTGTTTCAAGTCATCCAGGGACAGGCCACAAAAGTCTCATCATCATTTACTTATAAAAAAGAAAAACGAAATCAAAGCAATGCAAAACAGAAACAAAACTCGATAGGAATTTTCAAAATCATTGCATTTAACAATTTCTGACGTCATATAACATCAGTAACATTTCGTAAAACTATTATACAGCTACTCAAAGTCTATAAGTCCTAACAAAGATTATGATTAAAATTGATTACAAATTTTCCATTTTTTCTCTCGTTCTCTTCCTCCTTTTGTTTATTTTATTTTGTTCTCGCTATGTGGCAACCAAATAAATCTTTAAAACAACTAGTTTCAATTTACAAAATTAATGCATTTCTAATTTCAATGCGGAAAGCAAAGAAAAAAAACAAGGAAAAATATATGGTTTTTTATTAAACTAAATTTGCTCAGATTACCGCAAATTTTCGCTATTACGTGGAAAAACGAACTATAATTTTCTCCAAACGAAACGAACACAGTAATAAAATGCTTCATTTAAACCGCCATAACTTTTCTACTCATGCACCGTTTTAGCCTAAAGGTCATTAGTACAAAAACAAAAAGAAAACAAAGCAAAATGTTAAAACCAAGTAATTTAAGTTTAACGAAAACTGATCAGATTTTTATTGAGCCAAATAATAGGGTTCTTTTCTCTTCAGTTTCTGACTTGAAGAAAAAGTGGCTCTAAACCATAAACTGTTTTAAATTCTTGGTTGCAATGCTGGAATTATGATGTGTTTTTTTTTTCTTGTAACAATATTAAGTTGTAAAGAATATAATTTTTTTTATTCTTGTGCTGGCGGTTTCTAAATACATATAACGAGTACCAATCGATAATAAAGTCATTAATGCAAGTCAATAAGCACCTTTTTGGTAATAGTGCCTTTATGGCAGTATGCTCTGCAATGGCATAAAGTGCAAGTTGAAAGAGTATTTGCGTTTGTATGTAAAACTTTTAAAAATTATAATCAACGGCATAATGAGAATGCGAAAGAAACGGCTTTAAATAAAAAAAGTCATTAAAGAGGCACAAAAGCGTTTAAATTACCAACAATTTATACACTTAGAGCTCGTTTAGCTGTTAATTATTATAATAAAAATACTGATAAACAAGAGTTGGTAAAACAACAATTTTTAAATTCTTTTTTTTTCTTTTAATGGTTTGTGTATTGTTAACGATGGCTTAAAAGTGTTAACAGAAGCTGGTATCTGTGAAGGAGAAATTAACATTTCTAACACCACAATTAAAACATTTTCGTTTTAATTGAAATATTTATTCGTTTGTTTGGTTGTTTATTTCCCAACCCCAGACGGGTGTTTAAAGATCATCTTTTAGTTTTTATTACAATTTTCATTGTAAAACGTCTTCCATTTATCTTTTGCTTTTTACGCTGTCTGTTTCTTTTCTTTTTTCTTTTCTGTGTTTTTTAGTTTGTTGTAACGGAAATAATTATTCTTTGCCTGTTAAAAAAATATTGTATTTTAATTTGGTTAAAACAATTAAGTTTTGTTTTTGGTCTACTATTTTTCTGCAGAATTCTTTTTTGTTGGTTTTTACGACTTAAGACCTTTTCGCAGAAAAGAAAAATTACTCTAGTTATTTTAAAATTTAATTGTTCTTGTAAATTTTACACTTGGCTGAGACTTTACTTAGGTACGACCAAAATGAATAATTACTTTTTCTCATCTCTCTGTGAAACATGCATCAATTGGTTTGGGCTTGTTTAAGCCTTGATTTCTTTGGCTAAAAATTTTAAATTGTGAAATTAAAAAAGTTCGTAAAGTAAGATTAGTTTTATGTATTAAAATTGATTGATGTAAAAAACATGCCGTGTAGTAAGTGCGTAAAGAAGTCTGTTTGTTAAAAAAGTGTATGTGCAATTTTCAATAAAAAATAAGTTTTTAAGTTAAAAAAAAATCGCAGTATTTTTACATTTTCTTACATTTTTTTAAGCAATTTTATCTTCTGAGTTTTTAATTTGTGTATTACATCTAATTCTAAAGTGTCCGCCATCTAACGTTTTTTTTTTAACTAGTGCTTATTTCGTGAATGGTAACACTTATTTCATGTCTGATTTGCTAGATAATTAGTTTTTTCCTTCCGCTGAACGAATATGGTTGTGTACACGCTTGAACAACGCTGGGAAATATTGCGACATTACTGTGGCCGATTTAGCCAAAAAAAATCATCTTTTCAGATGAAGATCATTTTGATCTTGGCGGGTATGTAAACAAGCAAAATTGTCGCAGTTGAGGCACAGAAAACCCGCACGCATACATTAAAAAGCCGATACACCCAAAACGAGTCATTTTTGGTGCGGATTTTGGTCCAGAGGCATACTTGGGCCATTTTTCTTCGAAAATGAGCAAGGAGTGGCCGTAGTCAATGGCGATCGTTATCCGGTCATGTTGAAAGCATTTTTGTTCACAAAAATTAAAGAGGATGATATTGGCAACATTTGGTTTCAACAGGATGGTGCTACGTGCCACACAGCCGAAGCTACACTTTTTATACCCGCCACCAAAAAAATGGTGGGGGTATATTCATTTTGTCATTCCGTTTGTAACACATCGAAATATCCATTTTAGACCCCATAAAGTATATATATTCTGAATCAGGGTTTGATTTGATGACGATCTAGCTATGTCCGTCCGTCTGTCCGTCTGTTGAAAGCACGATAGAGGTCGCACCGAAAAAGCTAGGGGGCTCAAATTTTGCCAGAATCTTTCTTATAGATAAGGTTTGTTTGGTATTGAAAATGGGCTAAATCGGAATATTAGGAAGAGAGTTATAGCTCGAAAAGCAAGAGTAGGTCGAAAAAACCGTGTCCTTCAAACATCGAATAAAATGGAATTGTGTCCAAACGCATTAACGTAGACTCATGAAACTTCGAATATATATTTCTCGAGTAAAAACAATGTTTTTCCCCGAAAATTATCTAAATCTATGCATTAGGACAGGAGTTATCGATCAAAATGTACGAAAATTTACACCGCACAGTGTATTTTTCGGTATATTTAAAAACAAAAACGTCATAAAAGCAACAAAATTGGATGTACGACTCTGAAATTTTGCATACATGACTTTTTGGTCAAATGCTTTGATCTAACAAAAAATCAGTGTGCCACGCCCACTTTTACGCCCACCTCCCATATAACGTTTTACCCAAAATTCATATAATTTCTCTATTAATATAGATTTTGGAATAAAAAAGGACTATATTGAAACATCTAGGTAGTACTCATTGGCAAAAATAACTTTGACACGCCTACTATAACGCCCACTTTTCACGTTATCTACCGTTAATGAAATTTAAAAGCTTATAAAACCGCCAAAATTAGAGGTATGATGATAAAATTTGCTACGTATATCCTTCTAATCAATTTTATTGTTGTGCCAAAAAGTTTAGGTGACACGCCCACTTTAACGCCTACTTCCCGTATAACGGTTTATCTTAAATTCATGTAATTTCTCTATTGACAAAGTTTTTGGGAAAATAAAGGACTATATTGAAATATCTAACTTTAATTTGTTAGCAGAAACTTTATTGACATGCCTACTTTACGCCCACTTTCATTAAGAGACTACATTTACAAAAGCATTTTAGTAGCATATCGAAGTTATAAAGGGTGGTTAAATTTTAAGGACCGATGTTGACTTTAAATAAAACACAAATTATTTAGGATATTATTAGTATTTCTTTTTGCAATTTTAATATTTGTATGGTTCAATTATGTATTTAACAAAATATCGGCAAATTGGAACCCCATCTTTGGCGCCACTCCTCTATCTGATGGTCCAAATTTTCAATGACAATGTTGATGCTCAATTGTTGGGCATGATGATGAGGCGAGGTTGACTGCTATTTTGCCACACTATCGCAAAAACCAGCAGTGGTTCCCATTCATCGAACTAAGAAGGCATTCACAGATTTTCTAACATTTTATACAGACCTGTTTTGCAGATATTTAAATATTTTTTACAATTCTCCCGATTGTGGACGAATTTAAACGATTATGTTGATCAAAAGAATTACGAAATGCACAAAATGCATTTTGATTTGAACGCCCATTTTTATAAAAAACCTGAATAACTTTAAAGCGTTGCTCATTTGCATATCTTTCCGCAGATCAAATTGAATAAGTTTGAGATTGAGAAATGTCAAATAAAATGCAAAAACAAATTTAAAGATTAGGTGTAGTTCACCTTCAACATGGGCCCTTAAAATTTAACCACCCTCTACAAAGAAAGTGATACATATTTTATTATAAAGAGATTATTCCATAGCGATTAACAAAATAATAAATTTTGTGCTTTAAATTTACACAAAATTGGTGGTGGGTATAAAAGATTCGGCACAGCCGAATATAGTGCTCTTACTTGTTTTTTATAGGATTTAAAAAAAACAAAAAAAAGGTATTTGGCGGACCCTTTATATGAATAGTATAGGAATAAACAAAGTTACGTATCATATCGCATCTATATATATAAAAGTGAAACTCTGTGTGTGTGTGTGTGTGTGTGTTAGCTATAGACTCCGAAACTGTAAAATCGATCGGACTCAAACTTCGGCAAGTTGTTGGACACATACCAGGGAGTGTTTATGGGTGGAAAAAAGTGGGCGGGGCCACGCCCATAAAAATTAGTTATCAGTTTTAGCTACTTGCACTTGACCGATTTTTCTGAAACCTTGCACACATATCGAGCTGTCATGACTAAATAATTTCGTGATAAGAAAAGTGGGCGGGGCCGCGCCCCTAAAAAAGTTTTAATTTTGAGGTTCTTGCACTGGACCGATTTTTCTGAAACTTTGCACACATACTAAGCTGTCATAACCATATAATTTCGTGATTAGAAAAGTGGGCAGGACCACGCCCATAAAAAAAGGTTATAATTTTGAGGTACTTGCACCAGACCGATTTTTCTGAAACTTTGCACACATATTGAGCTGTCATGACTAAATAATTTCGTGATCAGAAAAGTGGGCAGGGCCACGCCCATAAAAGCATTTATAATTTTTAGGAACTTGCACTGATCCGATATTTCTGAAACTTTGCACACATATTGAGCTGTTATGACTTTACAATTTCGTGATTAGCAAAGTGGGCAATGCCACGCCCATAAAAAAAATTATAATTTTTAGGTTTTTGCACTTGATATTCAATTAAAATTTAGAATGCATTTCGATTCATTAAGGGGCGTAGCAACGCGCGCCGGGTTTGGCTAGTACTAAATACAAAATGGTTACAACTCAAAAATCAGAGTATATTGTGGAGAAGCTACAAATAAGAATGCTGTATTCGGCAGTACCGAATATGATAAAACCCTTCCCCACCATGTACATACTCATTGTAACCACATTCTTGTTGAGCCTACATTTCAGATTTAATGTTATTGACGATTTTGCTTTATTATTTCCGACACTATGTTTGATTTGAATTTTTACAAAGTAAACTATATTCAACTAGTCAAGCACTTTCATTTGATATCCAAGAAAAAAATTTGATAACCAAGAAAAACTATCCGCCATTTTGTTTAAGATTTCATGTTTGATTTTCACTTCTTATAGCTTAATATATTTTATTGGTCGAGCTCTTCCACTTTATATTTATATTGCAGGGGTTGAAGGGTGTAAAGTTCTCATTACTCTATTTGGCCCATATATTTGCCATTTTATATTGGACGCCATTATGGACTTAAGCTTTTTTTCATAAATTACTGTTATCTACTGGTCAAGTTCATTCGCTTGATAGCAATATTGAAAGGGTTGAAGTGGGTACATTTTTACTTACTAGATTTGATCCACATATAAAATTTATTATACGCCATTTTCTAAGGGCGGACATCATGGATTTTAAATTCTTTATAATGTATTAAATTTTTCTAGTCATTTGATATCCATATCGACCTTCTCGATTTTCTAGAAGCTAAAGACCAATTTTAATTTTTGATTGTTAAGCAGTTGTTTTTGGTGCTTACATCTTAGTTAGTTTCTAACCGATTCGTCAGTTTTTTTATACAAGAATTTTTCAGGCAACGGTTTTAGTGACTTCAGGGTGGCCAGTAATTAATTAATAGCTTTCGTAACTTGGAATAGTTCAAAAGTATAATTTCACATTTATTTTTGCCTATAACTTTGCCGATTAGTGACCAATTTATTTAAAGTTTTTACGTATAACCCAAGAGTCATATCATATCTGTAAACAATGTCAAATGTGTTTACCAATAATCCTAGAGCTAATAAGAATGTTGATTTTAATAGTAAAAATATGAAAAAAACAATGGCAGTCCTGTTGGTTTGCTCATATCTCAAAAAGTTATGGGACGATTGTACTAGATTTCAATGACAACTCATTGCCGGATATTTTGAAAAGATTGATACAACACACTGATGTGTGTAAAAGGGTCTACTAAAAGTTGATTTCAACCAACACACGGACGGACAAGCGACTCCAGTAGCCTTAAGCTTTGAGAAAATATAAAGCTTATACAATCAGAAATAAATATTGAAGAAATTACAAAAAACTAAAAAAATTTTAAGTAGAATGTGTGTGTAGTTCGTAATGTGATAGTCTGTCAGTCTGGTGATTGCTTGTTAGGATATTATCAGAAATTCTGGTCTATTATACTAAAAGAGGCATATGGTATTTATTACCTTCACTCGATTAACAAGATAATAATATAATTTATAATTAATAAGACAATTATTGTTTAATTTGTATTGTAATAAAACAAATAGAAATACTGTGAAAATTTAGATCTATTTTAGAGAATTAAAATCAAGTTTTTATATCTGTTTTGGATTTCTATACTCTGATTGTGGAATTAAATAATAAAAGGATATGATGATCTTTTAAGTGAATTTTTTCCAGCCACATAACTCCAATTGTACACCCTTAATACCACAACATAATTTTAATATTTAAAAATACATAATTTTAATATTTAAAAATACATAATTTTAAATAAGATTGCAAAATATGTATCGAATATTGCACTTTTAAAGGTCTACGCGAAATTATTTAGCTGAACGTATAAAAGCAATTTAGCGAAAATGAATAGATAGCTGTAAACAAACTTGTCACGGAAGTTAGTTAGATATATGCGCTCTAACAGAATTTAGAGCAAAATATCAATCTTGAAAATTTTCGACTTGTACTACTCTTGTATTAAGTAGCAGAAATAATATTAAGTAACAAACAATATGTAAATCATTTCAATCCAATTGAATCAAATAGGAAACAATTGAAACCAGATTTAGATGCAAGTCAAGTATGTACTTACGAACATCAATGTAAATGGCAAATGACAAGACACACAAAAAGACTATGGCTTTGACTTTGACAGGATCTTAACAACGTTATTTATTTATGGAGCTTAAGAAATGCTGACAAAAAATTGTGGAGAAATATAAAGTTGTAACTTTCTGCCAATTAGTTGTTTGTACGCACATCAAGAAAAAGAAAACAAATACGGAATCAAACCAACATCTTTTTACTTCACGATAAAGTGAAGAAATGTATACAGCGAACGAAAACTTTTTAAGTTTCCATTATCCCAAAGCAACAAAAAAGAGAGAGAAAAAGAGAGAGACTTTTCAATTATTATTAAATGTTACACGTACTAGATTCAATATGTAAATGTACATCAGTGTGTGTGCATTAATAGACATTTCTTAGAAAATGTCCACTCCTTTTAACGTAATATGTTTGTATATGGAAAATCAGAGGAAAGAAACACCTCCATTATTGGTCTATCAAAAAAGTAAGAGATGAATTTTACTTCAAGTCATGATTTCAATGAGAATTAGTGTCTACGAAGGACAATCCAAATGACATAGTTAATTGCTTAGCTTGTGAATATACAGCTATAAGTTCTTAGCTTTTCATTATGCGTAATTTTAATGATCTATTTGTTTATACACATATTTGTTAATAAAAACAAGTAAGAGCGCTATATTTGGCCGTGCCGAATCTTATATACCCTTCACAACGTGTAGTCATGCAATAACAGTAGTTTGTATCACCATTCATCCCATATGAAATACGTACATACATATAAAAAAAAAACATATATAAAAACATCCCATTGTAAAATTATAAATTTACGTATGTATGTTAAAAAAAAATAAAAAAACAACTTAAAAAAAATAAACAAAAAAATTAAAAAAAAATAATTAAAAAAATAAAAATAAAAAAGAACTAAAAAAAATAAAAATATAAATAATATATTAAATAAAAAATAAAAAAATAATAAAAAAAAAATAATAAAAAATTTAAAAAAAAATTAAAAAAAATTTTTTTTGCTCAGCTGGGATTCGATGCTACGTTTTCTCTAACCAGTATACACGTTTGTATGTATGTATGTTGTTGTTGTAATGTTGTTTTTGTGAAAAAAAAATCGAGGTGGGCGTGGGTTTTTGCTCATATCTCAGTTGTTTATGCACCGATGTTTCTCATTTTCAAAACCGATCTACTCCCGAATATTTCTGATATTTTAATACCTCACCCGGGTCCAAGCGATGTCGGGTGGCTTCAAAAAGTTGATTTCAACATACACACGGACAGACTGCCAATGCTAAGTCGACTCTCCCATTCATAAGCTTTCAGAAAATATATACTTTATGGGGTCGGAAATAAAAATTGTAGAAATTTCACACGGAATGACAAACCTATATATACCCTTTTTCACTGTGTAAAGGGTATAATTAAAGTTAAGGGTCGACTTTTTAGCAGGGGACATAAAAAGCCCAGCTGATTAGATTTTAGTTGACTTGACGTCAAAGTTTTTAATTATTGTGATTCGGGCGAATTTATCGGAATGCAACACTGGGGCAGTAGAGTGGGTCGATAAAGGTGTTGTATCAGTAACCCCCATTATGCAAGATATTTCAAAAGCGTTTCTAAAACTACTTTATTAATTTTTACGCCAGACCTCACTCTTAAAGTTAGTATAAAGTTATAAATTAAAACTAGTGAACAATAGTTAGTACCAAGACATATTTAATTTATTCATCAGGTGGTAATCTTTATTGAACCTCTGCTGCCAAGTTTCATATATAAAAAATACAAGAAAAAATGCTTTTCAAACTGCGATTACCTGATGCATGAATATACCCTGGATAGTTCTTTAGTCTTAAGCTATATAGCCTTAAGAGCAATTTATAATCGTTAAAAAAAATTACATAATTGGAGAGAACGTCAAATAATATTAAACGTCAAGCAAATAAAAAATCAGTAATGCGAATTGTTGACCAAAGCGTACTTATATAGAATCACAAGTATTTAGAGAAAATTTAGAACAAAGTCAAAAAAACTCACATAAACCTTTGAGTTAAAGCAAGTAAGAGTGCTATAAGTATTTGGCTGAGCCGAATCTTATATAACATTTCACAAAACCATAGGTATATACCACTATCGGGTGATTTATCGTGAGCTTTGATTATAAAAATATGTTTTTTTGACAGATCACGCATGGCTCGTCTTAAACTGCTTTGTCATTTTTGTGCAAGTGATCATGGAAAGACTCCCCCGCAACAGTGTTTCCAAAATTTTCAGTTGTATTACGAAAAACAGCGTTCTTTGAACGGTGGGCATTTTCAACCAACTGAAACCACTATTGCCAATACTATTCGCAAATTTGAGTCCCAACTGAAATTAATATATGAAACTCAAGCGGTTAGACCACATAAGCAATTTTTCTTCCCCGGTTTTGGAATGTACTTATATTTAGAAGAAAAGAAACATGGAAATTCGTTTCCAAACATAAAAAATTCATAATGAAAAGCTTATCTGTTGAATCAGAGAAAGAAAAATGGACATTTCCCCCCACACCCAACCAAAAAATATTTTTCTTTAATAAGTAAAATTTTTAGCAGCCATAAAACAAACAAATTCATATATTTTTATTAAGACTGAAAAAAATTACCTATCAGAACAAATAAGCTTGTCAGTCAGCTGATAATAGCACTGCGTTTAATTGTAACCACGTTTCTAGCAGACACCCTGTAAAATGCTGAAACATTGATCGAAACTTAAACACCATTTTGTTAATATAATTTTTACAACTTTAAAACAGAAATAAAAACAAACATCATGAATAACTGATTTAAGACGCCTCTTTTGTTGTAAACATTAATTAAGACATTAAATTGTACATGATGTATGCATGAACAGATATCTATGTACATACGTCGCCTGTTTTTACTTCGCTGATTCTTTTAAACTTTTGCTAATAAAGTGGCATAAAAATCATGTTTTCAACATAAAACTGCCAACTCAACAAAACAGTTCGAATCACACACACACACATATATCAGCCAGGCATACACAAGCATGTATTAAATTTGCAACTATGGTTCCTTCGTTAATTTTTGTTGCATCCACAGGCCAGCTAACTGCAGTAAATAAAACATAAAAAAAAAACTTGAAGGAGTAGTAAAGAGTTTGCAGTTTCCCATCAAATAAGACAGCAATTAACTTGAGGGGTGCTGAACATTATTTGAAATGTTAGTTGGTAAGCAGTCAGTTGTTTGCTAAATTATAGATGAACAGAGCTCGAATAAGTCGTTAATAAAAGCTTTTGGGCTAATAGAAGCTAAATACATTTTTAGAAGGAGTTAAAATGCTGGTCATTAAATGTTAAAAAAGTTTATAGCAAAATGGAGCGCATTTCTTTTTTATGAACAGTGTTTGCGTTGTAGCAGTGCGGAATTATAGCGGGTTTTTAAAGAAATTTTTTTAATTTAAGAGATTTTATCAGAATAAGTCAGAAGTGAAAGTTTTTATTTGCCCTAAATAGTCAGCATTTGTTTTTTTTAATCCGTTATAGTGTTTTTTTTTTTTTTTTTGCAAAATTTTAAATTTCTTAAGAGGTTGTTCTAAACATCTGGTCATATTTTTGGAACGACATGATCGATTTTGTTAAGCAATCCGGCAAAAAACTTTAAATTACACCAGCTTTAAGTTTTACTAATAATATTTTCTAACTAAAATAATTTTTTCGCCAATAAGGTTTCTTTTATTAAAAATTTCATTGATGTCACTTAATTCCATTATTTTTAATTTTTCGTATGTGTTTACACCACATTCTACTAAATTTAACACAGTTTCGTCACTTACAGCCCATGACTTTACTAAATCAAATATTTCTATTTCTAAAACATTTTCTTCAAAAATTTCTAGTACACTAGGGTTGTTTTCCATTTTTTACACGTGGTTTTACCTTCATAAACTAAATGCAAATAAACGAAAGACAGCATGGTTAAACAACGAACCAAAATTAACTGCAGATTGCATTTAAAAAGACAAGCCTGCTACAACAATCCGCATTTGATATAAATAATTTATGTCGTGCCTCCTCAAATAAAGAATATTTGATTTTAATAAATTGCTGTTGATATGCCTTTTCAAATGCAATCGAATTTAAGTGAATGACTTTCGCATTTGTTTCAAATTATTTTGCTCCTGTTTTTTCTACTGCAATTTTGCTCTTGCTATAAATGCAGCGCATTCTCCACAACTATTTGAATAATTTGAATTAATTATTTTTTATTTGCGACAAATAGAAATTCTTCAACAGTAAAAAGTTTTTGTCATTACTACAGTTTTTTTTCTGTGTACTTAGTCTTAATGCTGAATATACTATAAATAAAACAGGTCATATTGCATGAAAATCCATACACAAATTCTAGTTTTATTTCCGATAAATTGAAAGTACAAAAAATATTATTTTGTGTAAAATATTAAATTTTTTCAATTTAAAAAAAAATAGAAAGAAACAAATAATTACCAGCTTTTATACTTTATCTTAAAGCTGCACATCTTAGAAATAAAATACATACTATTGCATGAAAGTCCATTGATAAATTCGAGTTTTATTTCCTATAAAGGGAGATGAGATGCTTACGGCCTTATTCATAACAAAAAGTTAACCACAGTTTATACACTACGTACAACGAGCTGCTAACTAGAATGCCGATTAAGCTTGGCACCTCTTTGGCACAGAGTTTATTCATAACAAACTTTTATCCGTCTGCCAACTTTTCATAAATCAAGTCTGAAATTGCATAATACTCCTCAAAATTGCAACCATTTTTTGTATGTCATTTCTGATTTATACATTTTTAAAATTTTTAAATAAAGTAAAAAAATAAACGAATAATATATTTTTCGTGCACAAAAATTTTTTATTTTTTTTTGTTTATAAAATTTTTTTTTTTTTTTTTACTCTAAAATTGATTGGCAGAGGTTCGTGACCAAATAGCCAGGGTAGTCCACGTTGGTTTCGGCTCCGTAAAACGACCTATACCTCTGTATAGGAAGTTGGAGACACTTGAACAGTAATTAAAGTTGAGTTGTATGGTTCTCCTCCAGTTAAAAAAAACGTTGGTTCAGTCACCGCAAGTCGACCTATACCTTTGTATAGGAAGTCGAAGACATCTGAACAATAAATTATACTGAGTTTTATGGAACTCCTCCAGTTAGAATAATTTGAGTTTGGTTGGTACTCCTCCAGTTGTAAATTATGAGTTTAGTTGGTACTCCTCCAGTTAATCCAATTAAAATAAATGCACGTGGTTAATTGTAGAATAGTCTGGAAACTGTATCCAAAGCACAGTTACGCGACGCCACACAATTAACAACGCGAGCGTGGACGTAAAACTCTCGAAGACGGATGAAAAGGACGGCCCGATTGCCCTTAAAAGATAATGGCAATGACGCGCGAGCTCTTGACCCGACCAGAGCTGTAATACGACTGATAAAATTTTTTTGTCACAGAACAGCTGTTTTTCACAAGTCGGCAAACGCTTGGCAGCTTATTAACAAGAGTTTAGCAAATCGTTGGCCAGAGTTTGGCATTTGTGTTATGAATAAACTTTATGTTAACTTTATGCCAACATTTTGTTATGAATAAGGCCGTTAGTAATGAGTTAACCATACAATATATCGAAAAACCAATTTCGGAATCAAAAAGGTTTCATTTAAAGTATAAAATATCCTCTCCAAAATTTAACTTTTTTATAATCAAAGCAATTAGAACTTGAAGAGCGGCGTTTTTTTAAACTATTTCAATTGTCTATACCAACGAGTCAAACATTACAATAATTGCCACAATATAAGGAACCCGTGCAGAAAAGCCATTCCCTCTGGAATATTAATTTTTTTTAAATTTAAAATTTTGTTTTGGCCCACTGTAAAATAAGAAAATAAAAAGCCTTCTTTATAAGTTTTTAAATATTTAAGATCATTATTTTTTCATTATGACCATTCATGTTCATGTTATTTGTAATTTTAACAAGATAATTTTCTTTAAAGCATTTAATGATCGACATTGATGTTAAAGATGCATTAAATAACAAGTAAAAGCGCTATATTCGGCCGTGCCGAATCTTATATACCCTTCACAACGTGTAGTCATGCAATAACAGTAAATTCACGTATGTATGTTAAAAAAAACAAAAAAAAAATAAAAAATAAAAAAAAAATTTAAAAAAAAAAAATTTAAAAAAAAAATTAAAAAAAAAAAAATTATTATATACATATATAATATATATAAAACAAAAAAAAAAAATAAAAAAAAAATTTAAAAAAAAAAATAAAAAAAAATAATAATAAAAATATATATAATATATTAAATAAAAAATAAAAAAAAAATAAAAAAAAAATTAAAAAAAAAAATTTTTAAAAAAATTTAAAAAAAAATTTTTTTGCCTCAGCTGGGATTCGATGCCACGTTTTCTCTAACCAGTATACACGTTTGTATGTATGTATGTTGTTGTTGTAATGTTGTTTTTATGAAAAGAAAATCGAGGTGGTCGTGGGTTTTTGCTCATATCTCAGTTGTTTATGTACCGATGTTTCTGATTTTCAATACCGATCTACTCCCGAATATTTCTGATATTTTAATACCTTACCCGGGTCCAACCTATGTCGGGGGGCTTCAAAAAGTTGATTTCAACATACACACGGACAGACGGTCAGACGGACAGACGGACAGACGGTCAGGGCTTAATCGACTCCTCTATTCATAAGCTTTCAGAAAATATATACTTTATGGGGTCGGAAATGAAAATTGTAGAAATTTCACACGGAATGACAAACCTATATATACCCTTTTTCACTGTGTGAAGGGTATAAAAAGAACAGCAAGAAAAAGATTAAGCAAACTTTGAATGATGCAAATGTCTAAGATGCTAAACAAAAGAGAGACCAGAAACAGTAGGTAGTTAGTAGATGTTATAAGCAGTTAGTGAATAGTAGCTTTAACATGAGCCTTGAAACTGGCTTTTTTGTTTTTTTTGTAAATGAAACGTTTAAACTTAATTTGCGTGAGGCAATTTGAAATGAGTAACCACAAACACTTAAATTAGTCGCACTTACTGTACAGACATACACATGTACTATACATTCATAAAATGCATACATGTGTATGCGTGAATGCATATCTGTGTGTACAGGAGTTGAAAAAAAATGTTTAAAGAATAAAATTTTATTGTTGTTCTTCTTCTTCTTTTTTTTTATTTTAGTGAAGAAGAGCAAAAACCAATTAAATTTTAATATTTCTTTTTTGAGATCAACCACTATTATTTAATATGTGGGAAATAAATATGATTTATTCTGTTTAATCGTTAAGGAAATGCATACAAAAACATGAAGACAGTAAAAAACTCAATAAGTTTTATAGAAATGAAGCTGTCAAATCTGGCATATCTCTGCTTCTATACATAGCTGCCTTGTATACTCTTTTATGCTGTCAATCTGACAACCATAAAATTTTCTCCATTATTGCCACCACATATTTGGGTTGTTACTACATTCTATTATATGCTACAAACGTACAAACATATTCACATGTGTATAAACAAATATAACTACAACCTTTTTGTTTAATAACGATGCCAAATAATCAAACCAATTGATATTTCTACGAATTCGTATGAAATGAAATCATCATCATGATCACAGCGAATAGAGAGGATTAAACGCGAAATACTGTACAACAACAATAAAAACAAAATGAATACAAATATTTATACTTTTTTTCTTCATTTCGTTAAGTCAGTTATTGATACATGTTGGCTGTTGTGTTTTAAAAAATGGCATGTCTTTTTTCGTGTTTTGATTGTTGTGTTGTTATTATTGCCGATTGAGGTTGGTATTATTAGCAGACAAGTATCGGCAGCCATGGTCCAGGGTTTGAAATATGTTTCAATTTCCAAGAATGATGAAATAATTCATTATTCACATATAAACTCTACTCAACTTGTAGGGAATACAAACAAATTCAATTTATTTCATAGCAATTCCATTCAATCTGTTCGATCTCTATAATAAAATTACCACAAACAAACTGTCCACCATTTTTGCGCTGGCTGCTTTGACACCATCTTGGCCAAAAACACAAAAGAATCGCAAACAATAAAAAAACGTGATTAAACATGTTTTTTTCAACGTTTTTTTTTTGTATTCTTTTATTGTTGGCCACTATTACAAGTTTTAGCTTTAGACTCCTCCTCCTCTGCTAAAACAGAGGCGTTACAAATATCACTACAAACAAGTTTCAGGCCTTTAGAATTGAACAAACTTGGACAAAGCTCTAAACTGGTTTATTACACTTTTACAATTAGGGGAAATTCAACACAGTTCGAAATGAAGAGCATATAAAATTTAATAGAGCATAAAAGTAAATAGAGAGCAAGTACCGGTCTGGACTTAATTTAACCACCATAATTATAAAAACAAAACAAAACAAAACACAACTAACAACACCAACAATTTAAACAATGGCAAGAGATGTGATAAATTTAAGTTAACACACTAGCTGTTGGCTGTCAGTTGTTTTTGTTATCACACGCCATACAGCTGTTTGGGATTTTAAACGATCGGATAAATCGCAATTACTGTACGATTATCAGTTATTCGAATTACATACATACGAGTTGTTTTTGAATGCATTTTAACATGTTTACATTAAGTTGTATTCAAATCTTTGATACAATAATTTACCGCCGGGCTTAGTTCAAAAAGAAAACGTGTTTTCGACGAAATTATATACTATTTTTTGTACATGCCCACATTGTTCGAATGGAAAAGCATGACTAGAATATTTTTTTTTATCAAAAGTTCTATTATTTAATTGGCTATTGTTCATAATCTGAACAACCCATAATAAAAATAGGTGTAACGATCCAAATAGTTTTATAAAATTTTTTTAAATTGAATGCCCTATACGCTGAAACGTGTGATAAAAGTCAACAACCAACATATAGAATATGAAATGAATTCAACAAAAAATCTATTATAAAATACACACCGGCTAAATAAATATAATTTGTGTTTATATTCAATTGAAATTTAATTTCAGTTTAATGAAATTAATAATTATTACTTCAGTTATTTCAGTTCAAATCAAAATTGTATTTAACACAATAAAATTCTTGTGAATTTTTAACTTTAGAATATTAATAAAAAAATCTATTAAGACTTGATTGATTGACTGGAGTATGAAAGTCTATTAGCAGTTGCAGTGTAGAGTTTCTGGCGGTAGAGTATTGGCTAGTTCATCGGGACTCACCTACCAGTGATGCATATTGACCTTTTTTGTTTTGGACCAATTTTACCACTTTGAAGGGTTAAAATATCGTTAATAGGCCCAAATTTTTTTTTTGTTTAAAATTAAGATTATTACGTTTTTTTTAATAAATAATGGTAATAAAAAAAAATGGGTTTGTTTTATTTAGACCAAAAATAATCAGTACTTTTTGTTAATGTTATTCTAAGTACATGCAGAGAAAAATTATGGCAATGACATGATCACAGACGGTCATCAATTATTTTCTATAACAATATTGAATTATCGAAAAGAAGTTATAGCAACATTTATCTTATTATTTAATTCGGCACGATAATTAAGCGTTTTTTTGAATTAAATTAGTTAATGTTTACTTTTCATGAAAACTTCGTTATGGATTTCCTTTAAAAATTGAACGATTTGTTATGGCAAAAACATTATGTTAAAAATAATTTAAAGCTAAAAATAACAATTAACTGTTAGGTAAACCAAAGTAAGGTTACGTACCAATTAAACTATGTTAACTTAACGTTAAACAATAATTTGTTTTCAACGCATTTTTTTCTGATCGAATATATTTTTATTATTTTAAAAGCTCGACATGTGAATAAAATAATTTTTTTTTATTCCTCTTGGAATTTTTGTTTCCCTTATTGAACAGCTGTTTTAAATAAATTCACTATCAACGGACACCGAATGTAAAAAGAGAAAAGACATCTTCGGGGTATTAATTTACGATTGTCATTTTAGGGAAAGAGACAAATATTTCAAGGAGAAATATATTCACGATATGAACGGATAACTGCAGGATACTTTTATTAAGCATAATAAGGACAACTTTCAAACAAAATATGTTTAAGCCACAATCATATAATTCAAATTATATTATATATATTTTTTTAAGAGGAACTAAAATAACAGAATTTTTTATTGTATTTTATCAACAAATCTAAACAACAGTAGTAAGTGTTTGGTTTTCATATTACACCCAAGGTGTATCAAATAAGGTGGCCTTAATTATTCAGCTGATTGCAAGCTGAATTTATGGGATTGACAAACCCAACAAAAATAGAAAAATTCCGACAGCGTCAACGTTGTATAATAAACAGTAATGTTACTTAATAAATAACAAGAAAAATGTAGGAGAAAACTCAAAATTATTTTAAAATATCTCAAATGGTTATACCTTTCAACAACTTCGAAAACAAAAAAAAAAAAAAAGGAACAACGTTCGCAACCAACGCTATCAAAATTGGATTTTCAAATTTAAGGCTGTGTCACCATATGTCACGAATATCGTGAAACTGTTGAATATTGTTAGCGCATTCTCATATTCTATTCTTCGGTTAGACAACAAATCATCGACAGGTATCTAATCGCATGACTTTGAAAGCCAATTAATAAGTTTATTTCGATGAAATAAATCGATGATTGTTGTCACCGTTTAGCACGTAACGCCATCTTGTTGAAATCACTTTGCACCCGGATCAATGTCATCCAGATTATCAAACAAAGAATCACTGATCATGGTGTGGTATCGATTTACATAAACAGTGACGTGAGCTGCGGCTTTATTATGCGATAAAACCTCGATCGGAAAGAATACACTAATCATCGCACTATAAGTACACATAAGTCTGTATATACTTATATTCAGAATCTAAAGCTGGATTCACCCATAAAATTTTAGTTCAGAACAAATTTTTTTTATATTGAGTTTGACGTTTTACTTTTGAGCGAGAGAGAGATTATTTTGTTCAGAAAGTTTTTTCTTGAATTGGTTTAATTTGAATTCTGTGGTCGCAAGGAAAAACAAGGTAACTCCATTTTTTTTTAAACACGAGAAAAACGCATTTAAAGTTTTAGACATATTTTACTAGTTTTTTTTTATTTCATATTCTAATGTCTGCGCATTAAAAAAAACATAATTTTACATCCTGTTGAACATTTTGGGTTGCAGTAAAAAACTTTTTACCCGTCAGAAGCGAAAATCAAGGTCAGTTACCTGATTTTTACCTAAAAATGGAGTTACCCGGTTTTTCCTAAAAATTTCATTGTTTGAATTTATTCTTATATTTTATGGAGTTAAGGCAACTTTTCATCGTCTTATGGAGAAGATCGTCAAGGTTGCAGCAAAAGAGACTAAACTTGTAATTTTAAATTGTTATCAAAAAAAGTAATGAATTTCGTATTGATTTGAAAATCGAAAATTTTCAATTTTTTAGTTTGCTGTTAAAAATAAAGGAATTCAGTTAATTTTGTTTTATGTTAATGATATAATTCTAGTTTTAATTACTGTTTACATCAACGATCAATCTCCTAGTGTTTTTCTTTAAGATATTATGGAGTTACCTGATTTTTCCTTAAAACACATGAAGTTACCTTTTTTTCCCTAAAAACTGGTATTTAAGCGATTTTTATTTTGTAGATTACTCTTAAATGTGATACCTTTTCAAAATTTTGATCTGACAGAGTGATGGTAAAACCAAAATCCATCAAATTTTTGGTGTTTTTTCAACTTTTTGGAAAAATGGAGTTACCTTGTTTTTCCTTGCGACCACAGAATTCTTGTTCAGAAGAAACTGATTTGGGCTGCCACTTTTTTTTCAATATTTACATGAAAATTGAATTTGGTTGCCACATCACACAGTGTCAGTACATTTATTATACAAAAATTGTTTTTGCCGAAAATTAACAATTAAAATGAAATTTAATGAAAATATTGCTCAAAAATTAATAGAAGAATTAAAAAAACCAGGAAGAGAATGTTTGTATGACATAAGCAATAGTGCATACAAAAATAATTATTTAAAACAGGGTTTATGGAATGAAATAGGAGCCGCCACTGGAATCGGTCGTAAGTACATTTTAGTTTATTTTTACATTCATTTATTTACAAAAACCTAGCCATAGGGTCATAATCGGTCGCAATAATACAATTTATATTTATTTATAATTGTTGTAGGAAACGAATGTCAAGTGCTGTGGAAAACTTTGCGCAGACGCAATTAAAAATAATAATTTTAGTTTTCTTCTATCCGACACTTTCTTCACATATATTTTAATGAAATATTTTACGTTTGTATTTATTTACATAGTTTGCTAGCGGTGCTGCCACTTTGTACAACTGTTTCCATTTTTATATTTTATGGCAGCTTTGTTTTTTCGGACAAATTTTCTGAAATGGGTGAATCGTTCTGCAGAAAACTCTCAGTAAAAAATGTTATTCTCCGGAAAAAATTTTGTTCAAAACAAATGGGTGAATTCAGCTTAAGGCAATATATTATTATATTAGGTGTCGGTGAACAATTGCGACCTTCTTCGGTACTGAACTCAACTAATTGTAAGTCCTTTTATCCCGATCATCTGCTTAAAACATGATGGAGCTCAACTGGAGCAAACTTACCTAAAATTTTTCTAATACACTACCACTCATGGTATTTAAAATAAACGTAAAAATTATGCACCGACTTGCAATAGTATATCATTTTAGTTATCTATATGACATCAAACAAAATGCATTAATGCTTTTGGGAATATTTTTTGAATTTTAATTATGTGGACGTAGGATAAGTGTGCTTACCATTATTTTACACTCGCTTGCCATAAAAAGCGTATTTCTCAATTAAATTTGTTTATATTTATTCGATACACAAGTATTGTATATACCTAATATACTTCAAAATATTACTTAATATCAAGTTACTAAAGCTTCTAATTAATTTGTGAAAGTATTGCAATAAAATTATGAGTAAAAATGATCGCACAGAATGGCGTCTGTAAAAGCCGCCCGAGAAAATACGGACTATACTTAAACGCCATACGGGTTTGTATACTTAAAAATCTAAAAACAAACATCGAAAGTAAAAAAAAAATTATTCTTAATCGTCTACTTAATAATATTTATAAATTTGCCACTTAATAGTTTCGATATTTTTATACCCTTCATCTTTAGTGCCCATAAAACATATATTTTCTGAAGCCTATGACTAAGGAAGTCTATTGAGCAATGTCCAACTATCCGTTTGTTGGTTGAAATTAAATTTTAGATGCCCTACATGTCACAAAGATTTGAATGTGATATCAAACGTTTGCAAATATCCGGGAATAAATCATAATAGAAATCCAGTGCAATCGCCCCATAACTTTCTGAAATATAAGCAAATAAACGCGACTGATTTTGTTTTATCTCATATTTTTTTGCATAAAACTCAACTATTTTCAGACAACATATAATCTACCGCCTTGTTTGCTCACATTTGTAGATGCGCCACTAAGGCTAGTCGTAATAAATTTAAAAAAAAATCAGTAACTAATTGGCAAAGCTATAGGCAAAAATATAAATTTTTAAATATATCAAATTACTAAAGCTCCTACTTAACTTTTTGACACGCTAAACCGAGAAAACCAGAAAAATCAGTTGAAAACTAATTGAGATATAAGCACAAAAGCACAGCTACTTCGGTTTTTTTCCTAAAATTTACAAACGCTGATTGAAACACCCACGAAAGCACGTAGGGTATGGGTATGAAAAGAAAGGGCTTGACTACCAAAATATATCAAACTGTAAACAAATTTAAAATCTATAATTGTTGCCACTACAAAAAGGCGTTATAAATTCATTTAATCTAGTAATCACAAATGTACCCACACTAATTCCCTCAATATTGGTCTAAAATTAAATGGCTAGAGCAGTAGGATACAGTAGACTATTAAAAGTATTAATCCATGTAAAACTTAAGAATCAAAGATGTGGTCAATATACATGATAGCGAAGGTGTCACCGAAGAAAGATAAATATATTAAATAATTTTAAACAAATACAACGAGTACTAAGTCGTATACTTTCCGAGACCAAGAACTTTAAAAAGCACTAAAAACAGTGCTGAAAGCATGGACTTGACAAAGCTGCACGCTTACGTTAAATACACTCCTTTCATAGCTTAATATTCTTTTGGTTTTTTATTTTTTATGCGCCAATACAAGATAAATATAGTTTTGTTTGCAAACGTATGAAATTGCAATGAAAATATGAAAACATAATTGAGCGAATGCGTTCTGAAAATAAATTAGATTCTATTTCGCAGCTGAAGTCTGCGACGTGTTTTAGATACCAATTTTCGAACAAAATTACGTTACGTCAGAATTCTGTTAAAACATTAAGTGACGAAAACTGAGCACAAAATTTGCACTTTGTATTTAAGAAATATTGTTTGAAATCTTAAAAAACATTAATAAATTATTATTTTTTCATCGATCTAAAAAACTTAAAAATAATAAAACAGCAAAATAATGTGTTTGTTATAGCTACTCTCAGCTTCTGTCATTCATAAATTTAAAAATTTGTTACAAATTTTCTCATGTCTTCTACACATGTTTGTTGTTATAATAAAAAATGTATAAATGCTCCAGATGCCATCGTAATACATTCAAGTCTGACTGAGTCTTCATTATCGCCAACAGCAACATTAAAATCACAATCAACATCATAGACAACAACATTTTACACCATCTATAATTGCCAATATATATGATGTGTGTATGTATGGCAATGTATGTTTGTGCATACAAATATATGCATACATACAGCACATGAATGCGTATAGATGTGCATATGTATGAGTAGTGAAGTCTATGATATGACAACATATGACATGACATGTAATAAACATAAAATAAAAAAATCAATGAAAATGTTTTTAATTTAAAATGTTTGACAACCGAATGAAAGCAAATCAATTTGATTTTTTTTTTTTTTTTTTTTTGATACACTGTTACACTGTTTCCCAAAAAACAGAAAGAGAAAGCTACTTTCTCAAAAATTGTGGAAACCATTTTTTAGCAATGCAAATTAAAGCAGAGTTTCCAATCATAATTTGTCTACTTATTTATTAAAAGTATTTTATTTTTCTGTTAGTGCAGCACTATAACTTTCTAAATACTTAACCAAATACCTGTGTTTGTTCTTTCTGCACTACATTTACATTTGAACTTTGATTATGACAAATTATACATTGTTTTGTACTCGCAATTTACTTCAAATAAGGACACAATGATTTGCCATAACGTTTGGTAATATAGTTTCAATTTAATGCATTTTCTTAATTAGACTTTGAAATAGTGTTATAAAAATTATAACAAAGTAATGCTGTGAAATAGATAGTGTGTAGGAAAGTTAATTCAAAGAAATGGAAACATGATAAAATGTTTTTTTAAAACAATTACAAGATGTAAATGTCTTAATACTTTGTAGCAGTATGTGAATTTTTCCTGTTCGTAACCTGCAGTTAAAGTTTCAACTTGTTAAGTTTTTAGGACAGTTATATAACTACCCAGCAAAAATTTATTTTGTACCGGTAAGCAGTAAAAAAAATGATGCCTTCTTATAGCGCAATAATAGAGCGCATTCGAGGGTGCAATAAATGGAAGTCAGAAATTTCTATTGAATATATTTAATTTTTTACAAAATAACTTACTGCAACTTCTCTCGCTTACGATGATGCAGGAATGTAAGCGAATGATTACCTCTCTTTACTGTAGTTCTTAAAAACACATAAAAGATACATGATATTACTGCAATAACCATGTGTGAAAATAGCAAATAATTAGAGCATCAATGGGCCCTACCAAGTGGGACATCTCATATAAAAATCATGCCTTCCTGAAGCAGGTTGGGAAAGGAGAGTACATTTATCTCTCCCTTACAAACCTGCTTCCGGGTATGCAGTAATTTTTGCTGGGTAGTTGTAATGATACTGTAGTAAATGTAACAGATTCGTACTAGGAAAAAATAAATAATAAGAATTAATGATGGAACATCGATTGCACTGCTTTATAAGTGGTGCTATTCCTCTCTCTTAAAAAAAAAAGAAGAATTGAGTAAAAAAAAACGGTATTTTATATACCGTTCATGACGCGTTATGAAGAAAGGGACCTTATCTTGCCAGAGTAAAATTTTCAGTACAGGCCAGAACGTGAATAAAAGTCTAAATTTCATGTTTTAGGTTTTTGACACCTAACGCTACCTACATATCTTTTTTTCTTTTGTTTAATGAGCTGTGTTTGACACTTTAGAACTTTGTCTCTGTCCTAAAAAACACGTTTAAAAACATAGTCAAACTTTAACCTCAATTATCTCAAACCAACTTTTTTTGAAATAAAAACTTCAACTTCGTCAAGTTTTGAGATTTTTGCATGATTTTGGTGCCATTTTGTTTAGAATTTTGTCCTTTATACATTGGTATCAAAAACTCGATTTTGACCCCTGGTAAGATAAGGTCCCTTTCGTCATGTCGCGTCACATACATACATATACATATATTTGAAAAAGATACTAATAAAATACATATTTTTTGAGACAATTATGATATTTCTATTGAATTGTGAAGAGGATATGTTCCGAACATTTACGGAATTAAATATCCGCCAAATGACCCACACGTCTTATTTTTTTAATGAAAATTCTCATGACTTTTTCGCAGATATGTGGCTGTGGCATGAGCTATGAGCTCAAGCACTGCATATGGTTTATAACTATAAATATTACAAAACCACAAATAAAAAAATTACACGACGCTACGTCGCATGGTTTGGTTTTCCATTTGACATCAGAATAATAATTTAGAAAATTTGTGACAGTTGGCGCCGTCTTGAAACCACATATCGTTCAAATCTATATCATTTAGTTGAGGCCGCAAAAACTACGCTATCATTATTCTGTAACGAATGCCGTTCACAATCACTGCCTAACCAGCCTCATATTCAAAAAAGTAAAGCCCAATTCGCATTAAACAATTGCTCGTTGTTCGTTAATTTATTTCTAATGGATTGCATGATGGCTTTTTAAGCCCAAAACTCGACCATTTTGTGTGTTAACAAAGTCATTTAAATGGAAATGTGCTTCATCGGAGAAGAGAAAAAAAATTGGCATTGACTTCACTTTGCTTCGTAGCGGAACGAATCAATGGTCTGCTGTTTTTAACTCCTGAGTTAGCTAAACTTTTTACGCATGAAGGTGGAGGTATTTTATCAAAACTGCGTAGTGCTTCGTGAAATTTTAAGTTGTTGAGAACAATGTCAAATTTAGGTTTTGGGCGGCACTATCGCTTACAACAGCAATGTGACAGCTGCCAAATTTCAGATTTACCACTTGCAGAAAAAGGTTGTACTTAATTTCAAAAGTAAATTTTCGCTGAGACACCCTTTATAAAACTAGAACTAAAATATGGTTTTCGTACTAGTTAGCAATAACCACACCCAGAAAACAAATAATCAAATTCATTGCTTATCAAATAGTTCAGTTCTTGCAATCGAATTTCTCTAATGTGAATATAAAATTTATATTTCAAGAAACATAATTTCTTAATGCAGAGGAAAAAATACGGCACTCGATCGAAATTTCACTAAAACGATTGAGCTCGCTGTGCTTTAGGTAAAGAGATTCTAATAAGAATTTTAAAATTTCGATCACGTTCGAGTGCCGTAATTTGCCCCAGATTCTGTATACACAACCTCAAAATTATACTATCACAGATAAACTATGCGATTAGCAACATTTGTGGTACTAACAACCTGACACTGTTTCCTTTAAGCAGTATTCAAACTAGTGTCTAACTACAGACAGATGAACTAATTCGGCTGCTATGACAACCTAATATTAAAGACGATAGCTTGATATATGAAAGAAGAAAAGAGGGTTATTTAGATTAAAGTTAAAAGCATCTAGTATATTTCAAAACACATACTAGTTATTTTGTCTGCAGGGTAACTCTGATAAATTAATATGTATATGTGAGTGTGTGAATGCAGTGTGTTTAATAGACAGCAGTTGATTTTTCTATGTATTTTTAATTTTTGTATTTTTTTTTTATTTCTTTCATTAGACTATAGATGTTGTCAATAAAACCAATGATGGTAATTTACAATTAAGTTGATGTAAAAATACGACAAAGACAGCAAAAAAAACAGGTCTTATGACTTGAAGAAAAACTAACTTAAACACAAAATTTTAAGAGCCAAACACAGCAAAACTTGTACAAGATGATCATGATGGAAATGAGGTGGTTAATGAAAAAGATGACAATCAGCTTGGGAAGGTATGCTGTAGTGGATTTGAAAGCAAATGATCAAAACTGAGTTTTTTGTATATGATTTACTGTTAAATTAAATTAAAATGTTTAACAAAAAAAAAATCCAAAGCAAAATATTTACTAAATTAATTAATAAAAGAAACCCATTTGGTTTTAATTTACACTTGTGGTGTAAATTCCATTTTATTAAATACAGGGTGTTTACAAAAGACGCTTAACCTACCGTGTGACTGCATCGAGTCTGTAGAGCGCGGGGATTATGCTAAAGTGTAACAGATCGGACATTGTTATAGTCATTCGCTACATATTTCTTAATTATTTTAGATGTTTTTCTTTAAATGATTAACCAACCATTTTTACAATTCAAATATGAATCAGAAAGTTTCAGCTGACCTGCACAACGCCGAACATATCAAAGCCATTTTATTAGGATCATTAAAAAAGAGAGAGAGAGAGAGAGATAGAGAGTTAATCAGTCAGCAGGCATGTGCTAGTTAACCGCATAATACACCACGGCTTGAAGATGCATCACTAAATGAAAACTTATTTTCAATAGAAATCTTAGTTAGATCATTCACCCGAATACAAACTTTAGAGGCACCCAGTACTCATCTCTATATTAGAAATACTAATTTATATAATTTTGCTATAATTCCCAAAGTGTTGAAATGACAACAACAAATTGTTGAACTATCTCGTTTAATACCATAATCCAATAACATAAGGAGGCTATTATTTCAAGAAACACAATTAAGTCAATAAAATGAAACAACATTAAATATTTAAGCAACCAACTAGTACAAACATTCATCAAATGTATTCCTAACAATTGCAAAATAAGCAAAACAATAATAACAATTGTTGTTATTATCATGGTAACAAACAAAATAGCAAAAACAACCATTCCAAAGGAAACTCATAAATTCCATAAATTTGTTTCTTTGCAAAAAAAAAAAAACAAAAACCAAACACGCTCAGACAAACAATAACAATTTGCTGCTCTGCCAGCTATTGCTGGCAAAAGCTACAAATGAAAGATTATTTTATCTTTTGCATTTTATTTCAAGTAAACATAATTATTTTGTATTTATTTCAAAACGTTAGTTGCTGTTAGTTTGAAATATTTTGAAAACTTTTACTGACTCCTTTTAATTTGTTTTCCAAGGAAATTCAAAAAGGCAATTAATCTTTGAGTTTAGTTGTCTTTTATATCTGTAATTAACAATTATTTCCTTTAAGCACAATTGTTTTACAATTGAAATAAATTATAAAGTAATTACGTATTGCTTTATTGAAATTTGATTTGAAAATATTAGTATTAATTGTGGCCGCACTATGGGGAGCCGTTTCAAAAAAGGTTTTTTGAATTTGCTACAGAAAGACAAGTACATGAGCCTTTAAATGTGTTAAACTGCATAAAGCAGTATTGAACTTTGTAAAAGTAAAATGGTTTTAACAAGTAAGAGTGCTAAGTTCGCCCGTGCTGAATCTGATTATATCCGTCACCATCATGTCTACAGGTTTAATGGCCACATCGTAGTTTAGCCTAGATTTCAGATTTCGTGTTATAAGCTATTTTCCTTATGGTGTTTTTTCATATTACTTTTGAACTTCTTTTTAAATAAATAAATTTAAATTTAGGCTTTAGAACTACAAGTGTTGTGTGTAAATATCATTTTACATTATTCGCTTTCTAATAGTTAAGCCTAGAATTAAAAAAAAAAATTTTTCGCCATTTTGTTTCAGACGCCATTTTGTATTTTACACTTTTTAATAGCTTACTGTATTGTGTATTGTGGTGATTAATGCGAACAAAGCCCTAACTACTGTATTTGACCTAAATATCCTCCACTTAATCCAGGTCATCATTTTGAATTTTTAGTTTTTGATATTAACTGTATTTTACTGGTCAATTCGTTTCATTTGATACCAATATTGGGGGGTGCAGGGAGAACATTTTAAAATACTAGCAATGATCCATATATAAATTTTGTTGTAGCAACCATCATGAATTTGTATTTATTTTTATGGTTATTATCTAAGTTTATTTATTTGGTACCAGTGTTGCCGTTTTGTGGTTTTTCTACTAAATTTGGTCGGAAGAATTTTAAATTTTAAGATTTGCTCCACTTCGATTTTGGTAGAATTAGGACATAATGATCAACTTATTTGAATTTCATACATATTTGTTATACTTATGTACATGTATAAATTATCATTAATTTAATGCTTTTGAAATAATACGTTCACTGCCACACAGTTCTGCAGCTGCAGAACGTAAGTTTTCGTCACTTACTCTTATAAAAAGTAAGCTTAGAAACAAACTGGAATTGATTACTATCAATAGCATTATGTTATGCAAGAAACTTGTAAATAATAATATCCCCCTCTACGTATGGTCAGCTAAACGGGACATGAAGAATTAAAGACACATTGTTATACAAACTAATACTTTTTATATATTTTTTCTGATCTCAATTGATATATTGATCTCAAATCATATGACTAAATTTTTTTTTTTATTTTTGTCAAATTTTATTTTTTTTTTAATTTTTACCAGAAAAACGTTTATTCAATAAACAATTAATAATAAAAAATAATATGTTTGGTACCCATACTGGCTCTCTCTCATTGTATAGGAACTGAAAAAAATCAATGTTCGTTCGTAAATTTTAGAAAAAAACACTTAAGAAATTCTATACTTATATCTTCAAACCGATTTGTCAATTTTTCTAAAAAAATAATATCTAAGACCAGGGCTTATAATCTCCTGTGTAATCCGGTGTATTTACAAATTATTTAGGAGCTTGAAAAATTTGATATGTAAATTGAATAAAATATATATTTTTCCAAATAATTTTTGCCTATAACTTTGCCGATTAGTGACCGCTTGGTCCAAAATTTTTCATGAATATTTCTATAAGCATATCATATCAACAAGTAGTCACAAACATCCCTGTAAATTATCTTGGGGTTGAAAAATAATAATTTTTGTGGTAAAGATATTGGGAAAACAGACGTGTTTATTTGCTCATATCTCAGAAAGTTGTAAAGCGATTGTGCTTGCCTTTAAAACCAATCTGCTTCCATATATTTCTGATATACTGATACCACACATGTATCTAGGATATGTCAGTGGGCTTCATAAAGCTGATTTCAACATACATAATGAATTACGCCAGTGGACATTGTTATAATGCGAATACCTCAACGTTCTGCAATGTTACTCAGGTTCTGCTAGACTAAAATAAAAAAATAGTATTTGTTTGCCTCGCCCTAGAAAATGCTCGTACCACAACAAAAAATTTCTATTATTCTAAGAACTAAAACGATTTAGCGATGTCCGTCTATTGAAAGCACGAAAAAGAGATATAAATTAGCTAAAAATATTTCTGATATAAAATATCAGAAATTCTTGGTATTGAAAATGGGTGAGATATATAGTCATTAGAAGGAAGATTGTGTTTTATGATACAAAAGAAAGTCTTGTAAATACGTCCATTTGGCATAAAAAGAGGAGACGAGTTATGAAATTTTTCAGATATATTTCTTGGGTAGAAAAAAAAATGTTTCTGTAAATTGTTTAGGGCCCTAATTAGATAGCTCTAGAACAAAATTTACGAGAATTTCCTAAGCTTAGTTTTTGCCTAGTTTTTAATTTTTTTTTATATTCTTGGTGGTGAATATATAAAATTAATTCTTACATTAAATTAAGAAACCGGAAGCTCGGTGCCTTTTCAGACAGACAGCTTGAGATTTATTTCAAACATTTTGAAAAAATCAATTGGGAATTTACAAAGCAAATTTTTTTAAATTTTTGAAACTTTTACAAAGTCAGAAACCTTCAAGTAACTTTCGTGTAATGGTCACAAATAAAGGATAACAATTTTCAAGTAATTATTTTATGTTTGAAATTTAGGCAGGTACTATTATCTCAAGATTAACGCTCGGCAACGCAAATTGTTGCTATTCCGTAGTAATCTATCACGCAACAGAAAAATCTGCGTTTTTTAACAGTGTTATCACGCAAATTAAGAAACGACAAACATGACGACGTCATTTACTCTGTTGTTGTATTAATTATAATTAATTCAAACGTTAACATCTACTGTCAAATTAATGGTATAATTCCTTAATGTTGCACGTAACGTGTTTGTACCCCATATACTTTATAATTCCTGTATGTGTGTTTATTCACTTATTCCGACTACTGTTCTGCCTAATTAATAACAAGTTGAGTTGTTTTTCTTTTGAGCAGTTTCCTTTTTCAAACATTCCTATTAATGTTTTTGTTTTAATTCTTAATTGGACTTCGTGATGTATTTCATTCATTTCTTGTTAAAATTTGTGTTTTATGTTTGTGACTTTTTTGTCAATTCTTATGCCACTACTGCAGATACAAGAATAATTGTCTAGATTATTGTTGTAGGTTATTGACATTTCATTGCAGAAGCACACAATCGTTTACAGTTAAAAATTTGTTAAATTATAATTGTAAACAAAGAATTAGAGGGGAAATTGCTTTAACATGGAGAAACGTATGCAGGAAGAATATATGGGGATTACAGAAATCCAAACATTTAAATTAACTTGTTTTATTACAACACTTTACAACAAAGCAAAGTCTCATGACTTTGTTTTTAATTAAAAAAAAGTAGACAAAATGCACACACACACACACACAATTAGAACTGCAAAAAAAGAACAAATTAATTTAACAGATTTGTGAGAAAAAGGTGTTGACACCTTTGAAAGCCAAATACTTACAAGTGCAAGCGATAATCTACATATTTGCCACATACAATAGCAACAACAACAACAACACCTTTGCTAAGAAATTGCGTCTATTGAAAAAAAAACTAGTAACAATCTGCAGTTAATGGCACCACTAAATAGCAAGTTGCACACACAGATGCAGACAAAAGATAAGCAGCAGCCGAGCGAACAGTTTCGGCCTACGTGGGATATGAATGTTAAGGAAACCAAACATACATACACAACATGTTGCAACAGGCCTAACGTACAACTATTTAACAAATAGAAATGTTTCAATGTTTTTCCTTTTTTTTAACAAAATCTACAAACAAATTAAAATTAAACTTTAAACTAAATGATGACTAACTGCTCAATTAAAATTGCAGCAATGGATGCCTTTAGTGAAAATGAAAATTTTATCGACCATTTTTATACCCTTCACCTGTGGTGTACAAGGGTATATATAGCTTTGTCATTCCGTTTGTAATTTCTACAATTTTCATTTCCGACCCCATAAAGTATATATTTTCTGAAAGCTTATGAATAGAGGAGTCGATTAAGCCCTGACCGTCTGTCCGTCTGTCCGTCTATCCGTCTGTCCGTCTGCCCGTCTGTCCGTGTGTTGGTTGAAATCAACTTTTAGAAGCAACTATATGTTCCTCAGATCTATATATGGTATCAATCTCTTGGAAATATCCAGGAATGAATCGCTATTGAAATTCAGCACAATCGACCCATAACTTTCTGAGATACGAGCAAAAAACCACGACCACCTCGTTTTTTTTCACAATTACAACAACAACATGCATACATACATACATGTAAAAAACATACCTAACAAAAAAAAATTACAAAAAAAAAAATATTAAAATTAAGAAAAAAATAATAAAAAAAACTACAAAAAAAAAATTTTAAAAAAATTAAAAAAAAAATTTAAAAAAATTTTTTAAAAATTTTTCTAAAAAAATTTTTTAAAAAAATTAAAAAAAAAATATAAAAAAAAATAATAAAATATAAATAATATATTAAATAAAATAAAATTTTTTTGGCTCAGCTGGGATTCGATGCCACATTTATTCTAACGTGTACGTATGCACGTATTTTATATGGGATGAATGGTGATACAAACAATTGTTATTGCATGACTACACGTTGTGAAGGGTATATAAGATTCGGCACGGCCGAATATAGCACTGTTACTTGTTTTTTTGTCTACTTTGTTTGTTATTCATAAATAATACTTTTTAATTTCATTGAATTTTTTCAGTGTAACTTTTAACAGTGTCAGCAAAATATAAGAAATAGACGGCGATAGAAGTAAAAAAAAAATATTTAAGCAATATGATATACACAGTTGAAAATATTCAAACATAAATTGGGATGTGTTTATGTGTGTGTGTGTTAATTTTTGCTAAATAATTTTGTATCCCCTTTTTTAACCCATTGCACGCACGGAGAATTTCAAAATTTTATAAAGCAAAAGTTTATGAAGAGGATAGATAGCAGAAGGACAAAGTTTATATATTCAGCCTTGTATTTCAAAAGTTATCAGCCGAAAAAAACTGTTATTGGTATACAAATGATATAAAATTTTTGTTTTTTTAATATCAAGCTCTTAAGAATAATTTTAAATTAGTCTTGCATACATATTTCTTAATATCATATTTGTTAAGTGTAAAATATATTCCAAACAGCTTTCTCAGTTAAACAAACAACGTCATCTACTGTTCCTTGAGTAATTTATAAACCATGTTGTTTTTGCAATTGAGGTTTGATAACTGAAGACAGGCGTTATGAAAATACTGCTGCAATTAGACCCGTTGTCTAAGTTGACAGTCTCAATTACTCATACTAAAAAAATAATTAACGAAACCACTTTAGTGAGAATATAATTGCGATGATTTAAAAGAATACAAAAATCGTAATGTTTTTTATCGACAATTTATTAATGGAGCTTAAGTATGAAAACATGATTGAAGAAAAACGTAGACTCTGGTAAATAATCGTTTGACCCCACGTCAAATACATTTGAAAAATTATTGTCAGCAACTACTAAATTGTACTGTATTCCTAAATTTTCCCTGGTATTCCAATACATTAACCTGGCAAAAAAAAGAACGGTTTATGTAGAAAATATATGAAGAACAAAAGCCTATTTAATCGCAGCCATTATCTTATAGCACAAAGCCGTTACATATTGAAAACAAAAAATGTAATGCATTTGATAGTTCTCTGAAATTTGGAAAGCTTTAAAGGTCTAGTAGCAGTATTGAAATTACCGTTATTTCTGAGAAAATAATTACGGACATCTAAGTAATTATTTCGCCAGTGCAACATGGTTTTGTGTAGGAAGGTCATCACCGCAATATCTACTGAACTGTATATTTGATTTCTGAAAAAAACAAAAACCAACTGTTGTTTTGTTAGCAGAGTTTCAAAAAGTGACGCCAAATCAATATCTCTTAAACCCCTGCATTTAATATTGCCGGATTACTGTTATGCTTAAATTATTATCACCTATACAAAATATGTTGTTTAAAATTGTGTAATCTTTTAAACAATTTTAAAATATATCTTTCAAAAATATTTATAAAGGGATCGTAGAACAAGGATTGTAATTTTATGGAAAATAGTTTGTAGGGATTACCAACGTACAATTAACAAATTGACTGAAGAGCAATTTGTTGCTGGGAAAGGGGGTCAGTAATAAGACAATGGGAGGGGATACCTGATCTTCTACTAATTAAATATGAACAACAAGGGATTTGTAAGGGGCGTTGCTACGCCCCTTACTGAATAATAATGCATTCTGAATTTTAATTGAATATCAAGTGCAAGAAGCTAATAACGAAATTGTATAATCATGAGAGCTCAATTTGTGTGTACAAAGTTTCAGAAAAATCGGTCCAGTGCAAGTTCCTCAATATTATAACTTTTTTATGGGCGTGGCCCCTCCCGCTTTTCTAATCACGAAATTATACAGTCATGACAGTTCAATATGTGTGCAGAGTTTCAGAAAAATCGGTCGAGTGCAAGTACCTAAAAATGATAACTAACTTTTTATGGGCGTGGCTCCGCCCACTTTTTGCCACCCATAAACATTTCCTGTAATGTGTACAACAACTTGCCAAGGTTTGAGTCCGATCGGACAGTTTCGGAGTCTATAGCTAACACACACAGAGTTTCACTATTAAATATATATATTTATAGGTGTGCAAAAATAGAGAGCTCCTTTTGATGAGCCCTTTGGATGAAACGTCTGGCCTCGTTGAACGTTGAAAAATTAATAATCCAACGAATAAACTTCATAAACTTGGCGCTTTCGACCAAAAGACTCGTTATTTCTAACTTGTTACAAATATAAAGAATATGACATTCAGAGATGGGAATATTGATCATAATTTATACAAATTCAAATATTTAAATGATATACAATAATGCAAAAAAAATAAAAAAATACATACAAATTGGATTAAAGTTCAAGAGTACAAAAGTATTAACACCGCCTTTAACAAATGCCATTTTTGAAAATTTCTACAAAAACTTTGTAAAAAATATAAATATAGTTATGAAACAACACTAATTTGTTCAAGTGTAATGGACAAATACATAATCATTACCTTCCTAATGGCACTCTATACACGCAGAGAAAAATTATTGTTGCATCATGGTAATATGCAATATTCTTCCAATACATTTAAAATTTATAAAACTTTCAAATAAACTTAAAAATTTATTATTATTATACATAGTAGATAGTAATTACTTTTTAATATTTATAACTTAAAATTTCAAGCGAATTGTATAAAAAATGTGGTTCCTTAGTATTTTAGCAATTCCCCATTCATGATTGTACGCTGAGAAGTAAAAATATGTTTGTACGCCAGCCAATATGTTCGTAAAGTTGTAGTAAAATGTCTTTGTTGGCTAATGTGCTCATTCGTATGGACATTTGCTAAATACATGAAAAGGGAACTGTAAACAAAAGTTAATGTTGTTGTAAAGCTACTGATCTCTCGTATATGTACTCGTATGTAGCCACAACAATACTACAGAAAATATCACCAAATATATAAATACAATTAAACAGCAACATCGTCTAAAACTAAATGCAACCGAATTTTATAAGCCACAAACAAAAAGTTTTGCTCTTGCCATTGCCAAAACACCATCAATACAATGCAACGTAGTGTTGGCAAATTCTACTCTTTCTTATTGTTTAATACCTTTTATTTTGAGTACTCGGTACTAATCAATATATTAATGAATTTTTTAAATTTGGAAGCAAAGTATATTTTGTTGTTGCTTAGATAATAGCAGGGGGTTATTAAGTATTCGACTCGAAAAATAAAACATTTTGAAATAAGCTTCTGATCTGAAAGTAAATTTGTATTATTTAATTCGTTCGAACGTACATAGAGCTGTATTTGCATTAAAAATGGTTAACTCTTCTCAACACTACTTTTTTAATGTAAAAGTTGGCAGCATTAATTAATTCTTCGAGATTCGCAGCAAAGATTTAAAATGAACCAGCTAGATTAGCTCTCAAAATGGTATATGGCGAATCTTGTAGATTTAAACAATATTCGGTCGCGAACCTTGAATAGGAGTGCGAACCTCGAATTTTGCTGTCCGAGTGAACATGCTATTACACAAGTAATGCACCTGTAGGGTTACATTTTTTATCATTTAGTGTTATATTTAATCATTTTGTTTTAACTACACACCTTGAAATATCGCATATTCTTTAAAGTATTTAGTACCCAAAAAAATGCAATTACTTGATACACGGTACCCAATTGCTCGATTCTTTGCCAGCACTAATACAATGCAGTCAGTCGATTCGAATACTTGAGTGTGTGTATTGTTTTAAACAATTAATGTCACGATCTAGTCTAAATTAAAATATTTTGCATTAGAAAATAGCAAATAAAATGTTGGCAATTAAGTTAATTTGTAATTGCTTAATACTTGTTGGTGGTTTTTTTTACTTTCGTATATTTTATTATTTTTGGTTGGTTGTGTTGTTCTTCGTAAAGTTTGTTGGAGTCTCATCGCCATTGTCGATGTCGCCGTGCCACCGATTTTGTATTTATTTTTGGTAATTCATGCAACCACTAACAGTAGCTCCATTAATGCAACCATATAAAAAAGTATTAACTTGTACAATCTATTCGACATACAAACACATTTACACACCCATACACTTTTTATACTGATCCAAAGACGATCATCGATCGTCGTTAAGGTGTGTGTGTGAGCGTGTGTTTTTTGTAGTTGGAAATATTTTGTCTTCTTATACCAGCCATAAAATGTGTGTGAGTAAATAGTTTATGCCCATTTCGGGCCCAAAAATACTTGTAGAGAAAAACTATCGAAAAACTTTGTAAATGTTTTATAATTTGCAACAAATAAGGAATGTTAAATGTTGTTTTATTTTGTTTCATTTGGTTTGGTTTGGCTTTGTTGTTTAATGTTTTTGGTCAACTATTTTGGCATCGTTTTCAAATAATTTTAAAATTTTTTATGACAAATTTACGAAATTTAATTAGAAAAATAATAATAATAAAAACAAATGTATTTGTTATTTATTAATATTGATCTTATTGGGTAAGAGAAAAAGTCAGTGGCGTTTTAATACTTTTGTTTAAAAAATGTAATTAGAATTAAGAAATTTAAGGAAAATTTATTTGTAATCGCCCTGTTTACAAGGAATTGTGTATGAATTTAAATTTTTGATATTAATAAAAATTTTAAAACAATAAATGCTTTGATTCCCAAATTCGAATTTCATTTAATTTTAACATAATAAGGAGAGTATCGAAAAAAATTTGTAGTTGCATTAAGTTAAATAAAACTCAAATCGTGCAATAAATAATTTTTCTTTTTATCACGTTAGCTTTTATATATATGTCAGATACTATTGTTTTAAAACTCATTAATTTTCAATTGTTATTACGATTAAAATGGCCTGCGAAAAAAAAGTACGTTAAAATAAAATTAAAACTTTTTAAAAAATCCGTCATGGGTTTAAGAAAAAATAGCAAAAAATTTGAAAGTTGACTCTCGAACTGTTTCAAATGACATTAAACGGTATAAGGAAGTCCTGAGCATTGAAAGTAAACCTGGATCAGGAAATAAAAAAGGCCCAAGGGATATTGGTGTTTCGAAGAGCACCTAACACTTCTATCAGAAAAGCAGCGTGTACGGTGAAATGCTCTAATAGTTTTGTCCAAAAGGCCAAAGCTTATGCTGGGCTTAAGACGTACAAAGTTCAGAAAGTTGAAGATCGTAATTCGGTAAAGAACTTAGAAACAAAAAAACGAGCAAAAATTGAAGGCAGATTTTATAAAATGTGATGGATGACGAAACATACGTACTGGCAGACTTTTCTCGCCAAGATTTTATGCTGCTGATGAAAGAGGTTGTGTTCAGGAAGAGTTCCTAACAAAAAAACAAACAAAATTCCCTAAGAAATTTCTCGTGTGGCAAGCTATTTCCAGTTGTGGCAAACGAAGCCAAGCATTTGTGACATCAGGCACGATAAACACAGAAATTCATATCACGGAGTGCATACAAAAACGACTTTTACCTTTTTTGAGATAGCACCGAGTGCCTACATATTATTGGCCTGATTTGGCATCATGTCACTATGGAAAAAAGGCACTTAAGTGGTAAGAATAAGGTCATTTTTGTACCACGAGAGTCAAATCCACTCAACTATCCAGAACTTAGGCCTTTGAAAAGGCACTGGGCTCTAGTAAAAAAGGAATTTAAGAACACAGGAAAGGTGTTCCAGAAAATGACCGATTTTAAGTGTACATGGACCACCTCCTCCAAAAAGATAACAAAAGCAACTGTTAAATCTTTTATGGAAGGACTTTCGAAAAAAGTCGATAATTTTATATATACGAAATAATAAATTAATATTTCAATGTTAAATAAATTTGTACAATACGTCAATAAATTTACGTATTTTAAAGAGTTTCTATATTATACAATTTGAGTTTTATTTAACTTAATGCAACTACAAATTTTTTTCGATTCACTCCTTATGTTATAATTACAAACTAATATTAGTTTGAATTTTTTTATTTTAAATTTAATATAAATCATTTATTCTGGCTTATTTTCTTATTATTAAACTTCCTAAAACATTTTTAAATTAAATTGAAGAATATTGAAAAATTATTCCGATAATACCCAAGTGGAATGCGTTTTCGAAACCAGCTGCGATATCATTATCAGCGCACTCTTTATCCGTATACTCATATGTAATTTGAACAACTGTTTATGTTACAATTAAATGAAATTAGGAAATGGGAAGTACAGCATTTACAAATTTTATTTCTTCATGTTCGTATTCTCTCATATTCTTAATACATAAATAAATGTTATGCTTCCCATTTTCTAATTTCATTAAATTGTAACATAAACAGTAGTTTCAAATTACACATGCAAATATAAACAAATAAATAGTGCTAATAATGATGTCGTATAATATTAATGAAAGTGAACTTGAGCCATAATAATTGATTTACTATATACACACGCATTAGAATACACTAGAATTTCGAAAAAATACTATGGCTGTAGTTCTTTCTTGTCTTTACAAAATAAATGTGTAGTCAGGCAGTAGGGTTGCCATCCGTCCTCCTTTCCCCGGACACCGTCCTCTTTTTTAGGGTATCCGGGGCAGTCCTACTTCTTTTTTAGCAAATGTCCGGTATTGTCCGGCTTTTTGCACCTTCTCTGAAGGTTTTTTCTTACATTTAAACTTTAAATCACAGGTCACAAAATGTATAAAAAAAAGATTTAGGTTCTCGTACAATTAGTTTTGAAAAAGTACAATTTTAAAACCTCTCTTTGTACAAAATTAGTTTTATTATCCCTAATTGTCGCTATTTATCGAAGTGGCCTATTTAAACGTGTCTTTTATTTTAAAAAAGTTCGGCCAAGGGGTCTGCTTGTCAGCTGTGTGTTTTTCATAAAGTTCGTTTTCCAGATATAGAAGAAATTCTTGATCAAAAAATATAGTAAGGGTATATAATATTGATATGGATTGCCTAGAATTTTACAAATACATATTTGAAGAGATGCGATGGTAAAATATTGGCTCAAATTGGAAGTATTGAAAAATATGCGTAAAATTTTTAAAAGTGTACATTCCCGATAATGAATGCAATGAATTTTTGCTGTTTTTTTTTTTGGTTTTCTGTTTTTATTTTCAACCATTAAATCAGAATGATATGTTAAGTTTTTATTTCTGCAAATAAAGTTTTTTCGTAAAAATAAATGAGCAAATATCCTACTATTTTTATGCTGGCGTCCTCTTTTTTTAAAATAGAAATGGCAACCCTAGGCAGAAGTATGAATGATTTCGAGGTTGTCGCAAACATCTCTAACCTATTTTATATTGAATATTATTTGTATTTAACTTGAAAAAGTTATTGTTTTATAATCTAAAACAACTTCTTGAAATTTTAATAATATTGTTCAATTGTTATTCAAAATAACAAATATGTATTTATAAACTAAATAATAATTGACTACTTAAACTCAAAAGGTATGAAACATACTTAGCTTAAATCAAAATTGTATGAATCGAAAATAAATTGTTCAGTTGACAGAGGAACCACTATTTAACCCTAACCATACTGATAAAATTTATATACGTAGGCTCCTGAGAAGGGTACCCGGGTACCCAAATGAATTTATTATTCCGTTATTTCAATCTATGTCATATAGTTTAAACGCGTTACATTTTAAAACATGTAATCTCTCATATTTGTTATCCCCTATTGTTATCGTCGCTATTCTCACGAATTCAGTTATGTGTTTTTTAAACTAATTTTTCATAAGAGCACAAAAAGCATTTCATTTTATTACTTTATAGTATTAAACTTACACATATCGACTTTTGTTTATTTCTGAATCAATCAAATTGTCCTTAAACGGTTTGGTGGATAGATGTATGACCAACAAAGGTTCGAAATAGTGCAATAAAAAAAATTGCAAAAATTGTCACATAACCGATAAGGTCATAGCAGCGACGATATGTTAAATACAAAATAAGGGAAAGCACATCATCGAAGTCTTTAATATTTTACATATTTTTATCAGAAAATATAAAAATAAAGTCATGAGACACAGCAACAAAAAAGGCAACAAAATAGCATTAGAAAAATTAAAAAATAACTTGTTTTTAATGGAATTTTATTGGTAATGGTTGTAAATGGTGGCAGCGCTAATCCTCTTTCCACTCTTTGGGAAAATTATAGACACCCTTTATACAAAGCGCCATTAAGACGCCACAGATTTCAACAAATAATATGCGTAATAATCTTTGACAATGTATTTACAAGATCGTCACCTGCTCAAACAGACAAAGTTGCTGATATTCCAAATATTTGGAATATGCCCACGCAGATTCTACGCTTAAACTATTTTCCAGATGAAAATCTAAAAGTATTTATTTGATATATTCCCTCAAAACCAGCAAAATACGGGATTAAAAAATTTATGGTTATGTAACACTTTTAGTGCTATTCTTTGAATGGAAATATTTACACAGACAAGCAGGTCAGTATCAGGTAAGCGTAGGAGAAAACATCGTTATAAATCTGGTTGATTTTTACAAACAATCTGAAATAAATGTATGCTTTCAACAAACTATTGAACTATGTTGTCAGTTGTGACCAAGAAGATGAAGAGTGTTTTCTTTTTTTCAACAATGCATTATACTCGAGGGGAGTCAGATTTTAACAGAAAAGGGGAAATTAATGACTTCTACAACAAAGCAAAAGCCAGATTTAATGTTAAAATGAAAATACTAGCATTTTTACTCTTTTCATATAAAATTTAAATAGATATTTAAAAATATAAATTGATTTTACTGCTAAAAAAATTTAATCATTTTTGCGATAAAAAAAACATACCTTCAAATTACCAATTTTAAAGGTTTTAAAATTTGTTCCCTTAGTTTTTATGTGACTTCCCACAGACACACACTCTTACCTTTTGAAGCAATTCTCATACAAGTACGACGTCTATACACGTCATGCGTATATGGGAAACCCCGAATTTAAAAAATATGACTGTTTTTTAACGACTTTTATTAGTTGCAGGTTTTGGTGTTTTTTTTTTTTTTTTGTCTAAATCACTGTTTACACATATATGATAGTATGTAAAAGACATTAATACATACTATAAACAAGGTTGTTATTGGAAATGTTGACTCGTAAAGGTTCTATGAGCTAAACATTTTATGATGTGTATATACGTCGTGTCCCTGGAGAAAACTTTCTTTTGACGTCTATAGACGTCAGTGTCCGCAAAAGGGTTAATGGTACCCGGGCACCCTAAACAGGAGGGATATGACTACTTGACTTTGTGTGGCTCCAGAGCCAACCCAAATAAACTAAGAGTAATTTGGATGGGAAAAACTATATAAAATGTTTATTTAAAAGAACTTGCGAAAGCTCAAATTTGTATTTAATTTTGTTTAAGTAAAATTCAATTTCAAAGTACGATCGGGTACCAGAGTACCCGTTTCAGGAGCGTAAGGTTTAACTAAAAACGAATAAACTCCATACAAATATCTTGTTTTTTTTTTAATTAAAATTGAGCAAACTAATATGCTCGTTTAATAAACAATAATTTACTTGAAAATGTTGTAAATCTCTTGATTCATAAATATTTTCGGTCACACACGTTACATTTTAACAAATTCAGCTCTAAAATTTTGTATTCCAAAAAGTTGTGTTTTGCATAATTTAAAGCTTGTGTTTCTTATTACCTTGTACGATTTGTTCTCGTTTTATGGTGGTTGTCAAATTAATGCAAATTATTTTGAATTTAAATTATTTGATTTTCAAACAAACAAATATTCGCTCGTTATATTTTTTTATTAATCGATTATAAACGATAGTTATTTTATGCTAATAAGTTAACTATTTTAGTTAAGTTCGACAATTCAAATATGTTTTTTTGTTAATGTTTAAGTTCAAGTCAAGTTGTCTTATTCTTTACGCTCCACTTAACCAACACCATAGACGGCATCACTAACTCCGTCAGCGTCTCCGTCATCATCATTTGTTAAACACAATAAAAATGTTCACTAATTAATTTTGATTACAATTTGCATGCAAATAAATACTTTTACAACAATAAATTTAAATCGCATTAAAAATTAACAAAAAAAAATAAATAAATAAAATATATGAGAACAACAACAACTTCTATTGAAAATATTTTTATATCGTTTTTTTTTATTTCTTTTATAAACGAGTATTGTTTTGATTTGTTTTCAGTTTATGTGTGTTTGTGTTTTCTAAGCTGTTGGATTTTTTTACTTAATTATAGTTTTTTTTAAATTTTTTGTTGTGAGTTTTTTTTTTTATTGGCGGAGACAAATTTGTTAGGCGTGATTAATTTGCTTGTAATAAAAATGCAAAATATTTTAAAAAAGATTTGTGATAACAAAAACAAACAAAAAACAATTAGCGAAAGGTGTGTATTATTAATGATGAAGTAGTAGTTAAAAATTTATATTGATTTATTATGATGAAAACAACTTTAAATTTGCGAAAGCTTAAAGTTATCAAGAACTAGAACTTTGCTTGAAGCAAGCCAGCTAACGACAAAAAAAAACCTTGTGGATCAAGTTACTACCATACGAATATGTCTTGGACAGTCTTTAGAGTGGAGATAACCCTTATGTCTGGTATTTATGGACTTATAGACAGAAAATGCATCCGACAATGTTATTTAGAAGGCATTAGGATTGTAAAGAAAATTTCCAAAATAAGATTTGCTTTTCAAGTTTATATCGTTGATCTACTTACAAAATACTCAATAGGCAGGGCTTCTGTTCCATACACTCAACGCTATGCTCGAATAAAAACAAAAGCTGGATCACTTACAAAACTAGCGGACAATGTACCACAAGCAGCCATCGAAAATATATCAAAGAGTAACAGGATAGAGGAATTCTTTTCACACCTGTAGGCAGCTAGACTGCCAAGGAAAAAAAATCTTATTGTGATTAAAACTGTAAATCCGTCTCCTGCCTTATTTAGGGCAAATGGAATGTATGTGATATTTCCCGCATTATTACAGTGGGACAGAAACACTCCATTTGTTGGGAAGAAGTAATATTTGTCACTTCTCTTTCGATAGTTTATATTTTGGTGGATAGACCATTAATAAGATGCCAGCACGCGTACAGGAGTGAGCTTGCGGAAGGAGAAATTTTCAATGCGATGCGCTCTGTCCATATTTATGGATATAGAGGCGCTCATCATAATAATTCTTTTGACACTTTTGTTAAACGAGAGTTAGGTTTAATTGTGATAAAATGGTTCATCATCATGCCGAAATGTATGACAGGAATGGATGCAGCAAGATTCGGGAAAAGGTAATCAAAAGTTATACGTAGGTAAAGATTTTAGCATCTTTGTTGTGGTCATAACCGTAAACGGTCCCCTCGCACCCTGGAGGTAAAGTTTATGCACACAACAAGGTATGCAGATGAAATTTGTGATATAAAACATGCGCTTAGATTAACCGAGGCATGGTGTTATGCACAGGAACTTACCATTAATGCTGGAAAATCAGATGCTATGGCCTGGTGAAGGAGGGGGTATAGTGGATCAATTTAAAATAAGCATTTCCAGGAAGGTAAAATATCTGGAATAACTATGCATTCACAAATAACTGGAGTTATCGTGTTGAAATAAGATTAGAAAAGGGAAAAAGAATTAGTGGAAACGGGTTCGCGGTCTAAAGCTATATTAGGATTGCTCCTACTGGTCTTATTCATAAGTGAAACGGCTGCAAGATCAGCAAATCGAATGCAAAGCGATAGCACATTACTTTCAGTTGAATATAGGCAAAGGAAAATTTTGTATGTCATCCAAAAAGAGTTTAGAGAGACTCAGGTGACGTTGGACCGCTTAAGTCAAGTGAAAGTGGTCGCTAATAGCATATGTATCCGTACACAATGACCTGCATCGGTATCTTTACTAAGGGGTGTACTTTATGAATGGAAGGTCAGGTGCTAGTATATGCTCATTTGAGTGAGACATATTCTCTATCTTCAGTCTGAGAGAGTACGCATCCGTATAACAGGCAGAAATGCTTGGTTGCTGCACACTTTTGAACATCTGCTTAAGTATCGGGTACAAAGGACGACAACTTTTTTTGTACTTGGTAGCCAATCGGTGGCGGAAAGATGTGAAATTCTCTTTAGTTGTTAAGTATATTCTAAAACTCAATTGGTGTCCCTATACAAATAAGGTAACGCTGATGTGTGTTAAGGGACACGTGGTCGTGACTGGAATGAAGCAGACGACAAACTTGTAACTTTCCTGATTGATGCGGGGAAAACTCTTTCAAAGGGTCAACTCTATAAACCTGCAAAATTGGTAGAGGGAGCCATTTGTAGACAGGCTCATAGATCCTTGTGGCAGAGTTGCAACGGTAACGGTAGCACATATAGATTGAGAAATGTCACCAACAATGAAAATCTGCAAGGAAATTTTACAAATAGCAAGTAACAGATCCCCATAAAATATATTTGTAATCTCTTTTATTTAGTTGTTTTCATTCTATTTAATTTTTTTAGATAATTTCACTTATGAAAAAGGGGTGAAGTAAAACACCTTGTTGGGTAGGGAATTCAGTCACTAATAGCGAGAAAATCTCTCCAATTGTTGAACATTTGATAACCTTATTCAGGTTATAAAAGAGCGATTTTAAAGTTTAAGTATTTCGATCAATTCTTTTTTTGTTCGTTTGTTAAGACATTGATTCATTTTTGCTCGTTAGAAAAACCATTCCCTAATTATTTCTAATTGGATTTCGCATTACATAAATTCTACTAACACAGACCTAAAATACATCATTTATAGTAATAAAATAATTTATAGTATTATTTCGACTACAATTTCATATTAATAAATTTTAGTGGTTCTTCAATCTTTGATTTCTGAATGGTAGGAAACAAACCACAACTTACTATAAAAAGTGATGCCTTACACTTTAATGAAGCTGTTTCAATTCATATTATGTCATAAGTATGTTTTATAGAAGAGCAAAATAAAAAATATTCCCATATTCCCACATGTCTGAAAGTACTGAATCTTGACATTTAAAATTATGATCAACAGCCAAATGATATAATTTGTCTTTAAAACACAACCTTAAAAACTAATTGAATTAACAAAAAACTAATAATAAAATCAAAGATAAAATAAAAAAAAAATAAACTTACCGAGCAGCGAATAAAAAACACATGTCAAGTTCCTGGGAACTGAAACTGATTCTAAAAATAAAAAAATAAAAAATAACAAACAATATTAAGAAATAAACATTAATATTGTGACAAATATCTTAATCGAATCATAATTTGTAGACATTTTGGTGAACACGAAAACCCACAGACAATATTAATTATCAAACAAATAAGAAGCAACAGTGGGAAAAACAACCACAACCAATAAAAATAAAGATTATTAATAATAAATAAAGTTATCAAATCCCGATAATCTGGAGTTTGGAACAACAAAAATGAAATTGAACAAAAAGGAGCCAAGAAATTTGAAATAAAATAACAGAAGTTTAAGCATGAGAAATATTTGAAAACATTAAAGCTGACAAATTAATTACGATAAATGATTAAGATGATCATAATGACAGTATTAAAGATGAGGATTTGAATTTAAATACATTAAAAAAAAGAACATATTTGGATATACTAGTGTTTAAATTCGAAATGGTAAAAGAGTATGTGAAATTTAACATTTAGCTTAAAATTATATTGAAATTATACTTGTAGACCCCATGGAAGTTGTATATAAGCAATACGTGAGAATGTCTAAAAAACAATTATTTTGTTGGTGTCCTTGAAGGTTAAGCGAAATGATTTAGATGGATGCAGTTTTCTCGAGTACCATTTGTTCACCAAAAAGGAGTGCCAAATCGTTTGTTTTAATTTTTTTATTATTGTGTGGTTGCTGCAAAGTTATTATCCCATTTGGCCGCACTGCACCTTATTAAGTACAACAATATTTGGTGTATTCACTAGAAGTCCTGGGAATCGATTTTTCATAATTTTTCAAAATTTTTAAAATTAATGAAAAACATTTGGGGGATTTAAACGGTATGCTATCAAGTCATATTGTAATAATATGCTAATATCTTCAAAGAAATTACTTCTAAAATTTGAAGACTTTTTGCTCTATGTTTATTGTTTTGTCATAACTTTTAAATAGAAATCTGAGCCGATCGGCTGAAACTCTTTATTCAAGCCGGCGTTAGTATGCCTTAATATTTTTTATAGTTTTAAAACATCACACCTAATTACATTTTTACAACTTTTAAATAATCAAAAAAATTAAAATCCAGGTTTTTAAAAATATGTATGTCTGTTTTGGACTTGTATTAAATCCATTATACTTATACACAAATTCTTTCGGTCGAACCTGAACCATCTGATTAAATCGATTATTGTAAAATCTTCTTAAGACGCTTTGCTGCCACTTATCAGATTATGGGACCCCAAGGTGGACGCTTCTACGTTTAGTAAGCAAACTGGCAATGTTTATTAAAATCATGTCATTAGCTTACTCTTCCTTGTCTTCATCACCCACAAAAAGGTTCATTCACATTTAAACAGATGCAATTATGTTTATACCTACTTGAGCCTGCCGTTACAATTACAATAATTTTCCCTGACTCAAATTTAAATTGGCACACTAAATTATAAGGGGTTGATCACGTCAGATATATATTTTTTCTGCTATTATAATTAAACATATGACTTTATGACAACCATTTTAACCCCCAATTGTATTGCTAATTGAAAAATTTGTAAAACCTGACAAAATCTATAAAAATTATGACGTTGTCAGTATGACCCTTAAGATACCTTGTAAATTAACCAACAGTAGAGAAATTTAAAAAGAAATATTCGAAATTGTTGTTGGCTTTTAGCTGATAAATGACATATATTACAATTGCTAGCATTTAACCCGCTAATTCGATAGCGCAGTTCTTACTATTTATTGAATACTCAAGATCTATTCATAATTATTAAATATTTTGGTTTCAATTTATGAAAATTTGTATCTCTGAATTTACTTAGAAAAATAAAAAGTAGATTAAGGATATATCGGATATATATTTTCTAACTAAAAGCAAGATCAATGCTACTGAGTTTTAAAAATAAAGATTCAAAATTTGCAAAAATTACCCTAAAAATAATAAAAGAAACATTTTTCCTTCACTAAAACTTCCACTTGATTTATTATTACCTTTTTTCAGAATACTATGTATACAAAATAAAAACAAAATTGAGAAAAAGTAATTTTGGTCGTCCATAATATTTGGAGTTAGACCTCGGATCAAAAAAACACTAATTTTAAGAATCCATGTTTACAAACGTAACAATACAAAGAGTACAATAAAAATGCGAAAAGGCTTTTTTTGTGTCTTCAATATCATTTTAATTCTAAACTTGAAACAATAATCCTTTATTTCACAATTTTAACTCTATAAACGTAGAAAATACAAAAAGTCCCAATAAAATTCAAAAAAGTACCTTTTTGGTCACCCATAACATTTTTAGTCTCATCTGGAATCAAAAGTTCATGATTGTACAATCCTACCATCATAACTGTAGAAAATACAAAAAAGTACCATAAAAATTCAAAAAAGTACCTTTTTGGTCGCCCGAAACATTTTTAGTCTTACCTGAAATCAATAGTCCTTGATTGTGCAATCCTACCTTCATAACGTAGAAAATACCAAAAGTACCACAAAAATTCAAAAAAGTACCTTTTTGGTCGCCCATAACATTTTCAGACTCACCTTGTATCAATAGTCACTAATTTCAAAATTCTAGCTTAGCAAACGTTTTTTGTCCCCAAAAAAGTTTCCAAAAGTTTCACCTAAATAGTTGTCCATATTCTATTAGGAAATAATAATTGTCAAATTTTGTCCCATTGAATAATATAAGAAAAGTTTCTTTTAAAAAAAGTACCAAAAAAAGGGACAAATTTTACCCCTTATACATGTGAATTTGAAAAAAGTGCCGAATTCGTATTAATATTTTTTCGCAGATTACTTAAAACAGTTTAAACCTTTTTCCTAGCTTTATGTGTTTGGAAGTTACATAGGGCACTAAAAAAGTACCAAATTACAGTTTTTAAACGTTTTTCCCCCTTAGGGGTTGAAAATTCAAAAAAAGGCCAGACACCTGTCAGCTTGTTTTTTGTGCAAATTACAATACTTTCTCAATTTAATTTGCATCATGTTTAGTTTAGCAGATATAAGATGACCAATTTTACCCGTTTTTACCCTTTTTTACCCCCTTAAGGTACGATATTCCAAAAATCCCTTCTTATTGGAGCTATACATCGAAAGAGGAACTGATTGTCCAAATTTCATGTCTCTAGCTCTTTTCGTTTGGGCTGTGCGATGATGAATCAGTCAGTCAGTCACGTTACTCTTTTATATATATAGATAAGATGTATGTATAACTTAAAACTGCGGGGCCACAGATAGACTATCGTTTCAACTCGAGTTTTATCTTTAATAACTTATATGTTCTTTTAAAGGGTACATATTTGCCTCTTATTCTCATTAGTCATTACATCGAGGCATGTTCATACAGGTATATGCAACTGCGATTTGCTGCAAGAAAGCGAATTCATACAAGTGAAATTATCAGCCGAGCTGATGGTTACGCATTGTTTCAAAATTTGTTGAACTCGCTTTGATTTCATTTATTAAAGTAGAGATATAAAATGAGATTTTGGTTTAAGTATTAAGAAATTAACTTAAATGTACTGTTTCGATAATAAAAGTATCAAATATATGTATATTTGTTGTTTTTGTACAATTTATAATGTGTTTCACAAATTTTTCCGTAAAACTTTATTAAATTAAATATATGGCATTAAGTTTTCCATCCCTGTTATACGAATTAGCTATGACACAAAAATATCACCTAAAAAGTTGCCCTTTTGTACGTATCAATTCACCGTTGCATATACCTGTATGAGTATGACTTGGCTGCGTATATGTTTTCTGTCAAGGCGAGTTCATATACCAGAGATGGAAAATTGCTTATAATCATTTTATATTAATAATAATAATACTATTTCGCAAAAAAAGGATATCTATTTCTAAAATTTACGATAAAGAAAGTCAAAATGATAAATATAAATTAATAAAGTTATAACGATTTAAAAATATAAATAAAAAAATTTTGTTAATACCGAAAACAAAAGTCTTACTTCCCATCCCAGCAGAAACAAATAAAATTGAGACAAATATGATATATTTTACTTCAGTAATTTAAATGAATTGAAAATGGAAGAGATAGTTTATGTCAGTCAGAATTGGAAGGAAGACAAAAATTGTCCAGGCCAGCCAAAAATGTTTCAAGACCAAGATTACTGTCAAACACAAAAACTGGCAGCAGCTTTCTTTAAAAAAAAACAGAAAAATTGGGTCTCATACAAATTTAAACCTAGAGACTTTGAAAGACGATTTTTGTATGTATGTTCGAAACGCCGCTTGAACACTATAATAGAATATCATTTTGGCATTTTGCGAATCAATACTTGCGACTGGATTCATTACGATAATCTGAAGAAAGGATCTTTTTATTTTGCTTCTTAATTATATTTATTTACGTTTAGAAAAGTTACTGCAATTTTTTTTTGCATACGGTTCCTTTACGTGATTAAAGAATAGCTGTTTGTGTTTACCGTGTAACTATTATTTGAATTTACCGGATTTGGGTTATAAAATGACATTTAATAGAAGTTGTAAGCAACAAAACTTTGAAAATTAATCAAATTTATCACCAACAATTTTGCAAATTTCGTACTACTAATCTAAAATTTAAAGAACGAATATGCGAATGCAATAATCCAGAAAGGCCATCCTGCAAATATTGTAAATGCATGATAAACAATAAAATTTTGATGTATAATGCTCACACAAAAACAAAAAACATCTTGACGTAATTTGAAGCATAGTTGACACAAATTTTTGGCCTTTCAAACCAATTGATATGAAAACTTAGCAACAGGAGTCTGTTTTTAGCAGTAAATTTAAGTTCAATTTCTACACTAAATCATCTGTCAGAAGTCTTCAAAAATCGATTTTATTGTCCCTGATAAAAACTACATAAAACCAAACGCAATGAATATTGAATTAGGTTTAAAAATTAACTCTAAAAATCAAGTTCATAATCATATTTCAAGTTCTTGTATTTTTGTTTACTGGGTAACTCGCTCTACCCTACAACGGATATATATGAATTAAGATTAACTGAAATTTTTAATTTCAGCCTAAAGTCAGTATTAATTAAAGTTTTCTTTTCAACAACTTTTCTTTGTTTATGAAGTGATTTTTAATTTTCAAATAATTTTAAGGAATACTTTTTTAATAATCCACAGTCAATTGCTGTCATAATTTTCTAAACGAATATAAAAAAATCTACGGACTTTTAACTCAAAACTGATAGTATTTAATAAAATCTCCGTTGAAATTTTTAGCCACTTTTTACCCTTTTTGGGGTCACCAAGAACTGGCAACACTGATGAAAATTTATTGTACAAAGCCAAGGCATAGACATCAGGTAGTCTTGATTCGTCAGCTGATTATTTTTTTCTTCACTTATTTTAAGTCTCAGCTGTCAAAGTCCATAGATAAAAAAGTATTTTCTCTCCTCTCTCATTTATTTCAACTGTCAAACTTCATATATCTATATATATAAAAGTGAAACTCCGTGTCTGTGTGTGCGTTAGCTATAGACTCCGAAACTGTAAAACCGATCGGACTCAAACTTTGGCTAGTTGTTGTACACATTCCAGGGAGTGGTTGTGGGTGGTAAAAAGTGGGCGGGCTACGCCCATAAAAAATTAGTTATCATTTTTAGCTACTTGCACTTGACCGATGTTTCTGAAACTTTGCACACATATTGAGCTGTCATGACGTTATTATTTCGTGATTAGAAAAGTGGGCAGGGACACGCCCATAAAAAAAGTTATAATTTTGAGGTACTTGCACTGGACTGATTTTTCTGAAACTTTGCGGCGGGGCCACGCCCATAAAAAAGTTATAATTTTGAGGTACTTGCACTAGACCGATTTTTCTGAAACTTTTCACACATACTGAACTGACATGTCTATATAATTTTAAAATTAAAAAAAGTGAGCAGGGCCACGCCCATAAAAAAAAGTTATAATTTTTAGGTACTTGCACTTGACCGATGTTTCTGAAACTTTGCACACATATTGAGCTGTCATGCCTTTACAATTTCGTGATTAGAAAAGTGGGCAGTACCACGCCCATAAAAAAGTTATAATTTTTAGCTTTTTGCACTTGATATTCAAGCTCAATTCAGAACGCATTTTTATTCATTATGTGACGTAGCAACGCGCGCCGGGCATTTCTAGTAAAAAACGTAAACAAAACAATTCTCTCCGAACTGCAATTACCTGATGAATTAATATGTCTTGGTACAAAGCATTCAAATATATAGGGCTGGTGGTCTAGAGTTTATTATAAAATTTCAAATTTAGTTTTATTATGATTTTAATTTTGTAATTTTCTTTTTGTAAAATATTCCTTTAAAAACGCTTGTGTGTCTGATTTTTCTATAAATGATCAGGGGACGATGTTTACGACTTTTTGGGCAATCAAATAAATTTGTTCTGTTTGTTTCTTTTTCGTCAATTAATTCTGTCAGTTGTATGTTTTCTTTTTATTTTGTATTTTTTGTTATTTAATGAAAATTACATAAATATGCAAATGAGTATGATGTTCTTTTTTTTATCAAGTGATTTCGGAAGCAAAAGTAATTAATACTTGGAAATAAATTTACATGTTGTAGAGACTAAAAAAATAAATATTAACGATACAAAAAATTGTAACAGAAAAGCTACAACATTTAAATGATTACATGAAGTATCAACAGGACAAACGACAACGTTGACCGAGTTAAGAAAATAATTCGCAAAGAGCAAAAAAACAAACAATTTCAATCGAATGAAATTTCATTTCCTTTGAATGACGTTATTGGCGCTGAAATCGTTCCGAAATAAATAACCCTTTAAAAGACTTGTGGGACCTTCGTGTGGTGTTTTGAAAGTTTAAATTACATTGTGGCTTGTGGAAAAAATTAACTAAACGGATTGGTAGAGTATTGAATCAAAAATACTACAGTTTTAAAAGCTTTAATCCAATAAATAACCCTTTAAAAGGCTTGTGGGACCTCCGTGTGGTGTTTTTCTTAAAGTTTAAGGAAAGAGTTTGGAAAAATGTGGTTCAACTTCTTTTTATTTCTGTAGCACAATTAAAGCAGGTCTACGATTTTTACATTAAGAGAATGTAAAATATGTCTCCTTCAAAACTGTGTTGTACACAAAATCTTTATAAAACCTTTTGTCACATACTGGGTTAAGTTTTTATTTATTCTTCTTTATGTTTATTCGAAACATTTTTTGTATTTAAAATTAACTCCAAGCTAAAGGTGAGAATTAGTATACAGTTTTGAGGTGATTATATAGAGAATTTATTAAACCATTACTGGAGTTGTGATATATTCCCAAGACACTTACAAACAAACATGCGTTCTCTGCCTTCTACACATTTTAGTGGCTGACGACGTCTATGATGATGACAACGGGGCAAATGTGTTCGTCTTCAATTATAGCGTAGACTTCTCACCCAAATTCATATTAAAACTTGTACGTATCGAACTTTGGCTCATTTACGTACAGAAATCCATAGTAGAGGATGTTTTTTTTTTTATCGTTTGACAATGTTGTCATATGCTAATTTAAGCACCTACCTGATGGTACTGTTGGCGTTGAGTTCCTGTATTGTTGGCTGTGCTCTTTCTCTGTATCGATTAACTTAAGGCAATGCCACACATCGCTACATATGGATTAACAAACAGTCACACAAGCCATAAGAAAATGTAAAAAAAAATCTGTTCTTCTAATTATGAATCGTTTAAATGTGTTGTGATATCACAAATGAGCGGATTGAGTAGAGAAGATGTGAGGGAAAAGTTAAAATTGGTTACTGGCTGTCCTTTAGACGAAAAAAAAACACCCAATATGTGCTGGTGTTTGTTGCCACAACACAGTAGTGTGGTAACATTTTCAAATGTGTATCACTGCCTGCTGTGAAATCAGAACCATTGCTGAAGGTTGGTGTTTTACAAAAACAGCAACAACAAACAACCTCTTCATCTACTCTTCTACTTGTGCCACTACTACTACCAGTGACTTTAGTATTCGACTCAATCACAATTCATTCAAAAAGATAAACATCTGCATGTAAATAAAAAACCTAAACCCATTGATGATGTAGGTAAATTATCGCCATTCGTTTTTATTTAGTTGTTGTAGCCAAAGTTGTATTGTGTTTCGTTGTTATTATTACTGTTGTTGTTATTTTCCAATGTATTTTTTAATTGGCCTCGTGGAATTTTAGTAGAAATGCTAATTAGTCGAAACATAGTGTATCGTTTAGTTGAATCAATGATTATTCTACTTCTTTTGTTTTGTTCTTTCATTTCCATTTTTTTGTTTTCAGCCAGTGGAGGACTACACTTTAACCTTTTCCAACTGCCGCATTCAACATATTGTTGTGCTTAGTAAAGTTGTAGTTTTAAATATTTCTTAAAAGTGCTACGTAGGTTGTCTGCTTTCATAGCGACATGTAATTCCGTGGATTTGCAGCTAATTTTTCTGGCCTTTAACTTATGAAAGAAAAAACTTAGATGTAGAGTTGGACACAAATTGTTACTTTAGTTAATTTTTGCCAACAACCTCGGTCGTTGTTTTCACGTACCCCTTATTAAATTACACTGTAGTTTGTGCATAAAATGAACTACGTTGTTGGCAAAAACGAACTAAAGTAACCCATTGACCCAACTCTAGTTAGATGAAAAAGAGTGGTGGTTGACTCTTCTCTTCTAAAAAAAATATTGCCTTCTCTGTCCTTACTTTCTAACATGGATTGTATATAAAGTGGTGATTATACCTCGTGGTCGAATTTGGTACCAAATTAAGGGTCTTTTAAAAATCTATAGGACTCAATTAACAGTAGCGCATTTAATCCAAAATACTACCGTTTAAGGAATTTTAATCAGAACTATGTTGATGTAATAAATAAATTTAAATTTTACAGAAATCTCTCGGAATCTTGAAAATATTTACCATTAAACGGGATTTTTAATTCCTTTAGTTTAGTACTTAATTTACCTCCAACAAGAAGAAAATTCTCTTGTATAAAATATTGCTGAAAGAGAGAGGAAAGAAGGCAGAAAAAGGTTTAATGAACGTCACTTTCTGGTATACGGAGAACAAAAAGAGTCTGACGTCATGGCATTTTGCAAAACTCAGAAATTGAAAAGTACCATCAAATTGAAATAGTACAACTCAAAACTGTCTTCTCAATAATTTCTTACTGAACCCAGGTTCAAATATGTTTTAATATACAAATATAGATTCAGAAAATCGTGGATTAGGGACAGGAAAAATATATATTCAACCAAACCCCCCCTCAACATTATTTTTTTCTTTTCAAAAGAAGCTAGTAAACAAACAATTCTTATATTGTGATAAATATTTACAAATTTTTTTTTAATAAAATACAACAAATTGAATGAAATGAGCAAAATTTTAAATTTAAAGGGACTTAATATTTAGAAATAATTTATGTCATATGGCCTCCAGGACTGAGCCTTATAAACGCCTTTCTGGCGGTTCAATTTTTCACCAGGTTTTTTAATCATAACCGGCCTTATTTCGTCAAAAGTCTTCTACATAATCAATCGTTCGTTGGTTTATTAGCATAGACCAGAGATTTGACGTACCCCCACAAAAAGTAGTTCAAAGGTGTCAAATAACACATACGAAGTGGCCTATTTACAGGCCCGTTTCTTGAAATAACTCGGTAACCAAACGTTTGGCTCAATAAAGTGATGGATTCATGCGATCTATGGCATATTGCGCCGTCTAGTTACAACCTAGTTAATAAAATCTCCTCCAAATAGTTTGCAATAACATGAGGAATAAAAAAATCACGAAATACGAGACCGATCGATTAATTCGAGTTCTCTGTTACACTTGCATCTACAACGGCGATGGCTTCTTCTGTGTGCAAGGTGCCGGTTCAATTGGGATGTATATTTTCCAAAAGATTAAATGTGGTCATGAATCGATCCATTGTGTTGCGTACTACCTGCTCAGATGGACGACTACGTTAATAACTACGATTTGTAAGTGTTGTGTAAGGCTTTGCATATTTATTTGACAAAGTCTACAGAAAATAGGCGAACAAACTTCATTAGTATTGCAGCCAGTTTTACAATTATCTCTATCCTAAATTCTATGAATCAACAACAAACATCGCTTTTGTATATTTCCTATTACTTAAATTACTATAAAACAGAATTCTTTTTTATGTGGCCTAAAATCCGTTTTTGTGAGACATTAAAGCGCCAATTCTAAACACGTATGAAATTAACCCTTAAACACAGTTAAGTTTTATTTTACTTGTGAAAGTTTGTGGGTTTTGAACAAATAATTTGTTTAGGCCAATAGTAAAACTTTATAGAAAATAGTTTTGTTGCACATTTAAATCCATTATTTTTTAATTTTAAGGTCATTCTGTGCTTCTTTATGCCAAAGAGAAGGACCCATAGAGCTACATGGCTTTAATAATTCCAAAAAATTTCTCGTTTGATTTTATATATGTAAGTCTGTTAAACACACCATATACTTTAAATATAAGGGTCAGAAGAATTTCTATGCCGATTCACAATAAGAATATCCTTAATTTAGATATTTTATTACAATAAATCATAAATATTTGTTTATATCCCCTCTACTGGAGTTTACCATTCAAGTCTTGTTATTTTGGAAGAATTGTGTTAATTCGACCATTGCTTCTTAACAAATTTTTTTTATATCTACTTTGACATCTCTCTCTATTAAAGAGAGAGAGAGAAATGATTTTGTCCACACAACTCTCAGATGAATTGGTTTAATTTTAATTTTTGTCCGGATAAAATTGAAATGATTTGCCTTATCATGTAATGTTTGCATAGCAAAATACTAAAATACTTAATTTGTAAAATTTAAACGCCTTATTAACAAGTGTATTCTTTATCGTTGCTTTGATTTTCTTAACAAATTTTCCAAAATAAATGAGACGTGAGGCAGAAAAATTTTCTCCGGACAAAAATTTTGATCGAAACAAATGGATGAATTTACCTTTATGCAAAGAATACAACTGGGAAGTATTTACGACGAATTTCGCCCAACGCAATAATTGTGTGCCTTTTCATATATAGTAGACGCTTCGAATCCTTCGGAAACTACAATCAACGTTTTAAATGCATTACGACACACGGTTTTAATTTCAGAACGATTTATAGATTAAACAATTAATATTTTTGAACTCACTGAGTACTAAGGTTTTTTTATTTAAGAAAACCTATTATTTTAAGCACCCCATACACGTTTCAATTCAATTGTCAATTGAGTCTTTCAATTGAATTGATGCTTAGTCATAAACTGAATTGAAAGAATTGAAAACTACAAACAAATTTTAACAGCTGATCAAGATACTTGAACACACACAGAACAATCGAATTGAAAGACTTACTAGCCAACTTGAAAAAATCAATATCTTTCGATTTTTCCTCAACCAACTCGACAACTGCCAAACTAATCAATTGACAGAGCTATACACGCCTTGATTTGGATAACAACTGACTCAGTTACCAATTGGATTGAAAAGTGTATGAGCTTTATACCAATTTTTTTACACTGGTTGGTTATTGTCGTAGTGGAGTCTCTATGACACTGTTTTGCCAATACCCAGCAAAACAAAATAAAACAAGTAACAGTGCTATATTCGGCCGTGCCGAATTTTATATACCCTTCACAACGTGTAGTCATGAAATAACAATTGTTTGTATCACCATTCATCTCATATAAAATACTACATTTATGTAAAAAACATACCAAAAAAAATTACAAAAAATAATATATTAAAAATATAAAAAAAATAATAAAAAAAATTACAAAAAAAAATTAAAAAAATATATATTAAAAATTAAAAAAATAAAAAAAATTACAAAAAAAAATTTAAAAAAAAATTAAAACAAATTTTTTAAATTTTTTTTAAAAAATTAAAAAAAAAATATTAAAAAAAAAATAATAAAATATAAATAATATATTAAATAAAATAAAATAAAATTTTTTTGGCTCAGCTGGGATTCGATGCCACGTTTACTCTAACCAGTATGTATGTAAGTTGTTGTTGTAACTGTAAAAAAACGAGGTGGTCGTGGTTTTTTGCTCATGTCTCAGAAAGTTATGGGGCGATTGTGCTGAATTTCAATAGCGATTCATTCCTGGATATTTCCAAGAGATTGATACCATATACAGATCTGAGGAACATATAGTTGCTTCTAAAAGTTGATTTCAACCAACACACGGACAGACGGTCAGGGCTTAATCGACTCCTCTATTCATAAGCTTTCAGAAAATATATACTTTATGGGGTCGGAAATGAAAATTGTAAAAATTACAAACGGAATGACAAAGCGATATATACCCTTGTGCACCACAGGCAAGGGTTCAACTGATGATCAAGAAAGCAAATTTAAATTAAAATCCTATTGATCTTAACCTTAGCTTGTCATTGTAATGCATGTGTTTACTTCGATATAATATATTATTATGAACTCAATTGTAATAAGTGCATCATATGTAAAACTCATGCATATTGGGTGAAAAGAAACTGATGTTTCATGAGTTGAAGATGTTAATTTACATGAATTTTAAAATATATTTTTTATGCAGTTGCAGTCATTTTAAAGCACATCATTTATGACTAATTAATTCATATTAAGAGAGTGATTTAGAATGTGTGCTCCCGCACTATTGATTTAAAAGTCCCTAATACGAAATTTACCTTGAACTACTTGTACATTTTTTGGCTGGGTATTTTTAAAATATTTTTTTCTTTAAAATAACATTAATTTGAATGCCATTTGTATGTATTGTGCTTGTTTTATATAAATAAAATTAAAAAATCTATGCAAGTGTTTTCTATGCTGCTTTTTTAGAAAAACAAAACTATTGGGAATTCAAACTTCTTTAAAATAAGATCTACGCCAGGTAATATATATAATATATAGTTATAATTAACGAGCGTCTACTGTACACAAATATTTTTTATCTTTTTTTCGGACTAATATTCGCTGTCAATAATTTGTAGTTTGTCGTGGCTGTGTTCTTAACATTAGTAGTTTTGTTTTGCTTTCTCTACCCAAATTCTGCTACTTACTGGACAACCTACGTAACGTGTTTGATATACATTTTATAGTTTCTGATTTCATTGATGTTATATTGTTCTGTTCATTAGTTTAAAATTAATTATTTAAAAAATTTTCTCAACATTTTTGTATTCCTTTCCTTCTACTTGGTTGGTTTTATTTTAAATGTGTCTTCGTTAAAAGCAATTTTTCGTTTCTCCTTTTATTTACAACATTTTGGTTTGTTTTGTGCTACAAATTCGAGGAAATCATCATCAAGTAATAATATTTAAATTTGATTAGATTTCTTAGTGATTGTTATCAGACCAATTGGTTTTATTGTTGATGCTGATACCGTGTTGCTGCAGTTACTTTAATTATTTTGTTGTTGGTATTCGTAGTTGCTGTTGTCATAGTTGTTGCGCATTTGGGTATAATAAAATCTGGAAGCATTTTAAATGTTGTTAATTTTCAATAGTTTTATTTTTATCACCGTTGTTCAATCTTTATCTGAGTTTTTTTTTTCAAATCTTTTGCTATTGGACAGTGTTTATTAATTGTTAAGGAACTGAGAGAATGTAGGCATTCTTGGTTGTAGGATTTACTTAAATTAGTTAAATGATTTATAGCGATTGAACAAATGAGATGCTTAATTTGAATTAAAATTTTTTCTTTTAACTTGTTGATGAAATAAATTCAAATAAAAACAACCGAAAGAGATTGTTTTAGTTAATTGATTAAACGTGGAATGTAAAGAACAGTATATAAAATTGAGAGAACTTATTTAAGATGTATTTATTCATAAGGTGGCGTTAAAAAAAGATTTGTTTTGCACTCCAAAGAACGAAATATCAAAAAAAAAAAAAAAAAAATTGGAAGTAGTGCAAACCGAATTACATTATAAAGACTTCTAAATTATTTGTGTCAAATCATTTACTCTAAATGACTCCCTAAATGCAAAGCAATTTGTCATAAATCATGTGCTTAAAAATTAATGCAACATCATGGAAAATATCTTAAAGAATTCATGTAAACAAACAAAATTAACTCATGTAACAACGGATGCTTTTCACCATTTATGCATGAGTTCTGTGCACTTGTTAAAACACAGTGCAGTTTATTAAAATAGGCATGTAAACACATGATCTCCAATTTCACGCTAATGTTAAAATCATTAGTGTTTTCACCTAAATTGAATCACTTCGTCACCAGTTGAACCCCTGCAAATTCACTTTTTTGTCATCGATTTTTTGCTGGGATTAAACTCAAACATCAAAAATGCAATGTATGTATGTAAATATCTAAAAAGTTAATGTAAAACTAAACTTTTAAATACTTTTTACTATTGCATAAGCTGCAATTTACTTTACGTTCAAACTAAATTATATTGTCGGATTAGCTAAAATTTGTTAATTTGTCATTATGCCTGTTTTTTGGAGTGACATACTTTCTCGCTCCTTGTTAAAATTCAATAAAAAACACAACACGAACAACAATTTACCAATAAAAAAGAACAAACTTTAATCTTGTCTCAGAGGAGAGTTGCAAGCAAAGAAAAGGCCCATAAAATACTTTGGCAAATGTGCCAATGTATTAGTTAAGAAGGTGCTAGCTAAAACAGAAAAAAAAAAAAATGGCCCACAGCAGGATAAATTTAAAATGCCTCCAAACAACTAAAAGTGGAATACGATCGAGTGTCTGATGAATGCACATGAAAGTATGCATGGTGTTTGCAGAGAAAATGCTGAAGCTATTAGTGAAAAACTTAAAGTGGCCGAATTCCTTTAAAGAGTTTGTTGCGTTTTTTATTCTTTTTGTTAGAGCGTTTTTATTTAAGGCTCGCAAGAAAAACCAAAAGTAATTTTTATTTCTCATACAAGTACCTTTAATAAAATAACAATAACAAAAACATTTAAAAAAACTTACAAAAATAAAAATCAACATTAACGAAAAAAGCTTAAATGGTCACACACATGTCAATGCGCAAATTGTTGTTATGTTATTGCAGCTTGCAACATACACTTGCAACTTTTTCAGCCAACCAACCAACGAACTAAACAATCGCAAGATATATTTACAATTACAACAATCATCGATATCCAAAATGCAGAGAGTACAAGTACAACCATGCTGGTGCACAACCAAGCAAGCAAGCAGACGAAAACACACAAAAACTTGCTTTTTGCCATTTAAGGTAATGCAATTAATTATTTTTTAACTGTTTTGTCATTTTGGAATGCATCATCATCCATCCATGGTTTCGTTTTGTATTTAAGACGAATGGAAAAACTGCAACCAAGAAGCAAAAAACTACGTCAGCATTTAAACAGTTGAGCAGCATAGAAACATAATGGACGGACATTACAGTTGGTGCAACATAAAGTATTTCAAACGAATTTCTGATAATATTATACGAAAACAAAATAATGTTGATGTAATTGTGAAAACAAAATTTTTAAAACCAACCATCTAAACACGGCAAGCATAGCGCTATCTGGCGTGTAACTTTCATTATGGAGGTGCAATAATCAGGGAAAACGACATTTTAGATGACATTCAGCTGTACAGTTGTCTTAAGGTGGAGTTACATACCATCCGTTCATGCGTTGTTGCGTTTGATACTTTTTCACCTTTTTATACGTTTCTAAACTCAAGTTACATACAATGCGTTTTATGCATCAACTCTTATATTTTAATCAGCTGTTGTGTTTATATTTTTATTAACTAAAAACAATTTTGCCAAAATGGAAAGTAAAATTGACAATTTAAGGGAATTTATGGAATTCATTTATGGTGTTTTCTTTTCTAACAAACAATGTTGCCCTTTTATAGTTAAACACTTTTCAAAGGTCGCCTACATCCTAACAAAATGCTACCTTTATAATCAGCAGAATAGAACAGAAATGTTTACCTTTTTTACATGATAGCTGTATTTTTATGTAAAACCACATTTCTTGCTTCCATTTTAATAATTTGGGACCATAAATTATTTTTAACCACTACAAAAACTTAATTCTACTTTTTAATATCAACTGTTAAAAGGTGCAATATTCTAACCCTTTGATTTAATTCAGGGTACAACATGTAACATTTTTTGTTATTTTTATGGCAACATTATTACAAAAGAACTTGTCACTCGTTTATAATATTGCATATTTTTATGAAAAGAACACAAAAGAAGGCATAGGGCAGAATTAATGCAACATTAACGTCAGAAAAGAAAACACCATTAGTTTATGTGCATGATATTTTGTACTACAAAAAGTTCAAAAATAACACAAGCTTCAATAAGCATCTCCTCCATTGCACTTATTTTCTTTTAATAATAAACAAACAGAGATGGCACTCAGCACATAATAGTTATCGATAAGTAAAATAAAAATTTTGGTAATGAAAAAATTGTGTTTAAAATTAGTTTTTATGTATGTTTTTCTCAAAAGAAATTGTAAACTTTATTTCGAATGCTTTTTCTTTTATTAAAAACATTTTTTAATAAAAAAAAATGGAAAAAATAAATCCACCACACAATTAAGTTTATCGATAACATCGACAAAAAAATATTATTTGCCATTCATGGCTATCAACAACAGCTGACATTTATTCACCTTTTATGCGACGGATACAAAAGTAGAAAGTAAACCTACTTTGCTGCTTTGATACGTTTATGCATTCTTTGCGTTTTGCCGTGTAACTTGTCACATACAATTACACTGATTCTACTTTTTGACAGATGCATAAAACGGAACAACAGATAGAACGCCTGATATGTAACTCCAGCTTTAGGCGGCGAGCAAGAAATGTTGGAAAAAAGTTTCACATACCGCCTTTCACTATTATTATTGTCAAGGTTGTGTCATAAATAACCATATTAACTTTATTTGTTTAAAAAAAAGAACTCACTAAATAGAAACACAAAATCAAGATTGATATAAAAAAGATTTTAATGGCACTGCTTTTAAACAATTACGACAAAAGGAAAAACAAACAGTTGTTTTGCAGCCAACTTCACTACTTAAAGCCTAGTGCTCAATTTGTGAAATATGTTGAGCAACATTGGTTTTTTTATACGAAGAATTTGACATACAAAAATAGTTTTTAATTCAAGAAAACAAAAAAAAAAAAAAAATATCAGCTCTTGCTTTGCATTTCATACGAAAAAACTATTGTTCATATTATTTCATACGAAAGAAAATGTTGCTTCAATGCTGAAAGAAGCATTTCATATGTTTCTCACCTTATAAACAGAATGCTAGGGCTCAATTTCCGTTTTGTGAAACTGTGAAATGAAATTTTTTTGTACAGTTAAAGGTATGGTGGCTCCATTTGGTATGTCAAACAAAAAAGTTTTCATTTCATGGAACAGAAAATGAGCCCCGGCTTTGGCAACCTTATTCCATAAGCAGTTCACATGAAACATTGAACAGAAAACCAGGCTTAACGCTCTGTAAAAAAGGTTTATTTATAATTGAAAAACGTTCATACCGCGCTCTTTGCATTTGCTTCATATACTTGTTGTCCTTGAGAACTTGAGAACTTTTTGTCCTTGAAAACTATCTTAGAGAAAACCTTCATATTATAACTAATGTGGGAATAAGCATGTATGTAGCATTTAGTATACTAAATGAAAATAAAAACATAAGGTCACTACGCTACACTAGGCAGTAAAAAAAAATTTTTACATAAGCTTAAAATAGAACTTAACGATAATGTGCTTCTCAGCAGTATATATTTGCATATGTATACTCTTTCGGCCGATCTCACTGGAATAGAAAACGACTTCATATTGCCGACTGATGATTGCCCATGATGCTAATCACACAGTCCTTTGTAACCAGCAGCATCTTCGTTAGACAGAGGTCTTCGATGGTATTCACATTTAATATGTGCCTACCTGTGATTCTTAGTCTAACGCGATCTGAGTCTCCCTAAGCTCTTCAATTACGAGAACTAGGATTCTGCTATGCCCCATCTGTAATATACTGATGGCACTATCCATTCTCTTATTGTGCATAGATCTATCCGCTATGAGTGTGCGACGCAGCCCCTCGAAAACCTTCGCTCAACTTATGAACTTCATTGGCATCTGAGTCTACCTTACCTCATTATATATAACGGATCCCTGATTTTCCTACGCCCCAGCCAGAGGTTTTGGTAACAACTCTAAATCCCAGACAATTAATAACATCAGGGCGTAGATACTTAGCCAAGGTATCATGACCCCTGGGGTCATGAAAAGCTTAATCTAATCTTCTAAATATTTTTTTAAGCAGTTTTTCTTTTAAGTTGATGTTTTAATGGAAATTCATATTAAAAAATATATTGCGATTCTCTCTTTTATAAACCTACTTACAGGTAAGCATTAACTTTTACTGGTTATCTGTATGATATTACGTTCATGTTTTATAGACATTTTAAAAGTACTAGCAGATTTGCTGAAGCAGAATATAAGAGTGAATCGAGTCCGATAACTAAATACGAATGCCAGCAAACATAGAAAAATCAAAAACATATTTCTTGAGTTTAAAATATAATTGCAGCAATGGTAGTGTTTCAATGCCAATAAATTCTTAGTAAAATATATGAATTATTAGCTTTTTAGCTGCGAAAACAATTACTTATTAAAACAAATTAGATTTGAATATCCTTTCCTGGCTTCGCGCTTACTTAAGTTATTTTAGTCACCTCTTACAAAGTGTCAATTTTAAAATAAAATGAATCGTTTAATGCAAGGCGAATCCACCTTGGTTTGATGATATAATTGTTAGTTAAAGTCATTGACTTGGCGCTAAACTTTGTACCACTTTCGTTTCAATACACTGTAAGTTGTTTAAACATTTTCCAAACTAATACATTGGTTACCATACATTTGTTTGTTTTTTTTTCGTTCTTTTATTCTTGTCGAGTTTTGTTGTGTTTTTAGATTGATAAGTTGGATTGATCGATTGATTGTCGCCGATAGTCGATCAAAAACAACCAATTGCGGTAATTTCCTGCTGATTTGCTACCAAATTGTTGTGTTGATTGTATGTTGTTTTCTCCATTTTTTGTTTAAAAGTTTCAGTCATTGCTACTGCTGTTGCTGATGTTGTTGTTTGTTAATGTTGCCAATATTGTTTTATTTTGGCTGGTAACTTTTCAAAATAATATTTAAACACCAGTGTGTGTGTGTGTGCATGTTTGAGCAACAATCTTTTTGTTTTTGGGTCACGTTTCAGTTGTTACAATAAAGCAATAAGCAGTATTTTGTTCATGCGACATCATCTACTTTTTTGGTTTGTTAATGGCAATTTTTTATTTTATTTTTTTTTCGATTTTAGAATTGTTGCCTTGTTTTATTATTTTTAATTTTATTAGTTTTTATAAGTTAAAAACATGATTTTTATTCATGTTTTTTTGAAGCGTTTTTGTAGCTGGTGTCCTGTCGATTTTGTGTTCAAAATTAATTGTTTTTAATACCAACTTTAAAAAAAGAAAAAAGAATAGCAAAACAAATGATCCCCAACTCGTCTGCGTTACAGTTTTACCTTGAGGTTGTATCGCAGAATGCTCTGCTTCACTTTCAGACAAAAGTTGCAACTAAATCATGTGTGTTGCAATGAGGGGTTTTTTGTTTGTTTGTTTGTTATCTTTACTTTAGGCCACCTCTATAATTTGTCAACTATTTAATTGGCGCTCAGTCATTTAGCCACTGTTTGGTGTGGTTTATTTTCTGGCTTTTGATTGTATTTGATTTCGTCTTGCGGTTTCATCTCGTTTTCTGTTTTCTCTCTTCTCATTATTAGCATCCTTGTTGCCATTATGAATGTGATTCATGTGTGATCGATCTTGACAAAAATCTCAGAAATGATGATGCTTTTGTTTCTTTTTTCCAATTTCAAACTATTTTATCGTATTCGATATTTTCGACTTATTTTTTTGTTGTTTATTTTTTTTCGAACAACATTTTTGCTGTCGTACGGTTTGTGATAAAAAGGAATTTTAACAAGCTGAGCAGATTTTTATAATGTTTGCATTTTTCTTTTAATTTTTTGCCATTAATTTCTTGTATTTTATTTATTTATTTTTTTTTTTTTGTAGTATAAAATCCCAAAAACAACACATTATTAAAAGAAAGAGAAATTAATAAAACAAAATGTTTGTGGTATGCTTTAGCAATTAAGAAATATTTCATTTGACATTGACGAAGTGTGGCTGTGATTTGTGTGTATGCAGCTTTCAAGCGAACATTTAGTTGCCAAATTTATGAGATATGTACGGGATGTTTAAACAATTAAAAAAGACAGAAGAGAAACAAATAAATGCCCAGTTGTGTGGGTGGAAACTGAAAATTGTTTCTTCTTGTTTTGTCAAATAAACTTAAAGAGCGCTATTTGTCAGAGTTTCAAAAATGTACAAATGTGTTGAATAATTTGGTGAATTTAATATAAGCACACATTTGTATCTTTTTTATGCTGAAGAAATATTGAACATCTTTAACATTATATGACTTAGTGCATTAAAGTCATTCGGCCCTATGCTTCAGTACAAATATGTTTATAGTAAATTAAATAAATAACCACAATTTTTACACAAAATTTATTTTCTAAATCCGGTTTTATAAATTTAAAATTTGATTGTAAATATAGTCAGATAAAGTTCTAGGAAAGTCAATGGAACTTAAGTACATAATAACACCATTTATGCGATGGCAGTAAAACTATTATACTTTATATCTCAGCCGCTGCTTATTAATCAAAGACTCTTACATTTATTCTACTATTTTTAATATATTACTTATATGTAGTTCTTTACTACATAATTTAAGAAGACTGCAATTACATTACTGCTTAAAATAAAGCTTTAAGCCTCAACTACCTTTATTCTCTCTTTTAAAAGGAAAAGGCTAACAATTTTGTGAAGTGCTTAAAGGATGTAGTCAAAACAATCAAAAGAGCTTTAATTAAAATAATCAATTCACAACTATAGAATATATAACTTCTGTAAAAAATGTGGTTATTATGTCTGGTAGTGGCTGCAACAGACCGAAGAAACCACAAGTTCTCTATATTTAAGATCAAAAATATTTACTTCATTTGGGTCACACCAAGACTACTTAGTGTTAAAACTTTTTTCTGTTCCATTACAAAAACTATCACACAAACTCAAAAGTTCTTGTTTTAAGATCTAGATAAATGGTTCCAAAAAATATTTAGCGCTTGTATTGGTAGTAGAATTTTTGAGTGTAGTGAAACATTTTTATACCCTTCACCTGTGGTGCACAAGGGTATATATAGGTTTGTCATTCCGTGTGAAATTTCTACAATTTTCATTTCCGACCCCATAAAGTATATATTTTCTGAAAGCTTATGAATAGAGGAGTCGATTAAGCCCTGACCGTCTGTCCGTCTGCCCGTCTGTCCGTGAGTTGGTTGAAATCAACTTTTAGAAGCAACTATATGTTCCTCAGATCTGTTTATGGTATCAATCTCTTGGAAATATCCAGGAATGAATCGCTATTGAAATTCAGCACAATCGCCCAATAACTTTCTGAGATATGAACAAAAAACCACGACCACCTCGTTTTTTTCACAATTACAACAACAACATACATACATACATACATACATGTAAAAAACATACCAAACAAAAAAAAATACAAAAAAAAAAATATTGAAAATAAGAAAAAAATAATAAAAAAAACTACAAAAAAAAATTTAAAAAAAATTTAAGAAAAAATTTAAAAAAAAATTTTTAAAAATTTTTCTAAAAAATTTTTTTAAAAAAATAATAAAATATAAATAATATATTAAATAAAATAAAATAAAATTTTTTTGGCTCAGCTGGGATTCGATGCCACATTTATTCTAACGTGTACGTATGCACGAATTTTATATGAGATGAATGGTGATACAAACAATTGTTATTGCATGACTACACGTTGTGAAGGGTATATAAGATTCGGCACGGCCGAATATAGCACTGTTACTTGTTTATTTTTATTTTTAATTATCTTAATTCCAATACGCAATGTAATTAAATAAAATATCAATACAGCCGTTTTGCATGTGCACTCGTTGCTGTCTCATGAACAACAAATTAAAAACAAGTAATAGTGGAATATTCGGCCGTGCCGAATCATATATACCCTTCACAACTTGTAGTCAATAAAATAACGCCCAGGAAACAATGAAATAAGCTCAAAAAAATAGGAAATAACATCCAAAAACAGTGAATGAAATAACATCGAAAAATAAATTAAATAAACCCTAAAGCGAAAACGAAACAACCCCTGATATTTGGGAGTTATTTCATATGAAATATCAATTTTTTTTTTTTTTTTTTGGTTAAGGAACACACAAAGCTCGCTTAATAATGACTACTTATGGTTTTGTAAATGAACTAATTCAAGTGTAGTTATTTTCCCTTATACGATGGAAGCTATTTCAGATCAGCCACCAACGAGCTATCCTAAATCTTTACGAATGGCTTGAAAATCCAACTCATGGGAGACGTTATTATAGTTACAATGTTGTAAAGAAGGCAGTCATTTTCTGTAATGGAGATGTGCGGAAGTATGGAGAAAAAATTGTTTAATATTTTCAATATATTTATTTTTGAAACCCAACTACCAAAAAATTATTTTCATGTACATACATAAATAATAAACTTAATACATTATACGTAAGGAATGGTAAAAAAACAAAATGGTTGCTCATGAATTCAAGATGGAGAAAATAAACGTTTTTATGTATAAATGCTGCCAGTTGGTTACACTTTGTTATTATGTACCTCCTCACTGCTTGGCAGAAGTGGAACCAACAACCGATTACCTTGGATTTAGGGAAAACAATCATTATTGCCGTCCGTAGACTAATTTCGTAGTCTGTCACGAAGGTCGCACTATCCAAATACAGAACGTTAGCATTTATGTATTTGAAAAAATGCTCGTAGCATTTTGTTGATTTTCTATTCGTCAATATGAACACAAATGGAAATATCTGTAAACATTCGAAAGATATTGTAATATATTCACAGGCTAAAAGTTTTCTTGTAAAAGGCCTATTTTTATATAATTTACAAGCAAATACACCCCCAAAAACCAACAACTTTAAAAATGAAATAACCCCGAATACAAAATGAAGAAACACCCAAATTATACACACTATGAATTTTAAAAATTTGTTGGGTGTTATTTCATTGGATATTATTTCATAAATTAAAAACCCCAAAAGAGAAATGAAATAATTTCCAAAAAAAAAATAAAAAACGGCCCAAAAAAGTTGGGATTTATTTCATATGAAATAACACCCAAAAATGTATGAAAAAAATTTGGAGAATATTTTATTTCTCGTTTGGGCGTTATTTCATTGGGGGGCTTTTCGTGGAGCCGTTTTATCATCTTTATAATAACTTTATCCGCTCAAAAACATCCCATTGTAAAATTATAAATTGAGTTTGTTAAAAAAAATAATACAAAAAAAAATTGTTTGTCTTAACTGGGATTCGAACCTACGTATTGGTCTGAAAAGACGAGGTTTTTTCATCATACCTTAGTTGTTTATAGAGCGATTTTTCTGATTTTCAATACCGAATATTTCTGATATTTTAGTACTTTACACGGGTCTTGGAGATGTCTGTAGTTGATTTCAACACACACACGGACTCATGGACAGACGGACAGTGCTTAATTGACTCCCCTATTCATAAGCTTTCAGAAAATATATACTTTATTTATAGTGTTCGCAAAGTAACACTGCAATTTCAAGAGTTCAATATAACCCGTTTCAATTCGTAACAGTCGCCGAATTTTTGCAGTGTTTTTATTTAAAATGCTTTGTATGTGTGGTATATTTGCGATGGTTCTGAAAAAATTGTAATAAAAATTTATTTTTTAATTGTATTCAATAAACAATGCATCGCGGTGTTGCTTGCATTGTTTTTATTAGAAAATTTTAAAGCGAGTTTTAATGAGTGTTAAGCAAAACGCACGACAAAGCATATCTTATGCGTTGATAAACGTTTAAAAATAGCATTGCATTATTAGACAAAGCCGTGCTGCCTTGAAGTGTTTCTTTCCACTGTAAAAGCATTTGTATTGCTTTGCAAACTGCGTTTATGAAATCAGTTGCACTTTTGACAGGAAATTCTACACCCACTTTTCTACACCCACCACCAAAAATTTCTGATAAGAATTGGGAAACATTATTCCCATTGTAGAAATGTTTTAGGTTCCATTTTGAGACTAAATCTTTGAACTTGACAATAACATATTTATAATCATAATTTAACTTTGTAGAAATAACTCTATATATTTTTTTAATTCTAAGCAGTCAAAGTCAATTTTAAAGTGATACCCAAATTATTTTTTTTTTCTCGTCACCAAATTTTTCATGTTCATTAATTTTATAGTGCTTCCCCTCACAGGGTTGATATACTGAAATGTTTATAAATTCTAAAATAATTTTGTAAGAATAAGTTCTTTCATTTCGAATTTATTACAACCATTTGTTTAACCTATTGAACTGTTGTTTTACTGTCAAGTAAGTACTCTACTAAAAAGAGTTTAATCACTTTTCTAAATGTATACGATTTACATATTGTTGGTTTTTGTAAAACTAAATCCGTTTTACTTTTGATTTCTTTCAAAGTAATTAATTCACTTCATTATAATTATGTTTGTATTTTGTATAATTATGTCATGATTAAAAAAGAAAAAAATGTATAAATGTTAAGGAAATACAGGCAACACAAGCTGAGGCAATAAATGAAATGAGAAATGAGAGAAGACCCTGTAAAAGTCGACAAGCCATCTAATCCTTTTAAAAGGGAAAACAGCATTAAACCCTTTAAGAAGAATTACTTCCACACTTTAAAATTATAAAACCAGCAACAAGAACAACAAAAACAACATGTAAAGGAACAATATATCGTGCTGCTACTGTATACAATTTTAAATTTTTAATTTGTTGTTGCTGTTTTTTTATTGATGGCGCACTGTTGCAGTCAATTTAATAAGAGTTTAAGGCACGACAAATTTTGCAGCTTAACAGGCAGACAGACAAACAAAAAAAAAACAAACAAAATTGCATGTTATCGTGCGTGTGAGTGTTGTTACGTGAAATGTCAAATAATGTCAGACAACAACACTGTTGGTTCGTTATTTTGTTTTTTTTATTTTTTTATTTATTATTAATTTATTTCTCTTTAACTTGCAACAGAACAACAACAACAACAATTATATAAACACACACACATAAACACTCGATTAAATTTAGAATTCACAAATAATGTGTCATGATATGAAACATGTAGTCCTGTTGTTGTTGCTGCTGTTATTACTGGCAATATAGTAGCAAATAAGGATGATAAAAAAATTATGATGACGGCGACAACAACAGCAACACTAATAAAAAAAAAGAAAAAAAATAAACACAATCGTAAATGATATAAATAATTACGAATTCATTTGTGCTGCAAATTAATTAATTAATTAATGCATAAACTTCTAAAACAACAAACACACAATGACAAAACACATCCGGAATGAGAGTGAGAGAGAGAAAGAGAAAAATACAGAAATAAAAAAACAATACACGCAACAAGATTGTTGGAAAAATAAGGAAAATTTCTATTCCATTAACCTAAACTATAGAGTTTTGGATGAAGGGAATGACGGCAAGAAGTTTAATCAGTCTAGCTGAGTCAGGGTTTGCTAAAATACTTAATATCGGTAACACTAGAATCTTATGGAAAACTGGCTCCAGGATTATATTCAATATCAGGAAAATGTGGCAGACTATATCGTCACAGAGGACCGTTTTGATAGGTTAATAATCACTTAAAGGAATAATTTGTTGGGATCTGACGGACTCTATAAGGGCTGTGCAGTTTTTGGCGGAAGGATCAAAGATGTGTATAGGCACTTGCGCACCGTTGATTGGCACTAGATTCAAATATTTAAAGAGAGCATAGTAAAACCACTATTTTTGGCGAATAAGGTCGTGGAAATCGGACAGGACTGATATGAAATAGAGAAACAGAAGGGACTGCAGAGAGTCAAGGGCTTTATAACTAAAAATAAACTTGGCAGACTCCGCCAATACTACTGGACTTAAATAGGATATTTCTAAGGGGTTATAAATGGGCATTATCCAGTAAGGTCTTGAACCAGTATATGGGATTGTGGTATGTGGAAGATATAGAGAAGCTTTGGAATATGTTTTCTGTGACTACCCGAAACTAGAGTTAGGTGGTTAGGTAAGCGCTTTCGCGATGAGTTGATGTCTCGGAGTGCAAACTAGATGCATCACGGGGTTGGGTGGTTTAGGGAAAGACAATGAACGCTGGATAGGACTGCATTCCTTCTACACTATTTCCTTTCTTAATTTACTCTATTTTTATATAATGCTTTGGTTTTCAACTTCTTTCACTTTTTATCAAAGGAAACACAATTAGCTACATGGATCTACGATTGTGGGTATTGAAAGTGTCTCTTACTGCCGGCGCCTCTCTTTGCTCTTTAGTGTAGTAGCTAAACATAAAACCTGAAAATCTTTAGTCAAGATTACATTCGGGGTTACCAGATAAGAATGATAGAATGACCATCTTGGCATCACTGCTTCAAGAGGGCAGTAAAATTTTTAATGTCTCTAAGGGTTTAAATCTTATCCCCCAGCTATACAGTGGTATGGAATTAAACTCACACAACCCCCACAGCCAACTTCGACAATATCATTGGAACTACAACTTAAAATATTGATATGGTCAAACTCTGGCTATAGAAAGACCCTCAATAGGGAAAAACTTTGACAATAACTGAGGCTGGGACGCAGCGTCATGCCATTAAGTGCTCCAAAGAGACAAATTTAGTTGATGCAATAATGATTAGTATTTGTGTTCCTTTTGTTAATTTTTTGACAATTTTTTTATTGATTCAGTCTAAAATCATGAGCAGGATTTTTCTTTGTCAAAATCCAGATTTTTATCAAAAATCTGCAAAGTCAAATTAGTAAAATCATTACACTCATCATGCATCAGCTCAATTTTACATGTCCGTAGGACTAAATAAAACAAGATAAGTTGGATTGGCCTTCTTGAGGTCCCTATTTTAGCTGGAAATTTTTTTTTCCTGTTTTTTTTAGTATTTGGTTGCGGTATCGCATACTAAATACAATAACGTCACAACTGAAAATTCTAAAATTTTCAGGAGAAGAAAAAAATTGTTGGTTGTGCCCAAGCAATGCAAATAACAAAAGAACAGACATAATGGTGTTTTTCCAGTTTAAAAAAAAATCATAAGCAATGTTTGGAGTAGTTAGAGATGTGTTTTGTCAATGAATTTTTGAAAAATTCAATTCTATAAAACTTCGAGCTGTGGCGTTATTGTATTAAGTGTGCGATACATCTGAACAACTTATAAACTAAGTTAAGGCTTAAGTCTGAAAAAGATAACTTAGATTTGTAATCTAGAAATAATTCGCCATTGAAGCAAATCTTAACTGCAATCACTTATGTTTCTCCGGTAAAAAAAAATCTAGTTAAAAGTTCCAGTAATAAGGTAAACTTTGAATAGTTATGAAAAATTGGAGAACTAAAATCTTATTCATGTAATTCCATACCAATAATATCTCAAAGTGTAAAGATTAGGGATTCACATAAATTTCTTTTAAACTTCTTAAAGTCTGACTTCATGCGACAACAGCATGCATACACTAGCAAAGTTTTCAAATGCAAGGATTTATTTTCTTTAAAACTCATAGTCTAAGCACGCAAACTCAAAGAGGTGTCGTCTCCATTGCCACCACCACACACACCTGCCCACACGTTATAGAATGTATTTTCTTAAATAGTAAATTGCATGGCAATTGTTCTTGCAACTGCAGCAGCTATTGTTGGTTATTTTATGATTTTGGTATGTGGCATTCAGTTTAGTTTTTGTAGTTTTTTTTTTGTGGCCAAAAAAATGTATATTTGCACTCGTGAATATAAACAAAAACTTGTGCAATCGTTTACAGCAATGCTGGCTAAAAGATACGACTAGGAAAGCAAATGAGTTCCACAAAAAAGTAAAACCAAAATCAAAAAAAAAAATAATCTATAAACACGACACCCGTGTCAAGATGTTGGCAATTTGATAAACGCTAGTAATTGTTACGGAACCAAAACTAATAGAAATGTTTTAATGCCATAAATTAGCATTTTTCTAACTTTGTGTTGTACTCGTACTTGGCAATTGTTGTAGTTCTTTCTGTAATTATTTGGTGATTTCGCAAATAATAGCGGTGGGAAAAGAAGAGCAGCTGGCAAATGTTCGAATAGGCACCCTACAACCAATATTTCCATTAGTATTAAATATGTAGTGCCAAACGAAGGTATTTAAAACAAGTAAGAGTGCTATATTCGGCCATGCCGAATCTTATATACCCTTCACAACGTGTAGTCATGCAATAACAGTTGCTTGTATCACCATTCATCCCATATGAAATACGTACACGTCTGTATGTTAAAAAAACGAAAAAAAAAATTTTTTAAAAAAATTAAAAAAAAAAATTTAAAAAAAAAATTAAAAAAAAAAAAATTATTATATATGTAATATACATACATATATAAAGGGTGTTTTTTTAAGCCCGATAGAACTTGAAATTGTAAAAAATAACACAAAAAATTAAATTGTAATCAAATTTTTTTTTTTATTCGAAAGATCAATACGTGACATTAACATTTGAAAATGATTTCGGGCATATGGGCACCGCGGCTGTTCTTGACGAAGCGCATTCTGGACGTCCAATTCTGGGCCACTTTTTCGAGCACTGCTGGCCGTATGTCACGAATAACACGAACAATGCTGGCCTCCAAGGCGTCAATTGTTGCTGGTTTATTAGCATAAACCAGTGACTTCACGTAGCCCCACAGGAAATAATCGAGAGGTGTCAAATCGCACGACCTTGGAGGCCAATTGACAGGTCCATTTCTCGAAATCAACTTATCGCCAAATTTTGATTTCAATAAGTCGATGGTTGCGTTCGCCGTATGGCACGTAGCGCCATCCTGTTGAAACCACATCTCCTCCGGATCAATGTCATCCATATTTTCAAACAAAAAATCATTGATCATGGTGCGGTAACGATCTCCATTGACCGTAACGCGAGCTCCGGCATCATTTTTGAAGAAATAAGGTCCGATGATGCCACCAGCGTGAAAACCGCACCGAACGATGCATTTTTCTGGATGTAATGGAGTCTGTAGGGTCTCTTGTGGATTGGTCTCGCTCCATATGCGGCAATTTTGCTTATTAACAAACCCGTTAAGCCAAAAATGCGCCTCATCGCTGAACACAATTTTGCGATAAAATTGGACGTCCAGAATGCGCTTCGTCGAGAACAGCCGCGGTGCCCATATGCCCGAAATCATTTTCAAATGTTAATGTCACGTATTGATCTTTCGAATAAAAAAAAATTTTGATTACAATTTAATTTTTTGTGTTGTTTTTTACAATTTCAAGTTCTATCGGGCTTAAAAAAACACCCTTTAAAACAAAAAAAAATAAAAAAAAAATTAAAAAAAAAATAATAAAAATATAAATAATATATTAAATAAAAAATAAAAAAAAAATCAAAAAAACTAAAAAAAAATTTTTAAAAAATTAAAAAAAATTTTTTTTTGGCTCAGTTGGGATTCGATGCCACGTTTTCTCTAACCAGTATACATGTTTGTATGTATGTATGTTGTTGTTGTAATGTTGTTTTTGTGAGGTGGTCGTGGGTTTTTGCTCATATCTCAGTTGTTTATGTACCGATGTTTCTGATTTTCAATACCGATCTAGTCCCAAATATTTCTGATATTTTAATACCTTACTTTGGTCCAACCTATGTCGGGGGGCTTCAAAAAGTTGATTTCAACATACACACGGACAGACGGTCAGACGGACAGACTGACAGAGCTTAATCGACTCCCCTATTCATAAGCTTTCAGAAAATATATACTTTATGGGGTCGGAAATGAAAATTGTAGAAATTTCACACGGAATGACAAACCTATATATACCCTTTTTCACTGTGTGAAGGGTATAAAAATAATTTCTGAATATGTATTTAGAAAGTGAGTGAGATTTTTACCCCAAAATTTCTTTAAGACCAAATTGTCATTAAATTGAACATGCTACCACAACTTCAAAAGAGCAATATTTCGGTACAATTGTTTTAATTGTGTGGGCTTGTGAAGAAAATAGTAATTCTATTATTTACTTAAGTTGTTTATTTCCACTGATTTTTGTTAAATTTCTATTTGTTATACATAATGAAGCAGTCTCAAGGTTCGGTTTTGAATCACCACCACATGGTTGTGTTATTGTTACGACTATAATAAAAGAAATAAATGTTTATTCATTTAACCCATGTTTGGTGCATACTTTATAAACTATTTCCATTTTTTTTTATTTTTTTTAAGAGATTGCCTTTTTATTGCTGTTGTTATTGTCGTTGCCGTAGTTTACAGAATTTAGCAAACTAATAATAAACAAACAACACAACAATTACACGCCAGAATTGGCCCATTAGCACCAATGTGTCTGGTCGCAAGGTACAAACAAACATTAAATTTACTTGTATATACTCACATGCACCGACCAACCGACAACAGCAACAACAGTAAGTAAATACATACGTACTTCTTGCAACTTGGAGCCCAAGTTGTGGTACCCTCAGTATGTAAATGCATAATAAGAGGTGGTACAAACGAGAGTCAAATAGCAACACGCACATTTCAAATGCCACACATTGCACCGTCATCCAATGTTTTTATTTTGTTTTTTGCCTTCACGAGTGCACAGTCAGTTCGGCGTTTTGCAAATCCATACGTACACCTAAATGTGTTTGTTGCTTCTTAAAGGGAATTTTTATTAATGGTAGTAGTGCCTGGCTGCCTGACTACCTGCTAAAGTGCTTTCGTTCGTTTTTAGCGCCTAAACAAATTATGACTTTTTTAACATGAAATTATTTGGCGGAAATATGAATGTAACATGCAGAGTTTTCTACAGACATGCATACACACACTGATTTAGTTCGAAGAATTTTTTCGTTATTTGTAGTTTTCATTATTAATTTTATTGAAATTGTTTTTCTTTTGTAGGTTAATTTCTTTTGGGAAAATATGAATTTTTTTCAATATCGTAACTCTTAATTTGCACTTAATAATAATAAAATATTAAATATTGTCTAATTTTTAATTTCCGATTGGAAGTTTTCTTTCTATACAAGACCACAAGCTTTCTGGGAAAAATATATTAATATACTTTCATATGTACATTCTAAAGTGTTTTATAAAGGGTCCGCCATCAAACGTTTTTTTTTTCAACTACATAGTGCTTATTTCGTGAATGAAACACTTAGCTCATGTCTGATTTGACAGATAATTAGTTTTATCCTTCCGCTGAACGAATATGGTTGTGTATACGCTTGAACAACGCTGGGATATATTGCGACATTACTTTGGCCGATTTTGCCAAAAAAAATCATCTTTTTAGATGAAGCTCATTTTGATCTTGGCGGTTATGTAAACAAGCAAAATTGTCGCATTTGAGGCACAGAAAACCCGCATGCATACATTGAAAAGCCGATACACCCAAAACGAGTCACTGTTTTCTGCGCACCAGAGGCATAATTGTGCCATTTTTGTCCAGATGCATAATTGTGCCATGTATTCTTCGCAAATGAGCAAGGAGTAGCCGTAGTCAATGGCGATCGTTATCGGGCCATGTTGAACAAATTTTTGCTCAAAAAAATTTAAGAGGAGAATATTGGCGAACATTTGGTTTCAACAGGACGCCGCTACGTGCCACACAGCCGAAGCTACTCTCGATGTTTTGCGCCCTGTTTTTGAAGATCGCATTATCAGCCGCAGATCTGATGTCGTTAAGCCACCTCGGAGCTGCGATTTGACACCGTTGGCGTATTATTTGTGGGGTGCCGTCAAAGATAAGTGTTACGCCAACAAGCCAGAGACAATTGATGCTTTAAAGGATAATATTCGTAAAGTCATTGGTGAAATACAGCTGCACACAATCGATAATGTGCTTAAAAATTGGACCGATCATGTAGGCGACTGCATGGCCAGCAGAGGCAGCCATTTGAATTATTTCCATTATTAACCGGAAGGATTGTACTTTCAAATAAAAAAAAAGAAGTTTGAGAAAATATTCAGTAGTTTTTTTTTATAACATTTTCAAAAAAAAAAAAGTTATTTGGCGGACCCTTTAATTTATGTTAAGGAGATATATTGTGAGATCAGTTTTAATCAGTCAGTTTTAATAAAATCAAATGAAAATTATATATTCTGCAGAGATGAGTTTTAAATACCCTTACTTCACTATTTCACTTACATGGTAAAACAAGTAAAACTGAATTTAATTTTGTTATGAAAAAAATTACTTTAAAACACTGCCATGCAAACCCAATCGTTAATTTATATACAAAAACATATCAAACAAATCTAATAAACGCTATAGCAGATAGTAAATTTTAGCCTAATTTAAAAAATAGCAATAGAAAATTACCAAACCAAAGCTTATAATTCCCGTATTGTTTTTCCTTATTTTTTTTTTTTTTAATTTAAATGCATGTATTAAGCTAAAGAAAAATCTAGTATCTGGTTTCGAAAATAAATTCAATGTGGATAGTCCCAGGACTATCTTCTCAGCTTAAAATAGTTGTTTATATTTAGCAAAACTTATTATACCGTTCACACAAGAGTGTAGGGGAGGTATATGCATATAAATTTGTCATTCCGTTTGTTATTTCTACGATATTCAGTTGTGACCCCATAAAGTATATATATTCTGAATCCTTACAGATAGAAAAGTCAATTGAGCAATGTCTATCCGTCCGTGTGGGCGTTGAAATCAACTTTTTAAGCTCCCATACATCTCACGGAATCGTAGTACTAATTTATCAGAAATGCTTTCGAAAATTTTAATATTGAAAATAAGCTATTTACGACCTATTAGTGCCTAAGATATGAGTCACGTATTCCTCTGTTTTTTGAGATTGCAACAACAAAGTTCACTTAAATAAAAAAAAAACAGACAGGCGGTGGTAAATTTTGGGGTTTTTGTAATATATATTCTATGCTTACTTACTTATGTGTACGGAAATAGTTAATGTATGTGTGTATTTATGTACATGACAGTTGCTTATTTTGTCGTCATATTTTTTATGACTTTTTTTTAGCAGTTTTCGGTTTTTTCTTATGAATGGCTAGGATAATGTGTAGATCGTTCCTACGTCATTCATATACCACCGATTCATAACGATCGATGATAACACGATCACTGAATTAAGTGAGCAAAAGATCAATGGTTTTAAGGTTTATGTGACAAAAATGAGTCGTCTTTAAAAACAAACGATTATCTAAGTTCTTACGCTCTATTTGAACCAATAAAAAAAACCGTAATCATGGCTCTGTCGAGCTCCACGTTGACCTAAATGGCGTATGGAAGTTTTTTCGAAAGAAAATGTGCAAAGTAATGCCACTACTCCTAACTACCACTCCCTGACAATGACGTGCTAAGTTTGCGAATCTCCAAAAGCATTTGTTTACACAATACACCTCGTTAGAAAAGATGAGTTTGTACCAAATTTGATATCCGATTTGAGCTTTTGTGTGGCCTCAACTTTGAATTCTTAGCGACGTGGTTGCTTGCTTGTCCCTAATTGTTGGGTTAATTGAAAATAATACCCCTTAATTTTCATACATCTAAAATGATGAGTTGTTGAGATCGATTACATGTCAATGTTTTTGAATTCAGTTGCGCACTAATGACCACATCAGCCTAAATAACGTTGATACCCATCGCACGACTACGGTGATCATTGGTATATGATATAATTGGTCCAGACTTTACCCCGTTTTTACCCTTGTAATTTAAAAAAGCAAACTTAAACTTTTTCTAACAAATTTTGATAAAATATTGGGAACTGATGAACATCTGTACGTACTATATGATTTACATTTTATTTTCAACTTCCCAAATGATGATAAGATAATTAACTCATTTCTTGTTTGATGTAAAAAAAAATTTCCTAACAACTTTTTAATCACAATAAAATGAATACAAATATGTATGTTTGAATAAAAAAAATCAAATAAATTACAAAAATTAATAACAATAAAACACTAATAATCATTAAAGATGAAGAATACAAGACAATAAAACTCTATAGAATTATTATTGCTTTAATCCGTCATAATAGTCAATAGTGTGGCCCATTTAGATAGAGATAATAACAGCAACAATAGTAACACCCATTGTTACAACAACAGATCTCAATACCAATTTAGAAGGTGAAGAAAAAAAAAGAAAAAAAAAAGGTGGAATAGAAAACCTATAAAAACAATACGATCGATTCCTGTACAATCTAATAAATACTCACATTTATGATTAGAAATTCAATATTTATTGAAACTAAAAAAGAAACAACAATATTTCTATTGAATTAACAAAAAAATGTACAAACAAATTTAGAAAATTAAATGAAATAGATACAGATTCATTTATATTATTGTTCTGGCCAAAAGATTTATGACAGAAATATGAATGGCTTTCAAAATGATTTGTAGACGTTTTTCTATTTATATTTTTTGTTGTTGTTGTTGTTGTTGTTTATTTCTGACGATTTAATTTTAATTTATTCGATAATAATGGCCAGTTAAACTCGTATAAGGTTCATCTGTTAGAACGCTTTATACCCTAAACCACCATATGTGTTAATGGTATTATAAGTTTATGCTGATGTTTGTGACGCTCAAAATATTAGTGTGACTAACACCCACGCTCTAGATTATAAGCAATTGGTTTACAATCACATTTTGAACCAAATATGTACTGTTTGCCCATTTAACTACCTCTCCATGTCAACTGTTTAATCAACACACAGGTAGCCATTTTGAATTTATTTGAACAACATTTGATGCTTATTGAGCCCCACAATAAAATGTATGTGATTTTTATAATTGCACCATAATTTCACCTAGTCCACATACGATAATTCCATTGGATTTAGACTATAACATCCATAACTGGTTATAAATATTCGAATACATACAAGTTTTATTTTTAGCCGACTATTAACAATTTAAAATTATAGAGGTTCTAAAGACTGAAAACAAAAACTAATTGTGTTGTAGAGTGTTGTTTTGTCGGTGGCGATCAACTTGAGTTTCGTTTTACTCTGTTAAAACTATTCAAATTAAAACATTTTTGTTAAAGTTTTTAATCTTATCAACTGGAATTGTAGGATGTTAAAAGTCATAAAATTTGTTTTAAGCTGATTTTAATTGCTTTTTATTTATGCTTGTATTTATTTAATTTATTGTTTTCAAAAATGATTAAAATTCAGTTAGTCACTGTATTAAATCTTATTTACAGCTTTTTTTAATCTTTATTTTTCTAATTTCGTGTGTTTAGGGGCGTTGATGATATTTTTGTATTTAATTGTTTTGTTTAAAAGAAAAGCAATAAATAATGATAAAGACTGAGTATTATTGAAAATGGATTGGAGAGGGTTGACTGTTTCAGTTTTCATTTCGTTTTTGATCTCTTGAACTGGTTTCGGTTAACGAAGTGAATAAAGTGGAACAATAAGCAGCAACTCATACTCCTTCTGGTATATGTCCTGGATTAAGTATAACAATAATTTTATTAGAAAACACCAATTATGAATCTACAAAAACAAAATGTTGGTTGCATTCAATAAACAAATTTGTCAACACAATTGTACGTTTTTATTCGAAAGGCATCAGCAAACCACAGTTTCTCCTTTTTTAAAAACAAAATTATTTAGTTTTTTTAAAACCATTATTTCGGCTGTTTTTTATTGAGGGACAACTTTAAACAAAAACAATTTTTAATAAATTGTAATTGGCTTTAAAATTTTTTATTTAATAAAATTAAAACATGTATTTCGTGAACAAGTTATTCTCAACAAATCTTTTTATTGCACTAAAAGTCCCTGTTGTACAAAGTATATTTGGTGATGGGTGGTATAAGTTAAACAAAACAGGTACGCGAAACATAAGTCATTAAAATCAAGGGCCTTGTGGGACATTAATTTAGCCTTTTTTATTTAATACCCATATTGATAGGGTTGAGAAAAAAATGTCGGCCATTTTGTTTAGGGCGTCACCTTGTTCATAGTTAATTGTAATTTTTTGGTCAAGTCCTTTCCTTTGATACTAATATTGTGGGGTTCGAAGGAGGCAAAGCCGTAATTACAATATTCGACTCATATATCCGCCATTTTATGTTGGACGCCATCTTGAATTTGAATTTTTTTTAAGTTCATTATATTATACTGGTTAAGCCATTTGGTTTAAAAACAATATTGAAGGAATTGAAGTAGGTAAATTTTGGTTACTAGATTTGACCCATATATAAATTTATTTTACGCCATTTTATAGTGGCGGCCATTCTGGATCTTGAATTTGTGTATTTATTTTGCTAGTTAAGCTCTTTCGTTGTATACCCATATTGGTCCTCTTGGTTATCTAGATACTGAATGAAATCGTTTGTAAATTTAAATAATTGTATTCTGGAGCTTACATCTAAGTTAGTTTTAAACCGATTTGTCAGTTTTTCCCAGAAATAATTTTCGAGACAACGGCTCGTACTTTGTAGTTTTTAGCGTGTCCAAAAGCTGTATGTTTAAAAAATTTATATCTTTCAAAATTAGTTTTGCCTTTAACTTTGCAAATTTTTTTTTTTGAATAGCCCTGGAGGTACATGATCAGATTTCAAAAGCGATTCAATCCCAAATATTTCCAAAAGATTTATACTGCATACAGGTCTGTGCAACATGTGGGTGCTTCTAAAAGTTGATTTCAACCAACACACCGACATGGACAGACGGAAAATGCTTAATCGACATCAGAAAACATATGCTTTACGGGATCGGAAATGCATATTGAAGAAATTATAAACGGAGTGATAGGCTATCTATAGCCGTGACACCACAGGTGAAGGGTTTCTAATATAATGCTTAAACCTAAGCTGCCTTCAGAAATTCATTAATGAATCTAAGTGTTGTTATTGTAACTTACCGATTACTAAAGTTAAGATTTATCGAAACCTAAAAGTGTCCGATATGTTAGAGGGAAGATCACTGTACCTTTAACTTTTAACGTAAGGTTTATAAATATTTTTTACGGTATAAAGAAATTGTCTACTATTCGTTTGTCGTTGCCACTTTGTTTTTAAAGAACAAATTGATTTGTTAAAAATAGTCGGTATCTGCTTTGGTGCTGCCATATCTAAAAAAAATACATTTTATTTTACAAAGAGGTTGCAATAACGAAAAAAACTTAATGGTCAGTTTATTGCTCACGTTAACGAACGTTAGCTTTTATTTACATTAACTATGTTGGCGAGTTGTAAAAATGGCCCTAAGAAGTATACTACTGTTTAGGGTACAGAAAAGACTGCAGAAAAACTTTCAAACAATCTAAAATGTTGCACATTGGATTTGATTATTAGGAAGGAATAAACTGCAAAATGTATATTTTTTATTTCATTTCAGTTTAACTTTTTCAGAATTATTCATATTTTTCCCCTCAAGCAAAAGGGTATCAACTAACAAAAAGCAAATCTTTTTTTTTTGTATCCCAAACCCACTGTGCACTATTTGCTATCTAAATCTTAAAACAAATTATTTTATTTCAAAGATTTCTATTGATTTTTCTTTCAAATTTGTTTAAACCCACATGTCTCGTTAATATTCTAGTGTTTTTTTTCATTGTATTTGAGAAAACAAAAATTTATTGTTTTAAATTTCGAAAATATATACAACATTGATGATAGAAATAAGGTACATAAACTTACAGCAACTAAACAAAATACCAAATTATCATACTGGTCTGTGGGAGCTGTATCTTTAGGAGAAACGATTTAAATGATTGTTTATATGTTTCTGTTATAAATATTTTGTATCTACATTTAGTATTCATTGAGTAGAAAATTACAAATTAAAACTTGTAGACATGATGTCTTCGAAGACATCAGAAACACTCACATACATACATACATGCAGATATACAAACATACTCGCAGCACTAACTTAGTGACAAAGATATTTTAGTATTTCAACGTATTCATCGATCTGCGAGAATCTGAATCTGAATCTATCGTTGCATATGTCATCTATCGTTGGCGTAGTGTTATTGCCTGGCATGGCTTCGAATGAATAGATTGTAGTCAGTGGAATGAAAAATGAATTGAGGTGTCGTGGCTCTTAACTATTTTTGTGTTATTTAACAGATACGCTCTTAACAGACAATGCTCGTAACATAAATATTATTTTTTCTTTGTCTTTTAAATCTTTTTAATTTAAACTATTACTACTACTTTGCAGCCAAACTAAAGAGTTGGAATTTGAATTGGTCGATGGAGCTACAAAATAAAATAAAGTACAAAAAAAAAAAAAAACTAATCGATGCTTATGTATGTTTTGAACTAATTTACGATTTCTGTAACTAGATACTATTTTTGGGTGGCAATTATTTTAGTTTGACACTTGTTTGAGTTATTTAATGAGTTGTTATATCAATAGATATAGTTTTTTTGTTGTTTTGTGTTCGTTTTTATTTCAACTTTATTTTAATTTAATTTGTTTTTAAGTTTGTTTCTTTTTTATTTAATTTATTTATTTATTTTTATTATTGTACTCTGGCGTATTGGGAAATTCAGGTGTCATACTTAAAAATATTTGTTTATAAATTTGTTTCTTGTCATTTAAAAACAACAACAGCAAGCATGTGCGTTAGTTTCTTTTCTTTTTCGATTTTAATGACATTCAAACTGAAATCTTATCTTAAAAATCTGTGGTATGGTAATGATTTGTTACAAACTAATATTATTTGCATTTTCTGTTATTTAGTTTATTTTTTTTTTTTGTCTTTTTATCAGATGAAATCGAAAATAAATTATTTTGTTTTATAAATTAGTTGTACATATTTGAAATGAATTTGTTTGCCAGTTGTAAACTGTTTTTAATAAAATTAAAACTAAAAAAAAACACAATACAAATAACGATGTTACTGCGTAACAACTCATTTAAATGGATCAAATTTTTCCATTGTCAGGCAGAAAATTAGTTTTCTATGCAGATGAAAATACAAACTATGAACAATAAAATTGTTTAAATCAAGTTATATTATTATTTTTCATTAAAAATCCGAAAAAAACACACATTTCTTTTAGATATTATACAAAATATGAGCTTTTACCTTTCTCTTCCCACTCTATGTTAGTAAATGTGAAGCCGTTGCTATACACTATCATGCAATGCAACTCACAATCTTGTGCTAATGGCCTTGCATCAATGTAAAATAAATAGTAGAGCATATTTTTACTTTACACTAACAAAGTGTACACAAGTAGAATACAAATTGTGCAAATTTGCATTGACAAATACATGAGATAGTGAGTGAATTGAGCTATTATAAAAAAAGTACTAACGATTGAAAATAAAAAGAGTTTTGTATAACCCGATAGCAGGGCCATCTTATGGTTATAATTGCTTTTATGTTTCCCTAAGTTTTTTTTGGTACGCATCGGGAAACTGCACTCCATTTCTCAAACTGGTTTGAGGTATACCGTTATGTCCAAAATAACGGCTCTTTTACGACAAACATATGTAAATTAATACAACCCTATAACAGAAAACTGGAGCCAATTTAAAAAAAATAAGCGAATGCAGTTCAGCTCCAAAAGCATAAGAAAAATGGCTGACAATCAAACTCATTAAATTTTAAATAGTGCGTGTATAGCTAGCACTCCCTAATTTATTTTGCTTTACGATAAAAATATTGAAGAATAGAACAAAACTGAAATAGAGAAACGTTAAAATAAATAAAGCCTAATCAGAACAAAATTGAAATAAAGGGTGTCCGCCGAAAAGGTATACTATTAAGTTTTGCCGCCATTTTGGTAAACAGTTCATATTTGGCAGTCTTGAAGTAGAGACGAGGCATATTTATTATGGAAAAATATTCGATAAAACATTTTGTCAAAATCAATCACCGATTACTGTATCGATGTGAAAGTTACGTGAAATGTTTGGAAGAAATAACGTGCCCAAAAGACGCACTAATTATCGTGTAGTAAATGATTTAAATAAAAAAGGGGCTGTAGCTGATAGGCCCAAGCATGTACCACAACGTACTGCAAGATCGTCTGAAAACATTACTGCTGTTAAAATAAGTGTTCAAAACAATCCACCAATCTCAATTCGACGCTATGCTCAGGACCTTAGTCTTCAAAGAACAACTATGGCCACAATTTTGCACAAAGATTCGCATTTGTTTCCATTTAAGATTCAGTTGACACAAAAGCTTCTTCCGGAAGCCCATTTACGCCACCGCTCATATGCCAAAAGGATGTTACAGCTCGCTCATGACAACCCCGATTTTCACGAAAAAATCATAATGGGTGACGAGGCACATTTTCATTTGAATCGGTACGAGAATAAACAGAATAGTCGAATCTAGGCAATAGAAAACCCTCAAATTATTTAAAAGTCACCTTTTCATCCACTAAAAGTGACAAGCTGGTGTCACTTACTTCTTTACAACTGAAGACGGTGCAACGGTAACTGTCAATAGGAAGCGATAACGTAATATGATTGAAAACTTTTTAAAGCCACAACTGCATGCATTGGACTTGACTAACATGTGGTTTCAACAAGACGGTGCCACAACGCATGCAGCCAGAATTACAAAGGAATTACTGCGAGACCTCTTTCCACAACAAGTTATTTCAAGGAATGGTGATGTTGATTGGCCTCCACGGTCGCCTGATTTGACTGATCCGGACTTCTTTTTATGGGGATATCTGAAAAGCAAGGCTTATGCAAACAAACCATAAACGCTGGAGCAAATCAAACAAAATATTCGTGATGAAATTAATGAAATACCGAGTGAAATGTGTGAGAATGTAATGAAAAGTATGCTCAAAAGAGGTCGCATTTGTGAAGCGGACAATTATCTGATATTGTATTCCCTACACAATTGCCGACATTAAATACAACATTTATCAGCACAAGGATCCATTCGCTTTCATTTAATCAAAAATTATAAACAAACAAAATAATATACCTTTCCGGCGGACACCCTGTAGAATAGTAAAACTGAAATAAAATATAGAGAGAAACATTTGCGTCGTGTTTTGTATACGAAGTTGACATTTAATAAAAAAAAATTTCCTAAAAGAAAGTATTTTCTCTTTAAACTGGCCGAATGTGGTTATTTAATAATACTGGTGCTCAATTCTCGTTCTGTGAAGTTTTTGCGTGTTATATTACAAATTTCCAGCTTACAATCTACTGTACAAAAACTTTTAATTTTACAGGGGCCGAATTACGGCATTCGATCACGATCGAAATTTAACTCGAACGATCGAGTTCGCTGTGCTTTAGGTATAGAGATTCTAATAAGAATTTTACAATTTCGATCACGTTCGAATGCTGTAATTCGGCCCCAGATTCACAGAACGAGAGTACTTTGTTACGTTGTCTGTGTACGTTCTATTGTACTCGATGCTATTGCTGTGTTTTACCGTTTCCTCATTTTATTGTCGCTGTTGTAATATTCTACTTTGTTTAAAATAAAATCTAAAAAAGAAAAAACTTTTCAAGTGATGATTAATTTATTTTAGTTTGCACTTAAATAAAGCAGCTGGAAGTAGTGTGAAATAGAACCATTTGTGTGTTCTATTAGAACATTTTGCGCAGTTTTTTTTAGTAATTTAATTATAAATTATTTGAATAGGAATTTAGAATATCAGTACTTTGATCAACAGTAAACTAAAAAAAATGTAATAATTATATGTGATTGTCATGTTTTTTTACACTCAGAAAAATAATGCCATGTGAAAATAAGATTACTAGTACTTTTATTGCAAAGTAACTGAAGAACATCTTCTCATATAAATTTTTTTTAAAGAAAAAGTTTTTGAAACAAAAATTAAACAAAGTCCACAGCATACAAAATTCTTCAGACGTTTGAAGCGTCAATCATGGTGTTTCGGCCCACTGACGTTAGCAATGTCAGACTACTTTATGGTTTGTGACACACAAAAGAATGCACTAAGTCAGTATATTGTTTTTTTTTTTGTTTTATTGTAGGAAAGAAAAATCGCATGCCAACTCACAGGAATCATGTTTAATCGAAAATGAATTTGTTTCTTTCATATGTTTTTTTATTTTTTTTTTTTTTTTAGTTGCTGCTGTATTAGCAACTGTTGTCGACTGCCACTTCTTTCGCAAAAGATCGCATGTGACCAAGAATTTAGAAAAAAAAATATTAATTTCTTTTATTAAGTTGTAAAAATAAGAAGTCATACATGTTCTTGTATGTAAATAATTTATGAATGAATGTGAATCGTGCTTTTTAACATTTTGTTTTTGTACTTGTTGTTGCTAGTAATTGTATATATGAAGTATTTACATTGTTGTTATTGTTCTTAAGACTGAATGAATGTAAGAATGAATGAATGAGCGAAAATTATAATGAAATTTTAACAAGTGTAACGCGGCTGGTAATTAAAAGATCTCGGCGCCATTTAGTGTTTAAAATATAAATTTAAAGAAATTATTTTAATTTCTTTTATGTGCAATTCATTTTACATTTCTTGCTTCTTTTACTTTTTCCGCAATCACAATTATATTCTGGTTATTTGTGGGACATTTTTTTGTTGTTGTTGTAATTATGTTTATAAAATAATATGACTTGGCGTTACATTTAAAATTGTTTTTACGACTTGTAAAGTGTATTAAATTAAAACGAAATATTGTAGTTTGTAATTAATACTTTTGGGAGGCTTTATGATGTGACTACAAGTACAGCATCGTGCAATTTAGTAGCAGTGACAGTGTCTGAATTTTATTTTAACAAATTACCAAATATTTGTGTATTGCAGATATGAGTTATTGTACACATTTCTTTACTTTAAGCATTCTGTAATTATTTGTTAAAAACCTAAATTGCATAAATTTATGTTTAAAAAGAAATTATTAAAAAGCAATTTTGAAAGCAAATCACAATATTTGACATTGTTCAAGAATTGAAAAATATTTGGAGAATACAAACGGTGGTCAAACCATAATGCACGCTGTTAATTGTGTGTCACACCTTAATGTAAATGCTTTGACCTACTTAATTTGATACTTCTTCATTTCAATGTTTGACAAATTCAACCATGGAGAGGTACACAATTGATCAACGCGCTAATATTGATGAAGTCTTCTACGAAAATGGACGTTCAAATCAAAATGCATTTCGTGCACTTCGTTATTTTTTTTTTTTTGTTGGGTCAGCACACTTTTACTTTAGTGGATTCGTTTATAAGAAAATTTACGCATTTAGGCCAATGAGTATCGACAAATGATGTTTGAAAAGCACATGCATCTACGAAGAGTGACTATTTGATGCGTTTTATAGGCTGGCGGCATCATTGGACCTTATGTCTTTGAAAATGAGGTCGACCAAGCAGTTACCGTGATTGGTCTTCGCTATCGAGAGATGATAACGGACATCTTGTAGCCAGAACTTGAGAATATGAACCTAGACAATTTGTGGTTCCAACATGATGGTGCCACTTGTCATACATCCAATGAAACAATGGCTTATTTGCGGACGTGTTGTCTGATGTCGCGACGATGACAATTTGCTACCGCGATCAGGTGATTTGACACCGTTGGAATTCTTTCTTTGGGAATATTAGCAAGAAAAAGTTTACGTTAATAAGTCAAGAACAATTCAAAAGCTAAAGGATGAGATAATTTGACACAACAACAAAATTAAATCTAAAAATATGGAACATCGGATTGAAATATGCCACCAAAACCGTGGCGAACATTTAGCCAATATTTTTTTTTGTCATAGATTCGACATAATAAAAATATAAAGGTGCTTCTTTAAAAACTTTTTGTTTCATTTACTAATAACATAGTACGTTTAGGTCGGACCACCCTGTACATTTAATAGAAAAAAAAACAAGAATATTTTTTTATATTTTATTTGGCAGATAATTGTACGACCTTTTATATTTGATGATAAAGCTTGAAAGAAATAAATATTCCAAAATAAGTTAATGGCATCTTAGAAGAAACATTTGATTTTCAATCATTTGTCCCAAATTGGTTTTACAAAATTTGGTAAATTTTTCTAATAATAGTTTTTTATTGTTGTTAATTTCACAGAAATTTTTATAATTAAAATGTTTTAGCTAAACGAAATGAGACGTTAATAGAATTTATATCGTGATATTGCAAAAAGAATGGATTTGACACGAAGCACGCTTTAAAAAAAAATTTAGCTGAATCACAATTTTTTGTTAAAAAACAAAATACGAATAGCCTTTCAGCGATTTAATGCTAATTTTAAATTTAATTCTTTAACAAACCATTAAAACTCATTCGTCATTATTTATTTACAATTTAACCAGACACCTGCATTTTTTTCGAACAACAAAACAAACAAAGACACTTGAAAATGATCCAAAACTACAAGTACTTTTTAGAAGAAAAAAAAAACGATTCAATAGATGCACAAGTGGCCAAAAATAAGCACATACTTAAAACTAAATATGTAATCTTTTAAACATTTAAGTAACTGTTTGTTGTTTCGTTTATTTGCAACCTGCTCCTTTGAAATCAATTCCCCTGGGCGATTAGACAAATGTTAAGAGAATACAACTTGACATTTAAACACATTCTATGGAGTGTTGTACAGCCGTAAAGTCATTCATAATCTAATCATGTTGAACATCATCATGCAGAGGTAAGATGAAAGAGACCATTAAACTATGGGAACTTCATTAAATCCATATATGAACTGAAAACTAATGTGTCTTCTAATTGTTTTCTATTCACTCATTCATGTTTTTCTTTCTTTCTTTATTCATTCAGAAAAAAAAGGAAAAACACTTTTTAAGGAATGTCGCCAAGTCCAAAAACAAAATATTCTAGTAAATATATTGCAAAATTCCAACACTATATTGAAATGTCGAGAACAATTCGCACAGTAATCCAGTAAATCCAATTGACGTGCCACTCCCCTCAAGCAAAAACATTAAACAGATATAAAATGAAAAGTAAAATATTTTAAGCACAATTCCAAAGAGATTAGGCGAAGAACAAGTAATATTCATGCTCATTTCATTTATTCATTCATTATTTGTATTCCATTCATTAAAATGAAAAGAAAACGAACAAAAGAACTGACAAAAATTCCATTATATTGCCATTCTTGAAAAGCAAAAAAAAAAAAAGAAAAACAACAGCATACAAACATGCATACAGATACAAGTATGTACTTGTGTAAGTGTTGGTAATACATATTTCATTTATCTATTTATGGTTTTTGCTACAAATGTATCTCTCCATGTCCGTCCGTGTGTGTACTCGTCTCACAATTTCGACCAGTTTTGCTGATACAATGTGCGAACAACTGACTTAAGTGGTACTTGACTTAGAATAGTGTTCACAACAATAACTCAGCATGTGTAAACGCACATTATAACAACACACTCACACATTCGTACATAAAACAACTTGGATATTGTACATGAATGAAAATACAACATGTCAAAATCTATGGTCGCCTGTAAATAAATGTGATGAGAATTTCTGACAATTTACCAAAAAAGAAAAGGATTTATCACCTGGTAAATTTGAGTTTTGCGGAAAACTGTTCTAACTCTTATGTATTTCTTTTAAATTGTTACTTTGTTTTGTTGAATTTTTTTTTTTTTTTAATTGTGTTGTTTAGATTTTTCTTTTAAAATTTTCACGCTCATCATTATTTTTTTATTATCGAGTTTGTAGAAAATTATTTTAAAATTATATGCGGTCAACTAATAATTTTTTAAAGATACATATTGGATATATTTTAAACATTTTGTCAATAGTGTTTTATTTGATAAAAATACATCAGGGTTCATATAAAATCTGGTTGCATAAAGTTGATAATATTATTTAAGAGAAAAAATTTATTTAATAGTTTTAAACAACAAAAAACTCTTTTTTTTAAATAAAGGGTGTACCAAAATTAATGCAAGTTTTGAATATGTTGGCATTTGAGCAATAAAATGTTGGCAACCTTAAAAACACAATTAGTCAGCTGATAGTTAGACAGATAAATAAAAATGAAGAGTTACACAATAGAACAACGTGTCTTCATTATTTAATAATATTTCCAAAATAATAAAAAATTTATACAAAATATGGTCGGAATAGTGTTTAAACTTTGTCAATTGTGAAGAGATTAATTGAAAAATTCAGGGATACTGGGTCCGTTGCAGACGCAAAACACACTAGTCGTTCAAAAACAAGCCGTTCAAATGTGAATATTAAAGCAGTGCATGAGAGTGTTGGTGACAATCCAATAACCTCGATTCGGCGTCGTGGTCAGTAATTGCAAATTTTAAGAAGTTCTCTACAGCGTTTACTTACTAAAGATCTGTGTTTGCGTGCTTACAAAATTCAATTAATTTTTAAAATATTGATTAATAATGAAGACACATTGTTTTATCGTGTAACGATCCATTTTTATTAACCGTTAACTGTCAGCTGTCGAATAGTTTTTTTAGGGTTGCCAAATCTTTCTGGAGTTCATTTAAGAACACCGTTTACAAAGTCTATTATTTACAATGCAACACTAACACATCGAGGTATCTTAGTTAAAGGAAACAAATTGCAAAAAAAAAATTGCACCGCTTCTTTTCTAAAGTAACCGTTCTTCTATTTCAAAATACTATTTGTGATTAACTGACGAAAACGGAACAACGAAAATATAATTCAAAAAATGTCAAGTTAGAGTTTTATCGCCTAAAGAAATCACAAATATTCTTAGTTTACACATCGGTGATCACAAGCTCAAAGGCCCTAACTCCAATTGTTGAGTTTTTCAGTGATTTCGATATATTTTACACAAATACACCTCGACACTAAAATTGAAGAAATAGTATTAAGAATAACAGTTTATTTAGAAATTTTACAAAAGAAGTTACTTTATGATAAAAACAGTTTCTTTTACGTTGTTGTCCTGTAAAGTAATAATTATTTGAGTTAGGGCCTTTCTACTTGCGACCAATGATATGTAAATAGGTCGTATGTCTACTTAAGTGCGTTGTCATCCATACAAAAATAGTTGTTCCATTCATACCCAGAGTTAAATATGTTTAAACAATTCTAATTAAAAAAATGAGAATTCTACATTGAGGCGTACTGAGACTGATAATACCTTTCACCCTCATGTAAATGGTTGTAAATGGGTAGGGTAACATATATTTTTGATTTAATGTTACACGCCAGTTTGTTTTTTGTACGCGAAGCCTCGTTTAATTTTCTATTTCTACATAGTTAAATGTATTCTACGAGTTAAGCACTTTTATTTGATATCCATATTGAATGGGTTAAAAAATATCCACCATTTTGTTTTGGATGCCACCTTGGATTTTACAAAGCCGTAATTACTATATTTAACTCATGCATTCGAATTTTTATTTAGAACGCGATTGATTTTTAATTGTTTTGTTGCAAGTCACTCAATAGCCTTGATACCTATGTTGAACCTATCGGTTATCTACAATACAAGATGAAAAAATAGGAAAAAAAACCCAAGCAGTTGCATTTTTGTGCTTTAATCTCAGTTAGGTTTTAAACCGATTCGTTAGTTTTTTCCAATGAATAATTTCCTAGGCTACGGCTCGCAATTTGATGTCAGTAGCGAGTTCAAGATTTTCTAAGGAGTTTTGAAACTTGATATATTTAAAACAATATACATATTTTTCAAAATAATTCTTGTCTATAACTTTGTCGATTAGTGACCGGTTTATCAAAAATTTTTTTACAAATAGCGTTAAATATCTATTGATAGTAACAGACGTATCTCTTACATAGGGCTGAACAAATTTAACTTTTGTGGTAAAACTATGGGCAACAAAAAATGTAGTCAAGTTTATTTGTTCGTATCTCAGAAAGCTAAATTTTAATAGTGGCTTACTTCCAAATGATTGATACCCCATACAGGCCTGCGCTACATGTGGAGAATTCTAAAAGTTGATATCAGCCAACACACTTACACACAGACATTGCTCAATCGGCTCTCATAGTCATAAGCTTTCAGAAAATATATACTTTATGGGGTCAGTTACAAATGGAATGACAAAGCTATAATACTCTTGTTAAAGGTGAAGTGTATAAACAAAAAATTCTGATACGCCTTAAATACAACTAATCAAGTTTTTTGTCAATTTCGTCGCCATTTAAAACCTAATCAAAATATATTGTATATCGTTGTTCAAAGTTGGAATACAGCTACACTTTTGTCTTGGTGATATTCCAATTTCAAGACCAAATTTTAGATACGACTTCAGATATCTCGGATCCTTTCCGACTAATGATCAATTTATTTAATGATAATTTTATTTTAATAAGGTAACGGTCTTTAGTCTATTTAAATATGAAGAAATAAATTATAGTAAAACCGTGCAATCGGATTTTCGTGTTCACAACGTTTATAAATTTGTAAATGACAAACATTTTTTTTATTTTTAAACGATTTCTTTTATCAATCTTAACAAATGTTTGTTAATTAATTCTTTCCTAGGAATAGGGAATTTGATATAAAATATTAAATCTAATATATAAAATTCTCGTGTTGCGATGTTTGTGATTAAACTCCTCCGAAATGGCTAGATTTTCATGAAATTTTGTGTGAATATCGGGTAGGTCTGAGAAAAGGTCAACATCTTTTTTTCATACCCCTCAACGTCATGCTTTTTTCACGTCCCCCAAAGGTAAACCAGACTGCTGGTTCGTTCTTCTTGCAACTTTCACATAATCTAACTATGACTCTGGTATAATTAGTAGGATACTTTTTTTACCACGCCCTTCTTTAACGCCCACTTTTTAAATTATATACTTACATTAATATAGTTTTTAGTACTTTTTATCAAATTGTACACAATTTATAAGTAGTCCAGCCAATGCAGAAATAAACGTTTAAGAATCAGTCAACATCTATTTTTCATACTCCTAAATATTTAGGGTGACTCACACCAAGGGACAATTTATGCCTCACCTAAATAACGTAACGACTTCGATGAAATTTCAAACTAAGATAGATCTGCGTACTGTAGAACACATATGGTTTACGTTTAATTTTATTGTACTCAGAGTAATTTAGTTTTTTTATTGACCTAAAAAAATATTTCCTAGAAATAATTTATATGGCAAAACAACGTTTACCGGGTCAGCTAGTAATACATACACACAAACATATAAATTTTATACCCGTTAATAACTTAAAGCTTCCGGTTAGGTGTGTAAAAAAATTCCTAAAAATTTACGTTGTTTTGAACATAATTTGCTTAATAAAACATTTAAATATAAAAATTGAATATTGGATATTTTATGTAAAAAGTTCTTTCTTATCTTCATAATAACTAGAGCTGCTTTAAATGAAGTGGACTCTAATGTTAAAATAAGAGAAGTAAATATTAATACCATTTTTTGTCTTTGTTATTGACACGCTGTTTTCTGCTTTAAATAACAAATGTTCAAATAGTTTAAGGTTTCTTGAAGACAAACTAGGTTTTAATTAAAACCCTTTTTCATTATAAGAGCAGAAGAAAAAAAAAAAACAACACGATGACATCTGTGACACCATTTGATGTTTTAATGAAATGCATAACGTTGCTTTAAAACACTCTATTGTATTTTTGTATTTTTAATAAAATTTTAAACTCATAAATACTCATGAGCACGATAAGCTAAATATATTTCATAATAAAAACTAAAATGATTTTTATATTGAAGGGTTTTAGTTGCAACAACGTCTGCATAGAACGTCATCAACACTTTGTCACGTTTATTAAATTTTCATAAAATAATTCCAAGCAACGCTATGAAACGTCTTTAATTTGAAGGGGAGGAGAGAAGAATGAAAATAATTTAAAAAAAAAAACTTTTAGTAAAAACTACAAATAAAATCATTAATAGCAAAATAAAAAAAAACAATTTAATGACCCCAAAGGCAGCTAAATAGAAATAAATGTGCATAATTACAAATGGCTGCATAATTGCCACACTCTTAAATGCAGCAGTAAAACAAAATAATACTGCAACACGTCAACAGCTTTACAGGCAGACACACCACAACGAAAGGCCCCATGAAAAAGCTTAGGTGCACTTTAGCTGCAATAGGAAGAGGCATCTAACCACATTATACAAAACGACGTACAGACATACATACATGCATACATACACATACATTTACAAGAACTTTTACAATTTCTAAGTGTGTTTTATTATAATAAATATATAAATATGTAAGTATTTGTATAGGAATAACAATAATAATATTAAACTTTAGCAATAAATACTTGTTGATTGTCAGAATGTTGTTTGTTCGGTTGGCAGTCAGTCGACAGTTGCCAGTAAACTCGTTCATACGTTTTGATTCGTTTGTGTGTTTGTGTGTTTGCAGTTGTGTAAGCAGTTTTATAAACAGCTGGCAGTTTTTAATTAACGCATTAAATAACTGCATAATTAGGCAGTCATTTTTTACAAACAAAAAAGAACAAGCCAAGAACCGAAGATACATTTTTCATTTAAAGATTAAACGTTAATTTTAAGATTAGTTAATCTTACGTTAACTTACTTTGATGTTTTTTGTATGTGTCTCACGAGAAAAAGTATAGCAATCTTAGCAAAATTAAAGCACAAGAATAAGAAAAAACGTGTTTTATATGTCGTTTTGCAAAGTTCATGCAGATAATGTTAGCGGAAAAATATGTCGTTCTAAAGTAAGATAAATTCTCTAACTTTATTTTAAGTAACATTATACATTTCTATAGAAAATTCTGAAACCAGCTAAGGTGTCAACATTGGCAATATTTTGATCGGAATTACAATTGTGGTGTGTTTATGTTTATATATGTTGGGGGGTACCTTTTCGACCCCTTTTGCTCCCCAGTAAATTCATGGCTATTAATCGCCGTTCCTGCCTTTAATGATCCCTCGAGACTACAGGTCTACAAAACGATTTTACTTTGCCAAATTAATAGACTATATAGACAGTCCTTTGCAATCGACAGCATTTTCGTTAGACTGAGGTCCCTCATAGCATTCGCACTTAATGTTTGCCAACCTGTTATCCATAGTATACCGCGATCGGAGTTACCCTAAGCGCTTTAAGTATGACGTCCAGGACTCTTCTATGCACCATCAATAGAGACACTGATGCCACTATCAATGTCCTCATTGTGCATGGATTCGTCCGCTATTAGCATGCAATGCAACCCCTCGACCGCCTTCACTCGACTTATAACTTTCACTGGCATCTGAGTACCCCTTACCTCTTTTCATACGTTGTCCAGTATTATCCTATGCCCTTGGCAGAGGTGCTGGTAACAGCTCTATACCCCGAACTAGCAAAAACACCAAAACATAGACACTTCGCCTCAATAACATACCCTTAGTGAGGGTAAGAGTATAAATATCATATACTAAACTCACTATTTTAGTGAAATTTTAAAGTAAGAGTTTTTTGTTTTTATTAATTTTATGTTTTTCCTATATCTGACCTTCTCCGAGAAAAGGGACATAGTGTGTCGAAAAACTGGTTTGGACTTAAGAGTGGATTTTGCTACAAAAAGGGTGTAGATAAGATGAAATGAGTTAGATTTCTGATAGAAATTTATTCAACCCATAAAAACGTACAATACAAACTTGGGAAAATCGATAAAAATGAGAAATTTAATTTGTCACACTTAAAGCGAAAAAAATACGTCACCACATAGGCATGACGTCACCAAAGTCGGCACCGAATCATAACTAACCATACCAAATCGCATCTCCCAACTGAAGGTGTGTTCACAGTGATAAGGCGTTATGAAACTTTAAATGCGTTTTGCTCAAAACTTCATTTTCACACACTAGGTCCCTTTTCTCGGAGAAGGTAACATTTGAATGCGTTGGAATAAAAATGGTTATGAATGTATTCTTTGATAATATTACTTACTCGATTACAATCAACCTATGAAACAGGATAAGAGACAACTCTTTAATAACTCTTAAAGATTAATTTTAACTAAATCTTTAATTCTCAAGTCAAAAATTGACTCAAAATAATAAGAAGTTGTTGTTGCAATAATTATGTGTGTAAATAAAAGTCACGATGATGATTCCTTTAGTCATGCAAAAGTAAAGTTACGGAACAAATAAATCAATAAATGCAAACATTTGTATTGTTTAGGCAACATTAAAACAAACAACTTAAGAGATTGTTTTCGTTTAATTGACCACAAAAAAAAACACAGTAAAAGATATTTAAGTTTGATTATGTGTTTGCAACTTAGCCTTTAATGCAGAACAAGTAAGAGTGCTATATTCGGCCGTGCCGAATCTTATATACCCTTCACAACGTGTAGTCATGCATTAACAGTAGTTTGTATCACCATTCATCCCATATGAAATACGTACATATATATAAAAAAACACACATATATAAAAACATCCCATTGTAAAATTATAAATTTACGTTTGTATGTTAAAAATAATATTAAAAAATTTTAAAAAAAATTAAAAAAAAATTAAAAAAACAGAATTAAAATATAAATAATAAATATAAAACAAAAAAAAATAAAAAAAATATATAAATTAAAAAAAAAAATAAAATATTTGATATATAAAATAAAAAATAAAAAATAACAAAAAAAATTTTTTTTTTGGGTCACCTGGGATTTGATGCCACGTTTCCTGTAACCAGTATACCACTATTGAATGTTTTTTATTTGTATGTTGTTGTTGTTTTTGTGAAAAAATTGAGGTGGTCGTGGTTTTTTGCTCATATCTCAGTTGTTTATGTACCGATGTTTTTGATTTTCAATACCGATTTACTCCCGAATACTTCTGATATTTTAATACTTCACCCGGGTCTAGGCGATATCGGGGGGCTTCAAAAAGTTGATTTCAACATACACACGGACAGACTGACAGAGCTTAATCGACTCCCCTATTCATAAGCTTTCAGAAAATATATACTTTATGGGGTCGGAAATGAAAATTGTAGAAATTTCACACGAAATGACAAACCTATATATACCCTTTTTCACTGTGTGAAGGGTATAAAAATACTACCAAACTAGAAGTAATAAATTAACTGCCTTAAAATTATTAAAGGTTTATAAAAGGGCGAATAAAACTGATTTTCTATGGAAATTTGAATTACAAGCGTTTTATGGAAGCTGTTTTAGTTTTCATGAATTTATTTGAAGAAAAAAATCTAAACAGTTCGTTTTTTATTTAAAGAAAAATGTTCGCAAAAAATTAAATAAAATAAAATAAAAAAGTAAAATTGAATTAAAATCAATATATTTATGTATAAATAATTTTTTTTGTGGGATAGCTCATGATAGTAAGATTAATGTTGACTTTAAGGACTTCGACGGTCGATTGCGGCCTTTGTTTATCATAGTTCATCAGTACTCTTACCAAATGGGGTTTCTAAAACTTGAAGCTTTACACACACAAATAGCCAAGTTGAAGTCTGCAAAATCATGACTTCTTATGCACGATTTACGAGCGACTAATAGGGCCCATACACAACACCATAATAATTGTGCAATCAAGTGACTGTGCCAGCTGATTGACGGTGTATGAGGTTGTGGTGTGATTGTACCAGCTGATGGTGCTTTATCAAAAATAGTTTGATATTTTTTTGATTGTACCAGCATGATTCAGTCGTGTGTGGCAAAATTAGCTCATAAAAGTTAAATCGTCAAGGGATAAACATCAAAAAAATACCACATTTTATCTATGAATGCCAATTCATAGCCATTTCTTCGTCCAAACACGTGTTTTTTTTGCTCCTTATTCGTTTTCGTTTTAGGATAATAGTAATAATAAGTGCAGCACAAATTTTTTCGTTATTCATTACAAACTTTTCCACACAATTTTTGGGTAAAAAATGAATTTTGCACCACCATGCTGGTGTAGTGTGTGCTTAAGGCTTAATTGCACAAACACTTGATTGCACAATTTTATGGTGTTGTGTATGGGCCCTATAAATCGGATTATCGAAGAACAAATGCGGCTGTACTCCTGAGTAATGTATCGTTTCCTTGACATATGGTGTGAACTTATGGTTTATTGAACCAACCATAATAAATTTGTCTATAAATGGCTTAAGAATGATTTGTAATATGATCTAATAAATAAATAGGTTCTACAGACCTTGTGAATACAACAGGCTGTCAGCATAAGAAAAAACTGTTCATGACTGTTTTTTCTTTAGTTTTTTCGGGAAAGAATTTTCAACTTTATTTATTTATTTATTTATTTTATTTATTTATTTATATATTGGTATTCCTATACAACAAAACTTTGAGTCTTATAATTATAGTACAGGAAAAACAATTTGATTTAGTTTTAAATAGGTCATACAATAAAAAATTATAACATTAAATACAAACAATTATAAATATAATAAAAAGGGAAAGGAGCAAAACAATAACAAATATAAATACATCTAAAAACGTTTTAAAAAAAGAGTTTACACATTTTCAATTATGACAATAAAAATTAAAAATACATTTCCTAAACTGCGTTGTATTACTAACGAATTGTATAGACGATGGTATTGAGTTCCATAGACGAATGGTATGGACAAAAAACTGCCATTCAGATATAAGCCTCCTAAATCTTATTTGAACGAGGTTGTAATTTCTTCTGGACTGCGTAAAAGAGAAACGTTTAAACAAATACGACGGCACTCCAGTATAAATAATTTTATGTAAGAGAACAAGAGATCGAATATTTAATTTTTGAGCTGATTTTTAAAATTTTTCAAATTAAAAACAGTTATATAAATATTGCGCTATATCGGTTTTCGGAGTTGAAAACACATCTAGCTCGCATGAAGTTGTCTGAGGAAACGACATGTAGAGCATGCGAGAAAAAGGAAGAGCCTTAGCTTAGATACACTATCATTGTCCTGCCTTTGGACATATTAGACGCGAGAATTTTACAGTGGATAATATGCTGAATTTGGAGTACCTGGGGAACTTGAACTGAAGATCCATAAGGAATTACATTGAGGGGACTAAGTTCTTGGGCTAGTCCGATATTTATGGGAAATTATGATTTTATGTTTGGGAATTCCGTTTCCCACATGGAGCGCACAACATCCCAACAGTCATAGGTTTGGGCTTTTAGTGCCCCTCCTTTTCAACCTAACCTAAGTCGCCTGAGGAGTAGTTTTAAATTACGGGATTGCAATAGTGTGATTATATCAATTTCAGCTTATGTCGACTTATGCAATTATTTCTTTTTACCACATAAATACATACAATTTTAGTAATAAATATGTTTGGTGTATTCCCAAGAAGATCTAACTATCGTATTTTCATAATCATAGCAAAAAAAAATTTTTTGTATATGAAAGAAAATTGTTGTCTAGTTTATTGTAAAGTTTTTAAACCTTTTAAAAATTTTTTTAATTATGACAATATGACAATAGCACACCTTGTGAATTCACCAATTATGTATAGGTTCACCACCATTTTTATATCGCATATTAGACCCCTTGCTAGTAAACGAGGAGAATAACGAAATGTTACTTTGCAAATTTTTTTAAATTTTAAATGTTTTAAAACTAACTTCCTACCGTGCCGTTAATTTATCTACAATTATTGCGCTGTTGGCTATACGTAATAGTATAACAGCTTTTTGCGCTACTTAATTCAAATATTTCTGTTACCAACCAAACAACAACTCTAATATGTCTATCCCAAAAGTAGTGCAAATGAAACAAGTAAGAGCGCTATATTCGGCCGTGCCGAATCTGATATGCCCTTCACAACGTGTAGTCATGCAATAACAGTAGTTTGTATCACCATTCATCCCATATGAAATACGTACATACATATAAAAAACATACATATAAAAAACATACATATATAAAAACATCCCATTGTAAAATTAAAAATTAACGTATGTATGTTAAAAGAAAAAAAAAATTTTAAAAAAAATTAAAAAAAAATTACAAAAAAAAAATATAAATAATATATTAAATAAAAAATAAAAAAAAAATTAAAAAAAAAATATAAAAAATATAAAAAAAATAAAAAATTTTTTTTTTTGGCTCAGCTGGGATTCGATGCCACGTTTTCTCTAACCAGTATAGACGTTTGTATGTATGTTGTTGTTGTAATGTTGTTTTTGTGAAAAAAAATCGAGGTGGTCGTGGGTTTTTGCTCATATCTCAGTTGTTTATGTACCGATTTTTCTGATTTTCAATACTACTCCCGAATATCTACTCCCGAATATTTCTGATATTTTAATACCTCACCCGGGTCCAAGCGATGTCGGGTGCTTCAAAAAGTTGATTTCAACATACACACGGACAGACGGTCAGACGGACAGACTGACAGAGCTTAATCGACTCCCCTATTCATAAGCTTTCAGAAAATATATACTTTATGGGGTCGGAAATAGAAATTGTAGAAATTTCACACGGAATGACAAACCTATATATACCCTTTTTCACTGTGTGAAGGGTATAAAAAAGTGACATCATTGAACTTCAAGAGTATCGCCAGAAGAATGAATTAATTTGCTAAGCGATTTAGTTGTGGCATTATAATGTAGTAATAACAATAATAAAATAACAATAACAACAACAACAAACGAGTTGAATTGAATTGCAAGTAACCCTGTAGCATCAGCAACTAGTTTAGTGTACAAATACAACATCGTAAAGTTAGAAATGGACACAACAAAAAATGCAATTAGACATTTGATTTGTCAGTAATTGGATAAATTTACACTTTTAATAATGTGTTGTTTTTCTTTAAATTTTGTTGCACGTACTCGTATACATATAATAAACGTAGCAATGGCAATTGAAGAGTTGATGTTGTTTGTTGTTTATGTGCATGTGTATGTGTGTATATATTTTATATTGCATGATGCATGAAAGCAGGCATTCAATGCATTTTTAATAAGTTTAACTCCAGCATAATCATCAGTTAACTACTGAATTTAAGCTAATGCAGTTACTAATGCTGCTTACATGCCGCATACATATTAATGTTACTAACATACCACTTGCATAGTTACACACATACTTAGTTATGTCTGTATGTGTGCCTGCATGTACATTGTAAGTAATACATTTTTTGTGTTGCACTGTTTTGTTGGCATCGAGATATTTTTTGGCTGATTATTTCATGAAGTAGTTACAATTTTTGCAATTTGCTTAGGAATTGTCGCAAATAAATAGCAAAGGGAATTGCATTTTATGGCCATTACCATGATGGGACTATCATCAATTTAAAATCAATATGTCACCAAATAAATTGGAAAGAAATCATCACATACTCGTAGTATTAAACACAGACAATATCAGGCCATAAACATGCTGCACTAGCACCAAATAAATAAAATACCAAAAAGATACTGAGCTGGACTGGACTTTTTGTGCAGTCCATTGCGAATACTCGCACAAAAAGTCAAGTGAGATCATTGATGATAAATCTTTTTTTTTTGTTTGTCATTTCATCCTTTTTTTATACCCCCATACAAAAATACTCCATATGTTTTGTGTTTTCTTAAATTTTTTTCTTTATGTACAAGACCGGGTTTGCTCTCCTGTTTCAATTTGGTGACTGTTGTTGCTTTTGTAAAATGAAGAACATTTAACGAAAATATAAAAAAGTTAACACATTATTATGCGTTTGTTGCATTGTTTTGAGGCCTGGATTTGTCAATGATTCTTTAAGTGATAAGAGTTGCTCGTAAATCCTTAACAAGTACTTTTATACACTTCACTTAACTGCAATAACAATAACAGCAGCAGTTTTGCATTCATACAGTTATAAAATCTATCGAAACAATTTTGAGTCGTGATACTCGATTGATTTTTTCAGTTTCTAGAAAACCTTAAGGGTCAATGTGGGTATTAGATTAAAGATCTTGACAATATATAAATTTGCAATCCATCATGGCGGCCTCTATAAAATGACGTAAAATTAATTTGTATATGGGTTAAATTCAGTAATTAAAATTGTACCCGCTTGAACCTCCCAAGATTGGTTAATTGAAATAACTGGACCAGTGGAATGCAATAAACTATAAAATAGTGTAAAATCACAGATGGCGTCTGAAAAAATTGCTTCATAAGTTACCTATTCAAATTCAAAATCTAAGATGGCGTCGGAAATAATAAAGTAAAATGGCGTATAACATTAATTCTGATATATAGGCTAAGCTACGATGTGGTCACTATACCTTTGTACCTTATGCTGAAGGGTATTATTAGATTCGGCTAGAACGAATATATCTGTCTTACTTATTTAAGTTAATTGATATCAAATACAGCCACGACTACACTGTAGGTGGTCGATTCGGAAGGTTTAATTGTGGATATTTGTTTCGAGTGTGGCTACTGGTATCTCATTTCACACGGTTTAGACAGCCTGTTAACATATTCTAAATGTCACACTGGTTGCTCACAAAAATGATTTCCCAATAAAAACACTGTTTTTCACAATGTTTGTACCGTAACATAATCCTGCCGAGACCAAATTTCGCCGGCTTCCATAGCGATAACCATGTTTTCATTTATCAAAATATAGACCAATTAACCCTCCTGTCTATAAGCAATACCATCTTATTCTAAATGTGGCAGTTCTGTTTAGACTTCGTATCTTTTCGTAACCACTTAGCTAGAAATTCTCCTACTCAACAAACAAAATTCGTCGTGATAATATCGGATCAGGACAGAGGATCTCATTAACTGAAACTAAAGCGTAAAATTAGATTTAATGGCTTTTATTCTTGAAAAAGTTGATTTTTGTAAGTTTCTGAACCAAGTTCCTGACGTAAGAATCTTCAACTGGTTTAATACAAGAGGCCACTACAGCCGCAATATTCTCCTCACTACGGAATGAATGCAGCCTATTCGGTTTCATATTATCTAATAATTTAAGTAGAGACTCAAATTTTCAGAATACATTTGCAACAGTGGGCTCGAAAGGCCGATGGTGAGCATGAAATATTGATTTTTGTAATAGAGCTATGTAATTTGTAAGCAGTTCATAACGGATTTTAATTTATACTTAATAATAATAACATGAAAATATAACACCAAGAACTCGTGATCTGTGCAAAAAATCTGAAGAATCAGCTAAATGTACCTTTACAAAGCTAAACCAATTTTTCATTTCAAATTATTTGAATACAAAAAGGTGAACTATTAACTATTAAAGAGAATCAAGTTTAGATGACTGTAGTTTTAAACCAGACCATCATAATTGTTAAGAATATTAGTATCTATATATTTATATAAAAAAAATTTTTACACTTTCATGTCGCCACTAACTGCGGAAAAGGGTCGACCGATTTCAACCAATATTTCAGGGTACTTTAGTGATGCTCTGAAGATGGTTTGTGTGAAGCACGAAATGAGCCCAGTGGTTCCGGAAATATAGCATTTAGAATTTCCTATATACATATTCCCGTACAAATTAAAAAAAAAATTACCGTTTTTATTATTACAATTTTTTGTTGTCGCTTAAAAAGTTACCAAGCCGTAACTTATGTCTTATGTGTACAATGACTTTCGGTCTTTCTAATTAGAACTGAAAAAGGGTAAGAGGGGTGAGTGATACCCTTACATGTAATGAATATAATGCAAAATTTGTTCCGGGTTCTGCTAGTAAAATATGAAAAACAAAAATTATGTTTTTCTTTATATGAATATTTTTAAAATATTAAGTTTAAAAAGAAAATAATTTTTAAAATTGTTGAGAAATAAATATAAATAACACTGACGGAATCGAAATAAACATATTTTTAAACACATTTGCAATACTTCCCGTAAAGATGGTTTCTTATTTTTTTTTTTTTTTCAAATATTTTATTTCCACAGCGAATTTTGACAAAAAAGCTTTAAGTTCTTGCGTTAAAAATTCGATTTACTTAGAAGCTCAAACCAGCAGACCATGAAAAGTGCCGGCAATGTGATCAGGGGGTAATGGAGAAAAAAAATGCTAATTTATCGAAAAGTCATATTTCCAACAAAGCGCTTTTCCATCTGAATGACTTCGTAAATACAAAAATTTTAAATCATGGGTTCAAAAAATCATGAGAAAAAAACACATCCACACAAAGGTGTGGATTTTAGTCAGGCTGTGTGATTGGGCCTTACTTTTTTGAAGATAAGCCCCAAATTGCAGTGACTGTGAACGGCAATCGCTACAGTAAAATTATAATGGCGTTAAACAATCCATTTGTAACAGCAACGATTTCCAAAAGAGACTATATCAAGAAACTCTGTTTTCAGTTAGCCACCAAGACATGCAATTTAATTCAATTAATTTCATGAAAAAAAAAATAATAGCCTTAGAGACATTTGAATGTAGTTTTTTCCCCTACTTACTACATATTCAGATATGTTTTCTTTACAATTCGATGAGAAACAACACAACTGTCTCAAAAATTCTGTGCTTTTATTTTAAAATAAAAAATGAATCGAAGATGGATATAAGCACAAGGGCAGGTGTCTATATTGTGGAAGAAAATATCAGGAGGTCTTACAGACTTTCTGATGACTGTAGTATGTTCCAAGATCTTATATTAGAACATATTCCAAGGGGTAGGAAGGTTACTCTATACGTTGACAGCCAGGCGGCACTCAAGGCCTGGAAGGGACATTATGTAAAATCTAGGCAAGTTAGGAAGTGCAGGAGAGCACTTGATAGGATAATGAGCCTCTTTAATGTCAGATTGGTCTCCGAGTGTGAGTGTTGGAGGTGGCTCTTTCTTCCTGCATTCCCCTTTTCTACCTACCTACCTACCTTAAAATAAAAAAGTGCATTAATGAGACTCTCTTTATATAGAACAAAAAATTCTTGACTACCCAGCAAAAAAAAACGTAAAAGAAATAGTGAATGCATAAGATGAGGTGGTTAAATTTTGGTAAAGCAATATGATTTTAACATTAACGTATCATAAGAAATTGTGTGTTTTAATTATTAAGAAACTACAATGCATAGAACGCATGCATATTAGGCGAAAAGAAACCGATGTTTCACGAGTTGTTTTGTTAGTTTACACGAATTTTCTCATTCATTTGAAAGTATTTTCAAGAACATCATTAATGAATGAGAAACTATTTTTGATTTAAAGAAGCATGACAATTCCTTCTCTTGCACTACTGATTTAAAAGTCATGAAATATGTTATTCACATTGAACTAGTGCAAATTTTTTTTTTTGCTGGTATTTAATAGTTTATATCTCGGTCTTCTTTGGTGATCACTGGTGTATATTAATGTTCTGGCTTAAGGATTCTCATGGAATCTCACAACGAAGATAGCTATTTGGGATCGACAAATTTTCAGAATATTTTATTTTGGAAATTTTCAATCATTATACCCTTCACACAGTGAAAAAGGGTATATATAGGTTTGTCATTCCGTGTGAAATTTCTACAATTTTCATTTCCGACCCCATAAAGTATATATTTTCTGAAAGCTTATGAATAGAGGAGTCGATTAAGCCCTGACCGTCTGTCCGTCTGTCCGTCTGACCGTCTGTCCGTGTGTATGTTGAAATCAACTTTTTGAAGCCCCCCGACATAGGTTGGACCCGGGTAAGGTATTAAAATATCAGAAATATTCGGGAGTAGATCGGTATTGAAAATCAGAAACATCGGTACATAAACAACTGAGATATGAGCAAAAACCCACGACCACCTCGATTTTCTTTTCATAAAAACAACATTACAACAACAACATACATACATACAAACGTGTATACTGGTTAGAGAAAACGTGGCATCGAATCCCAGCTGACGCAAAAAATTTTTTTTTTAAATTTTTTTAAAATTTTTTTTTTTAATTTTTTTTTAATTTTTTTTTTATTTTTTTTTTATTTTTTATTTAATATATTATATATATTTTTATTATTATTTTTTTTTTATTTTTTTTTTTATAATTTTTTTTTTATAATTTTTTTTTTATTTTTTTTTTGTTTTATATATATTATATGTGTATATAATAATTTTTTTTTTTTTAATTTTTTTTTTAAATTTTTTTTTTTTAAATTTTTTTTTTATTTTTTATTTTTTTTTTGTTTTTTTTAACATACATACGTGAATTTACTGTTATTGCATGACTACAAGTTGTGAAGGGTATATAAGATTCGGCACGGCCGAATATAGCGCTTTTACTTGTTTTTTATTTAATATATTATTTATATTTTTATTATTATTTTTTTTAATTTTTTTTTTATTTTTTTTTTTGTTTTATATATATTATATATATAATAATTTTTTTTTTTTAATTTTTTTTTTAATTTTTTTAAAATTTTTTTTTTATTTTTTTTTTAACATACATACGTAAATTTATAATTTTACAATGGGATGTTTTTATATATGTATGTTTTTTTATATATGTATGTACGTATTTCATATGGGATGAATGGTGATACAAACTACTGTTATTGCATGACTACCCGTTGTGAAGGGTATATAAGATTCGGCACGGCCGAATATAGCGCTCTTACTTGTTTTTATTACAGATGGTTTCGCGCAGGTCAATAAATGACAGTAACAGATTCAAACCACATAGTCTCAGTATTTCTTCCCAAAAATATGAAAATCAATCTGTTGTTGCTTTTCAAGTTAACAATATTAGATATTACAAAAAAAATTACTAAATACCAAAAAACTAATATTTGAAAACCACTGTACAAAAAAGGAATGACTGAAAGACAAATACATACCCAGCAAAAACCAGGTAATGACTTGCTCTTACTAAACAACATACTTTTCAATGACTACTACATATCGTCTGTCTTACTAAGAAGTATTTTAGTAATGACTTGATTTATAATGTGTTACGTAAGTACAGGGTTGCCCATATTCGACGGACCCATGTTTTTTTTTAAAAAATCAAAGAAAAAAATAAAAATTTGGCGGTTGGCAATCTTAATCATTTAATTTTTTCCAAGTAGATTTGTTTACATCAATTTTTGAATATGATATCTCTCAAATGGCCGCCTCTGGCGTTGATGGCGTATTGTGCCCTTTTTGCAGCATTTTCCATCGTTTTCGCCAACATTTCGGCCGGAATAGCGGCTATTTGTTCACGAATGTTGTCCTTGAGCTCTTCTAAGGTCCTTGGCTTGTTAACGTAAACCTTTGACTTCAAATATCCCCACAAGAAGAAGTCAGGCGGCGTCAAATCGGGCGAACGCGGTGGCCAGTCCAAATCACCACTTTTCGACATCAAACGGCCCGGAAACAAATTCTTCAGAAAATCGATTGTTATGCGACTTGTGTGCGGTGGACAACAATGGGCAACAATCTTTGCGTCAATTGAATTTTGTACGGGAACAAATGCAAATCAACGCGAATAATCCGTTGTAAAGTGGACCGAGCCATGCCCAACTGCTGAGAACGGCGTTTTTGGGATGTTCTTGGGGACCTCTCAACACTGGCTCGTACGGCAGCGATATTCTCGGCCGATCGCCTTGGTCGACTTTTATTTGGCCTCTTCGGATTAGAAAGAGCCTCACCAGTCGAAAATTTTTCGTATAAACGCTTAATGGTGTTCTTAGAAGGCGCACTTCTCACATTTTTTAATATTTTAAAAGCACGTTGAGTTTTCACAATTGACTTGTTCTGTTGAATGTAAATTTCAACTATTTCAGAGCGCTCGCGTCTCGTGTATTGTTGCATGGTAAAAATCTGCTTGGACTGACGCTTCAAACGCGGTATGTCATTAAGCGATCTGACATCTCTGTCAAAAGTTATGGCGTTGCCAGATGGGTCCGTCGAATATGGGCAACCCTGTACTTGATTTCAGACATTTGCTTAGATACACACACAACACAATTTCTTACTGCGAAATTTACTAGAAACCATTTAAATACATAACTTTTTATAATTCTCATTTAGTTTAACGCGCTTAGGGTATAAGTAATAATTATTTTGAAAACAGCGGCAAAGCACTTCATTAACCAAGTGATGACTTATAGATTTTCACTGATTGTTAAATTTCAAATTAACGTATCTCAGAATAATCTAACCGAATTTTTGTCCTTAGAACAACCGAACGACTTCTGTAAGTCCATAATAGTAATAGGTTATTTAGGTTATTAAAATCACGTACTTATATATTGCTATAGGAGTAAGTACTTATTTAAGTCCCTATTTATGAGCGACCGTAATAAGTACTTATACGAGTCCCTATTTGTAAGCGAGGGTGGTAAGTACTTGCCTCCAATGACATCGCCGTGTTAAAATAATGGGTTTAGATGCCAAATTGTAAGTAGTGAACAACTGTTTTCTAGTACTTTCAAGTCATTATAATGTAATGTGTTATTTTGCTGGGTACGTATAAAAAAACTGTATTGATAAATTGAACAATAGCGGCAGGCTCATAACTTTGTATTTATTTTATTCTTTGAAATTTTAGTTGGTCAATGTAAAAACAATTATTGAAATTGGTGGCAGTTTTACAATGTTTTTTGTTATTTTGAATTTCTAAACAAAAAACATACATTGCACCGCACTGCACAATTCAATGCAGTGATAACAACAACAATAAGCTTAAGTTGGTCATTTACTAGGCGAAAATATATGTATTTGATGATTGTTCTTTTTTTTTCTTGAAAAAGAGAGAAAAAAGTGAATATTGTGCTGTTGGTTGAGTTGATTTGAAATTTTTGCTAACCAACCAAACAACCAACCAACTAAACTGAGTTAATAACTACGTAAGAACGTATTCCATTGTCCAAACAAAGCAGTGGAGGATGTATGATTATTATTATTTTTATTATTATTATTGTTGTAACTTTGCCTTTAGGCCAAAGAAATTTACACCATCCAAATGACGCGAATAGATAGTAGCACCAACACCACCGCAAACAACAACAACAATAATCGCACAGTAGCAGCAGCAACCAAAATCAACCCATATTATTGATGTTGTTTTGAATGTGTGTTGTTGTTGTGTAAAGTGTAAAATGTCCAATTGTTCAAAAATGGCATAAGTGCCTAACAAGCGCAGAAGCATTGTCACATCGTTGTTTATTGGATTCCTCTCCATACAATTTCCATTTTTATGTACATGATCTCCAACATGAAAATTCCATCGACTTTATTTATTATAATTGCTGTCTGGTTGTTACAACGCAAATGCCACTTTTTATGCAATATTTGGTATGTGTGCGTGTGAGTGTACATATACATACATGTTTGTATGTATAACCTACTCGCCACCACCACATGTGATCTGGAGAATATCCCTGAAGGAAACCTGTTTTGTCGACTATTGTGGTGACTTCTTGGCGACATTGTCAACAAAGTGTATACACAATAAATAAGAGCTCTAATTAAATGAAATGTACCTAATTTGCTTTTAATATTTGTATTTAATGAATTCCTTAATTTTTTTAGCGAAACAAAGTTTAATTAACGACGTCTATTTCAGAAAAGTATCAAAAGTGTAGACTAGAATTACTTAAATGTGCTATTGAATCTCTGGTGACAATGTCTACATATGTTCCTAAAAGAATTACCTACTCAGTAGTACCAGTGTCAGTAGTAGATTTCCAATGACACTCACATGTTAAATGTCTATAGTAAAAAAGCATTGTCGGGGGTATAATAAGTCAGTAGTACTGGTGACAGTGTCAATAGTGAATCAGTACAGATTCACTACTGACATTTACACCATAAAAATACCAAAAGTGTAGACTGGAATTACTAAAATGAACTAGTGAATCTATGGTGACAATGTCTACATATGGTCCCAAAAGAACTACCTACTCAGTAGTACCAGTGTCAGTAGTAGATTTCCAATGACACGCACATGGTAAGTGTCTATAGTAAAAAAGCATTGTCGGGGGTATAATAAGTCAGTAGTACTGGTGACGGTGTCAATAGTAAATCAGTACTGATTCACTAGTGACATTTCCTACAGGGATCATTGTTCATAAACATCTACACAAACGAAAAGGAAAAATATGACAAAGTAGTACCAGCAGAAGAGGAGACTTTTGCTAAGAAACTGAAGAAAAAGATGTCCTTTTATGGACACTGATCATACAAAATGATTTGGTAGTAAATAATCGATTGGTTCGTTTATTTAATTGAAAATTATTTATTTTTAATATTCATTTGTGTAAAATTGTTGTCAAGAGCTGCATTTGTTGGGAAAATACTCCAACAATACAATATCGATCGTCGAACAAATTCATTAGAAAATTATTACTGTTGCCATTGATGTACATTGTTGTACAACATAAATACTTGTGTGCGATACTTTCAGCAGCATTGGATAAATTCAAACGTAAAGCATTTATTGCTTTGTTTAAATTATCATTTACTTTTATTGTAAATGGAGTTGTAATTTAAATCTCAGTTGTTCAACTGTCTCTACTTATTATGCCTTCTGTGCAATAATAATGCTGTTTCTTCATATGCAGCTAATTGTCTTTCCCAACGTACGTATATGGTGTGTAAGACTAGTTGCATTACTCGGTTTATTATGTGCTTAAGCATTTTTATAGTGACTCAAAATATTAATATATCTCCAAGGAATTTTAACTTTCGAATTCATATTTCTTAACCGAAATTAGTGCTTATGCCATCAGATAAATCTATTATTTACTGAACATCAGAAAAAGGTAAAAAGGCTGGGTTAAGGGATATTTTCCCACCCCTCCCCCAAATGGTTAAAATATAAAATTACTTATTTGATAAATAAACGTTTCGACATTTGTTTTTTTTGTGCTACTCCCACAAACTCGATTTCTTAAAGAAACAAGGTGCCAATTATACAAAAAGTTGTATCGTTTGTTAAGCAAGATTTTTTAAAAGCCAAAATCCTAAGCGAAATGCGGTTTTGGCAAAGTACTTCTTAGGATCCAAATTGTCACCATTGTGCGCAAATAGATGGGTTAATCGTCATTAATCCATTTTAAAATTTAAAGTGAATATGGAAAATATAAAAGAGGCTCTGATAAAGATATCCAAGTGGAAAGACAGGGATACATCTTCAAAAGCTTTATTACTAAGAAATTCTTTAATCACATACGAATTTTTGTGTGGATTATATAATCTAAGTGATATACTTACTCTTACACAACCGCTTAGTGTAATACTACAGAAACAGGACGTAGATTTAAAAAGATGTTCAGATCTCATACAAAATTTTATAATGTGACTTGAAAACAAGTAAGAGCATTATATTTTTTTATTAATAACTGTAATCGCTATGGAATAATATATTTATACTAAAATATGTATCATCACTTTTTTTGTATAACTTCGATATGCTAGTAAAATATTTTCGTAAATTTAGTCTTTCAAAGAAAATGGGCGTTAATGTTGGCTAATAAATACAACTTAGATACTTCAATATTAAATAAATTATATGAATTTGAGATTGAGAGGTTGGAGTAAAAGTGGGCGTGTCACATTCATTCGTTAAAACAAAGCATTTGACCAAAAAGCAATTTTTGCAAAAATTTCAGAATCGTAAATCTAATTTTGTCTGTTTTATTACGTTTTAAATTTATATATATATACCGGAAAATACACTATGCGGTATAAATTTTTGTACATTTTGATCTATAACTCCTTTTCTAATGCATAGATTTAAGAACTTTTCAGGGAAAAATATTGTTTTACTCAAGAAATAAATATTCAAAATTTCATGGCTCTACGTTAATACGTTTGGACACAATTCCATTTTATTCGATGTTGAAAGGACACGGTTTTTTTGACCTACTCTTGCATTACAAGCTATAACTCTCTTCCTAATATTCCGATTAAGCCCATTTTTTATACCAAACAAACCTTGTGTATAAGAAATATTCTGGCAAAATTTGAGCCCCTTAACTTTTCCGGTCCGACCTCAATCATGCTTTCAACAGACGCACGGACATAGCTAGATCGTCATATAATGATACCAGGGGTCTTAAATAGATATTTCGATGTGCTACAAACGGAATGACAAAATGAATATACCCCCCACTATTTTTTTGGTGGCGGCTAAAAGAAAAGAATTTAAAATAATTTTTGAAGAAACACAGAAGATTTGCTTTTGTATGGAAATTCCAGTTGAAAAGCCAATATTTGAACGAAATCATCCTATAGAAGATGTAGAAGAGTACAACTGCATAGAGAGATAAATCTTCCTTATTGATTCTGTTCTCTAGGACTTTAAAATACGTTTTTCAAAAGACGTTCCAAATTTATTTAACATCCCTAAACTTCTGCCAAAAAGCATTAAACATTATTCATTAGACTTGACCAATTTAATTCCACTCCTTGAAGACGATTTGTTTAAATATTATGTAAATTTCTTCGATCTTTTTATATTAATATATTGTTTTTATTTATTCGAGCTTAAGATCACTTTTTTTATAAAAATTATTTTTTTATTCCGATATTTCGCTACCACATTGGGTAGCTTCTTCAGGGAAAGTTTATACAATTTATAACAATTAACAATTAAAATATTAAAATTGTTCAAAAACAAATTTTTTTAAAAAAGGCGGGAAAATTTTTCTGTTTACATTTAAAATAACAAACGAAAATTTAAATACATGTAGCTTCTTCAGGGAAAGTTTATACAATTTATAACAATTAACAATTAAAAAATTTGTTTTTGAACAATTTTAATATTTTAATTGTTAATTGTTATAAATTGTATAAACTTTCCCTGAAGAAGCTACCCAATGTGGTAGCGAAATATCGGAATAAAAAAATAATTTTTATAAAAAAAGTGATCTTAAGCTCGAATAAATAAAAACGACGATTTGTTTAGGTACGAAGAAACAGATAAAAAACTACTTAAATCTAAACTTGAAGCTGAACTTTTGCATTGGCAGCAGAAATAGAAGATCAGTAAAGAACTTCCAGAAAATGTGATTGATGTTTTAATTATGTATGACCCAGTTATTTATCAGAATTTAAGAAATATTTTTACCATTTTTGTTTCAATGCCGGTAAGCAATGCTACGGACGAAAGATCATTTTCTTTAATAAATATTTATTTTCATTGAACTATTAAATTTTTTTATACTTAAAACAACCTCCCCCCAGAGAAGCAAACCGCTTGGTCGATTTTTTTATTTAAGTCGCGCCGCCGCCGATGCATTCGGCTGACCGGCGGCTCAGTTTGAAGCCGATTTTACATACTTGAAATTTGATTTTTTTCTTCTGTTAGAAATGAATCATAGGTCACTGCAAAAAATATCTCGGAATATTATTGTCAAACTTATCACAAAATTAGTTTTGATAAAAACTAAAAACCAAGGCATATTTATTCAACAGGTAGTCTTGTTTCGTCAGCTGATTATTTTATTTTTTTCTTCACTTATTGAATTACATAATATGCCTTGCTAAAAACTATATGCTTATGCTTACTTTTGATTTATTTATTCGACATCCAACTAGTTTTTTTTTACAGTTTTCTGCTTTTTTTGATTACAATAATTTGATTATCAATAATTGTTTAATTGCATGAAATTTTTAAAAATTGTATTTACTAAATTATTCGGGATATGCTCCCTTAATTTTTCAATTATATTTATTTGGTTGTTGGGTTTAAGCTGGTTTATATGCATTTCACTGGTGCTTATGCCAGATCATCAGTAAACCTTTACCCAAATTCTTGAAAAAGTTTAAAATGTTATAAGTTATATTTTCAAATTCTCATTAACAAAATGAGAATTCAAAAATAAAACAAAAAACTATAAAAAACTTTTTCAAAAACCCAACCAACAATTTTTCAATTTTAATTTATTTTATTTTTCTAATCCCCTCTGCATTTGGCTAACCGTTGGTTAACACTAAATGCCTAGAGGGACAACCGAAAAATAAAATCTTCTTTTATTATGTATTTACTAAATTATTCGGGATATGCTCCCTTAATTTTTCAATTATATTTATTTGGTTGTTGGGTTTAAGCTGGTTTATATGCATTTCACTGGTGCTTTATTTTAGAAAAATAAAATAAATTAAAATTGAAAAATTGTTGGTTGGGTTTTTGAAAAAGTTTTTTATAGTTTTTTGTTTTATTTTTGAATTCTCATTTTGTTAATGAGAATTTGAAAATATAACTTATAACATTTTAAACTTTTTCAAGAATTTGGGTAAAGGTTTACTGATGATCTGGCATAAGCACCAGTGAAATGCATATAAACCAGCTTAAACCCAACAACCAAATAAATATAATTGAAAAATTAAGGGAGCATATCCCGAATAATTTAGTAAATACATAATAAAAGAAGATTTTATTTTTCGGTTGTCCCTCTAGGCATTTAGTGTTAACCAACGGTTAGCCAAATGCAGAGGGGATTAGAAAAATAAAATAAATTAAAATTGAAAAATTGTTGGTTGGGTTTTTGAAAAAGTTTTTTATAGTTTTTTGTTTTATTTTTGAATTCTCAATTTGTTAATGAGAATTTGAAAATATAACTTATAACATTTTAAACTTTTTCAAGAATTTGGGTAAAGGTTTACTGATGATCTGGCATAAGCACCAGTGAAATGCATATAAACCAGCTTAAACCCAACAACCAAATAAATATAATTTTTAAAAATTATTAAATTGCTTTTTTTCGATTTTTTTAAATTTATTTCAATGAAAATGAAAAATATAAAAATACAAAGAATTGGTATTAGTGCAAAATGAAATACATTTTCAAGACTTTAAATCAATAGTGCAAAAAAATTTATTCTTAATGACTTTCTAAATGTAAAATAATTTATCATTAACGAAGTAATTCAAAATGAATAATATATGTAAAATATCTTAAAGGAATTATGTAAACAAACATCTTCAACTTATGAAACATTGGTTTCTTTCTACCAAATAGGCATGATTTTTATGCACTTATAAGAATGAAATGGCGTTCAATATATTCAAAAATGACACGCTAATGTAACAATTATTATTGTTTTCACTTAAATTTATTAACTTCATCATCAGTTGAAGTTCTGAAAAATCACAGTGCACTTTCGCAATATTTTCGAATAATCGTTTTACAATTAAATTACTTATTTCGATTTTTTGTGATATTTCCGCTTCTTCAGAAGAAGCATTCTCGGTTGCAGGGGCTTGCATTACTGCAAAAACAAGTAGGCTCAACCCACTGACTGTAAAGAGACAGTTATTTATTCATGATAACAACCACATTGTCGAATCTATTTTAACGAAGTCTGAAAACCATTAAGAAAATGCTTTAAAATATTTAAAATGTAAATATTAAATTGTTCAAAAATAAAAAAAGGCAATACTAAAAATTCGGCTGAGCCAAATATTTTTTTCAGCCGATTAAAGACTCGGCGCAGAGCCGATTAGCCGCCGCCGCCGAAGATTTTTGCTTTTAAGTCGCCGCCGAAATTTTTCAATCGGCTTGCTTCTCTGCTAAAAACCACAAAAGAAGCCTCTTGGCATGTGTTCAGGAAAGATAGTCGATTTCAATAGGACTACAATGAGCTGAATGACTAAATTGATTACAGGACATAAATACTTCAATACAGAACACAAATGTTAAATCAGCAGATTAGAACGCTATTGTTTAAACCTCCCCCAGCCATTGGTAAGTAGCCATAAACCAAGACCACACATCAAGTCAAATGAATTAAACTTGGTAGTTCCTCATCTCTACATAAACAAAACATTGGGTTTTTCTCTATATACCTCATCAATTCACAAAATGTCTACTGCCCAAGTAGACACTCTGATGGACCAGCTGACAGCTTCACAGCGCACAATGAGAGAGCTGATAGAGTTTATAACTTCAAATTTTTAAGGGGAAAATTCCTAAACATCTCTGAAGGCTCAGAAGATTAGATATTGCATAGAATGGAATCGATACTGTCGAAAATAAATAGAATGCCTCGAGAATCACCAATTATATCACAAATATTTCACCGACAATTATTAAAAAACAAATTTCCAACCATAAGTAAAGGGAAATATTTGAATCAGTCAGGACTAGCAGTTGTAGTGTGAAGATTTGTACGTCAGATATGTAAAATGGAAACCGGTTGATTTGTTAATATCATTTATAATTTGCCTGTGTAGCAGCAAATGTGCCCTTACCTGACAGCTATTTTTATTATAAAATGAATGATTTTTAATTGTTTTTAATAATCTTTTCTCCAAGTAAATTGCGTGGTATATTTTTTCTCACCAAATTAATTATGTTTTTTTTAATAAATATAAAAAATTAAGTTTGCAGCAAAGCAAGCAAGCAACGTCAAAGTGATGCTGTAAATTACAATAAAAATGCAACAAATGAAGAAACAAGAGTTATTCGTTACAAGTCTCGAATAAATATCATATAGCACAGAGTTGCATTTTTTAATTTCGCTATTGTGCAGGTATGTATAAAAATCTTCATTTTTTTCAAATATAGAACAGTACAATGCGGTCCAGGCTTAGCAAGTCTCAGCAAGTAAAAATCAAACAAATAATGTTAAATTAATGTTAATTAACATTTTGTTAATATTGTTACGTATCCTTTCGGATCAATACAATTTCTTTTTTAAATATGATGTTCTGAGATTAAACTAAGAAAAAATCTAAATTTCATACATTATCAATCACCATAAGCACAAGAAAACATTCTCACTTAACATTAAACTGAAAAGAATTTGCTTAAATAAAACTTCAATATCAAAGAAGTCATAGACAAGGCATTTAACGATATTTTTGTGAATTTTCATGTCTTAATCAAGTACGATGATCTTCAACATTTGTAGAATTCATAAATACACATGTTTATTTTTAATAAAACTTTTTTGTGTTGTTGTTGTAGTTGCTTTCCATGTGTACTTCAATTTATGGATTGTTGTCATGATCATAAAAGTGTCAGTTTTATTAACACTTTTGTCAATTAAGTTCATAATGAATCTTCCGGTAACACTTGAGAACCATTAATAGGCCATTATTAACAAAAAAAACAACAAAAATACAATAACAAAAAATGTATAAATTACAACAAAAAAATCAAACCAAACCAAATACATATGCATATGCATACTTGGTTGCCGAGGGGCATACACATCTACATGCATGAATGTGAAGCTATTTAAACGATTTGTTTTGTTACATTTACTTAATGGGCGGAAAAAATCAAAAGAAAGAATATCTTTTTTTGTTTTCTTTGTTTTTCCGAAATGAAAACAAACTGAAGTTGCAGCAGCCCACCGTCCCATTAAACCACAAAATTTATTACCTTCTAAATCACTGCAAACATCTTCATCATTGTCTTTTCATCCACCAATACTTTACATTAAAATAAATTCGAAACGAGCATTCATCTATAGAGACATTTAGCCCGCCAGTCATTCGTTCGTTCATTGATTCATTCATGCAGAATAGAGACGTGGAGTCGTTGTCACTTTAACGTGTTCCGTAAATGTTTTAAATGCCGAAACATTAATTTTCAAGTGTAACTTTATTACGAACAAACGAACATAACTAAATGACATTAAAAATTATTGTTCTCCCCTATTAGCTAAGGCGAAATTTGTTTTTCTTTTAACATACCCTACAACAAGTTGAATATAATCGACACATGTTAGAAACCTTCCAATAAAGAATGAGATCGATAAAACCCTAACACGAATAAAACGCAATAACTTTGAAACGAATTAATCCATTTTAATGAAAATAGCGTGGTTTAACAATAAAATAACAGTAAATTAAAATATTAATGCTTTTTGTAAAAATTCAGCTTTTTTTGATGAACTGTTTCACCTTTTCCGGAATTGAGACCATGAGGGTTTTGATGATATCCTTAGTGACTTTATTGCTGGAATAAGACCATTTCTGGGAAAAAATTTTAGTAGTATTAGCAACTTGTTTTGTATCCTTCAGCACTCTTTTGACTAAAGCCCAGTAACGTTCGATGGGCCTTAGTTCTGGACAATTAGGTGGATTTGCTTCTTTTGGCACTACCACTATATTATTTGTTTCATACCATTCTGCTGCAGATTTACTATAATGACACGACGCTAGGTCGGGCCAAAAATATGTTGACTTATTGTGTTTTCGTATGAATGAAAGCAACCTCTTCTGCAAGCACACCTTGATGTAAATATCAGTGTTGATAGTCCCAGTAGTAATAAATTTACTGCTTCTTTCTCCGCACGTGCATATAGCTTGCCAAACTAAGTACTTCTTTGGAAACTTTGTCTTTTTTTGGAACTTAAATTGGTCATCGACATTACCTCTTCCATCGGCCACATAATAACTTCGCCCTGGGAGCTGAGAAAAGTCGGCAAGAACGTAAGTCTCATCATCCATAATACAACACTCATATTTGTTGATAAAATTTCTAAGCAGTTCTTTGGCACGACTTTTTGCATCCAAGTTTTTCTTCGAATTTCTGTCTGGCACTTTCTGAACCTTGTAGGACTTAAGGCCTTCATATCTTTTAACCTTCCTTACAAAAAAATCGGAACAGTTTGCTTTTAAGGCGGCTTTACGGTTTGAGAGGTTGGGATTTTGGTTTAGAAGACTAACAATCTTTGAAGCTAACTGTGGGTCAGTTATACCTTTTTTAGCTCCACTTCCAGCTTTCCTTTTAATACTACGACGTTCGTTATACACTTTTATCACACGCGAAACTGTTTGTCGTGACACCTTTATCTCATTTGCAATAGATTTGTAAGTACGACTGGGATTTTTTAAAAAAATTGTTATTATTTTTTCACACACTTTTTCTTCGGAATCCATTTTCAAACAAACTAATAATCCGATTATGCTATTATTTTGTACACATAATTTGACAAGTTTTTAAATGCAAACTTGATCATAAACAGTTATATTTTTTGTGCATGAAGAAAGGTGGAATTAAAAATGTGTGTTAAGGTTTCACTGATCTCATTCTTTAGAAGGAGCAGCATCGAAAAAGTTCCTCAACAGTTTCTGTCGAAGGTTGAAAGGAAAATTACAGTCTTTATTGGCAACGCGAATAAAAAATTTCGACATCTATATGGTTCAATTAAAATATGTTGGGGTCTTGCTCAACTCAACTCAACTCCTCAGAACCCCTAGAAACACCTAGAAAATGCTCAATTCAAGACTCCAGAATAATATTACGTAAATGTCTAATCACACTAAGGTGCAACTTGCAACATTTGTATACTACTATACCACGAATAAGTGTTCAGTGATAAAGGATTCCGGATTTAGAAGCATATATTTGCAAAAATGCTCCGGCCTGTGGATTCAACATGATCTTACAACGAGAACAGTTTTGCAAATAAACATTTTAATTTTAAGAGAAATTACTTGGTAGTCACTGCATGTTTGGTTATTACATACCTTACAAATTTTGTGTTTTGTTGCCACATCGTGAAAAAGAAAAATTCATCTTTAATTTCCTATGTCTTTTCCTCGGCGTAAATAATTATTCTCTGTATATTCCATTAGTCCATCACCAGCCTTAAAATCTTTCAGAGATTTACTTATAACATGGGTGCATTAAAATCTATTTATTTGGGATGGAGGTTGTTCTTGTGAACGTAGCCAAAAAAGTCCAATAACAGCAACTAAACTCTCCTTCAATCTCTTCTTAACTTTTTGACTATTTTACATGCGCAGTTGTTTGCTACCATTTGAAATCTTAGATCTCTATCCATTACATCACGAAACATTTGGACTTTACACACTAAAACTATTTTTAAAAGAAGCCTTCAAGATATTATACAATTGAAAATGTTTATATTTTTTGATTAATGTCTGTCGTTACGTTAATGTCAATTTAAAATTATTTTCGCAAGTTAAAAAAAAACGATTAAAAAAACTTTCGAATTTCAAAGTCAATTTCTATAATTTTTTTATTGTTTTTTATACAATTTTCGTAACAGCTTACTGCCGTATTTATAAAAAATATTTTAGGTTTATTGAAGGATTATTTGACAAATTTCTGTACAACATCTGTACCTTCGAGGCAGAATTTGTTTTAACGTTCTGTGCTGTTATTAATCAGCTGTTTTGCTTCTGTTCAATTGAAAATCTGTATGTGTGGTTTGTTGATACTTTTTCGTTCTGTTCTGTTGCGGACAAACCTTTAGAAAATAGAATTCAACGTTAAGTGACGGTCTTTGAAGGAAAAACAGCTGTTATTAACGTGCCTTTATTTTAAAGGTGGCTACAACAGGGAGACTCTCGTTGCTTGTATATGAAATTTGACACTACAAATTTATGTTTTATGTATGGACTTTGACTAGAAAAATATACAAAAATTATAATAAGCTTGTTCGTGTAAGGTTATCTTATCAAGTAAAGTAGATAAGGTTTTACAGAAGAAGTAACTACAAAAATTAAACAGCAGAATGGCGCGCCTCAGAACGACAACAGAAAGTAAAGACTAATGAGGCCTGTAGAAAAACGGCAAGCACTGTGCTAAGTGACAAACCGAAACATGAATGAATGTATGAACAGTAATGTTAACTTGTGAATTTTAATAAATTTAAATAAAATAAATAAAATCGATAGAATGATGCGAAAAAAGCATGAAATGGCATTACTTTTCAACAATTACAAAAACCAACAGTCTTACTGCAGCCAACTTCACGACTTAACACACCTTGTCAAAATTGGATTTTTAAATTGCAAAGCATTGCGGTAGTTCGATTTACTTCATACAAATAATAAGCACAAGACAATTTTTGCAGTTAAAAAACGGTTATCGCCCTTGTTTAGGGTTGTCTGTAAAAAGAGTCTTGCTGACAAAGTAGTCCATACTTCTGATTTCGTAAAGCAAACATGAGGCAAACTATATGTGGTCAGAGAGAAAACGTTAATTGCGTAGGGTATCATCAGCTGCGACATCGCCAATTCTTTTTCTTTATTTTTGGTTTTTGAGTGGTACACTTAAACGTTCATGATGTGATCACAACTAGAAGTTAAGAAAAATTTATAGCATATCATCGTTAAACACTCATCGTCATTATAATCGTTCTCTTAAATACGCTCATAGTTTAGTGACACAGTCATTTATTCGTTTTTCATTATTTTAATACAACTTGTACATGTTAATTATGGTCAATGTCTCCACTTGCGACCCTTTTACACAACCCGTTTTATTTAAAACGGGAACCACCCACAATTATCCCAAAACGCACAATAATTTATTTCTACATGTACTCACATGCATACATGTATTTGTTTTTGAACAAGTTATAAATGACAATTTACAAATATCAATAAATCAAGCACCTCCACTAACAGTATCCTCAGCAACAGAAGCAGCAGTAGAGGCTGAAGTATAAGGACTACCAAAGCAAGCTACAAAAAATACACAAAATTGTGCCAGAGTGAAAGATTGTAACATGTAAATGTTGTTAATGGAACTCAGCAATTACATATTGCCACTTCACTTCATACGAGTATCACTGGAATTGTTTATTTGCTTTTTGAAATTAAATTGCAGCGGCAAAGTCAGAGTTTCTGCCAGCATCATTACAGCAATGACAAGAAACAAGCAAGCAACATACCTCAACATTTAAGTGTAACACATTAATTTACAGCTCGTAAGAGCTCGAGACATAAATGAAAAAAAAAGAAAAAAAACAAAAACAAAAACTCCAAATAGCAGCCAGCCATCAACAGTAGCACTATTAAGAACCAACAAAAAAAAGGAAAAAATATTTTAAAAATAAATTAATACAAATACTAAATGAAAATGTCACTTAAAGACTTAAGAAGATTTGTTTTGTTTGTTGTTTTTGTTTGATTATATTCTGTTCAACAGTCAGTCGCTGATTCACTCTCTCAACAACCACAACAACAACAACTACAACATCGAACTCTTAAATGAAGTGAGTGAGCATTTTGGGTGATACAGTTGTTTAACTTCAAAGAATTTAAGAAATTTTACATGTAAACGATCTTGTTTTCCAACCGTCCGTCCATTCGTCTGTCCGTTTATGTGTCGGTTTGTCTGTTAGTTTGTCACTTTATATCCAAGTCATTAAAATTTTAACATCTTAAGACACCATTAAAGTACTTAATAGTCAAAATTAATTAAAAACTTAATGTTCTTTCATTATGTGCATTAAGAAATTAAAATGTCTTTTGGAAAAAATGTATGTGGAAAGCTCGGAGTGTTCTAAAAACCTTGTTTAAGGACATTGGCAAAATCTAGTTAAATAACTTGGGAAATATGTTAGATGATTTGCGAAAAAAAAAATCGAAATTAGTTTTTTAATAAATAATTTCTTAAAATATCTTAAAAAGAACTCTTTTTCTAGTTGCTAGGATTCTAGCTATTATTAAAAGTATTTTTTTTAGAAAAGGATAACCTTCTTTTTGTACTTAAATTTAGCTAAACACCATGCAAAGACATACACCAGAACAACGTGGAATTTTATTTCCAAAATTCGCGATCTGTTCGCCAAACTTTTAAAGTACTTCGTCAAGTTCACGGTGCGCACCATCTTAGTAGTTAAGACACAATACTATAGAACGATTCATGACCGCATTTATTTTTTGGATAATCGAACAGTACCTTGTTCACAGAGGAGGTAATTACCACTGTAGGTGGGTAGAGGATAGAGAACTTGAATTTCTTAATTATTTATGTAATTGCAAATCATTTGGAAGAGAAAGGGTTGCAACAATATGGCGCCAGATGCCATGGAAACATGTTGGTTTGATAACTGAATTACTTTAAGAAATGGATCATTGTTCGTGTGGTTTGACACTTTTGAACACTATTGAGGAAACGCTCGAAAAATTGGTAAAAGATTTTGTCTCAAAGATGGCATTCAAAATGCACAGTCGCGAAGTTCATATCCCAGCAATAATTTTTAAATATTAAATGCCATTAAATTTGTGAGCTAATAAATGGAGGACAAAATTGCAAGCGCTTTTAATTGCATGATGTTAGTGCCCAATTAATTCCTTTTATCGATCACCATCAACGTTCTGGCACACCACAAGTAATATTCTCTGGATGTTATAGCTTTTCGGTGACTGCTTATGTATTATGTTCTCCCTAACTGCGGCCATTGAACAATAAGGTCATCGTAAAATAGACGAAGATCACGATGAGTTTCTTCAACTGACCTATGAATTTCATAAGAAATCTGCACAATTTTTTGGCGTCTTTTCAGATAGCAGTCTGATAGCAGTAAATTTAACGAAATTCCAAATAATTTACAGTTTTTAAAATGGCGCACCTAACAAGCATTATTTCAAAATTAAAGTTAAAGTCATTAAAAAGAAACAATCAAAAAAATTGTTTTGTTTGATATTGCCTTACTTTAAACTGGATACAGGACATTATTTTAGAAATAATTTTTCAGCCTAAAAACGCTTTATCAACTATTTCTGTAACCAACGAGTTTTACTATAGATCGTCACACTCACATTGATTGATTATTGGAAATGGTCTGTATAAATTCATGTTTTAAAACGAATAAAAACATTATTGCAAAATTGTCAAGTTTTTTATTATGTGATTCATAGATGCTAAGAAACAATAATAAAACAAAAGTATACAGTTCTACTAGATTCTTACTAGCGTACGAGCATGTACGTTACAATACCACTTGTTTCAAGGATCGAAATAGCGTTGTTGTATCAATACTATAGAACTTATAATTGTATTGAGTCGGTTCCAAAATTGTTCATGGGCAACCTTAATCAAAAACGGTTTTTTTATAACAGTTCTTAATCCTGTAAATAGCTTTAAATTTCGCCTTTCGCTTGATATAAATGCAAAATTTTCTAAGAATTTTGCGATCATTATTATTGAGGTCAACCATAATTAAATTTGTTAATTGTGTGCTACTTCCTTTTGAATTCCTTTCCACAGCGATAACGGTTAGCAAGTTCAACGGAATACAATTTTACGTTTGTCGGCTAAATTGGGCACATTTCAGGGGAATTTGAAGATGCAACAGTTCTTTTAAATGTTTATTTCGCATAAAGTCAGTTTGTGAGAAACCGAAAATTGATATCAAAACGTATCACAGCAAATTAAAATTAAAAATTGTATTGATATTTTATTTTACTTTTTTTTTCTTCCATTTTTGTTTTGAAGCTTTTATTGTTATTTTGTGGGTTTTTTTTTGTTTTTTCCTTCGAAATTGACTTGTGCTAAAACCAACAGACACTCAATATTTCGTTATTTTGCGATAATGGCCAATAAATGCAAAAAGATTAGAAGCGTGGACAAAATATGTTTAGGAACATTTAAAGTTATGCAGCAGTAGCAACAACAAAAACAACATCATCAACACACAGACTGATTAAGTTTAGGGCAAATAAGGAAACAAATGAAAAGGAGAGAGAAAAAAATGGCGCTAGATGTTGTTTAACAAATAAACTCTTGACCAAAAGCAGAAGCTGCATTAAAGGCACTGAAAAACAAAAACAATATTTGAAAATAAACCAACACCAATATCAAGACAAATACTTAAATAATACTCGTCTAAGGCGACTAGGTATTACCAGGAATGGCACACATTAGGCAATTGGAGTTTTGTTGTTGTCAGCCTCGACCAGTTTAAACGGAAGCCATGCCTGTCTTAGGCACGAAAGAAATTTAATACTAATTGGCATAAATACCAAGTGTCGCACAGTGGCAATATGTTGAAATTGGCAACAACAACAAAAAAAGGAGAAGTAACAAAAACTCAAAAACTTTAAAAAAAACTGTAGAAGCAACATTATAAATACGATGAGATCTTCACCTTGAATCTTCACATCAATCGTTTTGTCTCGACATAATATTGATGAGAAGACTAAGAACAACCAATGTTTGACTCGATCTATCGATCGATGTATGGATGGTTGGTTGGTTGGTGATGATGTTGATTTTGATTGTGCAAGTGCCTGGTGCTGATATGATACTGCTACTGCTTGTGGTGGTGCTTCTGTCTTTTTTTTTTTGTTCTTTATACAAGTTAAACTTTCTTACTTTAACCTACCGTTGCCACATGCAAGTGCAAGTGAAAAAAAACCAATACACTAACACTTTTTTACTAACACAACCACACTTTGGCAACCTGCGACTCAGCTTGCGAAGAAATTTTTAAGCAAGTAAAATTTTTACAGTTACGGCAAGTAAAGTGACAAGCCGAAAAACAGTGTTGTCTAATACTGAGTTTTTTGTTAACTCAACAATATATCATACAATTGTGGTAAATAATTCAGCTAGTTTTTTTAATAAATATGTATATGAAGAATATTAAGAAAATAATATAAATATTCATTTAAAATGTAAGTTTTAATATAAATATCAATATTTAATAAAAAAAAAATTATATTAAAAAGTTACATGTCTAAAGGTAACGTTCAATAGTGGCTATTGACAACACTTAATTACTAATTGAAGCAGCGCCATTTGTTTTAAATTTGTTTGAAGTTTATTTGTTGACGACATTTTAAAAATGAACTTGCACTGTGCTGTGTAGCCACTCAAAAAATGTTTGTGTTTTTTTTGGCATTTCTCCTGATTTTCGTTAGTAATACGTATACACTACTTGCAAGTAAATACTTGCCTGTGGCAACGTAGGGTTACTACATTTTAAAGATGCATGCCATGATCATTATTTAAGTTCATTATGAAGATGGTAACCAACATGATAATGTGCTGTTCACTTGATCTTTGTTTTTTTTTTATAAATTTTACTTCTTTCTGTACTACTTAATGTTTAATGCTTGGATTGTCATTTTTTTATTTGCTTTTCTTATTAGTGTTGGATGTGTTGTATGTATTAAACGTACGGAATGTTTATCGAACCAATTGAAATTGCTGTGACAACAATAAAAATTCAACTTTTTGTTGCCATTACAAAACAATGACAATTATATAACTCAACTCTACTCTACTACTTCTTCTTAATGTTCCTATTGCAGCGATAGCAGTGTTGCCACAGATTGAGTAGAAGATTTTTGGAATTTTGTTTATTAAGTCTGATGCCAAATTAAGTAATTTAATGTTTTCAGCCCCAATCATTTTGAAATCAATAAATTTTACATAAATTTTCATAAAATCCAAATGAAACCTTGAGGAGAAAAAAAATTAAACTAAGCAAAGCAAAGAAATCATTAAATCAATTAAAATAAAATATTCCGAATAATATTTAAAACAGTAAAATAATGTAAAGTATATTTTACATGCATGAGATACAACAATACAAAAATGCATCAGATGTTTGCGAGAGCTATTCAAATCTCGCTCTTAATTTTAGCTCGTAATTACTTGTTTTGGCGGCAGTCTAAATGTGCTATTACGTTATTTGAATGACTTAAGGCCAGTATACAGTTCTGCCTGAATTTTAGTTTTCCATAAAAATTACGTATGTGTGTGCAACAAAAAGAACCTAAAATTCAGTTTTTTTTTTTTAACTTTTCATGCACTTTCACGTGTGCTAATACGCAGTGTCATTTAACACAGGGACGCTATTGCACTTCAATAAAATTATTTTATTAAAACAAGTAAGAGTGCTATATCCGGACATGCCGAATCTTATATACCCTTCACAACGTCACCATTCATCTCATATGATATATGTACATACATATAAAAAACATACATATATAAAAACATCCCACTGTAACATAACAAATTTACGTATGTGTTAAAAAAAAATATATAAAAAAGCAAATTAAAAAAAAATAAAAAAAAATTTTAAAACAAATAAAAAAATAACAAAAATGTAAATAATAAATATAAAATAAAAAAAATTAAGAAAAAAATAGAAAAAAAATATAATAAATATATAAATAATATATGAAATAAAACAAAAAAATAAAAAAAAAATTTTTTTGGGCTCAGCTGGGGTTCGATGCCACGTTTACTCTAACCAGTATACCACGTCTGTATAATTTATGTTGTTTTTGTGTTAAAAAAAAACGAGGTGTTTATACTTATTTTGTAAGTAAAGTTTTTGCTGGGTTGTTTATGTACTGATGTTTCTGATTCAAAATTGGAAATGGAATGCATAACAAAAACTTCGGAAATATTGCGGATGCGGAACGAATATTTGAAATCTAAATATTAACTAAAATTAAAAAAATAAAAAACATTAAAATGTTTTCAAAAGTTTGTTATTTCAAATTTATTATTTTTCACACAAAAAATTTTACAAAAATCAAAACAAATATTTCCTGAAGATGCTACACAATGGAGTAGCGAAATATTGGAAGAATTAATAATAATAAATATAAAAGATATTATTTGAATCACAAAAAGACCTTGAGCTTGAATAATTTTAGTTAATATTTAAAATAAAAACGGTCAAAAAACTAAATAATTATTTGAAATCTAACTTTTCACAATTTTTTCTAATGATTTGTAGACAAAAAGTTTCTAATAAACGCGGATTTCATGACAATACCAGACCATAAGCTGTGATCCGTAAATTCTTTGTAAGTTTTGCACAGTCAAGATTTTTTTAAAATGGAATTCTAAAATAAAAAATTATTTATCGCTTGTATTTTTTTAATTATTAAGCTGTGGAAACTCTACTGCCAACATCAGTAGCAGGTTGTTGTAGTGAGTGGTTGATATAGAAAAAGTTCAGCAGCTGATCAAACGATTTGTAGCTGTAAACTTGGTAATTCATTTTTTTGTTTTTGCTTTTCTCTTTGCTTGGTATGCTTGCATTAGTTTTTTCTTGCGATAGGCAATTGGAGTCCATTGACAGCAGCCAGTGTTTATGAATTTGTTGGGAATGTACTCGTATCTACTACGAGTATGTGTATTGCAATCCTTACTTGGTATGGACATGTAGTAGCCAAACAAACCATCTTAAGAAAAACAAGTAAAAGTGCTATATTCGGCCGTGCCAAATCTTAAATACCCTTCATAACGTGTAGTTATGCAATAACAGTAGTTTGTATCGCCATTCATCCCATATGAAATTCGCACATACATATATAAAAACATCCCATTGTAAAATTATAAATTTACGTATGTATGTAAAAAAAAAATAAAAAAAAAATTAAAAAAAAGTTTTAAAAAAAATTAAAAAAAAAATTTAAAAAAAAATTTAATAAAAATTATTAAGATATAAATAATAAATATAAAACAAAAAATAAATAAAAAAAAAATTAAAAAAATATAATAAAACTATAAATAATATACATACTAAATAAAAAATAAAAAAAAATTAAAAAAAAAATTTTTAAAAATTAAAAAAAATTTTTTTTTTGGCTCAGCTGGGATTCAATGCCACGTTTTCTCTAACCAGTATACACGTTTGTATGTATGTATGTTGTTGTTGTAATGTTGTTTTTGTGAAAAAAAAATCGAGGTGGTCGTGGGTTTTTGCTCATATTTCAGTTGTTTATGTACCGATATTTCTGATTTTCAATACCGATCTACTCCCGAATATTTCTGATATTTTAATACCTCACCCGGGTCCAAGCGATGTCGGGGGGCTTCAAAACGTTGATTTCAACATACACACGGACAGACGAACAGACTGACAGAGCTTAATCGACTCCCCTATTCATAAGCTTTCAGAAAATATATACTTTATGGGGTCGGAAATGAAAATTGTAGAAATTTCACACGGAATGACAAACCTATATATACCCTTTTTCACTGTGTGAAGGGTATAAAAAGCACACAGATCAAGTGATGCCATAAGTTGCAGTCAAACGGACAGACGGACAAAAACTAAAAAAAAAAGTTTTTTCAAACTAATGTATGTATGTATGTTTGTATGTATGTTGTTGCTTGTTAAAGCAATAATCCAATTAATCGAACAATTTACTTTAATCTTCGGCATTATTAGTATGAGCAAAAAGCTAAAATACTGCAGCGAAAAAAGCAATTGAAAATATTTTATAAAATCATAGTCATAATTTTCAATCAACAAACAGAGCTTGTTCTCATTGAGTATGAGTGATTAATATGAATCCTATTAAATTTTTTGTTTTCTATGTTTTGATTATTTTTAACAACAATTGAATAATTTTTTTATAAAATCGAAACACTGTAATAAATAAAAAAAAAACGGTTTAAATTATATTTTGTTTGTTGTGCTGTAACTGATCACTAAATGCTGCTATTTAAATGGACTTCACTACAGGTACACGCATTTATGAGCAGGCATTGATGTTGCGATCGATCGAACGAGCAATTGATCCATCGTAAATATGTATTATTGTTAGCAGTGGTTGGTCAAATAATTGTATATTTTATGCACCTCTTAGAGAGTTCATTTTTCTTTACCTCTGAATTTGTTTTGTCTTAGTTTATTTGTTTTGTGGACGAGTGTGTTTCATTTGATTTCTATTTGGTGTACTCGTAGTAGGTTGCTGTTACTGCAATTGAAATTGGAGATTTGTATTGTTTGTATGTATGCGATATGTATGTAATTTTTCAATTAAATTTATAATAATGACGTTATCTGACGTTAATGATAGCTGTCGAATGGACGACAATAACAAATGATTAATGTTTCTTTTAACCCTATATACACATACACACACTTACGCACACACCAGTGATCATTCAGTTAGTTTATACAGAGGAAATAAAAAAAACAAGATGGTGGTGAGAATAGTCTTATACACTTCTACATAAAATGAGGGCGAAATAAAAACTAAACATATAAACTAGGGTTACCAGAGTATTTATTTTAAAATGTGTATATTAAATCCAAAACCAAAGAGATATTTGTATTAAAGTTTTTGAAGAAAAAACAAAGGTATTCATGATTTCTGGTTGCTGTATATTTATAATAGTATAGGTCTGTAGTACACCTTGCACTCCGAAGAGTTTATTATAACAAGTCTTATATGTAACGATTCAAAATAGAGGGTGATTTTTTAGCTATTACCTTTTTGGCAAAACTGGTTTAAACACCTGACACACGTTTCGTGTTTTGTTTCGCTGTCAAACATTTTCAGTTTGGTCTATAACTTAACCATGAATCGTCTTACACACGAACAACGCTTGCAATTATTGAATTTTATTATCAAACTGCGTGCTCTGTTAAGAAAGTTCATCGCGCGCTTCTTATCGAAAAATTGTGTTCAGCGACGAAGCTTATTTTTGGCTCAATGGGTACGTTGATAAGCAGAATTGTCGATTTTGGAGTGAAAATCAGACAGAAGCATTGCAAGAGCTACCAATGCATCCAAAAAAAAGTCACAGTATGGGGCGATTTATGGGCTGGTGGCATCATTGGACCGTACTTCTTCAAAGATGATGCGAATCGTAACGTAACTGTGAATGGTGAGCGCTACAGTGAGATGATATCCAACTTTTTTTTGCTCAAAATGCAAGAACTTGACTTGCATGACACGTGGTTTCAACAAGACGGTGCCACATGCCACACAGCACGCTTAACAATGGACTTATTGAGAGGCGAGTTTGGTGAACATTTTTTTTCGCGTTCAGGACCGGTCAATTGTCCGCCTAGATCGTGCGAATTAACGCCTTTAGACTATTTTTTCTGGGGCTACGTTAAAGCTTATGTCTATACACACATGCCCGCTTCAATTGACGTATCGGAAAGCAACATTGAAGCATTTATTCATGAGATACCGGCCGAAATCTTGGAAAGATTATGCCAAAATTGGACTAAGCGGATGGACCATTTGAGGTGCAGTCACGGTCAACATTTGCATGAAATAATCTTCAAACATTTAATTATATGGACCGTACTATCGATTCAAATAATGATTTCATGATTTTTTCTGAATTATGTGTTTTATTTTTACATATGTTTTAAGGAACTGCAATTGTAGTTTTTGGAAAATACAAAATGAAACATCAACTTATGGCTTTGTCGCTTATATGTAGCAGCATGTAAGAAAAAAATAAAATATTTAAAAACTTTTGCTTCATTTAATTAAAATATTTAAGGGGAAATATAGGACACAAGGGGGATTACTCCGTAATTCGATTCGAATTTTCGAATTACAATGTGTTAAGCATACAATTTCGAAAAGTTATATTTTCGAATCGAATTACGGTGTAACTTTAAATTTTTTCTGAGAGTGGCAAAAGCATATAAATTTTTTTGGGGAGGGCGAAATCCTAAACTAAGTTAATTTTGTATGTAAATTAAATAAAAATAATAATTGATTTTTATTTAAGCTTAAGATCAACTTTCTTGTTTTTTTATAAAAAATTATTTAGTATTAACCAATATTTCGCTACCAAACAATATTGATCTCAAGCTTAAATAAAAATCAAATATTATCAAATAAAAAAGATGAAGAAATTTAGACAATATATTTAAATGTAAATAGTAATTTTTTCAATATATATTACAAAAACAATTTTCGGGGCCATTTCACCACGCAGAATGGTCTAGCTATGCACATGAGCACAAGTAATAAAAAAATAAAATACGTTGTAATGTTTTATCCTTTAAAAACTTTTTATTTTAATTTTAAAAAAATAATGCAAACATTTTTTTTTAAATTTCGAAACTATGTAAACTCCATTTAATTAGTGACTGAGAAGATTTCCAATTGCTCTTAGATCTGTACCCATGTTCTGTAACTTTAGTGAGAACTTCTCGCATCGAAAAGTCATGAAACAAAATATCCCACCGTTTCTCGATGTGTGAGAAAAAAGTGTATCTGTAACTGATGGCGAAAAATACCATTTATGATTACGTTGTTACGTTAGAGCTATCAAAAATTATACTTAATTATAAGAAGAAGAAGAAGAAAAAAAAAATAAACTTTAGAAGTGCGGAAATAATAATACATATAAAATTTAGAAAATAAAAGTGTTTAAAAAAAATAAGTGCAGAAGAAAGAAATAAAATGTACAATGCAGCTTTAGTTAGAGCGGTTGGGGATGATGAAAGGAATATGTTGCGGATTCATCGCAAAAGGTTGTGCGATTCAACAGACTCTTTTGAAATGCCGGAGAATTGATTTAAGGAACTATATCGCTTAAGCAGATCATCAGCAATGGTTCTGCTTGAAGGCACCTTTTATGAGAAAAGGTGTAAGGAATACAAATTTGCCTTCACTTTCCAAGACATTGGTAACATTGTTTCCTTTTGATGATAAACATAATGATGATGGTGGTGTATTTAGGATTTTTGTTTAGGACACACGACATACAAATTAAACAATTTGGTTAAACAATAAACACTTTTTGTAAATATTTAAGGTCTAAATAAAAAAGGATTAAAAAAATTATAAAAATTATTTCGAAATAGAAATAAAAAAAAAATAAATGAAAAGAATTTAGCAATTTTATTTAGTTAGTTAGTTTTTTTAAACTTTAAATGACTTTGATGATTGTAAAAATATAATCAATATAAAATAAAATCTATCTTTTTTAGAAATATAAAAACTTTTGTAAATTAAACAAAGATAGTTACCATAAATTATTCCCCGTAGTAAGAAAATTTATAACCTCAAATTTAAAGTAATTAATTTTTCATTTCCTAATTTCTTTCTTTTACATACATAAAAGTTTAAAGCACAAAAAAAAAACATTATTTCAATTACAAAATATTTTATAGAAGGTTCGATAGTTTAAACTCGATATCTAATTTTCCTTTTTGTTGCTTTGAAACCCGCATATTTTTCTTAACGATAACAAATTTATAATATTAATACATACATATGTATGCATTAATAATAAAAAAAAAACATTTAAACTTTACATTTTCCATGATTTTGTCACTGATTTTTGACTTTTTATATTTTTTGGCTCAAAGTTTTTGCAATCTCGCGGTCTTTTTGTTTGTGACTTATTTTGACAGTTCAAAGTGAGAAGTTCTCGCCTGAAAACTTTACAGAAACACTTTTTCTATGGCTTACGAGTATTTTTCTTACGTGACAGGTATTTCTCGCATGAATAGTTACAGAAACAGTACAGTGAGAAAAAACAGCTGTTTGTTTCGATTTGTTGTATTTCTGTACCAATTTACATGTTTCAAGTGAAAATTTTCTCGAAGCGAGAGTTACAGAACATGGGCACTGGTTACACTGGTACTAAATAATAATAATGATTTTTCTTTTTTTAAGTTTATTATTTAGTTTTTAGTTTATAAACTGCTGTAATTATGCTTTAACATTTATTTACTTGTACTTTTATTTATTTATTTATTCACTAACTGTCAGAAACATCCATTAAAGCAGATGTTGATGATGTTGCTGTATCATTTCATACCCACCACCAAAAAAATTGTGTGGGGGTATATTCATTTTGGCATTCCGTTTGTAACACATACAATTATTCATTTAAGTACCCATAATCTATATATTTTCAGAGTCCAGGTATCATTTTAGAAATATCTAGCTATGTTCGTCTGTGTTATAAATGCACAATAGAACTCGAACATAAAAAGTTAGGGGATTAGAATTTTGCCAGAATGCTTTTAATACATCATTAAAAATGGGCTAAGTCGGTGTTTAAAGAAGAGAGTTATAGCTTGTACTGCCAGAGAAGATCATTAAAAATGCGCCTAAACGCAACAACGCAAAGCGATAAAATTTTGCAAGTATATTTTGTGAGTAAAAAAAGATATTTGCCTGAAAATTGCTTAAATTTATACATTACGGAAGAATTTATAGATGAAAATATTCGAAAGTTTATAACGAACAGAGACTTTTTTGGTCTATTTAAAATTTTAAACGTAATAAAACTAACAAAATTCAATGTACGATTATGAAATTTTGCAAAAATTGCTTTTTGGTCAAAAGATTTGTAATAACAGAAAATTATGGTGGTATGTCCACTTTAACGCCCACCTCCCATACAACACTTTTTCCTAAATTCATATAATTTATTTATAAATAAAGACATTGGAAGAGCAAAAGACTTAACATTGAAATATCTTAGTATTTCGAAACGCCTACTATAACGCCCACTTTTTTCATAATCTACTGTTAATGAAATTTAAAAGCTCATAAAACCGACACAATTAGAGGTTTGATTTCTAGGCAATGTCATTGTTATGCCAGAAAATAAAGGTAACACGACCAATTTAACGCCTATCTTCCATATAACGCTTTACTTTAAATTCATTTAATTTCTCTATGGACAAAGTTTTTGGCAGAATAATGCCATGTTCTCACGGCAATATGAATCTCGTGGTTCGCTCTCTGAATCTCGAATGCGAACCCTGCCGTTCAGACGATAGTTCTTGTTTCATTTTGACATTTTTATTTTTTTTTTTTTTCAATTATTTAACGCGGCTTTTGTTTTTTCTGAGGTTTATTGAAGTCATTCTTCTACACTTTAAAAAACGTTTCACTATTTCTCTTTTTTCCATTTTAATTCATAATGTTTAAACATATATTTTTTATTTCCACAATGATTTTTTGCACACAATATTTTTTCTGTTTTCCTTTGTTTATTTTTGTTTTTGATAGCCAGTACAGATATATTAGCGATTTTTGTTATCAAAATTAGAGATGATAGTAAATTATTCGAGATTCGCAACAAGATTCAAAATGAACCAGGTAGATTCGCTCTCAAAATTTTGTATGGCGAATCTTGTAGATTTAATCAAGATTCGGTCATAAACCTTGAATGAGAGAACGAACCTCGATATTTACTGTCCGTGTGAACATGCTATAAAGGACGATATTAAAAAAATCGAAGTTGAATTAATTAGCAGGAACTACTTCTATACGCCTACTTTAACGCTCACGTATCACATATTCAACTATCAAAGAAATTCAAAATCTCATAAAACCTACAGAACTAGAGGTATATTTCGAATATACCACACAAAAAGAAGGTGGCATGCCCATCAACAGATAACGATTTATCTTAAATTCATATAATTTTTTTACGAACAACGATTTTGGAATATTAAAATACTCTATATTAAAATATCTCAGTTAAGTTTATTATCAGATATTACTTTGACACGCCTATTGAATGCCCACTTATCATATATTCTACTAGCAATGAAATTCAAAATTTCATAAAACCGAAAAAATTAGAAGTATGATGATAAGATTTCGCTTATATATCTTTCTGGTTGATTTTATAATACAAGAAAATAAAAGTGAGAAGTGCACTTAAACACCCATCTTCCATATTACGCTTTACTTTAAATTCAAAATTTTTGGAATAAAGAACTTTAAAATGGATCATCTAAGTTGAGTTCAAACATTAATTATATTATTTTAAAATTAGGAGGTGCCATGCCCACACAAAGTTAATATTTCTTTTAAACCACCTCTAGGTACCAAATTATACTCTTCAGATTCCGTAAAAATACAACATTGTTGAAAAAAAGAGTCAGTAGTATAATTTCTAATGTAAAAATTCCTAATGTTTCATCGTAAGACTAATTTAAGGAAATAAATTAATAGCAAATCGAAGTTGCACAAAGAAAGTAATAAATATTTTGTATAGAGAAATCATTTCATAGCGATTACTGTACTAAACAAAATTGGTGGTGGGTATCAAAAATTCGGCACAGCCGAATATAGTGCTTTTACTTGTTTTTACTTGATGATTTGTAAACAAACTACAAAATACGTACATATGTACACACAAACATACATATATTGTTTATAAAATGTTTAACTATAGCGGTAACCAGCCATCCAACCATGATTTTTTTTATTCACGTCTCTCTTACATTTTATTGAATTTTACGTGATGCCAACAATTTATGGTCAAATAGTATAAAGTGTAAGATTTATTAAAGTGTACAGGTGGGAAAATTCCTGTGATTTGTAGTAATTATTTTAACTTTAATATTAATTTGAAACAAAAAAGTTATAAAATACAGAAATATGATCAACACGTTTATTTGATTTATTACACACATCTGGGAATTTTTTTATTCGCTACATCGAAACAATTTCCAGAATACCCTTGTATAGAGTAAGTAATAATATTTTCACACAGTCGATTACAAACAATTTCAGTTGCTATAAATTTGTAAAAGTTTCTCTACTAAGCAGGTAATTAAAGCGTTAAGGTGGATTTAATGATCTTTTATACTATTGAACAACTTTTCAATTCATTGGAGATTGGTGTAAAATGTGCAGTGAAAATAACAACTTAAAATATTGTTACAGATTTATATTTAAATAGCCTAATTTACATTATAATTCTATTTTAGTTGTAGTAGTTTAAGTTACAGTAGTTTTGTTTTTTTAGTTATTTCGCTGGTTGTTCGAAAATGATGTGAGTTATTATGTGTAGCATACTCTTAGGCACTTTTATTAATCCGGCATATTACTTAACATTAACATTAAGTCGTAATTTAAATGGAACGGGTTTCGAATGTACTAGTGTGAACATACGAGAACTTTGTCGAATGTTACCGAACACCACTATGTTACTATAAATAGCCGAACAACACAGCTAACATGATCAGGATAATAGTAGAGCTTGTTAAGTGTGAGCTAAAAGTGTTTCAGTAAGTGAAATAAGTAAAGTGCTATAAAACAATATCTGAGTTTGTTTTAGTAAATAAAGTGCTCTTAAGTTTATAACTAATTTCAACTGTTTTTGATTGCAATAAAGGAACTCAAGATATATTTAAAGGAAATAAGCCAACAATTATAAAAGGCATAAACTTAATAAATTTAAAAGTAGTTGTGAAGTAGATAGACTGAGAAAATCGTCTCTAAGATCTCCATACATTGTGTGAAATATGCTCACTGGTCAAGGTTTGATAGGAAGTAAGTTTGGCGTATAGTGTAGTCACTGTTGACCAAAGATATAGAAAATATTACAATATAGAAAATATCAATATTTCTGGAAAAAAAAATATTAGTTACTCGAAGCCAACTTTTGACCATCCGTATCCATATTTCTTAAGAAAGCTTATTCATTACCAAGTCTAAGTTTTCTTAAATTTAACTTGGTCACTTAAGCTGCATACAAATACGTATACTATTTGATATACATAATCTTTAGTTCCATTTCCAAATGCATTTCTTATATCTGCTTCCTTCTCAAAATACTAAAGTCCACTTTAATAATTTCCAACTAAATCTAAGTATTCTTTCTTTAATGAAAAGGAGGTATTTTTGCTAAACATAACATTCTTAAATTATGAATTAAACATTTTCAGGACAAAATAATATTTAATAACTGGATACTAATAATAATTGGTCAATTCACTAGGTGTGCAGTCGTTGTTGTATTTTCATAAAAACATTTCTACAATTTTCCTATATGTATCCTAAATGTTAAATCTACGTAAATCTAAAACAAGTAAACAAACACTATTGAAGTTGCTTTCGGAATCCGGAATCACATACACACATGTAACGAATGCTTGATGTATGTGTGTGCGTTGATAAACGTATTATGTTTTATTTATTTTTCATTTTGATTTTATTGAAATTGATATCCTTTCAATCTGCAACCCAATTATCGTTTGCATTTTACTTTGCCCGAAAGAATAATTAGGTTCATGATTGACATGTGGGATAAGACGACATACACTTGGAATGCCGTAGCAAATTATTGAACGGCTACTGTAACAGCCTAAGCAGCCACAACAGATACAAACTGACACAGCTACAGCCGAAGGCAACTGGCAGTGCCATAACCATACAGCATTATAGACTATATTAGCAACAGCAAAGCAATACTTTAGTTGCGACATTGTTAAAAGGACGCTTATCTTCCTCTAATGGATAATGGGAGAAGACAAAGTCAAAATAACAGCAACAACAAGAACAGACACAAAATGTAAAATAAAATAACGATGATCCACGAGTTTATGAGATTTCTGTATATAAAATGTTGCTGATATGGCTGATGTTGCAAGCGATACTTTAACTGCTGCTTCTGCCACAGTTGCCATTGCAAAAGCTGCTGCAAAATTCAAGATTGTATTTGTAGTTGTTGCTTTATTGTGGTAATCTGATGTTAAGTCAGATAATATTTGGCTCAATGGAAATTTCGCATGTTTTTGTGTTGCTCCTTTAAATTCTTTTTCTTTCTTTTCATCTGATTTCGAAATCAAGACAATGACGACAATACAAAACAAAACAGCCCATCTTTATTTAGGGTGCAAAAACTAGTTTCATTTGATTTTGTTTCATTTTTTTAACTCTCCTTCCTTTTGTGCCGAATTTAATCACCAATATATTTAATACAAACTGCAAAACGCCTGCATTATTGCTTTTGTACGAGTATCGCCACCAATATCACAACACATCCGTTTAACTCGTGAAGAGCAATTACAATATGTTTAATGCTAAGCACAGCGATATCTTATTATTGCTCGTTTTATTGTTATTCTCTAGCAAATAAGGCTTAAACACACAACAGCGATAGGATGGCTCTTGCTTTTTGCTTAACAGTTGGAGGGGGAAAATTCATACGTGAAGTCTCTTTAGTTCTCGCATCCATTGCACATGTCAACGATTAATTCTTTAAGCTGCCCATCGTCACTTGTTTTTAACTAACTCTATATAAAACATAAACAAACAGCAGGAGTAAACAGGATCAATGTACACTGTTTCGAGTAGCATTTATAATCGGTTCGCGAAATTTCTCAAACAACATTTTTGTATTTGCATTTCTAGTTGTTGATCAGTTGATCTAGTTAATACGCTTTTATAGTTGAGCGGTAAAGACTAAATAAGCTATTCTTATATTCTATACTACATTTGAAACTATATTAGAATCGATTTAAATAAAGGAAAGGACCGTTTTTATATCCAAAACTGGTAGCTTGACACTGTAAAGCATTTAAGACTAATTAACTTATTGATCTATTTATTCTTGGCACTATAACAAAAATTGATTGATTCTAACTATAGTGGTAATACTTAGAATGCGTTAAGCATAATGAGGAAAACACGATATTATAATTCTTAGATATTGGGAAATTTGTTTAGCAATTTTAGAAATTAAACAATTCCAGAGATAATAAGTGAAATAATGCTCGCATCGCTAGATAGATCAGTAGGAATTATGCGATCGGATGTTAGCCGAGAGCTAATGTTTAGTACATTACTAGTACAGGTTGTATAGAAATTTAAGTTGGCAACACTTTTTAACTGGCGGCCATTTTATCAGCTGTGATGTTTGGTTTGGAATAGACTGATGTCTGAACAACGCTTCAGAATAGTGAAAGCTTATTTTTAAAATCATGGTACGGTTTAAAATTCGTATCCCACGTTTCATAACCAAATTTTGTTTAGCGATGAAGCTTAATTTTGTTTGAATGGATACGTCAATAAGCAACACTGCCGTATTTAGAATAAAAATAATACTCAATTAGACACCATTACATCAAGAAACCCTGACCGTTTGTTGTTCTTTATAAGAGGTGGATTTGTTGGTGGGTTTTACCGATGCTGAACGTTGCGGTCAATGGTGACCGCTATAGAGCCATGATTGCTGACTTTTTCGTGCATTAATTGAATAACCATGATGTACATAAGCTGTAGTTTCAATAAAACGGAGCAAAATGTCACGCAGCTTGTGCCGCAATAATTTCACATATCGGACTTGTAAGTTGGCGTCCAAGATCGTGCGATTTAAGGCCACCAGACTATTCTCTGTGGGGATATGTGAAGTCTCTAGTCTACGCTGATAAGGCCGAAATGATTGACCACTTGGAGGACAACAATCGCCGCGTTATTGCCGATATACGGCCACAAATATTAGGAAATTTTATTGAAAATTTAACCTCTAGATTGGACTATGTCTGAGCCAGTCAAATGCCACAAGTTATATTAAGTTATAATGCTAGAAGATTATCTTTTGAATCAAGTAAATTTCAAGTCAATTAAATAAAATCATCATGCGTTTTATTCCGTTTTAATGTTCTATACATCTATTCAAAACACCCTTTACTAGAATTGTAGGAGCTAACAGAAAGCGTCTACATAATTAAATGTTATGGGTTCGAGGCATAATTTTAGCTACAATGAAAGCCACCAAATTAGTAACCGAAATTGTGGTAAGCCCAACAACAAACATGCTTACGTATTTTGACCATATAGTATAATATATCAAAGTTTTGAACCCAATAGGGTTTAGCAATATTGTCGTAAGGTTTACATTGTCGATATAGAATCCATAATAGTTTCCAACAATAATCGGCAGACGTAGTCGACGAAAGAGTTATATATTCTCAAAGCTAAAACAGAATTTATATAGAACCTGCAATGGTCTGTTGAAAAAAAATACTTTCGAATTAAAACACTTGGCGCCGACTTAAAGACACCGATTTCTAATTCTTCTGCATTCTCAATTAACAAGTGACTTTTTGATGATTTTTAATGTGTTTTCAACTCGGATCATATGAAATAACAAGGTATTACATGCTAAAAACAACAAGTTTTTTGTTTTAAATCGTCTCTAGGTAAGAACATTGAATTAAAATTCTAAAAATTTAATATTTAAATAATTCTCTGTTGTCGAGTTTAATCTGTTTCTACTCGAACATGGTGTATCTTGTTTATAAAGAAAATTATGTTTTTTCTATTCGTAATACATGTGTATGCGAATTCTCCTCTTTTAAAATGAGGATAATTGTGTGCGAAATGCCGAATTAACGGGCAATTGCCAGAGAGAGCATTGTAAGCGATTGTGTTATCGATGGCGTTGTGCCCTGGAGCCACTTTTATTTATTCGCTGTATGACGGTAATGGTGGATTATCCTTAACCCAGCATGATTCTCAAAACCAAACACAACCACAAGTTCTACCAACATCAGTTTTCGACTCTTGCCAATGCAATGAAATAAATAAATGACTAGTGTATTTTTCGGTTGGTTTCGAAGAAAACAGAAAACAGAAGATACGGCTGATGTGTCTGGGCGATTAAGTTCTTATTTCAGTGAAAAAAAAATTGACTAAGTCCATGGACATATTACTTGACCAACTGACTGACTATTAGTTCACCTAAACTAACTGACACACACACATACAAACACGCATTTGTCTAAATAGCTTGTGTGTTTGTATGGGCATTTATATAAAACAAATAAATAATTGTAATCACTTCAATACACACAATAAAAAAGTTGGGCTGTGAGTTAAATTCTTGGAAGTCCTCTGGTTTTTGGCAGATCATTCTTATGCGATTGGCTTATTTATAATAATTAGGTGTTTTGCGATAACTGACTACTACATACATACACACATATGTAAGTATGTATGTACATAACTTAAACGTACGTTTAGTAAGTAAGTGAGAGTGAGTGAGTGAGTGGTTTGTGCGAGCAAACACCAGAAGCTTATCGTAATCTCAAGTTCTACCACACCACATTTTCTGATGGTTGCAAGTGCAATAATAACTGCCAGCAGCAGGAATACTAAACAAATCCAGACGATCGATTGCAGAAACATTTTTGCACAATACTTGAATGTTGTTCAGAATGTTTCGTACGAATAAAATAGTACGTTGCTTTCGACTGTGACTACAAGTGATTTTTTATTTTTTTTACAATTCCTAAGGCATCTTCTCAGCTCATAAACTCCTCAAGCTCGCACCTTTTGATATTTGAATGCCTACTGTTTTAAATGCAATGCAACATTCGACTAACAACGATTGCAATCGATACTGTTTTATTCGTTTTATTACTGCTGATGATGATGCCATCGCTGCTGCTGCTGCTGTTTTTACTTGGAGTTCATTTCGTTTGTAAATGGGCCGCATTAACATGGTTGTTCGATTTATTAAGTAACTTCAATTTGCGTTTCGATTACGCGTGTAACGCCTGTTTCTTCTGCCGTTTTTTTTTTTGTACTTTTTTTAAATATTTTTTTTTCATCAGCAAACCAATTGAGTTGGTGGCTTTTAAACGATTGTGCATCGAATTTATACGAATGATATTGGCATATATGTATGCACAAACAAACGTATTTATGTGTGTTGTATGTATGTATGTTTATTGGCTAAAGGCTATGTGTGTTATAATTATACTTGCATTTTCTGGCGCTCCCCGAGTGCCCCAAATGCTTGATAGGGAATTACTGCTGCGCAAGTTGGCTTAAGCATAGGCGTTGCTCACTAAATTGCCAATTCATTTAAATGAAAAATTACTCAATTATAAATTGAAAGAAAATTGAGTTGTGATTATTAAAGCCAACAAACGATGATGATTAACGGCATATAAATGGCGGGAATTAACAAATGAATACAAATGTTATTCCATTCCATTTGCGATTTTATGTTCTTTTAAGCCGTATCAGTAACAAAAATACGCCACATTAAATGAATTTAAAAAAGAGGAAGTGATTTACTAATTTACACATTTAAATTATGGTTGAGGCGGTTCAATTACCTAAACACTTGTAATATGTGTATATATTTAACATGTGAATAGTGATGTTGAAGAGTTTGAAACACAATATAATAAAATAATATTAATGAAATCTGTTTGCAATTATTATTTATGTTGACGTCACTATTGTGTTCCTTCAGTAAATCGTACGACAAGTGTAATTTGGCTGAATATGGGACATATTTCTTGAAAAACATGTAAGGGCTATTTCAACTAATATTACTGGTGACTACAACCCTACTTTATAGAAGGCCGAGGATACCGTACAACATGTTCTTTACGTGTTGAGATAAGGAGAATAAAATTACCTTTCCTCTCTTCCGACCGTTAAACAAATCACATTGCCACCTGCAAACTACGCAGTATTTTGAAGATAGTGGCAACAACAAAGACTAACATCTATTCCTTTCTTAATGAAGTGACTGATTCCTGGAAAAAATTAAAAAGATGAAGCAATAACTTCTTCCTTAACAACATAACCACTAACCTTTCCTATACACATAAAGGGTGTGTCAGAAAGAATGTACTTTTTGAATTTAGTGGATTTGTTTTTTGTACAAGTGGCTAATCTGAAATTTGGCAACTGTTACATATGTTTCTTCTGATTTTTGAAAATAAAGCCCTTAACGATAAAACAACGCGTTATATTGTGAAAACTATTAAGAAAATTTTCAAAGATATGCTCACGCCTCTCGCAAATTTTGAAGAATTTTTTAGTCGAGAAAGTGCACCTTATGTGTCAACCATTCGAACGGTAGTCTAAACATTTGAAGAAACTGGGTCGGTTATGGACAGTAAGACTCCTGTGCGTCAACGTGCCGGTCGGTCTATTAAAAATATTGCTATTGTAAAGGAGAGTGTCGCCTGACCCGGATACCAAAAAACATCAATTCGACATCGTTTTTATTAATTTCAACTTTCACGAAGCACAACATCTTCAGCATATGAAATTCAGTATTTAGAAAGTCAAACTAGCAGACAATGGAAAGCGCAGGCAATTCGTTCAATCATGGTCGAATGGTCGAATTTGTGGCTCAGGAAATCTGGAAAGATATAAAGGGTCCGCCAAATAACTTTTTTTTGGAAAATGCTATAAAAAAGTGTAGCTTCGGCTGTGTGACAGGTAGCGCCGACCTATTAAAACCAAATGTTGCCAATATCCTCCTCTTCAACTTTTGTGAATAAAAATTCGTTCAACATGGCCCGATAACGACCGCCATTGACTCATTTTCGAACAAAATTGCCCCAATTATGCCTCTGGACCAAAATCCGCACCAAACAGTGACTCCTTTTGGGTGTATCGGCTTTTCAATGTTTGCGTGCGGGTTTTCTGTGCCCCAAATGCGACAATTTTGCTTGTTTACATAACCGCCAAGAGCTCAAAATGAGCTTCATCTGAAAAGATGATTTTTTTGGCTAAATCGGCCAAAGTAATGTCGCAATATTTCCCAGCGTTGTTCAAGCGTATACACAACCATATTCGTTCAGCGGAAGGAAAAAACTAATTATCTATCAAATCAGACATGAGCTAAGTGTTACCATTAACGAAATAAGCACTAGTTGAAAAAAACTTTAGATGGCGGACCCTTTATGTTTCTACTGCGAGCAAATGTCTATGTGTCAGATTGATTGGTTCTTACTTTTTTGAAGACGAGGCCAAAATTGCAACGACCTCCGTGTTAAACATGGATCTGAATGACATTTAGTTTCTTCAACGTGGTGACACCTACCACACCGCGCATGAAATAAACCATTTATTAGAGCAATGATTTCCCGAACAAATTGTCTTAAGAATTTCTTATGTCAACTAGAAAATATGATCATGCGGTTTTGTGAAACTCAAATTCAAGATTCAACTTGTCATCGCACGTCAACAAATATTTAGATCATGAGCTAATAATACACCCTTAAAGATACGCTTTTTGATGCGGTTTGCAGATCGTACTTTTACCAGGACGATGAAAATATCAATGTTACTGCCAACGAAACAAGTTATCGTGCGATCGATATTATCGATATTTTTTTTTTACCACAATGGAAGAATTAAAATTCGTTTACAAGACTGTGCCACATGACACATATCACGCGATACCATGAACTTATTGAGAAGCGAGATTGGTAAGAAATAAACGTTTTAGATGCGTTAATTATCACGTGTACAGGGACAAACCAATCATAATTTCAGCCCTGTAAGACAATATTTCAGCTGACATTGGTGTGACACCAACCGAAATGCTGGCAAAGTATTCCAAAATTGGAGCTCACGAATGAACATGATAATTTTTTTAAAGTAAACTTGTCGATCAAACAAAAATATTTCACTCACTTTTGCAAATTTTCTGTGTTTTTTGTTTTCAGTTATCAAACCCCAAACGATTAAAAAATCACCCGATAGATATTTTTCTATATTTGTATTCTTATTAGCTAGTTTTGTAAATTGACATGGGTAAACAATATAATAAAAAAGAGCTGTGTATCTTTGTTGCTGTATGACTTAACTCAAGTTCTTCTTCAATATCGAAAGTGCAACGTTTAACAATATCTGTTAGAAAGTTTAACAAACTGTAAAAATCTATGCGATTTATTTCGAGTGCAATTAACATTCTTAGTTCTACAGGTTTAGCTAAATGTTAAATATAAAAATTTCTTTTAACATACGCAACTATCTCCCCCTCTCTGTATAGTCAGGGTTCTATATTTATTCCGGTACATAAATCGATTACTAAATGCTTGCACATAAATCCACAGCGGGATACAATTATTTCAATCAATATTTACACACATAAAATCAGCCATCAAGCAAAAAAGCCAATTAACTCCATTAAAGCCAATGTCAAAGTTATAATTTCAAGCTAAATGCGCAACATCAGCCGTAGAACCAACAGTGACAGCAGCAATTGTAGTTGCCACATAATTTTTAAAAGTATGTATGTGTTAACTGAAATTGCTTTTATTTATTTTTGTCTTTTTTTTTTTTGTTTTACATTTTTAAGGAAAATTTGTTATTTATCTGTAAGACTTAACAGTTACCATGAATTGATCATGGCTAACACTCCAGTGAGTGTGCGCAAGCAGGCAAACAGTCGCATAGTTATATGGGTTAATGTTGTGGCTTAGTGCAACAGTTTCATGTTGCTGTGTTGTAACTAGCAGTATGTAGTTGACTTTAGTAGTAAATGTGGCGGATTGTGGTGTTCAAGATGTTGTTGCTGCTGTTTTTGCCACTGTGCGATTAATAAAGACTTTATCTATTAGTAGTAATCGCTGAAAGTCCTTAATGTGCAACAGAAAAACTTGTGGCAAATGTTGTGTCCACAAACGCATTCACATGTCGACCAAGTTAACATACACTTGCACTTGATAAAATGAATTGTCAATTGATAAGGAAAAAAAGAAAATGGTTACAATGACGACGCTGGTGATAGCAACAACGAAGATTATAGGCTCAAACCAGAAATGTAAGAAGTGTCTTGAATGTACTCAACCATTTTATTTAGAAATTAGTTAACGATTAATATTTATTACAAGAACAATCTGAGGAAAAATACACAAATGTGTTTGCAGTGTATATTTATGTCTATTTTCTCTATTACTTATATACCTACCCTACATACATAAAATATTTCAAACAAGGCATAGTTATTCCTCAGGTAGTCTTGATTCGATTTTAAATATTAAACTTAAAATATAAAAAAAAAAACATAAACAAAAAAATTATCTTCGAACTGCGATTACCTGATGAATCAGGTATTTTCTTAAAATTGCCTCGATTTAAAACCTCAACGAATTACTTAATATTTTCAAAACTTGCAGTTTTTAGTTCACCAGACTCCATTTCTTCTATTTCACTCATTAAGTCAGCCATATTAAAAAGAATATTTTATTAAATCAAACATCAACTAATTAAATTGTTCCCTAGAGACAATCTGTACAAAATCAAATGGAATTAATTGCAAAAACACTTAAACACTCAAATTGATACAAAATACTTAAACAACAACATTTATGTACAATTAAATACGACCTGTCTGCAATAAAATGGAATTTTAACGAGGTTCTCTTGATAAAGTGTTGCCACTTTATGACAATTACATGTGATTAAAATTAGCTCTACTTGCCATATGCGGACAAATGTTTAGCAGTTAATGAATAAATAAAATGAATAATTTAGTAGGGAGAACAAATAATAAACAAGTAAAAGCGCTATATTCGGCCGTGTCGAATCTTATATACCCTTCACAACGTGTAATCATGCAATAACAGTAGTCTGTATCACCATTCCATATAATATACGTACATACATATAAAAAACATACATATATAAAAGCATCCCATTGTAAAATTATAATTTTACGTATATATGTTAGAAAAAATTAAAACAAAAAATTAAAAAAAAAAATTTAAAAAAAAAAATTAAAAAAAAATTTTTTTTAAAAATTAAAATATATATAATAAATATAAAACAAAAAAAAATAAATATATCGTCTAAATTTCTTGATCTTTTTTAATTGATTATACTTGATTTTTATTTAAGCTTGAGATCACTTTTTTGTTTTTTTATAAAAAATTATTTATTAATTAATAATTTTTTATAAAAAAACAAAAAAATGATCTCAAGCTTAAATAAAAATCAAATATAAACAAAAAAAAATATTTGAAAAAAAAAAATAAATAAAAAAAAAAATTAAAAAAAAAATAATAATAAACATATAAATAATATATTAAATAAAAAATAAAAAAAATAAAAAAAAATTAAAAAAAATATAAAAAAATAAAAAAAATTTTTTTTTGCCTCAGCTGGGATTCGATCCCACGTTTTCTCTAACCAGTATACACGTTTGTATGTATGTATGTTGTTGTTGTAATGTTGTTTTTGTGGAAAAAAAATCGAGGTGGTCGTGGGTTTTTGCTCATATCTCAGTTGTTTATGTACCCATGTTTCTGATTTTCAATACCGATCTACTCCCGAATAGTTCTGATATTTTAATACCTCACCTGAGTCCAAGCGATGTCGGGGGGCTTCAAAAAGTTGATTTCAACATACACACGGACAGACTGACAGGGCTTAATCGACTCCCCTATTCATAAGCTTTCAGAAAATATATACTTTATGGTGTCGGAAATCAAAATTGTAGAAATTTCACACGGAATGACAAACCTATATATACCCTTTTTCACTGTGTGAAGGGTCATTCCGTGTGAAATTTCTACAATTTTCATTTCCGACCCCATAAAGTATATATTTTCTGAAAGCTTATGAATAGAGGAGTCGATTAAGCCCTGACCGTCTGTCCGTCTGACCGTCTGTCCGTGTGTATGTTGAAATCAACTTTTTGAAGCCCCCCGACATAGGTTGGACCCGGGTAAGGTATTAAAATATCAGAAATATTCGGGAGTAGATCGGTATTGAAAATCAGAAACATCGGTACATAAACAACTGAGATATGAGCAAAAACCCACGACCACCTCGATTTTCTTTTCATAAAAACAACATTACAACAACAACATACATACATACAAACGTGTATACTGGTTAGAGAAAACGTGGCATCGAATCCCAGCTGAGGCAAAAAAATTTTTTTTTAAATTTTTTTTAAATTTTTTTTTTTAATTTTTTTTTTATTTTTTTTTTATTTTTTATTTAATATATTATATATATTTTTATTATTATTTTTTTTTATTTTTTTTTTTTTAATTTTTTTTTTATTTTTTTTTTGTTTTATATATATTATATATGTATATAATAATTTTTTTTTTTTTAATTTTTTTTTTAAATTTTTTTTTTTTAAATTTTTTTTTTATTTTTTATTTTTTTTTTGTTTTTTTTAACATACATACGTGAATTTACTGTTATTGCATGACTACACGTTGTGAAGGGTATATAAGATTCGGCACGGCCGAATATAGCGCTTTTACTTGTTCACTGTGTGAAGGGTATAAAAAAGTTGTGGGCATAAGAAGATTGGAATTATTTATAAAACATGTTTAGGCAATGCCAGAGAAGTTCTGGGAGTATTTTCCTGAGAAAAATGTAAACAATAAAAACTACTTAAAAGAGGTTAGATTAATTTTATTGAATATATATTTTATCCATATTAGCACTCAGTAAACTATAATTAATTTTCAGAACAAGTTCTAGAATTCGCTAGGAAGTGACTTAAAGTATTTTAGCAATAAAGTTTGTGATTGGAACTTTTCCACAATTATATCAAATTTTTTTTTAAATTGATTGAACCGTTAAATTGATAAAAAAAAAATTATATAGTCACCTTTCGCACAAATTGTACGAGTTCAGAAGGACGAGCATTTTCAAGGGAAACATTTTATAGCAGTTTGGTAAGTATTACGGGCAGTGAAACAAGCCGAGGCTAAATCTTCGGCGGTGCCTATAACAAATTAAAAACGGCAACTCAAAAAAGCATAGTGACGTAATAAAAATGTTTCTAAAAAAAATTCTAACGGTAGTATAATTCTTAATTATGCATCTCTGCTACGAACTAAATTTCTTCTTGAGTTGACTAAAGCTGATCAAAACGGCGACTTAATTGAGCCTTTATACGCCGACAAAAAGATGTATATTGTGTAGAACACGTTCTCTAGAACTCTACACTTTTTTGTTTTTTTCCACCTACTTTTTTAAATGATTCACATCATTTTTCTCAATGTTGAAAAATTAGTAAAAAATGCTAATTATAGTTTTTCCTTGTTATACCCGCCACCAAAAAAAAATGGTGGGGATAAAACGTTATAAAACTAACAATAATAGATGTATGATTCCGAAATTTTGCAAACATTGCTTTTTGGTCAAAGGCTTTGTACTAATGGAAAATAAATGTGACACACCCACCCTCCCATATAAAGCTTTATCTCAAAATCATATATTTTCTCTATGCATAAAGATTTTGGAAGAATATTGAAATACCAGTTTTATTTATTAGCAGAAACTACTTCGACACGCCTACTATAACGTCCACTTTTCTCGTTATCTCCTGTTAATGAAATTTAAAAGTTCATAAAACCGACAAAATTAGAGGTATGGATGATAAAACTTCGTAAATTTACGAAAATATTTTACTAGCATGTCGAAGTTATACAAAGAAACTGATGCATATTTTAGTATAAAGAGATTAATCCATAACGATTACAGTTAATAACAAAATAATACATTTTGTGCTATAAAAGTACACAGAATTATTGGTGGGTATAAAGAATTCGTTACAGCCGAATATAGGGCTCTAACTTGTTCTTATAGTAAACAAATACAAGAAATTAAGTAGTTACAATTGAACAGAAGTCAAGATTTTGTACATTTTTCACTTTCCATCATAATTTTAAATTGTCAAACTTCATTTTAAAAAAATATATAAAAAAGTTCTCTCTGAAATGCAATCACTGTATATAATTGCACCATAGTTTAGGGCAGGGTACACTTAATAAGGTTGTTTTAATTAAGCAGCTGATCATCAGCTGTTTCGTCCAAAATATCAAAATTTCATACAGTTTCTTTCTGCTCTCACAATTTCAAATTGTCAAACTTCATCTAAAAAACTGTTTTCAAAAAACTCTTTTCGAAATGCAATCACCTTATATAGTTATACAATGGTTTAGGGTCAAGGCATATTTATTCATCAGGTACTCTTGATTCATCAGCTGATTATTTTTTCTTCACTTATTTTAAATTTCAGCTGTAAAAGTTCATAGATAAAAAAATTATTTTCTCTCTTTTCTCATTTATTTCAAGTGTCTAACCATGGTGTAATTATACAAGGTGGCGGTGCCAGCCCAGCTGATTATTTTTTTGTGCTCTGGAGTATGTCAAACTACATATTAAAAAAATTATTTGAAATCCGGAAATTGTCAAACTCCATACATAAAAAAGAGAGGCAAAAATTGCTCTCCTTTACGCTATCACTTTATGTAATTACACCGTGTGTCTAACTTCATATATCTGTATACTTATATAAAAATTAATGTGTGCTTGTATGTTTGTAAGTTTGTATATTTGTATGTTTGTTTGTGCTTTATAGACGGTTAAACGGCTGGACCGATTTCCTTAAAATTTTCACAGAATCTTTCTGTATCTGTGGAAGCAACTATAGGCTATACTTTGGTTTGAAATTGTAAGTGGGCGGGGTGCCACGCTCTATTAAAAAATAAGTATTAAATATTATATATCACGAAAGTTAATGCAGATAGAGTCTTCAAATTAAGTACGGTAAACTTTGACATCCACACAAATATTTGGGTAAAAAATGGGCGTACTTGCAATAGTAGGCGTGGCCACATGAATTAAATACTAAAATTCGTATATTTGGAAAACGATATCGATTAGAGTAGTAAAATTTTGCAAGAGCAACTTTGACACCCAAATGAACGTTTAGGCAAGAAATGGGTGCATTATCAATAGAGGGCGTGACACCTGCCATATGAATTAAATACTAAAATTCGTATATCTGGAAAACGATATCGATTAGAGTACTAAAGTTTTGCAAAAGCAACTTTGATATTCGAATAAACATTTATGGAAAAAATGGGTGCATTAACAATAGTGGGCGTGGCACCTGCCATATGAATTAAATACTAAAATTTGGGGTGGCGAAGCGCACCGGGTATTAGCTAGTAAATAATATAAACAAAAAAATTCTCTCCGAACTGCGATTACCTGATGAGTAAATATGCATTGGTTTAGGGCTAACAAACAAGGAGTATAATTGGAGAGAGTAATGAGTTTTATTTTTAATTAATATTTAAAGATTATGGGCCGTATTCCTTAAAAAATATTTTTGGCTTATGAAGGCCTTTTTTGACAATTTCTCTACAACATCTGTCAAATAAGCCTTTAAGTGAATGAGAATATTTAACTTAATACATTTTTATCAAAATTTTCGCATTTTAGGAAATTATTTAAAAAAACCATTTACTACCAGCCACAGTTTGGTGCAAATTTTGGGCTAAATATAACATTAAACCACATTCTTCAAAAGTGAGTGATTTCCCCTTTCTCTTTCTCTCTTCTATAAACTCAAGGCAGGCACAAATAAAATTTTTATATTTAACAACATAAACAAATGACTTACAAACCCATCAAATTTCAATTCAAACAAAAATTTCATATAAAACCGAAATAAAATGAAACCTCAAAAATTCATACAAAGTTATAAATGCGATTGTTTTGAACCGCACAATTATTGCAATTGTTCGCATAAAATTATTTCTAGTGAAGTTCTAATTGAAAATGTAAACGATGTGGCTGAATCTTTGGCCGAGGTAAGAAATACAATTAAAGTTTTCCGAAATTAATCCAAAATTGTACCGTTGCAACGTAAAGGTAATGCATGTTTGTGGAATTTATATGGTAAAAGCCAAAGCCTGCATTGATGTTGCCATCTATTACTTTCTACATTTTGAAGAAGTAATTCATCGCATTGATTCCAGTAGTATAAATGTATAGGTTCTACCCTACCGGGTACATGAGTACCGAATACATTTGTATCCGAATAATACATCACTATAACTTTAGGGTATTGCCATATGTAAATTATAATATACATTTAGGTTTGTGTATTCGCTAAACGGTGTTGCCATATGTAAATTATAATATACATTTAGGTTTGTGTCTTCGATGAACGGTGTTGCCACAATTAAATTATAATGTTCATTTTGGTTTGTGTCTTCGCTAAACAGTGCTGCCAATACTGCCACAATATGGCGCTACATTTTATGTAATTCCTACAACCATATTAAGATTGCGCTGATGAGATTGTCGTATTATATGAGTATAAATTATTTTAAATATAGAGGGCGACTCAGATATTAAACCTCACTAGATGGAGAATGTGATATCTGATAACTTACACTTTGTAGCATTCTTTTAGGACGCTTTTAAATATTTCATTTGTAAAATATGAGGATAAAACTGAAAAACCGAATACTTTTTATCTACGTCACTATGTATTTAGTTTTATAGCATACTTTTAGGACGCTTTTAAATATTTTATTTGTAAAATATGAGGATAAAACTGAAATACCGAATACTTTTTATCTACGTCACTAAGTATTTAGTTTTGTAGCATACTTTTAGAATGTTTTAAAAATAACTGGTTTGTGATATAGGCTAAATTGTTGTAAGTACACAGGTTGACATTTAAATTTTCATCCCAATGGGAATTCTCCATAGAGATGAATTTTTGTAAATAATTAAAAATTTTCATCCCAATGGTAATTTCCATAAGGATGAATTTTTATTTTTATTGATATGCATTTTGTTATTGGTTTGTTTGTCTCAAGTTTAATTTTTTTTATTGTATGTCCAATTTACTCATACGGATGAACTTTTGTTTTTAAATTTTCATCCCAATGGTAATTTCCATAAGGATGAATTTTTATTTTGGTTGATATGCATTTTGTTAGTGGTTTGTTTATCTCAACTTTAATTTTTTTTGTGTATTTTCTGATAAAAATTTTTTTATTTTAACTAAAATTGTCACTATAAAATTTCAAGTACGAAAAATGTGTGTGTGTTTGTGTGTATTTATTATATATGCCACAGACGGACTGACAGATGGACAGAAGGGTAGAGAGATGGATAAATTGATTATTACGATTCCTTGTTGTTAGGGTATATTTTGTTCATTTGTTTGTTTTGTTTTAGTGATCGTCTTACACGAGCATTTATTTATTTTTAAGTCTTACAAGTGCGTGTGTTTATTTTCTAAGTCAATCAAGTATTTACATTAAAAATCTCACTATAAAATTTCAAGTATGAAAATGTGTATGTATGTATGAATGTTTAAAAGTGTTACCATTGTTTTACGCTAATAAAAAGTGTTATCATTGTTTTACGATTGAGATATTCCTCTAATGATGCGTTTTTATATATAAATTCAATATATTTTAAACTACTTAGTTCATTATATAAGTATTTCTATACGTGTAGTGAAGTCAAGAGTTACGTTATAAGTTTTAAAGAAGTTTGTGATTAGTTTCCGAAATAATTAAACAAAGAAAATAAAAAATAATTATATTAAGAAATATATAATAACATTAAGTGTATACAAAATTAATCAGTGTAGACTTCAAAAACTATTAAAATAGTAATACTTACACCATAACAAAATTTTTTCAAAAAAATATCTAAGAGTGTATAAATTAATCTGTGAAGTCTATATTAAAAATTGCAGACAATAAAAATTAAACAAAAAAAAATAAAAAAATGGCCTTTGTATGCAGTGAGTGTAAAAAAGTTTTTATTGACATCAAAAATTTTAAAATGCATGAAAAAACTCATGCATCTTACTCAAAAGAAGTTATTGCCAAAAAATCACCACTATGTGGAGAAGTGAAAATAATTAAAAAAGCATTTAAATCCAGAGTTATAACTCTCTCATATGTTAATAAAAAGGAAGAATGTCTCATACCAGAGATATTTATTAATGAATCTTGTGAACCATTAAAAGAAGAAGTTGATGCCTTTCTAAAAAAACATAATGCTCTTAAAATAAATATAGAGCTGCATGCATTATATGCCAAGCCCATTGCAGATGATTTGGAAAATACTCCACTAGAGGTGAAGTATTTTCAAACAAAAATGGAAGAGATTTATTCAATGACGGATTTTGATAATATATTTATCAAACAAACTGAAAACATTTTAAAGAAAATGGAAGAGTTCCAAGAAAGAGATAGTGGTTGGACTCTAGTTCAACTAATTAAAATAGAGTTGAATTTGAATAAATATCAACCACTAAAAGGAAAATCGTTTATCCCACTACCAAAAAAATTATTACTAAAAAGGGCATGCATTAATGTCCATAATGAGGATAACTACTGTTTTAAGTGGGCTGTGATATCAGCGATTGCTGATTTAAAAAAAAATGCAGGTCTACCTTATATGTATAGAGTAAACGTATCATCAGAAATAATTAATATCAATGGCCTCTCTCTAAATTTTAAAGGGTTATGCTTCCCGCTGAAAATAAAAGACATATGCATTTTTGAAAGCAATAATCAAAGTGTGAGTATTAATGTGTTTGGCTACAGCGAAACAGAAAACCTGGTAGTGGGACCATATTATAAAACGAAAGGGAAGAAATCAAAACACATTAATCTTTTATTTATACAACAAAATATTAGAGGGGATGTCGTTTCACATTATGTATGGATAAAAAATATTTCAAGGTAAGTGATAAAATGAATTTTATGATTATTTTATGTAAATATGTATAGTGTTAAAAGTTTGATATTTATTTACATATTTATTTATTTTTACAGATTGATAAGATCTCAACAAACAAAATACGAAAGGAGTATTTTTGTATGCGATGACTGCCTACAATACTTCAGTAATGGTGAAAAGTTTGCGAAACATCAGAGGGTCTGCAGACAGAAGGTGTCTTATGTTCCAGAGGCAGATAAGTCTATTTTAGAGTTTAAGAATTATAGTAATAAGTTAGATGTACCGTTTGTAGTATACGCAGATTCGGAATGCATTTTTGAAAATATTCAAACATGTATTCCGAGGGGGGATATCTCATCAACAACATTAGTTGATAAACATATACCCTATGCATTTGCGTATTTTATTAAGTGTTCATTTGATGCAAGTTTAAATAGATTTTGTAGTTTTAAGGGCCTAGATTCACCAAACCAGTTTATTGTTAATTTAGTTAATGATCTAAAATATTTATACTCTAATTTTATTACAAAAACTAAACCAATGACACCCTTAACTGATGAGGAAAAAATAGATTTCACTTTAAATAATAGCTGTCATATTTGTTCAAAGCCTATTTTAAATGAAATAAAAATAAAAGATCACTGCCATTTAAGTGGAAAATACAGAGGACCAGCACATAATTCATGCAATTTAAATTACAAAATTCCAAAGTTTTTCCCTGTGTTTTTCCATAATTTTTCATCATATGATTGCCATCTATTTGTAAAAGAGTTAAACAAAATTGATGATGGTCCAATCAATATTATTCCCTTAAACAAGGAATTGTATATATCATTATCTAAAACAATTAATAGTGAAAATAATGAAAGATTTGAAATAAGATTTCTTGATTCTTATAGATTTTTGCCATCTAGTTTAGACAGTCTTCTCAAAAATTTATCAAAAAATGATTTACAGATTGTCAAATCAATGTTTAATGTTGAAAGTAAATTTAATTTACTTGTAAGAAAAGGTGTTTTTCCATATAATTATTTGAATTCTATTGAGAAACTTTCCGAAGCTAATTTGCCAACAATTGAAGATTTCTTCAACAAACTGATGGATACAGAATGTTCTTTAGCTGATTACATGCATGCAAAAGAGGTCTGGAGTAAATTTGAGTGTAAAACATTAGATGATTATCTAATGTTATATTTAAAAACAGATGTTTTATTGCTAGCAGATGTTTTTGAAAACTTTAGATTAGTTTGCAAAAATATTTATAATCTAGATCCATGTCATTATTATACAGCACCAGGTCTTTCATGGGATGCTATGTTAAAAATAACAGACATTAAATTAGATTTATTAATTGATATAGATATGATTACATTTCTTCAAAGTGGAATCAGAGGAGGCATAGTTCAATGTTCACAAAGACATTCTGTAGCCAATAATAAATATTTAGAAAATTATAGTAGTGAAATGCCATCCAAGTACTTAATGTATATGGATGCAAATAATTTATATGGTTGGGCAATGTCAGAAGCTTTACCAGAGGGGAATTTTGCGTGGATAGATGACATTGAAAGTTTCTCTTTAGATTCAATTCCAGATAACTCAAACACTGGTTATATATTAGAAGTTGACTTGAAATATCCAAGTGAAATTCATGATAGTCATAATAGTCTTCCATTTTGTTGTGAAAACAAAGCTCCTCCAGAATCTAAGGAAAAAAAGCTAATCGTAGATTTAAATGACAAGCGTCAGTATATAATATACTATAAAAACTTGCAACAATGTTTAAAACATGGTTTGAAACTAGAAAAGATACATAGAATACTAAAATTTAGTCAATCAGCTTGGTTGAAGAAATATATTGCATTAAACAATTTACATAGAACAAACGCAAAAAACACGTTTGAAAAAAATTTCTTTAAATTACTCAATAATGCAGTATATGGTAAAACTATGGAAAATGTAGACAAACGTAAAGATGTTAAGATTGTAAATAAATGGGAAAGTGTGGGCAAAAGTCTTGGAGCACGTGCTCTCATTGCAAAACCCGAATTTAATTCTTTAAGTATTTTTGATGAAAACATGATTGCAGTTGAGCTAAACAAAAGTTACTCATTATATAATAAGCCAATTTATCTGGGTTTTGTAATCTTGGAGTTATCAAAATGGAAGATGTATGATTTTCATTATGATTATATGTTACCCAAATATGAAAGTAAACTCGAACTAAATTATATGGACACCGATTCATTTATTTATAGCATAGAAACAGAAGATTTCTACAAAGATATAATTAATGACATTGATATAAGATTTGACACCTCAGATTATGAACTAGCTAATCAATTTGGTATTCCGCAAAAGAATAAGAAAGTTTTAGGGATGATGAAGGATGAAAACATGGGTAAAATTATGAAAGAATTTGTAGGATTGAGAGCAAAAATGTACTCATTTAAAACGGATAACATGGAAGAAACTAAAAAAGCTAAGGGTGTCAAAAGTTGTGTTACTAAAAATCTAAGTCTTTCAGATTATAAAAATTGCTTATATAATAAACATATTTATTATGGAAAAATGTATATTTTTAAATCAAAATTGCATACTATATATACGTCCCTTATAAATAAGATATCTTTAAGTTATTTAGATAATAAGAGATTTATATGTAATAATAATGTTAATACTCTAGCTTGGGGTCATTACAAAGAAATAGCTTTACGAAATAACGCTATAGAAAACTCTTCAATAGATAATAATGAAATAGAATATATAGATAACAACTACATTGATAAATTTATAAATGTTGATGACGGTTTGGATGAATATTTAATGGAAATAGAATATTAATTTAAAATTAAAAAAAAAAGCATTGTTAAATATATAAAAATTTTTTGAATTGTCTTAATTACCTAAGAAATTTATAAATTTTAATTCCTCTTGTAAATTATAATAATAAAAACCAATTTTATAAATATATATTTTTTTTGTTTTTATTTCATCTTTCGTTTTAAATAAATTAGAGAAAGGTAAGTATTACAGAATAAATTTATATAACTTTTCTAACAATTCCAGTTAATGGGGTGTATTCCATCAAACGGTCATATAGGATTAAACAATAAGCATTTGTATTTGTAGGAATTGGACTACCGGTTTCAAACTCAATTTTAACATCAATTGGTCCACTTTTAATCATCTCATTTTGGTGACTAACATCAATTACAGCAATTGGATTATTTTTAAATTTTTCACAAGAAAGAAGTGGTTGTGCATCCCTCATGTAGTAATTTTGTTGAAATTTTGCATACATATCATATAAAACTGCATATCGATTTCCCTCAAACTTTTAATTTAAATCGTCATAGGGATAGACATCTGAATTCAAGTGCACTTTAATATTTTTTAAATTAGAGTGAATATATTTGTTTTTATTTTCTAAAACGAATATTAAAAATCGTGGTCTTTCTCTATTGATTGACATTTTAACATTCCAATGATGATTTATTCCACCAGAAAATGTAGGATTTAAATAACAGTCCCAACTGCGGAATGCAATAGGTAAAGAAGTTCCATCCTTAATAATCTTCATTATTTGTATTTTTCTAGAATCTGATAGCTGAACATGTGGAATTCTCCATGTTATATTTGTAACTGTCAACTGAAGTTTTTCGTTTGCATCTGTTGAGTAATATACATTCTCATCAGTTGAACTTCGTAAAAGAATAAGTTCGTGTTTACTATTTAATATTATTTTATTAAAATCCTCTGCAAATCCCATTAAAAGCTTTAGAGGGATGTAAAAATTAAATGTTTGTATAGATAAGTCTTCAGATATAGACCATCCAGCATTTCTCATCATATTACTTTCAAATTCATTTAATGAAATATAATTCTTGAGTGTACTGGACCTTCCCAAGTATCGAGTTCGATCAATTTCAACACCATTGATCTCATAACGTATTTCATCAAATAAGTACGCTACACAATTATTTCTTAATCGACCATTTTTAGATTCTACACCCTTTTCATTTTTTATATTTCCTTCTATATATAAGTAGCTTTCTGAGGGAAGAACATACAAGTCTTGATTTTGTAGTGTAATTCGAATTTCATCATTATTTTTATATGACTGTATATAGGGTAAATAACTGTGGTAATCTTTTTTAGTTATGTTTTCATCCGAAAACGGTTTCTATACAACATTGAGTATATCAGACATTCTTTTGTACTTTTAACTTAAGTGATTTTAAAAACTCTTTATTTTGTTCAGTTAGCTTTGGTCTTGTAGATTTAATAGTTTTTGTAGAAGTGTTCCTTTTTATTTTATTGTGTATGTTTTTATTATAAATTATCATATCTTATTTGGTCTCAGATGTAATCTTAGCGTTATTTCTTCGCCTCTGAAATTTATTAAACGACCTTCTTGATCAACAATCCAAATGGTAAGATGTGTTATTTCTTTGACGTTTACTGGCAAATAAATAAGATTACTAGGGATTACATCTAATTTATAACCTGGAGGGACATCCAGTGCGAACTCATGAAGTATATGTGCTGGAGAGTTATTCATATATGTCCCCGTTATTATATTACATTGAATTTGTATGGCATTAACTTTTAAAATATTTACTGGCTGATTTGAAAAATGTTTTACACCAGAATTCAACGTTGTTCTATCGAATCCAAATAAACTACCAATAGATCGATTCTGATCAAAGAAAATTTTGTCGTGTGATGAGGTTATTTCAACTTGTAAAGTATTGTTATTGGCTTCAATTATAATTGATTTATTAAATTCCTGTGCTTTATATTCTGTAGTAATATAGTCAGCAATATCTTGTAACTCATAAGAACCTATAGGAATTTCAATTACTTTATCTCCTATATGAAATAGATTATTATCAAAGTCTACATTGGGAACGGAATTATATGAATGAAAATCTATTAGAGAACATTCATATTCATCGCTAAGATGTATTGGTGGAAAATAATTTGCTGTTAAAATTGAAGACTTTCCGCTTAATGCTAATGTTATTGACATATTGACATCTCAACTATTAATGAAAAATGCTTTAATAATTTTTTAATTATTTATTTTCTTTATTTATGAATTATTATTTTTAATTTTACAATATATCAGTTTTATTTATCCAAGAATTATGTTGATTTGAGAAACCCAACCACTTAACAAACGCTTTATTTCCTTTAGTTTTCAATACTTTTTCTACCAAAAATGTATTGGGATAACGTGTGTGAAGTATCTCCTCCTTATAAAATCCCCCTTTTATTTCATTTCCTTGATAGTCTTCCAATATAAATGTGACGGGATAAGTATTTTGTATTGATCGTATTTTAAATATTTCTGTTGTCCAGTTGGGAGTATACCCTTTTTCAAAAATATGTTTATATTTACTAATTCGAACATGATCTCCAACTTTGAAACGTGATGGTTTAAAGATTTTAATATTATTGTATACAGTATTCAACAGATGTTTTTCATTTTTAGCTGTAACGTGAACCGGTGCCATTTTTATTGTTCTATGTTTTTTATTATTATATTTTTTAACTAAGCTCTTATAAATATGAATCCATTTATAGCTTCCGTTGTTACTAAACTCTTTCCACATCATACCCTTTAATGTTCTATTAAAGCGTTCAACAATTGAAGCTTTCATTACACTGTATGTAGAGTAATGATTAATTGAATATTTTCGCATTAGCACTCCAAACTCCTTATTGAAAAATTCTTTACCATCATCTGTCTGTAAATTCTTAGGTTTACGCCCCAAATTAAATACTTTTTGAAAGGCTTTTGCAACTTCTGAAGCAGTTTTTGATTTAATTGATTCAACCCAAGCATATTTTGAGAATATATCAATGACTGTTAACATATATTTATATCCATTGTTGCTAGCTGAATAATTACCCATTTCAACCAAATCAGCTTGCCAGAGATCGTCTATACCCTTTGTAATAACTCTTCGCCTTAAGAAATTCTTTCGTGCTTGAGAATGAAGTTCATTTACTAAATTTCTTTTTGAACTCATTTTTTTACTTTTTTTTATTTTACTGTATATTTATATCTTGGATTGTTTTTTTAGATGATTTGTTATCTATTGGAACACTTATAGCTACTGACGAGAACGTCAGATTTTCAATTTTATTAATTTTATCAATACAACTTTTTATTTGCTCATCGAGTATTACTTTAAATTGTATAACTTTTTCATGAATTTCATTGATTTCCTCCCTTAAATAATTATTTATTTGGTTTTCCGATTGATTCATGTAAGATATTAGAAATAATTTATTGACGACATCATTCTCCTCCAAAGGACTTGCAACATTTTTGATTCTTTTATTCTCGATGTCTATGTTATCGTCATCCAACGTATAACCCAAAAATTTTTTAAAAAAATTTTTCTTTCTTATTTCGCTATTAAAATTTTGATTATTGTAATGACCAAATTTGTCCACGGTCATTTTTTTTTTCCTTTTATTAATCGATTATATTTGCTTCTCTCAATTCTTCAATTATTGATATTATTTCATTAGTGTGATTATTGTTACCAGCATGTTGTGATGCTATTAGAAGTCTTAATCGATCTACTATTTCATTGGGATTATCCCAGTATATATAGTTTGGTTTGTTAAGATTTATATTCATTAAACCTTTACCAATGTGAGTAGTAGTAGGAAATAGTTTTTTTATAACCTTTTTATATTTATAACCTCTATTACCTTTAAGTTGATTATTAGGGTCATGGTTTCGTCTATGGGCGTTTGTTTCAAGTAAAATTTGTTTATATATTTCTAATTCTGATGAGTCATATTGCTCTGGATTTTGATGAAATAGTAATGAGTATAAACCAGGTGTTAAGGCCCAAGACTTATTTGCTACTATTATTTTGTCATTACTTATTTTTAAATCTGAATTTCCAAATTTCCAATCACCATTATCATTTTTATGTGGTCCAAATACCGTATCAAGATTTTTGTTTTCATTCAGGTTTGTTAAATCAAAATCCCAATTTGATGATTGGGAATAAAATGATTCATTATTTACCTCATCGTCGTCTTCATCTGTACTATATTTATTACTTTTGTCCATTTTACTTGTTATAAGTGATGCATTAAGGAGATTTTCTTCTTTGAAAACACTTTCGCTAGGAATAATGCTGGTATTCTTTATATTTTCCATTTTTGTTTTGTCATGTTTCAATGTCGTTGTTGGTGGCTTTAGTAAATTCTCATTAGATATTTTAACTAATTTTTTTAGAGGTTCTGTTAATGGTTTAAATGTATTTTCTAATTGATTATATGTTTCTGCTTCTCCAAGTTTCACGCTATCAAATTTCCTTTTCAAAATTTTTCTAGATTTCACTAACTCCCTTAATACATTATCGTTTTCCATATTTATGAATGAGAGTGATTTTAAACAAAACAAATTAAATTGTGGAAGAACTCAACAGTTTCGTAGAACAGCTAAACTGCTTCTTATAACAGCTTCTCTAAAACAGCTCCTTATAACAGTTAAAACAGCTAAACAGCTCCTTAAAACAGCTAAACAGCTCCCTAGAACAGCTAAACAGCTCCGTGAAATAGCTAAACAGCTCTCTAGAACAGCTAAACAGCTCCCTAGAACAGCTAAACAGCTCCGTGAAAACAGCTAAACAGCTCCGTGAAAACAGCTAAACAGCTCCCTAGAACAGCTAAACAGCTCCTTAAAACAGCTAAACAGCTCTTTAAAACAGCTAAACAGCTCCCTAGAACAGCTAAACAGCTCCCTAGAATAGCTAAACAGCTCCTTAAAACAGCTAAACAGCTCTTTAAAACAGCTAAACAGCTCCTTGGAACAGCTAAGCAGCTTTACAGTATACAAAATTATTAAGAAGAATATATATGTATTCAGTTTGGATAGCTGAATATTTACAATTGAACTTGGATGAATATATCAAAACCTTTTCTATAACGTCCATTATAAATTTCATCATCTTTACTTATTACTAGAAATCCATGTTTTTCTTTCCAACATTCTTTGCATATTTTAGAAAACATATCAAGACTCATATCATTTCCAACGTGATCATTATAAATATGCTTTAAATTTAAATCATCTTGTTTAAACATTATTATGAAATTTGCATTATCACGTATTAAATGTTTTGGAATGTGTGTATACGTTTGACATAAGTAGAAGGAATCAATATTATTATGTCTCCCCATACAAAAGTATGATCTAATATTATTTTGTTTTTCGCAAGCAACATCATCAAATATCATTATTGAATTTGACTTAGCTTCTTGAGGTGGCACGACATATTCATTTTCTGAAAAAGTATATAGTCCCATACCCTTTACAGATGAAATTAATTTTCTAAGATATTGATATTTTGGTTGATGTAGGGATTTTGAGTATAAATATATATTTTTAAATTTTAATCCATTAGGGCTTTCAATTAAACTAAGCATTACATTTGTTTTTCCACAATTAGACGGTCCAACTATAAGTGCTCTTATTGAGTTTGGCAACAAACAGCTGTGTTTAGTTCCGTTTTTCCTTTCTTGGAAATCTAAATTTTTTACTATAATATTTTTATGTTGTCTTATTAAACGCATTTTTATGACTGAGTGTATATATGTGTACACACGAATATGTAATTAATTTCTAAATTTTTTTATTTTTATTTTTTCTATGTACAAACCATTATTGCAGTATATAAATGATTGTATATATAAATAATAAATTTAGTGGAAAAACTTCCGTGCACGGAAAAGGACTATTTAATAAATTAATTAATTCACTACCAGTAGAACTTCATCTACCCGGTTATCAGTACTGTGGACCTGGAACAAAACTGGAAAAGCGTTTAGAAAGAGGAGATAAGGGAATTAATCCCCTGGATGCAGCTTGCCGAGTTCATGATATTGCTTATTCTCAGAATACTGATATTAATAAAAGACATCAAGCAGATAAAGAACTAGCAGATAAAGCTTGGGAAAGAGTTAAAGCTAGAGATAGTACAGTTGGAGAAAAACTAAACGCATTCTTTGTTAGTAACGCAATGAAAGCTAAAGTAAAATTTGGTATGGGTGTTAAACGCAATAAGAAAAGCCCCTATAAGCGAAATATTTTTAATAGTGCAATTAAAGCAGCAAATGTTGTCTTAAAAAAACAAAAACCTCAAGATGTTAAAAATGCCATTAAAACTGCGCGAAAAGTAATTAAAAATTCATTTCGTGGAAGGAAATCAGAAATTAAAATACCAAGAATCATTAAAGTTCCAAAAGTTGGTGGCTTCCTACCTATTGTTCCAATACTTACTGCACTCGGAACACTAGGTGCATTAGCTTCTGGTGGATCATCAATTGCTAAAGCCATAGCAACAGCTAAAAATGGTAGACAGCAACTTGAAGAGAGTAAGCGTCATAACAGAACATTAGAGGCAATAGCAATGGGTCAAGGTTTATATCTTAAACCACATAAAAATGGATATGGAATTTTTTATAATAATGTATCAAAAAACTAATAAAACAGCTACCCAACAGACCTCTCACAGACATAGATTTAAAAGTATTTGGAAAGAATTATATTCCCAATTTCAGAGGAGTATATATGAGAGATAAACTTCCTAGATGTCCACGACGACAAGAGTGCGGAATTATCAATTTGGACAATAATAAAGGACAAGGCACACATGTGCTGTATAATAATGACATGGATCTAGATTATAAATATTTTTGCAAACTAATCTAAAGTTTTCAAAAACATCTGCTAGCAATAAAACATCTGTTTTTAAATATAACATTAGATAATCATCTAATGTTTTACACTCAAATTTACTCCAGACCTCTTTTGCATGCATGTAATCAGCTAAAGAACATTCTGTATCCATCAGTTTGTTGAAGAAATCTTCAATTGTTGGCAAATTAGCTTCGGAAAGTTTCTCAATAGAATTCAAATAATTATATGGAAAAACACCTTTTCTTACAAGTAAATTAAATTTACTTTCAACATTAAACATTGATTTGACAATCTGTAAATCATTTTTTGATAAATTTTTGAGAAGACTGTCTAAACTAGATGGCAAAAATCTATAAGAATCAAGAAATCTTATTTCAAATCTTTCATTATTTTCACTATTAATTGTTTTAGATAATGATATATACAATTCCTTGTTTAAGGGAATAATATTGATTGGACCATCATCAATTTTGTTTAACTCTTTTACAAATAGATGGCAATCATATGATGAAAAATTATGGAAAAACACAGGGAAAAACTTTGGAATTTTGTAATTTAAATTGCATGAATTATGTGCTGGTCCTCTGTATTTTCCACTTAAATGGCAGTGATCTTTTATTTTTATTTCATTTAAAATAGGCTTTGAACAAATATGACAGCTATTATTTAAAGTGAAATCTATTTTTTCCTCATCAGTTAAGGGTGTCATTGGTTTAGTTTTTGTAATAAAATTAGAGTATAAATATTTTAGATCATTAACTAAATTAACAATAAACTGGTTTGGTGAATCTAGGCCCTTAAAACTACAAAATCTATTTAAACTTGCATCAAATGAACACTTAATAAAATACGCAAATGCATAGGGTATATGTTTATCAACTAATGTTGTTGATGAGATATCCCCCCTCGGAATACATGTTTGAATATTTTCAAAAATGCATTCCGAATCTGCGTATACTACAAACGGTACATCTAACTTATTACTATAATTCTTAAACTCTAAAATAGACTTATCTGCCTCTGGAACATAAGACACCTTCTGTCTGCAGACCCTCTGATGTTTCGCAAACTTTTCACCATTACTGAAGTATTGTAGGCAGTCATCGCATACAAAAATACTGCTTTCGTATTTTGTTTGTTGAGATCTTATCAATCTGTAAAAATAAATAAATATGTAAATAAATATCAAACTTTTAACACTATACATATTTACATAAAATAATCATAAAATTCATTTTATCACTTACCTTGAAATATTTTTTATCCATACATAATGTGAAACGACATCCCCTCTAATATTTTGTTGTATAAATAAAAGATTAATGTGTTTTGATTTCTTCCCTTTCGTTTTATAATATGGTCCCACTACCAGGTTTTCTGTTTCGCTGTAGCCAAACACATTAATACTCACACTTTGATTATTGCTTTCAAAAATGCATATGTCTTTTATTTTCAGCGGGAAGCATAACCCTTTAAAATTTAGAGAGAGGCCATTGATATTAATTATTTCTGATGATACGTTTACTCTATACATATAAGGTAGACCTGCATTTTTTTTTAAATCAGCAATCGCTGATATCACAGCCCACTTAAAACAGTAGTTATCCTCATTATGGACATTAATGCATGCCCTTTTTAGTAATAATTTTTTTGGTAGTGGGATAAACGATTTTCCTTTTAGTGGTTGATATTTATTCAAATTCAACTCTATTTTAATTAGTTGAACTAGAGTCCAACCACTATCTCTTTCTTGGAACTCTTCCATTTTCTTTAAAATGTTTTCAGTTTGTTTGATAAATATATTATCAAAATCCGTCATTGAATAAATCTCTTCCATTTTTGTTTGAAAATACTTCACCTCTAGTGGAGTATTTTCCAAATCATCTGCAATGGGCTTGGCATATAATGCATGCAGCTCTATATTTATTTTAAGAGCATTATGTTTTTTTAGAAAGGCATCAACTTCTTCTTTTAATGGTTCACAAGATTCATTAATAAATATCTCTGGTATGAGACATTCTTCCTTTTTATTAACATATGAGAGAGTTATAACTCTGGATTTAAATGCTTTTTTAATTATTTTCACTTCTCCACATAGTGGTGATTTTTTGGCAATAACTTCTTTTGAGTAAGATGCATGAGTTTTTTCATGCATTTTAAAATTTTTGATGTCAATAAAAACTTTTTTACACTCACTGCATACAAAGGCCATTTTTTTATTTTTTTTTGTTTAATTTTTATTGTCTGCAATTTTTAATATAGACTTCACAGATTAATTTATACACTCTTAGATATTTTTTTGAAAAAATTTTGTTATGGTGTAAGTATTACTATTTTAATAGTTTTTGAAGTCTACACTGATTAATTTTGTATACACTTAATGTTATTATATATTTCTTAATATAATTATTTTTTATTTTCTTTGTTTAATTATTTCGGAAACTAATCACAAACTTCTTTAAAACTTATAACGTAACTCTTGACTTCACTACACGTATAGAAATACTTATATAATGAACTAAGTAGTTTAAAATATATTGAATTTATATATAAAAACGCATCATTAGAGGAATATCTCAATCGTAAAACAATGATAACACTTTTTATTAGCGTAAAACAATGGTAACACTTTTAAACATTCATACATACATACACATTTTCATACTTGAAATTTTATAGTGAGATTTTTAATGTAAATACTTGATTGACTTAGAAAATAAACACACGCACTTGTAAGACTTAAAAATAAATAAATGCTCGTGTAAGACGATCACTAAAACAAAACAAACAAATGAACAAAATATACCCTAACAACAAGGAATCGTAATAATCAATTTATCCATCTCTCTACCCTTCTGTCCATCTGTCAGTCCGTCTGTGGCATATATAATAAATACACACAAACACACACACATTTTTCGTACTTGAAATTTTATAGTGACAATTTTAGTTAAAATAAAAAAATTTTTATCAGAAAATACACAAAAAAAATTAAAGTTGAGATAAACAAACCACTAACAAAATGCATATCAACCAAAATAAAAATTCATCCTTATGGAAATTACCATTGGGACGAAAATTTAAAAACAAAAGTTCATCCGTATGAGTAAATTGGACATACAATAAAAAAAATTAAACTTGAGACAAACAAACCAATAACAAAATGCATATCAATAAAAATAAAAATTCATCCTTATGGAAATTACCATTGGGATGAAAATTTTTAATTATTTACAAAAATTCATCTCTATGGAGAATTCCCATTGGGATGAAAATTTAAATGTCAACCTGTGTACTTACAACAATTTAGCCTATATCACAAACCAGTTATTTTTAAAACATTCTAAAAGTATGCTACAAAACTAAATACTTAGTGACGTAGATAAAAAGTATTCGGTATTTCAGTTTTATCCTCATATTTTACAAATAAAATATTTAAAAGCGTCCTAAAAGAATGCTACAATGTGTAAGTTATCACAAATCAAATTCTCCATCTAGTGAATTTTAATATCTGAGTCGCCCTCTATATTTAAAATAATTTATACTCATATAATACGACAATTTCATCAGCACCGTTTAGCAAAGATAGAAACCTAAATGAATATTATCATTCACATATGGCAATACCGTTTAGCGAAGACATAAACCTAAAGATATTATAACTTACATATGGCAACACCGTTTAGCGAAGACATAAACACACATTTGTTTATTTACATATGGCAACACTGTTTAGCGAAGACATAAACCTACATTTGTTTAATTTACATATGGCAACCCTGTTTAGCGAAGACATACACCTGGATTTGTTTATTTAGCCAGAACCTATGCATTTATACTACTGATTCCATTCCCAGAAAGCGTCTATGCAAAGAAGATCTCATGCATGATTTGAGTCGTAAATGTTGCATGGATCGTATAGAAGCCCAAATGGCATATTCAATTATAAAAAGAGCTTTCAAAGCCTTTTACCATGGCACTGGTGTGGGTGGTGTACCCAACAATCCCTTCAATGATAAACTAACACATACTTCCGAATGCCTGTGGGTACATGCAGCACAACGTACAGCACAAGTATATGCTTCGTATGAGGGCTTATTCTACGCCTGTCAAAAATATCTAGAATTTAAAATTAAATTAATTTATAAGCAACTGTACGATCGTTTAATGAAAAGAATGCAACCTGATGAGGAACATGAATGTACTTGCATGAAGTGTCTTAAAAGAATTGCAAAGGAAACGTTAAAGCCAGTTAAAGTTACGACCGGAATGCATGATCTAGACGATCCATATGAAGTCATGTACTTAAAGGAACAAGAAAATGAGATCGCTAAGCAGGACAACGTGAACTTGGAAGAAAAACCCCGTTGTTTATGTCCATCACTAAGCATAACGGAAAAAGATGACGCTTTCAGAGAAATTGCAGAATCAAATAATACTGGCTCAAGTCAGGGACCTTTTGACTGCCGCTGGATGTCCATTAGCAAAGAAGAGTTTGAAATTAATGATGCACATGAGAATATTAAATTACCAGAGGAATTTCCCTGCCCTTCCTGTAATGGCAAGGAGGAAAGCGATACAGAATGCGAATGTGTATATGATGAATGTAATTATGAATCAGATGACAGCTTCATTTGTAGTGAATTTGAAGCTAAAGGCGAAGATGAAGAGCGAACACTTACCACTGATGAAGTTGTTGCATTGTCGGAGACTGAAACAAATTCAGTAAAAGACCTTTAAGTATATTTTAGCGCTCATAAAATAGCAATAACTCTTGCCCCACCAATGCATGAAAATAATTGAAGGCCTCAAAAGAACAACACAAAGAAATGATAAAGATTTTTTCCAAAATTGTATTTCATGAAATAGTTACATATTTTAAATCCTGATAACCTAACCAAAAAAAAGTTAATAATAATAGCAATATCTACATAAATAAAAATCAAATGTCGCTCGTTGGTAATTTGTCAAATTTTTTTTAAATGTTTATCATAATTGTCATAATAACTTTGGCAAATTTATTACGCCCACTTTTACACCCACTTTTTTATTTATCTCCAATCGGAGAACTGCTCAAACGATTTGCTAATTTTTTTTTTTAAATAATCCTTGAAGCTCAAGAATGAATATTTTTTCTTAAAATTTTTTATATATCTCCAATCGGAGAACTGCTCGAACGATTTGCTAATTTTTTTTAAATAATCATTGAAGCTCAAGAATGAATATTTTTTCTTAAAATTTTAAGTTGGTGTAGCAGCCACCTCCCATAAAAAATCAAGAGTAATGCCTAAAGTCTTCAAAATATGTGTCGGGTATTAGAATAACTTGCATAGTTGAGCTTAAAATGATCTAGAAAAGAACAATGGGCGTGGCACCTTCAATAAAAAATATTTTATGAGATATTTAGAAAACGTTTACATCTAAAATTTTTAAACTTTGTATCCCTTGTTTCTATCTCACTTGTCTTATTCCAACCAAAAATCGATATGATCGGAAACAATAAATGTTAAAGTTTTCAAACCTGGTATTTGATTTGTTAATAAAATATTTACAATTAAATAAGGGGGCGTGGCACCTATTATACAAAGAAAATTTCTGCATATCTGCAGAACTATAATTGTTTTATGCTTTAAATTCTATGTAAGTGGCTGCGATATTAGTTTACTCTTTTGGGCGCAAAATCGGTAGGATCAGAGCAGAGGACGTGGTGTCACAAGAACCAACTCCGCTCCCCCCAAATCAATAAATACATTTGATATCATTTCTGTAACCTGTATTTGATTTCAACTTATTAAGAGAGCTACTTTTATTAACACTTTCCTAATTAAATAGAACCCAAAAGGATAAGGATCTGAGAAAGGAAAGTAATATCCTCAAACGAATTGAATACTATTTATGACAATTATCGCATACGCAACAAATGGTAGCAGAAATTATTAAAATCTGTCTCCTAATACATACAAAAAGTTTGTTGGAGCCAGCAAAGCGGTCAGGTTTCTACTACTTCGACATAAAATAATCAATTAATAAAAATCTGTGGCAATAAAGAAAAACTGCTTATGTCTGTATTTTATCGTTCTCCGAAAAGTACTTTTGAATTTTTTAGTTGATTCCCTTTCAAATCAACACTATTATTATATGAATTGTGTCCTGTATTACTTGAAGATCATATTGGTTTTCCTATATTTAGTTAAACAATATTGTTTGTTGAAAAATGTAGGCAATAAGTTTTACACTATAACTTCCTGTAAAGCTGTTTAAAATAGTTGAACTACCTGCGGATAATTCTAGATTGCCGAATTGCCATGATGTTACTCAGCCTAATAGTGAGTGGCATTGTCATGTCGTTTTCCTGCCGAAAGCGACCAAAATACGACAACATCTCATTCATTCAACATTGTCGTAACTATTACACGGTCCCAAAAAAATACGACAATGATACTCACAATAAAGTTGATTATATTAATTTCAGCCTATGTCGACTTAAGCACTTATTGTCATCAAAGAAAATGTATGCCAGTTAATCTACCAATAATCAAGACATAATTATTATAAAAACTTTATTGAAGAGATATTTTTAGTTAAAGTGCTCTTGTGAGGCAGGATCTTAGTTAAGCTGCCCCAAATAGTTGCAAATTTAAATAAAATTCAATCATTCGTATGAACAGTGAAATTTTTCTCTAATCTTTAGTTTTATACAAATTTGCTTAATAATTTGTTTATTTAAAAAAAAAAACAAAAAAAATTTCAATAATTTTTACTATTTTTGGATGGAATAACAACCATTGTTCTAGTTGGTGTCACTAGCTAAACACCTTCATTTAGTAATTGTAAGTCATTTCCTGCTAATTCGATTATTTTATCATGTCTCAGAAATTACAATTGACCTCTTAAACAAATAAACTCCCAGACCATGGTAATAAATCTCTAAGCTAAATAGCAATAATCTACAAGAATCTTTAACGATTCTATGCACAAACACTCCAATTTGAAACTTTATTTCCTTTACGCCAGTCAGCAAGCCAGCCACAGTAGACTAAATGCATGTTGTAAAACTAAAGAAGTGGAAGAAAAAAAAACAAAGAAAAGAATCTCAAAAGAAAACTTAAAAGGCCATCTAAAAATGTTGTAGAGCATGTCTAGTTTAAGCTTAAACATTAAATGAAAATCTAAAAATCACTGATCACAGTTTATTTTTGGTTGAGTTGAGTTGTTATTGTATTTGTAATCGTTGTAAACTGAAAAAAAAGTGAAGAGAAGAGAAGAGGCAAAATTGCAATGAAATGAGAGAAGAAAAAAACAGTTGAAATTCTTTTTTGTCGTTGTTGTTGATTTAACTTTAAAACTATTACTTAACATCAAATAGTATGGCCTTCTGGAATTACAAACAACTTCATCGCCAACACCACACTAGACAATGACAATGACGACAACGAAGTGCCGCCAACCAACTAAGTAGTATTCAGCCAGTTGCTAACTCAACAGAGCAGCCAGCATCATCTAGCCAACTCAGCTAAATTCAGGTTGCCTGCCTGGCAGATTACCTGACTACTAGTTAGCCAAAGGGAGTATTAAGTACGAATATGTTATGTTGATTTCCATTCTAATGGTTTCACCATTACCTATACGCTTAACAAACTATCGAGAGGCTTAAAAAAAAAGCAATTCAACTCACAAGCCTAAATGATCTTTTTAACTTAGACAAAGTTTGTTTTGTTGGTTGACTGGTTGGCTGACTTTTTGACTAACTGAATGGGTTTGGTTGGATTGATTCTTTCCGGTAAACAGTTTGCGCGAAAACGTGAGCAAAGCAATTAATTAGTCGTACACAAAAACCCTTTTTTTCTGTTTCTTCTTGGGTTTTTTTTTTTTATTTGCAGTTGGTCTTTGTGGAAAAATTTTAATTGGCAATTGTTGTGCGCTTTGTATGGTCATAAAAATTCCTACACTTCTTTTGCTGGCATTTTAAGTTTCCCCAAACATCACCACCATTATTATCATCATCATCACAACTACTAATACGAACATTACCAATACAATAAAAGCAGCCACTACCACTTACCTGGTAGTAAAAAAACTACAGCACGGACTGGCTGCTTAAAGTTTAACTCGCAAATGTAGTACGTGGTTGAATTGATAAGTCAACAATGTTAATGTTAAACAATACTAATTAAATATGTTACAAAGTTTTGTTATTTTTTTCTATAATTTTTCAAAACCTTCAAAGTAAAAACTTTCTTGTTGGTACCACTGGTAAATCGTATCATCTGCCTAGCGCACTACCAAATATATTTTATATTTCTCATATTTTTCTCTTTCGTTTATTTTTTTAAATAAAAATTTTCGACTAAACCAAGGCATATCCATAAGGTATATGCATTGCGGCAACAAACGCAACAATTAAAAAACACATGTATTTTGTTTTTGTATATATGCTGGCATATGTCACACATTTTTTTTGTTTCTTCTTTAATTTGAATAATTTTTAAAAAACTTTAAAGCGAAAACTTTTTATTCATGGTTTTGTAGTTTTTAAAACGTTTTAAACCAACTGAAATTGCGAATTATTTATTGTATAATAAAACTAAAAAAATTAAGTTTGGCAACTGCAGGCAAGACTTTTAAAAAAGTTGGTAACGCTCTAGGCGAATTCATACAGGTGTAATTATCAGCACATGATGATGGGGAAACACAATGTCTAAATTTGTTGAATTCTCCTTGATTCCATTTATTAATGCAGGAATGGAAAATTAGATTTTGGATTCCGAATTAAAAATTTAACTTAATTGTGCTTTTTAATGAAAAATTTACCAACTTTATGTATATTTGTTGTTCTAACACCATTAATAATGTGCTTAACATATCTTTTTTTAATAAAATTTAATTGAAATAAACACATAAAAACAACTGTTCCATCTCTGTTATACAAATTGGCCTTGACAGAAAAAATCCCCTAAAAAGTTGCTTTGTTGTATCAACTCGCCGTTGCATATACCTGTATGAATATGCCTTGGTAAAGCTTATAAAATGTATATAAAAAAAATAGTTAGCTGATTGGATACGAGTACCTTATGGATATGTCTTGGACTAAACAAAACAAAAAAGAAAAAAATTAAAAACAAATATTCTGTATTGCAATCGAAACAAGTTTTGGAGCACACAACCCGTGGTGTAATTGTATTTATAAGGTCATAGCAATTCGAAGAGGATTTTTCGATAATTTTTTTTTATATAAAGTTTGACATTTGTAAATTATAGGAAAAAAGAAATTAGCAGCTGATGAACAGAGGTAATGAATTGACGCTATCTAGTTTAATATACCATGACACAACCTACAGCAATTGCGTGCTGGATTGAATTGAAACCTTTTTGCTTTAACTGAGTTGACATATTTGGTGAATTCACAAGGTGTCCTAAGTAAGGTATTGTCATAATGTCATTACTTTTACAGAATTTAAAAGGAGTTTGAAATGTTTACCGTAAACAACATACTTTTTTTCAGTTTTAAAATTAGGATATTACGACACTTAGGATTTCTTATGAATACAGCAATTATATCTGTGGCTTGGAGCTAAAAGGGCCAATGTCAAAATATTTACTTTTGAGAAATTTTGAATTGAAGTTTAACTTGCTTTCATAGTGACATTGGCCAGCATTTTATTTATGAAGCTGTTCTGAGTTAAGTATGACTTTAGCTGTTTTACCAAAAGGAAAAAAACAATAAAACAAATCTAATGCAATGATTAACTCAAAAGAGCAAAAAAGTGACATTGGCCCTTTTAGCTCCAAGCCACAGATATACAAATACAGTTTTCATAGCAAAATTACAAAAATCATTAATTTGTAAAATCTAAACAAGATATATAGAGCCGAATTTAACTGAATTCGCCTTCCTCCCAAATGTCAAAATTGATACAAAAAATATGAATTCGGTTTTAAATATTTTTAAAGGAGTTTTAAATTAAAAAAACAGGTTCTGAACCCTGATTCATATGACACCTTTAATTTTTCAAAAGAAATTTTCAAATGATTAATACGCAGTTCTACCCAGGGTACACTTATACAAGGTGGCGGTGCCAGCCCAGCTGACTTTTTTTTGTGTTCTGGAGTATGTCAAACTACATATTAAAAAAATGATTTCAACTCCGGAAATTGTCAAACTTCATACATAAAAAAAGAGAGCCGAAAATCGCTCTCCTTTACGCTATCACCTTATGTAATTACAACATGGTTCTACCTAAATTTCAGAAATGAAATTTTTCATTTACCTCTACATGTAAAAATTATTGTGTAGAAAATTTTGCGAATACTCACAAAATGACAAAAAAAAAAAGTAAAAAACATACGAATGTTGAAAACATATGGGAATTAAAAAAAAAATAAATAAAAATCGTCAATATACCAACACCAAACAATTGTTAAAATACTAGAAATGTTTTCGCTAGGTAATGAGTGATTCAGCGTGAGACTTAATTTTAAATGTAAAATAAAACACATAAATTTGAAAGTGAACTTCAAATTTTTATAATCGGAGGTTACTGTTGGAAAATGATATCATAGAAATGTTGGCCACGACTGAGGTTGTTCATTCGGAAGGTTCAATTTTGGGTGACTCGTTCAAGCATAGCGACTGGTATCTCACGAAAAACACGAGTAATATTGGCTTGCAACACGTTAATCGTGGCTGGATTATACATGAAGAGCTCAGCCTTTGCAAGTCCCCCGAGAAAAAAGTCCAAACGTGTGATATCGCACGATTTAGGTTGCCAATTTACCGTAGCAAAACGTGAAATTAATTAATCACCTAAATGATTTATAAGCAAATCTATTGTTTCAGCGGCGTGTTTTTTTTTCTTTTTTTAATTCTAAAGATTTGTTGGCGGAGTTTAGAAAACTTACAAAATGCCAGGTTATCCCACGATGGTTCAGAACCCGCAAGTCGACCTATACCTTCATATAGGAAGTCGGAGCTGAACGCAAAATTATTATCTTCTTAGTAAAAGTCTTGCATGTGGTCAATTGAGACTCCGGGCAACTGTATCTCGGTATTGTTAACCGACGCCACGCAACTAACCAATGCGAGAGAGAGACGTAAAACTCTCGAAGCCAGATGAAAAGGACGGCCTGATTGCTCTTAAGAGATAATAGCAATGACGCGCGAGCTCTTGACCCGACAACAGCTGAATTACGACTGGAGCGCCGTCTTATTTAAACCAAAGCTCACCGAAATTATGCGCTTGAATTCACAGTCTATTAATATAGTGCAATAACGGTTACCATTGACGGTAGCGTTCTTATCCACCAGCCTAGCTCTTGGTTTTCTTCGGGTTGCTCTCAGGTGCAATACAGCAATTTTTTATATGACGTATCCATTAAGCCAGATATGATCGCTTAAGAAAATTTTACGATAAAAAACAATTTGGAGACACTGTCGTGATGCGGGTCTTTCCATGATAACTTGCCAAACGATACTAATCAAAAATGACAAACCAGTTTGATGTGAGTCATTCGTAATCTGTCAAAAACCCCTATTCCAAATTAAGCCTCACTATGAATCACCTGATATAATTCCGATTATGTTCCTTTCAGTCACGTACTGACTAACGGTAAGTTTTCTAATTTTTGTTACTTTACAGGAATAGAAAAAAACTGAGTAAAATTTAAAGAAATTAAATGTGGCTGTAAATATGTTCATTATTATTTTAAGGAGTGATTTGTTTGTAAGTGGACTGCTATGAAACGTCAAAAATTACTTATATTAACTTATCGAAACACCCACATACATACACTCATACGTATGCCCAACTCTAACTGAATTAAGTTCAGCTTTTTGATAAACTGTAGTAAGTAGAAATCGATTGAATCAAACTTCTTTACATTTTGTCTGTTTTAACTGAATACTTGACCATTGATGCACTGACAATGTGTTGAACGCTGAACAAACCAGTGAACGACAGAAACGCAGATGTATATTTTATATCTGTAAGTATGAGTTCGGATCATATGTAGCATATATGTTAAGTTGTTTAGTTTTGCTATTCACGAGCCCCCTTGTATTATGTGGCGTGCATTAGAATACAGATATACGTTTATTTTTGTGCGAACACTCTGTTCTCGTTGTATGAGTTGTATTCTTGTTTTATTAAAAGTCTTATAATAGTAAACATTAGGTAAAAACAAAAATAGAAAAATTATTTCAAGGTACATAAAAGAGTAAAGCTTTATGCAAAGCGTGTAACTTTTTCCTTTTCTAAATGAACAGACATTCACATCAAACTGGTAGCAATAAGTTGGATAAAACATTTACACGTGTATTCATACAAAATATTTTGGCTTATTGAAGACTTATTTCACAAATTTCTGTCAGATAAGCCCTTAATAAACCTGAAATATTTTTTATGAATGAGGCAGTTAAATAATAATTTTACAACATTTAAAATGAAATCACAAAAAAAACATAAATACTACCGATGCAACTATACTAGAAGTTGTGAATTGCACAATTCTATTTGGACATTGACTTGGTTCTTGTGGTACCTTAGAGATTTGTAAGGACGTTTAGTTTAGTTGTTAAGACCGTTACGACTGATTAAACATATTTAACGTTGCAGACAATTTCGTTGAACAGATGAATGATTTGATGTGTTTTTGAATTAATGTAAATGCTTAATTGTTGTAACTGAATGTTTATTAATGTTGTTATCGTCGTCAACGTATTCCTTTTATTTTTTGTTTAATAAATAGTCAGTTTGTGTATAAAATGAAAGAAAAAACTAAGAAAATGGAAAATATTAAAAATTCTTTTAGATAAATGATTTGGTCAGCTTTTATATTAAGACCCCAAAAACCAAACCACACCACCACCCCCCCCCCCCCCCTAAATGATTAAAATATAAAACTACTTATTTACTTATTTAATTAAAAAACGTTTCGACATTTTTTTTTTGGGCCATTCCCACAAACTTAACTCGATTTCTAAAAGCAACAAGGTGCCAGTTATACAAAAAGTTGAATTGATTGTTAAACGACAAGATTTTTTAAAAGTCGTCATACCAAGCGTAATGCGGTTTTGGCAAAGTACTTCTTAGGAGCCAAATTGTCACCATTGTGCGAAACGAGAGGGGTATTCGTCATAATTCCATTTTACAATTTAAATTGAATATGGAAAATATAATAGAGACTCTGATAAAGATATCCAAGTGGAAAGACAGAGATACATCTTCAAAAGCTTTATTACTAAAAAATTCATTAAGCACATACGAATTTTTGTGTGGATTTTATATTATACTAGAAATGCCCGGCGCGCGTTGCTACGCCCCTTAATAAATAAAAATGCATTCTGAATTTAAATTAAATATCAAGTGGGCGTGGCACTGCCCACTTTTCTAATCACGAAACTGTATAGTCATCACCAAAATCGGTCCAGAGCAAGTACCTCAAAATTATAATTTTTTTATGGACGTGGCCCCGCCTACTTTTTTAATCACGAAAAAAAACATAAATACTACCGCTGCAACTATACTAGAGGTTATGAATTGCACAATTCTATTTGGACATTGACTGGGTTCTTGTGATACCTTAGAGATTTGTAAGGACGTTTAGTTTAGTTGTTAAGACCGTTACGACTGATTAAACATATTAAACGTTGCAGACAATTTCGTTGAAATAAATAAATAAATAAATTATATAGTTATGAGACTTCAATATGTGTGCAAAGTTTCAGAAAAATTGATCTAGTGCAAGTAGATAGAAATGATAACTTATTTCTTATGGGCGTGGCACTGCCCACTTTTCTAATCACGAAATTGTAAAGTCATGACAGCTCAGTATGTGTGCAAAGTTTCAGAAAAATCGGTCTAGTGCAAGTACCTCAAACATATAACTTTTTTTATGGGCGTGGCCCTGCCCACTTTTATAATCACAAAATTATAAAGTCATAACAGCTCAGTATGTGTGCAAAGTTTCAGAAAAATCGGTCCAGTGCAAGTACCTCAAACTTATAACTTTTTTTTATGGGCGTGGCCCTGCCCACTTTTCTAATCACAAAATTATAAAGTCATAACAGCTCAATATGTGTGCAAAGTTTCAGAAAATTCGGTCAAGTGCAAGTAGCTAAAAATGATAACCAATTTTTTTATGGGCGTGGCCCCGCCCACTTTTTTCACCCATAAACACTCTCTGGAATGTGTACAACAACTTGCCAAAGTTCGAGTCCGATCGGTTTTATAGTTTCGGAGTCTATAGCTAACACACACAGACACACTCAGAGTTTCACTTTTATATATATAGAAGTGATATACAGTGCCACCCCGCTTAACGCAACCCTCGATAAAAGTAACTCCTCGATTATTGCAATTCGTAAATTGTTTGCATTGTGGACTCAGTTAACGCAACTTAAAAAAAAAAACCCCAGTTGTCGCAACTTTTCTCCCAAAATGATGAGTTTGTCATTTTTATTTACACATTTTTTAGATTTAGATTTTTTAGCTTTAGATTTACCGCTATTCCAAGAATACTGAAATATGCGTATTGCACTTGTTTTTTGTAGATATGTACTCAGTTGAAAGAATCTATTTTCGTAAAAGATTGTTCTATTTGGGTACATTGAATAAAATTCCGCTTATTACAAAATTTTTAAAGCTTTCAATTAAACACAAAAGCGATATTCTTAATAAACTTGAAAGGGGCATATCTGTAAAAGTGATTTGCTATGAATATAAAGTGTACAAATCAGCAATATCCATAATTAAAAACAATTAAACTACATTACAAAAATCTGTTGCAAATGCTGAATTTGGACCAGGCAAGCGTGTTACAATAACAGCTTGTGAATATCCAAAAATGGAAAAGGCTTATGAAGTCAGATAAAACCATAAAATAGAATTTACGCCCCAAAAAATTGAGACTCGGTTATCGCAAATAGCCTCAGTTTTCGCAATGGCCAAAATTTCTATTAGTTACGTTAAGCGAGGTTGCACTGTACTTACTCTCACACAACCGCTTAGTGTAATGTTACAAAAACAGGACATAAATTCAAAAAGAAAAGTTCAGATCTCATTCAAAATTTAATAATGTGTCTTGAAACAAAAAGGCATGAAGCCGAAAAATAATTAAAAATAATTTTTGAAGAAGCACAGAAGATTTGCTTTGGTATGGAAATTCCAGTTGAAAAGCCAATATTGGAACGAAATCATCCTATAAAAGATGTAGAAGAGTACTACTGCATAGAGGAATACATCTCCCTTATTGATTCTGTTCTCCAGGACTTTAAAAGACGTTCCAAATTTATTTAACATCCCTAAACTTCTGCCAAAAACCATTAAACATTATTTATTAGACTTAACAAATTTAATTCGACTCTTTGAAGGCGATTTGTTTAAGTACGGAGAAACAGATAAAAAACTACTTAAATCTAAACTTGAAGCCGAACTTTTGCATTGGCAGCAGAAATGGAAGATCAGTCAAAAACTTCCAGAAAATGTGACAGATGTTTTAATTATGCGTGACCCAGATATTTATCCGAATTGAGGAAATGTTTTTAAAATTTTTGTTTCAATGCCGGTAATCGAAAGATCATTTTCTACTCTACACAACCAAATCAAAGTTGTGCTTAATAAATTTGCTGCAACAGGACACCTCAAATTACTTTCTTATCTTACTAATATAATAAATGTGAATGTTTGTATGTTTGGATATTTGTTACTCAATCACGCAAAAACGGCTGAACGGAACTAAATGAAATTCGGCACATAGATAGATAACAACCTAGATTAACACATCGCGATAATAACGCGAAGTCGTTGGCAAACTCATCATCACATCCTAAACGGGTTGTTTCTGTTGTAAAATTTTTTTTTTGTTGCAAGTTTTGACTTTTCTTTTTTATTTTCAAATTCAAATAGGTATAAATAATAAATGTGAATGTTTGGATAAATTTGACAAACATATAAATAACAATCTAGGTTAATACTAAATCTTCCTTTTAGCACTATAACTAAGCAGACAAAGTCGCGGGCACAAGCTAGTATAATATAAGTGTTTTTGTTAAACTTTATGTCAGAAAATTTGTTATTTTATTTTTTTCGTTTAATAAATATTTACTTTGAACTATAAAAAATTTTTGAATTAGATACTTATTCTTAAAAAGCTTAAGCTGGATCCGCGCCTGATTAAGTAAAATAGAAAATACTCTAAATACGTTTACATTTGGTAAATAATTGCTTAAATAAGTGTGACCACTAGTTTTGGTAAATAATAATTTAAGGTTATTTGATTCTTCATACACCAAATACCGTCAAAACATATAACGATAGATTTATATTGCAATATTAATAAATATGGAAAATTTTGATTTCATAAACATTTATTTAATTCGGGACAAATTGAAATATTTAAGTGGTTACGTCTATTTCGGAAACATTTGCCTGACGTAAACATACCTTAAGTTGTTATTTCTTTAAAGTCAGTAACTACTATATTCATAAACAATTTTAGAATTTGAAACGGATTTTGTATCACAATGATTAATGACATTAAAACTCTGTTATTAATATTGGTGGGAAAAAAAATAAATATATTCACTGACTATTTGTTTTTATTAGCATGGAACTAATTTCGAAGTTTTTTTTTTAACATACCTTACTTTAATTATTAATGTGGTAAATAACAATTTTTGTCATTTAAAAATTTTTATGCGTTTGCAAATATCTGGTGGTAAATTCGAAATTCAAACACTGTCAATTTCGCGAATACTAATACGAATATGAATACACACTTTTATCTTCGTTTGCATCTACCAGCATCTTTCATTGTTACGCAGCTTACGCACACATTATACGACCGAATTTAACCAAAGAATATAAATCATATAGAATGCGCATCACGTACAAAATAAAATTTCTTATGGCGGGTTCTAACATTGGAACCCGCTCTCTTCATTACGAATGGCTCTCATATAGTTTCGCTCACAAAATTTTGTAAATGTAATTTGTTGTTGGTTTCTTTATTCATATTTATTTACCATTCACTCACAAAATTTTGTAAATTTAATTTGTTGTTGGTTTCTTTATTCATATTTATTTACCATGCACTCGTTTAACATCATACGTTAGACCAGGAAGCAAAGAAACAAAATACGAACACGTGTTTGTCTGTTGTTTATGCATGTATGTATGTATGTATGGATGGGTTAACCCAGTTGGCAAAATGTCATAAACGCAAATGTCGTTAACGATGTCTTCAGGACATTTTAGAATTTGTCGTCCATAAAATATTGATAAGGACAACTTAAGTAACAAAAACGTGTATTTTGTCGTGTTTAAAATCGTATTTACGACTTTTTAGAAGACATTTTCTTAAATTTGTCTTGAATAAGACTTTGTTATGGACAATATAAGCGACCATTCCATGCACTTTGTCGTTTTTCGAACCATTCTGACGACAAAATTCATGTAATTGTCGCTTATCTTGTCTTGAATAATACTTTATTGAGGACAACTTAAGCGACCATTGCATGCATTTTGTCGTATTTAAAACCACATTTACGACAAAATGCATGCAATTGTCGCTTATATTGTCCTCATTAAAGAATTAATAAATATTTAAAAAAAAAATATTTAAAAAAAAATATTTAAAAAAAAATATTTAAAAAAAAATATTTAAATTCTTGCTGTTTAGAGAGAGAGAAAAACAAAAGTTGAGAGACAATATCTCAAATTTGATTCAACTATTTTCTAAGTTCTCGTTTATGTTTGGTGTTGAAAAAAAAAAAAAAAAAAATAACGGGGCAATAACGACAAAAGAAAAAAAAACAACAAACATAAACAATTGTAAAATTATTCAGTTGAATCTTAACAGTGCGGGTAAAAGGTCGCGGTTTTAATTGTTATTGTGTTATTTAATTGTGATTTTTTTGTTTATACTGTGCTGATTGGTAAGTAATATTTAAAATGTCACAATCAAGATCATTTCGTAGAGAATTAGCATGCACAAAGCGAACTTTTTTTAAAAGAATTAATAAAGTTGGTGAAACACCAAATAACAGTCTTCCTACTGAAAATTTAGTGGAAGAAAGCCAGTCTTTTGATAATACAATCAAAAACGTTGTTGAAATAAGTCTTGATTTAAATGTGGAAAATAGAGTTCCGCAGAAATCGGATTTAGCAACACAGCTAAAAGATGTGTTTTTAAAATACCAAGTTGGTAGGAGGTTAGGAGACGACCTTCTAAAAGTCTTACACGAACATGGTGTAGATGTCCCAAATACGACTAAAAAGCTTTTAAAAACAAAAACAACACCGCTTGTTGTTCGAACAGTGAATCCTGGAAGTTATCATCACTTCGGGTTAAAAAATCAATTAATGAAATTAAACCAATATATCCCTGACATCGACGTAATTGAGCTGGACGCTTCGACGCAATATGGGCCTTTTTGAAGTAACCCAAACACTTTTTCCAATAGATTCGACCAAAAATTTAAAAAAACTAGAAAAACAATTAAACACAGTCAAGAGGCTTGATATTGTAAGTATATTGGCGTAAAAAATAGTGTCGCAGTGCATTAAATTTACTCCAAAAAATAAATATAAAGTGCTAAGGCGAACGATACACACGAACGAAAATTTTTCATGTGTTTTATCATTGTTATAACAACACGTGTAAAATTCTCGTTCAAGTGTGTTGTTCGCCTTATGAAAACTAGCACTAATTCCAAATGTGCAACCCAAATTTTTACATCACGTCCGGATTTCCAATTGGAAAAGGTGTAGACCAATATACTTTATGGGTATCTGATGGAGGCATAAAAATTAAGGTTGCACATTTGAAAACATTACTGCAAACACTCCTTTTTACATTCCTTTCTTATATATTTCAGATTGCGGTAATGAAACGCGTGTTATCAGGTGAATTGCAAAATTTAGATCGCATATTTGATAAAAATACTATTATAATAACTTACAACTACGATGGCGTTAGAGGCAAAAAAAGACTGAATAAATACGAAAATATAATTAATGCTCTTAATGGTAAGTAAATATAAAAAACAAAATACATCAAAAGTGTGAAACAAATTAAAAATAGGAAATATCTTGTTTTATTATAGAATCCACCAAAAAGGAAGGAAAAACTTTCAAAGAATTCGTAAAACAACTGCGTTCAACATTGCATCGATTCAAAAATACTATAAATAGAGCAAAATACAGAAAGGAAAAAAAGAAAAGTTTGAACAATGAAGAAGATAAAGAAAATACCGAAAATAATTAAACTGTTGTTATTATAAATGTTTTTTAGATCTCAAAATTAATTTAAATTAATTTTTTAGGTTTTCATTATTTTTTTAGTTTTTTATTCTTAAAATGAATTTGTAAAAATGATATTTTTTTTGGTTTTTAATTCCTTATTTTAATTTACTTATCTTTTAAATTTAGCATCTATATATGTATATTAAAAACACACAAAAAAAATTAAAAAATATAAATGAAATGAATTTTTAAAGTATTAGTTTAATTGTTATTTTTTAGGGGAAAAAATATTTTATTTAGAAAAAAAAATCTTTCAATCGGCGATATCCACGAAGCCAATGTCGTTGATAGATCGTTAATGACAATATGAGCGATATTGTCGCCAATATGATCGTCAACGACATAATAAGCGATATTGACACCCATATATCTTCAACGACAGTGTCCCCCATATGATCGTCAACGACATTATGAGCGATAATGTCGCTTTATTGTCGTAAACGATTTTCCGGACACTTGTGTGAAAAAGTCGTCAACGATTTGCTTGTACGGTCGCCAACGCGTCGTCAAGGATTTTCTATGGTCGTACACGCGTCGTCAAGGATGTCTTCAAGACATGGCCAACTGGGAATGTTCTTTAAATAAAGAAATGAGAAAATATAAATTTACATTTATAAATAAGGTCAAATAAATTCATTGCATCAATTGTGATCGAATTTTATTTGCCCTTCTTAGCGAAAATTTTAGTGTACGTGTACAATTTTATTGATTTGAGATAATTTTAATATAATGAAATTTTTTATAGGTGAAAATGTTTTTTTCAAGCATTTGAATTTCACTTGAGGTATTTTAAATAAATAAATAAAAAAGGTGATGTTTTCTAATGTATTACAGATACTTTTACAAATTGAAGTTTTCGAAAAAACTTTCGCCTATTGTCAAGTACACTCAATGTTTATACATGTAGCTCTAGTGTGATATTTTTTATTTTAAAGTGTAATTTATAATTTATTTTAGCTACTTTATTCTTTAAAATTAAAATTTTTATTAAAATTGCTGTCACTGTTTCGCCAATAATATGTTGGCTCGTCAGGAAACAAATAGTTATGTATGTATTTTGTGATAAAAGAAATTTCAATTTTATGTAAGAAAGGCAAAACTCAATAAATAATACTTATGTACCTGTTCCCTGCACTGCAATTATTTGACCGTTTCCTAAAAAAAACCCACATGCAATAAATGTGCAAAAACTAGCTAAACCGAAGTCAGGTAGGATTTTTGTATTGTTGTTGTATTTTAAGAGCCACAAATCGTCAAGGACACTTCGCCCGAAATTTTTTTAGAGATTTTTAAAGGCTCTGCAGCTTTTTATTTTATTTTGAAGCATTTCATAACACATTTCAGTTCCAAAGCTGCAGTGAAGCTACGTAATGTGTGTCTAGAAATTATTATAAAAGTAAATAAAAAAATAAAAATAACGCAATAAATAAAAACTCTACTAAAGCAATGAAATCGAGTACAATAAAGAAAAAAAAATCGCCATCGGGCATAAAATGCTGCGTGAAAAAATGCCAAAAGTCGAGAAGACATGTTAATGGCTTAAAAATGTTTAAATTTCCTTCGCCGGATATGATACTAGGTAAATTTGGCGAGAGAAATGTCGAATTCCTGAGAAGAATTTTAATTAAAATCTTTATATTTGCGAAAATCATTTTTCAAGCTCATACGTTGGGAGAAAAAAATTAAAAGCTGACGCCATTCCAACTGTAGATATTGATGAAATAGAGGAAGAATTGGAAGATTTTAACGCAGAGCTCAGGTCCTCCCCAAAAAATTTAGATTGTGAATTATTTTACAAATCTCAATCCACATACTTATTTCTAAGGGTTAAATTAAATTTGAGTCTTCCTCACATTTCCACCTTGAATCGGTGAGTGCCGATTAAATTTCTTCAGCCCGGCTTAAAAAATAATGCTTTCGAATTCGTGGGGAAAATGCTCCCAGTTGGATGACAGATGTGCTAAGCATATGGTTTTAGTTATGGATGAAATAAGCATAACAAAAGAGTTGAGTCTAGATTTAGTTGATGGATTTGAAACAACTGGATTTGAAAGGACTAATAGAATTGCCACTCATGTATGTGTTTTTATGATTAAATCTATGTTTTTTAATTTTTCAATCATTCTTAATTACTTTATTTCCTACAACGGCTTATCTGCGGATACTTTAAGTGAAATAGTTAAAGAAAATTATAATATTTTAAAAAGCATGGGTATAAACGTTCGTGCCCTTGTATGTGATCAAGGCTCGACTAACAGAAAATGTTTCTCCAACCTTAGAGTATCTGTGGAAAAGCCGTTTTTTGAAACTAATGATCAGAAAGTTTTTTGCATGTACGATTTCCCCCATTTAATTAAGTCTTTGCGGAATGGCTGGTTAAAGTGTGACATAAAATCACCGGATGGAACGGTAAGTTTTCAAGTAATTAAGGAATTGTATGCAAGTGCAAAAACAAAAATGTGCCCAAAATTGACACGGCAACACATTTACCCTAACTGTTTTGAAAAAATGTGTGTAAAATTTGCAACACAAATTTTCAGCAGAACTGTTGCGGCTGCTATCAAAACTATTTCCGAAACCACAAAATTTAAGATAAATTCCACAAAATCGGCCTTATCAACAGTTCAGTTTGTGGAAAAAATTGACAAGATTTTCAATTGTCTTAATAGTGGCTCCCTTTATGGTGATAACTGCTACAGATCTGCAAATCAGCTTAACAGTTAATCATATAAATTTATTTTTTTTTTTTTTTTCAATATTTAGAAAATGTGGAGTTTTTGGATAAAAAGAAGCGTGTTTTCTTTTTAAATGGAATGAAGCTCACTCTTAAATCAGTTCTTATGTTAACCGATGATATTTTAAAAGAAGGTGGTAATGTATATTTTTTAATGACAAAATCCCTTAATCAGGACAAATTAGAAAACACGTTTTCTGTATTGCGGCAGAAAGGGGGCAACAATAACTACCCGTCTGTAGCCGAATTGAATAATATTTTGACAAAAATAATGGTGACTAAAATAGTTCAGTCAAGCTCTTCTAGCAAGTGCGAACTTGTACAAGACGAAATAGCGAATGTTGATGCTGGCTTTCAAGCAGATTTATGTATTGAACATAAAGAACCAAGTTGCTATGAAATTGACAATGTTGATTTCGAGAGCCACATATATGCAGATGTTTTTGAAAATTCTGCAGTTATAAATTTCGAAGTAGTTTCTATGAGATACTTTGTTGGATATGTAGCATTTAAAGTCATTCCAAAATTACAATGCAAAAAATGTTGTGACGAATTGAGAAAGACGGATGAAGTTCTAACAGCACCAAGCGAGCTTTTTATACACTTTAAAAACTATCAGTCGTTTACAGATTTTGGAAGCTTAGCTGCTTCATCAGATAAACTAATGGATGCTAGTAAAAGACATATTTTAATATTTCATAAAATTTTTAAATCTGAGCCCCAAAAAATTGGTATAAAATCTTTTATTATTGAGTCATGTAAACGCTTGACTCCGCAGCGGTTTGCCGACGCTTGTTTACAACACAGAATAGAAGTTTTGGACTTTCTACTATTACTACTCCTCCGAAAGCATTGCTCTTGGTCTATAGAAAAATTAAGTTCAAAAAAAAAAAAAGTACAAAATTTAGCAAACGAATGATGTAATTTATTAAAGTATAACAACTTTGTTAATTGTTATTGAACACTTTTTGATGGCAGAAATTAATGAAGTGGGAAAAACATAAAAAATTATTTATTCTTAACAAAAATACATACATAGTTTGTTTTTATTTCAATTGTTTTATAAAAAAACAACTTATTACTTTTCCAATATTATTATTTAATTTATTTTGAAATTAATAAACTTTTCAACATTCTGTTTGTTCTAAAAAAAAAATAATACATAATTCTCAGCTATAGTTTTTTATATAAAGTTTTTTCTATGTACCTGATATATCTGATATGTTTGTATTAAAAAAAAAACAAAAATATTTTAATATAAAATCCCTTTCATTATTAAATGAATAAAAATAATAAACTGAAAAAAATTAAATAAATTTTTTTTTAATTTCTTAAAAAAATGTTGACAACAAAATTGTTTCGCTTATTAAAACGAAATAATATGCATTTTTCCTTATGTTGTCAAACTTTAGCATGTATATAGGTAAAAATATTCAAAGCTTTTGAAAGAAAATATTTAAGATTCAAAAAAATTTAAGCCAAAATAATTTTAATTTTTAAATATACAAAAGAAAAGAGAATATTAATATTAAAATTTTAACAAGACAAAGAATAAAGTAGCTAAATAAATTACACTTTAAAATAAAAAATATCACACTAGAGCTACATGTATAAACATTTAGTGTACTTGACAATAAGTGAAAGTTTTTTCGAAAACTCCAATTTGTAAAAGTATCTGTAATACATTAGAAAACATCCCCTTTTTTATTTATTTATTTAAAATACCTCAAGTGAAATTCAAATGCTTGAAAAAAAAAATTTTCACCTAAGTATAATAAATTTCATTGTATTAAAATTATCTCAAATCAATAAAATTGTACACGTACACTAAAATTTTTGCTAAGAAGGGCAAATAAAATTCGATCACAATTGATGCAATCTCATTCGTACAACAACAATATATATATGCTTTTGCTACTGTAACACAGTCGAGCATATTTGTTTTCAAAATAATTTTTGTATACATTTGTTTGAATTTATTTGACCCTTTTTATAAATGTAAATGTATATTCCCTCATATCATTGTTTGAAGAACATTAACACATCCATACATACATACATGCATAAACAACATACATACACGCGTACGTAGTTAAACGTCTGACCGACTGTCTGACTGACAACAATTTGTTGAGATGATGAATAGAAGTTGAATTTGTGCAAGAAATGAAAATATCAAAACATAAACAAACATACATACATACAAACTGAAGTATTTACAAACACACGCAATTACGTACATATGAGAGCGAAACATTGTTATGCTCTTTACTTTGCTTCTTTCCCTTTTGCCTTACCGACCGCGTCATAAAATTTTTTTTAAAAAATATTTCAATTTGGGCCTTCATGCGCATTCTATATGATTTATATTCTTTGGTAGTATTTAATTATTTTTTATACCCTTCACCTGTGGTGCACAAGGGTATATATAGCTTTGTCATTCCGTTTGTAATTTCTACAATTTTCATTTCCGACCCCATAAAGTATATATTTTCTGAAAGCTTATGAATAGAGGAGTCGATTAAGCCCTGACCGTCTGTCCGTCTGTCCGTCTATCCGTCTGTCCGTCTGCCCGTCTGTCCGTGTGTTGGTTGAAATCAACTTTTAGAAGCAACTATATGTTCTTCAGATCTGTATATGGTATCAATCTCTTGGAAATATCCAGGAATGAATCGCTATTGAAATTCAGCACAATCGCCCCATAACTTTCTGAGATATGAGCAAAAAACCACGACCACCTCGTTTTTTTTCACAATTACAACAACAACATACATACATAGATACATGTAAAAAACATACCAAACAAAAAAAATTACAAAAAAAAAAAATATTAAAAATAAGAAAAAAATAATAAAAAAAACTACAAAAAAAAAATTTTAAAAAAATTTAAAAAAAAATTTAAAAAAATTTTTTAAAAAAATTTAAAAAAAATATAAAAAAAAAATAATAAAATATAAATAATATATTAAATAAAATAAAATAAAATTTTTTTGGCTCAGCTGGGATTCGATGCCACATTTATTCTAACGTGTACGTATGCACGTATTTTATATGGTATGAATGGTGATACAAACAATTGTTATTGCATGACTACACGTTGTGAAGGGTATATAAGATTCGGCACGGCCGAATATAGCACTGTTACTTGTTTTTTTTGATATGTTTTTTACATGTATGTATGCATGTTGTTGTTGTAATTGTGAAAAAATAACGAGGTGGTCGTGGTTTTTTGCTCATATCTCAGAAAATTATGGGGCGATTGTGCTGAATTTCAATAGCGATTCATTCCTGGATATTTCCAAAAGATTGATACCATACACAGATCTGAGGAACATATAGTTGCTTCTAAAAGTTGATTTCAACCGGACAGACGGTCAGCGCTTAATCGACTCCTCTATTCATAAGCTTTCAGAAAATATATACTTTATGGGGTCGGAAATGAAAATTGTAAAAATTACAAACGGAATGACAAAGCTATATATCGATGCCTTACTTCCTCAACCTCGTATCTTAAAAAATAAAATTTTTCAGGAGAGAAAAAAAACGGTTCATCTTTTTATACTTCGGTGTTTGGTTAAAAGTTTAATTGCAATTATTAAGGAATTGATTGTATTTATGTATATTAGTAGTAATAATATACTAATCTTTTTTAGTTAAAGCATAAAACAATCGTTTGATATGAAAAAGTCAAAACCGTATTTTTTAAGTTACGAGGTTGAGGAAGTAAGGCATCGATATACCCTTGTGCACCACAGGTGAAGGGTATAATAAACAACTGAAAATGCATGTAAGAATGATTTTAAAAACTAAATTATTTAAAAAATTATATTAATTTCTACATATTTCTAAAAAAAATTGTAAAAAAATTTAAAATGAAACTAGAGCCAGAATAAAAAACATTTAAAGTTCAACAATAAAATAAAAATTTAAATTTAAAAAAATGTTTCAACAATTATTTTAAACTAGCCTGTTCCTGTTTGCATAGTTATCGGTACGAAAGGTAGCCTCTTTATGTAATAATTCAGGTTGTTAACTATCTCTGCAGCAAATTTTATTTAAATCCGTTTAGTAGTTTTTTCGTGATTAGGTAAAAATTTATTGTGTTTCGTTTAGACGTTTATGCGTTACTAGCATTTAACCCGCTACTTCGTTAGCGCAGTTCTTACTATTTATTGAATGCTCAAGTTCTATTTATAATTATTAAATATTTTTGGTTCAATTTATGAAAATTTGTATCTCTGATTCAATTTACTTAGAAATATAAAAAGTAGAGTAAGGATATATCGGGCATATATTTCCTAACTAAAAGCAAGATCAATGCTACTGAGTTTCAAAAATTAAGATTCATATTTTGCAAAAATTACCCTAAAATAATAAAAGAAACATTTTTTCCTTCAATAAAACTTCCACTTGGTTTATTATTACCTTTATTTAGAATTCTATGTATACAAAATATATAAAAAGAGAAAAAGTAATTTTGGTCGTCCATAATATTAGGACTTAGACCTCGCATCAAAAAACATTAATTTTAACAATCTATGCTTACAAACGTAGAAATACAAAGAGTACAATAAAAATGCGAAAAGGCTTTTTTTTGTGTCTTTAATATCATTTTAATTCTAAACTTGAATAAATAATCCTTTATTTTACAATTTTAACTTTTTAAACGTAGGAAATTCAAAAAGTCCCATTATAATGCATAAAACTACCCTTTTGATCGCCCATAACATATTTAGCCTAACCTTGTATCAATAGTCACTAATTTCGAAATTCTTGCTTCGCAAATGTTAAAAATACAATAAGTACCATAAAAATTCAAAAAAGTACCTCTTTGGTCACCCATAACATTTTTAGCCTCACCTTGTATCAATTGTCACTAATTTCAAGATTCTACCTTCGCAAACGTTGAAAATACAAAAAGTACCATACAAATTCAAAAAAGTACCTTTTTGGTCGCCCATAACATTTTTTGTCTCACCTAGAATCAATAGTCCTTGATTGTATAATCCTATCTTTATAAACGTAGAAAATACAAAAAGTACCATAAAAATTCAAAAAAGTACCTTTTTGGTCGACCATAATATTTTCGGTCTCACCTTGTATCAATAGCCACTAATTTTAAAATTCTAGTTTCGCAAACGTTGAAAATAGAAAAAGTGCCATAAAAATTCAAAAAAGTACCTTTTTGGTCGCCCATAAAATTTTTAGTCTTGCCTTGTATCAATAGTCCTTTATTTTACAATTCTACCTCTATAAACGTAGAAAATGCAAAAAGTACCATAAAAATTCAAAAAAGTACCTTCTTGATCGCCCATAACATATTTTAGCCTTACCTTGTATCAATAGTCACTAATTTCAAAATTCTACCTTCAAAAACGTTAAAAATACAATAAGTACCATACAAATTCAAAAAAGTACCTTTTTGGTCGCCCATAACATTTTTTGTCTCACCTAGAATCAATAGTCCTTGATTGTATAATCCTATCTTTATAAACGTAGAAAATGCAAAAAGTACCATAAAAATTCAAAAAAGTACCTTTTTGGTCGACCATAATATTTTCGGTCTCACCTTGTATCAATAGCCACTAATTTTAAAATTCTAGCTTCGCAAACGTTGAAAATAGAAAAAGTACCATAAAAATTCAAAAAAGTACCTTTTTGGTCGCCCATAAAATTTTTAGTCTTGCCTTGTATCAATAGTCCTTTATTTTACAATTCTACCTCTATAAACGTAGAAAATACAAAAAGTACCATAAAAATTCAAAAAAGTACCTTCTTGGTCGACCATAACATTTTTAGTCTCACCTTGTATTAATTGTCACTGATTTCAAAATTCTACCTTCACAAACGTTGAAAATACAAAAAGTACCATACAAATTCAAAAAAGTACCTTTTTGGTCGCCCATAACATTTTTAGTCTCACCTGGAATCAATAGTCCTTGATTGTACAAACCTACCTTCATAAACGTATAAAACACCAAAAGTACCATAAAAATTCAAGAAAGTACCTTTTTGGTCGACCATAACATTTTTAGTCTCACTTTGTATCAATAGCCACTAATTTTAAAATTCTAGCTTCGCAAACGTTGAAAACACAAAAAGTACCATAAAAATTCAAAAAAGTACTTTTTTGGTCGCCCATAACATTTTTGGTCTCATCTGAAATCAATAGTCCTTGATTGTACAATCCTACCTTCATAAACGTAGAAAATACAAAAAGTACCATTCAAATTCAAAAAAGTACCTTTTTGGTCGTCCATAACATTTTTAGTCTCACCTGGAATCAATAGTCCTTGATTGTACAATCCTACCTTCATAAACGTAGAAAATACAAAAAGTACCATAGAAAAGCGAAAAAGTACATTTTTAGTCCAATTTCCAAATTCCAAGTTTAAAATGTTCAAATATCTATGTAACAAAATATTTTAATAGACATGATTAAAACTCAGTAAATCTACTCTTTTTTGCATAAAAGTAATTATGTTCTAAAAAGTACCAAACTCTTCCCGATTTTTCCTTTTTCTACCCTGTTATGAATGTGTTTAAATTTTTACTAAATTACATAATTTTTTATGTCTAGTGAAATCCCAATTAAAAATTTTGTGAAAATTGGCCGTCTAATTAGGAATTACATACATTTTCCGGAATTTTCCCCTTTTTGGTACCTTTTTTGTCCCCAAAAAAGTTTCCAAAAATTTCACCTAAATAGTTGTCCATATTCTATTAGGAAATAATAATTGTCGAATTTTGTCCCATTGAATAATATAAGAAAAGTTTATTTTAAAAAAAGTACCAAAAAAAGGGACAATTTTTACCCCTTATACATATGAATTTGAAAAAAGTGCCGAATTCCTATTAATATTTTTTTGCGGACTACTTAATACAGTTTAAATTTTTTTCCTAGCTTTATGCGTTTGGTAGTTACATAGGGTACCAAAAAAGTACCAAATTATAGTTTTTACCCGTTTTTTCCCCTTAGGGGTTGAAAATTCTAAAAAAGGCCAGACACCTGTCAGCTTATTTTTTGTGCAAATTACAATACTTTTCAATTTAATTTGTATCATTTTTAGTTTAGCAGATATAAGATTACCGATTTTACCCGTTTTTACCCTTTTTTACCCCCTTAAAGTACGAATTTCCAAAAATCCCTTCTTAGTGGAGCTATACATTGAAAGAGGAAACGATTGTCCAAATTTCATGTCTCTAGCTCTTTGCGTTTGGGCTGTGCGATGATGAATCAGTCAGTCAGTCAGTCATTCAGTCAGTCAGTCAGTCACGTTACTCTTTTATATATATAGATTGAAATCATTGATAAAATTGTTTTTGTAAAGATCGTCTAGTGTATTGGGATAAAATTCACAACAAAGAGTGTTTTAAAAATATTTTGTTGTTTTATTTTTTTCGGTTTTAAATTTTATGTTTACATTTTATTGGATTTACTTTAGAAAAGAAATTCAAATCGAAATAAATAAATACTAGATGAAAAAAATAATAATAATAGAATAGTTATAATTTCATATTAAAAAATAATTTACAGCTACATAAGTATGTATGTAGATTACGGTCGAATGACTCGACCACAATACATACTAGTTATTATACATGCATACATACATATATTTTTCATGTATGGCTTAAGTAAAATATAACACAAAAACTGTTATTTTACAATTTAAGGTTAGGTTCGTACATACAATAATAAACCACCAAAAATCAAATAAATTTATTGTTATTATAATGCATACTCTAAGGACTCACCTGAAAAAACACTTTGTTTATGCAAATATATGTTTAATTTTGATACTTTACACTGTTATACATTATAATTTATATATGAAAAAATGTATAATAAAACGTTATTCCGGTATGGACGAATTATATAAACAATTTAAATAAGTTTTACTTCAGTGCCCCTAGCGTTAAGTAAAGGCAATTATGCTGGTCTTCACGAATTCAGCAGGGTTGCCGCTATTATTCATTTTTTAAATACAACACTGTATAATTTGACATTCTCTTTTATATACGTTTGTGAATTGCAAAAAGTAGAAAAATTTTCTTTATGCAAATTTGTCAGAAGAAACAAAAGAAAAAACGCAGAGATACAACTAACAGCAATCAAATCGTTTTGTCTATCGCTTAAATTACGGCTTAAATAAATTCACAAATATAAGAAATTTAATTATCAGTGTAAAACAAATAACTAGAAACGGAAAAACACAAAGAAATCAAACCAAAGCAACAATATGAAAAATTAAAAAGTGTAAAGTTCAGTGAAGGTTGCGCTGGCAGCAATGTGATTTTATATAAGGTGGCGTCTGTTTTACAACTTGAATTTGTAAAAATGTGTCTTAATAATTTGCTAGTGAAGAAAATTTAACATACTTATGTATGTCAGTGTATCAGTTTAAACAATTTATGTAAATTATAATATTCTTAATATGCTTTCAATGAAAAAAAGGAAAAACAAATGTTAATTGCAAGTAAAAAGTAGTTATCAGCTGTTTGACTGGCATCATCTCTTTATTTAATTCGGCTTGGTTGGCAAGGTGTTTTCATTTTTGTTTTTGTATATGTGAATATTGTCAGCACACAAACAAGTGAATCAAAAAGTAGAAAATAAAGAAAACACACTTAAAAAACAAGCATATCCCACACGATCATAGAATTAAAAAATGATTTCGCTGTCACACTACTTATGCAAATGTGTCTTAACAAAGTCTGTCACTTTTGCAAACGTTTTGAGAATCTTGAAGACAATACCAAATTTCTTAAATTTTTAAAAATATAATTTTTTAAAGAATTTTTAAAATTTAAATAGTGGTATTATTAGGCCACTCGAATCAACTCTTAGATGAGTAATTAAATTAAATGAGACAAAAATAAACAACATTTCAAAACAGCCTTAAGGAACTTCAACACTCAAAATCATTTTTTTTACCAAAAAAATTCAATGTTTTAATCCATTTTCAATTGCTTTTAGGTTTAAAATATATTAAAAACTAGCTTGTGCTCGCGACTTCGTCTGTGTAGTTATCGGGATAAAAGGTAGACTTAGTATTTACAACAAAAATAAAAATATAAACAACACAAACAACCCGTTTAGGATGTGTAATGATGAGTTTGCCAATAACTTGGCGTTATTATCGTGATAAAAAGTAGCCTATTTGTTAATCTAGGCTGTTATCTATATATGTGCCGAATTTCATTTGGTTCCGTTCAGCCGTTTTTGCGTTATTGAGTAACAAATATCCAAACATTCACATTTATTATACTAGTAGGATTTACAATCCTTTTTAAATACAAAACGGAACTAAAGGCTAAAAAACCATTTTAAAATGTAATAAAATTAGTCTAACTTTATAAACCTTAAAAATTATTATAATATGAAATTCATAATTTTTGTTAACAAAACGCCAATTATTAAAAATGTCTTAAACTTTCCCAAGAAAACATGAATTTATTCTTTCAGAAATGCTCTAATTTAATTGATTTGTCTTGCAAGGCCTGAGCTGACACGAGTTGATAAATTGTCAACGAATATTGAAACCGTATAATTATTAAGATGAATTGAATTTTTAAATATAAAAAAGAATATTCATAGAAATATATATGTATTTATACTTAATTATTTGGTTGTAATAAAAAATTTTTTCTATTTCATAAATTGTTGAATACTCATGGGTAACTTAGTGATTTTGTTGGAAAGTTGACATTTAAATTTTTTCGAAACTTTGATCAATCTGGTTATTTATTCCCTCTTTTGCAATTTTTTTATTATTTTGTAGTAGTTGTTTGTGTAACTTAAATATAGAAAAATACTAAGAATTTGTAAATCAAAAATGCGTTTTTACTAGTAAAATGTACTGATTTTTCTTCCTTCTATATTTTTATTTTCAAGACTCAACAAATAGAATTACAAAACTCATATTAAGACAGCGAGCGATTTTATAAAATATAGAAAAAGAGACCTTGAGTCACCACAATCTCCTTTATGAACACGTATTGAACAAAAAGTTTTGCTTTAAAAAAAGTAAATGTGTAGGTATAAAGTCTAGAATATCTTGTGTTGTTGTTTCACAATAAGGAATAAAAAAACGTAAAGGCAAATCCAAATAAAAAATTATTTTTAAATAGTGATCACCAGAGTATTAAGCTTTAGATATATTAAAAACAATAAATAAGCTGTAAATAAATAAAATGTCAATACGTACCAAGGTCCTCGGCATGGTGGATGTTATGATGCGTGTGCCACCTATACTAGTGATTGATGAAATACTAAAGATTGGCATGGGTCTACCCAGCAGATCATACCAAACACCAAACAATAGTGTTGATGACGGTGGTGGTGGTTTAAGTAGTGTTGTAATGCCCGCCACCAATAACCCGCTTTTACACGACAACCTGCTCAACAACACCATTAGCACCGATGCCACGGCTTCGAGTGTTGCCTACAGTGTTCTGAACAATGTCACAAATTCCACTTTAGAACAAACGATAGATAATGCTACGATTGCTGCAACAGCTAGTGGAGTTTTAAGTAGTTCCTTTGTCGGCATAATGGAAGATTTAGCTAAAGACATTTATTTGTCAGATCTGCTCTCGATAACATCATTTAAAATTATAATTTGTATATTGGGTAAGTAAATAAAGTGTCCAAAAAATAAATATGCAAATAAAAAATGAAAACATAGTCTCCAAACAAAAAGAAGAAACCAAAATTAGTCATTTTTTTTTTTTAATTTGAGCATAACTTGGTAGCTTGTTTGGATTGTTTGACTTTTTTTAAGCTTTTGATAGAATATGATTATGTTTAATTAAAAAATACCAACTTACAATAATTTGCCAATAAATATATTATTTAAAATATACCCAAGTAAATGTTTTCAAATGTGCAAGACCACTATAGTTATTTACACTTGTAACATTAAACTGTTTTAGACAACTTTTTAATTGTAAATACCTAAGTACATAGTTTTCAATTAACATAACGACGACATAACATAACTAACGACGTACAGGAGTAAGTGAATTTTCTAACATTTAAAACAGTCCTTTCTAAATAAATTGCTATTTTATAAATACCTATTTAGTTTAGTTTTAAGAAATAACATATATAATATAGACTATATAATATGAATATACATAGACTGAAAGTTTGTGGACTTCGTCTATTGGACCCTGTTTCAGAGTACTGTGTGGAATTACTTGGATGTAATTTTGAACAATATCTTCAGTTCAGACAAATCATTTATTTCTATAAAATCATTAAAAATGGAAACCCTAGTTATCTCTTAAATAGATTTAGATATGGAACGTACAACAAATCATATTCACTACTTTGTCCGAGATATTTCTCTTTGTTTTTGGCACGATTTTATCATTTAAAGATTTGTTGACTATGGAATACTTTAATACATTATAACGAACGTAAATTTGCTCATTCCTTAGGAGCAATTATTGAATTTTTTTTTTGTCCAATTTGTATACATTCAGTTAATATTAATTTTTTTCATTCTTGTGGGGATCATGTGTTGCTGTTATACTAAATACACGTTTATTATTATTTTGAAATTTTGTCTAAAATATTCCATTTCACTGGCTATATTTTTTCGCCTTATATAAGTCTCGGGTTAATCGTGAAATTATTTCTTTTGTGTGTGCAAATTTCAGGCTGGTGTTGGTTTTTATTCTCTTACGGCATTTATTCATATTTACATATATTTTAAATTAAAATTGATTATGTATCTGTGGCTCGGAGCTAAAAGGGCCAATGTCACTTTTTTGCTCTTTTGAGTTAATCATTGCATTAGATTTGTTTTCTTGTTTTTTTTTCCTTTTGGTAAAACAGCTAAAGTCATACTTAACCCAGAGCAGCTTCATAAATAAAATGCTGGCCAAGGCATATCCATAAGGTACTCGTATCCAATCAGCTGACTGTTTTTTTTTATATACATTTTAAAAGCGTTACCAAGGCATATTCATACAGGTATATGCAACGGCGAATTGATACAACAAAGCAAATTTTTAGGGGATTTTTTCTTTCAAGGCCAGTTTGTATAACAAGGATGGAAAAGTTGTTTTTGTATGTTTTATCAATAAAATTTTATTAAAAAAAGGATATGTGCTTGTGAAGCACATTATAAATGGTGCAAGCACAAGAAATATACATAAATTTGGTAAATTTATTATCATAAAAAGCACAATTAAGTTAAATGTTTAATTCGGAATCCAAAATCTAATCTTCCATTCCTGCATTAATAAATAGAATAAAGGAGAATTCAAAAAATTTAGACATTGTGTTTCCCCATCATCATGTGCTGATAAGTGCACCTGTATAAATTCGCTTTAGCATTACCAACTTTTTTTAAAAGTCATGCCTGCAGTTGTCAAACTTAATTTTTTAAATTTTATTGTACAATAAATAATTCGCAGATTCAGTTGGTTTAAAGCGTGTTAAAAAATACAAAACCGTGAATTAAAAGTTTTCGCTATAAAGTTTTTTAAAAGTTGTTCAAATTTGAGAAGAAAATAAAAAAAATTGTTTGACATATGCCGGCATATATACAAAAACAAAATACATGTGTTTTTTATTGTTGTGTTTGTTGCCGCGATGCATATACCTTATGGATATGCCTTGATGCTGGCCAATGTTACTATGAAAGCATCTATAAAAGTTAAACTTCAATTAAAATTTGTATGGCCCTTTTATCTCCAAGCCACAGATATATAGAGTAATTCTAATTAATTTTAATACATATTGTATTCTAGACTAACCAATTTGGTCCTTTGGGCTTGCGGCAATCTTTTTTGAAATAAATAAATAAATAAATAAAATATATTCTTATCCTTTTTATTTGTAAAAAAAATGTGGTTTAAAAAAAAAAATAATAAAATATAAATAATATATTAAATAAAATAAAATTAAATTTTTTTGGCTCAGCTGGGATTCGATGCCACATTTATTCTAACCAGTATATACATATGTACGTATTTTATGAGATGAATGGTGATACAAACAATTGTTATTGCATAACTACACGTTGTGAAGGGTATATAAGATTCGGCACGGCCGAATATAGCACTGTTACTTGTTTATATTATTTTTGGTTTTATTGACGGTTTTCCTAAATCAAAGTTTTAAGTTTTATTACTTAGTTATTTAATGTTAAGTTTAAATAATTTCTATCTATTACAGTGGTTTACCGATTTAACGATTCATTGATTGTCAGCCCTGTTCGTTTAATAAAAAAATTCGTTAAATCCAGTACTAAAAAAATATTTATTCATGTAACAACAAATTAAAAGAACAATTTATATCATATATTATATATATTACAATTAAAATAAAATTAATGAAGAAAGTAATTATTAAAAAGAAAAAAATAAGAAAAAAAGTACATAATTATTTAAAGACGTTTGTTTTTGCGATTTCTTTAAACTTTTTTCAATTGCTTTCTGTTAAAGCTCACGTAAAATTAATATTCATTGTAAACAAAATGAAATATATGCCTGGATGTGTGTATCAAGACTGCAACTGTTTGCCTGACTACTACTCTATTTATGTATTGAAATACGTTTTACGAATTTTTTGTATATTATTTTTATTTGTTCGTTACATCGAGTACCAAATTGGATTTTAATTCGTTATACACAGTACCTACGGTAAAACTTTTGCCTATTTGTTAAATCCCGAATTCGCTTATTAGGGAGTTTGTTAAATCGGGACCCCACTGTAATTCGGTTATTTAACTAATTAATTAGACCACTTAAAATAATGATGACTCTACACTATTTTTTATGTGTGTTTTTTATTCATTGAATATTTATAAATCTCGTTTTATGCTCTTTTGCTTATAATTTATGCACATTATTATTGTTTAAAACTTTTTTTATTTTTTTTTTCTTATTAATATAATAAAATTTATTTGAAAGATATTTACATTTTCAAATACCTATAATTGTGTTTGTATGTGAAGATAAATTTTTAATTTGTGACAATCTAATGTAATCACTTTTGAATTTCTTTTTTTTTTTCTTTTATAATTAAAAGATATTTTTATTTAATAACATAAAATTATCGGAATTTATAGAAAAGACCTCTAAAATAAAATAGACACAATAATAATGTTTCATAAATTTTCTTTTTTTAACGTCACAAAAGCAATTGACGAATTCAATTTTTTGCTTACGGTGTTATATTTTGCATAAAGTGGTATTACGTACTAACTCCATATTTTATCACAAGATCAAAATTCTCTCAGAAATTTCATAAAACATTTTCTTGGAATCCACCTTAAAAAATCAATTTAGTAGTTCAATTTCCATAGCTACATTTTCAATATTGTGTGAAATTTTTAAAATAATAATGCTATAAATTTAGATAATTTTTTATATCTACTCCCCTATATTTATAAAATTTAAAAAAAGTTTAAAGTATATTCTATTTTAAATTTTTTATGCACATTTTCCTTTAAATAGTTTTCAAATACATTATTTTTTTTATAAATATACGAAAAAATTTAATTTTTTTTTTTTTTTTTTTTTTATTAATTCTTCATTTACATAACCGAGCCTATAAGGCCATATACGGTTAATAAAAGCTACATATTATAAAAAAAAATATTTCTATATAGACAATAAATAATATGTAAATATTACATTAAAAAAAATAAATAATAAAATAAATAAAAATAAGGAAAGGAAAAAAAAGAACTTAAATATTACAAATGTAAAAAATATGTGCATCATACTCTACAATAAGTGTAACATACAAAACTATAATTGACCCCTACCTCCAACACATCCACAAACTGAGAATCTGAATAACAAACAAATTGCACATCGTCCGCAAAAACAAAGGGTAAACAAGATACCCCATTGAACTCAAGTAAGAGGTCATTAATATAAATCATGAAAAGCAGCGGACCAATTACTGATCCCTGTGGGACACCACTCGTGATACGACGAGTGTGAGATAAAGAAGTACCAATAGAAACGTACTGATGCCTATCATATAAGTAGGATTTGATTAAATTACATGCTGGATAGGAAAATCCAAAATAATTTACCAATTTGAAAAGAAGCTTAGAGTGCACTACCCTATCAAATGCCTTAGAAAAATCAATAGAAAGTAATACAACAATCTTACGACTGTCAAGAAATTGCCTGATCGAATCAGTTAAAGATATTAGAAGAGAGGTAGTGCTAAAGCCCCGTCTGAATCCTGATTGAGTGGGATGAATCAGCGACCTTTGATCCAAATACTCAACTAATTGGTCTTTTAAAATATTTTCCATTACCTTAGATAAGACAGGAAGTATTGAAATAGGGCGTAAGTTTTCAAAATCAGTAGAATTTCCCTCTTTTTTGATGGGAACAACCCTAGCAATTTTCCAATAGAAAGGAAAAGATGATGTCGTTATAATGGAATTAACAAGGTGGAGCAAATAAGGTGAAATAAACGGAAAAATTATCTTAACAAATCTCAATGGTAAGGCATCATGACCAATAGCATTAGATTTAATCCTCTGTAATGCTTGAAATAATACATCCCTGCCAATACACGCGAAGGAAAATCCCTTACAAGTAGAATTTTCAACAGCAACAAAATGCCCAGAATCCTGAGTTTGTGATTCAATAAAAAAATTATTCACACCATCAGGATCAGTTATACTTAATTGCTCTCTTGATTCAAGGCAACCGTTATTTTTTAAAAAGTTCCACATTTGCTTAGGGTTAAAATCATGAAAAAGTTTTGTATGCGCACGGATCTTCAACTTCCTTATTATTTTCTTAACCTTATTTCTGTGTCTACAAAAAATTTTCCAATTAAGTATAGTTCTACATTGAAGGTAACAAGCGTATGCTAAATCTCTTAATGATATTTGATAACAGATTTCCCTATCTTCAAACCAATTTTTCCTATTAACCTTTAATTTTCTGCGAACTACTGGCACTAGAGCATGAAGAGCATCGATATTGGTCATAAGTATCTCCAGTTGCAAATTTACATCGTTCGTCAAAAACATACCACTAAAATCACAATCACGGATAGCAACCTCCAAATCCTCACTACGTAATGCCTGATAATCCTTGTAAGATACAAAAACCGGATCAGAAGGAGTTGAAATGTTAGCAGCTATAAAAATAAGGGAATGATGTGATACACCCGGACACTGCATTTGTCCAGATGTACCAAGGGAAATGGAATCACTCAACAAAAAAAAATCTATTAGTGAAGTGGTATCACAACCAACGTGATAATGCGTAGGTAAAAAATTATGATGGTAAGTCATATCAAGTCTCTGACACATAGAACGTAACGAAAAAGAACTAATCGGACAAAATAAATTAGTGTTAAAATCTCCCATCACAGCAAAGTGAGAATATCTTACAAAAAGATCACCTACCAAATTCTCAAAAGCACTCAAATCCCCACAAGGTAAATAGCAAACACCAACAAGGAACTTAACACCAAGAATAATTATTTCCACAAACAAAGCTTCACAAACATCACCACTCATAGACGTAAAAACTATTGAGTACTTTAGACTATCTGAAATCATAAGTGCAACACCTCCACCTCTTCTACCATCTGATCTGTCATTTCTACATAATCTATAGCCCGGTATTTCCACTGTATGATTCAATATATAAGGTTTTAACCAAGTCTCACTAAATCCAATAACATCCAAATAATTCCCTTCCAAAATATGCTTTATCTCATTAATCTTATCAGAACCAGCTGATGCACCAAAACTTGTTATATTCCAATGTCCTAACTTTAAAAAACCTTGAAAATTACTTAAACTGTTACATATAACTGAATTATTACTGCAGATAGGGCCCAAGTTTATAGAATTCATTATAATGGAAAAAAAAAAATAAATAAATAAAATAATGCGAAAATTATGCACAATAAATATATATGTAGGTATGTAATAAGCACTAAAAATTATTATATTACAAAATCCCTCTGGCTAAAAGAAAAATCAGTAATCATAAAGGTATTAAGAAAAATTTTTAACTTTTAAAATAAAAGCTTCTAGATATATACATTATAAACAATTATTAGTAGTATTATTCAACAATCTAAGTGCATTTAGAAGATACATACATATATCATACACACTAATATAACTACTCAACACCAGTCTGTTGATCCGTAGGAGAAAACGATTCATTAAGAATATTAACACACTGCTCATAATCAGCGATATTAACAGCTCCAGAATTCATTTCCAATTTAACTTTTGGAACATTATAATTAAGATAGGTATACTTCTTTACTTTCTGCTTCAACTTTAATTCTCTACAAATAGCAATTATTTTCTTCGCAGCCAAAGTTAAGTGATCATTAAGGTATACCCTAGATTCAATGTTACATTCAATTACATCCTTTAGAAGAATTGATCGATTTCTATGGTTATTAATCATTATCTGATCACGGAGCTGGACAGAGTTGAATTTAACTAAAACAGCTTTACCTCCACCAAAATATGTACAATGTTGAATGTCAGAGTTAGAAATGGTTACACCACATTTAGACCCAATTTTAATGATAGGTTTTCGCAAATCCGCAATTGATTTCGGCAGGCCCCTAATAACTATATTTGACCTGTTAAGACGCCTTTGCTCTATACTAGATTGTATTTCTAAACGTTGTATCTTATCATCAATTGCATCATCAACATGTTTAATCATATTGCAGCAATTGTTAACATCAGATTTAATATCATTAATTTTAGACTTATTATCAGAACATTTTAGCACCAGCTGATCTACCTGCATTCTTAGTATGTTAACTGCGTTATCTAACTTTTCTTGAAATACACGCTTATATTCTTCCAACTTTATTAGAAATTCTTTTTCCAAAGAAACGGATAGTGCTGAAAATCCTTTTCTTAGCTCCTCTTGTATATTTGCAGAGTGAGTTAAATTCGGGCAACCATCACAGACAAATTTTAACACTTTGTGCTTAGCCATAAGATTAAACTCATCCAAGCTAATTTTTGCACAAGTTGTATGAAAAAATAAACCACAACATGCACACCCAACAGATTTTTGCGATTTTGTTATATTTTTCTGGCAAGAAGGACATTTGTAGACTTCATGTTGTGGCGCCATTTTTATTATCTATTAAAAGTCAGCAAACTATAACATCCAAATACTTAATATATATTAAAGTTCGATTAAACGTTTGCTTTTGGCGGTATACAGCAAAGTATGTAAGTATGTATGAATGTGTATGATGTTTATTTTACTTCTATTATTTTTTTTTTTTTTTAAAGTTTATCCAACATTCAATAAAATATATGTTTCTCCAATTCTGCATTAACTTCAAATTATTTCACTTAAATTTTAAGCATTTATAAACCACTATTTACATTGTTTTAATATTTTAAAAAAAAAATTTTTCTTAATAAGAAATTTTTGCTTTATTCTTGCATGACGGTGATGCCAGTTTAATACATATTGTATTGTAGACTAACCAATTTGGTCCTTTGGGCTTGCGGCAATCTTTTTTGAAATAAGTTAGTAAATAAAAGTGCCTTAAAGATCTCTGTTAACTTATTAGGTTTGTGTCTAGGGTTACAAATTTTGAATGTATTATCACACTAATTGAATTAATTTAATTGAATTTAATAAATTAATATATTTATTAAAAATTAATTTGTACGTAAAAAACGTAATGTAATCTCTGTTAAGGGGCTTTAAAAAAAATCAAAAATTTCCGGATTTCAATTTCGGGTATAAAAATTCCCAGTTAAAAAAGCAATATTTAATTTTCGTTTATTTTCTTTTCATTCGTCAGGCCTTTTATGTGCTGCTTGTATATTTATGCTATGGACAAGACATCTGGTTATGGTTTATATGTTTGTGATATCACTCGGTCTAACTTTCCTCTCTCACTGGTCAAATGTTTCGGCACTAGCCATACTTGAGAAAAGTCCGTGCATACTGGAAGATATAATATCTATGAACACAACACGGCTAATGGATACAGGTGGTGTGGCAGTATCGCTGTTGCCGCACTTAGTGGCGCAATGGTTTATGGGTATGCTATTTGCTTACATACATTTAGGTCCACGCTATGAATTGTTGCAGAAATCGATGCCCCTAATTTTCGCTAGTCCCATAGTATTGGCCATGTTACCTCTGAAACCAAAAATGATCAAATATTTACCCTTAATGGCTGACGTTGTGCCATTAGCGCTGACAAAAATCACAGTCATGACTTGTGGCAAGGAAGCGGGTAAAACTGTGTACAACGGTTATCAATATGCCATAAATTTTGTGAGTAATTTTGGTTTATCAGCCCTAATCGAGAACGAATGGCAGCGACTGAATGTACCAAGTGTTTTGAGAGTATTTTGGACTATAAGGTAATAAATTAATATAAAAACTGAAATATTTGCTTATTTAATATTTTTTTTTTCATTACTTTAAGAATTTCTCAAGAATTCGTCTCAATGCTGTTGAATGATAGTGTCAGTACTCTTAACTTATTGCCCACGATGCAAAAGTTACTGGTCGATGGCTGTGAAACATTGACGGCAGTATTGGGCATGACCTCAGTAATTTCCGTTATATGCCACTATATAGGAAAGGCTTTTCAATGGTACTTGTTGACTTTTGACAACGATGAGGACAAGTCTTTGGGCACCGTTTCAGCTGTCTTATTTTATATATTGGCATTGCAGACGGGTCTAACATCACTGTCGCCGGATAAGCGCTTTGTGCGTTTGTGTCGTAATTTTTGCCTTTTAATAACCGCTTTACTACACTTTCTACACAATATTGTCTCTCCCATACTGATGTCTTTAAGTGCAGCTCGCAACCCATCGCGCAAACGACACTTTCGTGCCTTAACTGTGTGCGCTTTTCTAGTCATTGCGCCCTTATGTCTTTTGAAAGCATTATGGAGTAGACATTCTCCCTCGACGTGGTTGTTGGCCGTAACAGCTTTTTCCGTCGAGATTGTAGTAAAGGTGAGATGGAAACTTTTAAAAATATTTTTTTTTTATATTTAAAGTAAAGAATTCTATCAAATCATGATGTTTATATTTCTTTAAGGTTTTGGTATCATTGGCTACATACACTTTATTCTTATTGGATGCTCGTCGTCAAACATTCTGGGAGAAACTGGATGACTATTTGTATTACGTGCGTGCTTTTGGCAATTCCGTTGAATTCTGTTTCGGTATTTTGCTATTCTTCAATGGTGCTTGGATTTTAGTTTTCGAATCCGGTAAGTTAAAGTTTAAGCTATAAAAAATACTTTTTTATTTTGTAGTTTTTGTGTGTGAGTGCGTGTAAATTTTCATATGTATCGCAAGTTTGTGTTTTATAATTGTTATAAATTTATATAATTTTTTTCATTTATGTTTCTGTATACAATATGTATGGACTTTCGTGTAGCTACATTAGTTGTAGTTGCATTATTTTTTTAGAGTCGGTTGTGTTTGATTGATGTGTGTGTGTATGCTAAGTATGAATGGCTTAATTTCGCTACAAATTGGCTAATAACTCGAATTTTTATTATTATTTTTTTTAATTCCTTTTGAGTTTGACTATTTTGAACTAATTTTATTTTCTCTTTTATATAAAACTCAATCGAGGATATTTAACTTGATCTCATTTTTCGTTTAATTTGTTAACTCATAATATAAAGTTCTTTATTTTTTCTTACAAACCATATAGTTTTATGACATGTTGTAAAAAAAAAAGTATGTACAACCAAATCATTAAAACACTTTTCATCAATATGGAAGGTAAAAAGGTTTTTGTAATACATAATTATTATATGCTTGGTCAGCGATTATTTTTAAACATGGGAATTACTAAAATTACTATTCGATAGTTTTGCTTTAAATAGTAAAAGTATTTTCATTATATAATGAATAATACAGAGTTCTAATTTGAACTGCACTACATACAGACAGTGACAAATAAAATAAATTATAAAAAATATTACAAATTACTTTTAATTCTTTTCATAAAGATATCAAATTTAATATTACAAATTTTAAATACAAAATTTGTTTTTCAAAATAGGCGATAATAAATTTTTAAATTCAAATATAAAAGGCTTTTAGTGTGGTTTTACTGCAAACAAATCAAGTTGCTTTAAGAAATATATTTCAAAGTGCCTCCACTATGTTGTATGTAAGTGTTTAATGATTAAGTTTCAAGGATTTTAATGAGCGCTAGGCAGAAACAAAAGCAGCATGATATTTACATTATTGTTGATAAAAACTAATTAAAATACTTAAATATATTTATTTTAAACAAATACTTTAAAACCCCACACTTTAAAACACTGTTAGGAAAAATATAAAATTTCATTTATAAACAGACTGACGCATATGCATAATGTAGCAAAACAGCTGCTGCCTTCTTATTATATTCGCCTTAAAAATGTTAATTTTTTCGAACCTGCCATTAATAATAACGTATGACAGAGATTGGTATTGCTTATCATAGACACTAGCGCAATTTTATTTTTAGGCAATGTTCGCAATGTTTTGCAGCTAAACATATTAGGTGAGACTCTTTGCTCGTATAAAATTGTCATGGGATAACAAGTAACAAAGTACTTGTTTTCGACAACTAAAGCATTTACTTCAAAACACGTAAATAAAAGTGCACTACAAAGATGTCGTTTTTGTAAAAATCGTACCTGTAGTTTATAGTTTCTTCGTTCATTGCTACATTTACTATTACAAATAAGAAATAAATAATTAATTAACTTTTCAATGCCATAATTCTGTTTTCATATCTACCATAACTTTGAATTCATCTTAATAATATTTGTTACACTACTCTAACGTCCCCTTTAGCTATTTGTCTGTCTGACTGTCTCCTTTCCGTTACACAACCTTCCTTTTTTATTTTTTTTGTTTTAAACCAACACGAAAAATAAATGAAAAAAAAAAAGAAAAACAAATTGCGTGTGCATGTAAAATTTTTATTTTGTTGATTGGTACCGTATAATATAACTTGATAGCACAAAATGCTACAGGAGGCGCCATACGAGCTGTAATGATGTGCATCCATGCGTATTTTAATATTTGGTGTGAGGCCCGTTCTGGATGGTCCGTTTTTATGAAGAGAAGATCAGCCGTACATAAAATATCCGCTCTGCCAGAAGCAACACCGGCCCAACTACAGACATTCGATGATGTTTGTGCCATTTGCTACCAGGTTAGTTAAAAAATCACATTTGAAATAATGAGTTATAATCAATGTTTTTGTTATCAGGAAATGTATTCAGCAAAAATTACTAGATGTCGTCATTATTTTCATGGCGTGTGTTTGCGCAAATGGTTGTACGTGCAAGACAGATGTCCTCTATGTCACGAAATTATGATGTACACCGATAAAACCGATGAGGCTGCCGATGTGGTACGACAACAACAAGAGCAGAATGCTCCGGTGCAAAACAGTAACAGAGAGGTACAAATTGAGTTTATCTCTTACAGTTTTAACACTAAGGCTTTTCAACTTTTTTGATTAATAATAATACTATTTTTCAAATATTTTTCATATTAAAATGCGAACATGTTTGTTTTTTAATCCTAACATTTTTTATTATATAGGACAATGTGGTGGATAATAGAAGCCGTTCCACCGATGCTAGCGGTTCATCATCATCAGCGTCTTTATTAACTGCCAATGCTAGTATCAGTAGTAGTATCCATAATAATTCTGGTCTTGCCAGTAGTAGTTTTAATGCCTCCAATTTATCTGCTACGTCATCAAATGCCACCACAACATCTACGACTTCAACAGCAGCAGCCGCTGTTGCTACCGCTACAGCTGCGTCTAGTAACACAACACATATATTTCGACTTTCACCCGATCTTGATGTACAGGATTAACTATAATTTAAAACACTCTAGTGTACTTATGTATAAATTGAATAACACAAAACTCTAATCAAATTACAACATATTTTTAAGATTTATTATAATAATTACTTTGTTTTTGTGCTAATAGCCGCAATTTTAAAAATATTGGTTTATTTTTTATTTTTTTTTTTTATCACTATTCTTATTATTTCACCTTAACCTTTCCCTTCTCATCCTTACGAAAAAAAAAAATAAAAGGAAAGGAAACTTTAATTAAATATTTACAAATAAAAATAATTTAGAAAAAGAAAAAAAATTTAAATTAAAAACATAATGAGTTTCTAACTAACATTATTTAAAAGACATGGCAGCTGGATATTTGCAAAATTCACGATATATTCTATTCTAATTTCCAATATTGTGTTTACAACTAAATTTAATAAACTAAAACATATTAAATGAATAAAAGAAAAAACAAACATAATAATGTTAAGTCTGATCTTGATGAAGTCTTAAGTAGAACAAAAACAAACAACATTAGCAAAGTACTGTACACATATATTTTTTATTCAATTATCCAAAAAAAAAAAAACAAAACATAAAAATTATACATAAAATTAAAAATAAGAAAAAAACATCCGACAAATGTTTTATAATAAATATAAATACACACCCCCCCACACTTTCAACATTACAGCTAAGCACCACTTTATAACTCCCTTTCCTCCTTCTAATCAATCCTACACATAACAGAAAAAAAAAGAAAAGAAAAACTAAACGGCAACAAGTAAATTCATATTATTGTAAATTAGATAAGGATGGAAATAAACTTTAATTATATAAGGAGGAAATATTAAGAAATAATAATAATAATGAATTATTATTAAAAAAAAAAAAATAATAATAATAAATCTTTTAATTTCACTACATCATTATGAGTCATTAGCAAACCAAAACCAGCTCTTCTTTCAATACGTTGCAAGTGTTTAATTGAAAATCAAATCATTATAATTACTGAGCAAATGATACGGTGAAACACGGCAACAGGTGGTGGTACGTACGACAGTGACACGATCAGCACGTTCAAAATTGGCCTTAACCGTTTCGTAATAACGACCATCACTGTTAGCAAAGGAGAGAAATAAGAAATTAATTTTATTTTTGACAAATTATATTTAAAATTCACCTTAGAACCATGCAGCGTAATTTTAAACATTTAACACGCAATAAATCAATAGCTTTTTGGCTCTTATCCGAAAAACGCAAATTATCGGGATCCCATCTGTAATGGAAATAAAACAAGTCCAGTAAATAAAAGCAAGTTTTCCTTAATTCGGAATTCTAATGATTGTACCTCAATTCCAAACGTTCCAAATTACCACAACTGGAAGCAATAGTATCCATCAATTGGTCAACATGAATATTTACACCCAATTTTTCAGCAGTGCCCATTACAATGATTCTGCAATAAAAGTGCAAATAAAATTATCACCCATATTCTATTTGGCGTCATCAACATCGCCGTCAATTTGAAAACAACATCACTTTAATACAACGTCAATGTTAATTTGGTATTCGCTAAGTGTTTTAAGACGACGTTGACTGTTAATCGATTTCCATTTTTATACCCTTCACCTGTGGTGCACAAGGGTATATATAGCTTTGTCATTCCGTTTGTAATTTCTACAATTTTCATTTCCGACCCTATAAAGTATATATTTTCTGAAAGCTTATGAATAGAGGAGTCGATTAAGCGCTGACCGTCTGTCCGTGAGTTGGTTGAAATCAACTTTTAGAAGCAACTATATGTTCCTCAGATCTGTGTATGGTATCAATCTTTTGGAAATATCCAGGAATGAATCGCTATTGAAATTCAGCACAATCGCCCGATAATTTTCTGAGATATGAGCAAAAAACCACGACCACCTCGTTATTTTTTCACAATTACAACAACAACATGCATACATACTGGTTAGAGTAAACGTGGCATGTAATCCCAGCTGAGCCAAAACAAATTTTTTTATTTTATATAATATTTATATTTTTATTATTTTTTTTTTAAATTTTGTTTTTAATTTTTTAAAAAATTTTTTTTTTAATTTTTTAAAAAATTTTTTTTTTTAATTTTTTTATTGTTTTTTTTTTTTTTTTGTTTTAAATACATATTTTTTTTTTTTTTGTAATTCTTTTTTTGGAAACACGTACATACGTAATCTCAATTTATAATTCTGCAATGGGATGTTTTGTATATGTACATATGTATGTATGTACGTATTTCATATGAGATGAATGGTGATACAAACAATTGTTATTGCATGACTACACGTTGTGAAGGGTATATAAGATTCGGCACGGCCGAATATAGCACTTTAACTTGTTTATAATAGTTTTTACTCTAATTAAACGCAACACTAAAAATAAGGACTAAATTAAAGGCAACATCAACGTTAATATTTTTTACAGAATACCAAACATGGTGATATTGACATCGGGAATACGAATTTACAACTGATAAAAAAACGACGCCTAATAGAATAGGATTGAATAATTCGGATTTTTATAAAATGTCTGTGTATAAATAAATTACTCACTTGGCATTGGTTAAGACTGGCAAAACACTCATCCACAACTGATCGGTAATATGGGGCATACCGGAAAGGCAACAGGCCGCCAATTGTTGGCCATGACGTGTTAAAAACTTTTGTAAAGCATCATCCGTTATATTATCCGAAGAATCCAAATCCAAAGATATCAGTGATCTATGATTGTAAGTAATTTAGCAAAATTCTAAATGCCGAAATCTTTTTTTTACCTAGTCATCCCCGATTCCATCCATTGCTTCAAAACCGTATCATTAAAACCATTGATCTGGCCAGCTGATAAAAATTTCAAATTTGGTATACGTGCCAACATGTCTACCAAACATTCGGTGGACAAATCTGTGGCCGTGATATCCAACTCCTGCAAGGCACACTTATCCCAATCGGCCTGCATAACAAATTCCGATTTCAAGCTGGTGCCATTCATCAGCAAACAGGTCAATCGTTTCGAACGTTGGATCAAGGTTTTCAAAGTGGAACCAGTAACTTTATTACAAAAATTTACGGCCAAACATTCCAATTGTATACAATTCGAACTGAAGGCATCAATGTGAGAATCATCGATGAAATTAATACCATACAAGTTGATGACACGCAAATTGGGCGTGGCCGATTTCAACTTGTGAACATTGATAACTTCATAAATTTCCTCCTCCTCCTCTTCGCATTTCTCATAGGTACCAATCAAATGTAAAACCTCCAGGCCATTAATAAAATTGTAGATTTTACGCATAAAACCTTCCATAAAGATGACTTCCGACAGGCAGATGCACATGTAACGTAATTTGGTGGGAAAGGCTTGCATTTCGCTGAAATCGTGTAGTTGCATGGCTAGTAGATAAAAAGAAAGAAAATAATTTTATTGTTCATTTGTGTAGTTCTATGTATGCGAGATGAGAGTTGAAACCACCACATTCGTTTACGTGCGAAAATTGCAGCACAGATATCTGGCACGATCACTTTTGAATGCAATATTAATTGACCCCTTTTGCCATATTTCTTAAATGTACCAGTTTCAGATATTTTGCTTATCATAAACTAAAATTTTTCTTACAGTTACATATTTAGCCAGAGATGTTGTTACGAAGAGTAATTTCCGTTTTTGGTTTGTTTATTTTGTAATACTTACCAGTTGAGAAGTCCAATAGCATGTGTGTCAAATTTGGACATTTGGCCGATAGCTCGTGCAGCACTGTGTGCGTGATCAGTTCAATTGGCAATTCTATGTAGCGTAAAGTAGGACCAAAACGCACCGAAATCAAAGATAGTAGAGACTCAAGCGAACCCACATGCAAACCGGAAACTTCAGGTCTTAACGATACATTCTTCCATAGTTGCGTATCATAGGCGATTTTACGCCAACGACGGCATACTCTTGCCAAACGGCATATCTCACGATGCGAAAGATATGAGAAAATTTGAAGAATAACCTTGTCAGGTAATTTTTCAATAGTCTGAAATTTATAACAAAAAAATATTTAAAATAATGTTTCAAATACAAATTCAATTCTAAAGATTAAGTTAGGGAATTTACCTGTAAATAAAACTACATTTAAGCTGTTGTAAGAAATAAATGCAAATGCATTAATTTAAACGATAGTTGCTAGTAGTTTTTAACAATAGCGTTGTTATTAAATTTAGTAAAAGCTGGGACCGAATTACGGCATTCAATATCAATCGAACGTTAAAGTGTTCCTTGCATTTTTTTTATTGGATTCTAATTAGAATTCTATTATTTTCGATCGATATCGAATGCCGTTATTCGGCCTCTGGATATAGATTGTTTGCAAAATTTGTTTAATTGGAATCTTTCAAGTTAGAATGTGCTTGAGAACATTTTTTTTCCTTCCAAACGTTGTTCACATAAAATACGATCAAACACTAAAAAATGTCGATGTATTACGAAAACATAAGAACGACAATAAATATAATCAGGGGCAAATTACGGCATTCCAACGTGATCGAATTAAGAAAATTCTTATAAGAATTTCAATACCTAAAGCACATCGAACTCGATCGTTCGAGTAAAATTTCGATCATGATCGAATACCGTAATTTGGTCCCAGCTTCAGTTAAGCTGTTTAAAAAAGTAAAATCTTGTTATTAATAGTAAAAAAAATATTTTTAATTTTAAATAAGTGAGATTCGATTCGATACTTATAAAAAAACATTAAAATAATCTGTTTTGTTTCTTTAATTATTTGCTTTAGTATCAGTAAATATTAAAATATGTATATATTTAACCGGATTTTAAGTGAACAATTAAATTTTTTAAACGTTTTTTTTTTCATAATAAAATTTTTAAATCTATTAAATTTGTATGAAGCAAAATTACAAAGCAAAATTTGTTTCATAAATCAATAGTTGTTTCATTTATAAAGCTTGAGTTCGCTTTTTTAAAAAAATAATTTTATTTTAATAATAATAATTTTATAATATTTTTTTTTTTTTAATTGTAAAATGTTGACAAAAATATTTATATATTTTTTTTTAATTTTTATTTGTTTATATAAAATAAAAAATAATTTTTCCGCCTCTTTGTGAAAAAAATTGTCTATAAATAATTTTTTTATTATTAATTGTTTTTAATTGTTTGTTTCCCTGAAGAAATAAAATAAAATTATTTTTTTAAAAAACTGATCTCAAGCTTCATAAATAAAACGATTTTTGATACAAATAAAAAACCGAAGATTTCGAGAGTTTTGCGTCTCACTCTCGCGTTGTTGACTGTGTGGCGTCGCGTCGTAACTGTGCTTTCGATACAGTTTCCAGACTTTTCTACAGTTAACCGCGTGCTTTCATTTTAATTGGAGGAGTACCAAATAAACTCAATTTAATTGTGACTGAAGGAGTTCCATAAAAATCAGCAGTAATTATTGTTCAGACGACTCCAACTTCCTATACAATGGTATAGATCGACCTGCGGTACCTGAACAAACGTTTTGTAACTGGAGGAAAACCATTAAACTAAATTTTTATTTATTGTTCGAGTGTCCGTCTTCCTATACAACTTTTGTAACTGGAGGTGAACCATATAACTCAATTTTATTTATTGTTTCAATGTCTCCGACTTCCTATACAGAGGTATAGGTCGTTCTACGGAGAAGGATACAAGGAGAAGGAACTGAACCATAAATTTCTTTCTATGGAGAATTTACAAGAAGTTAGGTGCGGCTCGCAAACACTGCAACTTTGGTTATTTCATACGAAGAATTTGACATGCAAAAATATTTTTAAAATCGAGCAAACAAAACAAATTGATTAGCTCTTGCTTTGAATTTCGTAGGAAATAACCAAGTCAAATTTATTTATCAGGCATTTTTGATTCGTCAGCTGATTATTTTTTTATTCACTTATTTTAAGGTTCAGCTGTCAAAGTTTATAAATAAAAATCAATTCTCAGTCTTCTTTCATATCTTTCAAATGTTAAACTGTATATATAAAAAACGTAAACAAAAAAGTTCTCTATGAACTGCGATTACCTGATGAATCAATATGCCTTGGAAATAACTATTACCCAGCAAAAAAATCTATGACAAAAAAGTGATTTTGCAGGGGTTCAACTGGTGACGAAATGATTAAATTTAGGTGAAAACACTAATGATTTTAACATTAGCGTGTCATTGGAGATCATGTGTTTACATGAATATTTTAATGAACTGCACCATATTCTAATAAGTGCATAGAACTCATGCATATTTGTGAAAGTATCGGATATTTCATGTGTTAAATTTGTTTGTTTACATGAATACTTTAAGATATTTTGCATGATGTTGCATTCATTTTTAAGCACTTTATTTATGACAAATTATATCGCATCCATGATGTCATTTAAAACGAATGCTTTAACACAATTGATTTAGAACCCAGCAAAAAAAATTAGAAGTAGTTCAAAGCGAATTACATTTTCAAGGCTTCTAAATCAATTGTGTAAAAGCATTCATTCTAAATGACTTCTTAAATGTGAAATAATTTGTCATAATTGATGTGTTTAAAAATGAATGTAACATCATGCTAAATATCTTAAACAATTTATGTAAACAAACAAATTCAACTCATGAAACATCCGATGCTTCTCATCAAATATGCATGAGTTCTAAATATGTACTTAGAATGGAGTGCAGTTCATTAATGTATTCATGTAAACACATGATCTCCAATGACACGCTAATGTTAAAATCATTACTGTTTTCACCTAAATTTAATCACTTCGTCACCAGTTGAACCCCTGCAAATCCACTTCTTTGTCATAGATTTTTTTGCTGGGAAGTGTTGTAAATGTAATTCGCTTTGCACTACTACCAATTTTTTTTGCTGGGTATTCATATAAGGGACCGTTCGTTTACTTTTCCAATAAAGCCCAGTTACTGAGTAATTTGAAGAGATAAATACTTTTAAGTTCAAGTATTGAACTGTTAAAAAAAAACACGATGTTTTTAGTGAGTTGATCAAAATATAACTAACTTTATTCATTATTTTTGGTTCTTATATACTAATTTACAAATATGTATTTTTATTTAACAAGTAAACAATTCTCTGGAAAAAATTAAGTTTGCAATTCTTTGTTTTAGTATTTTATTAATTTTGTATTTATTAACTTGATTGCATTTTCGTTTATTTATATGGGAACGGAAATGCAAGAAAAAATTCTTAAGAAAAAGTCTGGTTTTAGTAATTTGCTACGTTTTATTTAATTTTTAAGAAAACAATTCTTAGGAAAGTAAATTGTTAGTTTATTAATTTTGCGTAATTGCATTTATTTATTTTATTGCATTTTCGTTTATTTTTATGGGAACGGAAATGCAAGAAAACAATTCTTAAGAAAAAAGTCTGGGTTTAATAATTTATTATGTTTTAAATAATTTTTAAGAAAACAATTCTTAGGAAAGTAAATTGTTAGTTTATTAATTTTGCGTAATTGCATTTATTTATTTTATTGCATTTTCGTTTATTTTTATGGGAACGGAAATGCAAGAAAACAATTCTTAAGAAAAAAGTCTGGGTTTAATAATTTATTATGTTTTAAATAATTTTTAAGAAAACAATTCTTAGGAAAGTAAATTGTTAGTTTATTAATTTTGCGTAATTGCATTTATTTATTTTATTGCATTTTCGTTTATTTTTATGGGAACGAAAATGCAAATTTACTTTAGCAAATTAACTTTAGATTATATTATTGATATGGTTTAGGGGAGTGATGGGAGATATTATAACACCCCCACCGTTAGTCTGAGGCTCCGACGAGGAAACAATAAGGGTTCTTGTTTTAAGTGTTTTTACGTAGATTATGATAAAGATAGTAATAAGAATAATAGAAATGCTTATACTACTACCGGTGTTTACCAGAGTGTTTTTTAAAAATTTATTATTAACAATTTTTATGGTTTCATTAAAATGTATATCCTTAATATCTAAGTCAGTGAGTTGAACACTGCTTTTATTTATTTTTAATATAAATTTTTCCAAGACAAATATTTCTCTTGTATTTACTTTAAAATTCTCATAAGTCTTTAGTTTTGTTTTAACAACACAGTTTTCAAATTTTATTAAGTAAGTGTTAAATTTCTCAAGTTTATATGGATGTTTACAATTGGTTTCAATTTTATCTTGATAGTGTTTGAATATAAGTAAACCAGGGTAAATTTCCTTTTCTTCTGAGTCTTGTTAATTTCATATTACATTCAGGTTCAAGATTTTTGACAATATTCGTTAGACAGTTATCATTTACTTTTTCCAAGTTTTTATATTCTAATGTGTTTGATTTGTATACTTCGTTGTTTTGAATAATAACGGTGTTACTATTTAGTAATAATGATCTATTTTTATTATCAGGAATTGGTTCAAATACTACTTTTGAAAATGATTCGTTCAAAAATCTTGGGACACTCAATGTTAGTACTATGAAATTTTCCTTATATGCTAGAGATACTTTTGTTTGAAGATAAGATTCTATATTTCCTATAAAATTAAATTCTTCCTCCGTCAGTATATCTGAAGGGATTATCCCTAACTTTGAATTAAAAATAACGTGTCCAATCTCGTTCACATGGTCCATTAGTATGTTGATATCGTTATTAATGCGGAAGACGTTTTGTAAGAATATGGTTTCGTCTTCTAAGTCGAGAATTTTATTCTGTGTCTCTGTCTTGAATCTGTTTACATAGGTCTGTATTATTCTCTGCTGGCTATTTATGTGGTCCGTAATATTTGATATCCTGTTCGACATAGAAGTACTCAAATATGAGACTTCGTTTAACGCTGTCATTGTGTCTTTGTTATCTCTTTCGAGGTTCATAATCTTGTCGAAAATTTGTTTTTCGTCGTCACTGTCCATTGTACCTACCATAAATTTTAGTCCTTTGCCTATTGCGTTCACTAATCCTCGCTTTTGTCTGAATTTAGGTGTTAAGTTATTTATCTTCGTCCTACATATTTCCATATTTTTATTTACGCTCTCCAATAGTGGAGTGATGTTCGTGTAGGTATCCGAAAGTTTATGGATATTGTCTTGTAAGAAATTGGCCGTTTCCGTATATTGCGTAGTGTTGATAGCGTGAATTATTCTAATGTATTTATCGATTATCTCTACATCTCTTATCTTAATTGGTATATAACCATGATTGTCAGATAGGTCTTGAATGTCGAGGTATTGTCCGTAGGTAACCATAAAAATAGTTGTCAGAAAAATCCAAAGTGTCATCTAGAAAGATTTTATATTTATATCTGTATATTTAGGTAAAGTATTGTTATTTAACTTTTATTCTGGGGTTATCCCTATCTTGAAATTTCTTACTTCGTCTGATGTGGGTTTTATAATACTTGTGCCCTGTATTAACGTTCTCGACGTGGTCGTCATCGATTTTCCTACTATCTATCTTCCTATATTTCCTATGGTTTTTACCCCCTCTAATCTCCTTGATATAATTTAAACCATCATCTATTGTCACATCGGTCCTGTCTTTATTTAATTTACCTATATATTCCTCTTTTTTTCTAACCATTAAATCATGAATCTCTGTATATCTCTCTTCACTAATTTTTCCATTCAGGAAATCAATAGGTCTGATCCTTGTTGTGCTATGAATTGTGTTATTATAGTATCCTATTATCCGCATAATTTTCTCCTCTGTTGTCTGTTCCTTATTCTCCTCATTGTGCCTTAAAAGCCTTATATGCTCATTTATGGTATTGTGTAGACGTTCTATGTCCGCATTGGAAGTGTGGTTACTGTTTGAGGTAAAGTGTATATCAATTTTTTCTCTATTAAGGAATTCTCTCATTGGAATGGCTTTAAATCCTAGCTCATTGTCCACAACTATTTTTCCTATCTTACCAAATGTATTTATGTACTGTAGTAGTTTAATTTTAAATTCTGTCCAAGTTCTACTATTTATCTTGTATGCGACCGCATGTTTTGTAAATTTGTCTATTATTGTCATAAAAAGTTCTTTTTTCAAGGTGTAGAATACGTCTATATGAGCTATCTCTCGTGGTTTTAGTGGCGTTTCACTGACTCTAAATGGTATTTTAGGTGGTCTTCTCTCGTATTTTTCAATAGTGCATACTTCGCAATTATTAATGAATTGTGTTATTCTTAATTTTAAGTAGGGGTTGTATATATCGTTCCTCAATTCCCCGTAGACAGCCTCTATTCCCCGGTGATTCTTGCTTAAATGTTCCCTCTCTATAGCATTCGTCAGTTCCTCTTCGTCTTGGATATCTCTAAGCAACTTTGTACATCTTATTATCCTAAATTTGTCATTATTTGAAAAGAGTTCAATATATACGTTCTCCAGAGTGTTAAAAAATTCGTTCTCTATGAAAAGTGCATTCAGTTGGTTTGGGTTGAAATGATTTTTCAAAAGAGAGATTGAAGTTTCCCTATCGAGTTTTTTAATTCCTATTACCTTTCTAGTATTCCTGAAGACGTTCTCATTCTTTATCCTGGCTGCACCTGAAGAGATTTTCTTAATGATGATTTGGTTCTTAAACAAGTTGAGAGGGGATTCCGTTTCATTTATCTTAAGCCTGTCTGATTCCAAAGTATTGATGTTAGCAAGTTCGGGTTCTATTCTCGATAATGCGTCAGCATTGTTGTTTTTTGTCCCTCTTTTATAAACGATCTTATAGTTGAATTCAGAAAGTTTAAGCCTCCATCTTACCAATTTGGAGTTTGGCTCCTTAATTGAAAATAGCCATGTGAGAGGTTTGTGGTCTGTTTCTATTTTAAACTGTCTTCCAAAGAGGTATGGGCGGAAATATTTGGTAGCCCAGACGATGGCCAGAAGTTCTTTTTCGATGGTGCTGTAATTGCACTCGTGTTCGTTAAGAGTACGGCTCGCGTAGCAAATGGGGTGGTTATCTTGAGACAGTATTGCCCCTAATGCAAAATTGCTGGCATCCGTCGTAAGTGTGAATTCTTTTGAGAAGTTCGGGTAGGCTAAAATTGGGTCATGGGTTAGTAATGTTCTAAGGGTATTGAAACTTTCTATGTATTCTGGGTCGGCAGTGTTCATTTTAGTGTCCTTTTTCAAGTATTTGGTCATAGGCTTGGCTATCCTGGAATAATCTTTTATAAATTTTCTGTAATATCCTGTTAATCCAAGAAACTGTTTTATTTGTTTGGGAGTTTTAGGCATTGGGAAATTTCTGACGCAATCTATCTTTTTGGGGTTAGCTTTTATTCCATGGGGTGTCACTATATGTCCTAGAAATTCGGTCTCCCGTTTAAAAAATTCTGATTTATCTAACTGTATTTTGAGGTTGGCTTCTTGCAAGCGTTTGAAAATTAAATTAATTGAATTAATGTGTTCCTGTATGGAAGTGGAAAAGATGATTATGTCATCTAAATAAACTAAGCAAATTTTGTTAATATACTCTTTAAGAATAGTATTCATCAGCCTTTGAAATGTCGCTGGGGCTGTTTTCAACCCGAACGGCATTCTAATGAATTCATAGTGTCCTCCTTCCACGGTGAAGGCGGTCTTATGAATATCTTGTTCCTTAACCTCGATCTGATGAAATCCTTTGGCCAAATCCAATGTGGTGAAATACTGGCATCTTCCCAGTTTATCAAGAATTTCATCGATGTTAGGAATTGGATACTTGTCGTCTATGGTAACTTCATTAAGTTTCCGATAGTCTACGACGAGCCTCCATTTGGTTTTCCCACTTGCGTCGGCCTTCTTCGCAACGATCCAAATGGGTGCGGAATAGGGAGAGTTACTGTGTCTGATAATTTTATTTTTGAGCATTTCTTGTATTTGGGCTTTTACTTCGTCCTTATGTATGTATGGATAGCGATATGATTTGGTATGTATAGGTATGTTGTCGGTGGTTCTGATCTCATGTTTTATAGCAGATGTGAATGTTAATTCAGTACCTTCCCGATAAAATATATTTGGATATTTCCTTATTAATTTCAAAAGTTGTCCCTTTTCTTCAACATTCATATGCTCCGTTCGAATTTGTTCTATCGGTGGTTTACTATATCCACCTTCACTGGTACTGAAACCATCGTAGTCTACCTTCTGCGTAGTCGAACGATCGTTCTCAGGTAAGTTTATTGTTTCTCTTCTGTCTCTTATTCCAAAATTTTCGCTTGCCTTGATTTTTTCGTTATCCTTTTCAAAACACATTACGTCGTCGTGAAATTTACTATCTTCAAAAATCATTGGCAATGTTTTGTTGCCAAAAGTTATACTCCTAGTCTCATAATTTATGTTAGCATTTAATGGTTTTAGGATATCATTGCCTATTAAACCATCATAGAAGTCATGGAATTTCACTATGAAAAATTCAAGTGTGCCTATTGTCCCTAATTCCTCGAAAGTGGGTATAATGGCTTTTCTATTAACACAAAGTTGGTGTTGTAATGTTTTTATTAATAGAGGGTTTGTTAAGTGAATTCTTTTGGGATGACAAATCCCAGGGTTTAAGATTGAATGCGTTGCTCCTGTGTCTATAATTAATCTTATGTGTCCTAACTTGGTCTTAATTACTATAGATGGTAGTTTGCCCCCGAGGCTGGAGCCCGAAAATTTTCCGATAGTTCCATATTGCCTATATCCATAGGTTCAGGTGCGTGTCTGAAGTTCTGCCTGTTTGGATTGAAAGGTGGGTTCGATGGGGTTTGATTGTATAGATTCCGATATGGTTGTTGTTGGTTATGTCTGTATTGTTCCTGAAACGTTCGAGGAAAATTTGTCCGTTGGTCATTAAAACGATGTTGGTTATGTCGGAATTGCGTGTTGTTTATGGGTTGATTTTGGAAATGTCTTTGTTTACTGTTAAAATCTAGACGTTTGTTTGGTTGCGAGTTGTTTCTTTGGTGTGACTTATTATTGTCCGTCGAATAAGCATACCCGGCTTGGAACAGAATGTCCATGGCCCCTTCTAAGTCTGTTGGATTTCTACAAAATAGTATTGATTTCATTGGCTCGGGCAATTTACTCTTGAAAATATTTAATGCGGTGTGCATGTTATTGATTGCACTTTGTCTGGCGGCTTCATCTTCACCTAGTATTGCCTTTATTTTGTTATTTAGCCTCTGTAGTTTATTTTTAATATCTTCATAAAATTCTACTGTGTTGGTTTTGAATGTTACACTCCTTAACTCATCGAAAAGCTCCTCGCAGGATCGCCTGTCCCCAAAGTTGTTCAGCAAAATGTTCTTTATCTCTGGCCAAGAGACGGCGTGGCAGTTGATTTCGATAGTCTGCCTGGCCTTTCCTTTAAGTTTCGACTTAATTATGTCCGAAAATAATAGTTGTGACATTTCGTCAAACGTTCGCAGATGAGGGTGTACCCTATCTATAAGTATGGTAAAGGTTTGTAAGTCCCTATGGTCCCCATTGAATTCCGGTAAACTGTTCAAGTATTTTAATGGGTTTATTGTCAGTCTGTTAGCCTGTTCTACTATTTGGTCTACCATTTTGTAATTATTGTCTTTCCTACACCCTAATATATTTCAATCTTCTTTTCTTAACTAAATATTTCTTTCTTGCAATTTTCTTTATTAATGTTACTTGTCGAGAGTATCTTTCCAAGATTTCAATATCTTTTTCCTTTGAAGTATACAAAATAATTCTCTCTATTTCCGATTCTATTGTAATTTTCTCGCTTATATTCATTTAACACTCACAAGATATTAGCTTTTAATTATAATATATATATATATATACAAATGTTTTTCTTTACATAAAAAATTTAAAAATAAATCTTACTCTTAATGTTGATTTGATTGTTTGATTTGATTTGCTGATTCCTTTGAGTTATGGTTGTTCTTTGGCTGTGTTGTTACTTGGTGTATGAAGAAAAACTTGTATTTCTCCTTGAAGAGTGTTGTCACTTGATGGGTTTTCCTTTTTTTGTTGTTGGATATTGTTACTCTTATTATCCAGAGGTGTTTTGTGAGTCAGGAACTTTTCACTTGTTGAATTAAGAATGTTGTTACTTTTATTTTTCAAAGGTTCTTAGTAAAACTTTCACTTGTTGGATTAGGAATGTTGATACTTTTATTTTTCAAAGGTTCTTTAGTGAGATGGAATAAAACTTTCGCTTGTTGAATTAGGAATGTTGATACTTTTATTTTTCAAAGGTTCTTAGTAAACTTTCACTTGTTAAATTAGGAATGTTGATACTTTTATTTTTCACTTATTGAATATTGTTTATTTTTTTTTTTTTTTCTCTTCGGAATGGATTTTTCACTTAATATTTTTATTACCAAAAAAAATTTTGGAGTGTTTACCAAGGGATTTTTAATATCCTATGTATGTTCATCTACGATCTTTCGTAGCATGAACACAAACTTGGATTTGTGCACAGATACCGCACTAGAAATTAAAATTTCGAGTTCTACCACGTGGATGAAGAAATCTTTTGTTTTTTCTTATCCTTTTAAAAAAAAAAAAAAAATTTTCGCTTTTGGAAATTTTATATTTTTTATTTACGTTGGGTAGGACTTGCGGTATCCTACCGACTGCGCCACTTTTAAGTTCAAGTATTGAACTGTTAAAAAAAAACACGATGTTTTTAGTGAGTTGATCAAAATATAACTAACTTTATTCATTATTTTTGGTTCTTATATACTAATTTACAAATATGTATTTTTATTTAACAAGTAAACAATTCTCTGGAAAAAATTAAGTTTGCAATTCTTTGTTTTAGTATTTTATTAATTTTGTATTTATTAACTTGATTGCATTTTCGTTTATTTATATGGGAACGGAAATGCAAGAAAAAATTCTTAAGAAAAAGTCTGGTTTTAGTAATTTGCTACGTTTTATTTAATTTTTAAGAAAACAATTCTTAGGAAAGTAAATTGTTAGTTTATTAATTTTGCGTAATTGCATTTATTTATTTTATTGCATTTTCGTTTATTTTTATGGGAACGGAAATGCAAGAAAACAATTCTTAAGAAAAAAGTCTGGTTTTAGTAATTTGCTACGTTTTATTTAATTTTTAAGAAAACAATTCTTAGGAAAGTAAATTGTTAGTTTATTAATTTTGCGTAATTGCATTTATTTATTTTATTGCATTTTCGTTTATTTTTATGGGAACGGAAATGCAAGAAAACAATTCTTAAGAAAAAAGTCTGGGTTTAATAATTTATTATGTTTTAAATAATTTTTAAGAAAACAATTCTTAGGAAAGTAAATTGTTAGTTTATTAATTTTGCGTAATTGCATTTATTTATTTTATTGCATTTTCGTTTATTTTTATGGGAACGGAAATGCAAGAAAACAATTCTTAAGAAAAAAGTCTGGGTTTAATAATTTATTATGTTTTAAATAATTTTTAAGAAAACAATTCTTAGGAAAGTAAATTGTTAGTTTATTAATTTTGCGTAATTGCATTTATTTATTTTATTGCATTTTCGTTTATTTTTATGGGAACGAAAATGCAAATTTACTTTAGCAAATTAACTTTAGATTATATTATTGATATGGTTTAGGGGAGTGATGGGAGATATTATAACAATAAATCTCACAAAGAAAGATTAGGAGAAAAAAGTACGTGAACGGAAAATTTGTAAAAAAAATTTACGCGTTTTGTTATAAAATATATTCACTTTTGATTAATCAATGCATTTTTTTAAACTCAATACTATACCTTTCTTTATTAAATGATTTTTCGTTTAGGTAAACTATAAGGACAATAAAAATTGGTCTTTCTACTTTTATTTTTTTGTTTACATATGAAAACAATTATTTTTTCAAACAAACAATTATTTTTGTACAAGTTCAAATACGTCCAGTATAAACTCAGTAAAAAAAACAGTCACTTTACTCTCCCAATTTACCGGATTTTTGTAAACGAACGCAATCCAGCAAAAACTTTTAAAAATTATCACAATTCTCGAGTAAACGAACGAGCCTACTATTTTTTTTTTTTTCACAAGTATTACGAAGTTTTTTTATATGGTTTTTGACAACAGTTCACATAAAATATCGAAGAGAATACTAGGCTTGAAAATTAAAACTTGTTTATTAATTTTATTGGTTTTTAAGTGCAAATTCAAGATATAATTTAAAGATTAATCTAAGAATCTACGAAGCGATGCTGGAATCCATTCAAAAAAATTGAGATTATTTTTATTTGTATTTTGTTTGTATTTAAAATATTTTTGTTTTTTTTTTTATTTTCTTTTATTTTTGTTATATTTATGTGTATATATGTATGTACGTATGAACATGCGGGTGTCATTCGAAATGTATGCTCCATAAACACTTTGCTTTAGTCTAAATATAGATATTCAGTGTAAGAAAATCTAATTTATAAATTTTAAGATTTTTTTTTCATTTTGAACAGTTACTACAGATTTTTAGTAAAAACTGAATTTCACTTTTTATATTTAGATTTTTTTTTTTTTTTGCAATTGAAACTTAATTTTTGTATTGAACGTGACACATATTTTCCTTTTGTTAATAAGAAACAAAAAAGAACATACCGTATCTGCAAATGGACTACGTATTGTACCATCCGAAAGGTACACCTGTGAAGCTTCCACAGCCAATTGACCCCAAATATCTGTGGATAAATCCATGGAGTTTTTGTTGTTTTTAAACGATTTTTATAATTCAAATTAGGTAAAAGTTGATAAAAATTTTTCTTTAGATTTAAAGATTGAAAATTTTTCAGTTCGTCTCTTAAAGAAATCTTATGTAAAACGTATAGTTTTAATGAGTATTCAACCGAACCGAACGCATTCAATACTAAGACAACAATTACTATAAGGAATCTCCAAAATACTTGCCATTAACTGTGAGCATATATTTTCTAAATTTAGTTGGATATAAATGAGCATAAATAAGTGTTTCATTAAGCAGAGAATGAATGTTTGTATGTTTGTGTGGAAAGGTTTCTTGTATCTGTTATTCACAATCAGCTGTGTTTATATTTTCAAAATTTTGTTTTGAGTTTTTGAAAATTGTTTTGTTTAGAATATTACTTAAAGAAAAACAATAGAAAATATATTTAGCGTATGAGGCGCAAAGAGAATTTTGCATTTTGTTTACACTTTTTTCAATACTCACCAGCTTCTCTTTGGATTGTATATTGACGTCGTCTCTTCCAATGGCCGACGATGAGGTCTGGGCTGCTAATACATTCCAATTATCCATAATTTGTTTTTAAAAATTAAATAAATAAAAATTTGTTGCAGTTTTTTTGAAATTGTTTATTTCGATTAGGAATTCTCTAAAACTTTAAGGCCAAGACAGGTACTGCTACAACTTATTTTGTTCTAAATACTGTATGCAGGCGGTGGTGGTCGTGCTGAACATTTACAGTAGCAGATGTGGATTTTTTTTTTTCTTATTTTTGCGTAAAACAACGTATATTTTGTGTTGTTCTGATAACAACCTCCTATAAAAAGGGATCGAAGAAAAGTCTATTGACTATTATTCTCATAAAAATTCTTTGGTCTGGATTAAAAATTCTTATAAGAATAAAAGTTTTAACGTACAACTACAGGTTGTTTAAATTAATTTCAAAGCTACTTTATTTTCATTAAACTTTTGAATTTTTATTGTTAGAAAAAAACTTTGAAAATAATTCTCAATTTATATTGCACTAAATAGTTTTACGAAATACAAAATTGTTTTTTTTATTAATAAACTTTTCTTAAAAACATATCTAACATGCAGAAAAAAATAAAAATTTATTTCTTGGGTTTGGTTTTCTAGTATATTTTTAATAGAATATTAGTCTCTCGCAAAACTTTCAAATTAGTAATGTTTCACATGCAAAAATAAAACTTGAAACGTGTGTATTCGAATCAATCAGAAATATTCATTTATTAAGGGCATTCACGTAACCAGTATTGCGTTAATATTACTAGATAATCGGTTTTAAATATTCGAAATTGAAATTAATTTAATATTACAATTGAATATTAAAGTGTTTTTAAACTACTAAATTTCAATGCGAAATTTAAATTACTGGTACATCTGTGCTAGACCAATAACCAATAAAAGAAGTCTTCATCAGGTTATCTTTTCAGTTCTGTTGGTTCTGAACCAATTAAGCTATTGAAATGATTGCTAACGGCACTCATTCATAAACTTAATTTCAGCTTTTGATTGCAGATTTACATCATTCTTACTAAAAGCACAGAAAACTCGACCGTTCGAATAAAATAGCTATGGACGGCCGTAATATTAAATGTCTGAATTGTCATAGCATAATTGTTATAAACAACAACAACACTGCAATGTCAATTTTGAGTGAATTTGGAATACAGAACACAAACACATTTATCTAAACACACGCATGTATTTCAATAATAAACTTGTGAAATTTTGACACACTACGTCAATGGGTTTAAACGCAATTGCAATTGTCCTAAATACTTATTTATGATCTAATTTTGCATTACAAGCTATAACTCTCCTATAACGCTCAATGTTTTAACGATTTAGCCCATTTTCCATACCTTAAAATTCTGATGTACCAGATATAATTTTGCAAAATTTCACTCCCTAGTTTTTTTTCGGTTAGAGCTCCATAGTGCTTTTAACAGGCGGACATCAGCCGGGACTCAGAAATCATGTCTAAAATTAATTTTTCGATGCGTTATAAACAGAATGACATGAGTATACCCCCACACCAATTTTGGTGGTGGGAATAAAAGAAAGCAAATTTGCAAACGGCGATAAATTAATACCCGCCATTTAATTAAAAAATATTTTGTATTATTTATTGTTAAAAAAATAATTTTAATTAATTAAATGAAAATTAATAATGGGGTTTGACTTTTGGCCCCCCTTGTATTACTACATGCAAATGTTGCCCCGACTATGACGTAGGTAGTCCATCCGTGACCTCCGATTTCAGCATACTTTATCCAGCATTTCAACCGCTACTTTACAAATATCGGCAGTAATGTCTGCCAGGCTGGAATCAAGGCTAGCTTGTGCATATATACCATAGACTTATGTATCTCTACAAAAATGGTCTAGTTGGGTCAAATTACATGATTTTGGTGGCCATTAGAATGCTCCGAATTAATTACTCATTAAAGACGGCTCTCAATCGGTTCATGGTATTGATGCCGTTTGGCATGTGGATGCGTTTTGTTGAAACCACATTTTTAGCGATTCCAATTCTTCCATTTTCAGCAAAAAAAAAATCGGTAATCATTACACGGTACAGAGTTCCATTGCATGAAACGTCAATGGATACAGCAATCATATTCTTTCCGGTACGCACTATTCCCATACGGGTTGGTGAATTAATGTTCAATAAAATGAAACTGATGCGAAATTTGGTCAACAGCTTTAAAACTGACATAATGAACATAAAACACATTTCTCACACAGCACGAATTTTAAAACAAAATTCAATGATTTCAAAGTGTTGTTCAGCTTGTTAGTCTATTAATGGTGAAATTGTAAACTGTAAATAAACCTTGTTTAGATTTAACCACCAGTTATCTTATCTGTCAAAAAAGTATATTTAGATTGCGATAAACCTATAGTGTAAGCACATTTTGACAGTCCGATTAAGTTTTCATTTTGTGATATTTTGAGTATAAATTGTGTCAGTGTTAAATTCTCACACACAACGAACAAAAGCAGCTGTTTGCATTTGATAAGCATCCGATCTTATTGTGTTTTTTTTTTGTTTCCCGATAAAAAATTCTCCAAGGCAAAAACCTGACGATCTAAAGGCGTTTATATGCCTAAAGAGGCAAGAGTTGTTTTAAATAAAACTTGCATTTTCGAAATTTTTTATTTTACAATTGGTGACGTGAATACCTCTATTCAATTATTTCTAAATCTACACATGCTTTAGAAACAAAAAAAATTGCAAGTCATAATATTGGCATCGAAAATTTTCATTTCAAAATACTACATTAATAGATAAAAAATTTGTTATTTTAGATAAAACTTTTTGCAATATTTACCCATTATTAGTTATTTTACAATAAAAATATAAAACAAAAATTAACTAAAAATATTAGTTATATGTATGTCATAGAGATTTATTAATTTCAAATTGTTTTAAGCATAGTTTTTTTTTTTAATTAGTATTAATACATTTCATTTATTATCGGCTTTTTTAATAAGAATATTTTTTTAGTTTGGTTTATGTTTAAAAGAAGTTAATATTTTTGTTTTTAGTTATTAATATTATTTTATTTTTTATGCAGTTAATTTGCATTTATTTTTTGCCATATTTTGTTACTAAAAATATAATTTTCAAGGGTCTCCTTTTTGTGACTTTTAGAACAAATTTCAAATTTAGTAGATTTCTTCTGCTATTTTGTAACTACCTTGTTTTTTTTTTTTAACAATTTTGTATTAAATAAATAATTTTTTTAAAGTAAATTTGAATAATATAAATTATTTGAACTCTTTTTTCTAAAAAAAAAAAACTGTAAATATATTTTTATACAATTCTGGGCCTTGCATAAGTTTTTTTACTACTCTTGTTTTAAAGAATTGTATTTTCTGGCCAGACGTTTTTGCAACTTTTTCTTATGGCGATGGAGGTAATGATGTGAACCTCACTGCAATTCCCGCACAACTGAATTTATTTAATTTTTTGTTTTTGGCAAAACAAAATAAATATTTCCGTTGTAAAACGTTATAAGTACATCATGTACTTATGCACAGTTTTATTTCATTAACATCATCCAACTAAAACATCTTGATCGAAATATGTATGTATGTACATATGTTGTACAATATGTACGTACATACATACATTCAGACAGGCTATTCGTCTTATCAACGTCGTTGAAAAATAAAGAGAACTTGGTTCTTCTTTTTTATTTATCTTTTCAATGTTCAATTTAAATGTTTTAGCATCTTTTGAGATCTGTTTTTTTTTTTAATATTTGCATTTATTTGTTTTGGTTTGAGTAAACTAACAAAAAAATCTGGTATAAACAATTCTTCCATTTTTGTTTTATAAAATCTCTTTTCAAAACAAAAATAAAAGTTTGCATATAATAAAAATTATTAGATTTTTTTATGGTTTCCCAAATAGCGAGATTTAATGTGACATATAATTTTGACATAAGTCGTGTTTTTGTTTATAAAAATATTATTTTCAAGAAATAAAATAAACTAATATTTACGTATCTAAAATGGAATTTGAAGATTTGTTTATCAGTTTGAACTTTTTGAAATTATCTCAAATGTATTTAAAAAAAAAATTAAATTCGCCGCATTAGAAGATGGGGTGTAAGGCCCATAAATAGAGACTATATAACCGTAGGTTATAATAAAAAAGTTTTTATGCGTTTGAAGAACATTGACGAGGAACAATTTTTCAAACATACTAGAATGTCTCGCGAAGTATTCGATTTACATATTGCTGACACGTTTTCTTAAAGGAACGCTACGGTACGGCTCGCTATTTCTACCTTGACAGATTTTAAACAACTATTGGTATTACCGCACTTGTAATTATTTTAACACCTTTATTTTTTGCTTAAAATAAAACTTAAACTTAAATAAAACTGTACTCCATACATACAATGGCAATACACATTCATATGTATATTTAATATTAAAAAAAAAAAAACATTTTAAAAGTTAGTTTCACATATTAATATGGATTCAAGTTGGAACAAAAGGCGCATTAGTTGTTTCTTAGTGGGTAAAATGAATAGATTTAAATAGATACAAAATTAGAAAAAAATTAATAAAGAAATTAGCGTCATCGGTTTTAGTCTTGCGAAATTGTAAAGTTTTTATCAAAAGGAAGAACCACCATGTATAAAAGTATTTCGAACTTTCGAACGATGGTAAGCGCTCGGCTTGTCGGCGATTTATGTACTCAAAAAAAGTTACAAATAAATTTAAGTAATTTCACATTTCTGCAAGAATGAAACTGGTGACGTGAATACTTTTAATATTTTTTATTGTTACGAGTATTATTGTCGTTAAACTATTATCTGCACCAAATAAAATTTATTACATCGACGATATAATAAGAGGGCATGCAAAGTTTTGATATTCTAAAAGTTTAATGACCGGTGTTTTCCGAAAATCGACCTTATGTAGGAGATTGGGCTAGTAATAGTTGTATCAAACTTATTTGTTGTAAAATGGATCTCAATAAATAAATTTTTAATAGTTTTATAAATGTAAATGAAAATAAAGTCGCTAAAATATCTTGCCAAATACATTTTAACGCAAGAATCGGTTTATCACTTATTGACAGGCCAGTTTAAGGCCAACAAGCAAATAAATATCATTTACAAAGTTTTTCCATAAAAATACTTAAATAAAAGCACAACTCAATTCTACTTCGAATGTTAAAAAAGACAACCAAATATGTATGTATATTTAAGAAATAATAAAAAATTAATTTCTAAAAAATATAATCTAAATCTTTCAATAAAAGAAAAATACTTAAATAATTTCAAAAGAAATGCATATAATTTAAAAACCATTACGACATCTAGTTAATACAGTTTCAATAATCATTTGAAACCATTCGGCTGAGTATGCTGAGTAGTCTGCGGTTCTAAATAAATTTACTTTAGCTTCTGTAGTCAACGATGAACACAGATAATAGTTAATCGACATTTCAGTTAATTCCACGTGGTAATTTTTCATGGACCACTCCAAAACGTTCAAGCAATTGGATTCATCCAATTGTGAAATTAGCAGCTGCAATACAAATCGTTCCATGTCTGGAATAATGTAAATGCGTGACATTTCGAAAGCTTCTAGCACTGCATAGTATTTGCCAGGTGGTGGTATGTTCATTTTTAATTTATTCGCTTGGCGCACTATAAGATTGAGAAAATAAAGCAAACCACTAACGGTATAGGAGCGCAAGTGTATTTCGCTCTCGTTGCCTTCACGAAAATCACTATTTAACATGGTATTGAATACTTCACTGGTGGCACAAAGTAAAGCTTTGTTAAAAGCTACTACTGTAACTGCACTGCTACTTTCATCATTATCTTTTGGATCATGTACTAAGAAGCGCATATCACAAGTTTCATGTAAAGGTTGGCCAGCATCCGTTTCTATGAAAATATCATACTCATCAAGGCGTTTATCAGCTGCTGTCTGTGGTATATCAATACCCAAGGAGAAGCGTGACATACATGTAAGAGAATCGACAGCTTCAGCTGTAAATTCATCCTGCTTTGCGCTCATTATTATATTAAGCAACACCGAAAGAGCATTGCCATCATTAAGGAACTGATAAAGCAACGGTTTACTTTTTATAATATAGGCCACTGTAATAGCTGCCCTTTTTTGTGCTATTATATCCTCACAACGCAATAGACGAGCTAATTCTTCTTTGCCATAATTACATTCACCCACAGACGTTAAGGTGTCTAAGAAACCAAAACCGTCTTTAGCGATCTAAAAACAAATATTGAAATTTTTCGATATTGATGTTAAGGTTTTTTAATTAATTTACCTCTTTTATTTTAGTTAATTGAAACAATTGATGACATATTCCCTGCTTAATTACCTGGCCAAAAAACTGGCTCTCTCTGCAAGGAAAAACAAAAAAAAAAATTTAAAAGTTTGTAACGAGTTAATTATACATATTAGTAAAACTAAATTGTTAAAATAATAATTTAGGAAAAAGAAAAATTTTTTAAAGAAACATATTTTCACTTTCACAGAAAAGCTTTTGTGTAAAAAAGAAATTTTTAAACTTACAATAAGATATTGGTTAGAGAGCCTGCAAAATCTAAATGAATGCCAAACATGTTTATAGCCTTAATGAGAGTTTTCATTGTTTCAGGTTTGCCCAAATCTATGCTTTTCTTAACCAAACAGGTTACACGAAATATTAAATTATCAATTATGTCTATAGTATTATGAGGCAAGCTACCCGCTGGTGGTAATTTTAAAGCAGCATCTGATAAAAAAAAGAACAAGATATGAGTGAAGAGATTATTTAAAACGTACTAAAAACCGCATAAACAAACCTTGACTTATTTCTTCATCATCTTCTTTGTCTAAGAGAATATTATCCTCAATAGGTTCTGATCTGGCTGCCACATCTAATAGATTCATAATTACGGTGTGATCATCACAGTTGGCATTCGGATTATTGTATAAAAAACTGCTGGTATCCTTTTTTGTATTATCTTTATTCTCATCTTCTTCCTCTTCGTCATCACTGCAAACGGGAGAATACGATTCTTCATCAGAGTCTGGAAATGTTAAATTAATAATTTTTAAAATATTTTGTATGTACATTCTATCCTCTGTGAAATACAAGTACCATTTGTTTGATAGACATTTTTTTCTACCGGTGACATGCTACGAGAACTGCATGGACTAGATGAAGCATTGTATGATATCGGTGAACTGCTGGGGGAATCACAATCCAAGTATATTTCTTCTTTAACCTTAGGGAACTTAAAAAAAATATTTATTTATTAGTAAATAAAAATTTAAAGTGTTTATTTACTTTGCACTTCGATTCATTGACAACTTCTGGCAGTTTTCGTTTCTTTGATGTATGTAATTTTTCTTCACGTTTTCTTTTATAGTATTCATCGTCGCTGGTTAAATATAGATCTAATTCTTTGATTAGAACTGTAATTAAGCCTTCACCTAACATTAAATCCATACTCATGTTATCATATTGAAAGTTAATTAAAACATTCAAGATCTATGAAAAAAAGTTATTTGAGATATTAAAAAATTTTTAATTAAATAATTTAGTTTTTTTAAACTTGCCGTCGATTTCTCGGAATGAGAATTAGATTCCTTGCACATTGAAATTAGTTTTCTTAAAGCACCAGATCGTCTTATTTTCGAACGATTGCAAGCATCTGTCGATAATATACTTATAATATTGATACAATGTCTGCATTCACTCTCATTTGGTGCCTTCTCTATATCACTGGCCACCAATAGTTCGCAAGCCGCTAAAATGGCATCAGCTGAACTTAGAATGTAAAAGGCTCCTGGATTTTTAGACAGATTTGATAAAATCTTTAAGGCTAAACTTCTATGTTTATTTTTTTCATCGGTAACAAAGAAAACAATAGGAGCAAATGTACAATTGGCGCGATTTAACGAATCCCAAATGAGTACACCGATTTGAAGTACCGAGATGGACAGTAAACACTTTAATATTTCACATGTTAGATCAATTGCTACTCTTTCTTTTGGCATAACAAAAGCATTCGAATTTCGTATTGTGTTCTTAAGCACTTCATGATCAAATATATCACTGCGTACTCCTTCCAGGTTGCGGGCAACTTCCTCAAAATATTTCTCACGATGCTGGTTGCGCTTTAATCCCACTTTTAAAGGGGTCTGCGCATCATTTAATAGTTTCTCTTCGACAACATAATCGTTATTTTTCATAACGGAGGCAAAGATGCGTAACATTGTAGTTAAGCCAGCAGCTTGTAGGAAATTCTTTACAAATTGAGGATTGGTCAGTAGAAAACGACATGCTCGAAATGCCATCATGCGTGTTTGAACATCAGAGGTCTCCTCAATTATACGGCATAAGGACTGGGCAATTATCGGACAATGATTGCTTAACAACTGATTTGTATCCACTTTTGCTAAATTCCCTAACAAACGACAAGCCCGACATTGTATCACCGGATTGGGAATGGATTTTAAAATCGTAGCCAAAGGTATAGAAATTTTACTTTCTAAGGCCTATAGAATTACATAAATTTTACACAATTACAAAACTTCTCACACACACAAACTACCTATTAAAAAAATTTTAATTGCTGCACTTACCTCTTTGCAACTGAGCTCATCCGAACAACAATTGCCCAAGATACTTAAAGCCACTTCCAGTATTTGTTCATGTGGTTTACTCAAAAAACGTACCAATGGTAAGACTCCGCCAGCTTCCCGAAATAATAAAATTCCATCTTTATCTTTGACCACATCTGTTCGCAATTTAACTAAACCTTTGACAATCACTGATTTATCGGTCGAGGTCTTTATTACAGTTAAAATATTTTCCACCAATTGCCTATTCATTTTTGCACCCCTTTTAATTCAACTCATTTATTATTGCAGAAAAACAATTTCTTAAAAAGAAAATAAATATATTCAAAAATTAATACAAAAAAGGCCAAATTGTTTTTGTATTTTTTTGACAGTTCCTTTAGCTTTGTTTTTTTTAGTGAATGGTATTTATTGTGTTTGTTTTGAAGATTTGTTCATAAAAGTAACATCGTTAGTTTTTGCAGTGTTGCCAACTACTAGGTTTTCAATAACTAGTGTTACCAAGACTCAATCATTAGTTTTGAAGTAAAAGCCCTTCGTCCTAGGAATCTTTTTAAACAACAAAGGAAAACCGTGATGAACTTAAAACTTTATTTATAAATAAAAGTAAGTAAAATTATTTTTTTTATAACTGATATAAAATCGATTTTATATTAATGTACGATTTGACGAAAACCTCTAGCTGGTAAAGCATTACTTAAACATTGAAAAAAATTTCATTAAACTGCAATTAAATTAGTGTAGTTTGTTATACATATATGTAGGTGCAATATAGTAAATATAGGATTTTGAAATGATGTAAAGAAAACATGTTGCAACGATTATATAAATACAAGAAACCACATGTACCTTTTAGTGTTTCTAATAAGTAAAACAATTACATTTTTACTGTCTTGAAGTTGTATCTAGTACAATTGGTCTGATCCTTATATGCTTGAAGCGCTTGGTAAATTCTATTGTTAGATTTGTTTACGTGATCATATTTTTAATTATGTTAAGTTTTTTTAGTTGCTCATTTAATGATTTCATTAAAGTTCGTAATATAATATTATTCTATAATATTTTTGTCTTTTCTTCTCGTAGTAGGGATCCTCACTTTGTTCCTCCTAGAGTATTTAGATCCTCTTTTAATATATCTTGTGTCAGGGTTACTAAATGCTAACTGGACCTTTGATATCATCCACTTACCATTTCTCTGTGTTCTATGTTTAAATGTATGGCTGGGGAGCTTATATGATCATACTTTTATTATGAATATAAACCTAAATTTTTTTGCTATTGTGATTTAGTACTTAGAGGTTTATTACTATGTAATATTTTTATTTAGCCTGATTGAGTTCTATTACTTTGTGGAATTGAATAAATAAAATAAAACAATATTAACCAATACATAACTAATTATGTCTTATGTTATACTAAATTATATTTAATTATATGGAAAACTTAAATTTTTAAAAAAGAAAACGGGATCTTGGGAAATTTTTTTTATATTTTTTTTTGATGCTTTAGAATTTAATTAATTATATTTCTGTTTTAGCTAGCCATAAAGAAATTTAAAATTGTTTGTTATTTTAAATTTATCGTCTTCCTTTAAGTTTAATAACCTAAGACATTCAAGCACTTGTAGTTCCCCAAACAATTACAAACCATATCTTCTCAAATACCGAACCTTCTGTAGGCAATTCTTTTATTAATTAATGCTTTTTCAACACATTGTCAACAAACAAGAACTTAATAAATTCTGAACGCAAATAACAAATCAGTGGCGCCCACTTAAATAGATGCACTTCGCTGACAATGGTAGTAAAAAAGGGGACTTCATGGCTTAATTTAATATTTATTTTTTAGAATTTTATTACAAGCACATATTTTTTTTATAATTCATTACTAGAATGAAAAATTTATTAAAATATAAAGTGTATTATTGAGATGAATATTATTATAATCTGGTGTCATTAACGTGACCAAAAATTATTCAGGAGTTTGAAAATTTTGATATATTTAAAACAAGTAAGAGCACTATATTCGGCTGTGCCGAATTGTTCATACCCATTACAAATTTTGTGTTCTTTTATAGCACAAAATTAATTATTTTGTTATTAACAGTAATTGCTATCTCTCAATTTTTTGTATAACAGCGATATTCTAGTAAAATATTTTCGTAAATTAAGTCTTTCAATGAAATTGGGCGTTAAAGTAGGCGTCTCAATATAGTTTTATAAATAAATACAACTTAAATATTTCAATATAGTCCTTTATTCTTCCAAAATCTTTATTCATAGAGTAATTTTATGAATTTGGCTCTACGTTAATGCGTTTGGACGCAATTGCATTTTATTCGATGTTGGAAGGACATGGTTATTTCGACTTACTCTTGCATTATGAACAAACCTTGTGTGTAAGAAATATTCTGGCAAAATTTGAGCTTCTAGCTTTTTTGGCTGTCAGCAGACGTACAGACGGATCGACATAGCTTGATCGTCATAAAAGGAAACCAGGACTCAGAAAATATATATTTTATGCGGTCTAAAATGAATATTTCAAACGGAATGACAAAATGAATATACCTGCACCATTTTTTTTGCTAGCGGGTATAAAACTTAAAATTTTTTCAAATAAGTTTTTTTTATTACTTTGCCGATTAATGACCGATTTGTCCAAAAATTGTTCACGAATATCTCTAGAGGCATATCTATAAGTAGTCACAAACGTGTCTATAAATTATTATAGGGCTAAAAATGTTTAATTTTTGTGGCAAGAATATGAGAAAAAATTGAGGCAGTCGTATTTAGTTACTCAGAAGGTTATAGGGCGGTTGTTCTGGTTTTCAACAACAATCTTTTCTCAAATATTTGTAATATTTTGATACTACTTACGGGTCTTGGCGATGTTAAGGGGGCTTAAAAAACATCCGACTTCTCTATTCATAAGCTTTCAGAAAATATATACTTTAAGGGGTCGGAAATGAATACTATAGAACTTTCACACGGAATGACAAACTTATTAATACTCTTACACACTCTTTGAGGGGTATACAAATTTATATACACTTTATTATACCCTTCACCTGTGGTGGACAAGGGTATATATAGCTTTGTCATTCCGTTTGCAATTTCTACAATTTTAATTTTCGACCCCATAAAGTATATATTTTCTGAAAGCTTATGAATAGAGGAGTCGATTAAGCCCTGACCGTCTGTCCGTGTGTTGGTTGAAATCAACTTTTAGAAGCAACTATATGTTCCTCAGATCTCTATATGGTATCAATCTCTTAGAAATATCCAGGAATGAATCGCTATTGAAATTCAGCACAATCGTCCCATAACTTTCTGAGATATGAGCAAAAAACCACGGCCACCTCGTTTTTTTTTCACAATTACAACAACAACAGTATGTAACATACTGGTTAAAGTAAACGTAGCATCGAATTCCAGCTGAGCCAAAAAAATTTTATTTTATTTTATATATTATTTATATTTTATTATTTTTTTTATATTTTAAAAAAAAAATTTTAATTTTAATTTTTTTTTGTAATTTTTTTTTTTGTAATTTTGTTTTTGTAATTTTTTTATTTTTAATATATTTTTGTAATTTTTTTTTTTTGATGTTTTTTACATGTGTGTACGTATTTTATGAGATGAATGGTGATACCAACAATTGTTATTGCATGACTACACGTTGTGAAGGATATACATATAAGATTCGGCACGGCCGAATTATGACCTATGGTTGTCATGTCTGGTCCTAAAAGGCTGTTAAAACTCGTACAAATTATTCAAAACATAAATTTGAAAATAATACACAATCTATCCGCTATATATCTCACTTATCTTCTACATGGAAATTTTGACTTTAAACTGTTTAATGCATTGACAATCGAACCGACGAAATAATAAGAAATTTGTTGAACAACCACTGAGGGTATTTTGTTTAAAAGACACATTTCAGTGATTGTTTTAAAATCTTTTATTTATTCTACTTAAGTTGTTACCAGGTTTTTATGAACAATTTTTCCTTAAAACTGTGATATTAGTAGTTTCTTTCTTTAATTTATCAGCTGTTAATTGTTGTAAAACTTTTTGTTAATTCTCATAACTCTGTTAATATTAGTAAAATTAATATGTTTTAATAAATAAAAAAATAAAATTAAAACAAGTAACAGCGCTATATTCGGCCGTGCCGAATCTTATATACCCTTCACAACGTGTAGTCACACAATAACAATTTTTTGTATCACCATTCATCTCATATAAAATACATACAACAACATACATGTAAAAAACATACCATTGTAAAATTATAATTGAGTTTACGTATGTATGTTTCTAAAAAAAAATTACAAAAAAATATATTAAAAACAGAAAAAAATTACAAAAAAAAATTTAAAAAAAAATTAAAAAAAAAATAAAAAAAAAATTTTTTTAAAAATTAAAAAAAATAATGAAAATATAAATAATATATAAAAAAATAAAATAAAAATAAAATTGTTTGGCTCAGCTGGGATTCGATGCCACGTTAACTTTAACCAGTATATATGTATGTTGTTGTTGTAATTGTGAAAAAAAAACGAGATGGTCGTGGTTTTTTGCTCATATCTCAGAAAGTTATGGAGCGATTGTGCTGAATTTCAATAGCGATTCATTCCTGGATATTTCCAAGAGATTGATACCATACACTAGGGAACATACAGTTGCTTCTAAAAGTTGATTTCAACCAACACACGGACAGACGGCCAGGGCTTAATCGACTCCTCTTTTCATAAGCTTTCAGAAAATATATACTTTATGGGGTCGGAAATGAAAATTGTAGAAATTACAAACTGAATGACAAAGCTATATATACCCTTGTGCACCACAGGTGAAGGGTATAAAAACGATGAATTTTTTATTCAAAGCTTTTTTTGTTGAAATGTAATAAGTCCTAAAATCAAAAATGTTCATGCTGAATTCAATGTTGAATGTTGTAGTTTAAAAAAAATTACAAAGTTCTACATTGTTTTACGTTGATTTCATGTGGTTTTACATTAATGGAAAATCGATCACTTTTGACTTAACAATAAAATGTTTAAAAATGCAAAATTAATTTGATTTAACATTGGTCTGCTTCGATTTTATGTTCTGATTTTTCTGCAAAAAGCAAAGAACACTTAAAATCAATACTCACCTATCTTAATTTTATAAAAATATTTCTTTTTACAAATTTTATATTTTTTTTGTACACAAAAAAAAATCTTTATTTACATCAACTCCTGTTAACATCCAATGATTTAAAATTTATAAAAAATTTCTTAAATATTTTTTTTTGTTTTTTTTTCTATATTATATATATAATTTTAAAATTATATATTTTTAGAAAAAATTCTATATACTACTCCCAAAAAAATATCCAAAAATGACAAAAATACAAAAAATTTTGTGAGTTAAAGCGATCGAGTGAGTATATAAAGAGATTTTGTAATCTTTTGTATTTTTTGTTTCTTTCAAATATAGGAGAATTTTCTGATATTTGTTTTTAAACTAGATTTTAAAATTTCAGAATATCACACCTATTTTTTTTTTTATTAAATATTGGATTTGGTTTTATTCATTTAGTTTTTCTTGATTTGTTTTAATTGTTTATTATTAAGTATTAACTAAATCTTAAAAATAATTATTGGTAAATTTTTAATAATAAAAAATGGTTTTAGCATAAAATTTATTTATTTTGCTTGGCTACAGTTTAACTTAATAAATTTAAATATTTGTTTCTGTATAAACCGTAAACCATTTTGAATACGTATTGCAAAGTTGATTTTGGTACGAGTAAATTCCGTACAATACACACGCAAACAAATTGAAATATCAATAGTTTTGTGATCATTGAAAGGCACACATGTACACACATTCATACAGTAGTTAAATATTACAGTGATTTGAAAATTTACAAGCGGTATGTATTTATGCATTTTAAGCAACAATGTTATTTAAGCACACATACTTCGATAACAAAATTGTAAAGAAATACTACTTTAAGGAGTAGCAAAACATTTTTTGTTTTACTATTTGGCTTTATGTCTTCAAAAAGTATGCTCACACTGATAACAATTTTTGCTTAATTGCTTGTAAGGTTTTCGAAGGGTTTAATTTTTGTCAAACTCGTAAGGTTTTGTGTGTGTAGCACTGTGTAAAACTGTACGTGGAAAAAATAAGTGTTTGTTTGTTTGTTTGATTTTTTGCTAACTGTAATTTAGTTAAACAATATTATAATAAACTTACAATTACTAGATAATATTTTAAAAGCTAAATACAAATTATGTTTATTAAAAAATTAATAAATTAATTATATAAAACACATACATATTATTATACGCACGCAGCCGGTACGGCACGCCCTAATTAATTAATACGAACAAATAAAAATTCATTAAATTGAATTGTTAATTAGACATTTTAATTAATTAATTACTGCCAGCAGCAAATACTCTTTGTCTCGTCGTTTTGGCAGTTGGTGAATTGCTGTAGTCATCAATTTTGGATATGGAATCGGCAAATTTAGTATTACCATTGACTTCTTTACTGAAAGCTGAACCATTCTGATGAGATTTAATGGTACCGTTGCTGGCTAATCTGGCAGATTTTAGGGCAGCTTTGTCCTACAAAAGAGAAAGAGTGAAAGAGAGTTATTTAGTTCAACTTTTTCAAGTGTAAATAGAGTAATTTTACCTTTTCCCTCTTCAAGTAGGCTTGTTTATAGAAATCTGAGAACAAGAAATAGAACATAACAGCATGAGCTCCAATGAAGTAAGCAAATCCAATGGGATAATTGCAATCGTTCTTAAAGAACAATTGGAATGAGTGTACCATCACCAAAACGAATTGTATCATTTGCAAGACGGTCAAGTATTTCTTCCACCACAAATACCTTTGGACTTTTGGACCCATGGCAGCCAACATATAGTACGTGTACATAATGATGTGCACAAAGGTGTTGAGAAAACCAAAGAATGTCGAATGGCCACCTGGAGTGAATTTAACACCCCACCATACAGACACAGGCATAATGCCATGATGTATCACGTGCAAAGTGGAAACTTGATCATAACGTTTACGCATCACAAAAAAGAAGGTGTCAAAGAATTCAGTAAATTTTGAAAAGAAATACCACCAACAACCACGCGCCGTCTGCAAGAAGAAGAAGAAGAATATATAAAAAGCGTTAATTCATCATAACATTAATAATATGAGTATTTCTAATTCCCATGTAAATTCTTATGCAAAATACATATATGTATGAAGTTGATTGCTTTATTAAATAGTCAAAGTGTTAACTGTTGCTTTTTTTCTTCTTCCAATTTTAGTGTTAAATTCATCACAGTGATCTACTGAACTCTTTGTTGATTTGTTTTTTTTTTTATTTTTTATTTTTTTTTTGTAAATAAATACCTTAATGTTTATATTTATAATTTTCGTTTGTTTATTAAAATGTTTTTTCTACTTTTAAATATTTGTTTAGAGTAAATACATACTTATAATAACAAACAATAACTATATTTGATTTAAGCTTCGTGTATGTGCATGGTTTTTTCTAAAATGTATTGTTTAATCAGAGATTTTTTCTTAAAGTTAAACGTTACTTAATTAAAAGAAAAATTAGCAGTTTTATGATTAAATAGGGAACAAATTCCATAAGAAATTTTTAAATTGAAAGGTGAGGTGTTATTTGATACAAATTGCGTATTAGGTATAATGATGTAATAAATTAACAACCAAAATGCGGATATTTATTAAACATAATATGAAATAATTTTAGTCTGTATTTACTGTATGGTTAACATATGTATTGGGGTTTTTTTTTTTAATTTGTAAGAAAAGAATTAAATACAATTAAAATAAGTTGCAGAAAGTTTTAAGTTTGAACACTTCTATCGGAAGTGCTCCGATTCTTCTGAGCAGAAAGTTCTATATCGCAAAGCTGTAAAGAACTAGAAGCAAAAGAACGAGCAAAGGAATTGGGGTAAAATTTTATAAAAAAAAAATACACCTGTTGTTTGATGAATGATGCAATTTATGTAATGGCAGAATTTTCACGAGGACGAGAAAGAGGTAATATTCCAGAACAATACCGGAGAAGAAACAAACAAAATTTCGCAAGAAGTTTCTCCTGTGGCAAGCCATTTGCAGTTATGGTAAAAGAATCCAATCATTTGTGACGTCAGTCACATATTTCGGAGTGTCTACAAAAACTGCTTCTACCTTTCATATTTCTGGCCTGATTTGACATCACGTTACTATGGGAAAAAAACCCTTTTTATTAAGTGGCATTGCATCCAGAAAAATATTGTTTAATTTTTGTCCATACATTTTTGGACAACGATGTTGGTGTGGTTATCACCTTTTACGGTGAGCGTTATAAATTTAACGGTATGAACCAAGCACGGGTTTGTTACGTATCGCACAGCAAATACCACAATGAAAATTCTGCTTAACTAAATCATCTGGCTTGCTAAATTTCTCAATGTTTGTACGTACATACATGTCGTGTGCTGCCTTTAAATCATTTCTTCTGTAAATCACACGTACAAAGTCATCTGACAGATTTCACCTAACATTAGTTAGTGGCAGAAATCTCTCCGCTGAAAAACATTTAGCGGTGGTTGATTGTCAAATAACAATTCTGTCCGACATGCAGAACTACACATAAGTTACAAATTTAACAAGTTATGGAGCTAATACACGGCATGTTTTTTACGTCTGACTTGTCAAATTCTCCACTGCTAATACAAACATGTCGTGTGTTACCTTTAAAACATTACTTCTGTAAAAAAACATGTGTTGAGACATCTGACAAAATTTTAATTAGAGTGCGCTCTATTTTCTTCTGTAAAAACATGTGACATCAGTCGTTGGCAGAAATCTCTGCTGCTGCAAAGCAGTCAGCGTAAAAGTACAATTTTGACAGACATGCAGATTTACATATGTCTCACAAATTTTAAAGTCAGATGTAAAAAACATGCCGTGTATTATAGCCTTTAGATGTAAAAAACATGTCGTGTATTTGCTGCTTTTGTTGCAATCACAATGAACTGGCCATTGTTTAGTGATTAACGGCGTTATTCATAATAACACAGATGTGTGAATGAGAAGAACAATAGAAATTTTCCTGTACAACATTCTCTGTACTCCCCCCATATACTCACTACCTTTCTCACCGGCAAGATCAGGGGTTTGCAAACTTTACTTTAAATAACTGTGAAATTAAAACGTTTCGTGAATACCGCAGCTTATTTTATTCATTTGCATTATCGACCCTATTTAATTAGAAATCCCATTATTATATTAAAAAAACCTTTTCTGTAACTTGCAAAGAACAAAAGAATACATTTATTTTGCCTTCTCTTTACAATAATCATGATGTAATCAAAACTATTTTTTCTAAATTTTACAAAACTTGTGAAATAATAAACAAATAATATAAAATATTTTTTTGAATAATAAATATCACACTATCAATACTGTTTTATTTTTGTTAATTTCTTTTAAACTCATGATGATTCTGAAGAATGTTAGTAAATTTACAACAGTGGAGAAAACCAAATTATTGCATAAAAAAAATAAGTCAATTAATTAATACGTTTGTAGAGCGACATACCTGTTTATAACTTTCTATTAAAACAATTAATTTAACGAACAATATGATTAATTTAAAATAAAAAGTATAATTGACTTTGTCTAATGTGCTTAAGCAGCTTTTACACGTCATCTTTTTTATACCCGCCACCAAAAAAATGGTGGGGGTATATTCATTTTGTCATTCCGTTTGTAACACATCGAAATATCCATTTTAGACCCCATAAAGTATATATATTCTGAATCGGGGTTTGATTTGATGACGATCTAGCTATGTCCGTCCGTCTGTCCGTCTGTCCGTCTGTTGAAAGCACGATAGAGGTCGCACCGAAAAAGCTAAAGGGCTCAAATTTTACCAGAATCTTTCTAATAGACAAGGTTTGTTTGGTATTGAAAATGGGCTAAATCGGAATATTAGAAAGAGAGTTATAGCTCGTAAAGCAAGAATAGGTCGAAAAAACCGTGTCCTTCAAACATTGAAAAAAAAGGAATTGAGTCCAAACGCATAAACGTAGAGTCATGAAACTTCGAATATATATTTCTCGAGTCAAAAGAATATTTCTCCCCAAAAATTGCTTAAATCTATGCATTAGAAAAGGAGTTATAGGTCAAAATGTACGAAAATTTATACCGCTCAGTGTATATTTGAAGTTTAAAACGTAATAAAACTGACAAAACTATATGTACGGTTCTGAAATTTTGCAAACATGGTTTTTTGGTCAAAGTCTTCGTTATAACGGAAAATAAATGTGCCACGCCCACTTTTTTTTAAATTTTTATAAAAATATATTAGTCATATTCATTAGCATTTATTCATTGCAGATGGCGACATCTGTTGAAGGCGCCACTACATTTTGCAAACACTGAGGATGATGTCTTTGCTAAACAGCACGTAGAACACTAGATGACTCTAGTAACATTTTTTTGCACAAACTACAAAGGAATTTTATAGGGGTTTGTGAAAACGAAAATGACCGAAGTTTGTTGACAAAAATTAACTAGAGTAATGATTTGTGCCCAACTTTACATATAGTTGTACACACAGTCTTATGAGGTTTAAGATTTAAAAATATTAAAAAAAATGTGCATCAGTAGATTTAAAATAAGTATTTGAATATTTAAATACATATTTTAACAAATTTTTTTTTTATCTATCTAATTTTTTTTAAAGGGTGGTTAAATTTTAAGGGCCACAGGGTGACTCAAAATAGACATGCTCAGCATTTTGCTAAAACAGGAAATTTATTAGTAAGATTTTGATTTTTAAAGTTCTATAACATTTTACTTTTAGAAGATTTTCAAACGAAATAAGTTTTGTATAATTTTAAAATTTGTTAGCCATTAATACATGAAAATAAATTGTTTATAATGTTTAGAAATAATTTTTTTTTTATCTTTAGGTCTAAATTTTCCTAAATTCCTTTTTTTAATACACCATAACTTCTAGAAAACATAAGATAACAAAAAGAAATTAGCACCATTTAGTAGATAAAACTCTCCTCTATACCCCTATACCCCATTTTATACCCGTTACGATCCGACCGTGATCAGCAGATCAATTTTTGTGACACAAGGTCAAATATTTTTTGCAAAATTTTAGTAAAAGAGCTAAACAAATTTTTTTGTAATGTGTTTTTTTGAAGTATTTGAGTTTTTATATCCGCCACCAAAAAAATGGTATGTATATTCTTAATCGGAGTTTTATTTGACGACGATCTAGCTATGTCCGTCCGTATGTCCGTCTGTTAAAAGCACGATAGAGGTCCCATCGAAAAAGCTAGTGGGCTCAAATTTTGCCAGAATATGTCTTATACACAAGGTTTGTTTGGAATAGAAAATTGGCTAAATCGGAGTATAAGGAAGAAAGAAAAATTGCCTAAATGCATGTATTAGGAAGGGAGTTAAAGATCAAAATGTACGAAAATTTATACCGCGCAGTGTATTTTCCAATATGTTAAAAATTTTAAACCTAATAAGAGTGACAAATTTAGATCTACGATTCTGAAATTTTTCAGGAATTGCTTTTTGGTCAAAGGCTTTCTTCTGACAGAAAATAAATGTGACACGCCAACCTCCCATACAACGTTTTCTCTTAAATTCTTATAATTTCTCTATAAATCGAATAATAAAGGACTTTATTGAAATATCTAAGTTGTATTTATTAGCATAAATAACTTCGACACACCTACTATAACGCTCACTTTCCACGTTATTTACTGTTAATGAAATTTAAATTTATAAAACCGACAAAATTAGAGGTATGATGATAAAATTTGCTACGGAAATCCTTCTAGTCAATGTTATTGTTATGCCAGAAAATTTAGGTGACACGCCCACTCTTACGCCCACATCCTATATAATGCTTTATTTCAAATTCATATAATTTCTCAATGAATAAATATTTTGGAAGAATTACGGACTATATTGAAATATCTAAGTTGTATTTATTAGCAGAAATTTTATTGACACGCTTACTTTAACGCCCATTTTCACTGAAACACTTAATTTACGAAAACATTTTACCAGCATATCCAAGTTATAAAGGGTGGTTAAATTTTAAGGGCCGATGTTGATTTTGAATAAAACACAAATTATTTAGGAAATTATTATCATTTCTTTTTTAATGATAATATTTGTATGGTTCAATTATGTATGGAACAAAATATCGGCCAAATGGCCCCGCGACCTCAACGGCACACCTCGATCCGATAGTCCAAATTTTAAATAACATTGCTGATGCTCAATTGTTTGGCACGATGATGAGTCGAAGTTGACTGTTTTTTTGCCACACTATCGCGATAAACAGCAATGCTTTTATTTAACGAATTTAGAAGGCATTCATAGATGTTCTAACATTTTATACAGACCTGGGGCCGAATTCCGGCATTCGATATCGATCGAAATTTTACTCGAACGATCGAGTATGCTTTAGGTATATAGATTCTAATAAGAGTTTTCAAATTTCGATCACGTTCGAGTGCCGTAATTCGGCCTCTGTTTTAAATTTAAAATTTAACCACCCTCTACAAAGAAAGAGATGTATATTTTATTATAAAGAGATTATTCCAAGCGATTCACAAAATAATAAATATTGTGCTTTAAATGTACACAAAATTGGTGGTGGGTATAAAAGATTCGGCACAGCCGAATATAGTGCTCTTACTTGTTAAATCTGATTTTAAAATTTGAGACATATATGTAATTCTGCATATCTGTCAAAATTGTGATAGGCCACTCACTGTTAAAGGTACTAAACACTTTGAAATTTGGCAAGTCAGATGTAAAAAAACAGACGCAAATAGTGTGGTTGTAATTGGAAAATTACATTCTGACAGCACATGCAGCCCTTGATTGGATCAGCTAAGAAAACCATGGAGGAATACAAAAGCTAGAAAGTCATGGTATCGACATAACAATTTTGTTTACCCCTATTTTCAAATTTGATTGCGTTCATAAATTTCGAGACGTGAATGAAAATAAACGTACTTTAGCAATTAAGTACCGTTATTATACCCTTCACAGTGAGTGTAAGGTTCAGATCGAACTGAAAAATATAGTTAGAAATAAAGTGTATTTAAATTTGTATACCCTCCATAGAGAGTGTAACGGTATATATAGGTTTGTCATTCCGTGTGAAATTTCTACAATTTTAATTTCCGAACCCATAAAGTATATATATTTTCTGAAAGCTTATAAATAGGTAAGTCAATTAAGCATTGTCAGCCTGTCCGTCTTTCCATGTGTATGAAATAAACTTTTTGAAGCCCCCACACGTTTTCAAGACCCGTGTAAGGTACCAAAATAACAGAAATATTCGGGTGCAGATCGATATTGAAAATCAGAAAAATCGTTTTTTAAAAAACTGAGATATAATGAAAAAACCTAGAACGCCTTGTCTTTTCACACCAATACAAACTGGATGAACGTAGGTTCGAATCCCAGTTAATTTTTTTAATACATACATAAACTCACTTTTTAATTTTAAAATGGGATGTTTTTAAGCGGATAAAGTCATTATAGAAATAATGAAACATATGTATATGTATGTATGTACGTATTTCATATTAATGAGATGAATGTTGATACAAACAATTGTCATTGCATGACTACACGTTGTGATGGGTACATATATAAGATAAGAGCACTCTTACTTGTTCTTTATATGTTTTTGCTGGTGCCCAGCAATAAAAATTTCCACGTGGGGACCCAGCATTATAACCAGTTGTGATAAGAGTGAATAAATTGTGTTATTTAAACACATATACATACATAAATATGCTTATTACCAAAATTGTTTAATTATGTTTTTAGTAAATTAAATTTTCTATTTATGATATAATAAAAAAAGGAGGAAAATTTTTGATTAAATTTTTAAATAAAGTTTTATAAAACATTTCAACCAAAGGCAAGCAATTAAAAAAGAAATAAATTTTTTAAATTTGCATTTAAGAATATTATATTAATAGAAATTCGTTTGAAAGTAAAATGTGATTTAAAGATATTAGATAATCCGAGACACTATAGAGATTCTAAGAAGCTGTTCTATAGTAATAAACACGTGTCTTATTATCAATTTCTGTGTGAGTATCTGACTGTGTGTGTGTTTTAAATTTATTAATATATTTTTAATTTCATTGAGTAACAAAAATAAGCATATTTAATCTATGTACATAATTTATACCATTGATCTTTCTCCTGTTTGTGCAAAATTTTTGTATTAGTATGTAAATTTTTAAACACGTTTTTTTTTATTGAAAGCAAAACTCGACTTATAATTAAAACTAAAGATACAAAGACAAAAGAGTGAAATGAATTGTATAGAATTATTTATAAGTTTTAAACTTGTGTTTTGTTCTTAAAAATAAAACCTAAACGCATTAAAAGTAATATGCTCTTTATTAAGTCTACCGGTTAAAAACATGTGTTTATATTGTTGGGATATTTGTTATGAACTTTTTCCAATAAAACTTCCTAATAACCAGCCATATTGATGTGTCATTTATCAGAAGTTGTTACCAAGAGAAGAACTATCGAAAAGGGATACCAAACGAAGGTGGGTTTTTTTGATATTCGGGTTTTTTGTTGTAGTGTTGTTAAGCTATAACATGAAATTGACACTTAATATTCGATAGTTAGCAAAAATTCAGTGACTTAAGCTCTGTACAGACGGTTGTCAGATTTTACTTAATTGCTACACCTAAACATATGCTAACAATGGAATGACAATGAAGAATTGCTTCCATAAGGTAAATTGTCAGTTCTGACGGTTGTAAGACTTTTGTCAGAAAAGCTGACAATTTCATTGGCAGATGTTGTTCTGACAATAACATTATCTGACGATGTTGTCCGACAAAAAATTGTAAGTTTAGACGGTTGTCAGATGACGGTATAAAAAAAATTGGCAGATGTGTTGTCAGAAATTGCTTTGGTCATGTTTTTTTTACAATCTTAGATTCCGATAGCGTCTGGGGACCTAGAAAAGCTTTCACAAATTTAAAAATGGAATACGCTGTACCGTCCTCTTCATATTTACAATAATTTTTATTATTTTCATTTTGTTCTCCACTTATGGACACAAATCTAAACAGAAACAAGAAACACGCAAGAAAATTAACAATTTTTTTTTTCACAACAGCTGTTGCATTGAAAGAGCGTTTTGCAGTGATGCCATATGAAGATACATACTTAAAATTCCCACGTTTTTAAAAAAATCTCCTAAATTTTTCCTAGTATACAATTTATGTAAAAAAATTATGAAAAAGGTTCAAATTCAAGATGGCCGTCATGACAGAATGGCGAACAAATTTGTATAATGAGTGAATTTTAGTTATTAAAAATTTATCTAATTTACCCCCTGCAATATTGGGATCAAATTAAAGGAACTGACAAGTAGAATACAGAATATCATGTATAACCTATAAAAATCATGATGAACGCCATGACAAAATATCGAACAAATTTGTATACATAAGATGATTTTTGTAATTAAAAACTTACCGCCATCAATAGTGGTATCAAATGAAAGGGCTTGACCTGTAAAATACAGTAGGCTTAACAAAAATTCTTTATTTAAGATGGCGTCCAATACAAAAGGGCGAATTACATATTTGTAATTCAATATGGGTATTAAATAAAAGGGCTTGAATAGTAAAATAGATTACGCTATAAATCAATAAATACAATTATATTTTGAGAATTAAAATTTTACTCTCTACAATATTGGTATCAAATGAAAAGGCATAGTTAGCATGTATTATTTCGTATATGCAAGTATGTATGAACGTATAGAAGTCCGAGATTATGTAGTTTGTATATGTATGTATAGACGTCTATGATTATAGTGTTTATATATATTTATGCATATACTACAAACATATGTATGTATATTTTTGCTATCAACTTTTCTTTGTAAATTATTATAAAGTTAATATCTGCATAATTTAAGCGAGTGCTGGTGACATATATAGTAGATTAGTCATGGTCGAATATAACGTTCTTAATTGTTTTTATGTATAAATATAATAGAAAGTACAAGAAAATTCCTAAAAACAACATTCTATTCAACAATACTAAAAGCAACATTTTATACATCTGACATCACTAACTTGTATGACAATGACGCCATTGTCATATGCACAAAACTTGTACATCTGCCAATATAAAATTATCTGACAACATGTTTCAATGGTCTGACAATAACGATGAAGGTTGTTCAGACGATTGCAATATATCTGACAATATTGTTGTCAGGTTGCCGTCTATCAATGGTATGACAATGACTTTTCTGTCAACATTGTTATGCAAACATTGCCAGTTCACACGGTTGTAAGGTATTTGCTACCAATTTTTCACACAATATTGTACGATCTGACAACCGTGTGTACGAAGCTTTATACTTATGTGCCAGCAAGTTAATTCCTATTTTTAACTTTAAACAAGTTTAATAATTTTTTTTAATTTCTTCAATTTTTTTAAAATATGTTATCCTGAATCACAATTATTTTGTATAAAAATTATTTTCTTAATTCCTTGCAATATTTCGCTACCACATTGGATAGCTTCTTTAGAAAAAATGTATAAAATAATTTTTATATAAAATAATCGATCTTAAGTTCGTGAGTAGGGACCTATCCAGCGCTTCTTGAACCGATTACTTAGTGCCTTTGTGTTCCCAAGATTGCTTCTAGAAGACATAGTTTTTATATGTGATTTCTCACTTCGTAGGTCTCTTTTCTGTAATAAATAAGTGCAAATTTCATTCCTACCAGGAATAGCTTGATCATGTCTTCTACTTACGCACTGCTGAAATAGGTAGCAGCAAGGAAGAAATAAAAAAAAAATACTATTGAAATAACGTCTCCTTTTAAGTCTCCTTTTAACCACTGCAGAACTAATAATCACTCCAAAAGACATAGTTTTATGTGCTATCGTAGATAAAACAGATGCATACGGTAAGGGAATCAAATCTGAGCTGCTTACAAATTTAAAAATTTTTTTAACAAGTTACATATTTGTAAAAGCGAAATATTTATTCATACATAAATTGTATAAGACCCACTTTTTTGGATGACCTTTTTTTGTGAATGTTTTCTTCACCATGGTTCTACAATTTGAATTTTCCTCGAAAATCAAAGCTGCCATTCATACATTTGTACAAAATGGTAAATGAGACTGTCGTAATGTAGGAACTCACAAAGAGAAAACAGTAGCGTTTGTGAGCAGCGTTGCCACTATTGGTCTTTACCGACCAAAATGGTCAGACATTAATGGTCGTGGTCGGATGGTCGGCTAAACGCTATTTTGGTCTGTTTAAGAAAATGTACCATATTCATTAGAACCCATTTGAAATACTGGTCGCTATTAAATTTTCAGTTTTTGGCAATACTATTTTCTTCTCAGCAACGAAAAACAATCAAAAGCAAATGTCAAACGTGTGTAAAAGACCAAGGCATATTTATTCATCAGGTAAGTTTGACATTTGAAATTAATTAGAAAAGAGAGAAAATTGTTTTTTATTTATGTATTATGACAGCTGAAATTAAAAATAAGTAATAAAAAAATAATCAGCTGACGAATCAAGAGTACCTGATGAATAAATATGCCTTGGTAAAAGACTATAAAAAATACGATGATCCTATTTGTAAGGTGGTGCTACTTCTACACAAAATGCATAACAGCAAGAAAAACAAAAGGAATTTTGTAGTTGTTTTCTTGCATTGGCTGTGTACGCCATCATAATTGTAAAAGTTGATGTGTGTTAACTCGTTGAAAGCAAAGCAATTGTAACGGCTTTTTATTGATCTCGTGACAAAATGAAAACATAAAAATTTTAATCCTGTACATTTATATAAGAAATTTTTGTGGTTTTTAAGATCTAAAACTTAATAATTTTTTTTTTAAAAAATACATAGTATGCATTTATTTGTTATTTAATATTTAAAAAAATTGGTCGGTTTAAATTGATTTTGGTCGGTTTTATAGGCAAATTTCGTCGGATAGATAATTTTTGAGTGGTAACGCTGGTTGTGAGTACCGCAATTGCTGCCAATCGCATAGTTTAGTTGTAATAGTAGAATTTTACGGTTATATCTACAGAATTTCGTTTCGCAATATAAATATGTAGTCAGCACTGATAATTTATGATTCTTGCAATAGAAATTTTATAATCACAAATGAAAAGTTCGATTGCAGAAACTGAACCATTCGATTGGCAATGAATGTGAATTTCTGTTTTCTGGATGCAGTTCAACTTTTTCCGAATTAAAAATTTAAACCAAAAATTCAAATTCATGCTGAGAGTTATCCTAAGGCATATTCAATGCACATTTATTCATCAGGTAGTCTTGTTTCGTCAGCTGATTATTTTTTTCATCACATATTTTAAGTTTCAGCTGCCAAAGTCCATAGATAAAAGACAAATTTTTCTCCTCTCTCATTAATTTCAAATGTCAAACTTCATATATAAAAAATATAAACAAAAAAATTCTCTCCGAACTGCAATTACCTTATGAATTAATATGCCTTGGGTTCGTTCGAGTACTTTTACTGCACTTTGTAGTAAATGAGTAATTATTTAGTAAATTGAAAATTTTACTCTCAAAAAGAGAATTTGTCCAAAAAAGTACTCGAACAGACATTTGTAAAAATTCGTAAGATTGAAGCAACAGCTGATGGCAAATAAATAAAGTTTAATGGGAACTATGTACATACATACATATGTGCAAATATGTATTTAAGTATGCCCTGCCTGCGCCAGATTCAGGCAGTTCCATTCTTACATCTGTAGACATTGTTAACTAACTTTATTTCACAAACAATTTAAATTTAATAATATTTTGCACTTTTGTTTGGATTTTCCTTTTTTTAATATTTTTTTCACAAATTGTATACTTTTTGTTTGCTTACTTTTGATTGTTTACCTTTTGAATCATATGGTTTTTGGGTTTGCTAAATCTTACTGCAAGAAATTTCTGTTGTAAAAATTTGCAAATACTCAGTCAACAACTGTCACTTTTCGCTCTCTATTTGTGGTCTCATTTACTACAAATTTGTGTAAACGAACGCAATTACGTAAAATGCAGTAATTAGTACAAATTTGTGAGTTCTCGAACGAACCTTATGTGTTTCCCGGAATTTGTTAAAACATTAATACAGTTATTCGGAATTTATAAATCTCAAAAATATTAGACTTTCTGTGTTTGAACGAACAACCCTACTACCGAAAATGCAAAATCATTTTATATGTCTCTAAGAAATATTCTTTTTTTTTAATTTAATTTATGATTAAAAAATTAATTAATTAAAATACTTTATTAAACTACATATGTATGGATGTGTGTATTTTTAAAAAGTTTGTTTTAATGAAATTAGCATAAAATGTAAATTAGTTGTCGTCAATCATATAAGAACTAACAAAAGTGGGAAAAAGTAATACCAGTTTGCGTTCTTAGTTTTTTTTTTTTTGTTTTTTTTTGTTGTTTAGAAATTAATATCTTATAACTTTATATACTTACTCTTAAAGCTTTGGGTGTGTATGAATAATCTACAGGTTCACATCTTAAATTATAACCATTTAACCAACCACCAATGCAGGACTAAAAACAAAAATAAAATTGTTTTTTAAACAGTTTTTTTCTATTTTTTTTTAATATTTACCTCATAAAATAACCAGGCACTAAATATAACTTGTGCAAAATTGTAAACTATTAAAACTTTGCGCAATTCGAAAGGTTTTCTGTTTTCCATTAGTTTTGGTCCCAGTACCTAAAACAGAAACAAAAAAAAAACTAAATTAATTACCTTATTTTATTGTTACTTGTGGTAACACTGACTTTATTATTTATTTAATAAAATTGTATTGAGTTTTTTCTAACCATTTTTTTTTGCATACGGCAGAATATCTTTTTAACCATTCATGGTATTTCTGTTCTATTTCTTTAACTGCAGGTGTCTACTAAGACCTCATTACACACTAAAGGTCAATTAGTCTTAACGTTCGGTTGTCGGTATGTTACGTTATGTTTCTTTGTACCATTTACGTAATATATTGTATTTGTATATTTAATAAAATACAACTATTTCTAATCGATGGTCAAAGGTAAAAAGGCAATAACTCGTATATTTTACGAAATTGAGTTTTTCAGTGATTTAAAAACTTTGCATTTGTATGAAATGTATATTGACACAAAAGTTTATTGCAATAATATCAAAACTAACAGTTTTACAGGCAATTGTAATTATGCAGTTTCTTTTACGTTTTTACCTTCTCCAGCAGAGTAACAATTATTTGAGTTAGGGCCTTTACACGTGCACAGAGAAAACTGTATCGGTAGTGAGTACCTCAATTGTTGCCAATCGCATAGTTTAGTTGTAATAGTCGAATTTTACGGTTATATCTACAGAATTTCGTTTCGCAATATAAATATGTAGTCAGCACTGATAATTTATGATTCTTGCAATAGAAATTTTGTAATCACAAATAAAAAGTTCGATTGCAGAAACAGAAAACCATTCGATTGGCAGTGAATGTGATTTTCTGTTTTCTGGGTGTGTGACCATCAGTATATTGTTTATTTATTTTCCAAAACTAAAATGTACGATAACTTTACAATAAACAGCTATTAATTTTTTGTCGTTTACTTCACGGTGTAGCTATAGAAGGTGACTTCATTTCAGAAGGAATTTTTTATATACAAATTTAAAATTGTGGGACAAGAGAGTGAATGTATGAAATTTTAACCTTGAGAATGGAACAGCTGGTGATCAGCTGGTGTATTGAATTTCATATGCAGTTGTGTTGTGTTTTTTGAAAGTTTGGTTTTCATTTTGTTAATTTAAAGAGAAAATTAAAAACATTAGTTTGTTCTCTATTCGGCCGATAATACCCTTCACGATCACCAGGTGTATATTTTTTGCTTTATTATTTCCGGCGCCTTATTTGATATTGAATTTTTACATAGCCATAATTATTATATTATTATATATCCACTATTTCATTTAAGGATGCCATTTTTGATTTTAATTTTATTCTTCTGGTCAAGTCCTTTTAATTGATGCCAATATTGAGGGAGTTTAAGGGAGTACATTTTCTAAAACTAGAATTTTACTCGCATATAAATTTATTGTACACCATTTTGTAGTGGCAGCCATCATTGATTTGAATTTTTTCTTGTTCTTTTGATATCCACGTCACTCCTCTTTATTGAACAGAAGTTAGAAAAAAATTATTTTGGTTTGTAAATCTTAGGAATAATTCCGAAGCAGTTGAATTTTTTCTCAGGAATTATTTTTGAGAAAAAGGCTTTAAATATGGTGTCTTAAGTGTCTCCAAAAAATATTTAAAAGGTTAACAAGCTTGATATATTCTATAAATAATTTTTTCTTATAACTTTGCCGATTATTGATCTCTTTGTAAAAGATTTTTCTCAAATTCCTATTACCTATAAATAGTTAAAAACGTGTCATTAAATTATCCTAGGATTCAAAAATTTTTAGTTGCTTGGAAAAAACGAAATAGACGCAGTCCTTTTTATTTGCTTATATTTCAGAAACTTAAAAGACGATTTTGCTAGATTTCAATAGGAATTCATTCTTGAATATTTCCAAAAGATTGATTGTATGTGTACGTATTATCTACAAATTAGACATAAACATTAACAGGGACTTCGATTGACCTTATTTGTTTTGGTGGGAAGAACAGAAAAATTCATGCATTTAGATGCAGGGCATGTACTTTGTTGACACTTGCGGTTTAAAAATCTGCCTTGGCTGGAAGGATTACTAGTACCAATATAATACAAAATTTTTCCCTTTTTATGTTGATAAAGATATATTTTTTAAATGAATTTGCCTGTTCTGTATATCTAGTAAATCTAAAATGTTACTTATAACAACAACCTTAAGATAATTCCCAATAATTTACTTAAACTCGGAACAAAGGACAGGCATTTAAATTAAAATAATTTCAAAGACTTTGATTGTATGTGTCTGTCATACTTATATGTGTGTTAGTAGCAACTTTTAACGCCCATAACTTTAAACAATATAAAATATTATTTTCTTCAACAGCAATTAAGACATAGATTTATTTGTGTTATTGTTTTATTGTGCTGAATATACTTTTAACACAATATTTCAATACTTACTTTGAGTTCTTTTATTTTAAGTTTTTTCTTTTGTTTGATATTAAAAGAAACTAAAGTTTATAATTTATCTGCAGACCTTGCCTTCATAAAATAAAATAGAGATCGTGCATTTGAAAATTAAAATAATTTTATATTATTTGAAAAGATTTTATTAACATGAACTTGACATGGATTCAAATTGTTACATTTGATTCATGAACTAAAATTTTAATCAATTAAACTTTTTTTTAACAAATAATAAATAACCAGTCCTCAAGTTATGGAAATAAAGTTGTCTTTATGACCCACACATATACATAATTTTATTAGCAGTGTTTTTTTTTTTTATATAAAAAGTTAAATGTTTCCTATTTAAACAAAGCTCTTTGTATTGTTAACAAAACGACAACGACTCGAAATTCAACACAGTTTCCAATTATAATCTCAAGTCAAAGAAATATTTTAGATTTTTTATAGTTTGGATCATAAAAATGAACAAGAATTTTTTTTATAAAATTTATTATTTCTAAAACTTTAGATTATTTAATAACATCTCCAGTGATTTAGTTTACTATTCCAGTTTTTTGACAAATCAAATTTTTCCGATTTTTAAAACATTTTTTAAGAAGAGCAATGCAATAAACAACAAATAATACAAAAAACATTTCAGTTGTCCTTTTTTAGGTAAAAATATAAATTCAAACAAAGGAACTGTGAATAAAAGATTCTAAATTTTTTTTATATGAATAAGATTTATCAAAATGTATTCATGCAATCCCTCTTATAGGAATTAATTGCCCTGTCTAAAACCTTTTTAAAATATTTTAAAGTACACACTATTGAACATGCTTGTCAGCTATGCTCAAATCTCTTTTGCTTGTAAGTGTGTATGCAAATTTTTAATAGGCATTCACATGGTGTTATTACCTAAGGTGATAGGTGAAATCTCTTTTTTGATATATAGAGTTTGACAAACATTGGAACACAAAAAAATAATCAGCTTGGCTGGCACCGCCACCGGTATAAGTGTGCCCTGGTCAATCACAAAAATATTGATTGTTAAAAGATAGTTACTCACTATCATATGTCACACAAGAAAAAAAACGCAAGTTCACATAAATGAATCTATATATATAAAAGTGAAACTCTGTGTGTGTGTGTGTGTTAGCTATAGACTCCGAAACTGTAAAACCGATCGGACTCAAACTTTGGCAAGTTGTTGTACACATTCCAGGGAGTGTTTATAGGTGCAAAAAAGTGGGCGGGGCCACGCCCATAAAAAAGTTATAATTTTCAGCTACTTGCACTGGACTGATTATTCTGAAACTTTGCACACATACTGAGCTGTTATGACTTTACAATTTCGTGATTATAAAAGTGGACAGGGCTACGCCCATAAAAAAAATTATAATTTTGAGGTACTTGCACTGGACCGATTCTTCTGAAACTTTGCACACATATTGAGCTGTTATGACTTTACAATTTCGTGATTAGAAAAGTGGGCAGTGCCACGCCCATAAAAAAAGAATTATAATTTTTAAGTTTTTGCACTTGATATTCAATTAAAATTCAGAATGCATTTTGATTCATTAAGGGGCGTAGCAACGCGCGCCGGGTTTGGCTAGTACTTTTTAAAGTAAACAAATATTTATTTTATAAACACAAAGACGACAGCAGGCAACCCAATCACAATCTTTCAAAAATAGAACACATGTGTGTAAATAAAAAATAATTTTTTTCACGACGACACGGCTATATGGAAACAGGACCACCGTTGTAGCTGTGGCCAACTTAGTATAATTTATATTTTCGTAAGCTACAAGCAGCTGTTTAAATGTCAATTGTTTGCTATCATGGAGCGATGCCGAACGGGTTAATGGTCGCAATACCCGCACACTTTGCAACGTGTTTAAAAAACACATTTGTCATTCATGTTGTATATTTTGGCATTTCGTGTGAAATTTTTACAATATTCGCTTGTGACCGCCTTATGACAAGGGAAGTCATTTGAGCAATGTCCGTCTGTCTGTGTGTATGTTAAAATTAGCTTTTTAAGCCCCTCGAAATCACTCATACCTGACATCGAATGCTCTCGTAATCGGGAGCAGATCGGTGCTGAAAATCAAAAAAATCGGTCCATAAATAACTGAAATATGGGCAAAAGTCTCGTTTTTTTCACAACACATCAATACAAATGTGGTATATTTGTTACACCGAATCTGGTTTTCCATCCCGGCTAAAACAAAAAAAATAATTTTTTATTGTACATTAACTTACTTTATAATTCTACAATGGGATTTTTTTAAGCGGATAAAACGTTATAGAGAATAAAAAAAGTTATATATATATATATGTATGTACGTATCTCTTATTTATCTAAAGGAAATTGTATAAAAGTTTAAACCCCATAATATTGGTATCAAACAAAAGGGCTTGACAAGTAGAATACAGCGGATAATTTTTTTTCTCAATAACATCAAAATGGGTATCAAATGAAAGAACTTTTTTATTGGAATACAGATAACTATGTAAAAATTTAAAATCAAATACGGGGTCGGAAATAATAAAGCCAAATAGAGTATAATTTAAATGTCAATTTAAATCTAGGCTAAGTGACGCTGTGGTCACTATACCCATGCATAATGTTTTTTATTTCAAAACGTAAATTTTAAAACATAAATCGGAAACAAAGATTTTTTTTCCTAATTTTGTTAGTTGTATTTTAAAAATGTTTGTTTAAAAAGATTTGAGAAATAAATGCATAACGAAATAAAATAATTAAATTAAAAGAATTCCCATTTATCTAAAATTTTATCGGCTATAGCCTGCTTTCAGTTATTGCCGTTTAATTTAGTGCACTGCAGCCGCCTGCACCACCACCGAAGCTGACTATTTTTTATCTGCTTATTAAAATTGTTTATTAAATTCTTTTTTACATTTTTCTACTTTTTGGGACTATTGCATACAATAAAAATTAATTTTTTAATTTTTAAATTTTAGGCTACAAGTTTAATGCGATAATGACAGAATATCTAAGAAAAGTTAGTTATCCGATACTAGCTGAGTGGAGTGCATTTTCGGAACCATCTACGGTTTCATCATCAGCAATCTTTTGATCAGAACTAAAAATGTTTGGTGTAAATATCAACTATTTAACTCAATATTGTATTGAAAATTGAAACATAGAATTATTTGTCCTAATTGATTGATTTGAATAATACGAAATTTACCAACATCTGTTTTTCAATACAATATTATTGTTTTATTATATATTGTATCACAAGGCAAATTTATTCATCAGGTCAGCTGATTATTTTTTTCTTCAATTATTTTATATTTCAGCTGTCAAAGTCCATAGATAAAAAACAATTTTCTCTCTTCCCTCATTTATTTTAAATGTCAAACTTCATATTAAAAAAATATAAATAAAAATTTTCTTTTTAAACTTCAGTTACCTGATGAATAAATATGCCTTGATTCTAACCTTTAAAAATCTAAAATCCAATAAAAAAGGAAAAAAAGTTGAAAAGAAATAAAATAAAAACTCGATTTTACTACATTGCCGCATACAACTTTTAATTTCTATTAAAAGAGTTGGCTTTTGTTTTGCGGTGTAACTTATGAGTTGCCATGGTGGAGTGTATAAAATTAGGCATCGCTGAATAAAAAATTCATAAAGAACCTGATTTAGAATCAATTTAATTTATGTGACATTAATGGCTATAAAATATAATATTTTGTTAACCATATTGTAAAATTTTCTTTATTGGCAATTTTTTATTTGTGAAAAAAAAGTATTTGATTTTATGCATTCCTAGTATTGAATACTAAATACCTTTTTCGTCTAGTGACCCTGACAATTGTATTCTCTTCAAAACTTGTTTTCCGATTACAATAAGAAATACCAAGAGCCCTACTAATAGTCAGTGTAATAAAATTCTGCATCTTGAATAAATTGTGATGTTTAAACAAGTTTTTGCCTTGAAACAAAGAAAGGAATCAACTAGAAAGGAATCTTAGCCAAACCAGCAAGCATCAAGCCACTTAAGTTTAAAAGAGCTTGTTATTAAAATTATTGTTATTGACCGCAAAACAAAAGAAAAAAAAAATAGTAAAAAAATCGATTTTGAAACTAAAATATATAACTACATTCATGGGCTTGAAAATTAACTTGACTACGATGTTTTGGCTGGTAGGTGGTTTTATGGCAAGTGATCTGCAGTTGTATGTGTGTAAATTGGTAATGATAAGTTTTCTAGAATTTTTAAATCTTGCAAATAGTAAATGAGGCATATAAGGGGATTCCTTTTTTCCATACTAGTTTAACAGGATGAAAACATATTTTTAAGTAAACCTAAATACACTTCGCTCTATTTAACTAAAAGCACTTGTGGATATAAAGTAGAGATTTTTTACTCTTAAAGTGATAGGAAAGACTCTTTTGAACGTTGTTTATTCGAACAGTGTATGTATGGATCACAAAAAGATAAGGATACTTTTGCAAAACATCATCGCTATTTGCATACACATTCTATTCTAAAATCTATAAATCAGTAAACAAAAATTGTTTATTATCTTCTTCTTCTTAATTATAAAAATAATTACCTTTACAAAGTAGGCATATGTTAAACTGATGGCAATTGTGGGAAATGGTGAACTCATAAGCGGGAAATCTCTCGTTCTTGGATCTGATTTATTGTCCATAAGATCTCGCCAGCCATCATACACTGCCGTAACATAATTCTGTAAATATTTAGAAAATAAAAACTAAAATTTAATAATTTATAAATAAATAAATTGTAGTTTATATGCATGTTAATCTTATAGTGACTTAAACTTAAGGTACATTTTTAAACAAATTATTAACTAAGTGAGACTAAAAATGATTGTTAAAGTCTGTATAGAATTTTTACTGGGAAAAAGACAAAAAAAAACCTTTGAATTAAATCTAATGAATTTTTAAGTGTTATAGTTGATTAGGGAAGTTGAATTATTAGAAAATTATTTGCACGTACATATGTATGTATTAGTGTCGGGTCTTAAGTATATAATTACAAAAAGTATTAACGAAGCACTCAGATCTGAAAGAGATGTACGTTTGCTTTGGAATAAATAATTTTTTAATAATTTCAATTAAAAATATTTAAGAACAAACACACAAATATATACGAATTATATTGGAATAAATAATTTTATAGATTTTACGCTACTTCAACAAATACGTTGTGTTTTTTTTTTCATAAATACTTTAAATTGTCAGACAAATAAATGCCCTTCGATTATCACATATTCATAAGGAAAATGCACGTCACTTCGTTTGCATTATTGCTAAGGTATTTAGTTCTTTCAGTTGCTTATTTGTTTTAATTAAAAGAAAATTTTAAAAATTTATTACACAACAATTCTAAGTTCTGTTACCTTTTGTTCTAAAATATTGTTTATAATTGATGATAATGCATTCACTGATTGATTTCCATAAGTGGAAAAATTGCAGTGGAATATTTTTTTCAATAAAATCAATTTTAAAATGTTGTTTTTGTAATTCAAGCGATTGTTTTATGTGAAACTTTTACACGTATTTTGTTATTGTAACAAAACTAAATTGCCAGCAAAATTTTACCTTAAAGCGATCACTGTTCATAGGTATTTAAAAAGACTCATGCTTAATAACACGGTGTAACAAAAATCAACTTTTTACTGTAAATTAAAAATTGGCTAAACGTGTTAGTCTGAATAACAAATGAAGTAAAACTACGTACTTAGGTTTTGCAGGACGTGCAATTTTTGAAAAATAAAAAAATAAAAAAAATTATTTTTTTAAAATTAATATACAGGCGAGACAAATATGTGTAAGTGCTTGTTATATGAATGTATTCCCAATTTTTATACCCTTCACCTGTGGTGCACAAGGGTATATATAGCTTTGTCATTCCGTTTGTAATTTCTACAATTTTCATTTCCGACCCCATAAAGTATATATGTTCTGAAACCTTATGAAGAGGAGTCGATTAAGCCCTGACCGTCTGTCCGTCTATCCGTCTGCTCGTCTGTCCGTGTGTTGGTTGAAATCAACTTTTAGAAGCAACTATATGTTCCTCAGAAATCTATATGGTATCAATCTCTTGGAAATATGCAAGAATGAATCGCTATTGAAATTCAGCACAATCGCCCCATAACTTTCTGAGATATGAGCAAAAAACCACGACCACCTCGTTTTTTTTCACAATTACAACAACAACATACATACATACATGTAAAAAACATACAAAAAAAAATTACAAAAAAATATATTAAAATTAAAAAAAAAAATAATAAAAAAAGTTAAAAAAAATTAAAAAAAATAATAAAATATAAATAATATATTAAATATAATAAATTTTTTTTGGCTCAGCTGGAATTCGATGCCACATTTATTCTAACCAGTATATACATATGTACGTATTTTATATGAGATGAATGGTGATACAAACAATTGTTATTGCATGACTACACGTTGTGAAGGGTATATAAGATTCGGCACGGCCGAATATAGCACTGTTACTTGTTTTTTTTCATGTAGCTTGGACAGATAATTTGAAAATTATTTATTTTTTGACCTGATGTATCTAAATTCGTTTATAGAAAACCAAACGCTACACTCACTGATCCTGATGTTATGTCGACAAACACTTACACATATTTGTCTCGCACTGTATATCAATAAGGATATCATCTGAATGGAAGTAATTCTTAAAATAAAAAAAAAAGTTTTTTTTATTTAGTAAAGAGGAGCAAAAAAAAAGGACGTCAAGGAATATTTTCTTCCAGTTGCGATTAAAAATAAAATATAATGTCTCGCTGTGTTTTTTCGGCACATGTTGAAATTTCAAGGATAAATAAAGTTTAAGAAGAAAATTTGTTCTGTTTGAAAGAATTAAACAAATAATTTTCTTTGATGATATTGATAAAGAATATTAAATATTTATATCAATAGAATATAATGTAGATGTCTTTGATATTTTTTTTTATCAATTAGTTGTTTTATTTATTAAACTTGAGGATCAATTTTTTATAACTTTCCCTGAAGAAGCTACCCAATATGGTAGCGAAATATTGGAACAAATTAAAATTATTTTTATAAAAAAAAAAAAATGAACTCGAGCTTAAAAAATAAAACATTTAATATATTAAAAGGAAATATTTAATAAGCATTTTGTATCATAAGAAATTTTAAGGCCCTATACAGTCCTAGTGCAAGACAAAAGATTAGAAATAGAACAACCTACTGTCGTATTTGTAAAAAATATTTTAGATTTATTAAAGGCTTATTTAACAGATGTTGTAGAGAAATTTGTCAAATAAGCTAAAATATGTTTTATGAATAAGGCAGTTAGTCTTTAAATTTATAGTCCACAAAATGCTAATATGTATGTACATGCTGTAACAACTAAAGAAAAGATCAAATCAGAAATGTTAAGGAGTAACTTAATAAAGAATTTTAATTGAAATTCTTTTTAAAAAAAATTAATATAAGCAAATTTTTTTATTTAATATTTAAGTATAACTTAAAATTTAAGCAAAAGCTAATAATTAACAATTTGAAGTAAAAGAACTTCTATGTATTTTTTTATAAGCCACAAAATTGTGTAAAGTCTAACAGTATGTGTTTTAAGATATTTTCAAGTATCTTATATGTATTTCCTATTCAAGTGCGATATTATATGTTATATTAAAAGTTATGTTAAAAAGTTTAGTTTTTGAAAATTTCCCCCGATTTCTTAATTTCTAAAAAGTTTAATTTTTTTAGGGTTTTTATTGATAAAACATTTTTGTTAAATTCTTTAATAATCTATAAAAAAATTGCATACAATCTTTGAAAAGTTTACTTTTTACAGAAAGTTCTAAAATAGTCATTGCTGTAGAATAACATTAAAATAATATAGAATTTTAACAACTAATTTTATAAACAAAAATTTATTATTTATATAATTTTTATAATTATATAAAGATAAAGGGCCGTATTCATAAAAAATATTTAAGGTTTATTAAAGGCTTATTTGACAGATGTTATAGAGAAATTTGTCAAATAAGCCTTCAATAAACCTAAAATATTTTTATGAATAATGCTCAAATTCTTTTAACGAAAATGTTCAATTAAAATCACATTTAAATAATAATCAACAAATCCTACTTTACTTTCAAAATCACTCAACTTAAAAAAAAAAACAATTATATTGGTAACGCTGAACTCAAAACACCACAAGAAAGAAAACAAAAAAAATATATATTTGTATAACAGTTAAACTCTCTTTCTTATTACTAAAGTACAAACAACAGATATCACATACAAACAAACGGATGCTTAAATTTGTAAACACAAAAAGAGAAATATTTATTTAAACGTTTCCTACACTGCGTATGAGTAACTAGAACCAGCGTTGTCAAATTTAAATATTAACAAATCTTCGGAAAAAAAACAAAATATGTTAATTGTATTCACAAGGTGTTCTACATTTAAATGTTATAAAATAATAACATATCTAAGGGCCATTATTATAACTTGCCTTTAGTAAAAGGTAGGATTTTTTGTTCCCGATAAATAGCTTAGCTTATTGTAATTGTTGTCAACAATAATTACATTTAATAGATAAAAAAATAATAATTGAGGGCTTCATAACGCAGAGCCATTTATCGTTCCAAAGAAACCCTGCCTTTAACTTACGGCAAGTTGTAATAACGGCCCTAAATGTGATAAATTAAATTTAATTCCCATATTTTGCAAACAGATCATTTTATCGGATATCGAAGGATATCTGGGTAGCTATGACAACATAATAATCATACCAATCACGGCAGTATTATTTTAAGATAGTTTTATTTGTTAAACTACTTTAAAACACTTTTGTGAACACCTTTAAAATTTTTAATTTAAAATAAAATTATTTTGTTTTAAATGCAAGCTGTCCTTAATGTCGTATTGTCATGATGTCATAATTTTACAAAAATTTTAAAACTTTACAGTAAGCAATACATTATTTTCCTTGTATTTTTTATATAGTACCCGGTGTGCTTCGCCACCCCAAATTTTAGTATTTAATTCATATGGTAGGTGTCACACCCACTATTGATAATGCACCCATTTCTTGCCTAAATGTTCATTTGGGTGTCAAAGTTGCTCTTGCAAAATTTTACTACTCTAATCGATATCGTTTTCCAAATATACGAATTTTAGTATTTAATTCATGTGACCACGCCTACTATTGCCAGTACGCCTATTTTTTACGTGTGGATGTCAAAGTTTACCGTACTTAATTTGAAGACTCTAGCTGCATTAACTTTCGTGATATATAATATTTATTACTTTTTCTTTAATAGGGCGTGGTACCCCGCCCACTTACAATTTCAAACCAAAATATAGCCTATAGTTCCTTCCAGACATACAAAAAGATTCTGTGAAAATTTCAAGGAAATCGGTCCAGCCGTTTAACCGTCTATAAAGCACAAACAAACATACAAATATACAAACATATAAACATACAAACACACATTGATTTTAATATATATAGATATATATATTTTTTTTAATTATGACAATATGAAACCTTGAACTTCTTGTGAATACACTTAATATTTAATTTTATTATAATTATTTCATAAAATGATAAATATTTATAAAACGTAACTACTAATTTTTTTTATTACAAACACATGTACACATGTTTGAATGTTTTTAGGGGATAGTAACAAAATATAAATAAATAATGGTTGGATCGTTTTTGTAATTAAATGTAGACCATGTAAATCGTCAAAAACTTCCAACAGACAAATTCAAACTAAAGCGTTAGGAGTAAATCGTTAGAACTTTGCATGTATTTTTTATTGCAACTAAAATAAAACTCATGTATAACTTCAACGCTTTCCGCTTAACGACCTAGTTTAGATATGACTGTAAGTGTTTGGCATTTCCATCTAGGAATACTTGAATAAACTTCAGAATAGTTTCAAAAAAGGGTGGGTTAATATATAAGGTATACAAGAATGATAGCATAATTATTTAACTAAATTTGTTTTTTCTTTAAATATAAGTATTCGTGTTACTAAAGAAAAAAATCACGATAAAATCTGAAACTAGCTCCGAGTACCGAAAAGTACTAAAAGCACATAACTGACATCGCTCGCAATTTAATAATTAATACCCAACTGGTCGCACATTCCGTACGGAAGAAGCGGTTTTCGCATTGCTAACAAACAGGCATATACAGAAAGTTTAACTTATAGTTTAGTTTTGACAGTTGGCTAAGCTCGCTTATGCATTTCATAAAGGGTGATTTTTTTGCTATTTGGGTTTTTTATTTTTAAGTGTAAAAAAGATTCGTGTCATTTAGCAATGCTAAGAATGCTAAGTTAGTTTTGCATTACACCATAAATAGACTAATGGTTTAATTAGTATATTAATATCTTAATGTTACAAATCAGCGAACAAAGTCTGTCGCATAAGCAATGCGTGGTATCGTTTATTAAAAATGTATCGTAACTTTTCGTGAGCTAGAAATCTTTAGAAATAGATTTTTACGAAGAGAACGTAATCCACCGAACATATTGTTATAGAAAAAAAGAGTCAACAATACGTTTTCACTAACTGATACTAAAAATTTAACGATATGAGAGCTGTAAAGTAAAACAATACAGTAGATGAACTATAACAAGCGAAAAACGCTATCAAGTCATTGAATTTTATTGTCGAAATTCGTGCTGTGAGAGAAATGAGAATTCGTTTATTTTATGATCGTCATCGACTCACCAAACAGACTATTTAAGCTGTTGTTTTTTAAATTGCAGAATCGGACTGGATTGATATAAGATTTAAACATAATGGTTGCACAAACCACTTGGCATGCAATTTAGTAAGCAATTAATCTCAAATTTTAAAGTAGTCCAGTGTTCTTCAAAATCATGCGACATTAAATAAATTTAAAGTGTAAATGACAGGCATAAGTTCAACTCCCAAATAAATACTTCATTCACTTTTGCAAATTAATTTTTATTTTTATTTTTTTTAATTTTCAAAACCTAAAACTTTAAAAAAATCACCTAGTAGTTAAGCCTTTAAATTGTTTAAATTTGTTTATGTTATTGATATCTTGTTTTTTCTTTTTTGTAATTAATTAATTATTTATTAGGCTTGTGTTGAATTTCTGAAACACAAGTTAATTGTATTTAAGTTTTTGAGACGATTCCGGATTATTTACTCATTGCCTTTAACAAATTATACAAAAGCCGATATTTATAGTCGATCAAACCTGACCTTAATGCACAGTCGGTTATAATATTAAAACAGATTTAAAAGCTTGTAAGATAATTTTGAGGCTCTAAGATGAGATGGCTTTAATAAGAATAATCTTCAGTAAATAGTTGTGTATTTACATGAAACTTTTTAGTGGTAAATTTAATCTCGCTAACAATTGCTCGCTAACGTTGCTCTAATAAATTGAGTTTTTTACTGAGTTCTTTGAAAGCAAAATTTTATTTTATTTTTTACAGTGTTAAACTGACTATAAGATATCCCTTAACGGTTTGGTGGATAGATGTGTGACCAATAAAAGTTCAAAATAGAGCAATAAAAAAATTTAAGAATTGTCACACAACCGATCACGTCAGAGCAGCGATCTTAGTTCTGTCAAACTTTATTTTGACATTTTTTTTATTCAGCTATAAACGTCACAGTTCAAGTTTTGTAGGATTGGTGGTCAAATAAATAAAAATTTGATTTTGACTGATATTATGACTACAAAGTTTCGCTTTTTAAACTAAAATAGAGATTCGATAAACATTAGATTGTGTCTGGCTTATTAAAAATATATATAAATAGTCGTGTAGGGTATAATTGAAAACTAGTTGGATTTTAAAATATTCTAAGATGTGTTTATAAAAATAAAAATATATTTTAATTGAATGACATTTTCAACATTTTAAATGCTTATATGAATTGCAAATATGTCAAACAAATTGTAAATAAAACAAAGTTTCTATAAATTAAGTTCAAAGATCTTTAATTATAGAAAATCGTAGAAACAAAAAGGTAAACATATGTATCTTGTTTTTTATTTCTTCTCTTTAATTATATAAAGTTTAATTTTGCTTTTTAACTTCTTTGTTTCAACTGCACAATTTGTTGTACCGGTTTGGCTCTGTATTTAACAATGATTTGTAATAGAATATTTTCCTGTTAGATTGTAGTGGAAAAACAAAGCAAAACAAATCGAGTTTTAGCCACATTATTAATATTAAAAATATATACATAAAACTATTGATTGCTTAATATATTTTAAATTAAAATCTCTGCTCTGTTGTATAGAGTCAATAGATTGATATGTTGTAAGAAATGATACAGATAAACGTTAGTTATAATATACACTTTGTTCTGTATTTCATGTTTTTTGTTAAACAAAGCCATGTGAGTATTAACAAATTTCAAGGTAATTACTGTAATTTAGATAAGATTGCCTGTGTGAGATTTTTTTTAAAGCATTTTAATTTTAATAGCTGTTGAAAATAATTATAAAATAATTTCACTTTTAGTGAATAACTGAAATGAAAAGACAATGTGTAGTATTTTGGGGATTAAATATGACATCTTTTTTTCGGACACTTCAAACACATTCTATGTATGTGTGTATGTACAAATAACACGCATATCTTTCTAAAAGTTATTGTAACAAAATTGTATTATTTTAATATTTATGTATTTTATATAAATGGTATAACTAAGATTGTGAGTTATGCATTTCTTTGGACTTAATAAGAGTTTTCAAAAAAGAAAAAAATTCAAGTACTTGTTCGTACTTAAGTAAATATTGTGTATGACAAAAGACAAATAAACGACATACAATTAAAATACACTTGTCCGGCTTATGTTAGAAAATAGAGTACATATGTACGTATGAACATGCATAAGTACTGATGTGACCATAAACTTTGTTGGTGTTAAAATAAAAACCTTTTTTTTTTGTTTAAATTGAAAAATTATTTTAAGAATTACATTAACGTTTCTCTCAAGTTCCGGTAATTATTTCACTTGCAAAGCTTTTCTTGAGGCTAGCACTTTTTCCTTTTTTCTTTTAACTTAATTTTAAAATTAAAACGAAAGTAAATTTTGTAGGTAAGAAAATATTTAATTGAATTCAATTTAATATTTGAGCAAGCAGTTAGAAAAAGTGAAAAATGGCAATCTTTCAGAAATTCACTTTTACAATTTTTTAACCCTTCACACAGTGAAAAAGGGTATATATAGGTTTGTCATTCCGTGTGAAATTTCTACAATTTTCATTTCCGACCCCATAAAGTATATATTTTCTGAAAGCTTATGAATAGTCGATTAAGCTCTGTCAGTCTGTCCGTCTGTCCGTGTGTATGTTGAAATCAACTTTTTGAAGCCCCCCGACATCGTTTGGACCCGGGTGAGGTATTAAAATATCAGAAATATTTGGGAGTAGATCGGTATTGAAAATCAGTAACATCGGTTTATAAACAACTGAGATATGAGCAAAAACCCACGACCACCTCGATTTTTTTTTCACAAAAACAACATACATACATACAAACGTGTATACTGGTTTGAGAAAACGTGGTGTTTTTAATTTTTTTTTAAATTTTTTTTTTATTTTTTTTTTATTTTTTATTTAATATATTATTTATAGTTTTATTATTTTTTTTTTGTTTGTTTTATATTTATTATATATATGTATTTTAATTATTTTTTTTTTAAATTATTTTTTTTATTTTTTTTTTTTTTTTTTTTCTTAACATACATACGTGAATTTATAATTTTACAATGGGATGTTTTTATATATGTATGTTTTTATACCCTTCACACAGTGAAAAAGGGTATATATAGGTTTGTCATTCCGTGTGAAATTTCTACAATTTTCATTTCCGACCCCATAAAGTATATATTTTCTGAAAGCTTATGAATAGGGAAGTCGATTAAGCCCTGTCAGTCTGTCCGTCTGTCCGTCTGTCCGTCTGACCGTCTGTCCGTGTGTATGTTGAAATCAACTTTTTGAAGCCCCCGACATAGGTTGGACCCGGGTAAGGTATTAAAATATCAGAAATATTCGGGAGTAGATCGCTATTGAAAATCAGAAACATCGGTATATAAACAACTGAGATATGAGCAAAAACCCACGACCACCTCGATTTTTTTTTTCACAAAAACAACATTACAACAACAACATACATACATACAAACGTGTATACTGGTTAGAGAAAACGTGGCATCGAATCCCAACTGAGCCAAAAAAAAATTTTTTTTAATTTTTTAAAAAATTTTTTTTTTAATTTTTTTTTTATTTTTTTTTATTTTTTATTTAATATATTATTATTATTTATTATTATTATTATTATTATTTTTTTTTTAAATTTTTTTTTATTTATTTTTTTTTTATTTTTTTTTTGTTTTATATATGTATATTATATATATAATAATTTTTTTTTTAATTTTTTTTTTAAATTTTTTTAAAAATTTTTTTTTAAAATTTTTTTTTTTTTCGTTTTTTTAACATACATACGTGTACGTATTTCATATGGGATGAATGGTGATACAAGCAACTGTTATTGCATGACTACACGTTGTGAAGGGTATATAAGATTCGGCATGGCCGAATATAGCACTCTTACTTGTTATATGTAGGTACGTATTTCATATGGGATGAATGGTGATACAAACTACTGTTGTTGCACGACTACAGGTTTTGAAGGGTATATAAGATTCGGCACGGCCGAATATAGCGCTCTTACTTGTTTTTTTATTTATGTTTTTTTAATTGTTTTTTTATTTTTTATTTTATATATTATTTATATTTTTAATATTTTTTTTCAATTTTTTTTTATTATTTTTTTAATTTGTTTTATTTTTTGTTTGTTTTATATTTATTATTTATATTTTAATTATCTTTATTTAATTATTTTTTTTTTAATTTTTTTTTAATTTTTTTTTTAATATACATTTGAAAATTTATAATTTTACAATGGGATGTTTTTATATATGTATGTTTTTTATATATGTATGCACGTATTTCATATGAGATGAATGGTGATACAAACTACTGTTATTGCATGACTACACGTTGTGAAGGGTATATAAGATTCGGCATTGCCGAATATACCACTCTTATTTGTTTTTTTTAAGGAAGACTCTACTTTGCATTTAAAAATTAATTTAACTAATAACTACTATTTAATATACATATGTATGTATGTTGGTCTACTTGGTCAAAAAAACTGTTAGGTAGAAGATAGTGATTATTCTCCCCTTGCGTGTGTTGTAATACTACTCTTCGTTCTTATAAAAAAAAATAAAAAAATATATAAAAGGACAAACAGAGCCGCTCAAAATAATAGCACCAGTTACAATTATATTTTTCATAAGAGCATATTATAGACGAACTTTTTCTTTAATAAATATCAAAAACAAAAACGTATTTTCTGTTATCTCTGAGCATGGTTAGTTTTTGTAAAATTGCATAACTGTATGTTTATTATGATCGATTATTTGTCAACATATCAAGTTTTGTTTGGTCAATATAATAGTTTCAATTAGCTGATTTTTCCGTTTAATTAAAAAAAAGGAATGAAAAACGATAGGTATTAAATATACAACTTATCTTTGTTATATTTACTAAAGTTTTCGGTTAAAACATATAGCAAAGGGACGCAAAAAGCACAAAAAGCACTGCAAGATAAAACAACACGACTTATTTGAAAAACTGTTATATCAGAATAAGTCATACTTCAAAATCAGAAAATTACATAACAATTGCAATAAAATGATCATAGATAATAAAAAATGAATTAAAAATGAATTGTATTACTTATAATCTTGAAGCGTTTAGTTCGAACCTGAAAAAATTATAATTTTATGTCAGTTACTGAACTCAAAAAAGCATTGGTAGTTCCGGCAAGTGTGGAAACTATTCATCGTAGACTGCGCTTAAGCAATATTGATGTTTGCATTCCAAGAAAAGTGTCACTACTTTTTTTAAGCATGTGGCCAAACTATTGTCGTTCGAAAAACATATGTAATTTGACCACATTTGAGCATATGTAATTTGACCACAAGATGATGGAACGTTCTAATGATATGTGAATCAAAAATTGTCTTTTATAATATAAGAGATTTTAGATCTTTTGTCTGAAAACCACCTAGTAATCAATTCAAGCCACAGTTTACAGCAAAAACTATAACACATACTTGGTCAATTCACAACATGTCGTAGAAGACGTAAAGTAATAAAGTAAATGAACGGTTATGCGCACCGTCAACTTGACGAAATACTTTATTAGTTAAAAAATTTCAAATTTTTCTTTTCATTCTTTAATAATTTAGAAGGAAAAAATAAATGTAATAAATTTATCAATTAATATTCGAACATATTTAATGTTTAGTGATAATACTGTCTGCACTGAAATAATGATGATGATGAAATATGCACCTATGATTTACTTTTAAAATGAGGATTGTTTTTCCTGATTCAGTGATTTTTAGGAATAATATTAAACTTTGTGGAGACTAGTAAAGCGGTCTGGATTGTATTTTGTATTTTAATGTAAAAGCTTCATTTATTACATAAATATATATGAAAATAGCAGCTGTAATCTACATCTATTTCTACGAATTGATTCTATTAACAATCTGTACATTTGCACATTTTGCTGTGAAATGTTTAGTATTTTATTAATAATAGTTTAGTTTATTTTTTATTATTATAAAATACTAGTATTTCTTGTTTTGTTGTTTTTGAGTGAATTCCATTGCTATTAGTTACTATAGCGAGAAAAAACATGTATATTGTATGATAGCAATAAGTAAATACAATTCACTGCCGGCTTTTCTTAAAAGCTCACAAAATTATTCTATATTGTAGAATTTTATTCAAAAGATGTTTGGTTTAAAAGTCAAATAGCGATTAATGCAAATAAAATACAATTTTAGTTATACAAATACTTACTAACAGTAAAAGACAAATTAAATATTTGTTTATAATATAGTTTTAGTTAAAATAATTAATATGTATTTCATTTTAAGAACGTTGGTTATTTATTTTATATGACGTAGTTTTTTCCAGTTTAAGAACACTTGATTGTTTTTTCTTTACATGCAACTGTTCTCAGTGACATGCAATTCTGTATAAAAACTGTCATAAACTAGTAATTGAATTAAAATATACCTTATTACGTTTTTCTAAATATTTCAATGTGTACTTAGTTTCGTAATATTTAATTTCTACAAATAATTTTATTTCTTTTAGTTTTTTAATCTTTAAAGTTTTAAATTATTATTAAAAAAATAAAAAGTTATTAAATTTCTAATGAAAATCTCTACATTTGCCTAATAAAACAAAAGAATTGAAAAACACAATAAATTTTGTAATTTTGTTCGGCTTATTCAAATGACTTAAGAAGGAAACTTTTTTCTCATGCTGAACAGGGACTCAAAACAACTACATTAAAAGACTTAAGACACGAACTGTAAAAACTGTGGTATTTGGCAAAACACTCAAGTATTAAGATTCATTGAGTTTTTTTATACCCTTCACACAGTGAAAAGGGTATATATAGGTTTGTCATTCCGTGTGAAATTTCTACAATTTTCATTTCCGACCCCATAAAGTACATATATATTTTCTGAAAGCTTATGAATAGGGGAGTCGATTAAGCTCTGTCAGTCTGTCCATATGTCGTCTGACCGTCTGTCCTCGTGTATGTTGAAATCAACTTTTTGTAGCCCCCCGAAATCGCTTGGACCCGGGTAAGGTATTAAAATATCAGAATTATTCGAGAGTAGATCGGTATTGAAAATCTTAACATCGGTGCATAAACAACTGAGATATGAGCAAAAACCCACTACCACCTCGATTTTTTTTCACAAAAACAACATTACAACAACAACATACATACATACAAACGTGTATACTGGTTAGAGAAAACGTGGCATCGAATCCCAGCTGAGCCAAAAAAAAAAAATTTTTTATTATTTTTTTTTTATATTTTATTTAATATATTACTTATATTATTATTATTATTTTTTATTTTAATTTTCTTTTTAAATTTTTTTTTATTTTTTTTTTGTTTTATATTTATTATTTATATTTTAATTATTTTTTTTTAAATATTTTGTTTAAATTTTTTTTAATTTTTTTTTAATATTTTTTTTTTATTTTTATTTTATTTTTTTTTAACATACATACGTTAATTCTTAATTTTACAATGGGATGTTTTTATATATGTATGTTTTATTTCATATGTATGGACGTAGTTCATATGAGATGAATGGTGATACAAACTACTGTTATTGCATGACTACACGTTGTGAAGGGTATATAAGATTCGGCACGGCCGAATATAGCACTCTTACTTGTTTAAACGATGAGTGAGCACAAAAGCTTTTAAAATTTGTTTTTTCAATTTTCGTTTATTCTTATTTGAATCATTTAGATTTAGCGATTTTAACGTAAGACAATCTTGAGCTGTTGCAGGTAAAAAATTCGTCATTTGAATTTTAATATTTTAAAGTTCCTTGGAAGAAAATTGTTATTATTATCTACTAAAATTGTCTTATGAAATCAAAAAAAAAAATAAATAACGAAGTTATTTTGCAATTCTTAGTAGATGAATAGACTAATGCATTAAACACAGACACGACGGTAGGCTACCGACCACAATGTCAAAATTAAAATGCCACTAAAGCTATATGGCTATACAGCCACCATTGTTTCTTCAGAAAGCTTAGGCTCATTTCCATTTTCGTATGTGAGAACGAACAATCTCAAATTGACAATAAATTAAGAGTTGGAAAATAAATGTGAGCTTCACAATATTTTATTTTATACAGAAAGAACAACGCAAATTAAAACAAATTTTGAAATGCATTAACAATAAAGAAATGCTAAAGAAATAAATTATTTGTTCTTAAATTTTTACATATGTAATATTTAAAATAGACAGCACTGAAATGTATTTCTCCAACAAACAGCTTCAGCAGTAGCTGCTTTCAAAATAATTATGACACTGGCTACGCGGCGACGGGTGTAGTCAATGGTATTTGTAGTCGGTAGCCTATGTGGCGTCTATGTGAGTAGTGCAAAACAATACGGTAGTAACATCTATAGCTGAGAGAAAATTATCGAAGAGAATTATAACACAAAAGTTTAAGTTGTTATATAAAAAAAAATAAAATTTTAAAAGGACAAAGGACAATTAAACAAAAAAAATAAAAATAAAATCAATAAAAAACTAGTAATAAAAACATATATTTTTCATTAAATTTCTAAATTAAAAATATAATTAAAAAATATTAAAAAAAACCTTCTGTGAAAATTAAAATAAAAAAATTGCATATGTATGCTCTACATCAGCGGTCACCAACTACTTTCATTTGGGATCCGTTTTTTTTTTTTTAAATCACGACCGTCGTGGTCCGGAAGGTAATAATCTGAACTATTTAAATAATATGTTTAGATACTGTTTCAATTGACAAATAAAACGATTGTGTTTTGGTGCATTATTTTATTAAATAATAAACAAATGTTTTAAATAAAAAGAAGTGAATACTATGGGTTTTTACAATATTAATGAGAAAAATTACATTTTTTGTCTTGGACTATCCGTCTGAAGTAAAGCTTGTGCCGGCTATTCTCATTAACTCTTGGAGAGGTTCATCGGAATATATTTTTAATGAAATTCATCTTAGAAAATGCTGTTTCACAAACATATGTTGGCCCAAACAAAGTGAGAAGTTTCAAGGTTAATTTTTTCAATTCTGGGTATTTATTAGGTCAAACTAATTTTGTTTAAAGTTCTTGACGAAAAACTTTCTGTTTTTGGTGTTTTAAAATTGTATTTTCTTGGAAATCGATCATTTTCAACTAGAGAGAAACTTTATTACTACCGCAAATTTTTTCAGCTTCATTACATAATTCATCCGCAGGATTTAGGGAGTAAATGTTACTGAGGATATCGACAACAGTCGCAGTTTTCTTAAAATCTGCGAATCGGTTTTCAAATTCCGATTTAAGATTTTCAATGAACGTCTTGTATTGGCCGCCGTCAAGCTCGCTGTTAATGCAGATTTTTTTTTTAAATTTAGGGAAGTGCAGGCGTTCATTATACAGGAAAGAAAAGATCGAGCTTTCGCAAAAACGTTTTTACTTTTGTCAGCAGCTCCCATACAAGCTTTTATTTGCCTTCAAGTTTAAGGTTCAGATCATTGATGTGTTTAAAAATATCTGATAAGAAAGCAATGGAAGTTACGTTTTACACCAAAGCCTGATGTCCAGACGAAAATATTTCTCATGAATTTGTTACATAATGTAAAATATTTTGTATTGTTAACACAACGTCCGCATAAAATAGGTCTACGGTTCGAATCCAAACCGCGGTCTGCCAGTTTGTGACCCCTGCTCTACATACTGCAAGTAATTTTTTGTGTGATATTTTTGAAATTTTTGTTGTGTATGTGTGTTCCATGGTGTAACTCAAAATTATATTTTTAATTTAACCCAATATAGTAAATAGTGTAACATAAATGTTTTGATTATTAATATCAAAAGTGTTGAAGACTTTTACGAATGAAAACATACAATACCCTTAATGCTTGTATGTTTTGTACAAATATTATTAAAATAAGAGAATATTAATTTAGAAAAACATAAAAACTATCTGAAGTCTATTACAACAATTTTAACCCTAAATTATATTGTAACAATTAAACTATTTAAAAAAAAAAAACTAATTTGAAAGCTCAACAATTTTGTAATGACAAAGGCAATCTTTGAATTATCACACAATTCTAACAATCCAAATTAATCATAATAGTTGTCTCAAACATTAAGCGTTATACAGTTTACACTGTATGAAAATAATAAAACAGTTATGGTTGGTTAACTTGAAGCAGGTGTTTTATTTATTTTTTGCAAATTTTTTTCTTCTAATTGTATAAAACTATGTGTTTGTACTTTTAAAGTACCAACACATTAAGAAGAAGAAAAAAAAAATAACAAATAACTATAATAAAATAAAACATTATTGTTCAAATACTATTTCATATATGACGACTGCTTTGTGTTTCCTTATGCTTTTTGTACAATTTAAACGCGTGTGAATTTTGTGTTTTTACAAATTCATCAACGCTAATTTAACAACTTCAGTTAAAAGGGGGTCACCAAGACAGAGCTGAAGGGAGAGCAAACGAAACTAAATTAGTAATTGTTAATAAATGACTAAAATAAGTTACTCAAAGCATAATAAATAGACATTTTGCTAAAATCATTAATAACTAAATGTAGTCTCACACACATACATATTCCGTAACAATATTTATGAAAATATTTTTTTTTTTGTTTAAACATTTAACAAAAAAAATATTAGAAATTTTAAATATTGCACAATTACTAAAATTTACTAAAATTCTAGTTGACAAGTTTTGTTCTCTCTCTTTAAAGTCTGATTTTTGGGTAAACGTATTTGACTCAGAAAAATAGCTTAAAAATAGTCTGCAGGTGAGGTTGTTTATTTTAAAGTTCTTGTTTAACTTAATTATTGGAATTTTTTTCTTTATCTTTATCGTTACCAAGCCGTCTCAATCAACAGTTCAGGTATTTTAAGATCTAGACTTTAAGACGTGAATTTGCTTACGTCACATTTTTTGTTGGCTTTTTTTTTGTCTATAATTCTTGGATTGTCGATGCCTAATTTTAATAATCAAATAATTAAATGCTTAAATAAGTAAACTGTATTTGCAATAGATTTATCATAAAATCAATACACAAATATTTTTTTATTTATTCTTTGTGGTACACTTTAACATTCACCTTTTTTTTTTTGGTTTATTTTGTTTTTGCTTAAAGGAAGGCTTTCAACAATTCTAGAAATATTTTGTTGATTATTCAAATTGACGTAAAACTGCTAATTTCTTTAAATGCTTTTTTTACTTCTCTTGCAGCGGTTATGAATATTAAACTTAAAATTTGTTTGCTAAATTTTTAACTTTCAGCAAATTCTATATATAAAATCAAATGTGAAATTATTAGATTGTAGTAAATAAGAACTTAAAAGTAAATTTATTTTAAAGTCAATGCTAAATAAATAAAAAGTGAAAAAATTTTAAAATGTTCATGAATACACACACGAGCACAACACGTTTTTGTCTAAAGATACATAGTACTACGCGCATACAAACAATTTATTTGTTTATATAGTAAATAGGTCAAAAGGAGGTTTATTATTATAAAAAGAAAAACTTAAATAAAAAAAAAATTTATTAAAAAACTAGATATGCATAATACAAAATCTGCAAAAGTTTATTGTCAAAGGGCTTTGAACTAATATTTGGATCCATAGAATTCTTATAGCTTCTTTTAATTTTAATTTTTTGATTTTAAGAACATCACTTGTAAAGTAAAATATTTTCGTTGATAAGGGTGCCTGGTGTAAAGGCTGAGTTTTGGTCTGAATGGTATTTAAGATAAAGCTATTTTTGAATTTATATACATGCTAGAAAAGCCCGGCGCTCGTTGCTACGCCCCTTAATGATTAAAAATGCATTTTGAATTTTAATTGAATATCAAGTGCAATAAGCTTAATATTATAACTTTTTTAATAGGCGTGGCAGTGCCCACTTCTCTAATCACGAAATTATATAGTCATGGCAGCTCAATATGTGTGCAAAGTTTCAGAAAAATCGGTGAAGTTCAAGTAGCTGAAAATTATGATTTTTTTATAGGCGTGGCACTGCCCACTTTTTTAATAAAGAAATTTTAAAGTCATGAAAACTCAATATGTGTGCAAAGTTTCACAAAAATCGTTCCAGAGCAAGTACCTCAAAATTATAACTGTTTTTATGGGCGTGGCCCGGCCCACTTTTCTTATCACGAAATTATATAGTCATGACAGCTCAATATGTGTGCAAGGTTTCAGAAAAATCGGTCAAGTGCAAGTAGCTAAAAATGATAACTTATTTTTTTATGGGCGTGACCCCGCCCACTTTTTCCCACCCATAAACACTCCCTGGAATGTGTACAACAACTTGTCAAAGTTTGAGTCCGATCGGTTTTACAGTTTCGGAGTCTATAGCTAACACACAGACAGAGTTTCACTTTTATATATATAGATAGATAGATAGATAGATAGATAGATTTGTAAAAATAATTTTCGAAACTAAAAATTAACAGATTTCTTTTTGTTTTAGGTACTGTTCTTTTACAATTCATGCCCACATTAAACACAACTGCTCAATTCACAAGCTGTCATAGGAGTTGTACGTCGTAGTAGTTGTACATATTTTGTTAATAATTTCTACATACATTTTTTGTACAACACTAACAACAAGCAGGTAAATAGTAAATAAGCGATTTAAGAACGATTCTTGATAATGAAGTTCTTTGATGGGCTTTATCTTCACACCATTAAATTTAGCAAACTGCTTTTGATTTTTAAAGTAACTTTTAAACAATTTTAGTTCCTTACCTACGACCTAGTAGTACCTCAATTTTCGCAGTATAACATCATGATCTACTGAATCGAATACGTTTAAAAAATCCAGAAACATTCCCACTACACTCTGAATCCCTGATCCAAGACACTGCAAATATAATTCACTACATTTACCACTGTCTTAACATCAGTTCCACAGCCATTTTTATACCCTTCACGGTGAGTGTAAGGGAATATATAGTTTTGTCATTCCGTATGAAATTTCTACAATTTTCATTTCCGACCTCATAAAGAATATATTTTCTGAAAGATTATGAACAGGGGAGTCGATTAAGCATTGCCTGTCCGTGTGTACGTTGAAATCAAGTTTTTGAAGCCCCCAGACATTTTCAAAATATCAGGAATATTCGGAAGCAAATAGGTATTAAAAATCAGAAAAATCGGTATAAACAACAGAGATATGATGAAAAAACCTAGACTAAATCGTCTTTTTACATTAATACAAACTGGATGGACGCAGGTTCAAATCCCAGTTAAGACAAAAAAAAATGTTTTGTTTTTTTTTTTATTTATTTTTATATTTTATATTTTTTTTATATATTTTTTTTATATATTTTTTTTTAATTTCTGTTTATTTTTTTCTTTATTTTTTTAACATGTATACATACATAAAAAAAAATTTTTTTGTTATATTTTTTTATTTCCTTTTTTGTATTTATTTTTTTTATTTTTTTTTTTTATTTTTTTATTTGTTTTATTTCTTTTTATTTTTTCATATATTTCTTTAACATACATAAACTCAATTTATAATTTTTTTAATGGGATGTTTTCAAGCGGTTTAAGTCATTATAAAGATAATGAAAAATATACATATATGTATGTATGTATGTACGTATTTAATATTAATTAGATGAATGAATGTTGTGAAGGGTATCTAAAATTCGGTACGGCCGAATATAGCACTCTTACTTGTTATACCTATACTGGTATTTAAAAATAACATTATTGCTTTAATTGTACGACAAGAGCTTTTTATGAATTATCTTCTCAAAGTCATTATATACAGTGGAAAGAATCGCAACCAGACGAAAGTTTTGAACAAAAGTCTTGTCAATTAAAATTTCATTGCTTATTTGTAAACATTCATCATACTCGATTGTAATAATTATTTTATTGTCTAATTTTACTAAGATTGAAATTATTCTTTTTTGCATATAACAATAAACTTTGGTTTAACGTTATCATTTCCAGCTTTCTTTTAATTTGCTGATTTATCTATTTTCTTGAAGAAACAGTTAGTACGGAAAAACGCTTCATGGTGTTATGAATTGTTCTAAGAGGATTACAGTTTTCATCCGGAATCTACATGTTAGTGACAGATTGAATAAAATATTGATTGAAAGACTCAACCTTACTAAACTCAGTAACAAATATACACAGTGTAAAAACAGCTGTATTAATTAATATTAATAGTTAATTTTGAAAATCGATAATAAAGTTATTTAAATCCATATTTCGACTAGAAACAAAAAAGCACGTTTTTATACCCTTCACACAGTGAAAAAGGGTATATATAGGTTTGTCATTCCGTGTGAAATTTCTACAATTTTCATTTCCGGCCCCATAAAGTATATATTTTCTGAAAGCTTATGAATAGGGGAGTCGATTAAGCTCTGTCAGTCTGTCCGTGTGTATGTTGAAATCAACTTTTTGAAGCGCCCCAACATCGGTTGGACCCAAGTGAGGTATTAAAATATCAGAAATATTCGGGAGTAGATCGGTATTGAAAATCAGAAACATCGGTACATAAACAACTGAGATATGAGTAAAAACCCACGACCACCTCGATTTTTTTTTATCACAAAAACAACATTACAACAACAACATACATATGTATATACAAACGTGTATACTGGTTAGAGAAAACGTTGCATCGAATCCCAGCTGAGCCAAAAAAAATTTTTTTATATATTTTTTTATTTTTTATTTAATATATTATTTATATTTTTATTATTTTTTTTTATATTTATTATATATATTTTAATTATTTTTAAAAAATTTTTTTTTTAATTTTTTTTTTTAAATTTTTTATTTTATTTTTATTTTTTTTTTCTGTTAACATACATACATAAAGTTATAATTTTAAAATGGGTTGTTTTTATATATGTATGTTTTTTATATGTATGTACGTATTTCATATGGGATGAATGGTGATACAAACTACTGTTATTGCATGTCTACACGTTGTGAAGGGTATATAAGATTCGTCACGGCCGAATATAGCGCTCTTACTTGTTGAAATTAATGTAATCCATTTAATTGTTTTTTCATTATTTTACTCTTAAAACATGCGCACTTATATCTACATATACAAGTGCATACTTTTTACCAACAGAAGCTTCTACATACAATGTTATTTTAACATTGTTATAAACATTTGTACAATCGATTTGAAATTTAAATTAACCCATTGGTTTCTACTAAAAACTCATTAAGAACTTCTATTTCAAATCCAATAGATCAGTTAATATTTGTGGAAAATGTCATAAAAATAACAGGCGATTAAGAAAATTCACCGGAACTATTGTTGGATTTATTTAATTTTACCATTAAATAAGTGGATGCTCTACGTGTTTGGAGTAGATTATGTTTGAAAAGCACATCGGATAAAAGTGCTCAGATTGAGTTAATAAATTTAACACCTGTTTCGCTAAGTGTACAACTGGTAAATGAACAGTTATAGCCTCTCTTTTCTAAGCTCTGCCTAAAGCAGAGAAAAAAATTTTTGACAAATGATTTCTCATTAATCAAATTAATTACAATTTTTGTTTGTTTTTGTTTTTTTTTTTTTTGTTTTCAGTTGTTAAAATCAATAGAAATTAATAGAGTCATATTACGAAAATAATAGTAATGAAGTCGTTGATAAATTTTCGAATGCTGGTAACTGCAAAATATGTTATCTCTCTTGGCTGCCAAGAAATTAATTATTAAAATTAATTAATCTTTGTTTTCTTACATACTTCATATTACAGCTCATATCGACAGCAACGGTAGTCCGAATATGAAACATTTCATTACTAAATTTTGGTTGTATATTGTTCAGATCACATTTAAACACTATAAAATACTAAAATCTTTTACTCTCTACACTTTAATTTATAAAGTGTTAAAATAGTTTTGGAATTGGAAATTTTTTTTATCAATGTTAAGCTCGTTTTTTGTGACTAACCGAACCACAAAATTTCATTAAATACTATTTTGAAATTATTGTAATAACAAACTTTTTATTTGTTTATATATTTGTGATCAATTAACACTTTAATTGATTTAATTTAATTTCCCATTACTAGTATGGAATATCAGCTGTCAAGGCCAAGTTGTCAAAATTTGTGTTCTTTTTATTTATTTGCACTAAGGCAGACTCCACTCCATTTTATGTGAAAATTATAGAACAAAAAAGGAAAAGATGAAATTTAGAAAGTTATATCAAAACGGAACCAGATTTTTAATTAAAAAAACAATAAGTAATTGCTAAGAGAAAATGAAAATACAATCCAGGAATAAAAAAGTTTATACGGTCGTACTTACATTAATACTTTTTATACAATTTTCATTTCCGACCCCATAAAGGATATATTTTCTAAAAGCTTATGAATAGGGTAGTCGATTAAGCGCTGTCAGTCTGTCCGTGTATATGTTGAAATCAACTTTTTGAAGCCCCCCGACATCGCCTAGACCCGGGTAAGGTTCTGGAGTAGATCAGTATTGAAAATCAGAAACATCTGTACATAAACAACTGAGGTATGAGCAAAAAACCACGGCCACCGTGTTTTTACACAACAACAACATAAAACAACAACACACATACATACAAACGTGGTAACTGGTTAGAGTAAACGTGGCATCGAATCCCAGCTGAGCCAAAAAAAAATTTTGTTTTAATATTTTGTTTTTTATTTTACATATTTTTATTTTTTTTTTAATTTTTTTTTAATATTTTAATTTTTTTATTTTATATTTGTTATTTATATTTTTATTATATTTTTTTTTTTTAATTCTTTTTTATTTTTTTTTTAATTTTTTTTATTTTAAATTTTTTTTTAATTTTTATTTTATTTTTTTTTAACATACATACTTAAATTTATTACTTTACAATGGTAAATTTTTTTATATATGTATGCTTTTTATATGTACGTATTTATTAAGAAATGAATGGTGATACAAAAAATTGTTATTGTATGACTACACGTTGTGAAGGGTATATAAGATTCGGCACGGCCGAATATAGCCAAGTCAAGTTTTGCGCCGAATCTAAATATAAATATAAATTGTTAACAATTTTAGTTTAATATGTATCCTTAGGACTTTTAAAAGTGTCTTAAAAAAAATTATTGCTACCAAACAAAATTTTAATTTTCCATCCCTGACCTACATTTAAGCAAAATACAAACAGTTTTGCAGTTTGGTGTTTGTACAAAACATATTTTCCCTTTCTTTCGTATTGTTGTATTTGTGGTATATGTGAATTTACATGCCTTTATTTGTACCATGATTGCTAGCATTTGGTGAATTCACAATCTTATGTTTTGGCATAAATTTTCACAATTTTAAAATGATTTTAATTTGAAAAAAATACAGAACAATGTTTTTTTATCATTTTAAAATTTTAAAACTTAAAAAATTTTTTAGTATAATATCGTATAACTTTTTTTATCAATTCACCAAATGAAACTTAAACTAATTGGATTAATATATAAAATAAACACCTTTAGTTAGAAGTATGCATTTCCTTTTTTTTTAAATGTAAAAAATCAAAGACTTGTGCAACGTGCATTTGATAAAATTAATTTTATGTACTTATGTATGCCTGTACTTTAACTTTATACCTTGAACTTTTACCATATTTAAATAATGTAGTGCAAATATCACAGACACAATTAAACTAATGTAATTAAAAATTCAAGAATAATTATTCAAAAAGTCTCAAGTTCTTATTACAGTTGGAGCAAAAGTAAGAATGGAATAAAAAATCTTTTTTTCTGTCAATTGTTGCAATTATAGAACATTCTACATCCCAGTCACAAATGCTCAGCATATGAACTGTATAAAGAAAATACTCGTATTTGCCAAATTTTGGAGAAACTTAAATTCAATTGAAGTAGAACATTTTTTATGAAGATGTAAAGCAGGCATCTGTAAAATAAACCTGTTACACGTTGAGGAGAAAGAATTTGAAAATTCTTAAACAATGAATTACGGCTATTTAAAAATGACATATTTAGTTGTGATTATTTCTATCCTGTATTTAAATTCTATATTTTCAATTCAACCCTTAAGAGCCAATAAGAGTTGATTCTATTTATTTTGTGGTTAATTGTTGCACTTTGTGTCAGAGACACAATGACACTTTTAAGTAAAATTTTTAGACAGCGAATAATATCCAGAAAATGGAAAATTAATTGTTTAGCGCGTCCGCAAGATTTGTTAGCACCCAACCATTTTCCTTTAAGTTATTTGAAGTTGCGAGTATATGTGAACAAGTTCAAGGCAATTCCAGAGCATAAGGCCAAATTGTTGCAGAAATTCGAAAATTTCAAAACGACCGCTCTAGCCTGAGGGAACGTGAAAAAAGGCGTGGCGTTGAGGGGTATAAAAAATAGATGTTGACGGATTCTCAAACCTACCCGATTAGCATACAAAATTTCACGAAAATCGGTCGAGCCATTTCGGAGGTGTTTAATCACAAACACCGCGACCCAAGAATTTTATATATTAGAATAATTTAAAAAAGCGAAAACTTTATTGGATTTCAAAGTCCCAAGGTGACTTTTGGCTCACCCTGTGTATGCAATGTTTTGGATAAAATCCCGTATTGTATTCTTCCCGCTTCCGATTCATCTTTGTTGTACTCGTACTTTGATACGGTCATACAACAATAAATTGTTATTTTATTGTTGTTATTGATTTTTTTTAATTGTAATACATTAATGATAACAGGCTTATAAGTATATTTCGGTTGTTTTTTTAACACAAAAAATAATAATAATAATCATAAATTATATGTATATGCATGTATGTATTTAAGTTAGCGTGTGACACAATTGCCTGTCAAATAGTTGAAAGAACAGACAAAGAAACTAAAAGCATAACTTGCAAGAGATAAATAAAAAAAAAAAGAGCACACTTGTTCAAGCTCTCAGTCATAATCAGCGTTGCCACAATTGGTCTTTTCCGACCAAAATGGTCAGACATTAATGGCCGTGGTCGGATGGTCGGCTAAACGTTATTTTGGTCTGTTTAAGAAAATGTACCATATTCATTTTAAGCCATTTGAAATACTGATCGCTATTACTTTTTTCAGTTTTTGGCAATACTATTTTCTTCTCAGCTACGAAAAACAATCAAAATCAAATGACAAACGTGTGTAAAAGACTATAAAAAATACGATGAGCTCATTTGTAAGGTGGTGCTACTTCTACACAAAATGCATAACAGCAAGAAAAACAAAAGGAATTTTGTAGTTGCTTTCTTGCATTGGCTGTTGTAACGGCTTTTTACAAAAATGAAAACATAAAAATTTTAATCCTGTACATTTATATAAGAAATTTTTTGTGGTTTTTAAGATCTGAAACTTAATTATTTTTTTTTTTAAATACATAGTATGCATATATTTGTTATTTAATATTTAAAAAAATTGGTCGGTTTAAATGGATTTTGGTCGGTTTTATAGGCAAATTTGGTCGGATGGATAAATTTTGAGTGGTAACGCTGGTCATAATACATACGTATTTTATTTTAAACAATAATGACTATTAGGATGACAACAAAGTTTATAAGCGCTAAGACGACAACATTGATTGTAGTGCCTGTAGATGCTGTGAATTTGCCATAGAAGTGATGATTTGTACGGTGCAAAGTTTTTTGTTTTTTATTTTGCTTTTGTAAACTACATTCATTTATCTATACAGACAATAAAAATAATGTTAAAACACCTTAAAGTTAAAAAATGAAATATTTATGCATATTTCTCTTGTGGACATAAAAAGTAGTGTATAATCACAAGGCCATCGCAAGAAGCTTAACAAATTTCGATTGTGTCTTGAAGCTGGGAGCAACTACTTAAATTTTTTTTTTGTTTTATTACTAATTTTATTTTCTTGGTAATTTGTTTGGTTTATTTTAGTTGACCGAAAAATATGGAATTTTATTAAAATCAAAAAAAAAAAAAACTGTTTAAATAAAAATTTGCATTAACTTTTAAACTTTTATTGCTTGGAATTTGGAAAATATTATTGCTAATACTTGTAACAAATTAACAGAAAATTATGGGAAATAATTCTTATAAATACATTGTTTATGGAAATAAAACTCACAAAAAAATTGCTTTAAATTTTTTAATTATTTATCCAATTAATTGTTTAAATTTTTGTTGAATTTAAATAAATTATTAATCGAGATTAATTATTTGTTTCGAAACACCAGAAAATTTCTATCAGTTGAAACAAATGTATTGAAAAATGCAATTTTTGTCAAGATTAGGTTCTTAAGAATTATTATAATGAAATTGTGATAAATCCTTTAAAATAAGGAACTGAACTTTAACTTTATTTCAGATGTGACAAAAGTATATGTTTAACATTGTCCGATACATCCTGTTGGATTCTAGTAATTATTATTTATAATATTTTATTAATTTCTTTACTCAAAACTTTTTCTTTGTGTCTACTCTAGAGTTGCCACCTTTTAATATATTTGAATCAGGTTCAATAATTTTTATAATTGATACGATAATATCCCGATACCTTTTCTATTAAAACTATTAATTTTTAGCTAATTAATGGTTTTATTTGGATGATTGAAACAAAATCAATAAAAATATAAATTAATCATCAATCGTATTTGACAGTCATATCTATTTTTCTCTCTAAAGCAATTCAGTGAAATAATAATATTATAGAATCTATCAACATTCTGCAATCATACCCATAACCTGTGAAGCCAGAGGTATATAACTTTGTCACTCCATAAAGTTTATATTTTCTAGAAGGGGATTAGGGAAGTCGATTCAGTTATGTCAATCTATCCTCAGTGAGGCATTAATCCTCTTCAAATATCTGGTAACATAATGTTTTTGCAATCCAGCACAGTCTCTTTTTAACTTTCTGAGGTCTGAGATAATAACTATTACAATCTCTGATTTTTTCCCCCATATTTTTAATAACAAAATTAACATTTTGTATCCCCAGAATAATTTATAGACACATTTGTTACTACCTGTAGATATGATATGATTTTACAAAATCTTGGACAAATCGGTCCTTAATACGCAAAATTGTAGGCAAAAATTATTTGGGGAAATATATATTGTTTTTTAATATATTAAGTTTTTCAAGCTGCTCAACAATTTTTGGAAACTGTTGTGACACCAAAATGCAGGCTGTGACTTCAAACACTGTTCCTAAAAAAGCTAACAGATCGATTTGAAGCACCAAAATACAACTGCTTCAATTTTTCCTGAAATTTATAAGCAAAACCCGATTTTTCAGCTTTTCTGGCTAGAAAAATACAAAACACTATAAACAATTTAAATTACATAATGGCTGTCACTACAAAATGGCGTATGTATATAATTTAAATTTCGTATTTAAAAATGTACCCCCTTTCATCCCCTTAATTAAGGTATCAATTGAAAGGGCTTGACTAGTAAAATACAGTAAAAAAGTCGAAATCCAAGATGGCGTTCTAAAAAATTGGTAGATACATATGTATATGGTTAAAATATATTTATTACATACATAATTTTCCCCGTCAACCCCTACAATTATGGGTGTAACTAGACTATTCCGGTGGTTAAAATACCAAGACTTGCAAGAATTTGAAAAAATTAACTATTTGCATATAATATACACATAAAGTCAATTCAGTTGAAGATTTTGGCCACCCCAAAAAAAGTTTTGAGCTTTTGCTACCCCTAGAAAAATTTGTAGCTACGCCAATGCCCACAATGTTTATATCAAATGAAAGGGCTAGAATACAGTTAACTATTAAACAAAATTTAAAATCCAATATAAAAGGGTTGGACTTGTAGATTATAGTTAACTATAAATAGAAATGGTGTCGAAAACAGTAAAGAAAAATTTCGTATTATATTCGATCTGAAGTTCAAGCCAAGCTACAACTAGGTATATACCCATTTACATGTTGATGAGAGCTATTATCAGATGCGGCACGGCTTAATATTGTACTATTATACCCCTGACAGATATAGGATTTGTACATGTGTGTCAACATAAACTGCAACTAAGCCACCAAACAAACTAGTTTATAACTAAAGGAGAGTTTGTATACATACTATGGTACAGGGTATTAAGTGTGTTAAATTAATTTAGGAAAATATAATTTTTTTTTTAATTTAAAAAAAAAATAAAATGATTTTATTTTCTAGAATTTTATTATGTGATCAAATAAACTTAAGTAATAACTGACTTGAACTACATATTTCCCTAATCTAAATGCAAATATGTTTAAATATCTTTTATAAAATTTATTTATTTTCTTTCATAATTTATGTTGAAAATAAATATTGACATTCATATTAAATATGTTTGTATGTCTGTACTTAGTAAATTTTAAATACAAATGACCACTAATTAAAAAGGCATTTATTTAGCAATAGTTTTATTATTCCTATATTTTATTTGAATTTTTGTATAAGACCACCACACCTCGAGCTAAATTATAAAATAATTTATTAATTCATTCCAACATTCATTCATGTAGAAGCAGAAAGAAGCTAAAATTGGAATAGGGTTCACACAGGTTTTCAAGTATGTAGTTGAAATACCACAATTTTAATATATATTTTTTTATAAAAGCAAAAGAGCAATTATTTAATTTTGTATGTATTTATGACTACTTATACATGTATGTATGTTGTATGTATGTGTGAATGTGTGCCTGTATGGTACTTTTTAAGCGGAAGTCAATAAATACTCATTCACAGTTTGATTATTCAATCTTCCTATAAAATGTCTACAAATGATGATGAAGATAAAGATGATCCTCTGTCTGTCTGTCTATCTGTTTTTGTTAACTTCAATGAACTTCTATTGAAATATTTCATCTACCGTATGTGTGTAATTGTTTTGTCAGCTTTTATCTAGCGCTCTTTGTAGGGTTTTATTTATTGTGCTTTTTATTTTTATTTATTTAAAAACATATAATGCTGCTATTAACCTAAAGAAGTAATTGATATTTCAACACTTTTACTTTCATTTGTTTAACAAAAGCCGCAAAACTTGATAAAAACTATGAAATACGGTTGTAATAAAAAAATCAGCAGTATTATAAATGTGTTTTTGGAATAAAACTCATGTATTTCATTTATAAATTACCCTGAATATTTATGTCAAATCTCAAGCACCTTAAAAAATTATTTAAAGAAACAAAACAAAAAAAAAAGAAACATCATACCTAAAACATGTAATAAATAATACAGAAAATTAAAGTGCTGCAATCTATTGCCAACTGTAAAAACTACATACATATGTATGTCGGAGGGGTACAGTGGCACCAAAAAAATATTGAAATATACTTATGAAAAGTTTTTAACGACAACTTTAATGTAATCTTTTAAATATGCATATAAAAATATTTCTACTTGTATGTACACGATTTTCTCGGGAACTGAGAGATTGGATTACAATTTATGTTCTCCAAATGTCTGCATTGGCCTGCAGATAATTTACTAAAGGCTTTGTTACTCTTACGTAAACGTTATGGATTCGTAAGCTTTGTATGTTAGTGAAATTATGGCTAGTTACTATACAAAAACGTACACGAGTCACATTGCTTAAATTATTTTGCTAGTCACATACATACATAATTTAAAAATGCAAAATTTATACATAAAAACACTTTAATTTAATCAAAACAAATAATTAAAACTAAGAAGTTGAATAATTTTTGTTTATAAATTATAGAAAGTCAAATGGAAATAGCTAATTTAGTTACAGTTCTTTAATTATGGAAGAAATATCCGAACTATAAAATTTTAATTAAAAATATTTCAAATACTTGCAGCGAACTCTTACATGACATGTGTATGAATAAATTTGTTTATTTATTTTTATTTATTATTTATTAATTTATTTCGGATACAAAATAATATTTAAGTAATATCTTAAAAAAATTTTTATTTAAAATTTGTAAAGCCAGAAACGAAGTTTAAAATCTATTGGTTAAATTAAAATGTAGTTTATGACGCTTAAAAATCTTTTGAAATTTATTTCCATAATTTAAAAGCCATTTTATTTTAAAAACTATAGTATAATAATAAACTATTTAATTGCGACATGATCACGACGGCCATATTATGTTCTCTGCAATAATATTTGATTATCAAAAAGAAGTTACTTTTATATTTTTTTTATATTATTTTATCATTTACATAATTAGTTACAACAATCAAGCGTTTTCTTAAGTTTTACCTTTTATGAAAACATGGTTGTGATGCAAAAATAGTACGATCTACAAAATTATTATAAAAAACCGTATGATGTCTTCGCAAAAATAAAAGCATTTAATTTAAAAATAGCCATTAAATGTTGTGTAAAATAACAATATGATTACAAAGCAATCAAGCTATGATATCTTTTAATAACAATTTGTTTTTAACGGTTCTTCTTCTTGTTGAAAACATTATTATTATTAAAAAAGTTTAACGTTAAAAGGAAAATATACAAAAATTAAAAAAAAACTAAACGATAAAATATAAAAAATGTTTTATATAAAAGATTGTAATTTAAAAAGTAAGCACAATCAATATAAATAATACCAAAGAACAATAATTTGCTCCTCATTAAACATACTAATGATAACTTGCAACCATTTTATGTTTTAACTACAATCCTAAAATTTTCTTCGATTATGATTACCACAACTCAGTTTTTTCTTTGAGTGTACTTTTAAAATGTGTTTAAATATAAGAAACTCTTCACACTACATTCATTAATGATATGAAAATATATTTAAAAGTAATAACGTAAAAGCTGTATATTCGGTTGTACCAAATCCTATATACCCTTCACACAGTTTGTAGCATCATGTTCATACATATGTCCATTGGTATGTATAAGTAACCGCTACCTTAAGTTTTACCTAAACGATAATCTAACTTCTAATTTAAATTTTTGTACAAAATTCTTTTCATTATATTTTTTTCGGGAATTGACCCATTAAACCAAAATTTTATGTAAATGTTGCCAAGGGTACATACTTTCTGCATACGTAGAAAACGTCTTAAGAAGTTCCATAGAAGGTGAAAAATCTGCATTTATTTGGGTAAAAAACAGAGGCAGTCATGTTCCTTCGTCTATAACTCCACTCGTGATATGCTCACATAACGTAAAATTTTCAAAAGCATATCTGCTAAATTAATACTATATAAGTGTCTAAAGTATTCGTGGGGGCTTAAAAGGTTTCAATTTACACACGAATAGTTGGTGAGTCGGACTAAGCTAATTCAATTCTTCTATCTATAAGGATTTACAATATTAATAATTATTTTATGGGATAATAAATGAATATTGTAGAAATTACAAATGGAATGACGAACTTGTATATACCTTTTTACACTCTTGTGTGAAGAAACATAAAATGCAACTTCAATAATATTGATAAAACTGCTTTAAAAAATTAAAATCAACGATAGCTGATACGTAAAAACGTAGAGAATTTTAAATTTTATCAGGTACGCTCGCAACGCAATGTCACGTTTATGAAATAGTACTTATTTACACGTAAATTCCTAAAGGAAAACGAATCAGCTGATTAGGAACGTATGCCTTCACGTGTGTCATGGCGTTATGCATAATAATAAACTGTGTGCTAACTAACAAGCTGCTATCTTTTCTTTATGGAAATTTTCCCATAAAAAAGTTAGCAGCAACTTTACAACAGATAAAACTGTGGTCCCTCAAGGTGGCGATGCTATCAAATTATTTAATTATAATTTAATTATTGAATTATCTCACTATTAATATATCAGTAATGGTGGCCTTCATAAACAATTTTACTTAAGCAAAATAAAACAATTTGATAGAGTTGCGCAGTGGCGTCAACCAGGGGCCAAATTACGGCATTCGATCACGATCGAAATTTAACTCGAACGATCGAGTTCGCTGTGCTTTAGGTATAGAAATTCTAATAAGAATTTTAAAATTTCGATCACGTTTGAATTTGCCCCCAGATTTTTTTAGTTTTTAAGTTTGTAGGTATATTTAATCTTATTATGCTTCTCCTGGATCTAAGCCATGTTTTTTGTAAGTGTTTTTGCATCTAGCTTTCTAAGTTTATTTCTTTAAATACTATTACTTTGAACTGTAATAATTTTCAAATATAACAAATATAACAGAGAGACGAAAGGTATAACCCTACAAGAACAGTGACGGTCATTTGACCGGTTATATGACTGGTATTAGTGACTGATATATTTTTTTATTACATTTACAAAAAACAAATATATAGATAATAAAAAATTCGTATCCTGATGATGCTACACAAAGAGGTAGCGAAATATTGATAAAATAATATAAAATAAAACCAGAAAAATTTTTATTATTGAAAAGACCTTAAGCTTAAAAAAACTATTATAGGTTAAAGTTTCTATTAGTTTCTTAAGGGCAATGTGAAAAAAATGACTGAAACTTTTGTGTACATGTGATTTTGCGTCTTTCTCTTACTTATTAGTTCTGTCGACTGCAAAACATATATCTGGACTACTTACACTACAGCTGTTTCAAATCAAAAATAATATAAATAGTAGTCACACTTAACGTATATATCGGTCAAAGCTAACCAGGTATATATTTTACTCGTACAATAAAACAAAATTTATTATCTTTTATATTATTTATTGTTATGTTTTTTATTACATTCACTTTTCTTTTATCACTATTTATAACGTTTCACTACTTCCTGGATGGGCTAATTTTAATCCTTTTCCATGGTGTCAGCGTCATTGGTATTATGGCTGGAATTGTTAAAAATAAAAATTATGAGAATATGCAAAGGCATATACATATTTATGTTTGGCTGCTACCTTTCGTACTTACCTTTTATTTATTAAGTATTTAATAAAAAACCTCGTCGAAAGAACGGCAAATTTTTTAATAAAAATTACTTTTTGTTACACTGAATAAAAAAATTTTCACAATAATTTTCCAATTTTAAACGTCAAAAAATCAACACTCAACATCAACATTATTTGTCTCACTCTTGCATATGCATTATTTTTTCTGTCGCATGAATTATATATTAAATTGCTACAATAGTGTTAGTACAAACATTTTGTATGTGTTAGTTTCAGTCATTCATTTCTTGTAGGGAATATAATATTGTAAAATCATATTGTTATGATTTTTTTCAAATTTCAAAATAGTTTAAAAACCATGCAATGGACAACAGGAATACTTTTGAAACATTCAAAAGAAAGAAGTAAAAAATATGATGTGACATTGTGGCATGAAGCCAATTATTGTAAATCCAGCAATTGCAGCCAAGTTAGGTTCATGCGCTTAGGTGTAATATAAATTTTTAGATCTGCCATATAGACAGTTAAAAATATTATTTTTTATAATTGACTACTCTGATCATTAACAACAATAAATATTTTTAACGTATTTAATTCCCTTGGCCATCGTAATCTCAACGGACGGACGGTCATTATTAGATGGTGCCAAAAATTATTCAAATTAAACAATTTTTTATTAAAAAGTTCTATCAATGCAAGATTAATACATTTTTATTGAGAAATTTCGTAATCCTTAATATGTTTGCAATATTATATTTCTGTGGTAAAAAGTATTGTTCAATTTAAATTCAATCCGGTGGAATAGTAAATTTATTAATGTGAAGAAATGAGCAAATAATATTTTAGAGCTCAAATTAATACTCATTTAAAGAAAAAAACGGGCACACCTCAATTGACTTTTATTAAAATTATTATTTTATCAGTAATCTATCTCTTGCAGTTCATAAAAATTGTTTCAATCAACAACAGTATGACTCTTCCTTGATTTTGCCTTAACAATAGCAGAATATAAGTCGTTTAGCCAGAGCTATGAACAATTGAGGGTGTTGGCATTCTTTTTACTAACATTGACCTGTTTTATTTCGATGTCAATCCATTGAAGCTATTAAAGGTTGGAAAAAGATTTTTACGCAAGTCGTTTCATTTCAGTCCAAAATTTTTAATAACGAGTCTAAAAATTACTAAAAAATAAAAATAAATAAAACACATTTTTGTTCAGAGCTCTATTCTATTAACTATTTAATTAGGCCCACATAATTTTATACACAAGGTCAAAAGTGTGCTTTTTCCCCAGGAAACAAAAGACTTATTTATTACAGTTCTGTCATTTTAGAGTTTTTTATTGTTGATGCCCACTATATTTGTCAAACAGTGGTAACAGTAATCTTTATGATTTATTTCTTTTTTTTTAGTTTTTCTTACCAAATTTCAATGATTTGAATGTATCTTTCTTCCATTGCCACAAATACTGAAGACAATGTGGGACCTATGGCTTATCTTTATGACGAATTTTATTATAAACGTTTTACACTGTTCGTTATCAGTTTTCGCTGATTTTGCAAAACGTACTCACTACAAACTTAGCAAAACTTATCAGGGTCATTAACAAAACTTCTTAACTTGCTAGTCTTTATAGTTTTATATGAATAATTTTTTTTGTTGTTGTAGACTGGCTGTTTTCAAATAAGACCGCAATAAAATTTTTAAATGAGGATAGACAGTTAACTAAAGCTATTAGACCTTAATTGATAATGAGGTGTAAAACTAACTTATCTACTGCAAATACAGGCATAGTAATATTCAGATAATTTATTTAATTAAAGTGAATATCTACCTTTCTAGGCCTAAATTTTATAATTAAAAAAAAAACATTTGCTCTACATTTATGAAATAAAATGAAAAACAAAAACAAAGAAAAACAACAGTCTGTGTTTTGTTTTGCTTTCTCCTTTTGATGTTGGTTTGTCTACATTTATATGTAGCATTACGTCAACAGCTGACTATTAACCGAACAATTGGAAGTAACAAATTTTTAATAACAACAAAATACATTTAACATTATTCACCCAACTTAATCGCAGGTTTTCTGTAAGCATAAATATAAATCAGCGAGTCAATAAAGTCTGTAAACAATTTGTAGTTAAATCATATTTTTGTCATTTTTTTGTAATTCCTACAGTATTCGATGTGACCCCATAAAGTAAAAAACTGTCAGAAATTCGACCACGACCACCTCGATTTTTTTTCACAAAAACAACATTACAACAACAACATACATACATACATACAAACGTGTATACTGGTTAGAGTAAACGTGGCATCGAATCCCAGCTGAGCCAAAAAAAACATTTTTTTTTATTTTTTTTATATTTTTTTTTTAATTTTTTTTTTACTTTTTTTATTTTTTATTTAATATATTATTTATATTTTTATTTTTTTTTAATATTTTTTTATATTTTTTTTAATATTTTTTTTAATTTTTTTAATTATTTTTTTTTTGTTTTATATTTATTATTTATATTTTAATTATTTTTTTATATTTTTTTTTTAATTTTTTTTTATTATTATTTTTTTAACATACATACGTAAATTTAGAGTTTTACAATATATATTTAGATTCGGCACGGCCGAATGTAGCGCTTTTTTTTTAAATGATCGTGTCATCTAATTTCCAACCGCAGTCTTAATAATTCTTTCTAAAAAAAAATAACAAAAGCCCTATGAAACTTATTAAGATAAAAACCCCCTACTCCTCCTTATAATGTTTATACCGTTTACCTGAAGTGTCAATATACATTGGCGTAACCAGACCCTTCTTGGTAGTACAATGCCTACCACAGAATTTAAAAAAAAAAATTTAATGTTAATTTAAAAAAAATTACTCAGTTTAAGATTTAACAAAAAAAAAATGTAAAGCTTTTGTCACCCCTAGGACAAATTTGTAGCTACGCCAATGTGTATATAGATTTGTCATTCCGTTTGTAACTTCTGCAATATTTATTTTTGACCGCATAAAATATATTTTTTCCAAGAGCTTATGACTAGGAGAGTCGATTAAGTAAATAATGCCCGTCTGGGTATGTTATATATGAAATAGGAAATGAATCGCTATTGAATTCCAGCACAATCGCCTCATAACTCTCTGAGATATGAACAAATAAACATTTCATATTTTCGTCATAAAAATCAACATTTTTCAGCCCTAGAATACATGTCTTTAGGTCTATTCGTAAAAAATGTTTGGACAAATCGGCCACTAATTTGCAAATTATAGGCAAAAATAATTTTTATTTTTAAATATATCAAGTTACAAAAATTAGAATCCAAGATGGCTTCCGAAAAAAATGCCCGATAATTTTTTTTCTAAATCCCATCAATATTGGATCATTTTCCTGTAGCGATTCCCATTGACCATTGATACTTTAAATTTGGACACCCTTTTAAATACAGATAATTATACAAGAATTTAAAATCAAAGTTGGTGTCAAAAATAATATAGCAAAATGCCGTTTGATAGCTGACTAACCAACGATATACTCATTACATTACATTACATATGTACATGATGATAATGGTTATTATCAGATTTGACACGTCCGAATATAGCATTATCTTGTTCTTTATCTTATTTTACAAACGCAGGTATTTATGCTCAGCTTTAAGTCAACTGACAGTTGTTCTTAAATATTTGCGAAAGATAAACAACATTTTTGAAAAATGTTGGAACAGGCAACATACGTTCGAATGATATACAAAATTGCTTGTATTGTTCGATTCTTGTAATTTAATTAACCTATTCCGCCTTCTCAATAAGGATATTAATAAAAAAACAGTATGTTAAAATTCCATTTTCAAAATGGAGGCAGAAATGAAATGACTTTTCTTTTAGTTTAGACAATAAATGTTGGGTTATTTTTAAACTGCTTTGATTCCGAAAATCGAAAAATAAACCCAACAAATTTTCAAAAGTGAATGAAATATATATTTAGAGAAATAAATTAATGTCGGATATTTTCTTTAGTTTTTCCAGAATTTCGGTTGGTATCTTACAAATGGCAGCTGTAATGTCTTCCAGAGCTGAAATTATGGCTGGTTTGCCCCTGCACACGAGAGACTGTACAAATCTTGTCAACGTAAAACGTGAGATTTATTTATTGGCAGGTAAGGATACGTTATCGTTTTACTTGTTATAATTAATGTTAAAATCTTTAATTAATGAAATGAAGTTAAAATTTATGATGACATTGCAAAACACTTTATGTTTGTATGTCAACACTTATGCCAGTTCTATTTATAAAACACTAGAAAAGCCCGGCGCGCGTTGCTACGCCCCTTAATGATAAAAAATGCATTCTGAATTTTAATTGAATATCAAGTGCAAGAAGAAAAAAATTATAACTGTTTTATGGGCGTGGCCCGGCCCACTTTTGTAATCACGAAATTATATAGTCATGACAGCTCAATATGTGTGCAAAGTTTCAGAAAAATTGGCGAAGTTCAAGTAGCTAAAAATTATGATTTTTTTTATGGGCGTGACACTGCCCACTTTTTTAATAAAGAAATTGTATAGTCACGACAACTCAATTTGTGTGCAAAGTTTCAAAAAAATCGTTCCAGAGCAAGTACCTCAAAATTATAACTGTTTTATGGGCGTGGCCCGGCCCACTTTTCTAATCACGAAATTATATAGTCATGACAGCTCAATATGTGTGCAAAGTTTCAGAAAAATTGGCGAAGTTCAAGTAGCTAAAAATTATGATTTTTTTTATGGGCGTGACACTGCCCACTTTTTTAATAAAGAAATTGTATAGTCACGACAACTCAATTTGTGTGCAAAGTTTCAAAAAAATCGTTCCAGAGCAAGTACCTCAAAATTATAACTGTTTTATGGGCGTGGCCCGGCCCACTTTTCTAATCACGAAATTATATAGTCATGACAGCTTAATATGTGTGTGCAAAGTTTCCAAAAAATCGATCGAGTGCAAGTAGCTAAAAATTATAACCTTTTTTTTATGGGCATGGCCCTGCCCACTTCTCTAATCACGAAATTGTAAAGTCATGACTGCTAAATATGTGTGAAAAGTTTCAGAAAAATCGGTCCAGTGCAAGTACCTCAAAATAATAACCTTTTTTTTATGGGCATGGCCCTGCCCACTCTTATAATCACAAAATTATATTTTCATGACAGCTTAGTATGTGTGCAAAATTTCAGAAAAATCGGTGCAGAGCAAGTACCTCAAAATTATAACTGTTTTATGGGCGTGGCCCGGCCCACTTTTCTAATCACGAAATTATATAGTCATGACAGCTTAATATGTGTGTGCAAAGTTTCCAAAAAATCGATCGAGTGCAAGTAGCTAAAAATTATAACCTTTTTTTTATGGGCATGGCCCTGCCCACTTCTCTAATCACGAAATTGTAAAGTCATGACTGCTAAATTTGTGTGCAAAATTTCAGAAAAATCGGTGCAGTGCAAGTACCTCAAAATCATAACTTTTTTATGGGCGTGGCCCCGCCCACTTTTATTATCACGAAATTATAAAGTTTCAGAAAAATCGGTCAAGTGCAAGTAGCTAAAAATGATAACTAATTTTTTATGGGCGTGGCCCCGCCCACTTTTTTCCACCCATAAACACTCCCTGGAAAGTGTACAACAACTTGCCAAAGTTTGAGTCCGATCGGATTTACAGTTTCTGAGTCTATAGCTAACACACACACAGAGTTTCACTTTTATATATATAGATTTAACGCATAAACAATGAACTAGTGGAATAGTAACAAACTTTTTTTCGAAATACTAGCTATCGTGTGTTTCTTTACGATTCTTCCATACAATATTATGCGATTGGATCAGTCTTATTCTTACACTGAGCCCCACTGTGCTTTAATAGCAATTTTTACAAAAAAAAACCCTCTAATACATACTTAAAAAAAAGATGAAAACAAAACAGTAATAGAAGCAAGTATATGTTTATATCTAATGGTACATACATACACACATACATACATATGTATGTGTGTAGCATATACAAAAAAAAACTCGAAAAACGAACGAGTTTTTTAATTTTCTATAGTAAACCATGATTTGTTCATGATTTAGTAATTTTTCATTTATTACATCTCAGTGAATAATGTTTTTTCTTAATTTGTTTCTTTCTTTTTTGTATGTGCAAACAATAATACAAAAACACGCTAAAGAAAAAAACTCCTTATGGATGCTGTAATCAATAAGATTTAAGACACGAGTATGAAGCCACACATGCTCACAAGCTATTGGGAGGCGAGAGTAAACAACAGCACCCATAACACAATTAAAAGCGAAAACAACATAATCAAAACAAACACATGCAAGTAAATATATTTATAGGTCAAGTTGAATTCAATTCATTTTCTAATGATGGCGGGCTCTCTGGGATATTGTTTAAAGTTGTTTAATTGTCTGTTACTCGTCTATGCGATGTTGTTAACTGGATTTTTTTCTCTTGTTGTTTTTACATACATATCTTTCTTACTCGGTTGTTGTGTATTAAATTTCGATTTTTCGTGTTCAAATTCGAAATTAGTTCAAAGACTTTTATTTTCAATATGAATATTGTTGAACTGCTGCTGACCGGCTGCTGCTTTTTTGCCTCTGTAGAAGATGATAGTGATGATTATGATGATGAACATTAAACTACTTTTTCTAGTTTTCAATATTTTCCCAATTTTTTTTTTAACTGTTTTATATTGATTTTGATTGGTATGTTTTAAAAAGAGGGCCGTTTGCTATAAAACCCAAATAATGGAAGAGTGGTGTTGGACAGAGGTACAAGCTTTGACCGCATCATATGTTGGTTATGCAACAAACCTTCATATTATTTAAATTTTTTTTTTTAATATATTCATGATCATATAACTTACAGAAGTCCAAGTAAATAATTATGTATTTTTCTCCACGCAATTTGTGTGTGTGTGTGTTTTTTTTTAATGTGAATGAATGTCTTAATTTTCTTGTTGTTAAAATTTATTTTTAACTGAACTTCATTCAGGTTAATTCATATTTGATTGACTATAAGTTCAGTGTGATAATGAACTGTATTTTTTTTTTTTTTTTGATAAACCGGTTATTTAATAAACTTCTGGTAAAATTATTAAATAAAATATATTTTATTTTAAGCGGTTTAACTTATTGATTTCCGTACAATTACGAAAATTGTATTGTTTTGTAATTAAGAACTTAAGTATATTACTGTGATTAAGTTTAACTTTACTTCTATTAAATGTGAAAAAAAAATAGAAAGAATTATATTTAATTCGAAATTTGTTAAATAAGAAAACAACTTTTTTTTATAAATATACAAACAGGAACTTAAAATAAATTTCACAGACAGATCTATTTAAATTGCGGTTTTTTGCATGATTATGAATTTTTAAATTTTGAATTTTTATCTGTATAAAAATAAGTAAATATCTCTGCCAAATACTTTTTTACTGGTTATTCATTAGAAAAAAATTATGACACCACTTGTGCACCAAATTACTTTATTATATTCCCTTAAATATATTCGTGTGTATTGCCGCATGTATGTAACAGCATCACATGAGAACAGCTTGACCTATTTCGCCGGTTCCTTCTATGTTGTATTCTCTATTACCACTACAAAGTTTGTACGTGAAAAAGTTATAAAAGTGGGTGTGGCCGCATATATCTGTAAAAGCATCACTTTTAAATGGTTCAGGTCATTTTGGGGCTCTAATTTTTTTTTTTTTATTTGTGATTACAAGGACAATGTGTGCATGGTATTTTCAATAGGAAAGGAATGAATTTACTATATAATTTCCTCCGTATGTATATAAGAGCATAACTTGAGAACGTCTTGAAGAAATTCGGTTAATACGAAAAAGAAAAATTAAAGAATCTGTTAGTGGAATCACTCGAAGCATTACCTAGGAACGACACGATCTATTTAGCGTATTCTTTAAGCGTTGCATTAATAATTATCAGGGCAGGGTTTGCATAAAAATCAAATTAAAAAAAGTGCGCGTGGTATATCGGATATAAAAAAAAAATAATTGGAGTGGAGAATAGCACCACCGAAACTATATTTATAAATGTAAGTAGTAAATTTTGCCCGTATAAAACCGGGTTGTGTCTCTAGTGTCCTATATATTTAAAAAGTTTATTGAGAGCTTTAAATCTATATATATAATCACATCGCGTGAGAACGTCTGAAGCGATTTGGCTGATTTTTCTTTTATTCGAAATAAAAATTAAACAAATTCTAGTAAAATTCGGAAAATCTAAGTTTTTAATATATTGCCTACTATTCACTTCTCATTTTTTTTAAAGTAGACGCTAAATTAGAGGGAAACCTTTAAAATTTAATATTTTTAATTTACTGCCTCCTCCAACTTCTTATTTTTCTTAATAAGAGAAAAAAAGAGTTGTATAAAAATACAACAGAGCATGTAATGCTTCTAAGATAATAAATGTAAAAGTTTGAATGTCTAGATGTTTGGATTTTTGTTACTCAAACACGCAAAAACGCTGGAACCGAACTAAACGAATCTGGTACACAAAGAGATAAAAACCTAGATGAGCATATAGGCTACCTTTCATTGCGATAACTACGCAAAGGAGGTTGCAGGCACACGCTAGTAAAATTATATTTGTTCAGAATATTTGACAATCGATCAAATGGCAGTGCCTTTTAGAGGACACTCTACCTAAACATGATAATTTAGAAAATGTTTTAGGAAATTTAAATAATATAATAAATGAACTTAAGCTAAAATAAAAATGATTTACAGCAAAATTTAATATATAAAATTCGAATAAATATTAAATTTTAATTATAATTTTGCATTTATAAAAATGTTTTAAAAAACATCTATTCCCTCCAATTTGGCATTCTGTTTTCCAAGCGGGTTAAAATAAATGGGCTTGTTTTACATCATTTAGGTCAAGTTAGAATGTTAAACATATACTGCTCGTGCCGTATTGATTACATTATTTAAATTTCATAAATCACTTGACCGTAAAAAGGGGCATTTTAAGTGAAATAACTAAAAACAAACAAACAAATAATAATAATAAAAAAGAACGAGTAAAAACAGTTTACACACTGCCACAGTAAAGGAGACCACCAAATAAAAACGACTTTGATTCGATTTGTTGTAAACATTGTGTGCTGCACAATTGTTTTTAAATACTTCAAAATATGCAGCAACAAGAGCAAAATTATTACAACATTTTAATGAAAATGAAAATCGCACAAACAAATATTTAGTAATAACGTGCTTTTAATTGCAAAGGCCTAAAAATAATAACAACATACAGTCAGTCATATGTACGTACTATACATTGTAAATTGTGCTTGAGTAATTGGTGCAAATGAAAAGCTCTACAAGAAGCAAAAACTAAATCTCTGAGCAAAACTAATGCTGTGTGGCATACACGAATAGTTTAGTTACATTCTCCTTTTTGAGAATGAACATGAGTGGATATGAGTTGAATGATGATAATGACGATGGTGATGGCATAATGAATGAACGAATGAATGACTTTGCTGTTGTAGATTGTTGAAAATAATGTGTTGCTGTTGTGCGGTATTTACTAAAACTAAATATGCAACACTCACTCAATCACTTGTTTTAGAAGTTGTTTGGGTTTCAAAGACACTATGATTATAAGAAATATGCCATTTAACTAGTTACCCACTTCTAAAAGCTTATTATTTTTTTTTTTTTAATTTTATTTACAACTGTATTATTTTGGACTTTAAACAACCGGCTTTATATGTGGCACCAGTCATTTATAATAAAATAATGAAAACAAAAAACAAAAAAATACAAACACAACTCAAAATTGGTAATGATGTTTAAACTACAATTTTGTGGCATTTACTCACTTTTCATGCAACACGAACATATGCACATACATACATACATCTTTGAATGTGCATGTGAAGTGTTTGGCTTCACATGCTGCCTAAGAAATCAACTCAAATAAGTTTAAGCATGTTGAGTTCGGATTTCAACAAGTTCTTGTTTTTAAATGAATTTCTGTCAAAAAGAAAATCGGTAGCAATGGTAATTGTTGCATGTTTTTACGTACATAGTTGAAATTAAATTCTATTTCAATAATTGTCTTAAAAATTTTAGTCATTATTTAAGTAATTATGTCAAACACAAACAACAATAACAATTCAGTTCAGGGAGAATTAATTTTATTTTCTTTTTAGACTTTTATATATGAAGTTTGACATTTGAAATAAGAGTTCGGCACCGGAAGTTCAGGAAAAGTAAAGATTTTACTCAAATCTACTTGATGAACAAATATGCTGGTAATGAAATACATTTTTATTACAAATAAAAAAATATTACTCCCACTAGTCATTAAATGACATTTATTATCTTGACCTTGTTTAGTTATTCAAGCTTCAGACAAGATCTAAAAAACACTGGTAAACCAATATGCACTTTTTCCGGTTTATATACACATTTTGAATCATATTAATTTTACATTGATAAGTTTGAACCTAACCTCACTGTTTAGCTAGCAACTCAAGGTATTGTAATAAGTATCTGTACGCCATACAATGCCATTGATCCGAATGAATATTTAATTAATCATATTTTATAAGTCGTTTGCGTGGTCGTTATAAAAAAAAACTTGTGTAAACAGATCAAATAATTGGCATTTTATTTGTGATAAGTGGATATTTCAGAAATATGAATTTATGAATCTGAATTTGTTAATCAATATGAACTGTTTTAATATTGTAAAACGACTAAGAATTTAATTGATCAAGAATATCCCACAAGCTTGCGGAGGAAACCTTACAAGATCATATGTTTAAATGGAAAAAAAAAGTAGATCACACGATGCATCAATAGCTTATATATTTATGGACAGCGAGAGGCTAAACCTAAGCCCTGAACTAAGTAAAAAAAAAACATACTTGGGAGGGAGACTTTAATTCCATTGACCCTGAGAAAGATAAATTCGCTATGGTTCAGAGATCGTTATTTGTGACCTTCTTCGAGAAAAGGGATATAGTGTTTCGAAAAACGGCTTTGGACTTAAGAGTGGATTCTGGTACCTAAAAAGGTGTAGAATAAAATAAAATGATTTATATTTCTGATAAAAATTTATTTACCCCATAAAACATCTCCCAACTGAAGGTGTGTTCACAGTGATAGTGCGTTATGAAATGCGTTTTTCTCAAAACTTCATTTTCACACACTAGGTCCCTTTTCTCGGAGAAGGTCACATATATTAAATTAGTCATGATGAAACTGTACTCAGTCGTTTATAACAAAGATAAAAGATATTTCAAGTACATTATAATAATCGGAACTCTTAACGTTTTTTCAAACATTAATAAGATAAGGTTGAAGCGCCACCTGGAAGCAAATCATAGCAGTCGAATGCTGTCGAATTTTCACGAGTTTTGCGAGTTTTCTGTGCTTTAGGTATAAAGATTATAATAAGTCAATAGGTCAACGTCTTTACAATTGCCGTACCCACAAGAAGTTCTAAGTGTGTCTCGTCATAATTTCTCAACAATTTTAAACGAGGAAAAACTATTGTATTCAAAGAGGTAAAATTTTTACACATTTTTAAATTTTTAAATAATTATAATGTAATTCAAATGTAAATTCCCGTTTTTTTAAAATAATCTTGCTAATCGCTGTCAAATAATTTTTATGATTGAAAAAAATTATCATTTTGAAAAAAAAAGTTAAGATTTTTGTCCCTAAATTTAGTCTAAAATATGGTTAAATATAATTCTGGCAATTATTGTTGTCGCTGTTTTTCATGCTTATCCTTTTCATCATTTGGCGTAACAAGACCATTCAATAACCCTCCCGAATTGTCAATAACCTCCCAGAATTGTCAATGGCGTAACAAGACCATTCAATAACCCCCCAGAATTGTCAATAACCTCCCAGAATTGTCAATAACTCCCCAGAATTGCCAACCCCTCTTGAAAAATAAAAAAATAAAAACTTTTTATTTAATATACATATTAAAATAACTCCGTTTAATATTTTGCAAGAATACAATTTTTTACACTTTTGCCATTCTCATCTCGGGATAGATAATACACCCTAAAGAAAGTTTGAATGATTCCGTTTGATCTTTACAGTAAACATAATCACGTATTAAGATGTTGCTGACGTACTTTTTAGTTTAAAAGTTCAATGCCAACAATTCAAAGAACAATACCAAGACACATCCATCTATTTTAACTTATAAAATAAATAATCAAGTCTAATTTTTAATACGATATTTTATCAGATTATAGTTTTATAGTTGATAAAAAGTTGTCACGAAAGTAACGTCATTTGTTAATTATAATAAAAACAAGTCACATTTTGGACAACAAGTTTTATTTTTTCATGTTAATTTTTTGTTTACTCGTATTAGATATTTCTACTTTCACAACTAAGTATGTAAAGAACTTTAAGAGCTTTTTCATTAGTCGATATTTGTAATTACAGCGAATCTAGTTATTTCGAATACAAAAACAAGTCTTCAGAATCAATAAAATACGAATAGGAGAGGAAGAAATTTTTAAAGGAAATGTTTAAAATCTGATTAAGACAATATATCCCAGGATAATTCAAGAACTTACGAAAAAAACTACTAATGGCAAATAGCATAAATTTTCATGATTTTCTTATAAATAAAACTACATTTTCCATTCACATCGTTGTTTTGCTAAAAGTCGAAACGAAAGGGTTAAATAAAAAATATTTTTTATAAAAATAATAATTTAATTTTAGTGCCCACATGTCTTGAGATGCCCAAATAGTTCTTAAAATATCTTACAGTTGGGAAAAAACCACAATAAAATGATATTTTTCCAAATAACCAACACATGGATCATCTTATTTTAATGTGTGTTTGAGAAGGAGAGAGAGAGAGCGAAAAAAACAAAAAATTAAATTTGGATATTAAAAATCTTTGAGATACCGATATCGTCAAGGGTGTTGTAAAGTAAGGTCAGTTATAAACATGAATCAACACGAATCCAAGTTTAGTGTAAATAGACAATAAAAAATAATGAATAAAATTTACTAACCCACTACTGATATACATTAACATATAACATGGTTGTTAAGTGTCGTTGCCTTATGAAAACTACAATATGCTCGTAATACTATTATAAAATCTACATAAATATATTTATTAAGTTTAAAAGCTGTCACTTAAAAAAAAAATTGACAAAACATTCATACAATATTGAATGTTAGATGGTCATTCGACTAAATATAAAAATGCGAATACTTGGGCACTACCTACATAAAAATAAAAATAGATGAAATATGTAATACTATGTTCACACATGCGCCTTAATTGTCAATTTATAATATTCTCGCAATTAAAGGCCTTTATTGAGCTCAATTTACCATTCTAAAAATTATTTTTTTAATTGAGCAATTTATACTTAATTGTTTCACTTTTTGTCCAAAACTCGAAATACATTTCTTGAGAAGTATGTTCAGTGAGAAGAAAATTCTATAGGTGGCATTTCTAATGTCAAACAAATAAATACACAAAAAATAAAAAGTAAGAATATAGAAAATGGTTGATGGAAATTTTAAAAAATTTTTTGAATAAAGTCAAATACATATACATAAATATGTATATAAATACAATTAATTAAATTATAATTAAATAATATAAATATAATTGTAAATATATATATTTTATGAACAGGAAAAAACTGAAAAGAAGGCATTACATATTTAATTTGATATAAATACAGCTATCAAATGCTAATTGTGTAAGATAAATTGAGTATGTGTGAACACTTATTTTAATTGCGCAATTAAAGTTTGGTTTTCACTATGTCATATGAAATGCCAACAAAAACTGCCTCAAATGAATTCTCGTCAGTTTGCGTCAAATGCGTTTTCACTGCATTTTAAAAACTGACAAAAAAAACTGACGAACGACAAACAAAAATAATTGACAACTTGTTGTCAAATTTACTTTGAAAAAAAAATGCTGCCATATCTGCTGACAAACTGAAATATGGCGTTTTCACTTATTTGTCAGTTTAGATGGCAGTTTGTGTGCATAACTGACTGCAAACATAGATGACGCCATATGACAACCCGTTTTCATACAATTGCCAACAATTTTGACAATTAGACAACAAAAATGACATAGTGAAAACCAAGCTTAACACTAAATTGAAACAATTAAAAATGTCTGTCTGAACAGGGTATAAGCTTCAAGTTAAGGGGTTTTATCTTAAATCATCAGCTGGACCAATTAAAGTCTTTTGACAAAAATCTGAAAAGCATCATAAGATTCTGTTTATGGTTCAATAATTTACTAGATAATCTCGTAGCGACAGCTGATTATCTTTTTATGTGACATGATCTGTCAAATGTTGTTGTTTTTGGTTTAGCAACAAACATCATGTGTACGTTGCACATTTGTTTACAAATTACTAAACTCTTCTATTATTACACTCAGCTGCTGTTTGACAGTTCTAATCACATTACAACAATAAAAAGCATTGATGTTTTTTTTTATGTACTCTTAAGGTGAATTCACCCATTCGTTCTGAACAAAATTTTTTCCGGAGAATAACATTTTTTACTGAGAGTTTTCTGCAGAACGATTCACCCATTTCAGAAAATTTGTCCAAAAAAACAAAGCTGCCATATAATATAAAAATGCAAACAGTTGTACAAAGTTGCAGCACCGCTAGCAAACTATGTAAATAAATACAAACGTAAATTATTTCATTAAAATATATGTGAAGAAAATGTCGGTTAAAAGAAAACTAAAATTATTATTTTTAATTAAGGGCTTAAAGTCAATTTGTTTGCAAAAGAAATTTATAAAAAAAATTGAAAATAAAATGAGTCGCAGTGAGAAAAACCCTGTTTTAAATAATTATTTTTGTATGCACTATTGCTCATGTCATACAAACATTCTCTTCCTGGTTTTTTTAATTCTTCTATTAATTTTTGAGCAATATTTTCATTAAATTCCATTTTAGTTGTTAATTTTCGGCAAAAACAATTTTTGTATAATAAATGTACTGACACTGTGTGATGTGGCAACCAAATTCAATTTTCATGTAAATATTGAAAAAAATTGGCATCCCAATTTAGCTTCTTCTGAACAAGAATTAAAATTAAACCAATTCAAGAAAAATCTTTCTGAACAAAATAATCTCTCTCTCTCTCAAAAGTTAAACATCAAACTCAATATAAAAAAAATTTGTTCTGAACTAAAATTTTATGGGTGAATCCAGCTTTACGGCAACATTGTTATATTCTTCAACTGTGGTTTGCCAAGGATATAAGTATGTTTTTAGCTTTGTCATTCCGATTGTAATTTCTACAACATTAATTTCCGAACCCATAAATTATATATTTTTTGAAAGCTTTTAAATATGATAATCGATTAAGCAATATGCATCCGTTTGTCTGTCCATTTGTTGAAAGAAATCTGCTTTTAGTAGCACCCACATGTATTACAGACCTGTATGTGGTATCCATCTTATGCATATATCTAGTAATGAATTGCTATTGCAATCCAGCACAATCATAACTATAACTTTCTGAGACATGAGCAAATAACCACGAATGCCTCGGGTTTTTCCATATTTTGCCTTACGAATCAACATTTCTCAGAAACATTTGCTACGACTTGTAAATATGATATGCCTCTGGGGCTTTTCGTAAAATTTTTTAAACAAATCGATCACTAATCGGCAAAGTTATAGATAAAAATAATTTTTAAAAACAAACATTTTTTGTGTTGAACATTCTTCTTAAAAATAAAATAATTCAAAATTAATACGACAATCAAAGTTTGGCATTCTAATACAATACTGTAGGCAAAAACATATTACAATCCCCGAATGTGGGTTGAGTTAAAAAAACTCACTTCTTTTATATTCAAATATAATTAGAAAAAAATTTTAATTTAAAAGTAACGCGCTTTTGAAAACTTAAAAAGCGAACGCTATTTAAAGTTCCTTGTAAAATACATATAAATTTATAATTCTTTAATATTGAAATCATTTGTTTTCTATCTGTATATTTTGCTTCTTATTATTAACAAAAAAAAATTTGTTAAATCAATAGTCAATGAAAATCATTGCATTAAGTGACAAGGCAAAATTTTTCTTTATATCAAAGATGGCGTCTTACAATTATTATGAGTATTATTTTGTATATATGAATGTATTTATGTATGTCTGTATGCATGTATGTATGTAAAATATACATTGTATATACTGTGTAATGTACTTTACGAATATAATAATTGTTCGAATAACGCAAATCACACATTTAACTAAAATAACATTTGAAAAATTTGTATGACTTGACACTAAAGTTTAGTTTACGTCAATTTTTTTTTAAACTTTCAAATTGATTGAAAATGCTCGTACATATATTTTTGCAAATCTATTGTTTAAAAATACAATATTGATAACTCATGCTTGTAAAGGGGGTTTTTCAACAACTTTATTTTAGAAAAATAACATGTTGTAATACATACGTACATACGTACATACATACATTTCAATTTTATTATAATAAACAATAACAATAATTATTATATTTTCTTAACCCTTATGAGGAGGTCATTTGAGATTTTTTTGTTAATAATTTTTGGGAGTGTTGAATTGTGCTTAAATTAAAAGTTTTATGTGGTGAGTTGTAAATGAATTATGCATAATTTTTACAGCCTTTTGCGACTAAAAGAAGTTTAAATTAATAAATGTTTTAGTATATGTTTAAGTTGTTTTTTAATTTTAAACTTATGTTTTAGACGCTCACAGAAAGTGACTAAATTATTAGGGACGGTAATTATTCGCACCAGTAATTTCTTGTTTAAATCAATTGTTTAATTGCAGGGTCCTGTATGCAATTGTATATGAAAAAAGGATGCACTGCATATTAGTTTATGCAGGAAAAACAATTTTTTTTTTTGTAATTTTTAAAATTATATCTTATTTTTAGTTAAGCAAAAATGACATTTAAAAAGTACAGTACAGTACAGTTCAAATAAAATATTTCTTATACCAAAAAATTACTTGGTGAATTCAGAAAGTATCCTAAGTGTCGTATTAGCATAATGTCATAATTTTCCAAAAAATTTAGAAATTTTTAAACATTTAACAAGACAATGGTTGGTTGGTTATCGTGGTAGTTCACCAAGTGCAAATCGCCAAATGGAGTCTGTATGACACTGCTTTGACTAGATCACATCACTCACCGAATTTGGTGTCTCTAATAATCAGTGAAGATGTATTACTAGATCCATCCCGTATCCGTGAGGCATTTCAGCAGATCATTCAATTTGACCTCATTTATCTTTGAGAATTATCAGTATATGTTTACCTAGGATTTTGTGTCCCTTGATATTCGCAGAGACGGTGGAAAACTAAATTCTTCTTTTCCAAATCCACACAGCTGCGATAATGGTCGTATGAGAAAAGTTCCAGTCGGCTTGAATGTTTTCCCAATTCTCAGTGACCCGTCAATACGGACAGCAACCTTGAACTGTAAGTTGCGTTGTGTTCCTGACATCAAAAGAGGGCCATGTTAGCCTGGCCACTTTACATGCTTCCAGTTCACGTCATCTGTTCTCGACTTTTCCAAGAAAGGGTCTGAAGATATAGTTTTTAATAGTCTCCCTGACTAGCTCATCCATCCACTCGTTACCTTAGCGCAAGGAAGCAAACTAGAGCAGCATCAGTCAGCTGACCAAGCCCAACAACGCCTTGCTGCATTGACCGATGGTAGTGTGTGACCTGATTGCCGACTATACTTTTTATTAGTTTTTAAATTGTTGGAAAATTATAAGGTTATAACAACGACACTTAGAAGTCCTTGTGAATACATTAAATATCTAATTTATATCTTGTATGCTATTGATAGCGTCTTTACATATTGTTAAATGTTTTACTTACTTCCAAGTTAATTTTTAAGCCTGTAAACACTGTTTTTAGCATATGTGAATGAACTCTCACACTTACATCTATTTCACTTTTAAAATAATTTTTCGAAAGAATTTTTTTCTTTTCTTAAATTTTTTTTTAAATAAGTTGCAAAAACTATATCTACTCAATATTTTGTATGTGTATATTATAATAATATAAAACTGTTAATTTTTTTTTTATTATTTTTAATTCCTTTAACAATTCAACTTGACACGACAAAAATTTGCAAAGATAATTTACAAAACACTTTAATTAACCTTTACTTTCAATATTGTACTATAATTCAATATTTTGTTTAAATATAATTGCAACAACAAAAAGTTCAGAATAGCAATCAATTTTAAATGTTTTTTTTTTATTCAAGTAAATTTTAGACATAGCACGTCATAGCAGGAAAATATAATATAAACAATGCAACAACATTTTTCAAACTAAATTGTTAAATATTTAATTGAAAGATAAACAACAAATATATATTATTACTAACATTCATAGTATGTATATAAGTATGTGTGTATACTTATATACACAAAAACAATGTTGAACTGTTAACTGTTTAGATAAATTATTTACCATTGTAACACTATGGGGTTGAAAGGTGTGCGTAACGAAATAAAATTAAAATATAACATTTGATAACAGGAAAAGAGGTAGTGTTATTTAAAAAATAATGAAATAATTTTTATTAAAATTTTAAAAGTATGTATTTCCTTAACCAATTGTTGCATTCTGCAATAAAATCCCTCTATTTAATTCGTATGGAGTTTTCAAGTTTTGAGAACAAAATATTACCCTTTAAAACAACTTTGCTAAAAGGGTGTTTAAAATTCATCTTAAACAATAATTATTTAATATCTATTAACTTTGCTATCACATGTACAAATGTATCCAACAACACCCATTAGTTACTGCTTGAACAAGCAGCTTATAAGAATATAGATAACATGGGAAAAACTATTAAGAATTTGTTTTTTTTTTTTTTTTTATATAAAAAAAAGCTAGACCACTTTATCACTGCTACACATATTATTTCATAAGGAAAAAAAAACACTCTCTTCTAACACCTCCTCTACTTATTTACTTGGTATGGAAATTGTTAAGTTTTGCCTTTGCATTATAAAGTGTTGTCGTTGTAATTGTAATTGTTATTATGGGTGTTAAGTTTTTTGTTGTTGCAGTTTCTAGTTTGTTTTGCAAAATTGTTGTCGCTCATGCAATCAAATTGACTGATTAACTTTTATTTTCTTTAATTACATTACGTTAAATTATAGTTAGTTTTTGCGCCAGTGCTGTTTTCATGTTGTTGTTTCTATTTAAAGTAAATGTTGGAGACAAAGAATCCATATTTCAATGGGCACAATTATTATTATTATTTGTATATAGTATTATGGGCCAAGTTTATAAATTTCGTTAAGTATTTCAATGACTAAAAAAATAAATATTTTACCAAAATGTTGGCAATTCGTTTCATTAATATTAATTTGCTTCCGATTCCGAAATAGATCAGCAGATTTGTTGGCGTTTGAATTAATCACTTGTATGGTCAAGGATATTAAATTCTAGAAAACGGTTTATTATTTAAAGTTCACATTAGTATATAATTTAACTTTGAAATTTAAATATTTAATGAAAACTTTTATAGAATCTACATATGTACATATTAAATTGAGTAAATTAAATAGAATACATACTAAAGGCTGTGTAATTACAGTATTTTGTAATTTAAAAGGTATGCAATTTCCTTAAATTATTAAATTTAATAACAGCAAATGTTAAGATTAAGGAAAAAATATTTTGAATTTAATTACAAATGTTAAGGTTAAGAAAAAAATATTTTTAAAATATTTAATATTAAAATTAATACCTAACAGCCTTTAAAAGTATTAAAATTTGTTTTTTTAACTACAATGCAATGTGTAATCTATATATATAAAAGTGATACTCTGTGTGTGTGTGTTAGCTATAGACTCCGAAACTGTAAAACCGAACGGACTCAAACTTTGGCAAGTTGTTGTACACATTCCAGGGAGTGTTTATGGGGGGGTAAAAAATGGGCGGGCCTACGCCCATAAAAAATACGTTATCATTTTTAGCCACTTGCACATGACTGATTTTTCTGAAACTTTTCACACTTATTTAACTCTGATGATTACACAATTTCGTGATTAGAAAAGTGGGCAGGGCCACGCCCGTAAAAAAAAAGTTATAATTTTTAGCTTCTTGCACTTGATATTCAGTTAAAATTCAGAATGCTTTTTAATTCATTAAGGCGTGTAGAAACGCGCGCCGGGCTTGGCTAGTAAATATAATAAATACAATAAAAAAGGCTGCTTCTTAAGGATGCTAAAAGTCTAATTAAAACGTAATCATTGATCATCATTAGTTCATCATCAATAGTTAACTAAAAATCCACGATGTAATTTAAGTAAGAAGAAAATTTAAGGTTATAAAGTCTTAAACATAGACTTCGATTTTTGTACTTTCCTTGACTTTACTCCTTGCACTTACACTAGCTCAAAAATACAACTATGAAAATAATTTATATATTATATTCGGCCATGCCGAATCTTATATACCCTTCACAACGTGTAGTCATGCAATAACAGTAGTTTGTATCACCATTCATCCCATATGAAATACGTACATACATATAAAAAACATACATATATAAAAACATCCCATTGTAAAATTATAAATTTACGTATGTTTGTTAAAAAAAAATAAAAAAAAATAAAAAAAAAATAATTAAAATATATATAATAAATATAAAACAAAAAAAAATTAATAAAAAAAAAAAATAAAAAAAAAATAATAAAAATATAATTAATATATTAAATAAAAAATAAAAAAAAATATATAAGAAAAATAAAAAAATTCTTAATAAATTAAATAATTAAAAAAAAAATAATAAAAATATAAATAATATATTAAATAAAAAATAAAAAAAATAAAAAAAAAATTAAAAAAAATATATAAGAAAAATAAAAAAATTCTTATTGCTCTTATTTGACCTTTATTTTATAAAATTTTTAATTGATTTTTCAAGCTTTTTTTTTTGGCTCAGCTGGGATTCGATGCCACGTTTTCTCTAACCAGTATACATGTTTTCTCTAACCAGTATACAAGTTTGTATGTATGTATGTTGTTGTTGTTTTTGTGAAAAAAAATATCGAGGTGTTCGTGGGTTTTTGCTCATATCTCAGTTGTTTATGTACCGAGGTTTCTGATTTTCAATACCGATCTACTCCCGAATATCTGATATTTTAATACCTAACCCGGGTCCAAGCGATGTCGGGAGGCTTAAAAAATTTGATTTCAACATACACACGGACAGACGGTCAGACTGACAGAGCTTAATCGACTCCCCTATTCATAAGCTTTCAGAAAATATATACTTTATAGGGTCGGAAATGAAAATTGTAGAAATTTCACACGGAATGACAAACCTATATATACCCTTTTCACTGCATAAAAATTGCAATTAATGATTGAGAAAAATCGTGCGCACGGTGTAATCTTTAGTTCTATTATTTTCGAAACGATTATATTAAAAGAGACAAAGAATGATTGAAGAAGCACATTGTAACAGTAACTCACGGTGTGTTCAAAACAAATTAAAAGGGTTCCAATTTTGATCAGCCGAATCAAAACGACGTAATGAACTGGTCGTTATCACACTGCCCATTTTGTTCAATTAACTGAATATAAATAATTTTAAAACATGCGTTATTCAAGAAAATCTATGAATATGCCGTACATATGTTTACTACTTGTATATATATGTAGTAGTATGTACATGCCTACACATACATATATTTACATTTCAAAATCATTATATTGGTCTTTAGGTTACCAAAAAAAAATAAAATAAACAAATACAACAAATTCCAAAATATTTTGTTTAGAAATCATTTAACTCTCAAATATATAAAATGTGTGTATTTAAGTATGAATTTATATTTTTCAAATCGAATAAAAATTTGCATTTGACATAATTTAAAAGAATTAAATAAATATTAAAAAAAAAATAAGTAAACAAAAAAATTCACACACACTTACACATACACAAACCAAATAAAAAGAGAGTTTAAAAATGATAAACCAAATAAGTTTTAAAATATTTAAAAAAATAAAAACGACATACGGATGTAGACAAAGAGTTTAAAAAACGCAAGTTTATCTAGCTGCACATGTTGCGTTTTGCTAATGAATTAAAATAAAAATTCGAATATTTTTTTTTAAGAAAAAAACAGCATTGCAACATTAAAACAAAATCGAAAACCAAACAAGTTTTTAATAAAAATGAAAAAAAAAATATAAAAAATTTATTACCAAATGGTTTATTTTTATATTTTTCATTAATCACACGATTTTTTCTTGGATGAATGAAACATACATATAATTAATTAATACTTAGTTTTAATTTTAATAATTTTGTGAAATTTTGTAAATAAAATTAACCCTGAAAAATTTATATACATATGTATGTATGCATGTTTGTACATATGTATGTATGAATGTTTATATACTTTAACAATATTCGTTATAAAATTTAAAATTCTTTCTTCCTCACTCTCCATCTCTGTCTCTCTCTCTCTTCCTCTGTCACTCTTTTACACACATTTGTGTAAAGTTGTAAATAATTTTCAAAACATGTTTAGGGATACACTTTCAAGGTCACATTATTACAACATACCATAATTGCTGCAGCAGCAGCAATAAAAACAACAATAACTGCATTTAATACTGGTAATTTGAGCCGACTATTACAACAAGCTCAACAAGCAAACAAGTGCAAAAAACCCAAACTTGAAAATATGTGATTTTTTCTTGCTTTCATGGCTTTTTCTTCATAGAAAGTGGTGTCAAGTTCATTTTCAATTAACTTATTTAATACTTTGGTAAATTATATTTTTCTTTACTTTTCTGTTTTTTTTTTTTTTTTGCAATGTCATGTTTAAAAGAAATTCTTTCTTTATGATTCAGCACTGTTTTCACATTTATTTTATTCTATTTTTTTACTACAGTTTAACGATATTTTTTGTAAATTTTTTTGTTTGTGAAAAATAAATATGAAAGTTTGACAATTAACTCAAGGTACTCTTCAGAGCAACAGTAATGAAATATTTATATTAAAATTAAAAAATAATTGCTTTTATTTAAAATGTTGTTGACTAAAGTAAAAATGTTTTGCTGATATGCGCAAAATTTTGTTTTCAATATTTTGTAGCGCGTTTTTTTTTTTGATTATTTCATTGAAGCTATTAAAAGTTTTGATCAGGTTTTTGTTAGTTTTAGTAGTAAATAAAATGTGTTAATAATTTATTCAGAAAAAACCCAATTAAAGAAATATAAAAGTTATTTCTAACAGAATTTTATTCAAAGTCTTTCTTTACAGCCATACAATGGGTACGGGGATGTATGAATTTTTTAAAAAAAAATTAACTCAAAGAACTTTAAGATAAGTGATTAGATAAAGCCTTTGATAAATAAAATATGTGCGAACCTTTTGACAAAACAGCCTAAGTTGAGTTAGGAAAAATTTTAGTTTCTTATAATATAAAATATATAAAGAGATCTCACGTAAACAAAATAAGTTAATTTTGTTGATTATTCTTTTAATTGTCCTTTCCAGAAAATTGTACAATTTAATAACAAGTCTTTTATATAAAATCATCAGTAGACAAAATTTTAATTCTAATTCGGATCGTTCTAGAAACTATAGAATAAAATAAATCTCTTAAAAAAATCAACTTAACTTTTGTTTTTGATTTGTTTTTTGTTTTCTTGCTCTTCTGAAATATTTGAAATTTGAAATAAGTTCTTTTGTCAAAAGTCCACAGATCAAATCCATTTGAACAATTCAAAATGGACTGTAATTTTATTCAAAAGTGAAATATATATAAATTAATAAGTGTGCACGTTCACTGTTCACTGTTTAATACCCTGCAACTAAATATTTAATTTGAAACGTTTTGGGCCAGTCATATCGCTACACTCAGAAAACAGAATATCAAATTCAAAGCCAATCGAATGGTTCAGTTCTTGCAACCGAACTTCTCTTTTGTGGTTATAAAATTTATATTTCATGAATGAAAATTTTTGAGTACTGACTGCGTATTTATATTTCGAAACGAAATTCTGTAGATACAACCGTAAAATTTTACTATCACAACTAATCTATGCGTTTAGCAAATAACTGTGCTACTCACAACCGATACTGTTTTCTCTGTGCAGTTGTAATGAGACCGTGTATAGCAAAAGTCATAGATTCGTACTAGTTTACAATAACTAGTATTAAAATTATTATGTACATATGTAAGTATATGCAACTGTTCTTTATAGCTCGACTGAAAATTTACAAAATCAATTTATATTTTTATTAAATTCGAAATTTATATTTTTATAAAAATCGAAAAGCGTGATAGATTTTAGTACAAAAATGTGTTAATACCCTGCAAGAAATTCTATAGCAAAGAAGGGCTGATTCATTATTGCCACTGTTACCAGTACTACTGGTCAATTATACCCCAGATAATCTTCCTTGCTATAGACATTTAAGATATGCTTGTCATTGATAATTCTCTAGTGATAGTTGCACCACTTACTAGGTAGTTCTTTTAGGATCATATAGCGACATTGGAACCAGGTATGCACTAGTTAATTCAAATTATTCAAGTCTACCTTTTGGTACCTCCATTCTAGGGAGTGCAGTGTCTTAAACGGTATTTTAACTTGTTGGTTTTTTTTTATATTTTGCAGTTTTTTGTAACATGTTTATCATTTGTGCTGGAAGGCAGTAAAGTTTAAGAAGTGAACTAAGTGAAAAATAAAAAACTAAAGTTGGTCACAGGTAGAAAGGCCCTAACTCAAATAATTGTAACTTAACATGAGAAGGCAAAAACGTACTAAAAACTGTATTATCACAATGTCACTTATTTTTTAAACCCGATATTTTTGTTGCTATTCCATTAATTTTTTGTGTCATGATGTATTTGTGTAATATGTTTGGCATCACTGGAAAACTCACTTTCGTAAAAAATACGAGTAAGGGCTTCTTAAGCTGTAACCATCGTTATATGAACTATTATTAATTATTTTATTAATTAATTAATTATTTAATTATTATTATTTAATTATTTTTATTAATCCTACATATTTCTAAAAATTGAAATTATACAAAAATTAAAAATATGTGACCTTCTCCGAGAAAAGGGACCTAGTGTGTCAAAAAACGGGTTTGGACTTAAGAGTGGATTCTGGTACCTAAAAGGGTGTAGAATAAGATGAGATGATTTAGATTTCCGATAAAAATTTATTTTCCCCGTAACAAAACGGTAACTGGTTTCGGCTTAAGAATCAAGTATCTAGATCATAACAAATAGAGCAGCAACTATAGCAAAGGTATTTTCACACTAAAAGCGAACACAAAATACGTCACCACATAGGCATGACGTCTCCATGACGTAAATTCGTTTTCCTCAAATTTCATTTTCACACACTAGGTCCGTTTTCTTGGAGAAGGTAACAAATATATTAATATTTTATTTGAACTTTATATATTAAATTCATTGTAAATCATTTAAGTTCACTTATTCCATATTTAATTTCCTAAAACATTTTTCTAAATTTAATTAAATTGTAATCATCTTAAGAATATTTTATATATTTTTATCATCAGAACATGAACATCAGAATAAGAATATGTAGAAAAATGTCATTTAATAGGAAAAGAAAAAACTAACTTTAAGCTAGCTATAAATGGGGTTACTTTTAACTACCTTTAAATAGCTAACTTCAAGTTAAATGAAAACTTATCCAGAGTCGGACAATTGACTACTGCGTAGGACATTGCAATGGTAAAATAGTCAGTTAGCCACATTGAAAATAATCCAGGCATCAACCACCACTAGTTGCGAAAAAGTAAACTTAAAGTTAGCCTAAAGCTAGCTGAGTTGCTTATAGGGTAAATTCAGAACACATATGTATTTTGTTTTAGTATTAGTGAAAGAAATGCTTGTACAAAGCTGAAACGTTATTACACACAGTTTATATAAGAAAAAAAAATTATAATTTTAAAATTTTTAAAATTTTTAAAATTTTAAAGTCGTTGCCAGAAAAGAAGTTTTATATATGTAAAAGCTTTGGAACTGAAAATTGCTGTTAATTTTAAAATCAACTTATACTGAACTACACCATTTCCTATTTATTATTGGATAATTGGGAATCTCTAAATTTGTTCCGACTATTATGTTTAGATACGATTTCAATAAGATACGATACGATTTCAAGATACGGATTGTACAAAAAAAGTAACAATTGTACTAACATTTTTTTATAATTATGGTAAAAATAATGTTGGTAAAAATATTACATCGTTTCCACAATTTTACTTTTGAAGCGAATCGCGCTAATAAAGCGTGATTTGAAAAAAAAAATACTGACCAACAAAAATTCGACTTTTGGGTTGTTGAAACGCGCTAAATTGGCATCGCTGAACTAAGCCATAAAAAGAGTGTGTTAAGTTTTTACAAATTATTTTTATTTCTTTTTTTTTTACTTCTTCTCTAATTTTAAAATGCTGAGTGTTAAACCACACAGAATTGCTTTTATTTTATATTAATTTATTTTCAAAAATATTTTTTATCTCAAGGCCTTAGTTATGAAATTTTTTGTTTCTTTATATAAACTATCTTTTTTAGGCGTTTAATTATGCGGGGTTAGCACAAAAATAGCATTATCGGAAAGCATTATTAAAATCAGTGATAATATATTCAAACTACATTTGGAAATTTTTATGGACCTGATAAAAGTTTTTAAGTCTTTTTTTTTGAGAACAGTGCCTGTTCTGTAATCTGAGTGGAAACAAATTGTTCGAAATTGTCGTTGTAGTGCAGTGCAGTTTATAATAATTCTGAACATTTTTATTTAAAAAACAGTATTTTTTATTATTATTACAACTTTAAGTAATAGTTTTGAAAGACTTTGAACAACCTTTCATACTGTTGAGCAGTGACAGTACATAATTAGGATGGTACAATGCACCCAGGTTAGCCAAAATTTTAAACATTATTTTTAGTAATTTTTACTGTTTTAATTAGATAAAATAAATACGTAAAAACATCACAGTAGATTAAATGATTGCTGCTTGATTTAAAGCTTTTTTTTTACAGTGTACACAATTTTCGTTTTAACCAACTTTAAATTTAATTAAGCTTTTTACAAGAAAATATGGTTAAATTTTTTTTGCAACGCTCAATAAAATATTCAGTTGTATGTTTTTCACTTTTACTAGAAGATATTTCAGGAAACTTTTTTTTATTTTCTATACACATTCACATCCATATCCTTTTCCTTATCTCAGTTTTAATTATTTCTTTTTTTCTCATTTTTTTCCTAATTGGTTAATGTTTTTTTTTGTGTTTTTTTTTTTAGTTAAAGGGCGTTTTAAATTAATTCGAAGACTCACCATTTTGATTATTTGTTGTTTAGAATAAACCTTTGAAAACGTTGTAAAAAAACTATTTGTTTTTCCTTCTTGTTATCCTTTTTTGTGGTGCTGTTTAATTGTTTTCAACTCTTGACACTAAATGAAAACTGCCAACACTTGTTTGTAAATTTTAAACACTTGTTGGAATTCTTTTAGGTGATTGTTTTTTCTTTTATTCAAATTTTTGTAACAATTTTTATTTTATTTTTTTCACAATTTGCTTAAACTTTGAATTTTGTTTCTTTCTTTAATTTTATTTATTTTATATAATTTATTTATTTATTTAAAATTCTTCACTTTTGCTTTTATTTTATTCTTTTTTTTAACATTTTTCCCCATTAATATTAATTAAATTACTATTTTGTTTTTTTTTTCTTCTGTTTTTTTTTTGTTAATTTTTTAATTGAATTTCAGGTTAAACTTTTTTGCAGCAAAAAGAAAAATTAATAACATTAAATAATGATTTAAAACAAAATGTTTTGAAGAAGTCTTCGTCCAGCAACGTTTTCGTTCAAATCAAAATCACTGTAATAAGTTTTATTTTGCTTTGTTGCTTTACTTTTATACGGCCCCAAAAGTCTCAGCTTAAACTTGAGTTAAGTTTTTCAAAATTCTGAGTGTGGTTGTTAAACTATTGGAGACTGTGTGTGCCAGTGTTTGTAAGTATGTGTGAGCGCTTTTTTCTTCTTCTTGTATTTGGCTTAAGTTTGTGTTACTACCACTACTGGCTACTGGTTGGGGCTGCTTATGTTAGGAGTACGATCGATTGTTGTGCTTTGCCATCAATGCATAAATGTTGGTGGAGATTTGTATTGTCGTATGTGTTTTAAAAATATTTATCTTAATTTTTGCTTTTAGCGCTCAGCTAGTTTCAATTTCATATCTGTGGCTTGCCACCTCTGGTTGACTCTTTTTTTGCTCACTAATACAAGTTTAGTTGATGGTAAAATTTTCAAAATTGTCTTTACAAAAAATAACTGTTGACTTTAAATTGTGAATTGTAAAAAAAATATTGAGGTTTTGAGCAAGTTTCCTCTTAGCATCTCTCTAGTAGTTGAGCGTTCGTATAACAGTTCTCTTTTGTAGAGATTTTCAACTAGTTGCTGCCAATTTGAAAAAAAGCAACAGGTGTTGAGTTTAAATTTGTTGTTGTTATTTAGTTGCTGTTCTTATTATTGTTACAGTGATTTGATCAGGTGTATAATGGAAAGTTTATGCATTCCTAATAATGTTGAAATCCCATTTCGTTTAATTCTACAAAACTCAGTATATCTTAATTCATCTCTATTTAAAATTCTCTATAAAATTTAAAGTTTATGTACTAAAATCAAGAGAGTATTTTTAGTGGTAATGTAATGAAATAGTGGTAATGAAATTTTAGTGGTGGCTGGATATTTAAAAAAAACTTAAAGGAAATTGTAGAAGGGCGCAAACATTCTCGATCACAAAATTGATTAATGTAGAATAGAATTTAATACAACGTCTTTTGTCGTGGTTGACTGACTAGCTTTACAAAGCAATAATTTTAATACCTATTGACGTAATTTTTAAATTGTTTACAAGCAAATACTAATTATTAGTTATGAAGATTTCCGTAACTAATTTTCAACTTGCAAATATTTTAATATCTTTAGATTTTTATCAAAAAAAAAAAAAAACAACAATTTTTAATTATCATACAACTACATATTGGCAATAAAATTATGTTATCACTTAAAATTATTTAAGACCTACAAAGTAACGGTTATTTCAAGTGTTTCTTTTTATACCCTTTACAGTGAGTGCAAGGGTATATATAGGCTTGTCACTCCGTGTGAAATTGTTACAATATTTATTTCCGATCCCATAAGGTAAATATTTTTAAAAATCTATGAATATGGAAGTCAATTAAGCACTGCCCGTGTTGAAATCAACTTTTTGAAGCCCCCAGACATTTTCAAGACCCGTGTAAGGTAACAAAATATCAGAAATATTCAGGAACAGATCGCTATTGAAAATCAAAAAATCTAATCAAAGATTATACTGAAAAAATTATGGGGGACCCAGAAGGCGTTTTTTTTATCGTATTTTGAAAAAAATGTACTACCGATCCAAGTTGACATTGAAACTTATAAGGGAAAACCAGGAGTAAAATTTTCATATGCTGATACTTTTTTTTAGAGAAACTAGAATCTTATATTATGGACTTTTTTTTCATAGAATTTAAGTTAGAGACTAATGATCGAATTTGACTTTGAAAGTGTTAGAATTGAACAAAAAGGTGATTTTTTGAGTTTTATAGCAATTATTGTATTTTCTGACATTATGAATCTAGAAAATTTAGAAGCATTGACCTCGGCTTAGATTGAAGAAATTAATTTGTAATATTAACGTTATCAAAAAGAACTAAATAATTCCCAGCAATGCCCCTATAGTACTTTTGAGTTTTCTAGATCAAATTAATTTTCCAATAAATTATTTTCGTATTCATAATTTTTACAACAAGTGCTATAAGACTTAGGGTCAAAATTACAACTTGCCATGAGTTAAAGGTAGGATTTTTTGTGCACGATAAATAGATCCACATTATTACAACTTTAATTTTTTAAAGTTTTTATTATTAATATTAATTAATGGATGAAAAACTAATAAATGTAGGTTTTATTATGCAAAGCCATTTATCGGTCCGACTGCCCTTAACTAACGGCAAGTTGTAATAATGGCCCTTAATGTGACTTAATTTGAATATCAAGTTTTAATAAATTAAGTCTTGTGAATTGTGTCGATTTTATTTGAATACAATGATGTATAAATATAAAGAAGTTAAAAGATTTATATCACTTTCATCTAACCGAAAATGAAACAATATTTTTATATTTGTGCAACGTGTTTATGGTTTGTGATTAAACGTACCACCCATTACGAAGAATACGTTCCTTACTAATTCATGACAACTACAACCATGTGCAACTATTTAAGTTATTGTAAAGAATATGCTCTTTAAGCTCTCAGAAATCTTTTGGACAGAAAAATAATACTCGTACCCAGAGCTTCAATATCTTATCTATGGAAATCAGAATTATCGGTTCCTAAGTAATTAGCGAAAAAATGAATACAAACAAATTATTAACTTAAGTAATTAATAGAACTTTATGTTGAGGGTGTCCCAGAGAACTTAAGTTGCTATCGCTTCTACACGAAAAAACATGCTTCTTATTAATGTAAAGTAAAAAAAAAAAAACATTTTTTTAAAATCGCCATTAATAAGACATTATTTGATAAAATTTTTGGCAAGTTTTATTAAATTTAAACGACTTCCTAAATCGTATATGGCTATATAATAAAAACCATATTTTAACATAATCTGATTCAGCTCAATTAACTAGAAAATGTAATAAAACTATATTATACATGGGAATTACCGGTCGTTGATGACCTTGTTTAAGAACTATACTTAATTGATAAAACAAAAAATTGCAAAAATAATAAAAAATATAAAATTTTATAATAAACAAACTAACATTCATTCATATGTTGTATGTATGTATATGCGTAATATCATATTATATATTATATTAGCCAAATAAGGATCACTCTCTGTTTTTATTGAAGACAATTATTAATATTAGTTTTCTTACAAAACATTTGATTAAACAAGTGATGCGCAATTAATTTGAATAGCTTTAGGTCTCATAAGTTTTGTTATTCTTTACGATTACACTGTGCATGAAATTGACACTTTTTTTTCGTGACAAGCTGGGCACCTAGCGTTTTAACATAATTCGGGTACGCTGAATCCAGTGGTGCCCACGGTTTTTTAAGATTGGCTCTGGTTTTCGAGATATACCGTTATTTCGAAAATGGAGGAGGTTGCACAACATATGTTCGCGTAACTCAAAAACGCTTTAGCTTATTGAAAAAACTTAAAAAACCGAAATTCCGCAATAAAATTTCCTTTTCTAAAACGATAAAAAAATTAATTTTTTTTTTTCAAAAAAAAAAATTATTTTTCTAAAACGACTGCGAATATTAGAAAGAAGTTTTACTTTTCTTAAAGGAAATTTTATTGCGGAATTTCGGTTTTTTAAGTTTTTTAAGCTAAAGCGTTTTTGAGTTACGCGAACATATGTTGTGCAACCTCCTCCATTTTCGAAATAACGGTATATCTCGAAAACCAGAGCCAATCTTAAAAAACCATGGGCACCACTGGATTCAGCGTACCCGAATTATGTTAAAACGCTAGGTGCCCGGCTTGTCTGTTTTTTCAACTAGCACAGTGTTATTAATAAGTATAAATATCAAAATATTAAATACCAAATAAAAGCAAACCTACAGTTTGTTCGTTTTATTCGCAACTGGTCAACTGAACAACATAATCGACATTGAACTTCAATTTCATAAAAAAAAAACTACCAAAAATAACAAGACGACTTTTTGTACGAAATAGTATAGGGGGACAGAACATGCTGTAGCAATAAACTTGGTCTAATAACACCCACCCGATAAAACAAAAACAAACATCTTCCTAAACAAACCGTTGTTTATGTTTATGTTGTTGTTGTTGGTATTTTGCTATTTATTTCCGATTATTATAATTAAAATATGCAATGTGATCATTATTGTTGTAAAATTTTTGTTTCTTTTTTTTCTGCTTTTAAATACAACAAAAATTAGTTTAAAAAAAAGTACCTGTTTTTTGTTTGTTTATTTATTTATTATTTTTTATTTCCTTTCATTTTTAGTTTTTTTAGAAATCTGCGCGCTGCCAAGAAAAAAGCAAAGAGTAGTTTCTTTTTTATTAACTCGAAATGAAGTTGTCATCCTTGGGTGTGACCAGCGTTTTACAAAAAAGTTCTTTCAACCTAGAAACTTTAAATAGTGAATTAAGCGTATTTTGTTTTTGTTTCTTTTTTGTATATTTTTCAATTGAGCAAAAAGAAGAAAAAAAGAACTTGGCGAATAATTAACGTAGAATGGAGGGTCAGTTTGTTTGTTCGTTTATTTGTTTTGTAATAACGTCTTAACAGTTGAAAAGACTTATTTATTTGCAAATGTTTATTTATGTAACTGATTTTCTATGGAAATTTTATAAAAAAAATGATTAATAAACCTTTGATAATTTTTAGGCATATGACAGTTAAACTCTAAACTTTCACTTAACAAGGTAAACGTAACTGATCCACTGATATTTTTTGCTTTTATATATAAGAATGTCAAACTGTATTAAAACAATTTGTTTTATTCACTTTTAAATATTTTTTTGTATAAAGTTTGACATTGATATAAAAAATCGAATTTAGTCGAATTCGTCACTGCGTAAACGTTATAATTTGTACCCTATACCCAACCAAATATATTTGGCAGGCCGTTAAAGTTGGTTACAAACCAAACCTTTTAATTGTTTTTGCTTTTGTAATTGTTGAAAATTAATGCCATTTTAGATTTGTTCAGGTCAATCTCAGGCTTTTGACTCTGTTATAATTCCTATTTAGCGGATTGTGTTAAATACCATAATTAAGCTTACTGTTCGTTACACAACGTAAATGCTCTTGTTTAGGTTTGTAATCTTTGATTTAAGACACTTTTACACACCATGTACTTCACGTTTTTAGTTTTATCTGACATAACCTATAAAAGCTCATAGTTGTTTTGTAATAATTTTTTTTCAAGAACTCAAAATATAATTTGTTTAAGGATGTATATAAATAGATTTTAATGTATATGTGCTGAATCATAAATACTATTTCTGCACCTACAATAATTGAATTGAAAAACAGCTAACGACAGCAGACTATATAAGTTAAAAATGGAACACACTCTAATTGAAAATGTTTACACTGTATATGTTGGCTGACATTTGCCTAAGCAAATTTGCTTAGCTTTTATACCGACCGACTGAATGAGGGGTGTGCAGTTTTCATCGATGGAAATGGGTACGGGGGCAGGTGTCTATATCAACGGAGAGAACATCAGAAGGCCTTATAAACTTTCCGATAATTGCGGTGTTTTGCAAACAGAGATACTGGCCATCTATAGGTCAAAGGAACTAATAATGAAACATATGCTGCGGGGTAGAGAGGTTACTCTTAGCGTGGATATTCAGGAGGCTCTCAGGGCCTTTAAGGGACATTATGTCAAATCTTGGCTGGTTAAGAAATGTAGGAGAACTCTTGATGGAATTATAAACTTCTTCAGCGTCAGATTGTACGGGTATGTATGTATGGGACAGGGGCATTATGGAGTTGTCGGCAACGAAATTGCAGACAGTCATGCGCGCAGTAAATCTCAAAAGGCTTAACGTTCAAAGATGGCGTGGTAAAGCCACCGATAGGCCATTTTTTGGATGAATTAGGGCGTGGATAACATAAAAAACTGATATGGCATTGAGGAATATAAGAGACTGCAGAGCGTCAAGGACTTTATGCCAAGGGTAAACTCAGCGGACTCAACCTTAATAGGGTATGCATAAGGGCCACTATTGGGGTTATTGCAGGACATTATCTAGTAAAGGCTAGGATGGGATTGCGCCACTACGGACTACTGTAAGATTTGTAAAAATGAGATGAATAGGTGATGTTGTCTGTCACTGAGTAATGTCTCAGGGTGGTGTAAACTAGAGAATATCTTTGGATTAATCATGGGGATCGGGTGGCTAGTTGAAAGTTAATGAGGGCGTTAGGACTGAATTGTTGCAGGTTTTCTTTTCAGCTCTTCTATTTCTATTCATTTTTATACCCTTCACACAGTTAAAAAGGGTATATATAGGTTTGTCATTCCGTGTGAAATTTCTACAATTTTCATTTCCGACCCCATAAAGTATATATTTTCTGAAAGCCTTTGAATAGGGGAGTCGATTAAGCTCTGTCCGTCTGTCCGTGTGTATGTTGAAATCAACTTTTTGAAGCCCCCCAAAATCGCTTGGACCCGGGTGAGGTATTAAAATATAAAAAATATTCGGGAGTAGATCCGTATTGAAAATCAGAAACATCGGTTCATAAGCAACAGAGATATGAGCAAAAACCCACGACCACCTCGATTTTTTTTTTTCACAAAAACAACATTACAACAACAACATACATACATACAAACTTGTATATTGGTTAAAGTAAACGTGGGATCGAATCCCAGCTGAGCCAAACAAATTTTTTTTTATTTTTTTATATATTTTTTTTTTAATTTTTTTTATTTCTTATTTAATATATTATTTACATTTTTATTATTTTTTTTTGTTTTATATTTATTATTTATATTTTAATTATTTTTTTAAAATTTTTTTTTATTTTTTTTTTTAATTTCTTTTTTTTATTTTTTTTAACATACATACGTTAATTTTTATTTTACAATGGGATGTTTTTATATATGTATGTTTTATTTCATATGTATGTACGTATTTCATATGAGATGAATGGTGATACAAACTACTGTTATTGCATGACTACACGTTGTGAAGGGTATATAAGATTCGGCACGGCCGAATATAGCACTCTTACTTGTCTTTTTTAATGTATTCCTTTTCTAATAGAAATGTCTCTAAGCTTACGGCACACCGCTTTCAAAAATTACTACTTACACACTATGTCTGAATTTTGCAGTGGGAAATTTGACAAGCACATTGTAAAATACAAAGTGTGTAAAAGTGCCTTTAGCTTTAAAAGGAATAAAACACAACACTTGCTGCTTTTGTTCAAATCTTAAAGTTGGCAACATTAAAGTAGTCAAAAAACTAAGAAAAATATCTAACCCATTCATTATTTTATTTTTTTTTTTTTAATTATTAAATAGAAATAAAAATTTCTATGAAAATTTTACAAGTTTTATAAACTATGTATTTGTCAAATTTCTGGAAACCCGATTAATGCCAGGTACAAACGGCTAGAAGAAAATAAAATCTTGTTTTTTTTAGTTTTTTCTATGCTTGTTTTCGGTTCGATTTTCATCTTTATCTTTATTAGCATCTTTGTCATATTATCGCAAGACATTCAAGAAGTTATTAAAACAAATAAAAACAAAAAGTTGCGTTTTGTATTTGAAATACATTGGCGTACATTGAATAAAATAATATTTTTAAAATTCATCTCAGACATTGTCACTTCTTAGCCAAAAATCACGTAAAAAAATGTTTACATTATTGATATTGTTTCAAAAGCTTAAATTTTTTAAAACTTTTTTATAAGACATTCATATGTACTAATTTAATAATAATCCCCGCAGTTAAAGAAAACTATAGTTCTTAAGAATTATAACTTTTAAAAACATACATTAAATTAAGGTCAAAATCAGCGATTTTATAACTTTTTACACTTTGAAACAATTTAATTGCATTATACAATGGTTTAAACAAATGTATAAGATGGGGAAATATGCCCAGGAAGTAGCTTTTTTGCTAATATCACATTTTTTTCTATTTCTTATTTTGATACATAAGGGCAGCGCACAACATGCCAATTAGGCATACGTCTATACCTGTCACGGACTTGGAATTTAGTGCCACTCTTTTTATACCCTTCACACAGTGAAAAAGGGTATATATAGGTTTGTCATTCCGTGTGAAATTTCTACAATTTTCATTTCCGACCCCATAAAGTATACATCTTCTGAAAGCTTATGAATAGGGGAGTCGATTAAGCTCTGTCAGTCTGTCCGTCTGACCGTCTGTCCGTGTGTATGTTGAAATCAACTTTTTGAAGCCCCCCGACATAGGTTGGACCCGGGTAAGGTATTAAAATATCAGAAATATTCGGGAGTAGATCGGTATTGAAAATCAGAAACATCGGTACATAAACAACTGAGATACGAGCAAAAACCCACGACCACCTCAATTTTTTTTTCACAAAAACAACATTACAACAACAACATACATACATACAAACGTGTATACTGGTTAGAAAAAACGTGGTATCGAATCCCAGCTGAGCCAAAAAAAATTTTTTTTTAATTTTTTTTTTTATTTTTATTTAATATATTATTTATATTTTTATTATTATTTTTATTTAAATTTTTTTTAATTTTTTTTTGTTTTATATCTATCTATCTATATATATAAAAGTGAAACTCTGTGTGTGTGTGTGTGTTAGCTATAGACTCCGAAACTGTAAAACCGATCGGGCTGAAACTTTGGTAAGTTGTTGTACACATACCAGGGAGTGTTTATGGGTGAAAAAAAGTGGGCGGGGCCACGCCCATAAAAAAATTAGTTATCATTTTAAGCTACTTGCACTTGACCGATTTTTCTGAAACTTTGCACACATATCGAGCTGTCATGACTAAATAATTTTGTGATAAGGAAAGTGGGCGGGGCCACGCCCCTAAAAAAGTTTTAATTTTTAGGTACTTGCACTGGACCGATTTTTCTGAAACTTTGCACAGATATTGAGCTGTCATAACCTTATAATTTCGTGATTATAAAAGTGGGCAGTGCCACGCCCATAAAAAAAAGGTATCATTTTGAGGTACTTGAACTGGACCGATTATTCCGAAACTTTGCACACGTATTGGACTGTTATAACTTTACAATTTCATGATTAGGAAAGTGGGCAGGGCCACGCCCATTAAAACAATTATAATTTTGAGGTACTTGCACTGGTCCGATTCTTCTGAAACTTTGCACACATATTGAGCTGTTATGACTTTACAATTTCGTGATTAGAAAAGTAGGCAATGCCACACCCATAAAAAAATTATAATTTTTAGGTTTTTGCACTTGATATTCAATTAAAATTCAGAATGCATTTCGATTCATTAAGGGGCGTAGCAACGTGCGCCGGGTTTGGCTAGTATATTATATACATAATAATTTTTTTTAAAATTTTTTTAAAATTTTTTTTTTAAATTTTTTTTTAAATTTTTTTTTTTTTGTTTTTTAACATACATACGTGAATTTATAATTTTACAATGGGACGTTTTTATATATGTATGTTTTATATGTATGTACGTATTTCATATGGGATGAATGGTGACACAAACCACTGTTATTGCATGACTACACGTTGTGAAGGGTATATAAGATTCGGCACGGCCGAATATAGCGCTCTTACTTGTTCAGTCTAAACTTCATCCTGAAAAGCTTTAGTCTTAAATTGCACGTCATTGCCGCTACTGAATATTCAATATCAAAAAAAAAGAAAATTTTAATATGGGATTTGCTTAAAAACCATCAAAGTTATTTAAAATTAAATATATTTAGTCGGTTTCAAAGATATTCCCCATTGAAGATGGACTTTTACGCCGATTTATTTGCGCCACCAACATTAAATTAAATGACTTCAAAACTACGTCGCTAAAAATTTCAATTGCGTTTTCTAATTCAGGCGACTATTTTTTCATAAGTGAATTCTTTAGACAAGATTTCATCTACTTCAATTACAAAGCTACTTTTTACTTTTAATGTTTATGAGTTGTTGTAATTTTATTAAAAAAAAAAAAAAACTATATGTTTTTCTGTTAATTGTTTTAGATGTTTTTATGTTATTTTATTTATGTATGATTTTTACGTCATTTTGTTAAATAAATGACTTTGTTTAATGTAAATATATTTTACGTAGTATATACAAAACGTTAATTGTAATTCTGTAGAATATTATTTAAGGAAACTATAAAAAATAATGTGGGGGTTGAAGTTAGAAAAACAATTTTTGCGTAACTCAAGTTTAAAGATTTTTGTTTGTATTCAGTAAATTGAACAATAATGCCCTATTCCGAATAATTCATTTACTTCTTTTCTAGTCGCCAGGGTGAAATTCGAACCAATTTTCTTTTATTCTTAACACATCGTAATTTTCATTTCATTCACATAAAAAATCTTGTGTTGTTAATTTTTATTGCGATTCTTTCCTTTCTGTCTCTCTTTCTCACTTTCGTATTTATTGTTATTTAGTGTTTAGTTCCTTTGTTGGGGTGTAATATCGAAGCAGACTTTTACTTTTCCGGGTCGCTTTCGACCCCATGCGCTTTCCAGTGATTTCAAAGCTACCAAGTGACATCCAGTCCTTCACTGACCAAACAAGAAAACGATTTTCAATTGCCGACAACCCTTGTCGCACAGTCCTTAGTATAAGCCAGCATTTTCGTTACATTCTAATGTCACTATCCATGTCAACATTGAGCATGGATCCGTTCGCTATGAGCGTGTGATACAGCCCCTCAACCACATTCACTCATCTCATGCGCTCCATCGCTACCAGAATCTCCCTAACCTCTTAATGTACAGGACCAAGGTTTCCCCTATTTTCCAGCTGAATGTGCTGGTTATATCTCTTTACAGCGGACTAGCAATAACATTTTGCTCCCGGTGGGAACAAGACATAAACAAGAGACTGAGTTAAACAGAATTTAGAAAAAAAAAAAAATTTTTTTGAATTGAACTAAACAGTCAATATGCGAATATTTAAGCAACTTTATTATTTAAAAATTTAATTTGTAATTGTAAGTGTATTTAATATGAATGCTTTCAATACTGTCAGCAAAATGATGCACAAAGAAAGAATAAAAAAATGTTTAAGAATATAATACTATGTTCACACACGCGCCTTAATTGTCAATTTATAATATTCTCGCAATTAAAACCTTTATTGAGCTCAATTTACCATACTAAAAATTATTTTTAAATTGAGCAATCTATACTTAATTGTTCACTTATTGTCCAAAACTCGAAATACAACTCTAGAGAAGTATGTTCAGTGAGAAGAAAATTCTAAGGGTGGCATTTCTAATGTCAAACTAATAAATATACAAAAAAGAAAAAGTAAGAAAATGAAAAATGGTTGACGGAAATTTTTATAAAATGTTTAAATTAATTCAAATACATACATATATATATATATGTAAATGTAATTGTAAATATATTTTATGAACAGGAAAAAACTGAAGAGAAGGCATTATTTGATTTGTTATAAATACATCGTATTTTTACAGCTATCAAATGCTAATGGTGTAAGATAAATTGAGTATGTGTGAACACTTATTAAATTGCTTAAACAACAGTAAATTGTAACAATTAAAAATATCTGTCTGAGCAAGGTAAAAGAAATTACGAACATAATTAAAAGAAAAAAAATTATATACATATGTACTTCCCATTTTTTTTAATTTGATTCAATTTTAACTTAAATAGTAAATTCAAATCAAGGCGAATTCAATAAGGTAAACTCGTCGCTAAAACAACTACAAAGTTGAAAAATACAAACGTGTATATTGTTAGTTTAAAACAAAACGATATGTCAAAAATACACAAAAATTTGACAAGTGGTCCCTAGAAGTAGTCAACAGCTGATGATCAGTTGATCTAATAAGTTCACCTCCTTGATTCAAATCAAATATTAAACAAGTAAGAGCGCTATATTCGGCCGTGCCGAATCTTATATACCCTTCACAACGTGTAGTCATGCAATAACAGTAGTTTGTAGCACCATTCATCCCATATAAAATACGTACATACATATAAAAAACATACATATATAAAACATCTCATTGTAAAATTATAAATTTACGTATGTATGTTTAAAAAAAAATAAAAAAAAAATTTAAGAAAAAATTAAAAAAAATTTTTTTTAAAAAATAATTAAAATATATATAATAAATATAAAACAAAAAAAAAATAAAAAAAAAATTTAAAAAAAAATTTAAAAAAAAATAATAAAAATATAAATAATATATTAAATAAAAAATAAAAAAAAATATAAATAAAAAAAAAATTTAAAAAAAAATTTTTTTTTGGCTCAGCTGGGATTTGATGCCACGTTCTCTCTAGCCAGTATACACGTTTGTATGTATGTATGTATGTTGTTGTTGTAATGTTGTTTTTGTGAATAAAAAATCGAGGTGGTCGTGGGTTTTTGCTCACATCTCAGTTGTTTATGTACCGATGTTTCTGATTTTCAATACCGTTCTACTCCCGAATATTTCTGATATTTTAATACCTCACTTGGGTCCAAGCGATATCGGGGGGCTTCAAAAAGCTGATTTCAACATACAGACGGACAGACTGACAGAGCTTAATCGACTCCCCTATTCATAAGCTTTCAGAAAATATATACTTTATGGGGTCGGAAATGAAAATTGTAGAAATTTCACACGGAATGACAAACCTATATATACCCTTTTTCACTGTGTGAAGGGTATAAAAATACATCGATACAAGGTGGTAAGTATTGTAAATACAGTATAATTCTGATAATTTGTAATCGAAAGAACTAATTGTTTAATCGAAGTAGAAGAATTTTCGAAATAAGGAGATGTCGATTTAACGAGGTTAAAATAAAAACAAAAACAATATTAAAAGGGCTTGAATTTAATGAAGTTTAAATTAGACAGCAAATGATTTTTAAAGATTACAAGTTATTAAAAACCAAATAATTAATATCTATATAATAAAATAAAAATAATAATTCATTATATTTTACAACCATTATCACTTTTTTTTATTTATGAAAGCGTTGATTTACTTGCCCTTCTAGCTTAAACTATGTTTTTCTCCAATAATGATGATGTTCTATCAGCGCTTTTCTCTGATGCTTTCAAGTAGCGTTTTTCACAAAAACTATAAACAATATAATCTAAAGAAACACAAAAAGTTCTAGAAAGAAAACTAACGTCAATTGTAAACAAACTTGTAAAAAACATCTTTTCTTAGTAGGTACTATTTTCAAAACATGTTGGTTTTTATTTCGAATTATTAAGAGGTTGTTTACGAGTAAGTACGTTTAAGAACGGTCTGCTCAGACTTTAAATTACAAAAAAAAAATACACGTTTTAAATTTTACAATATATTACATGAATTAAATTATAAGAATTATACAATTAAAAACAAATGCATACATACAGTACAGAGAATAAAAAAACAACTCTGTGTTATACTATATTCGCTCGAGACTCGAAGCGGTATTAATTTCTTTTGTTTTTGATTCGTTGCATTTCAAATGTAGTTAATAGCATCATTTAGCGTTATTTCCTTATCTGTAAAATTTATTTTTTTCTAAATCTTTCTTTAAAACTAGTGATACATTTAGCAAGAAAAAAATTGCAACGCAAATAAAATGTAAATTTTCAAATTAAGTATTAATGTTATAATAGAAACCACTTTTAGCCGATAAGCAGGCCTTAAAACCAGGTTAATCAATAAATGATGTTGCATCGAGATACCTTCAAAATAATATTATGCATAAAGAGTCAATAAAATTAACTGCCCTTTACCTTTATTACCTTTATTACCTTTAAGTAATAAAAATTGCAAAAATATACCTGCAAAGGCAGCATTGTTTTCTGTGTTCTACTGGTCAAGCCCTTTCATTTGGTACCAATATTTAGGGAGTGGAAGAGATTACATTTTTTATTACTTATTGTACGTCATTTTGTAGTGTTGGTTTAAAATTTTTTATAGTCAGTTGTCTTGAAGCTGCAAAATATATTCGTTTGTAAATGTTGGGAAAACATCAAAGCAGTTATATTTCGGTCAGTTTTTGTCAGTTTTATTCAGCAATAATTTTTGAGACTATGGCTATGTTCTTATCTGTAATGTGTATGTTGTAGAAGTAATAGTAAACCTATCTATGATCGCTGGTTCAAATACAGCGAGTGGAAAAGAATTTAGAAATGGAGCTGCCTTGGTGATCCGATGTAATTTTACCCAAATTTTAAACTATAACTTTAATCTGAATTCTCGTGATTTGGGTAGGTTCTTGACCCCCGTCAAACAAAACATCATTACATATTATTATTAAAAAGTCCCGGAAATAAAGTGGTGCTTACAAATATGAAAGAAAAAATCGTTACTTGGACTATTGATTCCCCAAAATAAAAATTTTACTGGTATATTATATCAAATTGTAATTGAGGGTATGGTGTTAATACCCTGTGCTCATAACTAACTTTCACTCCGATACTAATTTTAAGAATTTATATTTCTTTTCTTTTTGTAGAAAAAAATTGTTTTTTTTTAAACTTAAATTGTAATCTATGTATTTAGTTCTTTACTGTCCGATTAATACTGGTTTCTCTTTTAAATTTGTATGTATATCAGCCAGTTCCATAATGATGATGTTTCGGCGATATATAACGTGCTCTACTTTATGCCTTTATTCGTGCTTTTGGAGACTATTGATGGCTCTTGGAAGAATACAAACTTTTGAATACAAACATGTGAGATGCGGCTTAAGATGTTAATTTATAGCATTTATCTCCTGTCTTGAATGTTTTATAATAAAACAAGTAAAAGCGCTATATTCGGCCGTGCCGAATCTTATATACCCTTCACAACGTGTAGTCATGCAATAACAGTAAATTCACGTATGTATGTTAAAAAAAACAAAAAAAAAAATAAAAAATAAAAAAAAAATTTAAAAAAAAAATTAAAAAAAAAATTAAAAAAAAAAAAATTATTATATACATATATAATATATATAAAACAAAAAAAAAATAAAAAAAAAATTAAAAAAAAAAAATAAAAAAAAATAATAATAAAAATATATATAATATATTAAATAAAAAATAAATAAAAAATAAAAAAAAAATTAAAAAAAAAAATTTTAAAAAAATTTAAAAAAAAATTTTTTTGCCTCAGCTGGGATTCGATGCCACGTTTTCTCTAACCAGTATACGCGTTTGTATGTATGTATGTTGTTGTTGTAATGTTGTTTTTATGAAAAGAAAATCGAGGTGGTCGTGGGTTTTTGCTCATATCTCAGTTGTTTATGTACCGATGTTTCTGATTTTCAATACCGATCTACTCCCGAATATTTCTGATATTTTAATACCTTACCCGGGTCCAACCTATGTCGGGGGGCTTCAAAAAGTTGATTTCAACATACACACGGACAGACGGTCAGACGGACAGACGGTCAGGGCTTAATCGACTCCTCTATTCATAAGCTTTCAGAAAATATATACTTTATGGGGTCGGAAATGAAAATTGTAGAAATTTCACACGGAATGACAAACCTATATATACCCTTTTTCACTGTGTGAAGGGTATAATAACAACCACTGCTTTTCATTTAATCCTATTGAACCACCATTAATTATTAGCAGATATTTGGTTAATGCAACTTTTCATAAATTTTGCATTAAAATTTACTCTCGGCCATTTATTTTCAATTTACCTAATGAAAAATTATTTTATTACGTAATAACGTTGTTTTCTTTAAATAAAATATCTATTTTCACTTAAAATAACATTCCACAAATATTCGTAATTTTGGTTATGATGATTAATCACATGGATTTTTTATTAAAATTTAAGACCCAAAGATGTTTTCTGCTTGCTGGTTAAAATGAAAAATAACGATGGCGTTTCTTATTGGACCTCATTTATTCTTTTTGGAATTCAATATGTCTATAATTTAGTTATTTCTATTGGAAATACTTTCGATAAGATTGAAATTGGTAGCACTTTAGTATGTGACAAAATATAAATTAAAGATATTGTGTCTCATTTATCTAACTTGTATAACAGTTATAACACCCGTTACCAAATTTGAATATTTAAATACATCTTTGAAATACAAAGATAATTTTTTGTACTCTCATTGTGTATCTAATAAATTCTATTATTTAGATTATGTTAGCACATTTTAAAGAAGAAAATTATATATTTTTACATTACATATCGTATTATGAGCTTTAGTAACTTTATGTATTTGATATCAAATTGTTTTTGCCTATAACTTTGCCGATTAGTGACCCTATAGCCATAAAGATATATTTTATTTATAAATAGTAACAAACGTTTCTACAAATAAGCCCATAGCTGAAAAATAAAGGATCCGCCAAATAACTTTTTTTTATACCCTTCACCTGTGGTGCACAAGGGTATATATAGCTTTGTCATTCCGTTTGTAATTTCTACAATTTTCATTTCCGACCCCATAAAGTATATATTTTCTGAAAGCTTATGAATAGAGGAGTCGATTAAGCCCTGACCGTCTGTCCGTCTGCCCGTCTGTCCGTGTGTTGGTTGAAATCAACTTTTAGAAGCAACTATATGTTCCTCAGATCTGTATATGGTATCAATCTCTTGGAAATATCCAGGAATGAATCGCTATTGAAATTCAGCACAATCGCACCATAACTTTCTGAGATATGAGCAAAAAACCACGACCACCTCGTTTTTTTACACAATTACAACAACATACATACATGTAAAAAACATACCAAAAAAAAAAATTACAAAAACAAAAATTTATATTAAAAATAAAAAAAAATAATAAAAAAAATTACAAAAAAAATTTAAAAAAAAATTTTTAAAAAAATTTAAAAAAAAAATATAAAAAAAAAATAATAAAATATAAATAATATATTAAATAAAATAAAATACAATTTTTTTGGCTCAGCTGGGATTCGATGCCACATTTATTCTAACAAAAACAAAAATTCATTCAACACGACTCGATAATGATCGCCATTGACTACAGCCACTCCTTGCTCATTTAGACCAAAATCCGCACCAAACAGTGACTCGTTTTGGGTGTATCGGCTTTTCAGTGTATGCGTGCGGGTTTTCTGTGCCCCAAATGCGACAATTTTGCTTGTTTACATACCTGCCAAGATCAAAATGAGCTTTATCTGAAAAGATGATTTTTTTTGGCAAAATCGGCATTTTCTGTTAGTCGATCGCAGGCCCACTCTCCCAGCGTTGTTTAAGCGTATACACAACCATATTCGTTCAGCGGAAGGATAAAACTAATTATCTGTCAAATCAGACATGAGGTAAGTGTTACCATTCACGAAATAAGCACTAGTTGAAAAAAGACGTTAGATGGCGGACCCTTTTGTAAAAATATGGGAAAACAAGTAAGAGCACTATATTCAGTGTCGAATTTATATTGTCATGTTGTAATCAAATATATTGGCAGTAAATTATATCCAAACTTTTAATTAACATTATTTAAAAAATTTTTTTTCATTGATATCTTTATCGGTAATTGACCCATAAAGCAAAATTCTGTGTAAACCTTCTCACCCTCGTGTGAAGGGTATAAAAACAGAAGCAGTCGTGTTTATTTCCTCTTATCTTAGAAAGTTATAAGGCGATTATGATAGATTTAAATAGGGATTTATTTTCGAATATTTCCGGAAGATTAATAACACACATAAACCTGTGCAACATGTAGTGGCTTCTAACAATGAGTTTAACCAACACTTGGTCAGACGACATTGTTCAATCGACTATCCCGGTCGGGGAATAGTGTCGTAATTACAAACGAAATGACAAAGCTATATATATCCTTGGCACCACAGGTGAAGTGTGTAAACATAATCACATAAAGAAATAAAAAATAATATAAGATTAATTGTAAAAAATAAATTCCAAATTAACAGGCATTTTTTTTCTCGCTACTGTATGTGCATAGGTATACATTCAAATACATACATATATATTATTTTTCTTTTTTCTAGAATCAAGTTTTTCCCATTTTGGTTTTTATGACTTTAGGAAACAAATACTCATTTCTAATCTGGTTATCACATAATGAGACAGCTTTATTTTATTTTTAATTGAAACGTTGTATCGCAATTTTTGGGTAAAAAACATAAAATAACTCGTTTTAGACAAAAAATAAATAGTAATAAAAATCTTGTGTATTAAAACTTTTCACACATCTTAATGAATTCAAGATCAAATTTTTCCGTCTGTAGTTTGTAAGCTGTAGAATCAAATTTGGTTTAGGTTTTTGTTTCCGTTATAAACAACAACTCAGATAAGTGTGTTAAAATTAATTAGATTTTTATAAAAATTAACACAAGCATGCATACCTAAATATTCAAAGGATAATAGAGCGAAAATTTTGGAAAACCAGCAAAAGCTTTTCATATTAAAAGACCTTAAATCGAAAGAATAATAATTTACCAAATATGTGAGTGTGTATGTATGTTTGTATGTTTTAAGTTAATTTCTTCCAGAATTATAAGTCGCAAAATTTTTAATGCCAGTTCCCACACATTAATTTCTTCCAAATACATACATATTTTAGTTTTTGACTTTTTAGTCGGAGCAGTTCATGTGGGATAAATTACAATTTAACAAAAACAAAATACAACTAGAAAATTTGTAAACATGACAATAAAACACACCCAAAATATATTATTTGAATTATTACTAGTATCGGGTGAATAATTAAACTTGACAGATATGAATTTTATCAAAACCATCCAATACTGTCATAAAAAAAATATAAACAACAACAACAACAAATACATAAATATTCGTACAAATATTAGAGTTAAGATAGACGAATGAGTATTTTTTGTTATTTTTTTGTTTATCAAATCTCAATTCTAATTAAGATTTTATTTTAACCTGTTTCATATTAATATTTTGTGATTTTAGTTTTGGTCTTTTTATTGAATTTGCTGAAATTAACTCAAGAACTGGTTTGTCCCAAAGAAAAAAAATTAATAATAATTTTAGGTTTATGTTAAAAATAATTAATAATGTGAAAGACGAAAACAAAAATTTGTAGTCAGTGGGTTAGCAAATAAAATAATGTCTGAATTTTTTAGCTTGACTTAATATTGGTACTCATATTTTTATTTATTTTATTATTATTATTATTATAATTATTATTTTGGTAATAAACACTGGTTTCTTGTGATTTTGCCTGAAAGAAGCTGTTTAAAGTATTTGTTTATATTTTATTTGACTTTGGCTTTTTCTATTGCCTACTAACTATTGGCCTTAAACACTTGTATTTATTTCATTCAACACACAACAAATAAAAATTTCAATAATTTCAAAGCATAAAAGTCAATGCCTGTTCATATGTCTGGCCAACTGTTTTGACCTGTTGTGTTGATTAGCTTTAACAGATCATTGATTCCCCACCATTTGTTTATTATCTATCAGCCAAAATCATCTTCGGCACAAATGATTATTTTAAAGATTGTTTTTATTTTTTATTGTGCGTTTTTTATTTGTTAAAATTATAACCCCACTTGATTTTATTTAAACCCAAGAGCAAATGATGAAGAGAAAAAAAAAACTAAAATCTGTTTTTGGGTCCGTAGTGAAAATGATATCAAGGCCGTTCAAATAAATTACAAACTTACACTGTGCCTTGTAGTTAAATATGTACGAGTATTTAATACATATTTAGGTGGTAAAACCTATATTTACACAGATTATCTTTATCTATCTACTATCTATGTACACAACACATTAAACACATCGCCCTCGCACATCTAGTTGTCAATTATATCAATTGGAAAATGAAACACTCAAAATATTAGATTTGTTTCTACGATACGTACTGTAAAATACAATGACTGCTGAATATAACTCCTTTATCATATTAAGATTCGCAAGAAGTAAAAAAAAACAACTGAAATTAAAACGTTTACTTTGGGTGGTGTAAATCTTACTTTCCGAATAAATGATTAAATTAATGAGTGAATATAAACTCCAGTACTACACAATTGGTGAGTGAATTCACAAGATGTTAAAACTGTCGTGTAGTCATATTTACATAATTTTTAAATTTTTTTTACATTCAACTTTTTTCCGTTTATTTTAAAATTTTAGGAAATTTATGACATTATGACAATACAACAGTTAGCACTACTTGCGAATACATCAGATTGAAAAACAAAACAGTCGAATACTGACTAAGATATACTGGCGATTTGAAAGGTCATAAGAATATAACGAATTACTACAACCTGATTTCAACATACAAAAAACTAGTGTATTTAAAATTTGTGACTTAATTCTGCATAAAATTATTATTTTATATTTAACCATCGTTGACTGTTTTCCAGTAGCAGAGGTTTCAGTCAACAGCTGATGTCTGATGGCATGACAGAACAAAGAGGAAGCTCTAACTGAAATTTTGTCAGATGACTTTGTACATGAATTTTACAGAAGTAATGTTTAAAAGGTAAAGCACGGCATGTTCGTTTTTGTCAGTGGGAAATTTAACCAGTCAGATGTGAAAGACATACCGTGTATTAATTGCTTCAGATATTATTATTTGTTTTTACTTTTTTAGATCCAATTTTTTCATAAGCATTGTTGATATTATTTTTTCTGGAATAACTTGTGAAAAAACATAATATTAAAACTCAACCGTTTGAATTTAAACAATCGTTCTAAGTCACATATAATCATAATCAAAGTATTGAACATATGTATTTCTAATATCACAATTAACTAGTCTTTGGTATTGCTTACAATACAAATGGGGTATTCGATTAAACTTTACATTTAGCTAATTCAATTGATTTTGTAATCAAGTTTTAAAAATGATGACAAAAATAAGTGAAAATCCTAAATATATCTTTGGCAATAAGAAAAAAGTACTGATGTCTTCTTTTATAGTTTTTCAAAAAATCATTTTAAAAATTTTCAGTTGAGTTTTATTTTTTTTCGCGCTATATAAATTAAAGACATATTGGTTTTCGTATAACTAGTTAAATTATATCTGAGGCAGTTATTCCTTTTTGCCACAGACCTGTCGGAATTAAAAAATAAACTTAAAGCTTAAGGCACTTAAATAATTAAACTAATATTCTTAATATATTTAATATTAATTTTCCCTAGCAACATTATTAGAAAAAATCATTTAATACAACAAAATCATTTTTTTTTTGTTGGTCAAAGCAGTTACATACATTCGTATAATAGCAATGCAGAAGAAATTTTTGAATTTACTCGATTTAGTTTTCAGGTTGGAATTTTTTATTTTTTAAATAATGAAATGTTTAAGCAGACATTCTATTTCACAACAAAAAAAGTGCTGAAAGCACTAGAATTGTATAACTAGGGTTAGGTGTATAAAAATATTTACATGGCCATTTTAGCGGTTTTCTCGCTATATCTAGTGCTTTTAACAACTTATAGTTGTCATTTTTTTATTAATTAAGCTCTATTGATGGATTTGAGTTAACAGAATTATAAATCGAAATATCTCTGAAATAATTTATTATCAGTTAATTTATTTCTAAGTTTGTGAACCTAACGACTCTGATATACAGCATTTTGTAACATCTAGCACTAAAATATGGCAATGAGACTAAACAGAATTGTTGCATTAAGTCTATAATACCAAATAAAATATAATAATTAAATATAATAAAATTATATAGGGACTTTAACTTATGATGTTCTGTAAAGAAATGAGTTCACATTGACTGAATAATTCGCTTATAAGAAACTAGCATTTAACCCGCTACTTCGATAGCGCAGTTCTAACTATTTATTAAATACTCAAGTTCTATTTTTAATTATTTAATATTTTTGGTTTAATTTATGAAAATTTTTATCTCTGATTCCATTTACTTAGAAAAATAAACAGTAGAGTAAGGACATATCGGGCATATATTTTCTTACTAAAAGCAAGATCAATGCTACTAAGTTTCAAAAATTAAGATTCATAATTTGCAAAAATTACCCTAAAAATAATAAAAGTAACATTTTTTCCTGCACTTAAACTTCCACTTGGTTTATTATTACCTACATTCAGAATTCTATGTATGCAAAATATAAAAAAATTAAGAAAAGTAATTTTTGTCGTCCATAATATTAGGAGTTAGGCCTTGGATCAAAAAATACAAATTTTAAGAATCTATGTTTACAAACGTAAAAATACAAAGAGTTCAATAAAAATGCGAAAAGGCTTTTTTTGTGTCTCCAATATCATTTTAACTCTCAAGTTCACAATTTTAACTTTATAAACGTAGAAAATACAAAGAGTCCCACTAAAAGCACCTTCTTGGTCGTTCATAACATTTTCAGTCCCACCTGGAATCAATAGTCCTTGATTATATAATCCTACCTTCATAAACATAAAAATTCAAAAAAGTACCTTCTTAGTCGTTCATAACATTTTCATTTTGACCTGGAATCAAAAGTACTTGATTGTACAATCCTACCTTCCTAAACGTAGACAATACAAAAATTACCATCAAAATTCAAAAAAGTACCTTTGTGGTCGCCCATAACATTTTCAGTCTCACCTGGAATCAAAAGTCTTGATTATATAATCCTATCTTCATAAACGTAAAAAATACAAAACGTACCATAGAAAAGCGAAAAAGTACATTTTTGGTCCAAGTTCCAAATTCCAAGTTTAAAACGTTCAAATATCTATGTAACAAAATATTTCAATAGACATGATTTAAAGTCAGTCTACTCTGTTTTTGCATAAAAGTAAATATGTTCTAAAAAGTACCAAACTTTTTCCCGCTTTTTCCCCTTTCTACCCTGTTATGAATGTGTTTGAATTTTTACTAAATTACATAATTTTGTATGTCTGCTGAAATCCCAATTAAAAATTTTTTGAAAATTTGGCCGTCTAATTAGGAATTACATACATTTGTGGTACCTTTTTATCCCCAAAAAAGTTTCCAAAAATGTCTCCTAAATATTTGTCCATATTCTATTAGGAAATAATAATTGTCAAATTTTGTCCCATTGAATAATATAAGAAAAGTTTCTCTTAAAAAAAGTAACAAAAAAAGGGACAATTTTTACCCCTTATACACGTGCATTTGAAAAAAGTGCCAAAGTTTTATTAATATTTTTTCGCGGATTACTTAATAAAGTTTAAATTTTTTTCCTAGCTTTATGTGTTTGGAAGTTACATAGGGTACCAAAAAAGTACCAAATTATAGTTTTTACCCGTTTTTTCCCCTTAGGGGTTGAAAATTCAAAATAAGGTCAAACAATTGTCAGCTTTTTTTGTGCAAATTACAATACCTTTCCAATTTAATTTGTAGCTTTTTTAGTTTAGCAGATATAAGATTACCGATTTTACCCTTTTTTACCCCCTTAATGGAAGTACCTAGCATAAAATAGAATACATAACATTAAGAATATTTTTCCCGAACATTTTTATATTTTTATAAAATAATATTTAACTAATAAAACCAACTTAAATGAAATTCATTTAGTGCTTTCAGCAATAACTTGGTACAAATAAATAATATGACCGTAAATAAAAGTTGGCATCATTTACAATGTAGCTTATAGCCAGTTTACACCATTCAAACAGACAAATAGCAGCCAAGCCAAAGTTGTAGTTTCTTTCAATAAACAATGGCAAATATTTTTTTTTTTAAGAAATGATGATAATAAAATATCGTACAATACAAATACTGTTTTTAATGCAGCCTCTTAAACAATAAATAATAAATAAACTTTGTTAGACCGTATTGTATCTCGGCTAAACCTTTGTAAATCAGAAATTTTGAAAAAAAAAAAAAAAACATTCAGCAAATGTATTTCATAATACTTAAGTATGTATGGAATAATTAGTAATTATATTATATCTAGTTTGTTCGAAACATACAATAAATACATCATGTCTTAATGTAAAAGATTAAAAAAAAAACTAAATATGTATTGTCATACAACTTTATTTGATTTATGCATACATATGTGCATATACATAGAAGTATGTATGTATATGCATGTTTCTTTTAAAAATTATTATTCGATTTATTTACAAATAAGAATGCAATATTAGCACGTTGCGAATTTTTTATACCCTTCACCACTTAAATAGAACTTATATATTTTTTTTATTTTATTTTTAAATCACGTAAAAAATAAATAAAATTTCATTTTTCAAAATTTCTATAAATAGAAAAATATCAAAAACATTTCCATATTATTATGTATTACATGTTTGATTTTTTTATATTTTTTTTGGCAAGTTTTTTTTTAGTGTCTCAAAAAGGGGAATGACAAAATAATTTCCATTTGTAGAGATTCTGTTAAAATCAATAGAGAATTTATTAAGTTGTATAGTAAAAAGCAGTTTATTTAAAGAAATATGTTCACTAAAATTTAATTTAATTTAAATAGCTTGTGTTTATGTAAGTAAATGATTTGAAATATGAGAAATAATTTATTTTTGGATTTATAACTTAAAATGAGGGATTCGCAACAAATGGCGTATCTTTTGAACGCGGTTTTTGTCTTTAATAACTTATAAGTCATTTTAAAAGGTGTATATCTGTCATTTGTTCTCACTTAGTTATTGAACATTATAGCGAAGTAGTATTAGTAGTTTTTTCCCACTAAGTGTCGAAATATTTGCCAACAAAGCGTCATATGCGGATATTTGGCTTCACTTTTTTCATATGAAAAAGTTATTAGTTACCAAATATTATAATTAATGTGTTCAATAGGTTCCAACGTGCAAGAAATGGTTTGTGCGGTTAAGAAGTGGTGATTTTGATACGAAAAACATAGATCGCACAGTCCAGCCAAATAAGTTTTGAGACAAAGATTTGGAGGCATTTCTCCATGAAGATTGTTGCCGAACTCAACAAGAGCTGGTAAATGCACTAGAAGCAGGATTCATTCAAAAGCAGGGAAATTAGGTACCACACAAATTAAAGCCGAGAGACCTTGAAAGACAATTTTCCATGTCCACAATGCTTTAAGTCGCATTGCAAATATGTACATACATAGTTCTTCTATGAGCCGCTGAAATTTAGCCAGACCATTACAGGACATCTGTTCATATATGTGTTACTAAAGTTAAGAAGACATACTGAAAATGATGTGCCAAAATAAATAGATTTTGTTCCTATTTTTTTTTTTAATTTCTTTTGATAGTTCCCCACAAAAAATGTCTGATGACTATGGTTTCATATTTTTTTTTTGTAAATGAATAAAAAAGCAGTTTGAGAAGAAGGACAATTACAGAAAAATAAAAAACAATTCAAATTAATAAGGTACTCGTATCCAATCAGCTGATTGTTTTTTTTTATACAATTTATAATCTTTTATTTTTTAATTAAACTGTCTGCATCTGTCAAATTTAATATCATTGTTTTGATTCTACAACAAATAATTCACAGTTTGAGTTGGTTCAAAATGTTTTTAAAAATACAACTTATATATACTATACTATACTATACTATACTATACTATACTATACTATACTATACTATACTATACTATACTATACTATACTATACTATACTATACTATACTATACTATACTATACTATACTATACTATACTATACTATACTATACTATACTATACTATACTATACTATACTATACTATACTATACTATACTATACTATACTATACTATACTATACTATACTATACTATACTATACTATACTATACTATACTATACTATACTATACTATACTATACTATACTATACTATACTATACTATACTATACTATACTATACTATACTATACTATACTATACTATACTATACTATACTATACTATACTATACTATACTATACTATACTATACTATACTATACTATACTATACTATACTATACTATACTATACTATACTATACTATACTATACTATACTATACTATACTATACTATACTATACTATACTATACTATACTATACTATACTATACTATACTATACTATACTATACTATACTATACTATACTATACTATACTATACTATACTATACTATACTATACTATACTATACTATACTATACTATACTATACTATACTATACTATACTATACTATACTATACTATACTATACTATACTATACTATACTATACTATACTATATGTAATTTATTTGTTACTCGATACTATACTTTTTTATAATATGAATTTTTTTTATAATATTAGAACCCAAACACTCAGTTTTTATGCAACTCAAAAAAATGTGAACGAATAAAAAATAACAGAGAAAAACAGCTTTTTAATTTTCCAAAATGCGTACTAAAGCTACTCAATTTTAAATTCTTGCTGTTTTAATTTATTTGTTTACGTTTGAAATCATATGTTTTTCACAGTTGACTTAACAAGTTGAAAAATGTCCACCATGACTTCCTTCCTTTATAATCGTGTGACTAACAAGCAGATTAGAGGTGACTTCAATATAAATTTTAAGAACTTTTCTAAGCCACAAAGAGTTATGCTGATTTACATACATATATAGTGCATGTACCATCATTTTTTGATATAACGATATATCTTGAAAATAAAAAAAAAAAGAAATATATATTCGAACTCTAAATTTATCGTTACAAAAATACCTTTTAAACAGCTTTCAGTTATTCGTGTCCAAAAATTGACCCGAATTTTTAATATATGTATGTGTAGGTGATTTTTTTTTCTTTGTTGTATACGTGTGATTGCAAGATTTTCAATGATGTGTATTGCATTATTCTTTTTAAATTAGATTGAAATATGTAATAAAATTTCGTAAAAAAATCTTATGCCACCCATACATATGATAAAATTATCATTACCACGCTTGTGCATAATTTACCATATACAATGATAAAACCAATAACATATAGTTTAGCTTTAAGTTATTTCTATGTAGTACAAAAGATCATTTTTTTATTGTAAATAAAATATAAATATCTTTTATATATTGTACAAAAAACTTAAGGTCGATTATTTATTTCAACCCTACAAATAGATCTTTAACTCTTTAAACTTGTGATCTGTCAAATAAGTTTTAATTTTATTACGAATTTTAACACCTTCTTATTTATATTTTTATCATCAAGACGAAGTTTGTCTGCATTTAATAATTTATATATGTATATGCGTGGTCATTGTTTTCTTTTAATAAATTTTTATAATTTGCATGAATCTTGAGTTTAGAAGCTCAGTGGTAAAAATTTGACTGTAATTCACAAAATTTTTAGCATTGAATAATATTAAGGTTTTTGTTTGAGAATTAGTTTAAATAAAAAAAAGGCACTTTGGTATTTAATTTGTAAAAAAAGGTCCAGATTTGAAGTATCACTTTGATTTTGAAATTGCTACAGTAAGATAACCCGAAGCTTTTTGGGGCGGAAAATTCATAATTTCGACGTAGAGAACAGAATGGTCCCATTTGTCACACATAAAAAGAAACAATCAATCTTTGGAAATATGAGTTTTAAAATTATTTTATTTCTCGTAGACGAAGAATTGGACACCAAGATCATGCTTGACACCTTAGGACTATATATGAAATCGAAAGTGTACAGCAATAGTCCCATAACAGTTGAAGACCTTAAAACCAACCATTAACATCAGTTTATTGAAAAATGTGATTGAGGTAAAAGATTAGGAACCTGCCAAGCCAACCAGGGGTCACTTGGCTGACATAATTTTTCATTTAAGTATAACCGGAACCGTTTTGTAATAGACTAAAAAAAAATATTTTAAATATTTAAAAACAGAAACTCTTATTTTAATAATATAAATGATCACGTGTTTTGTATATAAAGGGTGATCCAACTATAATACACGATGTTAATTGTGCGCCACACCTTAACGTCAAGTCTATTGCCCAACTAAATTTCACATTTCTTTGTTTGAGTCTTGAACAAATTTAACTATGAAGAGGTACACAGTTGACCAGCGCGTAAAGTTGTTTGAAGCTGTGCACTTCGTGATTTTTTTGATTAGCATAATCGACCAAATGTGTCCACAATCAGCAGAATTTTGCAAATTGGGTAAATTTCAGTAAGCCGTGTGTGTATTAAATTTAAAAACAACTGTACATGCTCACTCAGTACGTTCTGCGGAAGACATAGAAGATCCGTCACCCTCTCTCGACGAACATTTTTAATAAATATTTGAATTTACACGCTAATAACGTTTATTTTACTCAATAGCTGAAGTCTACTGACCATTTAAATTGTCATCAATACGCCAAATGGTTGGTTGAACAGACAGAAACGAATGATGACATTACAAAGAAAATCATCTTCAGCAGCGATGCACACTTTCACTGTAGTGAATTCGTTAACAAGCAAATTTGCCGCAGTGATTGTTGAGAAGCACACATGATCTCTTAAACACAAAAAGTGACTGTTCAAGAGATCATATTGGACTTCTGGTGGCCAGAAATTTAATATATGAACTTGAGCGATATGTGGTTCCAACAGGATGGTGCCACTTGCCACACAGCTAACGAGTCAATAGCTCTTTTACGCGAGAAATTCGATTAGCGTATTTTCTCCTGTATTAGCTATGTTAATTGAGCGCCACGATCATCTGATTTAACACCGTTGGGAATATTTTAAAGCAAAAGTGTACATCAATAAGCCAAGAACAACTCAAAAGCTAAAGGATGAGATAATTCATATAATAATTGATGAATTAGCATATTTTTTATGGCATATACATATAAATATTCAGACAAATATTTATCGCAACACTTGACGGAACCTTAATGGAGTAACTTGGCATAACAATGAAAAGGTATGACATTTAATTTATGACAAAATTGTCAGCACTTGAGTTCAGACAAACTTTTAATAACGTTTAGCTGTTAAAAACAACTCTCTTTTAATTTTAGACAAAATTAACTCACGATACATGTGCTTCACGCACAACTGTTAAACTGTTTACATACATACTTGAATATATACATACATTTATTTATTACATTATGTTCTCTAATAATAAACACCTTAATTTCGAATTTTATAATTTACAAGTTTAAATAATTCATTTTAATAAGTAGGTCAATGTAAAATTGAATTCAAAACATTAATTTTCAATAAAAATTCGGTTTCTTCGATTGTTTTCAATTGACCATAAAATTATGCAGAAAATGTATGGCATACAAAAAATCTTAAATATTTTGTTTAGTTTCAAAAATGCCTCAAACAAAGCATTTATACGATCACAAAAAATTTTGTATAATTCTAAAATTTTCTATTTTTTTAAGGAATATATTAGGATACTAAAATAATAGTGAACCCACTTATGTTCATTTAAAGTTGTGCTTACGTATTTTTGTTATATACATATGTTTAATTGGTCAAAACAATAGCAAAAATATTATATATATATTTGTAGTAAGTATTGAATAAACAAATAATAATAAATAAATAATTTTTACTTTATTATTTTTATTTTGGCTCTAGTTCATTTTTAATATTAAATTTCTAATCAATAAATGAAAAAATCAATTTTTATTTGTGATAATGAAAGAATACATTGGAAAAGTAAGTTTTAATCCCGACACCAGCCTTACTTACTTTTCCAATATATTCTTTCATTATCACAAATAAAAATTGATTTCTTCATTTAATGATTAGAAATTTAATATTAAAAATGAACTAGAGCCAAAATAAAATTAATAAAGTCTTTGTTAAATGTTCAACAATAAAATAAGAAAATCAATAAATAATTTTTACGTAAAATTAATACTTATTTTGTTTTCTTCAATAAAACTTTTGTAGCAAAACTCTTAATTTGTACTATTTACATACTTATGTATATAAACAAAGCTCATACAATACAGTGAGGTATATTGTAAATACTTAAAAATAACGTACATTAACAACACTAAGCACAACAATTTTACAACAGATGTCGCTAGAGAATATTTTTGTTTTATAAAACATGATAACAGTATTACAATCGTATTGAAATTTTCAACGCTGTGATTTCTTAAAAAGCACATTTATTTAAGTGTTGTCAAGGGGTTTGAAATTGTTATTAACACCATAAAAATTTTTAAAGTACAGCAAATATATAGGTTAACAAATTTTATGCAGAAATTTTAAAATGCAACAAAAAATGAACTGTCATATGAATAAAAATTATTAAAGGATTATTTTAGCTTATTTAGTCAAATATCGATGGAATATCAGATTGATAAACCATCTATACATTTTTTCTATTCGGCATTTTAATTTTAAGCTATGCAAATTATAATTAACAAATTAAATCCGAATTTCAAAAAAAAACAAATTATAAAATATTTGTGTATTATTAAAATTAAATATTGGAAATAAAATAATTATTAATAAGAAAGAGAACCGACTTTAAGATTACTCTTCACCATCATGTATGTACATACGCATAATGACCTCATCGTATCATACCCTAGTTTTCAGTTTAATCAGATGTTATTCGCCATGTTGGTTTATTTTCTACGCCTTTTTGGATTTTTAGTTTTTACATAGTTTCATATAGTTTGGTAGTTTGTTTTGGACGCTATCTTGGATTTTAATATTTAAGTAATTCAAAGTAACATCGAAGAAAACTTGTTTTTAGAAAGTACAAAAGTGATATCTTTAAAAAAAACTCTGATGTTTGTTTATAAATTCCTTAATATGCATTTTTAACCGCCATATTTATAAAAAATATTTTAGGCAGGAAATATTAATAAGGTATTCTCACATCTAATCAGCTGACGGGTTTTAGCAAACCATTTATCAGCGTCACCAATTTTTTTTTAATTTATCTGTATCTGTTAAACTCAGTTTTTCATTTATTTTATAATAGATAATAAGCAGTTTCAGTTGGTTTAAATCGTTTACAAAGTCGTCAGTTTTAAGTTTAAAGTTTTTTAAAATAAAAAATAAAAAATTTAAACAAGAAAATAAAAAAACTGTATGACATGCAGACATATATACAAAAACAATGTATGTTTTTTTTAATTGTTGTGTTTGTTGCCAGAATGCATATACCTTATAAATATTCCTTGCTTTATGGGTTTATATATATTTATATTACTTGTCAAATAACCCTTCAATAAACCTAGTGTTTTTTATAAATGCGGTAGTAAATCGTGAAATCTACATTAATTTTATAGAATTAAGCACCGATTAATATATGGTTAATGGTGAAAAAATAAATAAATATTTATATTTTATTTAAGTGAACTTCCTAACAACATAAAAAACATTTTAGGTAATTCAACCAATTTTTTTATTTATTCTATTAATAGCGCATACTTCGATATGTTGTTCATATCGTTTTAGAATAAACACTTCTGGTAACACTAAAAAGGAAATGGGACACGGTTGTATGCAAAGTCTTAAATGATTTTCATATACTACTACATTGTTAAGCAACTGAGTTATAAATACTAGAGGTATTTTTGTGATTTAATAATGATAAAGGTTTTTTTTATCTAAAAAAATAACATTCATATAAGACATGATTTAATAAAGGTAAATCTGGTATAAACAATTTACATGTGCATACAATAGTGCGTTTATTAGAAATGATTATTACTTCAATAAGAAATTAATACCTCCCGAAAAAGTGAAAAAAATATCACAATGCGTGTTTGCATTTTTAGTAAATAGAAAATTGTTTAAAGGTAGATGTGATATAAAAAAGTGCTGTAAAAATTTTGTAAAACAAATAGTAATATCATAATACGCAAGTTTTAATAAAATGTGTATTTATTAATTTTCTTTCCTATTTGTTTAATTTTTTTTTTTTTAATCTTGTTTATTGGAATTTACATATGTTTTAAAAAAAACCCCGCACTGAAGAAAAGAAAATTTTATTTATGATATCCTACTCATGTGGTGAGAGAGTAAATAGTACAAGTAAACAAATTTCAGTGTTGCCAATTTGCATACATAAATATGCAAAGTTTTTTTTTTTTGTTGGTTCTCTTAATTTTTATTATAAAATAGACCGTTTAAGTGAAACAAGCCGGCATTGAAAACAAAATTTTATTCGAACACAGTTTTAATTACTGTCTGAAGTTCATTTTTATTTTTTAGACTAAGCCATTCTGATCAAAAAGTACTAATGCTGTTTTTGAAAATACATTCTATACTCATCTGGTGTCTGGATATAATATACTTAATGTGTAGTATATTCTTTAATTATTACAAAAAAAAATAATATCTTATATAAAATTGAAAAATTTAAAACTAAGAATGAACCTGAGCCAGTAATAAAATAATATAATCTTTAAAAACATATAAGTTCGGCAAATTTTATATTATTACTGATAATTTTATGGTTGGAAAATGTTTTAATAATTATTTATATTTATGTTTATTGAGGGAATTCGGCAAATGTCGAAATTTATCGAAAATTACTTAATTTTAAAATTATTTCGGCCGAAAACACAAAACTAATAAATTTGGCGTCAGTCTGAGTGAGCTTTAAGCTATAACCTTTGCGTTGATTGAGGTCATTACTATAATACGGTTTGCAAAATTTAAAGATATTCACTAGTCTCTTCAAAAATTCATTTGAAAAAATTTAAAAGTTTTACAATGTACAGAATAACATTCCATAACTATTTTAAAATTTTAGCTAAAAGTATAATTTTGTTTAATCATAATTATAAAAATTGTTAATTTTTCAAGATTCTAATGGCAACACTGATTGAAAATTTATTATTATTTCTCTTCCCTGCACTTATTCTCTCTTAAAATTTCTAAAGTGTATTTTAAATGTTACTTATAACAACACAGAGTAATTTTAAATATTTAAAAAAACTTAAAAAATATATAAAATTTAGTCGTAGTTGCTGCTTTGGTCGTGTTTAACGTGTTATTTTTTTGTTCAATCTTACCGAACTATAGACAAAAATAAATAAGAATCGAACGCTTAGTGCACAAGCATATAGATTTGCATTCGTTAACAAAATAAACGTTTAAGTTAAAGTTAAAACTAATAACAATTAAAAATGGCTCAAAAAACTAGTGTATGCATTGTTGGCTCTGGTAACTGGTAAGTTTAAATCAAATCTATCATTATTACAAATATTTTTTTTATAATAATTTTTATTTTAATAAAAGTTATATAATTTTTTTAACTATAATATGGTTATTTTTTTTAATTAAACATTTTTCAGGGGCTCTGCTATAGCCAAAATTGTGGGTGCCAATTGTGCTAATTTGCCCGAATTCGACGAACGTGTTACAATGTATGTGTATGAAGAAATGATCGATGGTAAGAAGCTGACAGAAATCATTAATACCACCCATGAAAATGTCAAATACTTACCTGGACACAAATTACCCCCAAATGTGGTAAGTTCGATGTTCAAATTATTTCTTTACGACATCATATATAAATTATAAATTAAATAAATTATAATTTTGATAATTTATATACATAGGTAGTTGATAAAGAAAATAAAGTCTATAAGATAAAAATGTATAAGCCATATTTGATTAATAAGGCGATAACTGATAATATTTGCACCATGGCCCTTTAATAATTAAACTTAGTAGATGTATCCACAAGAAATAACATAGGCATTGTATAAAAAACTTTCTTTATATTTTTTTCCTTTTTTTATTATTTTTTAATTCGCAGTAGTTTAATCTTTGTTAGAATTACAGCATTGTTTCTTGTTTTTATTTAGATTTCTTATGTAAGAAATTTTTGTTTTTAAAATGTACATATTAACCAAAAGCAAAAAAATAAAATAAATAATTCAAGAGCATTTAAAACAAATGCCATTTGTCATGTTCATCTCTTTATTTGTGCATGTAATACAAGTGTTGCCAAATTTTAATATAAATACTTTTTGTTTTCTTCATTTAAAATGTGAATTTTATGAGAAAAATTAATTAATTTTATAGGTACCTATATTAGCTTTAAATTTTTTTTTGCAGAATTAATTAACAATAATTATATACGTAAATAGAATGTTGTATGTATGTGTGTACGTTGCAACTTTAACAAGTGTAAAGGTTTAACTTACTTATACTAATAACTTTAAATACTCATAACGTACAAAGTGCATTCAAGTTATTTGTATATACATATCTGCTTAAAAAATGAAATTATAATTAATAATCAATCTGATGTAAAAGTGCCCTTCTCGGGATTTGAGTATGATGCACTCACTCGCTACTCATGTACTCTTGTAAATGAAAGTGAAATATTTACACAGTGATGTACATAACGTATGTTTGTAGGTATTGCACTTCGGTGGGTGATGCGATAATGTATTACCTAACCAAAAAACATTGACATTGAAAATATTCATTGTTACGATGGTTATTGTATTAATGTACTCGTACATGCACACAAACCTAAATATGTCTGTGCAAATACTTTCTCACTTTTCTTTCTAATATATTCTTTTACTCGCTGTCTACAGAAAACGTTTTCTTTATTTGGGTTAAAATTTCAAATGTGTTTTGTTTCTGTTACAATTTAAACTCAGCAGTCGTGTGAAACGTTTGGCATCGGTAAACAGCCCATTAACTTCTCTCTTAATTAAACATATTTACATTTTACAATGACATTCTCTTAATGTAATATTAAAAGGCTAATCTCTTTATTTTATTGGTGAAATTTCTTTCTAATTTACAATTACAGTTAAACTTAGATAACTTTAATCACTTCTATCCCACTCATAAACAGAGACATTGAGTTATAGAATGTTTATTGGACAAAAAAATCAAATAGGCGCTACCTGAAAACTGAAAGTTAAAATAAAGTAAAATATTCTGAAATTAGTGACTAAAAATTTAATTTTTTTTTTTTGTTATTTTCAGTACAAAATGATTCTAATTTGCTCAAGGCCTTATCGGTGGTCACATTTAAAAAGATCGTAACTCAAATAATTATAACTTTACAGGAGAAGGTAAAATCACAACAGAACTCTATTATCATAATGTAACTTTTTTTGGGCAATTGTATGTCAAATTGTTATTTTTAATACAATTGAGATAATTTTTTGTGTCGAGATGTTAATTGTGTGAAATATATTTGAAATACGGAAAAATCAATTTCGTAAAAAACAAGAGTTAGCGTCTATCTACCTATGACCCTAGTTATAGTGCTCATCAGTTGTAGTGTCATTGATTTGCAAATAAAAATTTAATGTTTGCAAAGAATCAAATTCAGGGCAGTAGTGCTCGACAATATTATTAACTGTAGGAAAGCCAGCTGTGCAAAGCTATTTCATTATAATCCTGAAGAGTAGCATTGCAAGTTATTTTGTTCGCTTTTTACAATGCTTCGTAATCTGATTCAATTAAATTTTGATTTTCGTCAATACTACTCAAAAAAATTGGAGACGTGACATCTTCTTTCCATTTAGAATACTGACCAAATCCAGATTTTTTTAAGCAATTCGCTATACTTTGCTTACTGACGTTTACATTATACGCTTATGTTGCATGATTAATGCAATCCATGCGCTTTAATGCTTCTTTTACTATTCTGCTACGATAAAAACTTCGAAATGTTGTAATTTAGAGGTCATATTCTGTGGAAAAAATGTAAAGTGAGTGAGAGTTTTCAGTTTGCTTTGTACGCCTGTGTATGTGCTAGGGATGGGCAAATTGGAAAAATCTATCGATATTTATTATATCGATATTTTATTTTCCCATCGATATTTATTAATTTAAAATACCGATATTTCGATATATCGACTGAAACATATATACCTAGTTATTGTTGAAATGATTTACATTTGAAAATTAAATACACCCACTTATGTACATACAAACAAAAATAGATGTATATTAGGCTTCGTAGTAACTATTTATTCCAATTTTTATAATAAATAAACTAGATATTATCTATATATATAAAAGAGTAACGTGACTGACTGACTGACTGATTCATCATCGCACAGCCCAAACGCAAAGAGCTAGAGACATGAAATTTGGACAATCGGTTCCTCTTTCAATGTATAGCTCCACTAAGAAGGGATTTTTGGAAATTCGTTTAAGGGGGTAAAGAAGGGTAAAAAGGGTAAAATCGGTAATCTTATATCTGCTAAACTAAAATTGATACCTTATGGACGACCAAAATTACTTTTTCTAATTTTTTTTTATATTTTGTATACAAAAAATTCTGAATGTAGGTAATAATAAACCAAGTGGAAGTTTAAGTGCAGGAAAAAATGTTACTTTTATTATTTTTGGGATAATTTTTGCAAATTATGAATCTTAATTTTTGAAACTCAGTAGCATTGATCTTGCTTTTAATTAGGAAATATATGCTCGATGTATTCTTACTCTACTTTTTATTTTTCTAAGTAAATTGAATCAGAGATACAAATTTTCATGAATTGAACCAAAAATATTTAATAATTAAAAACAAAACTTGAGTATTCAATAAATAGTAAGAACTGCACTATCGAAGTAGCGTGTTAAATGCTAGTAATATATATTAATAGTAGTAGTGTGCTTTACTCAAAAAAAAAAAAACAAAACACTTTATACATCTAACCTGAACTTTAACAATATGGTTTGCAGTCAGTGATGCCAATTCTTAAATAAAAATAGTGAGTAGTTGTAAAACTGTTTAGTCAAACGATAAACTAAAAAGCGTGACATCATTGTTGATAGAAGTAGCCCTACAAGAACACTGACAGTAATTTGATGCATTAATGCATAAGTATATAATAAGTTTACTAGTACAATTAAAACTAAATTCGCCTTTGCTGCTGTACCTTCTTTTGTAAAATTTTAAAAATATCGGCTCCGATATTAGTAAATAAATATCGATGTATCGATATTGAGGTATTTAAAATATCGGCGATTAATATCGAAATTTTTTAAACTAAATATCGATATTTTGATATATCGATATATTTTGCCCAACCAAAAAAAAACAATAAAATTTTTCGGCCAATACTTTGAAAGTAGTTATCCAAGGCAGATTTATTCATCAGGTACTCTTGATTCGTCAGCTGATTATTTTTTTCAACACTTATTTTAAATTTCAGCTGTCAACATGCATAAATAAAAAACAAATTTCTCTCTTTTCTAATTTATTTCAAATGTCAAACTTTATATATAAAAACATGATGAATAAATATGCCTTGGTAGTTATCTAATTTGAGAATCCATTCTTAAAAAATTTGTCTAGTCATCCAGGCCTTGAAGTATGCTTTTTATTCTACGGGTAACCACTTAACAAAATGAAAGCAGCAAGGCTTGGCACTTTTTCCAATTAAAAAAATTTTCAGAAGCATCCGCATTTGCTGCTTGCTTCAACTTTTCCCTCCATGGTATTGCTGTTTTTTTTTTTTAATTAATTTATTTTTTAATTAATTTTTTAAATTAATGTCTTAACTGTCAAACTTTTGAAAAACAATCCTCTTTCATTCGTATTAAAAACATCCTGTTAACAGTACTTTTGTAATTATTTCGGTAAAACGTCTGTTTTCCACTTCTCACAACAAATGAGTTGATAATGAGTTTTTAGTTCTAAAAAATTATTGACTGTACTAGCCGTGATACTGTATTTATCAGCTTGTTGTTTTTTTCTTTAAACTACGTCGACTCTTAAATTAGTTTTAATTTTTCTTTAATCGACACACATTTAAAAAAACACATTTTGTTGCCATGTCGACAAATAAATATGATTTTAACATTAACCTTTCGGCGCGATTGACTTTTATGTTAGAACTGATACTTACGCAAACAAAAAGAAGACATACATGATGTACAAAACGGGATTTAAAAAAAAAAACAATATACAAATCAAAAATACTTTAAGTTATAGAATTCATAACATACATATGTTGTTCATATGTATGTTATGTTATATATTTCGGTCGAGTTGTGAAGAACTTCTTGTTATGGAAGGAGAAGTGTATGTTATATATTCTCTTATGACTACTTCCAACAAAAGTAGTTATTGAAGTTCTACTGTAATTAAATACATGCATGTAATTGTATTATTTCATGTTGTATACATAATGATTTAAGTCAATACACCTTATCTGCCTTAAGCAGCTAATACACGATATGTTTTATACATCTGACTGCGTAAATTGGTATTCATTTGTAATTGTTTATGTCTGTCAAAATTGTTATTTAACACTCAACCGACGCTGACTGTTGTCTGGCAAAAAAAAGTATTTTAAAACAACTTCTGAAAGGTTTAAAAACAAAATAACTTTAAAAGGAAATCATTTTATATAAATTTATAATGCATAACTTATAAAAAAAAAAAAAATTATCTTTCCACTTGGCAACACTATATTAAAGCATATTTGACAGTTCAATGTTTTCCCGTAGAAAACAGCTGACAGACATTCTCTTATTTTCTTCTGTTCAATACACACGCACCTACACAAAATATACCTTGAAGTGTAAATATATATTGTGCTTTTTAGCATTGTTGCCATTGGTAAGAACTGTAGGTCAAGGTTAACACATATTGTTTGATTTGATTTCTTTAAAAGTAGATTGTTTGTTCTTTTTATTCACAAGTTATAGTTATTTTTAAATGTGTAGAACGTGTGTTATATTTAAAAATATGCTTATGTTTTTACGGTTGTGAAAATTTTTAAACATACATAAGTACGTCTTGATTGCGTTCCGCGATTAGTACTATTTTAATACAGCTGACACAATAACAACTGATAATTAATAAATACTGGGATGCAAATCGTTGGACATATCTCTCCGTTGAATTTTCCTTTCCGTGGGGTACCAATAACACAATCCAATATTTATATCCACTTCCCACTTCTTTGTTTATTAAAATAGAAAATATTTAGGATACGTAAAAATAAAACACTGCAAATGATACGTAATTACTTCGCAAAATAAAAACATAAAAGACGTTTCAAATAAAACCATAAACTAAATAGTTGCATTTTTTCCATACGGCAAACCTAAAAAGTAAACAATTTATGTAAGAAATCTGCAGAATTAAAGGAGAGTATTATAACTGCAATATATGTATGTATATCTCTAATATAAAAAATTCTCGTGTCGTGGTGTTTGTGATTAAACTCCTCCGAAATGGCTCGACCGATTTACATGAAATTTTGTGTGTATATCGGGTAGGTCTGAGAATCAGTCAACATCTATTTTTTATACCCCTCAACGTCACGCCTTTTTTCACGATAAACAACCCCACCCAATAAGCGTTTGTAACGAATTCGATGAAAACTGAGATAGATCTGCATACCGTAGAACAAATATGGTTAACGTTTTTTTAATGTAAAAAATAATTCCTGAAAATAATTTATATGGCAAAACAACGTTTGCCGGGTCAGCTAGTTCTATTATAAAAAACCTATGTTTATCAATTTAATCACTCAATTGAACTACCCTCTAGCCAAATATTTAATTAGTAACGTTTTGAACCAGTCAAATAACTAGTTGTACAAGACTATAGCATTATTGACTGAAAATAAACAAACTCACCATTGCAAAATTGTTTTTCGAACATGTATTTTGTCATTTTCAATTTAATGTAATAGTCTCCGGGTGCAGTGGTTAGAGCGTGAAATTGTACAACCAACATATCCTGATTCAAATCATAGCTGAGACAAGAAAAATTTTATTAACAGAGGTGATATTAAAATTGTTTTAAATACATAGGTATTCAAAGTTTTTATAAACGATTGTCTTTCTTTTCTTTTTATATTATTTTCAGAAAAAAAAAATAATTTATTTATTCTGTATTTAGCTTAACGAAAATACTTTATACTAATTTTTGTTTTATTTAATTTTATTTTAATTGTGTATAAAACGAAACCTCTGAATTCTATATGCAAAATTATACTTTATTCTAGTTTTAACTTGTTGATGGCCTTCAGAAACTTTTTGAATATTTTCACAATCAAATAAATGCTGTTTCAGTTATAACTGTCGTCTGTATGTTTTTTGTCGTCAAATTTCTTTTAGTTTTTTGTTGTAGACACAGAATTTCAAAGATTAGCAGCCGGTGAGGAAATAAACTAATAAAATACATAAGAATGTACATATCAACATATATATATACATTCATACATTTAGAACTCTATAAATTAGAAAATTTTGTACTTTGTCTTATAACCAAAATTATACAATACCTAATATAAATATTAAAAGCAACTGAATCTGATATTTTTAAAATTAAATTAATTTTAATAGAATCCCAGCAAAGATTAACCCTTAATGCTAAGTATGTAATTTGAAAACCGTTATTTGTCCACAAGAACTTGTACTACTCGTAAATATTGTCGTCTGTTGTTATAATAATCACCCACTATCAGAATTTTTAACTAGACACGTTTTGAACCAATCATATAACTAGTTGAAACGAGACTGTAGCAAAAGTGATCTTTTCATTGGCGTTACCTACCGTTGCCACATGCAAGTGCAAGTGAAAAAAACCAATACACTAATGCTATAAACACATAGACGACAGCAGACAGCAAGCAGCAATATGTCAAAAATAAAATCCATGTGTTTAAATGAAAACGATTATTTTGACGGCAGCACAGCAGCACGACTGCACAACAGCATTTGCTGCTGCTGCCAACTTAGGCTATTTTCTATTTTGACGGGCAGCAAGAACAAATATAGTGTTGCCATTACATATATTAAATTGGAAAAAAAATAACAAAAACTTATTTTTGATATTAAACATAAAAGAACATTACAAAAATACAATAAAGAAACAAATGTATGTGTTTTTATAGTTTTTCGTGATATAATTACATTTTTTTTATCAATAACTTTAATTTTATTCATAATAAAATATATATGCGGCATCCCTGAAATTTGTATTGCTAAAATGCACATCAGCTGATTATTATGTTGTTGCTGTCTTCAAAATAATTATGAAGCTGACTTCAGAGCAGCATTTGAAGTTGGCAGCATTTGAAGCCTTGAAGTTGTGAAGTCTGCTGGCGTCTATGTGTTTAGAGCTTAACACTTTTTTACTAACGCAACCACATTTTGGCAACCTGCGACTCAGCTTGCGAAGAAATTTTTAAGCAAGTAAAATTTTTGCAGTTACGGCAAGTAAAGTGACAAGCCGAAAAACAGTGTTGTCTAATACTGAGTTTTTTGTTAACTTACTAATATATCATACAGTTGTGGTAAATAATTCAGCTAGTTTTTTTAATAAATATGTATATATGTATATAAAGAATACTAAAAAAAATATAAATATTCATTTAAAATGTAAGTTTTAATATAAATATCAATTTTTAATAAAAAAAATTATATTAAAAAGTTACATGTCTAAAGGTAACGTTCAATAGTGGCTATTGACAACACTTAATTACCAATTGAAGCAGCGCCATTTGTTTTAAATTTGTTTGAAGTTTAATTGTTGACGACATTTTAAAAATGAACTTGCACTGTGCTGTGTAGCCACTAAAAAAATTTTTGTGTTTTTTTTTGAATTTCTCCTGATTTTCGTTAGTAATACGTTACACTACTTGCAAGTAAATACTTGCTTGTGGCAACGTAGGGTTACTAAAATTTGTTTTCTGGGAGTGGCAAAAGAAAATTTTAAAATTTTTTGGACCGAATGTAGGCAGAGATAAGAAAAATTTTGCAGCGTTTGATTCTTAAATTGCTGTGTGCATATTAAATTTGATCAGTATGTGCAAGGTGAGTACACTAACTCACCACTATCTAACATTAATTAGTATTTATACCAGTATAAAACTATATACAAATTAACTAGTGAGGCTCCTATGACAATCTAATCAATAATAAAATCGTTTGTTAGATTTAAGAAAAAAAGGACGGATATGTAACTAGTCTGAAGGAAGTTAGAAGGATTTAGTATATTTTTACCCGCATACTATGTTCTTTATCTGTAGGGTTATTGCTTTGAAATGTATTTACCTATACATACAAACATACATACATTAGTTGTAATTGCACAAAAACAACAACAAAAAGTTTATTTGTCTGATTTATTGTTGATTTTATTAGCAGTCTACAAACTATTAAACAAAAAAACTGTTTATAAAACTATTGATGCATGTTATTTTATAAATATTACTTGAAATGCAAAGTGTATGCATAAATTTTGTGTGTGTTTGTGTGTGTGTGTGTGTGTGTTACGATAAAAGAAAACATGCCATTAAAAATCGTTTTTAAGGTTCTTTAAACATTAAGTTGATTTTAATGAATAAAAGAATTTAAAAAAGACCTCTTGAAAAATATAACTATAAACTAACAAACAAATATTACATACATATATAATTAATTATTAATAGCAATTGGCAAGGTACGCCCAAGTAATTTTAATACATATAAATACAAGTTTTGTTTAAGCCTACAAAGTAATAATACAAATTTTTTTTAAAAACTTTATAACGGTCATAATTGAAATTAAATAAAACATTTTAACGAACTTCAAATCAATTCATTTTAGGAATTTTATTTTTAATGATCCTACCGCATCGAGCCTTTAAGGCAACGGTTGATTGGGCCTTTCAAAGACGGATTAGTTAAGCGGGCTAAAATCGACCGACATTACTTAACATTACCTCTGCAAAAGATAACTTAATTATAAAACCGTGCAATTTAAACAAAGATAAATGGGCTATCATTGACCTGTTGCGCTCGCTTTAGATAGCAACGGCTTTAACAATGGCGTATAAGAAGAAGTACGAACCAATTTTGCTGATGGTTTAAAGTTCTTACCAAACTTTAGTTTTTTGTGGATGCAAATCCACATACTGAAGCTCTTGTCATTCCACATACGGGGTTTCTTGCATACTTATAACGCTTCAATGCGCCATTAGGTCTTTATTATAAGGGCGTAATAAAAAATTATTATTCTTTACAAATGGTCAATTTATAACAAAAATTTATTTTTATACCCTTCACCTGTGGTGCACAAGGGTATATATAGCTTTGTCATTCCGTTTGTAATTTCTACAATTTTAATTTCCGACCCCATAAAGTATATATTTTCTGAAAGCTTATGAATAGAGGAGTCGATTAAGCCCTGACCGTCTGTCCGTCTGTCCGTCTATCCGTCTGTCCGTCTGCCCGTCTGTCCGTGTGTTGGTTGAAATCAACTTTTAGAAGCAACTATATGTTCCTCAGATCTGTATATGGTATCAATCTCTTGTAAATATCCAGGAATGAATCGCTATTGAAATTCAGCACAATCGCCCCATAACTTTCTGAGATATGAGCAAAAAACCACGACCACCTCGTTTTTTTTTCACAATTACAACAACAACATACATACATACATGTAAAAACATACCAAACAAAAAAAATTAAAAAAAAACAAAAATTAAAAATAAGAAAAAAATAATAAAAAAAACTACAAAAAAAAAATTTTAAAAAAATTTTTAAGAAAAAATTTAAAAAAATTTTTTAAAAATTTTTCTAAAAAAATTTTTTTTAAAAATTTAAAAAAAATAATAAAATATAAATAATATATTAAATAAAATAAAATAAAATTTTTTTGGCTCAGCTGGGATTCGATGCCACATTTATTCTAACGTGTACGTATGCACGTATTTTATATGGGATGAATGGTGATACAAACAATTGTTATTGCATGACTACACGTTGTGAAGGGTATATAAGATTCGGCACGGCCGAATATAGCACTGTTACTTGTTTTTTTTTTGCGAAATTCAAACATCAAATCATTTGTTTAAAAATTTTTTATAATTCAATCAAAATATTATATTGACTAAAACAACAACTTTTATTTAATTTTATTTTTAAACCTAATCTTACCAATATGTTTATGTGGAACACATTTAGATGTTTAGTTCAATGTAGTAACGAAAATATTCGGTACATCGCAACTAAACTTCTTGTATAGTCAAAAAAAATAATAAATAATATAATTATTCTATTTTTTATAAGAAAAAACAAACAAAAATGCAACATAAACTACGGACAAGTGTCTCCTAGACACTCTTCACGAGAAGTTGCTGAAGCACTTATTGTTCCCCAAATACACCAAAGGTCACGAAAAAATAACAACGTCCTGTAGTATATATAGATCCATATGAAGTTCGTCACATATACTTGCTCCTTCAATAACCCCAAAGAAAATAGTCGGGAGATGACAAATCTGGCCAACGCGCTAGTCAATTAATTGTGTGCAGTGGCCTGTTGCATCCTGTTGAAATAATATCACAGTCCCGTTTTTAAAAGCAGGACGTAAAAAAATATTTTATAACTAATCGATACGCTTTCCATTGTTGATGAGAGCACTTCTTTCTTCATTTTCGAAGAAGTGAAGAAAAATAACAATTTTCAACAGTAATGGGGTGCAATTGGAATCCCAGAACCTACAGTTCCGTTTATTAACAAATGAAAATGAGCTTTATCATTCATAGTCAGATTTTTAGTAAATTTGATTTCATTTCTGGTAACTATTGAATTTTATCTTTAAAATTTAGACGATGGCAATGATTTGCAGTATTTAGTACTTGCTCCTTGTAAAGGAACTAGCAAAACTTCCGCTACCTCTAGTGAAGTTCTTACTATTAATACTCAAGTAATCTTTTTAACTATTAAATAATTGTTTGTAAAATTTAGAATTATTTTTTTCTCTGCTTAATTTTATTTATAAAAATAAAAGTACTGTAAGGATATATCTGGGACATATATTCCAAAACGTTATAAAAATACAAAAACGTAACACAAAAGTACCTTTTCGACCTCCCATAATATTTTCAGAGTCTCTTTAAATCAATAGTCACTAATTTCTAAAATCTAGAATCATAAACGTAGCAATTACAGAAAGTTTTATATAAATGCGAAAAAATCCCTTTTCGGTTTCCCACTTTTTTGCAATCTCCACTTGGATTTCAACAATCTAGATTCATAAATAAAAATTATACAAAAAGTGCAAAAAAAATGCAAAAAATTAACTTTTTGGTCGACCAAAAGTGTTCAGTCTTACCTCGGATCAATAGTTTTTAATAAAAAAATTCTAATGCAACAAACGTTGAAACACAAAAATTACCATAAAAATATAAACAAGTATTTACCTTTAGGGCCACCCTTAAAATGTTTAGCCCCACCCTGGATCGGTAGTTTCTAATTTCAAAGTTCTACGTTTACAAACGTAGAAAATAGAAAAAGTACCATAAAAAAGAGAAAGAGGTACCTTTTTTTGGCTTGCCATTTGATGTACAAATTACAAGTTCAAAGTGTTTGAATATCTATTTAACAATAAAATGTTTTAAAAGACTTGATTGATCTATTGATCTAATATATTTTGTATAAAAAAATTTTGCTCTTTCACCCTATTATGAATGTGTTTCAGCTCTCACTAAATTAAATAATTTTTTTTGTCTTGTATAATTCCTATTACAAATTGTTTTCAAATTAGACCAGCAATAAAAAATTATACATATTCCCCTTCTTGGTACCTTTTTTGTACCTCTAAAAGTTTTCAAATATTTAACTTAACTAATTGTCCATATTCTCTTGTCTTTAAAATGGTTGTTGATCCCTGATTTAAATAATAAAATTCTATTATTCTGGTTCTTTTATTTTACTTGAGCTTTTTATATAATCTTTATATAAAATAAAGTTTTTATACACCATGGTGACTTTTGACCCACCCTGTATATATTTTTTTATTTGATATAATATTAACGAAAAATGCATGCATAAACGTATTTAAATCTTATTTTTTTTAACTTTTAGGCATATAATATTGAAATGAATTTTTACAAAAAAAAAAGTAAAATAAATATAAAGTAACACGTTTATGCGGCATGTATGTATTGTTTGCATTGTTTATATTAGACAACACCTTTATAGCGCAGTTGATAACCTTATCTGGTATAAAACATTAAAATGGTTTTAAATACATACATACATATTTTAAGTGCTAAAACATTTTTATTGTCATACTAGCCAATCCCGGCGCGCGTTGCTACGCCCCTTCATGAATTTTAATCGCATTCTAAATTTTAATCGAATATCAAGTGCAAGGCTAAAGACTATAACCTTTTCTTTATGAGCGTGGCACTGCCCACTTTTCTAATTACGAAACTGTATAGTCATGACAGCTCAATAAGTGTGCAAAGCTTCAGAAAAATCGATCCAGTGTAAGTACCTCAAAATGATACCTTTTTTTTAATGGGCGTGGCTTTGCCCACTTTTCTAATGACGAAAGTGTAAAGTCGTGACAGCTCAGTATGTTTGCAAAGTTTCAGAAAATTCGGTCCAGTGCAAGTAGCTAAATCTGATAACTAATTTTTTATGGGCGTGGCCCCGCCCACTTTTTCAATTACGAAATTAAAAAGTCATGATAGCTCAATATGTGTGCAAAGTTTCAGAAAAATCGGTCCAGTGCAAGTACCTTAAAATTAAAACTTTTTTAGGGGCGTGGCCCCGCCCACTTTTCTTATCACGAAATTATTTAGTCGTGACAGCTCGATATGTGTGCAAAGTTTCAGAAAAATCGGTCAAGTGCAAGTAGCTAAAACTGATAACTAATTTTTTATGGGCGTGGCTCCGCCCACTTTTTCACCCATAAACACTCCCTGGTATGTGTACAACAACTTACCAAAGTTTGAGCCCGATCGGTTTTACAGTTTCGGAGTCTATAGCTAACACACACACACACACACACACACAGAGTTTCACTTTTATATATATAGATAAGAATAAACTGACTATGACTTAAACATTTAAGATGTCTTTTTTTTTTTAATAGAATTGTATTACATTTTCTTAGGCAAAAGAATTACATAAAGACATACTGAAACATATACATACAAATAAATGTGTACATTATATACCGTCGTTGCTCTAACAAATTCAGTTGTCCTTTCTACTTAGTTTTTAGGAGAGCAAAGAAAGCATTTTATTTTGTTACTTTACAGTATTAAACTTACGCATACTTACTATTGTTTAACTTAAAATGTTCGGTGGAAAGATATGTATACTACCAACAAAGGTTCAACATAGAGCAATACATTATTTTTTTAAAATTGTCACATAACCGATTACGTCAGACCAGCGACTATATGTACATAAATAGTTTTAATCAGGGTACACTTAATTAGATAATATCAATTTATCAACTGATCATCATCTGCTTCTATCCTAACATCTGAAATTTATATATTTTCGTTTTTTTTCATAATTTCCAATTGTCAATTGTCATATAAAAAATGTTTTAAAATATCGATCTACTCCCGAATATTTCTGATATTTTAATACCTTACCCGGGTCCAACCTATGTCGGGGGGCTTCAAAAAGTTGATTTCAACATACACACGGACAGACGGTCAGACGGACAGACAGTCAGGGCTTAATCGACTCCTCTATTCATAAGCTTTCAGAAAATATATACTTTATGGGGTCGGAAATGAAAATTGTAGAAATTTCACACGGAATGACAAACCTATATATACCCTTTTTCACTGTGTGAAGGGTATAAAAATACATACATTCACTCAATTTATTTTTAAGCGGATAAAAAAAGAAGATAATGAAACATATATGTATGTGCGTATTTAATATTAATAAAGGGTGATACAAACAATTGTTATTGCATGACTACACGTTGTGAAGGGTATATAAGATTCGGCACGGCCGAATATAGCACTCCTAATTGTTTAATATTGTTTAGTGCAGAATCTAACATTGTTTAAAATAGTTCTCTTTTAGTTTTTATAAAAATCAACTTTAACAACTTAGTTATCAATGGCATAAACCTAAAAAAATTGGTTTAAAGTTAACAAACACTTCAATCGGAAACAATTTCACAATTGCACAAAAGAACTAAATAAATGGAAAATTTATATTGTAAGATAACTTTAATTGATAATTGAAAATTCTTTGACGTTAGGCAAAAAGTTTTTAAGTCAAAAACTGCAGTTTTGTTCAATTCCAAACAAAATGTGAATTTTTCTGAGTTATTGTCTAAACAGCAAATGATTACGATTGCAACAGCTGTTCTCTAGACTAAAGTCATTAATACGTAATAAAAGAGAGAAGAAACAATCAAACACACAAATTAAAATTTTTGAATTTATGAACTTCTTGTCTGACACCAAAGAATGGATCCAGTAGATAACAGTAAAATACGAAAAAAATACTGGAATTCTTTTGAGTAAACGCTGTTGAACAAAGTGAGCAGTATAATGAGAAACATTTATGCACTCCGTTTCTAGCCGGTTAATTGAAATTTAAGCAATCTTAATTGTTGTTCTTTGGTTTTAATACTGTGCTCTTCATATGCTCCTTCTCTCATTAACTCAATATAAATATGCCAATTCGAATTGAAGATTATTATAATATCTGAAGGCTTTCTCCAATCCAACTGGGACACTGATAAGTTTTTTTTTCTTCTCATATTATTCTATTTAAAAAAAATTGCCTGCTTCTTTTTTTAAGAATATTTGGTTAAAAATAAATACATTTACAGGTTGGATTAGTGGTAGATAAACATGACTGTGTAACTCTTGTACACCCTTCCATATAAAGCTAGAGTGTTGATACGTCTTTGCATTAAACCAATAAAAATATATTGAATAGATTAATGGAGTTGAAAATCGAATTTTATTTTATAAACCTCTATGCTTTGAATGCATTTGTTTTTTAAATATGTACATACATACAAACATACATACCTACGTATATATGTATTTATTAATTTATTCTGTGCATTGTTCTTATCACTGCATGTGGTAAATATACACACAACTGTATGATAAGCATGGAGACAGTAAGTAACGCTGTTTTATCACATGTGTGGCATAAACGTTTTAATGGCATTTTTCTTTTAAAGGGTTATCCATTCAGTGGTTACAACCGCCATTCTGTCAAGGTGGCTAGCCGTTAAATACATATTTGTCGTTTAAAGTGTCATATAATTAGCAAAGGAGTTGGTTGCCAGTTACGAATTTAAATCGTTTAACAATCGAAGTACATGTAAAAATAAATAAAACTGGTTGTTCAAACGTGGCTTCCGGTGTCATTTAAAAAATAAAAAATATGGCCATTGACATCACCAGACCAGAATGCGCTCTTAACAGTATTTTTTCCCGATGCAATGGCCCATATGCGACAGTTCTGCTCGTTGACGAAACCACCGAAAGAGATAAATCAGCATTTTTATATAAATCAGCATTGAAATTCTATTATTTTAGCCACGTTTAAACCGCCACTTTGGTAGGGAGTTTAAGTTTTTGTATGCTTATTTCGAATGTTTAACGATTCATATGTGTAAGTTGCAAACTTACTTCACAGGAAAAATATTTAATTTCTAACAGCCTTGCCATACCGCCGGTTTTGAAACCACTAAATGGATTACCCTTTAAAAACGTATTTGTTTCCGATAAGGAGTTTAAAGTAATAAATATCATAGAACTAGATTGATAAACGATTAAAATAGAAAATAAAAAAGTTTAGAATATTAAAACAAACATACAAACATGTGTATTTGTTCTACATACAAACCCACTTGTATTTTGTTAACGTCTATTGAAATACAGTTTTAGTTTGTTTAGTTGTAAAAACAATAACCGCTGTAACGCGTATGTTTTCGTAATATTTAATATAAAACAAGATAACTTTCATGGCAGTAATAAATAAGGAATGAGAAATAAGTAAAAGCAATTTTGTGTTCTTTAATAGTAATCGCTATGGAATAATTTCTTTATACTAAATATGCATTACTTTCTTTGTATAACTTCGTTTTGCTATTAATTTATTATACCCTTCACACAGTGAAAAAGGGTATATATAGGTTTGTCATTCCGTGCGAAATTCCTACAATTTTCATTTCCGACCCCATAAAGTATATAATTTCTGAAAGCTTATGAATAGGGGAGTCGATTAAGCTCTGTCAGTATGTCCTTCTGTCCGTGTGTATGTTGAAATATTCGGGAGTAGATCGGTATTGAAAATCAGAAACATCGGTACATAAAAAACTGAGATATGAGTAAAAACCCACGACCACCTCGATTTTTTTTTTCACAAAAACAACATTACAACAACAACATACATACATACAAACGTGTATACTGGTTAGAGAAAACGTGGCATCGAATCCCATTTATATATTTTTTTTTAATATTATTTATATTTTTAATACTATTTTTTTATTTATTTTTTATTTTTTTTTTTGTTTTATATTTATTATATATATTTTAATTTTTTTTTAAATTTTAAAAAAAATTTTTTTTTTTTTAACATACATACGTAAATTTATAATTTTACAATTGGATGTTTTTATATATGTATGTTTTTTATATGTATGTACGTATTTCATATGGGGAATGGTGATACAAACTACTGTTATTGCATGACTACACGTTGTGAAGGGTATATAAGATTCGGCATGGCCGAATATAGCGCTCTTAGTTGTTTTTTTTTTTAATTTAGTCTAACAATGAAACTTTAAGTATTTCTACAGTAGACATTTTTAATACAATTTTTTACGGAAACTTAAGAGTATGAATTGGTAGCTTAAGGTAGTTAAAAAATAATCTAAAGTCTGTGTGGGCATGGCACTTTTTTCTTTTGAAATAGTTTAATGTTTGTAACTTTGGTTATCAATTATAGAGCTCTTTATTTTGCCGAAATTTTTGTCTATACAAAAATAATAATATTTAAGTAAAAGCGTTATTGGGAGGTGGGCGTTGAAATACACATATCACCTTTATTTTCTGGCATTAAAAATTAACCAGAAATCTTTAAATGCGTAATTAAATCATCATACTTCTGATTCTCTCGGTTTTTTGAGCTTATAAACTGTAAATAGTAAACGATGTGAGAATTGTTCGTTAAAGTAGGCGTGTCAAAGTAGTTTTTGCTAATGAATTACATTTAGATATTTCAATGTAGATTCCTTTATTCTTCTAAAATCGTTATCCATAGAGAAATTATTTGAATTTAAAATAAGGCGTTATATTAACGGTGGGTGTAACAGTGCCCGTGTCAATTTCATTTTATGTCATTACAAATCTATTGACCAAAAAGCTATATCTGCGAAATTTCAGACACCGTGCGAAGTTAATAGCTCTAAGAAAAAACATTTTTTATACCCGCCACCAAAAAAATGGTGGGGGTATATTCATTTTGTCATTCCGTTAGTAACACATCGAAATATCCATATTAGACCCCATAAAGTATATATATTCTGAATCAGGGTTTGATTTGATGACGATCTAGCTATGTCCGTCCGTCTGTTGAAAGCACGATAGAGGTCGCACCGAAAAAGCTAGGGTGCTCAAATTTTGACAGAATCTTTCGTATAGACAAGGTTTATTTGGTATTGAAAATGGGCTAAATCGGAATATTAGGAATAGAGTTATAGCTCGAAAAGCAAGAGTAGGTCGAAAAAACCGTGTCCTTCAAACATCGAATAAAATGGAATTGAGTCCAAACCCATTAACGTAGACTCATGAAACTTCGAATATATATTCTGAGTAAAAACAATATTTCTTCCCGAAAATTATCTAAATCTATGCATTAGGAGAGGAGTTATCGATCAAAATGTACGAAAATTTATACCGCACAGTGTATTTTTCGGTATATTTAAAAACAAAAACGTCATAAAAGCAACAAAATTGGATGTACGACTATGAAATTTTGCACACTTTGCTTTATGGTCAGACGCTTTTTTGTAACGGAAAATCAATGTGCCACGCCCACTTTTACGCCCATCTCCCATATAACGTTTTACCCAAAATTCATATAATTTCTCTATTAATATAGATTTTGGAATAATAAAGGGCTATATTGAAACATCTAAGTTGTACTCATTAGCAAAAACAACTTTGACACGCCTACTAACGCCCACTTTTCTCGTTATCTACCGTTAATGAAATTTAAAAACTCATAAAACCGCCAAAACTAGAGGTATGATGATAAAATTTGCTGCGTATATCCTCCTAGAAAATGTCATTACTGTGCCTGAAAATTAAGGTGCCACGCCCACTTTTACGCCCACCTCCCATATAAGGTTTTACCTAAAATTCATATAATTTCTCTATTAATAAACATTTTGGAATAACAAAGGGCTATATTGAAACACCTAAGTTGTACTCATTTGCAAAACCAACTTTGACACGCCTACTATAACGCCCACTTTTCACGTTTTCTACCGTTAATGAAATTTGAAAGCTCATTAAACCGCCAAAATTAGAGGTATGATGATCAAATTTGCTACGTATATCCTTCTAATCAATGTAATTGTTGTGCCGAAAAGTTTAGGTGACACGCCCACTTTAACGCCTACCTCCCATATAACGGTTTATCTTAAATTCATGTAATTTCTCTATTGACAAAGTTTTTGGGAAAATAAAGGACTATATTGAAATATCTAAGTTGTATTTATTAGCAGAAACTTTATTGACACGCCTACTTTAACGCCCACTTTCACTCAAAGACTAAATTAAGGCTGGTTAAATTTTAAGGGCCGATGTTGATTTTAAATAAAACACAAATTATTTAAGAAATTATTATCACTTCTTTTTATAATGATAATATTTGTATGGTTCAATTATGTATTTAACAAAATATCGGCCAAATGGACTCCCCCCCATCCTTGGCGCCACTCCTCTATCTGATGGTCCAAATTTTCAATGACAATGTTGATGCTCAATTGTTGGGCATGATGATGAGGCGAGGTTGACTGCTCTATCTATCGTAAAAACCAGCAGTGGTTCCCATTCAACGAACTAAGAAGGCATTCACAGATTTTCTAACATTTTATACAGACCTGTTTTGGAGAAATTTAAATATTTTTTACAATTCTCCCGATTGTGGACGAATTTGAACGATTATGTTGATCAAAAGAATTACGAAGTGCACAAAATGCATTTTGATTTGAACGCCCATTTTTTAAAAAACCTGATCAAAATGAGTAAGTTTGAGATTGAGAAATGTCAAGTGAAATGCAGAAAACAAATTTTCATGTTCACCTTCAACAAGGGCCCTTAAAATTTAACCACCCTCTACAAAGAAAGTGATACATATTTTATTATAAAGAGATTATTCCATAATGATTAATATTATTAATTAATAATAAATATTGTGCTTTAAATGTACACAAAATTGGTGGTGGGTATAAAAGATTCGGCACAGCCGAATATAGTGCTCTTACTTGTTATAACCTTCTCCTGCATTTCGACCATTTTTTTGGTGGTGGGTATAAAAATAATGAAATTTCAAAAACCGAACTTTATAAAGTAAAATTCATTTTTTTTCCGGACATACAGAGCCCGAAACTAAAATTCTTGTTAACTTGTGCAATCAAACACTTGATAACATCTTTAAAACATTAATAAAATAGAACATTATCAACTACTGCGACGAATAGAAAAGTTTATTTCTGGATTTTGTAGCAGCAACTTATTCTTATCTTCTATAGAAACAACAATCGTTTGACCGTTAGAAACAAATATTAAAACTTTTATTTCTGAAAACATTTATATTTTTAGGTTGCCGTTCCCGACTTGGTTGAGGCTGCCAAAGATGCTGATGTTTTCATTTTTGTTGTGCCACATCAATTTATTCCCAATTTCTGTAAAACACTTTTGGGTAAAATTAAGCCCAATGCAGTGGCAATTTCCCTAATCAAGGGCTTTGACAAGGCTGAAGGTGGTGGAATTGACTTGATCTCACACATTATTACACGTCACCTTAAAATTCCCTGCTCTGTACTTATGGGTGCCAATTTGGCTAACGAAGTAGCCGAGGGCCAATTCTGCGAAACAACAATCGGTTGTCGCGACAGCAAATATGCGAAAATCTTGCGTGATCTCTTCCAAGCCAATCACTTTAGAGTAGTGGTCGTTGAGGACTCAGATGCTGTTGAAATCTGTGGTGCCTTAAAGGTATAATAAAAATGATCTTATATTTAAAGATTTTCAAATAATTTATATGATTTTTTAGAATGTTGTAGCCATGGGTGCTGGTTTTGTTGATGGCTTAGGTTTGGGCGACAACACTAAGGCCGCTGTTATTCGTTTAGGTTTAATGGAAATGATACGCTTTGTCGAAATCATTTATCCCGGCAGTAAATTATCTACCTTCTTCGAAAGCTGTGGTGTGGCCGACTTAATTACCACCTGCTATGGCGGTCGTAATCGTAAAGTTGGAGAAGCTTTTGTGAAATCTGGCAAAACCATTCAACAATTGGAAACTGAATTATTGAATGGACAAAAATTGCAGGGACCTCTTACTGCCGAGGAAGTTAACTACATGTTGAAAAGCAAAAACTTAGAAGAAAAGTAATTTGTTTAACAACAAGCAACTGTGTATTGTTTTAATGTTATGTTTGGTTTTTTCTTTAAGGTTTCCCTTATTCACCGCCGTTCATAAAATCTGCTCTGGTTCCCTGAAGCCCCAGGAATTAATTGAATGCATACGTGTCCATCCCGAGCATATGTAAGTTGTACTTTAAGCTCTTAATGTGTTTCCAATTTTCTATTATTACGTATTTGTTTCTTTGTCTGTATATCTCCTTATTTTAAATAATTTTAAAGAGTGTTCACAATTTGGTGCAAACGTGTCGTTTCTTAAGCGACTTTTTTTATGTCATGCTCTGCATTTTAAACAATTTAGCTTATCTTATCTTTTTTTTTTAAATGTTATTATAGGATAGAGGAAATTTTAAATTTTTAAATGTTTTTGAAAAAAAAAAATATTTACAAAAATTGTTTAATAAAAAATTCAACGGGCGGGTAGGTTAAAAATATTTTAAATATTTTTTTTAACGCGTCAACTTGCTCCAAACCGTGAACACTTATAACTCAATTAGTTCTTATTTTTATTAAATATGTATTTAAGGCCTTATTCATTACGAGACACTGTGGGCTAATTAGTAAGCTGCTAGCTTTTTTATGTGTAAATTCCCATAAGAAGAAGATAGCAGCTCCTTAGCTAGCACAAAGTTTCTTGTTATGAATAGCGCCGTTAGTCTTTGAATTGTTACTAATAAAACAAATTTTAATTTCAATATCAATATTGCAGGATTCAAAACCAAACAAATTAGTTTTGTTTCAACACAATAGATATATGTAGAATAGAAAATAACTCTCAAAATCAAAATTCAATTAAAAATGTTAAACCTTAAAATCTACACTTAAATTGTTCAACTGCACCCACCACCCACTGTCTAAGTATTTTGCACAAAGTGTTTTATAAATAATTAAAAAAAAAAATCTGTTGTAAATAACTGTATTTACAAAATATAAAATTATTAAGTAAAATTTTAAAAAAATTTTATATTTTGATTTAATTTTTATCTTAATTTTATCATTCAACTGCAGTTAATTAAATATCATTTAACAACTGACATGCATACCATTTTAATATCATTTATTATTTTGTTTTTAGGCAATCATCCCTAGTGCCGGCACCAAAACTCTAATATGTTACATATGTTACCCAGTCCATAAAGCATTTAACCAATATACAAACAAACATCAAACATATGTTTGTAAAATCTTTACAAATACATAATAACAAAAAAATTAAAGTGTTACTGTCGAAATGCAAATCAATTAAAGAACAACATGTTACACAATACCTAACATAATCACCACTACCACCAAAAAGTAAACACCTGACATTTACTAAAGTTACAGATTTGTAATGATCTGTCAAACAAAACCTATACAAATTAAAAGAAAAGCTTATGGGCATTTTTATAAGACTTGCTCTTAAAATGTACGCACCTAAAAGTATGCTACATTCTCAAAGAGAGTTGATGCCTTAAACTTGAATCCCTTTCAATATGCTTTTATTTGAAAGAGAAACTTAACACATCATGTCATTAGAATTTATTTGTTTTATTCTTTTAATTGTAATTGTAATATTTTTTATTGTATTTTTTTTTATTCTTTTGCTATTTTTTGTACATAATAAAGTGTAATAAATTGTTACTCATATAAAAAAAATCATTATTGAAAGAAAAACTTATAAATCATTGTTTTTATATACATAAATAGTTAATAAATATAATTTGTTTAAACACATATTTTTTTACAACTTAATTGGCTGAATATTGTTTAAAATTTGAACACCAAGAAAGTAAAAATAAACAAATAAGTGTTAAATGTAGTGATTGTCATTTTGTAGTGTACTGAAGTATTTTTCCGCCTCCCTGCTTTTACATTTTTCCTTCTCATAAAAATTATTAAATATTTTTTTTTTATTTTGCAGGCAAAAACTATAAATTAGTTGTAAAAAAAATATGAAACTAATTTAAACAAAGAACAAAAATGCTTATTAAAACAATTACTAAACAAGCTTAAAAATTTAAATTTAAACGCATAAACTGTGATTTGATTTACTTACAACCAGACAAGAAAGAAAAAACATCTGCACAATTTATCACATTGTCTTGAGAGCAAAAAAAATTTAAACATGGGTGCTTAATATAAAAACCATAAAAACAACCCATCACTTCTTCATAGACAACCTCAAGCTCTAAGCCATATCTTAAACTTTTATTTTTAGAAGAGAAACTTGGCGTTTCACTACAGTCATTAATTTTAATCTAAATGCTGACAAAATAAAATTTGTAAAATAAAAAATAATTTTTAAGTTGTAAGTTAATTGTTACTTTTACAACTGAAAAGTTTTGTTACAAAAATGAACAAGTACCTAAATTACAATAAAAAATATATATTTAAAATATGTATTAAGTAAATAAAAACAAACTAATAAAAGCAAAGATTTATTTTATTGTATAAAAAAGATCATAATAAAAACATATTTTAATTTATAAACAAATATCTTAACAAATTTAAAATATTATTATCAATAGAAGCAAGAAAAATATAGATCAAATAAATCCCAAAACAAAAATGGCTTTTTATTATTTATTTGTGTTGACCAAGACATATTCATAAGGTGTACGCATTGCGGCAACATGCATTTTGTTTTTGTATAAATGTATATCAAACAATTTTTTTCTTTGTTTTTTTTTCTTTAATTTCAATAATTTTTAAGAAACTTCAATGTAAAAACTTTTTATTCTCAGTTTTATATTTTTTAAAAATTCCAAAGAAACTGAAACTGAAATACGAGTACCTATTAGTCTGCCTTTGTGTTGACTTTAGACTATAAATTAAAGTAAGTACATTTTTTTATTTAAATTAAATTTGGTTTGATTTTATTTTCTTTATTATGATGAAACAAATCACGACACAAATCTGTCAATAAAAAATGAAATCTCTAATAAAACGTGATCCATAGTTAAACAACAAAATGTTTTATGATGACCCAAAAGAACTTCTGGTTATTTACTTCTCGTTTCTTTTTTTTACAAATGTTTACACATGTATTACTTTTTCACGATATAGCAACGCATTAATATGTCATATAAATTAGGTAATGATAGTTTTATAAAAACACATGAAAATAATGATTTGAGTATGTTGTTTGATTCTGAACTTACTTTTAATACTCATTTAGATAAGTTAATTCCTGAAGCATATTTGACTTAAGCATTTACGAAAAAAAAGTTGTTCTGGGTAGTAACTCTGTAATTCGATTCGAAAGTAAAACTTTTCGAATTTGTATACACGTTGTAGTTCGGAAATGTTTTCTGTCGAATCACCTGAATTTTTAGATCCATATACTCCTCAATTATTGTACATATCCTTAGTGAGAACAAAACTGGAGTATGGTGCTTTGATTTGGAGTGCTCATTGCGGTATTCATATTTCCCGTATCGAGCGACTTCAAAAGAGATTTATTTCTTATGCGTAAATTCATTTTAATTATATCTATCCTCTACCAACTTATAAATCCCGTTGTTTATATCTGGGTATGATTTCTTTGGATAAGAGATATAAGATTCAGTAAATACTGTTTTTTTGAGTTATTGAATGGTATTATTGATTGTCCAGAAAAACTCTTATTTTGTGTAACAAGTAGATTGTCGCTTCGTCATTTAAATTGGTTTTTTGACAGTTTACATCATCAAAATTATGTACTAAATGGTCCATTAAAAAAAATTAGATCATTTAATTATATTAATTAATTTATTAAAAAAAAACATCTATTTCTAGAACTTTAATGCTTCAAAAACAAATTTAAGAATTTTATTTTCTAAAATTAAAATTGTTTCTTTTCTATCTTTAAATTTAAATTATTTTATTATATTGTAATTTCAATAACTAAATGCATTTTGTATTTTATTTTTCATTAGTCTGTAAGGAATGTTGTTATTTAGATTTTTATAAATAAATAATTGTGGTGGTGAGCTAATTTTTTTTTTTTTTGCTCCGAATCATTTTTTATGTCCACTCAAAATTCTTTATTAATAAGCCAATTATTAAAGACTGCAAATATAAGCGAGTCAAGAGGCATAATAAATTTTAGGAAAATACCGATGCAGTGTTATTTTTGTGTTTAAAACCCAGTTAGTTTTGCACCTCAAAATTCGACTTGTTCAATGTTTGCATCGACGGACATCCGTTTTTTATAAACTAATAATTTTCTTTTCACTCTTTGGTGGTGTATGGTAGAAAAAGGTGAAACAAAAAATTTGCTAAAATTTTTCGCTGTTCATTAACAAAGATCTTTCATAAAAAGTGCGGTATTTAACATGCTTAATTATAAGATTAAGTGGCTGTAACTGTGTAAAACTATCTGAAGTGTACAGATTATTGTTTAATGCAAATACATAAGTAAGCATACAAATATTCACAAAATGAAGAAAATACTCTTATATGAGGCTGACATCCAACTGTTTCATTTAATTTTTATATTTTCAGTTTTTATTACAGCAACATAATAATACCTTATGTGTGTAACATTGCAATCAGTGTTCCCATTTTAGCACTTTTAGTGCTAGATATTGTTAGTTTATTTTTAATAAGCACATAGCAATTTTAAAAATAAATTTTTTACTTTTTCCATCACGGCTTTCAGACTAGGCAAGTCACTTGCGCAAGTGACTTGCGCAAGTGTTGTGTTTATAGTCAAAAGGGGTAAGGTCGGGTTAAGAGGAAGAAACTTGCTCATTTTTGAGTACACACTTGCCTGTACTCGGCAAGTACGAGCAAGTTTTTGTTGAGAAACCAAAAACAAAAGAATAATAAAAACAAACAAGAGTGCTATATTCGGCCATGCCGAATCTTATATACCCTTCACAACGTGTTGTCATGCAACAACAATTGTTTATGTCACCATTTATCTCATATGAAATACGTACATACAAAACATACATCCCATTGTAATATTATACATTAAGTTTACTTATGTGCTTAAAAAAAAATAAATTAAAAGAAAAATTAAAAATAAAACAATAAAAATTTTAATAAAATATAAAATAAAAAAAATTTTTTGGCTCACTCTAACCAGTATACCACGTTTGTATGTATGTGTAGATAATTGATAATTGTAGAAATTTCAAACGGAATGACAAACCTATATATACCCTTTTTCACTGTGTGAAGAGTATAATAAGTAAAAGAGAACGAAACTTGGGCAAGTCAGTTGCTGAGTCTGAACATGAAAGCAAGTTCAAAGAAAAATAAAAGAAAATAAAAAACTAACTTGAGCAAGTGACTTGCCCAATGCGAAAGGGGTACATTTCTTTTAGTAAAACCGCAATAATGTATTTGTCAGTGTTAGGAAGAAAATGTCTTCATATAAGTTAGAAAAAACTTTTGGTGCTAATAAAAATCGTTATAAATTATTTTAATTAATGATCGGTAACACTCAGAAAAAGTATTAAGCGAAGTGTCAAAAAAAAACCATGAAAACAGAAACCATGTCTATTTTTCTACCCTCTTTCTTCTCTACACCGCTTGCTTGACGTCCAAAATTGAACGTCATAAAATTCATCATGTAAACCTACTGTAAGTATTTTAATCATTCTAATTCAAATATGGAAATATGTATATATTTTTATAGAAAAAAATAAACATATGTAATTTCTAAGGGTTTTACTAAGGCAATGTAATGTTAAAAATTCTGGTTCATCTTTAGGTTTTTTGTCAAAAACTCAAATCAGTGTTGGCAGGGTACACTTATACAGGTGGCGGTGCCAGTCCAGCTGATTATTTTTTGTTAGCCAATGCTTGTCAAACTCTATATAAAAAAAAGAGATTTCAGTGCTAAGGTTTGTCAAAATCTATATAAAAAAAGAGAGCCTTACCTTATGTACCCTACAAGAAATGAATGACTGAAACTAACACACACAAAGTGTTTGTACTAACACTTTTGCAGCAATTTTATATATAATTGCTGCTTCAGAAAAAATAATGCGTATGCAAGAGTGAGACAACTAAAGTATGTTGAATTTTTGACGTTCAAAAACAAAATTTTTGTAAAACTGTTAAATTACGTATTAATGGTAAAATAAAGTTAATGCACTGAAATATTAAATAATGAATAATATAAAAGATAATGAGTTTTGTTTTATTGTACGAGTAATACATATATATATATATATATATATATATATATATATATATATATTACTGGTTAGCATTGACTGTGTGTGACTAGTTAGCTTTTAACGATATATACGTTAAGTGTGACTACTATTTATATTATGTTTGATTAGAAATGGCTGTAGTGTAAGTAGTCCAGATATACGTTTTGCAGTCGACAGAACTAATAAGTAAGAGAAAGACGCAAAATCACATTTACACAAAAGTTTCAGTAATATTTTTTACATCGCCCTTAAGAAACTAACAGAAACTTTGCTCTACACAATAACCGATATATCAGTCACTAATACCAGTCATATAACCGGTCAAATGGCCGTCAGTGTTCTTGTAGGGTTAACAACCAATTAACATCTTGAGCAGGGATGGCCAAGTTAATACGTTTAAATTTTTAATTTTTCGCTAATAGCCTTTTTACACTTGCTCACATCTTTCATCAAATCAACAGGATGTTAACATCTTCCCATATGAATTGTACGTGTTTGTGTGTCAACATATCTCAACATCTTTTAAAGATGTTCCTAAATCATTTTGTTCCACTCAACATCTTTCGATTATTTTAGTGTCTTCACTAAAAAAAAAAATATTGTTGCAAAAAAATGGCACCACAGAAAAAAATTACAAGTGCCAAAAACAAACAAAAAAATATACATACAACGAGTGGACTTGATATATGTCGTATAAAATAAAATATCTTAATTATCTTCATTCTCTAACAATATCTGCATATTTATTTATTTTTTTTTTTATTTATTTATTAGTTCCTTTGTAATACATGTAGCCATATGGCCAATAAAAATTATAAATAATATTGTAATAATAATTGCTCTCCAAGGACTACAATTAATACAGAATTTTTAAATCCATTTTTTTTAATTTTTATATGCGCAAACATGTAAAATAAATATTATGACAGATGAAAGATGAAGGATGAAAGATGTTGCAAATGTAAACAAGTTTTTTTCATTTTCAAAATCTTCCACGCATTCCGCTAAGATGTGAGTAAGTGTAAAATGGCTATAATACTTATGCAATGGTCTATTCATGGAATAACTATTTTTGAATTTAATATAAAAATAATTAGAAAAACAAAATTAATTGCTGCTAATGGAATTACATAAAATTATTTTTTACTAAAATTTGTTAAAAAAATAATATACATATCGTCGGTTTAATATGAAGAGAAACTACATGCTGGACGACGAAGCGTATCTTTCTCTATCACACGGCATCAAAATCTCAATTTACTTTAAAAGTGGATTTAGCAGATTTGCATATTAAGCCGACGATATGTAAGCACGTATATTGCGAAAGCAAATTTTTTTTTTTTAACGTACATCATACATATGTATGTATTTAATAATTGATTAACATTTTTTGGATGTTATGATAATAATATGTAGTATATTCATATAGATCCTTATAGTTTATAGTTTAGCAATAAGTATATTCAAAATTGTACAGAAGAAACATACAATCCAATTGTTAAAAATTTATACTGATCCCCAAATCATTAAGCAGGTATAAATAAAAATATACATAATATACTGTAACCTTAATAGCTTAAATATATTACCATCTTTAATTGGCATTATCATTTAAACTAACTAAATATGCAATTACTTGTGTCAAATTTAATTTAATTATCTCTAAAGTTGTAAGTAAAATGTTTTTAATCCGCCCAAATATATAAACTTTAAAAAGACACATAGGGTTAAAAAATTAAAAAGCAAAATTTGATATTTTCCATCCCTGATATTATTGTTCTGTATTTCATTGCCGTCTGACTAACGTACTGCAGAAAATTGTATAATTCTTGTTGAGTTTATATTATTTTTTTTATATATAATGTTATTTGACCATGGGAAATCATACTTACCTGGCGTAGAGGTAAACCGTGATCAAGAAGGCGGTTCCTCCAGGGTGAGGCTTGATCATTGCACTTTCGATTGAGTTGACCCCTGCGATTATTCCTAATGTGAGTAACTCGTGCGTGTAATTTTTGGTAGCCGGGAATGGCGTTCGCGCCGTCCCGACGTAAATTTATAAATTTCAACTGACAACTAATTTTGTAATTGTTGAATATATTTCCTTCTAACAAAAAAGCTGTAACAAAATGGTGTATAAATAAAAAAACAGTGGTGCCAGAAATTTTCGTAGAAAATTCTTCATACATGTGGTATGTATGTCGAAATAAAATCTTAATTTTAGAAAATAAAAAGTTGTATTTTGGAACTTTTAAGCAGCGTTGTCAACTTTAAAATTTCAAAAAGCACCTAAACCCCTAAAAAAGCGCGTAATTTTCATAAAAAATCACTGAGTTTAAAATGTGTACAAATTTAACTTTACATTTGCTAATCTAATCATTACTTAAAAAAAATTAAAGCTTTTAGATGCCAGTTACCCCCTAAAATAAATTATTTTACAAACGGCAATAATACCCCTTTCGCATTGGGCAAGTCACTTGCTCAAGTTAGTTTTTTATTTTCTTTTATTTTTCTTTGAACTTGCTTTCATGTTCAGACTCAGCAACTGACTTGCCCAAGTTTCGTTCTCTTTTACTTATTATACTCTTCACACAGTGAAAAAGGGTATATATAGGTTTGTCATTCCGTTTGAAATTTCTACAATTATCAATTATCTACACATACATACAAACGTGGTATACTGGTTATAGTGAGCCAAAAAATTTTTTTTATTTTATATTTTATTAAAATTTTTATTGTTTTATTTTTAATTTTTCTTTTAATTTATTTTTTTTTAAGCACATAAGTAAACTTAATGTATAATATTACAATGGGATGTTTTTATATATGTATGTTTTGTATGTACGTATTTCATATGAGATAAATGGTGACATAAACAATTGTTGTTGCATGACAACACGTTGTGAAGGGTATATAAGATTCAGCATGGCCGAATATAGCACTCTTGTTTGTTTTTATTACTCTTTTGTTTTTGGTTTCTCAACAAAAACTTGCTCGTACTTGCCGAGTACAGGCAAGTGTGTACTCAAAAATGAGCAAGTTTCTTCCTCTTAACCCGACCTTACCCCTTTTGCCTATAAACACAACACTTGCGCAAGTCACTTGCGCAAGTGACTTGCCTAGTCTGAAAGCCGTGTAAGACTGGAGTTTTGATTGATATCGATAATCGAAATACAAGTCTAAAGATCAGCGTTGTCAACTCGGTGATTTTATCACCGTTTTTGGTGATTTTTAACATTTTGGAAGCGAAAAAATTGCGAGTTAGTGCTTGGTGGTTTTTTTGAAAGTTTTTAGTGCTTTTATTTTTATTTCGGTGACACCAAATACTAAATTTGAAAATAATTTTTTTAATTGAAAACAATTTTTGTAAGGGTAAATATCTTTAATTACCCTTACGTATTTTGTATCTTAACAAAGCTAAAAAATATTTACTCATTGTAAAATGATATTATGTTGATAATACTTTCAGCTTATGATACTAAAACTAATAATTAAGAAGCTTATAAGGATTGATAGTATACAATGTTTCTGTTATTTGAGTGTTTTGCTTGTTTATTATTAATTGAAACTTATTTCCGATGCTGGTTTGTTGATATCCTGTATGGTTTATGAGACATAAACCACCTACTTCTTATAAAATGAAATTGTTACGAGAATTTATTTTGTAAGTAAAGTTTCAAGTTGATCAAACCTTGGTGAAAATAAAAAAAAGAGAAATTAGTATGCAAATACTTTTTATTTTAAAATTTTTTAGAGCACAAATTGACACCCTGATGAGGTTAATATTTGCATTGATAGTACATTTGGATGTTTTGGCCTAATAATATAAATAACAGAATATCTTTAGACTTGTATTTCGATTATCGATATCAATCAAAACTCCAGTCTTATTGCCATTTGTAAAATAATTTATTTTAGGGGGCAACTGGCATCTAAAAGCTTTAATTTTTTTTAAGTAATGATTATATTAGCAAATGTAAAGTTAAATTTGTACACATTTTAAACTCAGTGATTTTTTATGAAAATTACGCGCTTTTTTAGGGGTTTAGGTGCTTTTTGAAATTTTAAAGTTGACAACGCTGCTAAAGATATTCTGTTCTTTATATTATTAGGCCAAAACATCCAAATGTACTATCAATGCAAATATTAACCTTATCAGGGTGTCAATTTGTGCTCTAAAAAATTTTAAAATGAAAAGTATTTGCATATTAATTTCTCTTTTTTTATTTTCACCATTTGATCAACTTGAAACTTTACTTACAAAATAAATTCTCGTAACAATTTCATTTTATAAAAAATAGGTGGTTTATGTCTCATAAACCATACAGGATATCAACAAACCAGTATCGGAAATAAGTTACAATTAATAATAAACAAGCAAACACTCAAATAACAGAAACATTGTATACTATCAATCCTTATAATCTTCTTAATTATTAGTTTTAGTATTATCAACATAATATCATTTTACAATGAGTAAATATTTTTTAGCTTTGTTAAGATACAAAATACGTAAGGGTAATTAAAGATATTTACTCTTACAAAAATTGTTTTCAATTAAAAAAAATTATTTTCAAATTTAGTATTTGGTGTCACCGAATTAAAAATAAAAGCACTAAAAACTTAAAAAAAAATAACCAAGCACTAACTCGCAATTTTTTCGCTTCCAAAATGTTAAAAATCACCAAAAACGGTGATAAAATCACCGAGTTGACAACGCTGCTTTTAAGATTATATTTTTTTCGATCTTATAAAAAAATATTAACGATATGTTTGCAACTATAAATAAAGATTTATGAAGCAAAAAATTATGTCAGGACTCATTACAGTTGCCATTTCAGCTATTTTCTCGTCAAATCTAGCGATTTTTAAATATTTTTTCCGGGAAAAAATATGATTTAGTTATTAGCGGGAAATCTAGCGATTTCTGCGATGTTGGATTTTAATGTGTTTTCAATACATATGATGTTAATATTCGTAAAGACTAGCTACCAATTCATTTGTAATGCGAATGCTATTTTCAATACACCTTTTTTATACCGATTTGGCATCTGAAAGCCAAAAAGCACGTACATTTAAATTTAATAACCAATTTTATCTTGCAAAGTTTATAGCTCGAAACATTTATTGTAAAAAGAAGATGTTAAATAAACGTTCCTTTCTTTCTTTAGATGAATTTGTGAATTATACAAAAAAAAAAAACTATTTAAAAATTTCTCGCAAGAATTTCGAAATATTGCAAAAAAGAACTAATATGATCCAAAAATTTTACATTGTTAAGCCATTAAAAGTTTAAGTCCTGGGTAATGCAAGATTAAAAAGACAAGAAAAATGCAAGATACAAAGTGATATTGATGCAGGTGCTCTCTCTCTCTCTGCAAAATTGTACAAATAAAAATACAAGTCATCTGCATCGGTAGGAGAGTTATATTGGAGATAATTTAATTTTAAAGAAGGCTTCATTAATAACTCAACATACGTCAATCAATTCAATTGATCACCTTAGTGATTTATGTAAAAAATATTTCGATAGAACGAATGAAAACCGTATTTATAGAACCAAATGCTTAGCGATAAATAAAAATGTTTTAGTGACCCATCTCTTAATGGAACTTAGAAACGATGTATGAGGTTCTAGGTATTTGAAGATAAATCAATAGACGTTTGTATTATCAAGTTATTAGGCATGTTTTTTAAAAACTAAAAACATACGTGGTACATAAATCTAAAGTAAATATTTTTTTTTTCAGTACGGAAAAACAACAAATTGTGTTAACACTTCTAAGTTTGGCTGAAGTGGCCGATGCGACAGGTTCAATTACGATTTACTTAAATCAGCATTAAAGAGACTAGATTACAATTTTACATATGAAAGCGAGAATCTAGAGTATTGGCTTTAGACTTTTAGTGAATAAATCCCAAAATATTTTTAAATAGTAGTTAAGTATGCATTTATAAATATAACGTAATTAGCAACACTTAATAAACGTTATTTTTTTGAATTGATAGGTATATAACGTACATATGTGTACGTTGAATTTTTTCACATACCGTCATAAATGATGTAAATTATGTATTAAAATGTAACTAACAAAAGGTGCCTTTCTAATCAAAATTACTGTACTTTTCTTTTTTTCATTCGTTGTTTTAGAAAAACTTAGCGATAAAACGCTAAATTTTCCGCGCAATAAAAAAAATCTACGAAAACTTGGCTATTTTTTGTTAAATTTATGCCAGAATTTGAAAAAAATAAATATTAGCGATTTATCGCTAAAATTTTGACAATTTTTAATTTTTAGCTATTTTCTAGCTATTCTTATACATATTTTAGCGATATTTTTTGGGAAAAAGTTGGCAACAGTGCTCATTATATTATTTTAATAAGTGAAAATAACAATTTACACATTTTTAATTATAATACGGGTGTTTAATTTTTTTAATTAAGCCAAGGACATTGTTAACGTTTGCAAGAGTGAAACTAGTTCACTATCAGCTTAGTAATTTTTGATATTATGTGCTAAAAGCCTTTCACAGTAACAATTCCTAAATTTGGAAAATTTCTAAATTAGTCATTTACATTTTGAACTTTATTAAAACTTTATTAAAAGTAAAAACTTTTTGTTAATTATGTATAGCGGGTAAAGATAAGAAACCTGTAAAGTACAACACAGTTACCAATTACTAAATGTTTTTCTAAATGAATACCTTTTTTTGAAAATATTTTTAAAATTCAAAATCTTAATAATCTTAATTTTGGGATAAAGATTTTTAAATCGTATTTTCATTCAAAAACCTTCAAAATTAAGATACAATCTTCATTCTGGCATCGCTGATTCAGATAGAGAATTCCTATAAAAAACAAAAATATGATGGTTGTTCATCTTAATCTTCAAGTGTTATATTTAAAATATAGATAAATTATTCAACAGCAAAAAAGATGGCTATCCATCTTCGGCGTCGATTGATGATAATAATAGTGACATTGTGTCTACAGATTTAGAGTCTGAGGAAGATATGCACAAAATGTTGGTTCATCGGGGAAATAAAATACGAAAATTTTGAATTTGCTTATATTTTGATATAAATTTCAGCAAATTAATTTTGTAGATTTAGCCCTTTTTTCATTTCAGCTACTGGTAACACTGTTTAAATTGTTGTACTAAATAATTTTATGGTCCAAATTAAATATCAGTTTATATTTTACTTATAAAAGCATAAAAAAATAGCAATAAGCATTAAATGAAAAATAAAAGTATTTTCTCATGAGAAGACATACATTATGTGTATTTAACATGCCTAAACAAATTTATAATAAATAGAGAGGCTGCTGGCTGATAAAAAAAATAATTACAATTGTTTTTTGTTAAGTAGAGTTTTATAACCGCATTAATAAAACACAAAAAAAAAACAATTAATTATTAAATATCGTCTGCTATTAAGCCGACCTGCAAACCTACTAAATCCACTTTTTAAGTAAATTAAGATTTTGATTTTGTGTGATAGAGAAAGATATGCCTCGTCGAGCAGCAAGTAGTTTTTCTTCAATTTAAGTCTTGAAGTGTGCAAAAAGGTTTGATAAGAATAATTGCTAAGTCCTTTCCAAGAAAATTTTTTTAAGGAAGACTTTTAAGTCCAGTACATTATTAATTAGTTCAGTTATTATTACCAACTCCAATTTGTTTTTTTTTTTTTTTTTTTTTTGAAGAATTCAATAAAATAAACCAACTATATTTTTGGTTTTCCTCTCAAGCTACAAATATGATAAGAAGAAGAAGAATAAGAAGTTTTTGGTCCCTCCTGTAAAATTTGCTGAATGGGAGTTAGCATGTTTTATTTTCTTATTTTCATTGGGTGGAAAACACGACACAAGTAATTTATTTATAAAATTTAATATTTTTGCTATAACTTTTATTTTTTATTTTTGGAATACCTCACTCTAAATTATTATCAGGGAAAATTATTTTAATTTTCTCTTGTTTCTGCAAAGAAAAACAACAATTTCAAAGAAAATAAAACGATTTTGGCAGTTTAATGCGGCAATAATTGCTTAAGCAATCAGCTGAGCAATGATTGCGCAATAAATTGCTACATATAGCAATTCGAGGTCTACACGTCACAATCTCTATGGACGCAATCAAATTTGACAATTGCGGTAATAAAAATTGCTACGTGGAGACCGCGGGTAAAAGAAGAACTTGCTTTTGTGTTCTTCACAATGCAGTGTTGTTGTTGTTGTATATAACAACAATATATATCAGTTGAAAGGAATTAATCTTGTAACAAAAAGTACAACTATAACTAGAAAAACAAACACAAAAAGGAGTTTCGTTGTAAATTCGTTAAAGGAATTAATAATACTTTATGCTGACGATGCATTAGAAATTCGAAAAGATATTTTTAAGTTACAGCAACAAAACTTTACTATCACAATAATATCTTGCGATGGGCGTTATTTTTGGTTGCTGCAACCGAAACTGTTTTCTTAAAGTAGTTGTTGGCTTAAATTAATCAAAAAGTTTTTCCATTCCAAAGTATTAATAAGTTGGGTTTACTTTTACTCACTAAAGTATTCATTTAGAAAAACTGACATATTTGTAAAGCTTAGTGAATTTAAGTCAAAACTTACCATACAAACAATATTATTTAAATTAAAAAAAAATATTTATTTGGCTAAACATACAAAAGATTCGTTATCGTTAATAATTTTATAAAAATTAAAACTATTTCATAGAAAATAATTCGCTAAAAATATTCATAAATAAATTAATTTTTGTGGGAAGCATTAAATTGCTAGTGCTAACCAAAATATTTAAATCTAAATAAAGGCTTACGATGATAGATCTTGCGAAAACCGTTATTTTGTATTGGCCTTATGTTGACAAAAGTCTTTCCATGCTCATCCAAAATATTCCAGAATTTTGGTAACTAGAATAAATATAAAGAATAATGAATGGTATAGTAATGGGTCATTAATAATAACAAATTAAAATTTCTAAATTATTTTTTTTTAAATTTTGGACTTAAATTAAAATTTACGAAAACTAAATACAAAAGGGGCACAATTGAAAAATCAGAAAAATTTTACAAAAAAATTAAAATGTAGTTTTAAGCTAGTAATAAGCTGTGCCGAATTTCGCATACCCACCTCTCTTATTGCACAGTTTAATAAAGGGTGCCTCAGAAAGAATTCCCTTTTTCATTTTACAATATAGACACGTATTTTTTAAGATAGTTTTGATTTTTTTATTGAATTTTAAAGAAGGTATGTTTGGATTAAGTATGAAATAAAATATCCGTTATGTGGCCCCACGGCTCTTATGACAGGTCAGTATTCTTTTCGTGAATCTTACCATGACTTTTTTACTTATTTATTTATTTATTTATTTATTAAAGTCTAAAGAACAGTAATAACTCGCGAGATCTCGGATTTTACAAGGCGTTAAATCGCATGATTTTCTAAGTCCCAAATCCAATAATTTTCTGCCATTTAGACGATAACTTTTTACGATAAAATGTCATTGACTTCGCTTTGCTATTTCATCCATTAAACTAATTACCGGCGCTTTCCATTATCTGCTAATTTGAACTCCTGAGAGCTTAATTTTGTATGCATGAAGGTGGAGGTCTTCTGTCAAAATTCGCTGCGTATTACCTCGTGAAATTTGAAGATGTTGATAAGGATGCCGACTTGATGTTGTCGGATCTTCGGCAAAACGCACATTTACAACAGAAAAGTTTTCAAGATACCGGCCGAAACAGTGACGCACAAAAGTGTTACTGTTTATAACCGACCCAGATTTCTCAAATTGTTTGCCACTCATCGAGTGGTTGACAGAATAGGTGCGGATTCTCGTTTACAAATTTTCTGTGAAATTGTCTGTGAAAGGTCTCAGCATAATTTTAAAAATTTTTGTAATAAATTTTTACTATTATAATGCGTCACATTTCATCTCTATCGTACTTTAAACAGATGGTCAAGACGGACAGATTCAGAAAAAATATACTCTCTGTGGTCTCAAGCAGATATTTCAATCTGTTACAAACGTAATGATTAAATGAATATACTACTCTCACATTTTTTTGGGGGTCCATTGTCAAGAACGTTTAAGTCTGTTAAATACCACTGATTCAACTTGCTTTTAGTGTTAAAAGAAAACAGTTCAACATAATAAAATATGTTGCGTATCCGATAGAACACTAAAAAAGACAATATTCGAATAATACTTTTAATTTTATTTAACTGATTCTACCGAAACGTTTTAGTTACATGAAAGCATTCTGAGTTTAAAAAGTTTTTGAGTGAAGCCCCTTTTGTACAATTATTAACACTTACATCTCTGTATGAAATTGGTAAAATATCGGAGAATATTATCCATGTAACGGCTTCCGCACAAGGTGGTGTTGTTAATGAACCCTGGTAGGTGTAAAAATCTTCACGATTTATGTTGCCCAATAAGGAACCTAAACTTATTAGTTCATCTGTCGTTGAGGTTGTATTAAATCGTTTAACATTTGGCAAATTTTTATAGATCACATTTAGGCCGGGATAGTAGACATGGTCGGTCTATAATAAATTACAATTATTTTCCTTTTCAATAAGATATAATTCTTAATTAATTACTTACTTTAACGACTTTAAATAGAACACCGACCACTGCTACACCATCCTCAAAATAAATGGCCGTCTTCATGTTGTCATATTTTTTATTTCTATGCACGATATGCATTTCTATATCATATTGATGACCATTCAACACATGTTCCGACCCCTTGCGCAATGTTGAGCCCCAATGAAAATGTAGCTGTTCCACTTCATAGATGTCATCCAATATGCCACCGGTGATAAATGGTTTATCGCCCAGTACGGTAGATGAGACTTTTAATTCAACTTGTTTTTGAATGAATTTTTAAATTTAATGTTTGTTGTTAGTATATTTTATAAAGAATTGAATTTAAATTAGGAAATTTAACTATATTACCTGTGTGGCCATTGTTGCGCATATTTAAGGGTTGTGACATGGGGGCATCATATAAGCCAAATAATATGGGTGGCGCTATAACGTCTATAGTCTGTGAATAAAATTAATTTTTATGTTAACTAAAACTTAGCCAATATATCTTCTTAGATTTTAATCGAAAATATTTAAGTATTTCTAATTTAACAAATATTGTGACATGCTAAATTTTCAAATAAAAAATATCAATATTAGACTGCCTGAGATATTCGATAAAAAAATTAATAAATATTTTCATTGCTTAATATTTGTTCTATTTTGAAGTGCGACTAAATTTAAATTCTTAGAAGCAAGACAAATTCAAGGTATATTAATAAGGTACTCGCATCCAATCAGCTGATTGTTTTTTAAAGCATTCACAAGTAGCGCAAAGTTTTTTTAATAACGTCAAAATTAATTTTTTTTTATATTTTATCTACGATAAATAATTTGCAGTTTAAGTTGGTTTAAAAACTTTTAAAAATTACGAAAACGGGAATATAAAGTTAAACATTGAAATTTTTAAAAAATTATGAAAATTAAAGAAAAAAATGTGTGCCATCTACAGGCATATATATAAAAAAACAAAATGCATATGCTTTTTAATGGTTGCATGTGAATATGCCTTGAGCGTTTTCACATCAGGTGATGTTACGAAGCCAGCTAATTGTTTTTGCTCGTTTTATTTTTAATCGGCACAATGTGAAAGTTTGTTAATATTTAAAATAATTTTTTTAAATTAATTTTTATATGCGTTGGTTTAAAAATTTTATAAAAATACTAACTAAGTAAAATACAAGTTATAATTCGAATTAACAAAATTTTTAAATTTTTTAATTTAGAAAATGCAAAATGTCCCTTCTGTTTGTCCTAGTGGTTTTATTTTGTGAAAATTGGTAAAAATGTTTTAAAAAGCACAAATGTGTGATATCAGAAGGAGCAAAAATTGATATAATAAACTAATAATATGTATTTATTTTAAAAATTTTGTTATAAATATATAAAAAAAAATTTAATTAAAAGTAAACAATTTGTTTTTTTGTGTTTTGACATTCTCCGGACCTTTTTGTGTTTGTTTTAGGGATTTTGTAGTCTAATGTGAATTCGCCATGCTAAAAATAAATAGTTTTTTATTAATATATTTTACTACACTGTGAATATAAGTTATGTTTTAATTTCATTAAGCGAGTAGAGTAACGAAGACTCTTTTCCAGTTGCAGTCTTTAGCAAGAATAGCAGCTACAACCCCCCGACTGGAAAGAGGGCATACTACTCTCCAAATTATAATAATTTTGTTTTTAGTGAGCTTAAGGACTTATTATAATTTTTTGTATGTAGTTTTTGTATATGTTTGTATTTGAAAGGCTTTTCTTCTTGTGACCGTCGATATAAATTTTAAATGATTTGAACAAAATAATCATAATTATTATACAAAAAGACACATATTTTAGTCAATATCACCTAAATAAATATTTTTATTTTTACCTTGTGTGTTGTTATAGCAATTGGTGATTGTTTTTGGCCTCCACACTGTGGAAATTCAGTAAACCATTCTGTTGGTTCATCATAGCTAAAATGATCTAGAAATAAATGACATTAATTTGCATATAATTTATAATCCAATTTCATTGTTTAAGTAATAAAGAAGACAAAATTAAAGTAATTTTGCCAACAGTCACTGAAATTACAAATTATTTAAAAATGAAATGTTTGTAATTTAATTACTTGAGTAACGCCTAAAATTTAGTGCAAAAAAATTAAATAAACAAATAAAAAAAAAAACAACCCAAAAGCTATTATCATGTTTACAAGAGGAACTAGGCAACACATAAATATCTGCATGATGATTTAAAAATGTTGTTGGTTTTGCTTAACAAATAGAAAAGAAATAGGTATTTAGAAATAAATAAAATGAAATGTCTGCGTAAATGTTGGAAGTTGACACGCAAGTTTGTTACACTTTTCAAAGCAGACATACACATACATTTGTGTTATACATTTGTACAGGAATAGTGATAGAAAATGTACAAACATACATGTGTATGTACATATCTACTAACAATTATATACATACATAATTACAGTAATCACAATTTACTAATAACAAACATTTACATACACACATACAAAGAAAAATTTGCATTTTACTTAAATAGATTTTAAACATATCCAATTATAGTGATTTACAAAAACCAACTCACATGCATGTAATAGATACATACATATGTATGTATTTGCAATTTATAATTGCTTTTACTTAATACAATTTTAAATGGCGTTTAATAAGTTTTATTTGTTTTTCTTTCTTGTTTTAATCTTTATCATCATTGCAGCAAACTTAAAAAGTTGGCACCATTTAACAGACTCCCATAAATTATGTTACAAAATCATCACATAAACTGTTGCTTAATGAAACAAATGTCATTGAATTCAAACAACTTTAATTTAATGTATCACTCTGATACATTTCTAATACAAAGCTCTTACAGGTATGTGTTGCAAAGACTTTTATAAATTCTAAATTAAATACAATGCGAATGAAAACAGGTGAACGAAAGAACACAGCTGATTATGAATTTCCATAATATTTTATACAAAATGTCTGCTAAATTTGTTTATTTTTATTCGCATTTTTTTGTAATAAAAAAAGGTGAAAAAATAAATCAAAAAAGGGTAGAAATAAACACCAAGTAATTGAAAAAGAAGGAACTGTAAGCAATATTATAAATCCGTATACAACATATACGAATGCGAATGTTTGGATAAGTACAGATAAGTTAAAAAATAAAAGTAATAGGGTGATTGACTCGGTTTAACAACCGGTGGAAAACCCGGTTTTTTCCTCTTTCATCTGTATTCATGTCAGTTGTTGGGTAATTGTGCAGCCAAACGTATATAAACTGTAAAAATTTCATATTTAGATATAATTTTTATTATAATCTTTTTTTACAATATTTTTTAATTTTTTCTTTAAATATTATATTTTATATATTCGAAAAAATTTTTTTTTTGGCTCAGCTGGGATTCGATGCCACGTTTTCTCTAACCAGTATACACATTTGTATGTATGTATGTTGTATTCGTAATGTTGTTTTTATGAAAAAAAAAATCGAGGTGGTCGTGGGTTTTTGCTCATATCTCAGTTGTTTATGTACCGATGTTTTCAATACTGATCTACTCCCGAATATTTCTAATATTTTGGTACCTTACACGGGTCCAAGCGATGTCGGGTGGATTCAAAAAGTTGATTTCAACATACACACGGACAGACGGTCAGACTGACAGAGCTTAATCGACTCCCCTAATCATAAGCTTTCAGAAAATATATACTTTATGGGGTCGGAAATGAAAATTGTAGAAGTTTCACACGTAATGACAAACTTATATATACCCTTTTTATACCCTTCACCAGTGGTGCACCAGGGTATATATAGCTTTGTCATTCCGTTTGTAATTTCTATAATTTTCATTTCCGACCCCATAAAGTATATATTTTCTGAAAGCTTATGAATAGAGGAGTCGATTAAGCCCTGACCGTCTGTCCGTCTGTCCGTGTGTTGGTTGAAATCAACTTTTAGAAGCAACTATATGTTCCTCAGATCTGTGTATGGTATCAATCTCTTGGAAATATCCAGGAATGAATCGCTATTGAAATTCAGCACAATCGCCCCATAACTTTCTGAGATATGAGCAAAAAACCACGACCACCTCGTTTTTTACACAATTACAACAACAACATACTTATATACATACATGCAAAAAACATGCCAAAAAAAATAAAATACAAAAACGAAATATATTAAAAATAAATAAAAATTATAAAAAAAATTGCAAAAAAATTTTTAAAAATTTTTGTAAAAAAATTTTTTAAAAAAATTAAAAAAAAAATATAAAAAAAATAATAAAATATAAATAATATCTTAAATAAAATAAGATAAAATTTTTTTGGCTCAGCTGGGATTCGATGCCACATTTAGTCTAACCAGTATAAACATATGTACGTATTTTATATGAGATGAATGGTGATACAAACAATTGTTATTGCATGACTACACGTTGTGAAGGGTATATAAGATTCGGCACGGCCGAATATAGCACTGTTACTTGTTCACTGTGTGAAGGGTATAAAAATGAGCGTCTTGGTATGATTTAAATTACTTTATTAGTTTTGCAAAACAAAAAACTAATTAAACTCTTAAGATTTAAATTGTTTACACAAGTTCTTTGTTATCAATTAATACAGTTAAATTGCAGAGGATATTGAGCTCTGACAGCTACAAATTGAGATTAAATTCGAACTAATTAACGTAAGGTTAGTAAATGTAGCATCGTATAATTTATAAAGCGAGATTTCGTTACGCAGTGTAATAATTATGTTTTGAAAACATTAAAAGACTTAAGACACCAACATAAATAGCAGCATTAGCAGAATAATAAGAAGTCTGTATCTCAAGTCTTTTGTTCTTTAATTCTAATAGCGACTTTTTTAACGGTTTATAATTACTACGTAAATACAAACTTATATTCATACACACAAATGTACAAAAATGTTAAAGCTTTAATTTAAAATTAGTAGTTCCTAGGAAATGATTTAATGAAACTTTTTAAATAATTATTTTATTATTTCGTATATGTATGTATGTTTGTATGTTGAGTCATGTACACAAATCTGTTAATCCAAGTAGCGTTGTAATACCTATTTTTCCAAAAAAAATAAAATTCTATACCAAAAAGTACATACATACATACACATGTACATATGTATGTATTTACTGATGTCAACAATTAAAATCTCAAGTTTATTGTGCTGACTACTGGTAACGTACTTATGTCCAAGTAACTGCCGCTAATTTAAAAGAGTTCGTTGCATTTGTTATTATCGACACACCTGATTAATTTCATAGAATAATTCATGTGGCGTTTTTATTTTATTTCTTCATGTGTATTTATGTATATTCTGTTTAAATTTTTTTTTTTCTTAATTGTCATTAATTGATTACATACCCGTAGCCAATGGCAGCAGAAACAGCAAACGTTGATAGAAATTATTGAGCACCGGAAAACTCATGACAGTTCTTTTTAACTTCTGTTTAAATTTCTTAATTAATTTACTATTGATATGTCTTAGCACAAGAAGATGTTTGTTTGTTTTTCCAATAAAAAAAATTTTTGAAAAACCAAATTATTTTTTTTTTTTAAATTTAAATTTTCAATTTATAACGATTACTTTCATTTACGTTAAAGTTTGGCGATACTATGCATATGAATACAATTAAATATGTATAAACAAAATTTTTTTCATTTATCCACTTAATACATGCGTTTATCTTCCGTTAACATTTTAAATATACTGAACTCTAAATGTATTGTTGCCAATATTTTTTATACTTTTCAACTTTTACTCAAAAAACTCTAATGTAATTCTTCAAATTTGTGATAAGTTTTGAGTTGAATTAATCAACATACATACATACATACTTTTGTACTAAGTTATTATTGTAGCATGTGGTTTCTTTAACATTTTTCATAAATAAAGCGGTAGTTAGATGTGCCGGCATAAACAAATCAACTTTAACACTCATAAACTTGAAGAAAAAACTCATTTTACATTTGAGTCATTTCATCTGTTTATTGTACCATCACAATAACTGTCTTTCAAATCATAATTTTTCGTTTTGTGACATAAAGAACGAGGTTTTTAACTCAAACCCTCTTAAAATGTGAACATCGTAAATGGCAGTAATTTTGCTTTCATTTAACTTTGTAACTTTAAAACAAACCACATGTCTTATAAAACGTAGGTGCTCAAAATCAATTATTTTAGAATGCTACTTTTGGTCGTGTCAAATTTGAAATGCTCTTCATGCTTACATAGTACTAGTGAAATTTTTTAAAAGGTTTTCCAATAAGAGTGAAATGATTTTATAAAAAAAAACACACTTATTTTTAAGGAAATTCAAAAGTTTTTTAATTAATATAAAGTACAATCGATACATGTAAGTTCTAAATAAAATGTCACTCAAATGGCCTGCGCGACTTCTTTTGCAGGAACGAATTCGATAAACCCAACTTTCAAGCACTTTTTCCATTAAATCAAGGCTCACTTTCATCTGCGAAGAAAATCCACAAAGTATTAATGAAAGCTAAATTATATTAGAATGCTACTTGTGGTTGTGTCCAATCTCAAATACTCTTCATGCTTACATAGTACTAGTGTAATTTTGTACTTGTAACAAACGACTGTCAAGTGCATTTTTTTTTCTATTTTTTTTTGAGATATAATTGATTTTTGATATAGAAAACTATATCTGTGGTATTAGGGAAAAGCTGCTTAAATCTGATTCCATCGTTTTTCTGGAAAGCACTTTTTAATTTTTTAGCCGTTTTTTATAAATTGATTTCCGCTGAAATAAAAGTTATTTTTTATTTGCGTTCCGCGCATTATTAATCAAAAAACACATCTGTGTCCGTATATTTAGTTAAATTGTAAATTTAAATAGGTTGGGCTAAGTTTCAAAAGAGAGGCACTTAAGCCCCTAAATACAAGAACGATATATCCCTATGCCCAATTAGCACGTTGTGCACTCTAAAGAAACAAGATGCTCGTTACACCATTTTATTAATTTTGGCCATGTTGAATCTTAACTTTTTCATAGCTTACTGTAGTCAACTGGTTAAGGACTTTCGTTGGATACCAATATTGTGCTAGTTAAATGGAGAAAAAACGTAATTACTGTATTTGAGCCAAATTTCCACCATTTTTTACGGACGCCATCTTGAATTTTAACCTTATATGTATTCCACTAATTAAGCACTTTCGTTTGAAGAGGTTGAATAAATTAAGATTTCAGTTTTCAGCTTTGCATGATTAATAAGTGATTACGATTACAAATAATTAAAAAATAATAACGATTAATTAATATTACTATAAGTAATCCAAAACAATAAAAATTAATCGATAAATCCGACTAATTGAGAGGATTACTTTTGACGTTTATTGTATTGTGTCAAAGTGAACAAAAGTTAGACTATAACATGCGGTCAACTTTCTGTTGCCCTAATCCTGACAGTCGGTTGGTTATTATGTAATTTGAGATACTGAACACAAAACTGCACTGTGTTTTTAAAGTTGGTTCTAGTTTTCCAGTACTTTCGTATTCTGTTTTGATTGAAATACTTGTTACCTTTGTTTGTACTTTCACTTTATCAGGAATAAAACACGAATTTATCAATAGATTTGCATGCAATAAAATTTATTTTATTTCATATACCACTTAGCTAATATCGGAATAGTTTTTCAATATTCTTAAAATGATAACAATTTCATTAATTTTAATAAAATTTGATATATGTTTTAGAAAGTTTAATAATAGAAAAAAATGAACTTAAAGCAGAACAAAAATGATTTACATATAATAAATTTATATATATATAAATTAATCCCTTTTTCCCTTGGTCACGGCATCACGCGTGAATGGCTGGACCGATTTCACTATTTCTTTTTTGTTGTATTTGTTATTATTTGGAGAAGGTTCTAATGTAAGAAAATAATAATAATAATGTGTCACTGGCAGTAGTATTCACGTAGTTGACATTAAAACAAAGAAACGTAGTTTACATGCTCTTTGCAAATATATCGGTCAAAGTTATAATAACAAAATACCTACATAATTCATTTCACCATTTCTTAGTGTACTTTTCACATAGGTTTCTACAGTATAATTTGTACTGTGTGTTTTTTTTTCTGAAGTGTTTGTTCAACAAGGTTAGTCAAATTAATATAGTGTTGGAAACTTTTGATAGACCATTTTGATACTTTTACAAAAGAATAGGTACATAGTTTTTTTTTTATTTCCAGTTGAATTTTTGTTTCTAAAAATGCCTGTAATGCTGCAAGTCAAAGAAATACAAGAGCAAGTCAAACTGATGAGCAACGTGAAACGCGGAATGAAGTTAATTATAGGGCGGCACGAAGTTCGCCAGGTCAGCTGGTTTAAGAATAAAAAAATGTTTTAAATATGTTTATAATTAAAAATTGAATTTTGTACTGGATGTTAAAAAAAATTGCATTAAGTAATTAAAAGCACGCTTAGATTACAACACAACCTGTTTAAATTGAACAGCAGTTTTTAATTTAATTTTTTTTCTGATTCACCGTTCGTGTACATTTTTCAATTCCTCGATATTTTTTATTGATTATATATGATTTTTTCAAGCTTGAGATAAACTTTTTTTTCATACATATTACCCTGAAGAAGCTACCCATTGTTTGGTAGCGAAATATTGGTTATTAATAAATAATTTTTTATAAAAAAACCAAAAAAGTTGATCTTAAGCTTGGAAAAATCATATATAATTTTTCGATTTCTTTATAGTGGAAATCATTTAAATAAAAAATAGGTTAATCCCTTTTTTAATTTTCAAAAGGCCAACTGGTTTTATAATTCCAATTATTCGATCTATCCAGAAGACATAGATAGATAGATGAAAGTGATTTTATTAATGAACAATCTAAGCTAAAGGTGAAACTTTTTACTGGAACCAACATGGTAGTTCCAGTAAATAACGTAGAAGTATACAACTAAAATTTAATTGATTAGAAGCTGTGTAGACATTTATCGCAACAGCAATACTAAACTCGGTTGCTTTAGTATATCAACCGGAAGCTTCGAAAACAAATAAAATACATATATGAATGCAACTTACTTAATCATCAATCAATCAATCAATCGTATCTTTATTTAAGGTAAGTTTAAAATAATACTTGAGTTAATCGTTAGCATTTCGCACGCCCTAACGCGACTGAGTGCATTACTATACGTTTGTTAGCATTTTGTAATGGCCTAAAATTGTTAACTAGAGCTTTGCCATTAATATCCAAAAGCGACCAGAATTGTTCCATCTGTTTTTTGGTAATGTGCAAAGGCTTAGAAAAGATATGCCAAGAAACAGCTTCAGCACAATTTGGTGTAGTTAAAGAGCCTCGATATGCATAGAAATGTTTAGTATTCACATTGCCCAACATTTGAGTCAAAGTCAGCGATTCGGTTACAACAACAGATGATCCAAAATTCACTAAAGATGTTAGCTTACTCAAAATACTATTCATGACTGGATTACTACGAATTGGTTTCTAAAAAGAGTTCAAAGAATTAGTTCACAGACCGTTTAATATGAAATCTTTGCTTACTCTGTCAGCAATTTCAAACATAACAGCCAAAACGGCCAAACCATCTTCGTTACGAGTTGCTTCCTCTAAAGTGCTGTACTTAACATTTCGGTGAACAATATGCATTTCCATATCATAGCGACGATTGTCGATAACATGCTCTGAACCCTTTGTGCCAGCCGCACCCCAATGAAAGTGAACACTGACCGCTTCATATTTATTTTTCAAAAGACCACCTGTAATAAAGGGCCTCTCACCGTTTGTTGTTAACGGTACTGAAATGTCAACTATTTTTGGTTAAAAAAAAAAAAGTATAAAACATCAAATATTTAACAAATTTGAAACAATTTAATAGAGCACAAGGTATTTACCAGAATAACCATTGTTAGTTAGATTTAAATTGTCAGCTAGTTTAGAACCATAATTGCCAAATTTTATTTGCGGTAAGTTAACAGGTAGTGTCTTAAATTAAAAGAAATTGTATGCTTGATTAATGCTATAATTTTAAGCCATGAATAATAACACAAGAGAACAAAATTTATCCTTTTTATGTTTACTGGAATTCTATTTATATTTTTTTACAAATTTCAGGTCGCTGATTTTAAATTTAATCTCAATTTTTCTCCATTGGCTCTCATTCATGAGTTACAGTTACTTATCGTATTTTTGATTTTTTTCCCAAAAAAAAAATAAAGTTCAAAAAATTATAACTGTACTTTATAAAGCGATTTTCAAAATAAATTGTTTTTTAAACAAGTAATTAATACCTCTAAAAAACAATGAAATTTTTGAATATAACAAAAAAAGGAATAATTGTTGTTCAATACAAATTTTGTATTTTTAAAAATCAAGAAAACTCCCAAACGGAAAAAAAGTTTAAAGTCTAAATACTTTCACGTAAAGCCACATACCTAAGGTGATCAAATGGTTATTATTCGACCAGTTATTACCCATTTTCTTCAGTTATTTTAAAATGCCGATTTTTCGAATATTGAATAAAACGGTTATTTTTGTACAAAATAAACCGGTTATTGTTAAGAACATATTTTGGAGGATTTGTTGTATTTAGATAAGTGTCATAAGTGACCTGAAAGGCTTAAAAGATTACTTGGTTGATTATATTCTATAAGTCCAACATATATGCTAAGTGAAACGTCATTTTCAATGTCAAGTTTCATAAAAACGAAAGAAAAAAATATATTAACATATTTTAGATTATTTAAACTGCATTTTGTTTCTAAAAGATTATTTGAAAAGTAGCAACCAAGAAGACAAAATTTTTAATTATTATTATTTCAATTGAATAATGTGATCTCACATATGTTAAGTTATTATTATTTTATTAATGAAAGTACATACATATGTATGTTTATGCAATATCGATGTATAAATATATAAATGTGTTTCTATAATATTTTAAAGCAATAATTCTTTCAAAATGTCTGCCATGACTGCAGTATACTTGCTTGTTCTTTACCTTTGTGAATTGTTTTGATTTTATTTAAATAAACATTTTTTTATTTCAGTAAATAATTTGATTTCAGTATTATTGCTTATTCGAATAAAACCGGTTTTTTTTAATCGCTTAACCGAAATCCGGTTTTTTTTAAGTAGCAATTATTCGGAATAACCAAAAACCGGTCTTTGAAAAAATTCGAATAATCGATCTCCCTACACATAACCTATAAATGTGAAAATGAGATATCGATCATATATTTCTATGTGCTTTAGTACGAAATAAGAGTTCATTCTACCACTTTTTTTCATTCATTAAGTGTTTACGTGAGCGAAAAGTGGCTTTTTTTTTAAGTGAATAACGACAATTCAAGTAAAAATCCACAAAAAATATACATCATTTTAAGCTTAAACATTTATTCAGTCAATCCTAAAATTTTACAATGGCTACAGCTGAAATTTAAAATAAGTAAAGAAAAAAATATGTAATCAGCTGACGAATCAAGACTATCAGTGAAAATACATATATTTATGTCTTGATTACAAAGTTAGAAAAAAAAATTCACTTTTTTGCTTTCCTTAAAACGACAATATAAGAATATATTGTAGAAATTACAAACGGACTGACAAAGCTATATCAAATCTTGCCACCCTCGTTAAGGGATCTTAGACTTACCTCTTCACATATAATATGTATGGGAGACTGAAGATTGCCATTGCAGGAAGGCGAATCAATTGCCCAGCTTTGCGGATTATCATATGACCAGTTGTTAGATTGTCGGGCTAAAATCATAAAGAAAACCAGTTTTTTTAACTTGTCAAATTCTACAAAAATGTTACCACCACCATTTAGCCACCATTTAGTTACATTTCAATAACTGTGTCCCAACTTTTGTGTTTCTAAATGAAACTTTTGTGGTATAATACCGTCAATAGTGACGAATATCGTGTAGTATAAAAGTCTTTCTTGTTGCAAGCCAACAAATAACATACTTGGTAATGTGTGGCTGAACTTAAAATGGTTTGGAGCAGTTTAAAGTTAAAAATCAATTAAATCAGTTCGGATTGAACAAGTTATAGAACAAAACATATATATTTTATAAAGTTAGAGAATAAATTAAAACTCTCGAACTGTGTTGGATAACATTTACTCCATTAATTTGGCTTTAACTTCGAGGTTGAAATAGATGTCTGCTTTTAGCAAAGAAGCTATTGGGGTGAAAAGTGGATAATTTGATACCTATAACTTTGCTTATTAGTTGAAAGAAAAACAGTACAACTGTATCTTCGAACAGTTAACTCCGTTAGATAGACACTGCATAACCCTTCTAATACTGGATTTTCTTTTTCTAATAAATTAAAATATCTTACCAACATTTGGCCTTCTGATCTCTGAGTTGTATCTTCTATTACACCGCACCATTGTTGGTGTTAAAAAAAGTGTCACTATGGCCAGACAAGCCAGATTAAAAATGTTTGTAGAAGCTTGCATGGTGTACTTAGCAAAATGTTAAAATCTGCAGCAAAATAAAAATATAAACAAGTTAAAAAAGGCATTAGTTAAAAAGAAACGAACATAAATTTTCAATTATTTCAAACATAATTATAATTAATGTGTATTAGTAAGACGGTTCAAAGATTGGTGACCAAACTGGAATGGGCTTATACGACATAAGCCGAAATAGAAGCAAATACTTCCGTCTACCAGATCACAACACTATTTTTCAGGCTGAGATCATGGCGATTACGGAAGGAATTAAATGGATAAAGGAAACGAATAGCGAAACACCGATTCGTATCTTTACGGATAGCCAATCAGTGATTAAGACATTGAGAAAGGAGAAAGTTGAATCCCGGAACGTTTTGCAATGCAAGAGTGAGATAAACTCTTATGCAAATTGTGAACATCTGGAGATAATATGGATACCAAGCCATCACGGGCTGATCGGAAACGAGAAAGCCGACAAATTATCCAAAATGGGAGCTCTTCTGAGTACTATAACTTTGGAGAACGCCAAACCCCTTAAACGATTTAAGGATGAACTTAAACGTTGGGCGATGGAGGAACATGTCAGAAAATGGCAAAGCACTGATATCGGTAAGGTGACAAGAACACTATGGGGTGACCCAAATCTTGGGAAATCAAAAGAGATTCTGAGACTAAGTATACCTACACTTAGGAAACTAACCAGTGTAATTACAGGTCATACGGAGTTGAGAACCCATCTAGCTCGCATGAGATTATCTGAGGAGACAACATGTAGAGCATGCGAGGAAGAGGATGAGACTTTGGTACACTACCTCTGTCATTGTCCTGCGTTTGGGCATAGTAGGTGCGAAAATTTTACATTGAGGGGACTGGGTTCTTGGACTAGTCCGTTATTTATGGGAAATTATGTTTATGGTTTTTGTTTGAGAATTCCGTTTTCCACATGGAGCGCACAACATGCCAACTGGGCATAAGTGTATACCTGTCATGGGTTTGGGCTTTTAATGCCCCTCCTTTTTAACCTAACCTAACCTAACATTAGTAAATTAAGCAATCCTTGATTTTAAAGAAACGGTGTCTGTGCATGAAAACTTTTTGGGTAATAATTGGTGCATATGTATACAAAGTTTGTTTTTCAAAATAATAAAAGAATACTCTAAACCTTTTTGTAAGTCTATTTGTCTTTTATCATGTCTTCCTGAAAGCGCTTCACTCAAGAGACCGATATAAGTGAAAATTGTAAAAAAAAAGTAAAATCCAAATATCAATATGGCATTAACATTTTTAAATGCTTTCGGCCAAATGACCGCCGCGGCTGTTTAAAATGTCTTGTTTGGGCCACTATTTTCTATGTCCGTATGTCACGAATTAAACACCAATTTTTGCTGATTTACCAGTATAACCCAGTGAGTGAGTGAGTGTCTGAGTGGTAAATTTATCAATATCAGCTTATTGCCAAATTTTAATTTTAATAAATTAATAGTTGCAATTTTGGAAAATTTGATAGCGTTCTTTAAGCGTCAATGATAATTTGCCAGAATACCGAGATTTAACTCTTTGGTTTAAAAAAGCACCCAATGATTTAACGCCAAAATGAATAAATAATAAAGAATATACCATTTGTAATCGCAAATATTGGCAATAGATATTTGCATTCGCAAAAACATATTCAAATATATTCGTTACACCTTTAATCTGTACATTACACTTCTTTGTATTAACAAAACTAAAACCGTCCAGGTACCTTGACATTGACCTAATGGTTTAATCTCAAATATCTGTGGCAATAAGAAACAAACTGTGTAAGTGTATTTTTAATCATTTTAGAAGAAAATTTTTAAATGTTTAAGCTAATTTTTATATATCTGTAATACTTAAATGCTGTTATGTATTTGATGTTCAAAACATCAAAAAATCGCTTAGAGACTTTAAAAGTGGCGAAAACAATCGATGAATATGTTATTTGAATTGAACCATATTCCCAGTGTTCTTTTTAAAATAGTACAAATCACAAAACAATTTTTTTTTAATTTCTTTATTTTATACACGTTCACTTTTTATTTAACAAAACATTGTAAAAAAAAATGTTAAATATCTTCCAATAAACACGTTTTAATTAAAAATTCTCTCTACTTTCGCACATGTTGTAGTTGTACTTTTTTTATAGTAACTTACCCCAATTTTATAAATTTTTTATAAAAATATTGAACTGGACCGTTATACTAGAAATTCACGATTGATTAGAAATTGTAAACTGCTTCGTTATTTATACTTGTGACATATTTGAACTTTAACTACGAAAGTTAAGTCCTTCATTGCGTTTGCAAATTTCCACAATATTCATTAGTCGATTTGGCTTTAAATGTTGCCTACAAAAATTAATATTTTTTTATTGCTAATTACAAGAAAAATGTCTACTAATTGCAATTATAAAATGTAAAGATATGATTTTAAAAAACCCTTATATAACACATAGGGTGAGCCATTTAAAATTTGGACAACCAATTACTTTGACTTTGAAAATTGGAATAATATTTATTTTTTTATGTTCAGGCTTACGTTTGACATTTGCAAAATAGCTCAAACAAAATGGTAAGAAATGTATGTAGACAATTTTCGAGAGGAGATCGACTTTTAGCTCAGATTGTGCGTCAATTTGTGAAGCGAGTTCGTGAAAAAGGAGCGTTAGTGGACTAAGCAACTCGTCATCATTCTCAGCAACTAAACATTTCTCTCACTTTCTTAAGAAGAATTTTGAAAAATTGGGTTGATCGTATGGGGTATTTCCGAGCCAGTTGTGGATTAATATTGTGATTGATATTGTCTTCAATCCTTAAATAAAAAAGTTCAACCTCTTTAATAAAACTAGAAATTCTAAAAAAATAATTAATTAATAAATTTTTTATTTTGACTGTAGCTTATAAGTGTTGGTTATTATTTTGAGAACTTTATTATTTACAATATTGAAAATTGGCCCTAGCTGCCTAGTTGGTGAATGGCATTTAAGATTCGTCTCAGCCGATTAAAACACTTTTACATGTTTATGTTTTAGAAATGTTTTCTTATTTGAATTGACAGGTATTTTTGAATATTTACATTTTAAAAATTTTACGTCGTAAATATTAACTACATTCTATTTTTTACGTAATATTTCTATTGTTTCAAATAGATTTATAGTCTAACGATTTTTTTTTATTGCAAAAAAAATATTTTATTTTAGTTGAGTTTACACTAAATTAGTTGTTGTTAAATTGGTAGTACGCTAGACTTTGTTATGTTGAACATCTTGTACGAGTATGTAGTTTGGTAATTATAGACCAAAGGACACCAAAATGTGTGAATTTTTTTTTAATTTACCGAATACGCGACGTCGCCTTATTGTCGTTATCCTGGGGGGTCCTATTATACATTCTTTTACGAGCAAACCCGGTCTAATTTTGTCAATAGTGCGTTGAATGCTGGCTGGTAAATAATCAACCATTGCCGGTTTATCAGTATAGAACAAGTCTACGTCTCCCACAAAAAAAAAATAGTTCAAAACTGTTAAATCACACCAAAGACTTCTATTTTTGAAGATAATTCGGTTATAAAATGTTTAGTTCAACAAAGTAATGGTTTCACATGATTTATGACATGTAGCGCCATTTGCGAAACATTTATCCTTCCAAATGATTTGTAATGACATGAGGAATAAAGAACAAGTAAGAGTGTTATGTTTTGCTGTGCCGAATCTTATATACCCATCACAACGTGTAGTCATGCAATAACAATTGTTTGTATCACCATTCATCTCATTAATATTAAATACATACGTACATACATACATAATGTTTTATCATCTTTATAATGATTTTATCCCCTTAAAAACATCCAATTTTAAAATTATTAATTGAGTTTATGTATTTATGTATGTATTAAAAAAAATTACTTTGTTTTAGCTGGGATTCGAACCCACGTTCATCCAGTTTGTATTGTTGTGAAAAGAATAGGTGGTCTAGGTTTTTTCATTTTGTTTATAGAGCGATTTTACAGATTTACCGATCTGCTTCCGAATATTTATAATATTTTTGTATCTAACACGGATCTTGGAGATGTTTAGGGGCTTCAAAAAGTTGATTTCAACATATACACGGACAGACGGACAGTGATTGATTGACTTCCCTAATCATAAGTTTTTAGGAAATATACACTTTATGGGGTTGGAAATGAAAATTATAGAAATTTCACACGGAATGACAAAGCTATATATACTATTTTTCACTTTTGTGTGAAGGGTATAAAAACTACGAATCACGAGTCCTTTGTTACACACATGTCTACGCGGCGATGTCGCTTGGATTTGACTTGGATAAATATTATTAAAAAGAGTAAATGTGTTAATGAAAAGATCTATAGTATTGCGTATTTCCTACTCAGATGGACGATTATGTGATTACAGAGTGTGAATTTTGGAAATAAATATTCACGATTTGTAAACGTTATTCTGGTGTAAGTCTCTGCTTGGTTATTTGCCAAAATATACTGAAAATGAAAGTCTAATACATTTTATTAGTGGGACAGATAGTTTTATAGTTATCCCTATCGGAAGTTCAATAACTCTCAAAAAAATCTCTATAGCATCATTGGAGTTGAAAGGCTTTAAAGGCATGCAAATATTTTTACCAAGAAAGATACAAAAGTCACTTGCTATTAAACAAGTTAGAAAGATATTTTTGCTTTTAAAAATAAAACGTATACAAGTTTTATTAAATTATTTAACAAATAAAATTAATTCCTTTAAACAAAAGTTTGTGCTTCAGCACAGACGATTATAACCCTCTTACATGTTTTTGTTTTCAATTATTTTTTTATTAATTTAATCCGACAGGTATTTTTGACAATTTGCATTTTAAAATATAATTTAATTCATAAATACTTACAAAAGTGCTATGGATTTGTTTACGTACTTTTTTTCTTAAATAGATTCATAGTTTAACGATTTTATTTTTCTTGCTTAAAACCATTAAATACTTTTAACGAATTTTATAATTTGAATTTATCTATAATAAATTGTAACAATTTGCTATAGAAGGTTATAATTTATTCAAAGATAAGATTGAAGTGGACTACTTAAAAGTGTTTAATATATCAATAAACTATTTTGCAATGAAAATTTCTTTAAATTTAACTTCAGTTTATCTTTAACACTCACGTCCTCAACAATAAATTTAAATTCTCAAATACTTTATACTTTTATACGTTTGTGTTGATCTGCCAATAAGAGCTGCTAATGTTATTAAGGAAGTAAGAGATTATGATAGTATAGACTTGGTTAGGGTTAGTGAAATTTTATCGTTTCAACATTGGAATGAAATTCTTAACAGTTATGATGTGGAGAGACAAATAACTTTACTATATAATTTTCTCAATTTATTGCATGAAACGGTTCCATTGAAAAGAACTCGGTTTTTTAAGGAGATAAACTTCTGTAATATCCGGGAAGTTAAGATAGCTAGGAACATGAGGGATTTGGCTTTCAAAGCATATAAGGAAGACTCAAACCAAGGTAATTGGTTAATTTATTGTAGGCATCGGAACAGGGTGAAAAGTTTATTAAGGAAACATAGAAAACGTTTTTGGCGACTGAAGTTGGAGAATTGCAATAGTAGAGAGTTGTGGAGAACTATTAATCGGAATCATAGTCATTCCAGCCCGTTTCATCAGCATGATCCTGATACGTTTAATGATTATTTTATTTCAGCGCAAAATCAATCCAGTAATACAATACCCAACTTTGAGTGTTTTCCACAATTAGGTTTTGGGTTCCGATGTATTGATAAGTATGAGCTTTTTGTGGCTTTTTCTAAGGTCAAATCGAACGCAGTTGGTTTTGATGGGTTACCACATAAATTTATTAAACTCATTTACCCACATATTGAAGAGTATCTACTCCATATTTTTAATTCTATTATTGTTACTTCTAGCTATCCTAGTATTTGGAAAACTGCCAGAATAGTTCCTGTAAGGAAAAAGCAAGCAGGAGTCTGCCTGGAAAATTTTAGACCTATTAGTATTTTAAGCTGTTTATCTAAAACATTGGAAATTATTTTGAAGGATCAGATGTTGGAGCATATTAACTCGGAAAAATTATTAAGTAATTCTAATTTTGGTTTTAGAACTGGAGGCAGTACTGCCTCTTTGCTGCTGAGTTTAACTGAAAATATACGTCGGGATATCAATTCTAATAGAGTTTCAACTATGATATCGCTTGATTTGTCTAAAGCATTTGATAGTGTTGATTATGGTGTTCTAGTCAAGAAATTGGCTTCAAATTTTAGATTCTCTTCGTCGTCATGTAAGCTATTATTTTCCTACATATGTGGCCGTAAGCAGTTTGTAGGGACGGAATTAGTGCGATCTTCAATGCTAGAATGTTTGAGTGGTGTACCGCAAGGTTCAGTTCTTGGACCGTTACTTTTCCTTATATATATTAATGATTTTGAGGATTTTATTGGTACTTCTCTATGTAAAAGCTTTTTATTTGCGGATGACATTAATTTGTTATTTTCTAATGAATGGCAATATTTAGATTGTCATGAGTCTATCATAAATTATACTTTGTTAAGAGCTAATGAGTGGGCACTATTAAATAGACTTAAATTTAATCCTAATAAGACAAAGGCGATTACTTTTGGAAGACGTGATAGTAATGTAGACTGTATGAATATTACCATTGGGGGAGAATGTATACCTTTTGTTGAGGAAGTTCTTTGTCTTGGTTTAACGCTAGATAAAAATCTTACTTTTGAAAAACATATTTGTAATGTCAGTGCCAAAGTAAATTTTGCGTTGAGATCTTTGTATACGGCAAAATATTACTTGCCTTTTAGAATAAGGCAACAAATAGCACATTCCCTTCTTTTTACTCATATATGCTATGGCATTGTTATTTACAGTGGAACTACTTCGTCTAATTTGCAGCGTTTAAAATTAATTTTTAATAGAATTATTAGATATGTTTTTAATATCAGAATTGCAAATCATGTGTCTCAATATTCATTAAGATTCTTAAAATGTTCGTTTATGTCTTTCGTTAAAATTAAAATTTTATTAACCCTATTTCAGATTATATCTCGACAATTTCCATTATGTCTTTTGCAGCTTTTTCATTTTTCCAGATCTACGCGAAATCCGACATTAATTTTACCTAAAATTAACAATTCCACCTTTGAAAGATCTTTTTTGGTTAGAGTTTGTAGACTATGGAATGACTTACCTCATAATTTGAAGAGATTTAATTTTTCGTTGTTGTCTTTTAAAGGAAAATTATTAATTCTTTTTCAGGATTATTAACTGCTGTTGAGTACTGATATATTTGGCCTTATTTGCTATTTTGCTTTTATTAGTTGTTTTTTTTTTCTCTTGTATATTACATTTAGTTATTTCATTTGTCAATTTATACTTATTATTTCATTGCATAATTATAACATTTATATTAATCATGTATGGCCCACAAGGGCTCGATTAATTTTTGAATAAATAAATAAATAAAATAAAATAAATAAATACTCTTATTTGTCTATCAGTTGTCCTAAAAAAGTTAAAAATCTTGGCCCTAATCCTAAAGTATGCAAATGCAGGGAACAAACTTATAAACTCTTTTTATTTATATTTATTTTCAAAACCAATTTAATAATTTTCTAACATAGCACATGTGTTTTACAGCAGTAATATTTTAATGTTAATACACGACATGTACGTCTTTAGCAGTGGGGAATTTTACAAGTCAGATGTAAAAAACATACCGTGTATTAGCTGCTAAACAAAACAAAGGTTTCGCTATAGCGCCACTTGGTATTATAGAGGCCTGAAATTCTCTCAATATTTTTTATACTATTTGGTAAGTTATTACACTCTTTATGACCAGAATGTTCAATTTGTTTCCTTTTTTGTTTCGTATTCACAAAAAGCAATTCTTAATTTATAACGACTTTTATAATTAAGCATAAAATAAGCTGGAAAAGAATATTGGCACTTGGGAAATGAATCCCCCCATATAATATATTTCAGAAACTATAATTGTCAGAGTTTTTATGTCTGCTATTCAATTCATGATAAGATCGAATGAGGGGGCGTGGCACTTTCCATACCAAGAAAATATATTTAATGGGTTAACCGAAGAACTAAACTTGTTATAGGCCTTAAACTCTGCATTATCAGTTTCCTTTTTCGGCCCAAAAAATGATAGGATCAGAGGAGGGGTCGTAGTACCCCCACACAAAAAAATACTATTAATGTAATTTTCAAAAAACTTTATTAAAATTTAAGAAAAAAGCCCTCTACGAGCAGAAATAAATAGCTAGAAATAATCTTAGTAAATAAAACTTGGACAGATGTGAAAATAAAGAACGTAAATATTGCAATAAATTAAAGGATATGATAACGATATGATGCAATATGCACAGGTTAAACGAACTTTTTCTTTTTTGTTTTTAAATGAACCGAATAAGTTTCTTTTACATTATCTAATTAGAATATACATATATTTTTTTTTAAAAGGTAGTCAAACTAAAACCAAAAAGTAAACTTTAATTATTTGTTTACAACAGAAATTCGGGGGATCCCGGGACAATTTAAAATTATTTCGAGAAAATAAAAAGAAATAAAATAAGAAAAAACTTAATTCAAATATGTATATCTTTCTTCTGCTTTAACTGCAAACTCAATTCTTTTTTAATTTGTTAGTAATTTTAAATAAGACAAATACCTAGTAATAATAAAGTTTAAATTGCTCAACCTACTTCAATTAAATATATGTATGTATGTTTGTAGTTACATGAAGACATAAATAATTCACTAAATCATGATTGACATCATAGATGTAAGTAAGTATGCATGCATGTACTATATTATAAAAATTAATGACTTTTTCTTATTATTACAGCAATAAATAAGTTAAAATTAATAACTAAGTTAATAATAATCCTTAAGCACTGTCCACGAGACGATAAAATACTGGACGTCTGTTGCGTTTTTGTAACGGCCTAAAGTTGTTAATTAAAACATTTTCATTGGCATCCAAAACTGACCAGAATTTCTTCATCTGGTTTCTAGCAATAGGCAGAGGTCTAGGGAAGACAAACCAGGTAACAGCCTCAGCGCAATCAGGTGTAGTTAAAGAGCCACTGTACGTAAAGAATTGTTTAGTATTCAAATCGCCCAACATTTGACCCAAAGACACGGCTTTATTTATAGTAACAGATGAATGATAATTCACTATAGATGGCAGTTGATTAAAGACTTTAAACAAACCGGGATAAATACGATCAGGTCTCTAGAACAAAGCATACAATTAGTTTCATATCACTTCTAATACCAAATTATCTTTTGCTTACATTGACAATTTTAAACATAACAGCCAAAACGGCCAAACCATCTTTGTTACGAGTTGCCTCCTCTACAGTGCTGTACTTAACATTTCGATGAACAATATGCATTTCCATATCATAGCGACGATTGTCAATAACATGCTCGGAACCTTTCGTACCAGCCGAACCCCAATGAAAGTGCACACTGACCGCTTCATATTTATTTCTCATTCGATCAGCACTAATAAAGGGACGCTTACCGTTGGTTGTCAACGGCACTGCAAACTCAACTGTTTCCGGGTTAAGCAAAATTTCCATTTTTAAGTATTTTAAAAATTTTAAATATTAGGTAAATGTCGTATTTCTTAAGCTTGAGACCAGCTGTATATAATATTTTTTTAAATTTAATTTTTTACTCCTACATTAGGTAGCTTCTTCAGAAAAAGTTTTTTTTTTTTAATTTAAATAATTAATATAAAATATTTTAAAAAATTCTGTTCTATACTTTTATAATCTGCAACAATTCTAATATATATTTTTATCTGTTATAATTCTCTATATTTAAAATTTTTGTGTTTTTATACCCTTCACCTGTGGTGCACAAGGGTATATATAGCTTTGTCATTCCGTTTGTAATTTCTACATTTTTCATTTCCGACCCCATAAAGTATATATTTTCTGAAAGCTTATGAATATAGGAGTCGATTAAGCCCTGACCGTCTGTCCGTCTGTCCGTCTGTCCGTGTGTTGGTTGAAATCAACTTTTAGAAGCAACTATATGTTCCTCAGATCTGTTTATAGTATCAATCTCTTAGAATATCCAGGAATGAATCGCTATTGAAATTCAGCACAATCGCCTGATAACTTTCTGAGATATGAGCAAAAAACCATGACCACCTCGTTTTTTTCAAAATTACAACAACAACATGCATATATACTGGTTAGAGTAAACGTGCATGACTACACGTTGTGAAGGGTATATAAGATTCGGCACGGCCGAATATAGCACTGTTACTTGTTTAAATCAGGATAATGATTCGAAATAATGCAGATGTAGTATTCCTATTAATTTTTTTTGTATATAATATTTTAAATTTTGACAAAAATATTTTTTTTCCGCCTTTTTGAAAAATTCTATTGAATAATTTTTTATTTTGTTTATTGTTTAAATTATAAAAACTTTACTCGAAGAAGCTACCCCATGTGACAGCGAAATATTGGATTGAAATAAAATAATTTTTAAAGAAAACTGATCTCTCAAGCTTAAGAATTAAGACAACATATTTAAATTTTTCTTTATTTAAGAATGAGATATGTATGTACTTACCAGAATGACCATTGTTAGTTAGATTTAAATTTTCAGCTAGTGCAGTATCATAATTGCCAAATATTATTGGGGGTAGAAACATGTATAATGACTAGAATTAAACGAATCAAATTTATATGTAAATTTCAAGTTTGCTTACTATTTGTAAGTAATAGAGATGAAACCGTTTCATTTTAAGAAAGTAAAACAACGTTCGTAATAACTATCAAATGTATAAAGAGACTTATTAATAAAATAATACATACAACAATATAAAGGGTAGCAGCGATGTCAGAATAAAGATTTAACCTTAATTTTTAAGATTTTCTAATTAAAATGAGATTTGAAGATATTTTTTTCCAAAATTAAAATTTTTGAATTTAACACCTGCCACACGTCTTTTTTTTACTTTATTGAACCTCTATTTAACTTTGAATGTCAACTTGACGTTATCTCAATAAAAGAACAACGTTTTGTAGATAATAACCATTTGCTGAAGATGTACATATTTGCCGAATTGTCTAGGAAAAATATGTATAATATGAAGTACACAAGTAAGTAAGTAAGTATGTGAAAGTAAGTATGTAAAAAAAGCTACGTTCACATCAAGGCAAATTTATTCACCAGGTAGTCTTGATTCGTCTTCTCATTATTTTTTTCTTCAATGATTTTAAACTACAGTTGTCAAAGCCCATAGACCAAAAAAAACAATTCTCTCTCTTCTCTCATTAATTTCAAATGTCAAACGTCATATTTATTGTTACAAATACTATTGACCTTTTTTACAAGATTTCGAATTAAAATGAATAATTTTTGTATTATATATGTTAAAAATTAAAAAAAGAAGATTTAGTTTCTAAAATTAAGATTTTTATTTTGACAAATGAAGATTTTTCTACAAAAACTTGTGGCACCACTGGAGCGTAAAAAAATTTAATACATACAACTATAAATAAATTTCCCAGCTAGCATTTAGATGATTTTTTTATACCCTTCACACAGTGAAAAAGGGTATATATAGGTTTGTCATTCCGTGTGAAATTTCTACAATTTTCATTTCCGACCCCATAAAGTATATATTTTCTGAAAGCTTATGAATAGGGAAGTCGATTAAGCCCTGTCAGTCTGTCCGTCTGTCCGTCTGACCGTCTGTCCGTGTGTATGTTGAAATCAACTTTTTGAAGCCCCCCGACATAGGTTGGACCCGGGTAAGGTATTAAAATATCAGAAATATTCGGGAGTAGATCGCTATTGAAAATCAGAAACATCGGTACATAAACAACTGAAATATGAGCAAAAACCCACGACCACCTCGATTTTTTTTTCACAAAAACAACATTACAACAACAACATACATACATACAAACGTGTATACTGGTTAGAGAAAACGTGGCATCGAATCCCAACTGAGCCAAAAAAAATTTTTTTTTAATTTTTTTAAAAATTTTTTTAAAAATTTTTTTTTTTATTTTTTTTTATTTTTTATTTAATATATTATTTATATTTTTATTATTTTTTTTTTTTTTATTTTTTTTTTATTTTTTTTTTTAATTTTTTTTTTATTTATTTTTTTTTTATTTTTTTTTTGTTTTATATATGTATATTAAAAATATAATAAATTTTTTTTAAATTTTTTTTTAAAATTTTTTTAAAATTTTTTTTAAAAATTTTTTTTTTAATTTTTTTTTTAATTTTTTTTTTTCGTTTTTTTAACATACATACGTGTACGTATTTCATATGGGATGAATGGTGATACAAGCAACTGTTATTGCATGACTACACGTTGTGAAGGGTATATAAGATTCGGCATGGCCGAATATAGCACTCTTACTTGTTTTAAATCACCTTGCTGAGTCTTCATTGAGTACTTTCGGTGATCAAAAACTGATTAATCACTTGCAAGATTAAAGAACGACTCGAAAATGATTCGCGTTAATAACAAAGTGTATTGCAATCACAAATCGGTAAACCAAGCGTTTAAAATGTGAGTATTTTATCCATTATTGAATATCATATTTTGCGCATCTGAAGATTGAACACCGATTGATCGAAAACAGATCATGCAGGTGTTTAAAATATCCTTATTTTCTGCATTTTGTGATAAACACTGCTGGTTATGCTGATTTTTTCTTAAGTATAACGGGACAATTTTTGCGTATTCTTAAGTAATTATCAAAAAGTTGTTCATTTATAAAAATAATATCACATGTGAATTGATTAATTAATATTTTAACAACTATTTTGAATGAAAAAATTAATTTTTTTTTAAATAAACTTTGATGTATTACTTATGTATATACATTAAATGAATATGAATTTAATATATTTTTATTTAATGTTACCCCCGGGTTTATATGGATGTGATTTTGAAAATCTATTCAATTTTGTTTATTCAACTATCACTACGCGCTTAAGGAATAGTGAACAAAATCAAGTCCTTTTTAGAAATTACGTCAGTGTGAACGTAGGATTAAGAAAACCGACTGAAAAAAACATTAGAAAAAGAGTCAAAACCGACTAGCAATACGACTGATAAATGATTTGAAAAACAATCATAAATTATTATAAAAACACCACCAAAAAATAAGAAAACGACTAAAACAAGTATTTTAAGAACTTAATAAGTTTATATTTATAATATTTTTAAGTTATTAGTTTATGGATAATTTTGAAAGTTTTTCTAGGAAACAGTTTAAAATGAAATTTTTGTTAGTAAAAATTGAAAGTAAACGAGTTTTATAAAATTCTAAAGAAACAAAAATCAAATTTAATCTTCTTTAAAAATTCCCCAAATATTATCATCTGCTTAAGGTATTTTATGTTTTCTTTAGGTTTCTGTTCAAGCAATTATGTATGATTTTTTTGATAAAAAATTTGACATTTTTATTAAACAAGTAGTAAAGCTAAAATTCATTTAAAAAATAAATTTTAATTTTAAGCAATATTTTTTTTCTATGTAAAATTGTTTGATATAAAAAAAAACCAATAAAGGGCCCTATAGTCGTCTGTGTCAAATCGTAAATAAGTTTATTTCTATTCAACACTAACTATTTAGGAGCACAACTTTATGATGCAACTGTGACAAAAACTTATTTAGAAAATCGATAATCTAAAGTTTTGATTGAAAATTTTTCCAAAAATTTTGAATATTGTAGAAAATACAAATGGAAGGACAAACTTATATGTTTTTACACTCTTGTGTGAAGGGTGTAAAAACATATCATTTGAAAGGAATTTTCCTGCAGCTGTGCAAAATCTCAATTCTATTAAAATACAAAATTTTCATGGATCCAGCTTTAAAATTGTACAACTCACCGCTTCCCTTCTGATATGTATGGGAGACTGACGATTGCCATTACAGGAAGGTGAATCATTTCCCCAGTCTTGTGGATTATTGTATGACCATTCTGTTGATTCTGGAAATAAAAACCAAGAATAGAAAAAGTTTTTTATTTTTCAATTGTGCAATGTTTATTATGTGTCTTGGTTTTATAAGATTGCAAACATTTCATCAATTAACAAAAAAAAGTTACAATGTTTTAAAACAAATTGAAACTATTGAACTAAATTAAGTAAAACTCAGTCAATGCCTTAAGCACTGACCAATGCAATCTTGTATTTATTACTTTTTAATTTCACGGTACTGTATTTGTAACAGCAAAATATCAGCATCACTGCTTTATACAAATGCATAAGTGTATGTATGTATGTATGTTTGTATGTATGTATGTATAAAAGGCAAATCCAGAGGGAATTCAAATGCAAAGAAGGGTATTGAGGACTTTTGTATGTCTTTTATTTGGCTCCACGAAAAGCCCCCCAATGAAATAACGCCCAAACGAAAAATGAAATATTCCCCAAATTTTTTTCATACATTTTTGGGTGTTATTTCATATGAAATAACTCCCAATTTTTTTGGGCCGTCTTTCATTTTTTTTGGAAATTATTTCATTTCTCATTTGGGGTTTTCAAACTATGAAATAATCTCCAATGAAATAACACCCAACAAATTTTTAAATTCGGGGCTTGTTTCATAGCGTGTATAATTTGGGTAATATTTCATTTTGTATTCGGGGGTTATTTCATTTTTAAAGCTTTTGGTTTTGGGGGTGCTTTTAAATAAATTATATAAAAATAGGCCTTTTACAAGAAAACTTTTAGCCTGTGAATATATTACAATATCTTTTTAAATACATAAATGATAACGTTCTGGATTTGGATGGTGCGACCTTCGTGACAGACTACGAAATAAGTCTACGGACGGCAATAATGATTGTTTTCCCTAAATCAAAAGTAATCGGTTGTTGATTCCACTTTTGCCAAGCAGTAAGGAGGTCCATAATAATAAAGTGTAACCAACTGGCAGCATTTGTACATACAACGTATATTTTCTCCATTTTGATTTCATGAGCAACCATTTTGTTTTTTTACCATTTCTTACGTATAATGTATTAAGTTTATTATTTATGTATGTACATGAAAATAATTTTTTGGTAGTTGGATTTCAAAAATAAATATATTGGAAATATTAAACAATTCTTTGTCCATACTTCCTCACATCTCCATTACAGAAAATTACTGCCTTCTTTACAATATTGTAACTATAATAACGTCTCCCATTAGTCGGATTTTCAAGCCATTCGTAAAGTTTTAGGATAGCTCGTTGGTAGCTGATCTAAAATTGCTTCCATCGTATAAGGGAAATTTACTGCACTGGACTTAGTTCATTTACAAAACCAAAAGTAGTCACTATTAAACGAGCTTTGTATGTTCTTTCACAAAAAAAAATTGATTTTAAATGCTGGCACACTTTCGAAGTTGCATATATCCTTATTATGAAGAAGACGCATGCGGGCCTCTACACAATTTATATCAATAAATTTGCGATTTTGCTGTTGGTCCATATTGACTTCATGAAATCCTTAATGAATCTGACTCTTTTATGAATTTTGGGCATAATTTCATTTTTGTTGCTGATGGGGTTTATTTCATTGGAGGTTATTTCATTTTCATCATTGGGAGTTATTTCATATGAAATAACTCCCAAATATTGGGGGTTGTTTCGTGTTCGCTTTGGGGTTTATTTCATTTATTTTTGGATGTTATTTCATTCACAGTTTTTGGGTGTTATTTCCAATTTTTTGGGGTTTACTTCATTGGGGATTGTTTCCTGGGCGTTATTTCATTGGGGGGCTTTTCGTGGAGCCCTTTTATTTATTCGAAAAAAAATATTTTGTGATTTTTTCTTTTGAAAATATATTTTTATATCATTAATGTAGTTTAAAGAGTTTCTTATTTTTAAAAAAATATCCATAAGAGAAAAATAAAATATTAATTTGCTATAATTTTGCAATAATTTGCAAACGGTTTTTAAACACCATAAACTAAGTTTTATTCCTACATTGTTTATGGTTTTTTAAATCAATAAATAATATAAAAAACTTACAAAAATTTTTATTTTGCCTAACATTTTTTAAAACATTATATAAATCTGTGGTCGCAAGGAAAAACAAGGTAACTCCATTTTACCAAAAAGTTTAAAAAACACCAAAAATTGTATAGATTTTGGATTTACCATCACTCTGCCAGACCAAAATTTTGAAAAAGTATCACATTTAAGAGTAATCTACAAAATAAAAATTGCTTAAATACCAGTTTTTAAGAAAAAAAAAGGTAACTCCATGAGTTTTTTGGAAATATAAGGTAACTCCATGTGTTTTAAGGAAAAATCAGGTAACTCCATAATATCTTAAGGAAGAACACTAGGAGATTGATCGTTGATGTAAACATTAATTGAAACTATGATAATCATTAACATACAACAAAATTAACTGAATTCCTTTATTTTTAACAGCTAAAAACTAAAAAATTGAAAATTTTCGATTTTTAAATTAATACGTAATTTTCATCATAAAAAAACTTATATATTTTTTACCCTTTTGTTTTTGAAAAAACATACAAATTAATTTTAAAAAAATATATATATATATTTTTTTTAATATTTATAATTTTTAAATAATTTTTAGATCAAAGACCAAGGCATATTTATTCATCAGGTACTCTTGATTCGCCGGCTGATTATTTTTTTCAACACTTATTTTAAATTTCAGCTGTTAAAATGCATAAACAAAAAACAATTTTCTCTCTTTTCTCATTTATTTCAAATGTCAAACTTCATAAATAATAAAAATATAAACAAAAAATTTTCTCCGAACTGCAATTACCTGATGAACAAATATGCCTTGATCAAGGACTAAGAAAAGCATGCTAAGTCTGTTAGGGAATATCTTATTGTTTTTAAGTAAATTGAGTTTAAATTATTTTTATTGGTATTTTTCCTTGTCCTTTTTTTGGTTTTATTTTTACATATTTGAAAAAAAATTTTCAAAAAGTTTTAATTTTTTTCCAAACAAGGGTTACAATTCTTTTTTATTATTTCTTGAGATTTTGTCAATAAAATTATATAATTCTGTGGCAATAAGGAAAAACTACTAAAGTCGAAAAAAGCTAAAATTGAGATAATAACATCATTGTAATTCCGGAATTCAAAGTTGTCCTCAGGCAAACTTTCAACTATTTGGGACAACTTTACAGGAAGTGAGAACTTATTCCCAATATTTTCGCAAAGAACAATATAATTTTAGAATAATAACTTATTTTAATTTACAATTTAGCTGAATATATGAAAATCGAGATGCTCTTTAATTTTTATAGCGTAAAATTCATATAATAGTCTTTTATTTTAAGAGAATCATTTTTTAAAATTCAACTAAAAAATTTAAAAGTGTTTTCTGAAAAACTATAACAACAGACATAAACAGTTTTTCTTTATTGCCACAGTGCTGTACTGTATTATACTGTAGATATAATTTGAAGAGAATTTAAAAAAAGAATCTGACTTCAAAGTGCGCAAAAATATTTCACGCTTATTTTTATTTTTTTTTTAATTTGTATTATGAATTTATTTGTTTTTAATATTTAGTAAGTTTTCCTACAACTTGCCTTGAGACTGCTGGGACGACTGACAGCAGACTTAGTACCACCGGCAAGCACATATTAGATGTGAGTGCTATGGGGGAAATTAGTCTTGGGAAAATGCTGGCGATTGCGAAGGACGTTGTGATGAGGATTGTAGGTAATCATTAATCTATAATGTGAAGTCATAAAAGTCTAGAGCAAGCGCCTGTGGCGGCACTGGACTCAGTGAGAACGGTGATTTTCTCCGGTATCCTTGTAATCACTAAGGATTAAAGGGTGTTAAAAAGAGACTCGTTTATAAAAAATTGCTGCTTTCTTATCCCCCTATACATATGTATATATAATTTCTTCTAGACATCCTGCACATAAATACGTTAGGGAGAGGCAATTTAAGAAAAAAAAAAATACAACTTTTGAGAGGAATAATTTTTGCCACAAATAAAAACAAAATAATTACAGGATTTGAAATTTCTTAAACAGACTCTCTTACAAGTTCCTTGGCCTTAAAAATTTTGCAAAATTGTTTACATATCGCTTATATGAATGTCCGAAAGTATTTAGATTTTATTTAAAAACAAAAATAAAAATTTTTATATTTTTAATTTACTTTTTCTTATTTTTTTTTCTTTTTATTTCAAAATATTTACTTCATTTTTATTAGTTGAACTTTTATGTTTTTTAAACTAATATTTAAATCTTTAATACAGGCTTTTGAGTTCATTTTTCTAAACATTCTTATTTGACAAAGAATTTTTATATTGTGATAATGAAAGAATAATCTGGAAAAGTATGTTTTACCGACACTAGCAGAGTGGAATGCATTTTCAAAATTAGCTACGGATTTCATCATTAGCACTCTTTGATCGGTGATTACGTGTTGGATGTAAATATCATCTATTTAACTTCCAGTAAGATAATATTAAGATAGTAAACAAATTAGTAACCGAATTCAATTAACTAAAAACCTGGGAGGTAAATAGGTGGGTCCATTATATTGATCCCTTTTGTGATACATGAATAGAATATAAAGAATAGAAAAGAATAGAAAGGGAAGTAGACCAGTCCATAAAGTTACTGGTGCGAATAGGTCATAATTAAAATTAAATTTTGATAAGTTTTATAAATTTCGTCATTATTCTGAAATTCTGAATTCTAAATTTTAGTAGAAACAACTTTAAATTTTGTTTTTTCGATAATCTGTACTTGTTTTTTTTAAATTTTTTTAAAATGGAAGGTTGAACGAATTACGTAAGCATAGCTCGAGAATGACTGAAGAAATTGCCTTTAAGTCAAGCTGACATTATTTGCAAATCTGGTTAGTAGTTTCAGAGAAACGAAAGTAAGTGTGCCCACGTTAAGTAAATATCATGTAAACTTATGTTATTTGAGGAGTTTGTATATATATACTCGAAGCATTTTAAATATTTATTTATTTACTTATTAAAAATTTTATATTGTATTAATGTTTTTTATAAATGATCCTTTAGTGAAATTAAAAATTAAATACGAATATGCAGTAAAATTAAAAACACTTTTTAAAAGAATGTTAAAAATGTAAAAAAATTTATATGAAGTCAACACATCCTTTGCACCAATAAAACATCAAAAATTAAACACATATGTATTTATGTATTATTTATTATCCTTATATTTTTTGATTCAAGTTTTATCACTAAGTGCTGTGTTAACAAATACACACTCTACTCACACTCACCTCTAACAACTTGAGGATATGCGAGTGGCAGTAGCAGAAACAGTTTTTGCACGAATTGATCCACAACCATGTTTTATCGTTTTTTATTGCACTTTTATTTTAGCTTTTGTAAATTTAATTATTTATTAAAAAAATTATTATCTTTTTATTAAAAAAAAAAATAATTCTCTAAATAATTATTTTTATTTGTTTCAATTTTCACTTTGTATTTTAATGATTGTTTGCCTTAAGAAATGTTAGGGTGTAGTTTTTTAATACACTCCAGATAAGTGACTAAAATCTGTATCAGTGGGTGAAAGATTTTATAGCCGAATTTAAACAAAAATCTTTTAACTTTATTTCGCATATGCATTCTTTTTGTTTTTTTCTTCATTTTTTTTTTGTACCCTTCATCACCACGAGTAGTAAACGGGACTATACATATGTTTTGTATGCTGTGCGAAACACTTTTAAACAATTTAAATATAAGAGGAAATAAGGTACATGTAAATATTTTTATATTTTATTGGCCACTGTGACATTTAAAGTCGATTTATGTCTTTCAGCTTGTCTGTCTGTATGTCTGTGGAAAACATTGTCATGTCCAAACTACTCAACCAAATTACATGAAATTAAAACACAATTCTTCTATATTGTTATGCTTTTGCAAATCAGCTAAATCTGCTAAACAGATTTAAAAGAAAAAAATACATCTGGAAAATTAGAAATTTTGTTGCAACATTTTATTAATTATATTTGAATCGCTTAAAATAAACAGATGAAATTTTATAAAACTTTTATTTCTTAATAAATCGGCATAGTAAATCATAATTAAACATCCATTAAACAGCCATAATGTCATAATCTGTCAAAATTAAAATGCACACGTTTATATGAAGACGAATATTATGACGCCATCACAGCTACACAACTAGACGATCACAGTTAACTTGGAACCAACTTATAGGTCAAATACACGACATCCTTATAATGATGTTGGTTTCGTTTGCAAAATTAATGAGTAGCTGACAGACGGCAATGACTGTAGCCAACGGCATTTGTAGTGTAGGTATTTGATGTCGATATCTGTCTGATATCTGCACAAAAATTCTGAAACAAGTAAGAATTCTATACAAATTCTGTCAGACTTCTGGCCGAAAAACATATGAAATGGTTGACACGAATTCTGACAGGCATATCATGGGAAACTCTGTGTTTTTTTTTTACCGACTTTTAGATAGAAATCTGATAGAAAAAGCAGTAAAAATTATAATTAATTAAGCGACATTCGTACAGATTTCGTACAAAAATCTAAAAGAGTATTTAATAGAATTCGTAAAAAAAAAAATCTCACAGAAATTCAATAGAACTAAGTTTTGTGTAATGTTTCATTAATTGTATTATTATTTAATTTTCATAATGATTGATATATGGACATATTTATGTACATATTATATTGTTATTTTAACATAAAAAAAAGCTCATTTAGACATTTACTTTTTCTTAAAAACTTAAACTTACCAACACAAAAAAAGGAAAAAAAACGTCGACATATCTGTACGAAATCAATCAGAAATCTATCAGACATGTCGTACATCAAATTTCCCATATTTACAAAATTTCTGCAAACAATAAAATAATAGTCCGACTTGTCTGATTAAGACATTGTCGTACTATTTTGCAGGCTGGGAAGCTAAATAATTGTTTGTGTGTGCTTCTGAGTGTGTGTGTGTGTGTGTATGTAACGTTAATGATAATGTGAGAACATTTAATGCAGACAACAAAAAACGAAAATTTAATTTGAAACTTAGAATATCTTAAAAGAAGAATATTTTTAAGGAATTCAAACAGTGGTGAATATAAGATATTTTAATTAATATTTTTTATAACTTGAGAGTTAAAAAAATAATTGAAACATTCTTTTTAAACATGTTAATTAAAAAAATCAGGATTTATTTGAGTTATTTCAAAGGCTTTGCTGAAAAACAATTTCAATGATCCATTCTGAACTAATTTTTTATTTTTTAAATTTACCAGCCAAATTTTTTAGTGAAATTTAGAAGCTCATTTTCACGGCGCGTACCTAAGATTCGGCGCAGCTCAATAAAACATTCTAACTTTTTTACTTCAGTTTGCTGTATCGATTAATAATGTTAATTTTTTGGAATCTTTATGCTTATGACTTTTTTTTGTAACATCTTGTTTTTGTTATTGTTTTTTTTATCGTATTCTTTGGGATTTTAGGCATAATTTCTTTAAGTAAATTTTAAATCTTTAAATGGTGCATGTACTTAAACATTTCACATTAATTATTATTAATTTTTATGTGTTTTTGTTTATATTTTTTTGTTCTTAAAATTGCTTGGTGAAGCTAAATTGTTATTGTGTGGAAAAGTTTTAAGGACAAAAGAAAAAAGTTAAAAAAAAATGTTAAAAACCAAATACTCTGAAGATGTGGGTTGCTTAAAAATAGATTTTCACTTTCTCAATTCGATTATAAATAAATTTGAATAATTGATTTATTTTCTATAATTTATTTACATATCGATGGTCACAAGTAGAAAGGCCTTAATTCGTATTTTTTACGAAATTCCGTTTTACATTGATTTCAATACATTTTACACAAATACAGCTCGACACAAATATTTAACGCAATAGTATTAAAATTTAACGCAAAACTGTTAAAAGCAATTTTACCAAAGAAGTTCCAGCCTTTCTGCTTGTCACCATCGATATGCACATAAATATGCATGAATGTTGTATGTATATATTTTATTCAATTTTTGTCTAAATTCTGTTTTATGTTGCCAAAGATTTAAATCAAAAATATCTTTGTTATATATTTAATCAAGCCTACTAAGCGGCATATTCAAATCAATTTAGAAAGTTACAGGGAATATGATTTATGTACTTTAGGTGAAAATTTATTGGTGTTACAAACGAAATGAAAAATATGTATGCATACATACTCACACACACACACACACACATACATACATACATACATACATACATACATACATACATACATACATACATACATACATACATACATACATACATACATACATACATACATACATACATACATACATACATACATACATACATACATACATACATACATACATACATACATACATACATACATACATACATACATACATACATACATACATACATACATACATACATACATACATACATACATACATACATACATACATACATACATACATACATACATACATACATACATACATACATACATACATACATACATACATACATACATACATACATACATACATACATACATACATACATACATACATACATACATACATACATACATACATACATACATACATACATACATACATACATACATACATACATACATACATACATACATACATACATACATACATACATACATACATACATACATACATACATACATACATACATACACACATACATACATACATACATACATACATACATACATACATACATACATACATACATACATACATACATACATACATACATACATACATACATACATACATACATACATACATACATACATACATACATACATGCATACATACATACATACATACATACATACATACATACATACATACATACATACATACATACATACATACATACATACATACATACATACATACATACATACATACATACATACATACATACATACATACATTAGGATATTACAGCTTAATCTCAATCACTGTCGAGCCGCTCAAGTTGCCTGATAGTTTAGACACATCGGCAATCTGGTCGGTTAGTGGTGTAACGATGCTCAATACGTCACGACAGTGCGGATATACTCGGGCAACAGTTTCCGGTATTACGTTATATAGCTGTTATATTCTACCGAGATATTCAGTGGAACAGTTCCAGGCTATAGTTGATAACATTGCTTTCGATGCAACCACTAGAAATCCCGTGCTGATAGCTGGAGATTTTATTGCTTGGGCTACAGATTGGGGCTGTCCATGGACCAACGCAAGAGGCAGAATACTCCTGGTATTGATGAATTCTGGCGACGAACACACGTTCAGTAGTGGCGTTGGAGAATCGACTATTGACATCACGTTTGCCAGTAGAAGCATTGTGGTCCGGGTAAATTGGGGTATATCTAATCAGTATACACTAGGGTGATCGATTATTCGACCTTTTTAGGAAACCGGGTTTCAAATAGTTTGAAATTTAGAATTTAAAAAAACCGGTTGCTATTTTGAAAATTAAGAAAAAACCGGTTAACCGGTTCGAATATATTAAATATAATATTTAAAGAAAAACTTAAAAATATTGATCAAAAAGATTATAATAAAATTTATATCTAAATATGAAATTTTTACATTTTATATACGTTTGGCTGCACAAAAACGCAATAACTGACATGAATGCAGTTGACTAATTTGGTTTTAATTAGTTGAATTTAGGACAAAAGGTAATCGTAATAAAAAAAATATGTAAATACAATCGTACTATGGTACGATTGGTTACAAAGATATATAAAAATAAACTTAAAAATATAAAAAACCGGCTTTTTCGGATAAAAAAAACGGTGTATTCGATATTCGAAAAATCAACATTTAGAAAAAACCGCCAGCAAAAAGAGGAAAAAACCGGGTTTTCCACCGGTTGTAAAACCGAGTCGATCACCCTATTACACACACTTTATGACATGTTGAACCGTCTTGTTGAAACATTTCTCCCTAAAATGATTTGCAATGAAATAAGGAATAAACATATTATCAGGCATGTTCTCGGATGACATTTGCGATGCGAGTTGAAATCGTATGATCGGTGTCCTGTAGAACTGTTGCAACTTCAACTTGCAATTTATGTTTGAAAGATAGCAAATCGTCAGCAAAACGCGTGAACTACAGAACATGCAGAAAAAGCATGCGATTTCTTATTCAAGCGAATGCCTGTATGGATCATTTGTAGCATTCGCCATTTACAGTGTCGGAAAAAAGACAAATAGGCCGATGACGCCTTCGGCATGTAAACTGCACCAAATAGTGATTTTTTTGGGATGTCATTCAGTCTCAAGTGTATCGTAAGAATTTTACTTTCCTCAAAAATGACAATTTTGCTACAAACAAGAATTATTGCTAAAGATGATTTGTTGATTAAAATTTTATTCTACTTCCAGTTAATTCTCATTTACCAAATACACAATTATAGTTCGCTAGCTTTAATGGTTGCACCAGTTGGCACTTATACGGATGTAGGTCAAGAACTTTCCTCCACAATTTTCACATAGTGGACGGGCAGAGACCAAGTTACTGAGACAGGCGTCCTATTAGCGCCTATAGCGACTATTACTCTACTGTTCGCTCGATTTGTATAAATATTACCCGAAAGCGTAAATGTGGTCATAAATCCATTCATAGTATTGTTAATTATACATTAAGGGCCGTATTCATAAAAAATATTTTAGGTTTATTTAAGGCTTATTTGACAAATTTCTCTACAACATCTGTCAAATAAGCCTTTAATAAACCTAAAATATTTTTTATGAATACGGCCCTAACAATTTAATACGCCCAATTACTTTTAATTCAAATTAAATTAAAGTTTTTGTACAGTCAAAGCTATGATGATAAATTTTACAGTTTCACAGAACGAAAATAAACCCCACGCTAACAATAAGTATAAGTTGTATTAGAAATGTTGGCAGTGCAATGCTAATTTTAAATCCAACAAACTAAAAAAAAATCTCAAACTTTTCTCATGCGTGTATGAGAAACCTGAAAACTAGACAAAATTGAAATCCATATTTCAAATTATACGTAATTTGTAAGGCGAATAAGTGATATTGGAAATAAAGTATGTACCCACCAGAAACTTCATTAGCAAAAAGCGCTTCTTGAATCGCTTACTTAGTGCTTACCGGCTTCCAAGAGTGCTTCTAGATGACAATATTTTTATATGCGCTGTATTACTTTCTAGGTCTCTTTTTTGCAATTAAAAAGAGTTATTTTCAAACCCTACCAGGAATAGCTTAATCATACCTTCTCCTTACTCACTGCTGAAAAAGGTGGTAGCAAGTAATACAAAAAATTACTTTAAATATAAAGAAGTCTCCTTTTTTATTGCTGAAATAATTAGCAGTACATTAGAAATACATTGTTGTGCTTTCCTATGCAAACAATTTAAGCACCTCCATTAGTGCAATACGGTAATGAAATAAAGTCTACACTTTGTGTATGTACGTATGGTATGTATCTTTTCAATCAAGACTTTCTTTTGTAGAAAAGTTTTATTTATTGTAACATTTCTTAAACTTTATTAAATTATATTAAACATAAGGCTTAAACTTAAGTACGTTAAAATAAACATGATTAAAGACTGCAAACTATATGACTTTCCAAATTTCAACAGCTATGTATGAATAAATAAATAATAATTAAATATTTTGATCTCATTTGACGATAAGAATGTTTTCATAAATAGAGCACAAACGTTTAATAAACATAACTATAAAAAACTTATAACATATTGTTCTGATCAAAGATGTACGTCATTAATACGTATGTACAGTGCCGTGCAATTTAAGCACAGTCAAAATGTTTGACATACTATAAAATGTATTACTTGTACATATTATATTCTGTTACAGGGTGTTTAGAGGCGTAAAATTTTAAATTTGCAGCACTGTTTACTCTCGCAACTGGTTTTAAAGTTGTCGGTTGTTTTAAGGTTATGGTTCAGTTATAGTAGATTTTTATATTGATGTTACAAATCAGCAGCCAAAATCTGTCTCATAAGCAATGTATCGTAACTTTCCGTGAAGTAGAAATCTATAGAAAATATAACATAATATAGAAGAGGAGAGGAGAGAATGTAATTCATTGGATATTTCCGACGCCATCCTCGATTTTGAATTTTTACTTAGATATCTGTATTCTACAAGTCAAGCCCTTTCATTTGATGCACATATCGATGGGATTAAAAAAATTTGTTTCACCATTTTCTTTTAGACGCCATCTTGGATTTAACATTTTTAGATAATTTACTGTATTCTACTGGTCAAGCCCTTACATTTGATACCAATATTGAGTGGGTTCAAGAAGTTATATATTAAAATATGTACAAGATTTGACCGCCAACATGAATTTAAATTTTTGTATTGTGCTTATATATTGCGCTAGTCAAGTCCTTTCAGATGATACTAATATTGACTGTCTTGGTTGTCCAGAAGCTGAAAAAAATTGATTTTAGTTTGTAAATTTTTAAAATATATATTTTTAAACAAATTTTGCCTAAACCTTTACCGATTAGAGCACGCTTTATCCAAAGTTTTTCACGAATATCTCTACAGGCATATTATTATTATTATTATTATTATCCTTTATTAAAAACTTATTCATTTTATCAATATCATTAACAGAGTTATGAGAATTTACATATAGTATTACAACAATTAACATCTTATTAATAAAATAAAGAAACTACTAATATCACAGATTTAAGGAAAAGTTGTTCATAAAAAACCTCGCATCAACTTAGAAGTTATAAGAGATTTTAAAACAATCACTGAAATGTGTCTTTTAAACAAAAGACCCTTAGTGGTTGTTCAGCAAATTTCTTATTATTTCAAAATTTGACCTTCTGCATTTTTCATTAAATGACAGCGTCAGTTCCCTTGTCAATAAATTAAACATTTTGAAGTCAAAGTTTCTGTGTAGAAGATAAGTTGGATATCTAAAAGGTAGATTGTGTATTATTTTCAAGTTTTTATTTTGAATGATTTGCAATTTTTTTGTATGCGTTTTAGCAGCCTTTTGGGACCAGATTTGACAACCATAGGTCATAATCGGTCGAATACACATTTTGTAAATAAGAACTTTGTTCTTTATATTAAGATTAGATCTTCGGCCAATTAAGGGGTATAAGGCACGACTACACTTAATTGCCTTCTCGCAAATGTAATTAACATGCTGTTTGAATAAAAGTTTTCTGTCAAGGATTACTCCTAGATATTTAATTTCGTCCTTCAATGGGATAATTGTTCCCCTAGACGATAAATATCTAGTAGGAAAGCGTTTTCGCGATTTGTTGAATGGAAATATAATTGCTTGAGTTTTATCGTCATTGACTTTTATTTTCCATTTGTCATAGTATTTACGAATTAATTTAAGATTATTTTCCATTCTTCTAATAATCGCATTCGAGACTTTACCGCAACAAATAAAGGCGCTGTCATCCGCGTAAAAAGCTGCATCATGGTCTCTTCTTAGAGTAACATCAGATGTATATATCGAGTATAGTGTAGGGGATAATACTGATCCTTGCGGCAAGCCCGCAGGTATTTGCCTTTCACTAGAAAATTTGTTATTGACAGATACAACAAACGTACGTTTATCTAAAAAGCTTTTGATAAGTTTTTGAAGGTAAATTGGAAAATTTAACGTATTTAATTTATACACTAGTCCATCATGCCAGATTGAGTCAAAAGCTTTTTCGATATCAAGAAAAACGACTCCAGTGCTTTTTCGATTACTTTTATTACATTCAAGAAAGTTAACAACTCTCTTAAGTTGATGTACAGTGGAGTGCTCTTTTCGAAAACCAAATTGTTCTTTATTTATGATATTATTGCAATTTAATAAATCTAAAATTCTGGAGTGAATAATTTTCTCGAACACCTTATCCAATAGGCTAAGAATACTTATTGGCCTATAGCTGGAGGGCAATTTAGGATCCTTTCCAGATTTGTGGATTGGAATTACCTTAGCCATTTTAAAAACGTGTGGGAAGTACCCATTGCTCAGGCAGAAGTTAAATAATTTACTTAAAATTTCAAAAAAGGAGTCGGGCATATTTTTAAGTATTATACTGTTAATCCCATCTAAGCCAGGAGCTTTATTATTTTTCAGCAAATGGACAAATGATTTGACTTCAGCCAAATTTGTTAGTTTAATACTTGTATTGTCGATAAGAGTTTGATTAAGGTCATTAATGCATATTGATACAACCGAGTCCATGGGTGATGGATTGTTAATAGTAATAGTGTGTGAACTAGCAAATACGTCAGCTATTGCATTTGACTTTTCGACGTCAGAATTCAGAATTGATCCATCTACATGAAGTTTAGAATATGTAGGATTCTTGCCTTTTAAAGTTTTAGTTAATTTCCAAAACTTTTTGGAACCGGTAGGCAGATTTGAAATGAATTTCGACCAAGACTCATTCCTGTCTTTATTCAGGTGAAAGTGAATAAGCCTATTTAGCTGTTTCAAGACACAATATAAATGCATTTTATAATTTAAATCCCTACATCTTTGGAATTTACGTCTATATTTGTTTCTCAGAGCAATTAGCATTTTGCTAATTTCTGAAATTTGCCGTTGCCAGGGGTTTCTATGACCAACTGGTATTCTATTAGTAGCTTCTTTTACAATATATATTAGTTTACTTAATGATACATCTAGATTACCTGTGTTTGTAATATTTTGATTTATATCTTGTAATAGTATTTCATTCTCCACCCAGTTTTTTATTGATAACCAATCGGCTCGATTATATAGGGGTACCAACAAAATGCTATTATGTACCTCTCCATAAATGACGCAAGATATTGGTACATGGTCCGACTGCAGAATATTTGGATGTGTTTCCAAGGTTGAAAAAGGAAGACAAGAGTTAGTTAAAAGGATGTCTACTGTAGACGGCTGTACTGGATTTATATTTTGTCCAAAACGAGTAAATGCATTCGGGTAATAAATATAGTAGTTCGATTGAAGGCAATGGCTATAAAGCTCATTACCAGCAATATTGTTTGAAAAGCAATTCCAGTGAGTATGTTGAGCGTTTAAATCACCGAATAAAAAGAAGTCATTTGAACGATTAGTTAAGGCATCCATATCAGTTTTAAAATGTATAGTGTGAGCCGGATTGTACGCAGATGTAAATATCACAGGGCGCCTATTTATTATTACTCGTACCGAAATATTTTCCGCCACACGCGTATTTATAGTTGGTAATATTTCGTGTTCAACATTATATTTTATCGCGATGAGTACACCTCCGCCATGTGTTGGTCTATCCTCTCTATAAATTTTGTAGCCCCCAAGTTTAAATTTATGGTAGGGTTTCAAAAAAGTCTCATTGACAAGGAGAATATCAACTTCCTTGTCGTATAAAAATTTTTCCAGCTGTGAAGCTGCTGACTCAGTCGTTATGCCTTGAGCATTCCAGTGCATAACATGAACATTGTGACTTACTGTTGATTTATATGGCATGTTGAAGCATCATTCCCAGCACTCGTAGCTTGTCGTACTTATTTTGGCATCTTTGAAGTGCATCGACAGCATCAAAAAATATTTCCATTAATTTCTCATTGGAAATATCATCTTCATTTCTGTTCACAAGATTTTTACTTCTTGTTACATCAGAGTACAGTATATTTTTAGCACCAGAGTCACGTGGATAATTTTGATGCTCCTTACCGGGCAGTTGTGGAAAATTGACTTCATTGACGTTGAAGTTCATCATATAATTCCTTTGTGGCACCTTCATTCTGGCTGTGGTACGTTGTCGAATCTCAAGATATTCCTGACGACATGGGCATTTAGGGTCGTCAGCTCTGTGCTTCACATTTCTAAAATTCTTTTTTGTGCAGTTGTGACATTTATAAACGACGTTATTACTATTTGCAGCTTTGTTCAATGGGCAATCTGCAAATTCATGATTACCAGCACAGGCTGCACACACTACTACTCTGTTACAGTTTCTAGCACCATGACCATACATAGAGCATTTGGTGCATTGTGTAGGACCTTTACTGCCCTTGAGTGGTCTTCTCCAGTAAACGGCAATATTACTAAAATACCTAATTTTTAATATATCCCTCTTTAACACTAATTTAAAGGTTTTCGCATCTTTTATTTCATGCGTGTAAAACTGGTACTTTTTGGTTCTTAGTAGATTTAAGGCCTCTTCATAAAGAGTTCTTGAACTAGATAATATTTTTGTTCCAATTGACATTCTTTTAAACTTATACCTTTCTCCAATTAGCCCAAAAACTGACGAAAAACTATGAACTGAGTCCACTACAATAGGTGGTATTTTCTCCTTGTGAGTACTGTCTTCTTCTTCTTCTTCATTTGCAAGTAGCTGAAATCTATTTGCACTGCTGCTAGGTACGTCGGATATTTTTGGCACTTTAAATTTTGGGTTATTACCCCAGAGTTTTTTTCTTTTCTGCGACAACATTGTCAGATATACACAATCACTTAAAGTTTTATTTTTATTGACTTTTTAATATATAAAATTGGTTTAACAATTTAGAGTAAAAAATAACACGATGTTCACGGTTTGAGGCAGAGATGCCAGATGTCTCTACAGGCATATTATATCTACAAATAGTAGCAAAGGTAGCTATAAATTATTCTATGGCTGAAAAATTTTAATTTTGGTGGAAAAAATATAAGAAAAAACAAAGGAAATTGTGTTTATTTGCTCATATCTCAGAAAGTTATGGGGCGATTTCGCAATATTTCAAAAAGATTGATACTATACACACGAACATGAGGAACATGTGTGTTCTAAAAGTTGATTTCAACCAACACACGGACAGACGGACATGGCTTAATCGACTCTATTCTATAAGCTTTCAGAAAATATATGCTTTATGGGGTCGGAAATGAAAATTGTAGAAATTACAAACGGAATGACAAATGACCTTGTACACCACAGATGAAGGGAATAAAAACTGATATATTTTATTTGCGAGAAGAATGAAAAAACATAACAATCTATATATATAAAATTGAAACTCTGTGTGTGTGTGTGTGTGTGTGTGTGTGTGTGTGTGTGTTAGCTATAGACTATGAAACTGTAAAACCGATCGGGCTCAAATTTTGTAAAGTTGTTGTACACATACCGTGGAGTGTTTATGGATGAAAAAAAGTGGGCGGGGCCACGCCCATAAGAAATTAGTTATCAGTTTTAGCTACTTCCACTTGACCGATTTTTCTGAAACTTTGCACACATATCGAGCTGTCATGACTAAATTATTTCGAGATAAGAAAAGTGGGCGGGGCCAAGCCCCTAAAAAAGTTTTAATTTTGAGGTACTTGCACTGGACCGATTTTTCTGAAACTTTGCACACATATTAAGCTGTCGTGACTTTATAATTTTGTGATTAAAAAAGTGGGCGGGACCACGCCCATAAAAAAAGGCTATAACTTTGAGGTACTTGAACCAGACCGATTTTTCTGAAACTTTGCACACATATTGAGGTGTTATGACTTTACAATTTCGTGATTAGAAAAGTGGGCAGGGCCACGCCCATAGAAACAATTTTAATTTTGAGATACTTGCACTGGTCCGATTCTTCTGAAACTTTGCACACATATTGAGCTGTTATGACTTTACAATTTCGTGACTAGAAAAGTGGGCAATGCCACGTTCATAAAAAAATTATAATTTTTAGGTTTTTGCACTTGATATTCAATTAAAATTCAGAATGCATTTCGATTCATTAAGGGGCGTAGCAACGCGCGCCGGGTTTGGCTAGTCCTAAATAAAATTCATCTCCCAACATTTTTCATTCGGAGCATAATTAAAAAAAAAAAACGATACAAAAAATTAAATTTCATTCGCAAACATAATTTTTTGCGTACTATGATATTTACAGAGCCGAATAGTGCTTTTAATTTTTGAAGTTGTTTTTTCCGCAGACATTTTTTACGTGGAAATATTGCTGTTGGATTAAAAATGTTGCAACAGAACTTTTTCTGCGGTGAATGTTTTTATTTCCGCCAATTTACAAAACACATTTTACATTTAATTGGTGTTTTTTTCTTTAATGGATTTTTTCTCTGTTGAAAAATAATTTTACCAGCCCACCCAGCAGTTTTAATAAATAAAATATGGGGTTTTATACCATTTAAGAGACAAATTATTTAAAATCTAGCCATTAAAACAAAAGTTTTTAAGGATTTTTTCTAACTATGAATTTAATTTTTATTTTGTTTTATGTTTAGCATATCATTCAAGAGCCATTTTCAAAACGTAATAACTTGGCATTAAAATAGTTGTGCTAAATTAAAATATATACCTTTGATATTCTTAATTTAAGATGTTATTATTAACAGATAATAATATATAAGAAAAGAAAATAATCCAAAGAAATAAATTTACATATTGGATACATTTTTATACATGTTATGACAAATGTAAAAAATTTTATTTTTTAATAACGACGGTAAAAGTTTGACAACAAGTAACTAACTAGCAACGCCAATACATAACATTACCTAATGTAAAAAAGATTTAAAAATTATTAGTTACTTCTTGTCAATCTTAGGACATCGAAAGTAAAACTAAAGTAACAAATGCAAGTTATTAAGGATGTAAATAAAATTAAAAAATTTCAATGTGATGGAAATCAATTAAAAAAAACAAAAGAATTCAATATTAAACAGATTTTGTTTTAAATCTCTACAACTATTTGTTATAGATAATTTAATCTGAATTTTGTAACAAAAAGTAGATTCAAAGTAAATTATTCGATATCGATCAAAATTCAACTCACTTTTTAAAAACTTTTCGATGGGTTTTCATCACATACTTTTACATCGTTAGCCAAAATACAAAAAGACGAAACTAACAAAAAAAAAAAAAAAATATGATTTTCGAGAAGTAGCAAAACCTTTGTAAAATTACAAATATTATTTTTAATTCGTTTTTTTTTAAATGCATGTTGGGTTTGAAAAGTCATGCATTGAATTTTTCGAACTTCATTAAAAAAAATAATTTTGTACAAAAAAAATGTGCAGTTAGTTGCTTTTAATTTATTAAATAAAAACACACCTCTTTTATTTTTATTTATAAAATTGTAATTTTGTATCATGAAAGTAAAAACATTTTCACTACATATTTCATTATAGGAATTCATAATAATTAGACTTAAACCCTATTTTAAATTTTTGGTTAGTTACGCCTTGTTTAATTTTATGTAAAATTAGTTATTACAAATAATGCACCGAAAAATATTTGTTTGCCATCAATCACTAAAGTATTTAAAAATAATTCATAAACATACTTATTTATACTAAAACTAAAAATATTTGTCAGTTATATTCAATACCATTTAATAAACATTCACGTAAACGTTTATTTAAACCTGTTTTATGATTTAAGTGGAACGATGAATGATTTGCTACGTTTAAGTTAACAAACTACTCATCTTGTCCTTTCTGTAAATTACAAATCGGATGAAAAATATATACGATTTTTGTTGGGTCAGAAATCACCCACTGAATGCGATATCAATTCAAAATTATATTCAATGCTATGATCTATATCGTGCATGTTTTCGTCCCGAAAATGTTGTTCGACATGTTCACAAAACGATTCAAATGTCACTTGACTGTCGTAAATTTTTCCACACATGGGACACATGTTATTGGTTTCATCCGCCAATATCTTATCTTGTATTATGTTCAAGTGATTGTTTTGAATTAATGGAATTAGTTTAGTCGATGTATCACCATAGATAAGGTTACCATTATTTGCAGTTGTGTTGGAGGTATATTTTTTTGTATCGTTTAAACTTTCATCAGTCTCCAGGCTTTTATCAGCCATTTCAGGTTTATGTGATTTGTTAATACATTCGCGACAGGGTTGGAGAGCTGAAAATAATTTTTAATAAAAAAATTAAAGGTTATTAGTAGAAAATTTTACATCAAAATTATTTAATATTATATTGATATTAATTATCAAATCCAACATTTATAAATACATATAAACAGAAGTTGATAAAAAATAAGTTTAGGACGTGAATAGCTTTCTTTAACCGTTTACAGCAGAAACTGTTAAAATAAAATTTTCACTATTTTATTTTTTAATCATTTGTAGATAGTAAAAACGTGTCAGTTTTATTTGTGTTGTTTATTTTGTTTTCTGAAAATACCTCTACAATAAATTTAATCAAAATACATTCAGTTGTTTTTAGGTTAACCAATTTAAGAAAATTCAGAAAGACTGACAAAAAAAAAACAATTGTGTTTTGTATATAAATTGTTCGTCTTTTGTATTAAGCATATATGTTAATTTAGGTTGTTCAGTCATTTAGTTCTGTTTAGTAGTGTTTGCGTAATTGAGTAACAAAAAACCAAGCATAGTAACATCTAAACATACAAAGATACCAACTTTTACATTAATTATAATATAATTATTAGCAAATATTCTAAACTGTATTGTGGTCCTATGTACTTCAAAGGAACAATGATATTAATTACGAAAAAAATAAGCTAAGTATGTGATATTCAATTAGTAGGGTTGCTTTAAAAAAAAGGAACGAACAAATTCAACTCACCAATTCGACTTTCTAGCAATGCAAAAACTGAATTCAAGTCCTGTTGTTGCTTCATAGCCTCTCGACGCATTTCTTGCAAACCTTGCATACATTTGCGAGCTTCTACATTAAAATCTTGCTCTGGAGACATATTTGAGGACGAATCATCAACATTTAGATAACCGAAGCCCATAGTCACTTGGGTAACGCTATCATCATTTTCAGCACTTGGCTGTTGTCTCCCCCTCTCATCACCAAATACTTCTAAAGCCACTTCAGCCTCTAAGCTGACGTCCAACATTTCACTGGAGCTGCAGTTATCCGACGATAAAAGTTTATGTCGTAAGTTGGGATTAGGAGAATGTTGTGTGAATGTCTTAGAGCGTATAAGATTTTGACTAACGTTACCACCACTAGTAGAACTGCGAGGACTCAGAGCTTCATCGCTGGCAACGGCACTAGTGTTTGCTGGAGTTGCATCCTTTTCTATAATTTGTCTACTTTGGTCTTTGGCCATTTGGGACAGACGTTGCCACAGCTTACGATTTTCTGTTGACACCATGTTGATGTGTGCATTGAGTTGTAAATTTTGCCTTTGCAATTCTGAGACTTGCAAGCGTAATTGAAAATTTTCGGCCACTCCACCAAGGTTGTGCGAGGCATTGCTGTTCGTTTTGGTACTCTGTGCCAAACGTTCACGTAATTGTTGATTATCTTCTTCTACTTCTGAAAGTCTTTTCTGCTGCAAAATGCAACGATCTTTCATTGTATCCAAAGCTACACGTAGGGCCAAATGCTGTTTTTGATTACTGATATGGGAGTTTCCAAATGTTAAGTTATCCATTGTTTTTTTTTTTTCTAATGTAAAAAAAAGTGTACGAAATTTGTTTTCACTTAATTTGTATTAATACATTCACGCTATTTCTGTAGACACAATGAAGTGTTAGGTATATTAAATTAAATAAAAACTTTATTATTAATTCATTTCAATACAATAAAAAGGAAAATGCTATTAAAGACAAACAAAAGAAGAAATCGCTGAACTAACATAAATAAATGTTAACAACTCTGTATTAAAAAACTGTTAGAGGGCTGCCATATCCATTGATTAATAATTGTTAAAAACGTAAAATAAAACAACATTTTTATTTATACAAAAACGCAATGTTTTATACCATTTTAAATTGTTGAAATCTTAGCAATATGAAATTTGCTTGTAATACTTTGTCAACAAAGATAGAATTTAATAATTTATTTGCCTTGAATACATTTTTTTAATTAAGTTTTACAAAATAAATAAAAGTAAAATTCACAAAATAATATTTATGAAATAATGTACTATATTAAACATACTACAGTAATAAGTATTTTTTTTTTTTTTTTTTTTTTTTATTAATTCTTCATTTACATAACCGAGCCTATATTTTAAGTGACAAAAAAAAATTATTAAAAATTATACAGTGTTATAGTAAAATTGCTGAATTAACCATAGTGACATAGACGATGACGAAAAAAAAATCATAAAAAAATTGATATATTTACTATACGCGTGCCGTTTTATTTTGACGCATATATAACTGTTAGGTCACACTTGCGCTGACCATTAAACACGAAATGATTTTTTTTACTTTATGGATAAAGAAAGAAAACCAACAAACTGAATGAACAATATGAAGGAAGAAAATATTAAAATAAGTGATTTCTTTTATTTTAAATTTCCCAGTGCTTACTATACTATTGACATGTTACTAGTACAAAATCAAATAATAAATTAATAAAACATATCAAATAGTTAATGCTTAACAATGAGTTTAACTCTGTAACGTGTTGTAACCTGTGAAACAAGCCGTAAAAATTTCGCGGCAGCGGCGGCTGAGTAGTTTTCAGTCGCGAATATTCGTTACGTCACTACTTAATACTATATTAAAAGCTTCATCTAGCGGCAATTTTAAAAGATAAACAAACTCAGCTGTTGGTATTCTTTTTAATGACGGCAATGATATTTACAAGTATTTTAACAAATTTTTATAAATATAAAAGAAAATTTATCTATTTAAGAAATTTAACAACAAAAGTAGATAATAATCAGTTAAAAGTGTTGTTTTTTGGTACAGATACTTTCTCGTTGCCTAGTCTTAAAGTGTTGCACAAGCATAACAGGTTTGATGTGTTGATCCTAATGTTGTACACATATTAATGATTATTTAATTATTTATTTAAAGTAGAAACGCTAATGTTGGTGTTGTTACCTCTTTCAAAAGTCCTGCTAACTGTGTGCGGCAATATGCAGAACAACAAAATTTGCATATATATAAGTGGCCCATAGCTCCGGAAGATTGTCGTCCATATGATATAGGTGTTGTTGTCTCATTTGGTCACTTGATACCGGCACAAATTATTAAATCATTTTCGTTGTAAGATTTATTTTTTTATTTGTATTATGAAAATAAAAAACTATATTTTTCTTAATTAGAGGAATGATCAATGTACACGCAAGTTTATTGCCAAGATGGCGGGGAGCTGCACCTATTATTTACTCCATAATGAATGGTGATAAGGAGACTGGTGTTAGTATAATGCGTATAGAGCCCAAACGTTTTGATATTGGTGATGTAAGCATTAAATTTAAAAAAAATTTAAACTATATTTTTTTTTCGTGTTTTTAGATATTTGCAAAAAAGTCTGTAATAATAAAACCAAACGTGTATATGCCGGAGTTACACAGTGAATTAGCTACAGAGGGAGCAAACCTATTGCTAAATGTGATCAAAGGCTATCCACACACTTTTGAAAATCCTTTGAAACAAAACGAAGAGGAGGCTTCATACGGTATAATTTAATACCAAAATTCATACTCTTAAAAACTATACAACACAAATTAATCTTTTAGCTCCTAAAATTACACACGCCATAACTGAAATTAATTGGAATATCATGTCAGCTAGTGATATATACAACCGTCATCGGGCTCTATATAGCTTTAAGGTTTTAATCTCTAAATTTCGTAACAAATCTGTAGAAATTTTAGATTTAAAACTACCACCATTTTCAGCCAAATCGCCATTTTCAAAAAAATCTTCTCCTGGTTCAATAGAATATAGCAAACCACATCAATGTCTACAAGTAAAATGTGCAAATGACACATTTATATTAATTTTCAAGCTTCGTGTTGAGGGCAAAAAAGCTATGAATGCCACAGATTTCAATAATGGATTTTTAAAAAGGTTACCCAAAACTGAAATGGAATTTTATTTTAATAAAACTTCAACAGTTTGTTGTTAAAAATTTGTTTATTGATTTTTACACAGTAGCACGGAGTTTAATAATATTTAATTAAGCGTATCCTGAACAGTAGCAAACAAGGTTAATTAACTTATATCTTGATAGTAAAAAGTAAATTTTTTTAGGCCAAATCATTTGGTTTAACTTCTTTCGTATTTGATGGCTGTTGTGTGGACTTTTGCAACAGATTCTTAGTAAACCAAATAGGTCTAGGTTTTGGCATTTCCACAATACGTTTGCCATTTGTCAATTTTGAAGACTGTTCGGAACGTTCGCCTTCGTACATTACTACAACATCCTGTTCCACAGGACTTAAACCTAATTGTTGTTGTATTTGTTCTTGCATTTGTTTGGTTTCCTCTCGCACTTTATTATAGCAATGTGGACATAAAACACCAGCTTCATAATCATGTCCACACTGATTGCAAGTGCGCAAGTGGGTCTTAGCACGCAAAGGTTTCCAATTGTATTCAGGGTAACCAAATTTACGATTTAAACGTTTTTCTACAGTGCGCCTGTGTTTGGGTACAGCCCACAATATACCATCACCAATAATATCCTTGAGGGAACGCTGTGCGGGACGATTATTTTGACCACAATGACCGGCAAAAGCGTTGTGCACACCCGCAAATGCCAAAGCTAAAATTGTGTACAAACTTGATTGAAGGCATTAATTATTGTAAATAAAACTTACCAGGGAAACCAGTATTTTGATAAAACAAAGAGGGAATTAATGACTCCAGGCGATTCAGGAAATTTGTAACATAAAATAATGCATAACGAGCCATTTTCAAGTTTTCCTTAGAAAAATATATAAATATATTTTCACGAGTTGTTACGAAAACTATAACCTGTGAATCAGCTGTTAAGTAGACAGAAATTGACAGTCAAAAATCAGAGATGTTTAAAAAAGCTTTTTAACGCAATAGAGTTGTCAAGTATTTTTTTTAAAGTGAATGTTACTAGAGAATCGCATATCACGAAAACACTATACCAAGGCGAATTCATTATCAGGTGGTGTTGACAACGCAGCTGATCTACTTTTTTATTTGCGAAAATGATGATTGAATTGTCAAATATTATTTATGTTTACATAGATTACTCCTTCCCGCGCAAAAAAACACAAACAAAAACCAATTAGTTTTTGACACATCGACAGTCGAAAGCAACAATAAAAAACATGTTGTTTTTTTAATGTTGTATCTGTTGTAGAATCACCACCATCTGATAAATAAATTCGCCTTGCACTATACTTTATACAATTTCTATGGTGAGAGCCTTTTGCTAAACTATATTTGTACACCTTTTTTATTCTTTTATATTAATGTGAACTGTTCGCTAGATGTGATACGGCAAATAACATAAAATGGAATGTTACTTTTAACAGTATGTACAGGTATGTATGTGTACTGTTAAAATAGATGCCCAAGAGTATTTTTGTTCTCATCACAATTGTATGGAATGTATACCGATAACCTGGCTAATCTGAAAGTATTAGTTTTATACACAAAATAATTTATACAAAACAGCCTGATAATCTCTTCAGTATACGTTCCATTACAAAAAAAAAAAAGATTTATATCAAAGTGTAATTTCTATATATTTGCAATATCCTACTGAAATAAAATTCCATATAGCCAATTTTAAATAATTCCATATATATAGAAAATCTCAAAAGATTATATTCCATATCATAGTTTGATATTTATTAGTTTGATTGTTAAATGTATTCGATATGATCTCGTACTTAATTTAAAAGATTTTAGTTCAGAGTTTCAAACTTTATATATAAAAAGGAGAGACAAAGAATTCTATCTATCTATCTATGAATAAATAAAGCCATGCAAAATATCGAAAACATTTTGAAAGAATTTAAATTAATTAAATTTTAATTTAATTTAGTTTTTCGAAACTTATAAGAAGGAAACGATATGGTAATTCTTGCTGAGGATTTAAAGTCATTTAAAAAAAAAAAAATTTACTTACGAGGCTAACATATGAATAAAAAAAGGATTGTTGCGAATAAAGTAGATCCGTTACATACTAATATTTAGATGTTTTTTTTTATTTTTTTTAACCATTTTCAATGACTTAAATGCAAATGAATTTTCCGGTTGTGGTTGATTTTTTGTAGGCAAATATTGTATTCAAATAAGTTTTTAAATTTTTTAATTCGTTGTCATTAATCTGAAAAATTGTTCCAACAATCCAGTAATAATAAATAATAAAATTAATTATAAAATTATAAAAAATTTAAAAGCATGAAACTAGTCAGAGTACATATTCAAACACATAAATCCTAAAAAATTAAATAAGCTATGATTGAAAATAACGGATTTATTGTCATCCAAAAAATCTCTACTCATCCCATTCTTTTAAATTTTATTAGGTTTTCCGCTAATAAATAAAGTTTTATAAATTAAACTTATCATTTAAACATTTTCAAAAATTTATTTCAAGTTCTACTGATGATCTGGCATAAGCACTGGTAAAATGCATTTAGAATAGCTTAAACCACCAATTAAATATAAAGTTATATATACACAAGAATTAAAATTTACATTAAACAATAAAGCTTTTTTCTTTCTCCACAATACAAATATGGTAACATTATAATCCCTTTTTTTGTTTTGTTATGAATATTCTCAAAACACATGTTCAAAAATTAGAGAAATTGCAATCATATGTTAGAAAAAAGTTACGTCAAAAATAAAAAGAAATTTTTAAAGTTCCTATTATTAAGCAACATTTTTGATAAAAAATAAAGTATATTAGAGAGTTACATGGAAATGACAAGACATAAATAAAATAAACAGTGAAATGGTGAAGTATTTAAGAAGGATCAAAATGTGCAGTATAAAATTCTTAATAATAGATGGAAACTTTAAAATTAGGTTGAAGGATTAACAATTGATCAAGGTGAAACGAAACTCTTTTGCTTAACAACACCATTACCTACTGCATTCGAAGGTTATTTAATATAAAAAGTTTTTGGTATTTTTCTGTAATTTCTTGGAAAACTTGCATTCAACACGACAAACTCAAATCCATTAAAACAATATACAACTCACATGTAATAGCGGGAGAGAACATGTAGCTTCTCCTCTCATAAAGATATTCTTTTTGAAAACAAAAATTGCCAAAAACGAAACATAGGCGCAGGCGCCTCTGCTACAAAACGAGTTTATCTAGTGTGTCTTATGTTTCTGATGTTAGTTCGCATGTGTGTAGCTCCAAAGTTGAGCTTAACAGTCAACAATATAAACACCAACTATCTACCTTACTAGCAAGCCGACCAGCCAGTCAGCCCGACAAGTAACCAACTTCATACTATTTTATTAAACTCAGGCTCTTGAGCACTTGTTGCTTAAAACAAAAAAACACTTTGCTGAAGCTGTTGGAGACAAACGCAACGCTTGATTTTGTTGTCTTTTAGCCGTCCTTAGTCGTGTAACAATAATTTTAAAAAGCTCGTTAAAAAAATTTAAAAAAAACGTTCATTTTCAGACGTTATGGTCAAATACTTTTTTTCGATATACAAAAAAGGCATAACAGGTACCAAAATAAAAAAAAAAAAAATAAATAGTTATAGAAATTATTTAAAAGTGCAAGTGCAATAACTAAATAAATAAACAATTAGTTTATTAATTTTTAGTAAATTAAAATTATAAAAAAAAATCGCTTAATTTCACAACATACAAATGCAATTCTTATTGGCTAAAAAAAAAATAATAAATAAAATTGATTAAAAAAATAAAATAAAAGAAGGTGCTTAAAAAACAAACACAAAATCGTCTAACGCTTTTAAGTTTTTTTCTTTTTTGTTTAAGTAATTTTTTTTTAATTAAAAATTATGGCATGCTTAAGTACTTCCGGTCGCCAAGGACTGTTCGTGGCAGTCGGTTCGCGTCGTTTTCATAATCAACGATTTGTGTGTCAATTTATGTTGCAACAACATGTAGAAAACATTCATCGAAAAAACATTTTATTTGGATCTAAGTTAATTACCAAATGCTCCACTGCCAATACACCGTCTTCAAGGTTGTTGAGCTGCACCACTTCCGCTTCCCTGTCCAATGCACCGTTACATTTTCAACAGCCTAGACGTTATTTTCATGGATTTAATAAAACCACTACGTCAACAGCGGCAACAACTGTTTCCAATTTTATGGTAAGTCGTCCGTAAGTTACTCATTTGAAATTGGAAAAAACCAAACAAAAACAAGATTAACTAAAAAATTGTAAAATCTGGTTTTAAAAATAAAAATTTGATATTAAATTATATTTACATAGTTAAAAAATTACACAAAAAGTTTGGATACACACAAAAAATTAAAAAAATTGTTTAGGATTAAAAGAATAAACATTTATTTTTATATAAACAAAACAATTTTTAATATTTATTTTCATTTTATTTTATTTTTTTCAATAAAAAAATTGATAATTTACTACTTTGACTTCTTTTAATATATTAATTGTGTATAACTAGAAGAAAAAAAATTTATAAAAAATCATTAAAAAGAACAAAATTTTTACTTTTTATAGCTACTTTTTTTTAAAAAAGGACTTATTCAGAAGGTACAATTGATAAACAGAATAAAATTTTAACTCTTGGTCAATTAAAAATATTATTCTTTCTGTTCGTTCTCTTTTTCTATGTAGGAATCACTACTGATCATATGATTTCATTGTCTTTTTTGCTACGATTTTTTTTAAGGATATTCCATGTGAAATTTAATTTCCAAATATTTTAAAAGGTTTTAAAATTTAAATATTCTCCCATGTATTTTCTATGTCTATGGATACAAAAATATTAAAACATAATAAACTATTATTTATTTACCTAATGATTTCAATATAAAAATTTATAAAAATAACAACGACAAATGAAAAACTGCCAAACATTTTTGCTTCTTGGCCAGCAATTTCCTTTTGGGGAAAACTTTATGACATCTAACAGTCAAATTATTGGCACTTATACCAAAATGTGGACGTGCAGTTAGAAAACTTGAAAAAGTAGAAAACCAAAAAGTCTACCATAACTGTTAAACCAAATTAACAATTATTAGTTAATCAAATGAGTATATACATACACACATACATACATAACTTGATTTAGTCAATTAATTTGAGAATTGTAACTTTAACAATATACAATATTTTTTTGTATTAAATTCTAGTATTAAAACTTAAAAACTTTAAAAAAAAATTATATATTTTTGTATTTCCCAATAAAAACGCCCATAACTAAAAGCAAACCAAAAACTATGTAACATTCAAATAATTATGGCATAAAGGCACAAACGCAAAAAGTTGCAAAATCAAAGAAAAAATGTCAAGTTGAGATTAAAACTACAACGTTTAAATTCAAATTTGGTCAAAGTCTGAAATAAAAAACCGTGTTGTTGCATGGCCACCACCACCGATCGTCATTTATAACAGTATTTCAACTGTTAATTTTCAACTGACAATAAACAAATATAAATATGCACAAAAATAGAAAAATAATAACAACAAACACATGTTGGTATTTGTTGTAACTGAAGTCTGTTGTTGGTTAGCATTCGTAAATATTTTACTACTTACAAGTATCTACTACTAAACATCAGACAACAACTTGGAACAACATTGTCTTTTGGCAGTTGTTTCAGTTGCAGTTTGTAAATGAAAGTGAAATTTATAAGACTCTCATTTACTTACTCAGCTTATCTACACACTAACAAAAAGCCAAAAAGTTTTATTTATTCTTCTTCTTTTTCCGTTAAGTTTTTAGTTTTACGATTGTTTAAAGAATAGTTAATTTTTTTATGTATTTTAAATGATTATTTTCAATATTGAAAATAACTCAAAATGTTATTTATGACTTTGTCAATAAGGAGTCGTAGTTATTTTTCTTTTCTTATAATATCTAATAACTTGTGGATTTTTAAGGTTCACATATTTTAAAAGTAGTTAATTGATTTTGTATTTTGCTGTTTTGGCCGCTTTCCTTTTTTATTTGTAATAAATACTTCGGCATTATATAATTTATTCGCTTTATTTATTAAGAGTAAAACTAAAAAAAGTGCTGAATAAAGTTTTTCCCGTTTCCTCTTTGCTTGTACTTTCCATTATTTGTGTGTTTGCTGGTGTGTTTGTTCATTCTTTGTTTTGCTCTCTTCATTTGTAAACATCACACAAAAAGACTTCAAAAATGTATGAATTAAAATTACTATTCATGTTCTTATTATACCCTTCACCTGTGGTGCACAAGGGTATATATAGCTTTGTCATTCCGTATGTAATTTCTATAATTTTCATTTCCGACCCCATAAAGTATATATTTTCTGAAAGCTTATGAATAGAGGAGTCGATTAACCGTCTGTCCGTCTGTCCGTGTGTTGGTTGAAATCAACTTTTAGAAGCAACTATATGTTCCTCAGATCTGTATATGGTATCAATCTCTTGGAAATATCCAGGAATGAATCGCTATTGAAATTCAGCACAATCCCATAACTTTCTGAGATATGAGCAAAAAACCACGACCACCTTGTTTTTTTACACAATTACAACAACAACATACATACATACATACATACATACATACATACATACATACATACATGTAAAAAACATAAAAAAAAAAAAATTAAAAAAAAAAAAATATTAAAAATAAAAAAAAATAATAAAAAAATTACAAAAAAAAATTAAAAAAAAATTTTTTAAAAATTTTTATAAAAAAATTTTTTAAAAAAATTTAAAAAAAAATATAAAAAAAAAATAATAATAAAATATAAATAATATATTAAATAAAATACATTTTTTTGGCTCAGCTGGGATTCGATGCCACATATATTCTAACCAGTATGTACGTATTTTATATGAGATGAATGGTGATACAAACAATTGTTATTGCATGACTACACGTTGTGAAGGGTATATAAGATTCGGCACGGCCGAATATAGCACTGTTACTTGTTACTTGTGGTGTTGTTTTCTTTTTTGAATAAAGAAAATGCTACCAAAAATTTTGTTTCAATTTTCTAATTATTAATACTTTGTATAACGAAAATTAACCAACTGCTTGCATTAAGTTGAAATCAACTTTTAGAAGCAACTATATGTTCCTCAGATCTGTATATGGTATCAATCTCTTGGAAATATCCAGGAATGAATCGCTATTGAAATTCAGCACAATCCCATAACTTTTTGAGATATGAGCAAAAAACCACGACCACCTTGTTTTTTTACACAATTACAACAACAACATACATACATACATGTAAAAAACATACAAAAAAAAATTACAAAAAAAAAAATATTAAAAATAAAAAAAAATAATAAAAAAATTACAAAAAAAAATTAAAAAAAAATTTTTTAAAAATTTTTATAAAAAAATTTTTTAAAAAAATTTAAAAAAAAATATAAAAAAAAAATAATAATAAAATATAAATAATATATTAAATAAAATACATTTTTTTGGCTCAGCTGGGATTCGATGCCACATATATTCTAACCAGTATGTACGTATTTTATATGAGAGAATGGTGATACAAACAATTGTTATTGCATGACTACACGTTGTGAAGGGTATATAAGATTCGGCACGGCCGAATATAGCACTGTTACTTGTTACTTGTGGTGTTGTTTTCTTTTTTGAATAAAGAAAAGGCTACCAAAAATTTTGTTTCAATTTTCTAATTATTAATACTTTGTATAACGAAAATTAACCAACAGCTTGCATTAAGTTTTTAATTTATTGATTCTGAAGCACTGCTATATTTCAGGGAACGAAAATAACAGTTATTTTTAAAATTTAAAATCAAAAAGTCAGGTGGATATAATTTGTGTATCAGATATTTGAATACAGCATATTGATGCTGTTATGCTAAGAAATACTAAACTTAAAAGACTTTAAATTTTTTGGCTTTTATCAATAAGTCATTTTATAATAATTATTTTTTGACCAATATTTGTTTGGTCAAAAATAAAAGTTAAAATTTGACTTTTATTTTTTCGGTCAAAAATAAAAGTTAAAATTTGACTTTTATTTTTTAAGTCAAAAATAAAAGATAAAATTTGACTTTAAAATTTTAACTTTTATTTTTGACCGAAAAAATAAAAGTCAAATTTTAACTTTTATTTCTGACCGAAAGAATAAAAGTAAAAAAATAACTATTATATTTTGACTTTTTTTAAAAAAGTCGTAACTGTCACGGTCCCTGCTATATTTAGTTCAAAAAAATTTTAAAAATAATAAATATTTAAAAAATAATTTAGTAAGAATGTATTTATAGCCGTACCGAATCAGATAATATCCATCATGTACCAACAAAGGTATAGTACCAACATTGAAGTTAAGCCAAGATTTAATGTTATACACCATTTCGTCATATTATTTCCTTCGCCATCTTTGATTTAAAATTTTTTTCATATTTAGCTGTATTTATTACTTTATCGACTCCTCTAGTCATAAGCTTTCAGAAAATATATATGTACTTTATATGGTCGGGAATAAATTTTGTAGAAATTACAAACGGAATGACAAAGCTATATACAATTCTAGCGGACCCGGCGAACTTCGCCTTGCCTCCATTCAATTGAATTTCAATTGATTGTAATGCTGTTACGTGAATGCGTGATTTAAAAATACACAAAACTTGTATAAATTGCAGCAAGAAAAATAGCACATTTACTGTAGAAAAGTCTAAGTCAACGTATAACGCCATCTTTCGGATTTTGGCTAAGAATTTTCTATTTTTTCATTTGAAAAGCCATTAAGGAATAATTTCACACAAAATTTCATACAAAAACTCGATTTTCGATTATTCAAATTTTCCGACTTTTCTTTAGAAAAAGCTGATAAGCGAACTTATGCATTATTTTTTTTTTGTTCGTGATTTCTTTACAAATACACTCACTTGCTGCTAACTCAAACAGTCTTTTTATACCCACCAACAAAAAAATGGTGTGGGGGTAATTTCATTTTGCCATTTCGTACGTAACACATCGAAATATCTATTTTAGAATCCATAAAGAAAAATTTTTTCAAGTTCTTCTTTCATTTTAGGACGATCTAGCTATGTCCGTCAGTTTGTCCGTCTGTTGAAAGCACATAGGGGGTTCAAATTTTGCCAGAATATTTCTAATACACAAGGTTTGTTTGCTATTGACAATTGGCTTAATCGGTATATTATTACGAGAGTTATAGTTTGTAATAAAAGCGTAGTTCAATGTCCTTCCTACATCGAAGAAAATGCGATTGTGTCTAAACGCATTTATGTAGAGCGATCAAATTTCGAATGTATATATCTTGATTTCTTTCCCTAAAAATTGCTAAAATAAATACATTATGAAAGAAGTTATAGATTCGAATGTACGAAAATGTACACCGCACCGTGTCTTTTTCGGTATATTTTAAATTTAAAACGTAATAAAACTGACAAAATTAGATGTACGATTCTGAAATTTTGCAAACATGGCTTTTTGGTCAATAAATGTGAAAAAAGGGAAAATTAGGGTGACACGCCCACCTTCCATATAACGCTTTATCTGAAATTCTTATAATTTCTCTATAGACAAAGATTTTGGAAAAATAAAGGACTCTATTTTGAAATATCTAAGTTAAGTTCATTGGCAGAAATTACTTCGACACGCCTACTTTAACGCACGCTACTCACATATTCTGCTATGAATGAAATTTAAAAGCTCATAAACAAAATAATTTCATCACTCACAAGGTAGTAGCGTCATAAACGAGACTAAACAAATGGTTTTTGAGTCGGTTTAATTTTTTGTAGATAAAATAATCATCAACAAATTATTGCGGTTCATATGTATTTATTTATAACAAGTAAGAGTGCTATATTCGGCCGTGCCGAATCTGATAATACCCTTCACCATCATGTACATAGGTATATTTTCACATCGTAGCCTAACCTATGTATATTTAATGTTATACGCCATTTTTCTTTGTTATTTCCGACGCCGTCCTCGATTTTTAATTTTTACGTAGTTATCTGTATTCTACTAGTCAAGCCCTTTCATTTTATACCCATATAGGGGTTAAAAAAAATTTGTTCCGCCATTTTGTCTTAGACGCAATCTTGGATTTTACATTTCTTAATAATTTTCTGTATTCTACTGGTCAAGCCCTTTTATTTGATACCAATATTGAGAGGGTTGAAGGAGTTACATATTAAAAAACCAGATTTGACCCATATATAAATTTATTGTCCGCCATTTTGTAGTGGTGGCCAACATGAATTTTCATTTTTTTAAAGTGATTATATTGCTCTAGTCAAGTTCTTTTAGATGCTACCAATATTGACTCTCTCGGTTGTCTAGAAGCTGAAAAAATTGATTTTAGTTTGTAACTTTTTGGAATATATATTTTTAAAAAAAGTTGTTCCTATAACTTTACCGATTAGAGCACGCTTTATCAAAAGTTTTTCACGAAGAGGCATATTTTATCTACAAATAGTAGCAGAGGTACCTATAAATTATTCTATGGCTGAAAATTTTAATTTTGTTGGTAAAAATATTGAAAAAAAAAACACAGAAATTAATGGAGCGATTGTGCTGAATTTCAATAGCGATTCATTTCCGGATATTTCCAAAAGATTAATACCATACACAGGTCTGAGGAACATAAGGTTGCTCATAAAGTTGATTTCAACCAACACACGGACAGACGGACAGACGGATCGACTCCTCTATTCATAAGTTTTCAAAAATTATATACTTTATGGGGTCGGAAATGAAAACTGTAGACATTACAAACGGAATGACAAAGCTATATAAACCCTTGAAGTAGTTGCGAATAGAAATGTATAATTAATGGAATCCGACCACATTGCTTCAATAGTTAAAAGCCGCTTTAGGAGTTATCAGTTCATTTCATATCTTTCAAAAAAAAAAAACGTTAAACTCTATTCGCTGTTAAATATTTAGTCTAACAATTGTGCTTAAATTTGTTTCTTTAATCTTTATGTTGAAATTTTTTCATTGACATAAAATTTAAAAAATAGATTTTTCTAATAAAATACTTATGCAATTAAGAATTGGCATTGACATGTGTGAGTTCAATAAACTTGGCCTGCCATTGTAGTTTACTCAAAAGGCAGCTAGCCCAGCCAGTTAAAAATTTGTTAACAAGGCATTTAGTTAAGTTTAAATGTCATTAAAAATATAATTTTATGATACTTCCACGCAGTGTTAAACTCATCATAGTATGAACTCATTATAAAGTTTAAGTAAGACTACCTAAAGTATTAGATTCATATTATGACAAAGCAACATACAAATGCAATCAAATTATACTGCAAATATTTTAATTTGATTTTCAAACATTTTAACACTTGCACTGGTCTAAATTCAATTAAAAACTGTTTTTTAGTTTTTACTATTTATTAAAACATTTTGAATTTAAAAGGTTGTGGATAATCAATTGAAATTGTACAGCACAGTTTCTTTATTTCCTATTATTTTATTAATGAAGAGAAATGTTGTTTAACTTTCTCACCAGCAGAAATATAAAATAAAAAAATCTTAAATTAGTTAAATGTAGTTGACACTACTTAACATTGAAAATATACATATTTTTAAGTCTTTTTTTTCACTGTCTGTCGCGTTGTCCAGCTATAAACACACATTTTTATTTATAAATATTTTATTATGCAGTAGTTGTTGTTTACTTTTTATTCATAATATGAATTACATGTACATACATACATCATTGTATATTTATAACAAATATCTGTATGTTTCCAGGCTTAAACATTCCAGAAATTATTTATTTATTTATTGTTTTTAAGCTTTTAGCTGAATTTAAATATAATAAAGATACAAAACAATTTTAAATGAAATCAAACGAATTCATCTATCATCAGTACACAATAAATAAACGCAAATAGAAAGTGCACGTTCAAGACAAGACTAATGACGGCAACAGTAGCAGCAACATTATTATCAGCAGCAACAGCAGCCGTAGCAACTGCTATATCGAGTATACATTTAATATACTTAGTTAAGCCATTACCTCCCTAACTCCCCCTTGGACGCAATTTGCTCAACACATAGAAAAAAACTCAAACTCAAAATATGTATTTAAAAATAATCACAATTTTTTAATAAGATATGAAAAAAAAAGATTAAAAAATACAAAAAAAACTTATTATTTTTTTTTTCTTCGTTAAACACTTTCTCAGTTACTTAAGTTGTTGTTTAAACGGTAAGAAAATACAAAAACTATAACAATTAAACGAACAGCGGTCACGTCATAAAGAAACATAACCGTTAACAATGTTAAACGTTTCTTTTAAAAACATTTTTATGTTTTTTTTTGTGTGTTTAACTTTAACTTAATAATACTATTTACTTTTTTAATTTTTATTTTATTCATATTAAATTTACCCGTAAACAAATTTGCTCTTTAAGGGCCGTTATTCACAATTCTATACATTCGTGCGACTCATACAGAAGTAAACCTGAAAGAAATTTGAGCGTCAAAAGAAGAACAAGTAAGAGCACTATATTCGGCTGTGCCGAATCTTTTATACCCACCACCAATTTTGTGTACATTTAAAGCACAATATTTATTATTTTGTTAATCGCTATGGAATAATCTCTTTATAATCAAATATGTATCACTTTCTTTGTAGAGGGTGGTTAAATTTTAAGGGCCCATGTTGAAGGTGAATTACACCTAGTCTTTAAATTTGTTTTCTGCATTTCACTTGACAGTTCTCAATCTCAAACTTACTCAATTTGATCCGTGGAAAGAGCAACGCTTTAAAGTTATTCAGGTTTTTTTTTATAAAAATGGGCGTTCAAGTCAAAATGCATTTTGTGCATAATTCTTTTGATCAACATAATCGTTCAAATTCGTCCACAATCGGGAAAATTGTAAAAAATATTTAAATTTCTGCAAAACAGGTCTGTATAAAATGTTAGAAAATCTGTGAATGTCTTCTTAGTTCATTGAATGGGCACCGTTGCTGTTTTTTGCGATAGTGTGGCAAAAGAGCAGTCAACCTCGCCTCATCATAATGCCTAAAAATTGAGCATCAACATTGTCATTGAAAATTTGGACCATCAGATAGAGGAGTGGCGCCAAGTATGGGGGGGCCATTTGGCAGATAGTTTGTTAAATACGTAATTGAACCATACAAATATTATCATTATAAAAAGAAATAATAATAATTTTCTAAATAATTTGCTTTTTATTTAAATTCAACATCGCCCTTAAAATTTAACCACCCTTTATAACTTCGATATGCTACTAAAATGCTTTTGTAAATGTAGTCTTTTAGTAAAAGTGGGCGTTAAAGTAGGAGCGTCAATAAAGATTCTGCTAATAAATACAACTTAGATATTTCAATATAGTCCTTTATTTTCTCAAAAACTTTTTCAATAGAGAAATTACATGAATTTAAGATAAACCGTTGGGAGGTAGGCGTTAAAGTGATCGCGTCACCTTAACTTTTTGGCACAACAATTACATTGATTAGAAGGATATACGTAGCAAATTTGATCATCATACCTCTAATTTTGGCGGTTTTATGAGCTTTTTAATTTCATTAATGGTAGATAACGTGAAAAGTGGGCGTTATAGTAGGCGTGTCAAAGTTATTTTTGCGAATGAGTACAACTTAGATGTTTCATATAGCCCTTTATTATTCCAAAATCTTTATTAATAGAGAAATTATACGAATTTTAGGTAAAACGTTATATGGGAGGTGGGCATAAAAGTGGGCGTGGCACCTTAATTTTCTGGCACAGTAATGACATTGCCTAGGGGGATATACGTGGCAAATTTTATCATCATACCTCTCATTTTGGCGGTTTTATGAGCTTTTAAATTTCATTAACGGTAGATAACATGAAAAGTGGGCGTTATAGTAGGCGTGTCAAAGTTATTTTTGCGAATGAGTACAACTTAGATGTTTCATATAGCCCTTTATTATTCCAAAAACTTTATTAATAGAGAAATTATATGAATTTTAGGTAAAACGTTATATGGGAGTTGGGCGTAAAAGTGGGCGTGGCACCTTAATTTTTTGGCACAGTAATAACATTGCCTAGGGGGATATACGTAGCATATTTTATCATCATACCTCTAATTTTGGCGGTTTTATGAGCTTTTAAATTTCATTAACGGTATATAACGTGAAAAGTGGGCGTTATAGTAGGCGTGTCAAAGTTATTTTTGCGAATGAGTACAACTTAGGTGTTTCAATATAGCCCTTTGTCATTCCAAAATCTTTATTAATAGAGAAATTATATGAATTTTAGGTAAAACGTTATATGGGAGGTGGGCGTAAAAGTGGGCGTGGTACATTGATTTTCCGTTACAAAAAAGCGTCTCACCAAAAAGCAAAGTGTGCAAAATTTTAGAGTCGTACATCCAATTTTGTTGCTTTTATGACGTTTTTGTTTTTAAATATACCGAAAAATACACTGTGCGGTATAAATTTTCGTACATTTGAGCGATAACTCCTCTCCTAATGCATAGATTTAGATAATTTTCGGGGAAAAGTATTGCTTTTACTCAGGAAATATATATTCGTAGTTTCATGAGTCTACGTTAATGCGTTTGGACACAATTCCATTTTATTCGATGTTCGAAGGACACGGTTTTTCGACCTACTCTTGCTTTTCGAGCTATAACTCTCTTCCTAATATTCCGATTTAGCCCATTTTCGGTGCGACCTCTATCGTGCTTTCAACAGACGGACAGACGGACGGACATAGCTAGATCGTCATCAAATCAAACCCTGATTCAGAATATATGTACTTTATGGGGTCTAAAATGGATATTTCGATGTGTTACAAACGGAATGACAAAATGATTATACCCCCACCATTTTTTTGGTGGCGGGTATAAAAATGTAGAAAAATCTGTTATTAGTTTAACACTACCACACAAAAATTCAAAATGCAACGCTCCTTGCACATCAATAAGAAGGAAAACTGGCTAGTGGCTTAGAACATCAACCACTCCCAAAAAATATTGGAAAACAAACACTGACAGATAGTTGAAGGTAATTTTATGTTGTGCATCATTGCACGTAAGGCCCCATATCGCTTTAAGATGACTAATCTACGCGGAAGGTCGAAAAGTGGTAGACTGAATGCTGGAGTCAAAAGTAAAAAAATAAAGACATTCACCCTACTGGAATATTAAATAAAACTTATTAGCATGAATAACTAACTTGATATCAGTTTTATTTGGTACATAATCAATTTCAGTAATACCCGAAATTAACTAGTGGTTAGGATACTGTTTAACATATGGCTTTAAGAACTGTGGAGAAGTAACCATTTTTAAAAAAATTTATTTTTTATGAATAGAGCAGAAACTGTTGTACTGCTCAACTTTGATAGATTAAGATTTTTTAAAGCTCAGCCCGGTAATGATGAAATTACGGATCTACAGAGTATTGTGCGTGGAGGAGCAGGAACAGGAGATGGTAGAGCAAATTGTTATAACGAATGATTCCAGTGCATTAACTTAGTAGGACCATTGCTCTGGTGGAAGTGGGGGTGTGGAGGGTTCTTGCGTTCTTGAAAATACTTTACTAATAAAATATACAAAATCTGTGTATGTGAAAAAAATGGGGAGCTTAGTCTTCACCTACAAACAATGTACAAGTATCTCTTTCAATCATATGTAATTTTTAAACTGATACATTTTTTTGTTCGAAATATTGCCAATTGTCATTTTATGAAAATGGTCATAACATTTCATCGAAATACTGTTTTTCATGTTAATTTTAATTCTCTATTATTATACTTTTAAAGCACACTTTTTATGAGATCATCACATTAAATAAATCTAATAATGAAATAAGGCCTTGACAGACACTGCAAGACTTTTCGCAAAACACTAAAAAAGCACATTTCTTTAATTAAGTTCAAGAGTTATTATACCCTTCACCTGTGGTGCACAAGGGTTTATATAGCTGTGTCATATCGTTTGTAATTTCTACAATTTTCATTTCCGACCCCATAAAGTATATATTTTCTGAAAGCTTATGAATAGAGGAGTAGAGGAGTATGAGTAGAGGAGTCCGTCTGTCCGTGTGTTGCTTAATATCAACTTTAAGAAGCAACCATATGTTCCTAAGATCTGTGTATGGTATCAATCTCTTGAAAATATCCAGATATGAATTGCTATTGAAATTCAGCACAATTTCCCCATAACTTTTTGAGATATGAGCAAATAAACACGACTGCCTCTGTTTTTCTTCATATTTTTACCACCAAAATTCAAATTTTTCAGCCATAGAATAATTTATAGCTACCTTTGTCACTATTTGTAGATTTAATATGCCTCTAGAGATATTCGTAAAAATTTTTGGATAAATCGGTCTCTAATCGGTTAATGGGTCGATTATGGATAGCAACCAAATATGCCTTGAATAAAAAAAAAAAAATTTTTTTTTTCAAACCAATTTAAAAACAAGTAGGAGCGCTTTATTCGGCCGTGCCGAATCTTATATACCCTTCACAACGTGTAGTCATGCAATAACAGTGGTTTGTATCACCGTTCAACCAATATGAAAACATATATAAAAACATCCCATTGAAAATTATAAATTTACGTATGTATGTATGTTAAAAAAAAAATAAAAAATAATTAAAAAAAATTAAAAAAAATATTAAAAAAAAAAAATTAAAAAAAATATTAAAAAAAAAATTAAAAAAAAAATTAAAAAAAAATAATTAAAATATATATAATAAATATAAAACAAAAAAAAAATTAAGAAAAAAATAAAAAAAATAAAAATAAAAATATAAATAATATCTATATATATAAAAGTGAAACTCTGTGTGTGTGTGTGTGTGTGTGTGTGTGTTAGCTATAGACTCTGAAACTGTAAAACCGATCGGGCTCAAACTTTGGTAAGTTGTTGTACACATACCAGGGAGTGTTTATGGGTGAAAAAAAGTGGGCGGAGCCACGCCCATAAAAAATTAGTTATCAGTTTAAGCTACTTGCACTTGACCGATTTTTCTGAAACTTTGCACACATATCGAGCTGTCATGACTAAATATTTTCGTGATAACAAAAGTGGGCGGGGCCACGCCCCTAAAAAAGTTTTAATTTTGAGGTACTTGCACTGGCCCGATTTTTGTGAAACTTTGCACACATATTGAGCTGTCATGGCTTTATAATTCCGTGATTGAAAAAGTGGGCGGGGCCACGCCCATAAAAAATTAGTTATCAGTTTTAGCTACTTGCACTGGACCGAATTTTCTGAAACTTTGCAAACATACTGAGCTGTCATGACTTTACACTTTCGTCATTAGAAAAGTGGGCAGTGCCACGCCCATTAAAAAAAAGGTATCATTTTGAGGTACTTGCACTGGACCGATTTTTCTGAAACTTTGCACACATATTGAGTTGTCATGACTATACAGTTTCGTATTTAGAAAAGTGGGCAGTGCCACGCCCATAAAAAAAGGTATCATTTTGAGGTACTTACACTGGACCGATTTTTCTGAAACTTTGCACACTTATTGAGCTGTCATGACTATACAGTTTCGTAATTAGAAAAGTGGGCATTGCCACGCTCATAAAGAAAAAGTTATAGTTTTTAGCCTTGCACTTGATATTCGATTAAAATTTAGAATTAAAATTCATGAAGGGGCGTAGCAACGCGCGCCGGGATTGGCTAGTATTAAATAAAAAATACAAAAAAAAAAAAAAAATTTTTGGCTCAGCTGGTATTCGATGCCACGTTTTCTCTAACCAGTACACACGTTTGTATGTATGTATGTTGTTGTTGTAATGTTGTTTTTGCGAAAAAAATTGAGGTGGTCGTGGGTTTTTGCTCATATCTCAGTTGTTTATGTACCGATGTTTTTAATTTTCAATACCGATCTATTCCCGAATATTTCTGATATTTTAGTACCTCACCCGGGTCCAACCTATGTCGGGGGGCTTCAAAAAGTTGATTTCAACATACACACGGACAGACGGTCAGACGGACAGACTGACAGAGCTCAATCGACTCCCCTATTCATAAGCTTTATGGGGTTGGAAATGAAAATTGTAGAAATTTCACACGGAATGACAAACCTATATATACCCTTTTTCACTGTGTGAAGGGTATAATAAATTATTATGAATACAGGGATAAGGGAAGTAATAATTTTATAGAATTCGGTGGTATATCTTACGTGCCGGTTTTAAACATTTAGCATTGAAATTTATCTGCATTAAAATCTATACTTTTTTGTTTTATTTATTTTTATCTTTTCTAAATAAATATGTACGACTTCTTGTTGTTCATGCTTATTTTATTTTGAAAAAATTTATCACAAACTTTTTGATGTCTTCAAATTGGTTTCGATTAACACTTTATTGTGAACTGAGTGGTAGTCATTTATTTCTTTCGAAATAATCAGTTTTTTTGTTTTGTTAACAAAAATTTCCAAATAAACTCATCTCCATTCATAGAGATGTAGTAATAAATAACTAAACAAATATTCAGTTGTATTAATATCATCTATCTAATATTTGTTGTTAAACAACAGGTTGTTGAGTAGTTTAAATGATGTTTTCAATGGAAAACGTAAGTGTTTTTTTGGGTCTCATCAAAATATTTTCATGTTCATCTTTTTATTAAAATCATTTAAAATTTAAATAAATAATCTATTTTGTTTTAGTTGACATACACACATACTTACATATTTATTGTTATGTGCCTTGTTAAATTCATAGAAAAACTAGCTGCTAACTTAAAAATAATAATAATAATAATAATACAATTTCTGCTCCCACAGCTACACGGTTCTATGATTAGAAAATGCGCCATCTAGTGTACTAAACCAATTTTTATAAAAATAAAATTTTTTTTCAAATTATTTTTTTCGTTCTTCAAAATAATAATAATTTTTTTTTATTTATTTTTTTAATTAATAAAATTTCACTTTTATTAAAAAAAAAGAAACATTGCTGGCAAGATCTTACAAGTATGCGAATTTGCACTTCCACATTTAAATCTGTTTGTATTCATTAAGAAGTCAAACAACACTTGAATTGTGTGCAAAACACTTTCACCACATTTTTTTATTGCTTTTATATTGTATATAATTTTAACAAAAATTGTACCTAACAAAGTTGACCAAAACAAAGCCAAACGAAACAAAATTCAAGGTTTGAAATAATTATGGCATCTTGTTCAAGATAGTTTCTTTTATTTATTTATTTGTTTTGAAAGGAAGGCAAAATGATAAATATTTTTTATTCTATAAATAAATAACTTAAACAATGAAATGTAACGTGTTAAGTTTAACGTAATTTTCGTTTATATTTGTGCTTTTTTGGCTGAAATATTTTACAAAAATTTCATACATGACATGTTAACATGAAAACATCTACTTACATGTTGCTAAAGAGTCTTCTTCGTGCAAACACATCTACATACTTACTTCTAAAGATATGTACATATGCGGGTACGTACGTACCAACAACCATTCGCACTTATCTAAGGTGTAGTCGACATGGTTTTTAAAATTAATAAATTAAATTGAGCTATAAAACTTTGAAATTATTGGCAGTTAGGTGTAGTTACAACATCTATTATCCACAAAAATTATGTACCTGCCTGTATTTTAAATCAAATACACAAGCCCATATTACACCTGTTTTTCAGTTTTTTTTCTTGCTTTTCTGCTCATGATTTGTTTTTTGGAATTTTAACTTAAATAACTTCAAGTTGAAGTTAAGAGATCGTTAAATAAGCCCAACCAAAAAAAAAAAAAAAATAAATAAATAAAAAAAAGGTTTAGTATGCATATGGTGGTGCATAAGTGAGTGTGTGTAAAATGTACACATGGTGTAATATACATACATACATACGTATTTACTTGTATGTATCAATGGTGCAGGTAGGGGTTCCTCAATATTTAACTGGATTTTGTTTGGAAGTTTAATTTAGATGTTGTTGTTGTTGTTGTTTTTATTGATGCTGTTGTTTTTGGACTTGCTGACCTAATTTAAAAAATCACTTAAGGAAATGTGTAAAAACTAGTTTTTGTCATTGACCAAATATTTCTTGTAGGGTAAATATTGATTTTATAATTTCGTTCATTCTTTAAGAGAAGATAATTTTAATATTTATTATAAATCACATTAAAATCACATTAAAAAAATGCGTTCAATGAAATTTACATAAAAATATTTTAATTCATACGTTAGTTTTGGTATTTAATTTAATCAACTCGAGCTAAAGAAGCGTTAAAATGCGCACGTACACACAGACACACACACAAACACACACGAGAGCGTATGCGCACAATTCAAACTAATTCAATAGCAACCGATTAATCTTTAAAGTTGTTATGACTTCCTACCTGCCTGTCCACTAGCCCTCCTATGGACTGTTTGCCATTGATGAAGTGCATTGATAAATGTGTTATTTGAGTTAAAGTTAATAAATTGGCCAAAGATTGTGTGCGTGTGAAACTGGTCATCAATTGTATATATATTTAAATATATATATGTATGTGTGTGTGTGTTGTGTTTCTTTTGTTATTTAAAATATTACATAAGTCCATCTATTTGGCAGTAAAGATCTTCCTACTTATTTTGCTTTGTTTTCCCATTGATCAATATCGATTTCATAAAGTAAAATACATAAAACTTGAAGGTTAAAGCCTAGTTTAGGCAATATTCAAATGAAAATGAAAGCGCTTTAATTGTGACCATTAAACTTGAGTTTATTTGTTTACAAGTTTGAATGTTGTTTATGTTGAATTGATTTAAATTTGAATAGACACTTAATTATTGACATTTTTTTTAAATATTGTTAGCGGTGGATTCACACCAAAACTTTGTCTGCTAAATTTTTTATAGTTAAATGGTACAAAATTGAGGTTTCTCGATACAGTCACAAAAAAAATATTCTCAAAGATATTAGCAAAGTATATATATTAGATAATTTGTATGATTTTTTTTTGGTAGTTTGCACAAACTAAAAATAATAATTTCAAATAATAAAGATTTAACTTTTAGTTTTTATACCCTACACCAGTGGTGCCAGTGGGTATTTGTATATAGATTTGTTATTCCGTGATGGCGTCTAAAATAAAACGGTGTATTTATAGGTCAACTGTAGTAACCAGATAATTTTTTTTCACAACCACATTATCATGGGTATAAAATGACTTTATAAATACATAAAAATCAAATATAGCGTCGAAAAAAAAATTGAAAATGGCGAATAATATTAAATTTTAAATCTAGACTAAGCTACGTTGTGGTCAAAATACCTATGTACATGATGGTGAAGGGTATTATCAAATTCGGCACGGCCGAGCATTCTTACTTGTTTTACAGTTGATTTGAATTTAAAATTTTTAATGGCCTATCCTTGACATACAAATGGATAAGGATTCGAATATCTCCAAACGATTTAAATGATCTAGTAATTAAAAATTTCCCTTTTTTAATACATACTTATATGTACATATGTATGTCAATATGTATATACATATATTATTATGTTATAGTTTTTTTAAGTTTAAGGTCTTTTCAATAATACATTTTTGTTTGTTCTTTTTTATATTATTTGATCAATATTTCGCTACCTCTTTGTGTAGCATCATGAGGATACTAGTTTTATATGAGTTTTAATTATATATTTGTTTTTTGTTGGTTTAGTGTTTTAATATTTGTTTTTTTTTTAATGTATAGTTTGATTAACAAATCGAAAATAAAATAAAATAAAAAAAAAATTTTTTTATTATTGAAAAGACCTTCCTTAAGCTTAAAAAACTATTACATATTATTAAAAAAGGTCAAAGAAACTAAAAATTGTATATATTATTTAAATATACTAAAAAATCCGATTAAACACAAAAAAAAAAAAATTGAATTCCGAACGTATTAATGAACGTGCTGTTAGTTAATCTTGTAAAGCAAAAACAAAAATAATAATAAAAGATAAATACAAATTTTGCCTGTAATGAGATGACGAATACATGTGTACGTACTTAAATACTCATTCATAGACCAGAAAAGCTACAGACATTAAAAATCTTTCAGTGGAGTGCAATAACATTGCGGTAATTTGTGGCACGCGTCAAATGCAGTAAGTTGATGTTATTGTTTTTGTTAACTCTGGCAATAAGTAGTTTGAGTAGCCAAGCCAACCAGGCAAAACACTTGTACGCTGCAAAAAAAATCATACAATAATACATGTACACAAACAGATTTTCAAATACCGAGGAGGTTGTTAGACAGACACAGATACAACAGTTTTTAAACTTCTCATGCAAGAAGTAAATGAAAATTATATTTTCGCGCTTTAATTTACTAACATCGTACAAATGCTTTTTCTTGTTGTTGTTGTTGAGTTTTATAAGTTGGCTTTATTTGGTTTTACTTTTGCATTTATTTCTTGTTTACTTTTACTTTCATTGCATTTTCTTTTCGAAAAAAAAAAAAAAAATCAAAAGAAAAATAAACGTTTGCTTCATTCGTAATAATTTTTCACCACATGGTAAATTCAATGGTTGGTTGGCCGTTTAGAAAGGTGTTGCGTAAATTAGAGAATAAAAACGTGTTTTAAATATTTCAAATGAGTTTGTTATTTATAAAAATAGGTTATTGAATATTAAAATAAAATATATAAATACCAAACTAGTCGAGTTGTAATAAATATAAATTGTTATATTCAATTGAAAGTCATGAAGTGCTTTTAAAGGTTTTTGAACTCCACACATTCCACTCCTCCTTAAGATAAAATGGTCTTGCGCAACCAGGCCTGGATATAGCTTACGATTTCTTGGTTAAGTTGTCATTAAAATGTACGAATAAATAGGTATATGATTATAAGGATATTACTTATCAAATGCAAAAAGATATGATTTTATTTGATTTTGAATATTCTGTTTTCCTCCCTCTGGATCCAACAGCGACTGTTTCATATAGAAACCGACTTTGAATTTAAATTATAATGGATTTGAGTATATCGGTCAATTGCGGCTTATTTCAATTCATTTAAATAAATTTTCCAGTCCTCAAGTGTTAACTATATGTAGACTTCACATATGTAAATAACACCAACAATACTACTTTCGTTTTATATTACGATTTTATTAAGTAAACTTAAATTATTCTTCGGCCATCAATTCTCAGAAGTAAATTAACAACAATTTTTTTTGCGACGGTTAACCTTTAATTGTAATATCCACTGTCCGTTTTGTATCAGTATACAGGTTGTTTTTCTTACGTAGGTACTCTGTCATCAATCATGATGTCTGCTTTTATTATGTCTGTTTGGGTCGAACACAGCATTGACCATACATGTATTTAAATAATTCCACTGAATTTCTGTCGTTATAACTGAAAAATTATAATATTGTAGTTTTTTCACACTTACGGTTTTAATACAGAATATGATTTAAACATTAAGACCTATTTTTAAAAACCTTGTTTTACCATACAAAATAATCGCTCTAAAACTATCTAAAACCTTTTTGTATCCAGCACCAAAAAATGGTGGGGGGGTATATTCATTCCGTTAGTAACACATCGAAATTTCCATTTTAGACCCAATAAATAATTTTATTTTTAGTCCTGGTTTCGGTCCGTCTGTCCATCTGTTGAAAGCACGATAGAGCTCGAACCGAAAAAGTAAGGGGGATCAAATTTCTCCAGAATATTTCTAATACATAAGAAATGTTTAATATTGAAAATGGGCTAAATCGGTATATTAGGAAGAGAGTTATTGCTTGTAATGGAAGACTAGATAAAAAAATATCTTTCTTACATCGAATAAAATGCGATTGTGTTAAACGCATTGACGTAGAATTTACTTAAGATTTCGCAAGTAAAGGGTCCGCCAAAAAAAGTTTTTTTTTTTGAAAATGCTATAAAAAAAAGTGTAGCTTCGGCTGTATGGCACGTAGCGCCGTCCTGTTGAAACCAAATGTTGCCAATATTCTCCTCTTTAATTTTTGTGAACAAAAATTCGTTCAACATAGCCCGATAAAGAACGCCATTGACTACGGACACTCCTTGCTCATCTTCGAATAAAAATGGCCCAATTATGCCTCTGGACCAGAATCCGCACCAAACAGTGACTCGTTTTGCGTGTATCGGCTTTTCAATGTATGCGTGCGGGTTTTCTGTGCCCCAAATGCGACAATTTTGCTTGTTTCCATACCCGCCAAGATCAAAATGAGCTTCATCTGAAAAGATGATTTTTTTGGCAAAATCGGCCAAAGTAATGTCGCAATATTTCCCAGCGTTGTTCAAGCGTATACACAACCATATTCATTCAGCGGAAGAATAAAACTAATTATCTGTCAAATCAGACATGAGCTAAGTGTTACCATTCACGAAATAAGCACTAGTTTAAAAAAAACGTTAGATGGCGGACCCTTTATATTTCCTGAGTAAAAAAATATCTCTCCCTGAAAATTGCTCAAATCGTTACATTGCGAAAAGAGTTATATATTAAAATGTACGAAAATTTATACCGTGTCTTTTTCGGTCTATTTAATATTTAAAACTGACAAAATTATATGCACAATTCTGAAATCTTGCGAGTATTTCCTTTTGGTCATAAGATTTGTAATAACGGAAAATTAAGGTAACACGCCGACTTTTACGCCAACCTCGCATATAACGCTTTAAATTATTTTAATTAATTGTTCTATAAACAAAGATTTTGGAAGAATGAAGAACCCTATATTGAAGATGAATTCATTAGCAGAAACTACTTTGAGACACTACTTTAACGCCCTCTTCTCACATAATCAACTCTTAATGAAATTGAAAAGAATTAGAGGAATGATGATGAAATTTTTCATATTTATCTTCCTGGTCAATGTTATTATAATGAGACAAAATGGAGGTGATACGCCCACTTTAACGCCCACCTCCCATACAACGCTTTATCTTAAATTCATATTAATTTTATATGGAATAAATTTTTGAAAAAAAAAAGAAATCTATAATCGATTATCTTAGTTGAATTCAAACATAAATTATATTATTTTAAAAGTAGGAGGTGCCATGCCCACAAAGAGGTAATATTTTTTCTAACTAACTCTGGGTACCAAATTATACTCTTCAGGAAAAAATACAACATTGTTGAATAATAAATAAATATCAAAATACTTAAGGTCTCATTGTAAGACTAAATTTAAAAAAATAACTTAATAGAAAATCGAATTTACACAAAGAAAGTAAAACATATTTTAGTATAAAGAAATCTTTTCACAGTGATTACTGTTAATTACAAATAATAATAATAAATTTTGTGCCCTAAAAGTACATAAAATTGGTGGTGGGTATAAAAGATTCGGCACAGCCAAATGTAGTGCTCTCACTTGTTTGATTTGATTTTAAGTAGAATTTATGTAATAAAACCTTATACTGAGCATACTTAATTCAGTGTTACCAAGTTAACAAAGATTGAAGACAGCTAAAAATACTGATCTGCAAAAACCAAAAAAATGTTCACGTTTTTAAATAAAAATACGTGGACTAAAGAGATTTTAATGCGCTAAATTCAAATCCACTTTCAGTTTTTTTTTCTATCGGGTTAGGATTTTTTATAGGCATGTATTATATTTCGCCCGAATAAGGCGGTTATGCTGATACATTTCATTTTGTCGAAAATACCAGGAAATGGTTAACAAAGTTTTAGAAATAAGTGGCGATATTTTATTTTCCTGCAAAATTTGTACTATTTATACCCTTCACACAGTGAAAACAGGTATATATAGGTTTGTCATTCCGTGTGAAATTTCTTCAATTTTCATTTCCGACCCCATAAAGTATATATTTTCTGAAAGCTTATGAATAGGGGAGTCGATTAAGCTCTGTCAGTCTGTCCGTCTGTCCGTGTGTATGTTGAAATTTTTGAAGCCCCCCGACATCACTTGGACCGGGGTAAGGTATTAAAATATCAGAAATATTCGGGAGTAGATCGGTATTGAAAATCAGAAATATCGGTTCATAAACAACTGAGATATGAGCAAAAACCCACGACCACCTTGATTTTTTTTCACAAAAACAACATTAAAACAACAACATACGTACATACAAACGTGTATAGTGATTAGAGTAAACGTGGCATCGAATCCCAGCTGAGCCACAAAAATTTTTTTTTTATTTTTTTTTTATATTTTTTTTTTTAATTTTTTTTATTTTTTTTATATTTTTTTTTATATTTTATTTAATATATTATTTATATTTTTATTATTATTTTTTTATATTTTTTTTATTTATTTTTTGTTTTATATTTATTATTTATATTTTAATTATTTAAAAAAAAATTTTTTTTTTTAATTTTTTTGTAAATTTGTTTTTATTATTTTTTTTATTTTGTTTTTATTTTTTTTAACATACATACGTTAATTTTTAATTTGACAATGGGATGTTTTTATATATGTATGTTTTTTATATGTATGTACGTATTTCATATGGGATGAATGGTGATACAAACTACTGTTATTGTATGACTACACGTTGTGAAGGGTATATAAGATTCGGCACGGCCAAATATAGCACTCTTACTTGTTTTTCATTTCAAAACGTCATTAAAAAATTATTAGGTTAAAATATAAAATTTAAGGAATTTTGCGAATAAAATAAACCATAAAGAACGGTTGACAAATGTTGATTTTATTGAGTTTGAGTTTGTTTAATTTTAGTCAATGGGTGTAAGACCTACCACTTTTCCTAGAGTCTCGTTTAAACTAGTTATATGACTGGTCCAAAACGTTACTACACAAAATTTTAGCTACAAGGATTTTAATGTGCTTGTCAAAGATTTTATACATTTATTTATACACATTTGATCTAGTACGATGCTTTATTTTTAAAACGACCATATTTTCTCCTCTGGTTACAATTTAATTTTACTCTCTTCTACTTTCTTCATTTTGCACTAACTTTTGACAGGTCTTACGACCTGTATTTCAGTGTAAACTTAATTTTAGTAATCCAATTCTAATGATTCACTACAGCATCGACGCAATTTCGAGATGTATTTCAATTAAATGTGCTTTGACGGAATTGTAAAACTGCCGATAACCGTAATTTTGCACCAGAAACACGCTTTTCCAGAAGAGCTTTCCTTCTTGTGGTCAACGGGCCATTTACACTGTATCTTATATGGAAGATTCGTTTTTTAATCTTAACATTTGGAGGTAGAATAAACTTTCTCCAGAAGTAATTCCTGTCATTTACAAAATAAAAAAACTAGATCAAATGACTGATCATACTATCACTTGATACTAGAGTAATGATTTGCATTCTTTAAAAACAAAATACTTTTATTAAGGGAAAATCTTGAAATGAATTTTTTGAAATTTTTCTTATATTTTATTTGTGCTCTTTTTTCAATTGACTGAACTAATTACTGTTAAACAAACGATTCAAAAGAAATAACAAAATTAAAAGCATAAAATCCTGTTTTTCGAAAAAAGAAAAGAAAATCATATTTATTTAATGTTGTTGCTTTTACATTGTTTTAGGCCAATCCCAGAGCCACTAAATAAACTTGAATTTTAGCCAAAATAAACACTTGAATTAACTGGCATAAACACTGTTTTCTACTTTTTGTTTTTTACACGTTACGTTTTTCTTTTTTTTTTTTTGTTAATGACGATTTTGTAAAAAAAGAAAAAAACATTTTATACTCGTATTTTTGTGCAGTTTGGTTTTCTTTTGCACAAATTATAGGTAATTTGAAATATTTTTCTCCAGCATTTTGAGATCATTGCTAAATGGGCGGTTAATATTAAAATAATTAAAGAAAGAAAAGTACTTATTTATTTATAAAAGAAATATTTAATACGAATGCTATTATCAATTATATAATAAGAAATCATCTTTGTTTATCGTGAAAAATGATAATAAATTGTCTGCAAATGTGTCTGTTTATTTCAATATTTTTAAACATTTTTGTTGGCTGTTTTTTTTTTATAAAATCAAGTTGTTGGTTTCTTCCCTGCCAGGTTTTTATGCAATTTCGAATTCAATTTTAATTTCTTGTTCGTCTTCGTCTTTTTCTCTTTGCTGCATTTAAAATATGTATTTTTTTATTATTATTTTTTGGTTTATATTTGTATGTGGGTTCACTAAAAGCTACCGAATGAATGCTTTGGCATGAACTACTTTTACAGGTACATGATGGGTACAGTGATGTTCAAAATAATAACTTAAACAAAAAGTATATTACGAAAGTCAAAAAAGGCCAGTTATAGGCTGTTAAAAGAAGTACATAAAAATTACAGCAATCGTATTGCTTTACAATTCCATTACAAGAGAAGTTATTGTAATGTTTCTCTAAATAAAGAATTTTTTAATAATTGTTTATAAGAAATTCTCCAAATGACAGAAGGTTGAGTTTTTCGAAGCATTAATATTTAAGTTTAAAATGGAAACACGTATAAATATGCTTCAAAAAAAGCTTTGCTTTTATGCAGTAGTGGGAGTGAATAAAAAAATAATGTAAAATTAATTAATTACATGTCAATCCATTCTTCCCTTACTACAAAGCTGGTCGGCAAGGGGCAAAATTTAAACAATATTTGCGGAAGTCGTTTAATGTACTACAATAGGCTTTAAAAAGCACGCCTTTTGTACTAAAAAAAAATAATGCTTTAATCTCTAACATTTCTGCCCTAAAAACATGTTTCTTCCGATGAACTACTTTTTATTGGGAATAAGTTTCCATAGCAATTACAAAACATGTAACCACTTTGTTGGGGGAAGCAATGCTATCTAAATTATAACTTGCATCTCACTTAAAGAATTTTACCTGAATTGTTTTGACAGTTACTGTTAGTTGGTGTAAAACATATAATATTTACTTACATATGCATGTTTTGTTTTTTTTATGGCTGTGTGATTTCATTATTGATTTTAAATGTAACACTACGGTTACATTATGAACTGGGCAATCCTTCCGCATACCATAAATATGCTCTAAATTCGACTGACTTCTCTATAACGTTCCAAATTTTTCACATTTGTACTTGTTGACTTAAGTACATACATTCGTTGAAATAAAACCAGCTTAAAATTTTGTGTGCAATTACTTACACAAGTACATATTAGTAATAAATAAATAATGTTAAATGTAGGTAACACAACGAACGCTTATTAATTTTCGCTTTACTGATATATTTAAGAATTTTACAGAGACTGACAAAGTATGTTCAAAATCGAAAACGCTTGAATCTCTGTACTTAATCTTTAAAGAGCATCTTTATTTTTATCTAATTTTAATATTGTATTTATTTTCTTTCTTTCGTTAAAAATCGAAATGCGACCTTTTTATATTAAGCCAACGATAAACATAAAGTGAGACCTCGATTATCCGTAATGGTCAGGACCGGAAGTATTCTGGAAAATTCATTTTCTTTACTTTTTTTTTATTAGTTACCTGATGTTTTTTTGTTGTATTTAAATAGTAACACAATCATTCGAGTATTTTATGAACTTGTTTAAATTATATGAAGAGGGTATATCAATTTTACCAACAAACAACGAACAAGTCATAATAATTGTATGTTAGGTAATTTCTTAAATTATTTTATAAGAGAATTTTAACTGTCGTTAAAATATGTTACTAAATACCGAAATCGATAAAATTGTTGTTAACTGATTTTAACGATACGATTATCGTTAAAATAAGTTAGTGAATCGCACTACTGTACTTCTTTCGAAATGAAGCTGGTAACACCGTTACTGTCAATGGAGAGCGGTATAGATCTATGATAACCAACTTTTTATAGCCGAAATTGGAAGAAGTTGATCTTGACAACATTTGGTTCTAACAAGGCGGGGCTACGTGCCACACAGCAAATGTAACAATTAAATTATTGCGAGAAAAGTTTGAAGATTCGATTACTTCAAGAAATTGTGATATTGAATGACCTCAAAAAAGTTGTGATTTAACACGATTAGACAATTTCTTGTGGGGTTATTTTAAGCCATTAGTCTTTCGAAATAAACAAGACTCTCTTTAAGCTTAACAAGTAAATTTTGAACGTGCCATTTATGACATACGACTTCATTTAGTGGAAAAAAAGTGCTCGAAAATTGGGTTCATCGAATACGTTCCTGCAGAAGAAGTCGTGGAGGCTATTTGAATGACGTTTTATTAAGAACCTAATTGTATCGATTTATATACATATTTTTGTTAATTGCAAATTATTTATTTATTTATTTGGATTCCTATACAACAAGACTAATACTATGTTCACACACGCGCTTTAATTGCCAATTTATAATATTCTCGCAATTAAAGGCCTTATTGAGCTCAATTTACCATAATAAAAATTATTTTTAAATTGAGCAATATATATTTAATTGTTTCACTTATTGTCTAAAACTCGAAATACAACGCTTGAGAAGTATGTTCAGTGAGAGCATAGGTGGCATTTTTAATGTCAAACAAATAAATATACAAAAAACAAAAATTAAGAAAATGAAAAATTTTTTATGAAAATTTAAAAAAAATGTTTAAAACAATTCAAATACATACATATAAGTATATATATGTATATGAATAAATATAATTGCAAATATATTTTATGAACGAGAAAACCACTGAAGGGAAGGCATTATTTGATTTGGTATAAATACATCGTGTTTTTACAGCTATCAAATGCTAATGGAGTAAGATAAATTGAGTATGTGTGAACACTTATTTTAATTGCTCAATCAACACTAAATTAAAACAATTAAAAATATCTGTCTGAACAGGGTATAAGAGTCTTATAAATTATAGGATAGGATTAGTATCATGTATACATAATTAATAATGAAAAACAATCAACATCATAAATTAAAAGGAAAACATAAACAATAATAATAATAATTACAAAAAAAGTAAAAAACATAATTGATATTTTTTTAAATTTAATATTAATAGTACAAAAATTAACAAAAAAAATGTGTAAAAAAGAAGGTCTCAGTTAAAAAATTATAGATTGCTTTCCTAAACTGTGCTGCGTTGTTTAAAAACTGAATATTTGACGGAAGCGAGTTCCAAAGACATATACAGCTAATAAGAAATTTGCCATTCTGACACAAGTCTTTTATATTTGATTTGTACAATGTCATTGTTTCTCTGCGAACGAGTAAATTTAACGCGATTAAACAAATAGGACGGTTCGTTTGTAAAAACTATTTTATGTTGCTGAAACGTACCCCACACAATTCACGTTCGTATAGTGTAATGTGTGACGATCTTAAATTAAAAACGTATCTTAGTATAGAGTTGTATGTTGAAGTTAATTTTCGGCTACTCGAAAAGTCACAACTAGAAAACTGTTCACATCCATATAGTAAAACAGGTATTAGTTAGGTTTTAGCAAGTAGTATGCGTATATACAAAGGTGTAAGGTGTTGAGTTCTCCAAAGAAAACATATCATGGAAAATGTTCTTCCGGTGGCAAAGTTAATATGGTCTGTCCAGGTGAGAGATGAGTTAAAGATGACGCCAAGGTTTTTAATACGTTTTCCATGCGTTGGTTATTTAGAAGAATGGGTGGTATCTCATTGCCTCTCGATATTACTAACAATACAATATTAAATACAATAAATTAATACATAAATAAATAAGACTTTTTATAAGGCTATTATAAATTTTTGTATCTCCTGTACATTTTTTAAATGTTAAATATATCTTTTAAACTAATATGCACTTACGTATTTTGTTTGAAATGATTTCTGTAATTTGAAATACATTTTAAAAGCTATTGAGAAAATCTTTAAAATTTAATTTTAAAAATTCCTTCTTATACCCATGACAGACATAAAAAATATAGGCATAAAGTAGTTTGTTCGATGGCTTAATTGAAGTTTTAATTGACAGACAATCAATGCCATTAATTAAAACTATGATCTGGAAGGAGAGATTATTGGTTTTTCTTTATTCTTTTTTACTTAAAAGTAATTGATCAGCTAAGTTTATACTTCAACTACCTTTAACTTTTAACGTTAGGTTTATATCCTATCAAAAAAATAAAATTTAAGCTCAATAATTTTTCTTATTTTACATTTGTTTTATAAACAATAAACAAATTTCTTACAATATTATGGAAGAATATTTAATAGTTTTTATGTTCTGATTTTGGAAACTCTTCGAGTACTAAATATACTATGGTACGTACGATTAATTACAAAGATATATGAAAATAAACTTAAAAAAATAAAAAACCGGGTTTTTCAGATAAAAAAACCGGTGTATTCGATATTCGAAAAATAAACATTTAGAAAAACCCGCCAGCTGAAAGAGGGAAAACCGGGGTTTCCACCGGTTGTAAAACCGAGTCGATCACCCTAATAACTACTTATGAGTATTAAAAATTTGGTTAAGTAAAACCCAATTGCAAATCACCTAAAGACTAAATAAAACAAACCAAACAATCACAAAATAAACACATGTATGCGACATGACTGTTATAAGACAAAATTCTCATATTTTGAAACTAATCCTACAATACTTAGAAAGTGCTTTACTAGCTCAAATATATCAGCATAATTTTGTCATTACTTCAAAAGCTGTCATTTGTAAAATAAACAAATAGGATAAAACTAATATCGCACCGATCCATGAGCCTCAAGACATGAAACACGGGGTCAAAGGTGACAGTTTTGTGCGCAAATTTCGTTAACTTTACTTGTATCACAAAAAATTATAGCTTTTAAATTTGTATCTATTAGTTGTTTTCGAGAAACTAACGGCTTCGAGTAAAATCGAATTGAACAAAACTACTAAAGTCGATTCGCGCTATTCAACAAGTCTTTAGATTTTTATTGGATTTCGTTAGAGCAAAATAAAATGATTTTTTTTGTCTGATTGTTAGCAAATCAGAAAGAAAATTTTCTTTACACAATTTGTGTCTACACTATCATACTTGAAATAAAATAAAAGTTCTTATAGTATGTAATCAGAGATGGACAATTTAATACAATCGTAATTGTTCATACTGATTCTTATTGCATTTCATTAATTACTTTCTGAAACACATTCTTTTAAAAATAAAACATAAGTTTGATTAAATTTTATGTAAAAACTCTTTAAAATTATCTTATATATTAATAGGCAAGTCGATTTTTGTAACACATGGGTCGGTTTAATAAATCGTATGGATTTTGTAATAAGGGAAAACCAATTTAGTTTTAATAATAATATATAAATTTTATATGATTTTCATTTAGAATTTCATTTTCAATATTTCATGGACTAAAATTTATTGTTATAAAAAATATACTGATATCGAATTAAATTTAAATTTTCCATGCCTAATTTTTTCTATTTGTTTCAGTAAAAATACAACTCTGATAAAATGAAAAACCTTAGTGTTTAGAAAAATGTCTAAAAATTAAAAAAAGCGGTAAATTTTGTATTCGTATTTTTTTGACGTTTCATAACATATTGTATTTACACTATTATACTTTTTCATTTTATTTTAGTTTATGACAAGTCGCAATACTCAGTATAATAGTGTGAAGCCATCTTAAGTAAGTACGCCTGTAATCTGGAAAATATTTGTATCGTAACACGAGTATGAAATGCATAATGTGCACTATAACTTTTTATAAAGTATTTTCTCCAAGACCGTCAATACTCTGTTACAAAGTTATATAATATCAAAATTTGTTAAACATTTAAAATTATTATATTGAAATTGTTATGTTTCTTGAGTTATCACCCTCTTGCCGCAAGTAAGCGAAATTCAAAAAGTAATTTAATATTAAAGTATGTTAACATGTTAAACAACAACAGTTTTTGGTTTAATAAACATTTGTAACATATCGCAACTGATATCGCTCCACCATCATTATTATTATTATTGCTGATTGAAACAGTGTTTTAATCATACAATACACACTTATGTGACTACTTATGTATTCACATACATATTCGTACTAAAAAAATGTACTACTAAATGTCCATAAAATCATTCGATAATCATTAAAAATAAAACACATTAAAATTATTTTTATGCAAGAATAATTAAATTAAATGTTCCAGGGAATCTAATGCAAAATTGTCTATGCAAATTATCAGCAACATAACAAAAACAAATAAACAACATAATAATATCATTCAGCACATCACACATAATCAACAACAATAATACGTGTCAACAACAATGTTTTATTAGATGTTGATGTGTGTACTACAATTGCATAACTCTACGTCTTGACGAGCCATCGATTTGTTTAGAATAGAACAAAACGTCGGCAGAGCAACTGTCAAAAAATTGTTCATGTTCTTTGATATGGAGAAAACGTATAAAAAGTATTTTGTTGGTATTTTTATGTGTCGTCTCTTTCTTTCATATTCAAAATGCCTTTTAATATCAGACATCGTTGTTCGAACAAATGTTCTGACAACGCTGTTTGAACAAGAACAAAACATCGACAACAGCGGTCCACACCAGGCAAATTCATGTGCGCACAAAAAATTGTTCGTTGTTCAAACAAATCGATGGCTGGTGTAGACCGTAGGTAAAGTTTGTATAATTTTGTCTGCTATTGACCCGAAGAGAAAAAGGGAGAGAGAGTAAATCGTAGAGTGTGAACTAGGCAAGTGTATTTCTGTGTGTCTGCATTTATTCACACACACAAATCATAAAGGTATTTATAATGGTTTATTGTTTTATAAAGGCACTTTTAAAAATATTTTGGTGTGTTTATACCGTTCACAGCGAGTGCAGGTTTGTCACTTCGTGTGAAATTTCTATAATATTCATTTCCGACCCCATAAAGTATATATTTTCTAAAAGCTTATGAATAGGGGAGTCTATTAAGCAACATTTGTCTGTTGCATGTTGAAATCAAATTTTTAAAGCCCCCCGACATCGCCAAGACCCGTGTAAGGTATCAAAGTATTAGAAATATTCGGAATAAGATCGGTATTGGAAATCAGCACCATCGCCCTTTAACTTTCTGTGGTATGAGCAAATAAACCGACTGCCTCTGTTTTTCGCTTATTTTTATCACAAAAATTAAAATTTTCCAGCCCAATTTATAGACACGGACGTTACTATTTATAGATTTGGTATGACTCTGGAGATATTCATGGACAATTTTAAACTAACTTGTTACTAATCGGCAACTTAGCCTTAGGCAACACTTATTTGAAAAAATTTTATATTTTTTTTTAAATATTTTAAATTTTTTCAGACTCCTTAAAAAAATTTTGAACACTTTTAAGATACTAAATTGTAAGCCGTAGTATAAGGAATTATTTTTAAGAAGAAGTAACAGATCGGTTTGAAACCAACTGCACCAGAGTACAACTGCTTCGGTGTTTTTCCTAAAATTTACAAATAGAAATCGTTATTTTTCAGTTTCTTTACAACCGAGAGAGCCAATATGGGGATCAAATGAAAGGTATTAAAATATAGTTCGCTTTGAAAAGAAAAAATCCAAGATGACGTCCTATATTAAATGGAGAACATGTGAGTCAAATATAGTAGTTACGGCTTTGGCCTCTTTTACCTCCACAAAATTTGTATCAAAAAAAGGGCTTGACCAGTACGATGTAGTAAACTATTAAAAAAGTGCAAAGTCCAAGATCGAGTCTAAAACTATGACAGAAACAATTTTTTTAACCCTATTAATATGGGATTGACTAGTAGAATATAGTTAAAAAATGAAAGATAGAAAGATAGAAAGAAAATAATAAACAAAATGCCGTTTTACATGAAATCTTAAATCTAGGGTTAGCTACGATGTGGTGTTTATTTCTGTGCACATGACGTTCTTACTTGAGTTTTAATTGTTTCTTTCAGATTACTTGTATATATAACAACATATCCTTAAAGAGATTCTTGTAGAAATGTAAGATATATGTAAGTGTTAGAGCAAAAGTTTGTATTTTAAAACGGTTAAAAATGGAGAAAATTTTATCTAAAGAGCCATTTTCTATATTTTTTGACAGTACGTAAGGCCAAGGCAATATTGCGCTGCTCAGGATAGGGATAAACAAGTAAGTGCGCTTTATTCGGCTGTTTAGAATTTTATATATCCTTTACACAATTTGTACCATCATTTACATACATGTATACACAAATATGTATTAGCGATCGCTAGCTTATGTTGTTATTTCGCTTAATAGATTTCTCTATCTATTTATAAGGATTCAGAATAAAAATATATATTTTATGGGGAACCAAAAAAATTATGTAAAAATTGCAAACAGAATTACAAACTTATATATACCTTTTTAAACTCTCGTGTGAAGGGTATAAAAAGCGCTTATGAATTGCAAAAAAAAACCTACACAGCAAGACATTATATATAAAAGTCATGACTTCTACAAGCGCACTTGTAAGCAGATGAGCAATAGGTAACAATATTTTTTTTATTTAAATATTTTTCCACTGGGGTTTTATAAAACCACTTTAACTCAAATGCATTTTATTAAGTAAATAAACTGCTGTATTTGTTTTCATGAAAAACTATACAAAAGTAATAGTTCTTAGAGCGACAATTAACACATTAAAAATTAAAAGTTTTTAATTGTAGAGGATCCTCTAAAAGTTTTTTTTTATCAATTCATACTTCTATCGGGAGATCTTTTTTGGTCGTGGAGAACTTTAAATAAATATTTATTATTTTAATATCGAGATTTAAAATTAATTATTTTTGTCATGTGATTGCTGTGACCAGTGTGTAGTTACGTAACATACTGGTCCAATTTCATTTACTTCTTGCAGAAAATTGGGCTGAATGTCGGCAAAAGTTTAAGGAACGTTGGCCGAATGTGTGCCGAATTGTTTTTGGTTTATCGTCACGGACATATGAACAATATAAGTATAATATTATATTTCTATATTGTTTTGCGATTTATATGCGATTCAATTGCCGGCAGCAATGTCTTAAATAAATAATACAAAGTGGAAGTTCATTTAAAATGTTTCCAAAACTAACTCTTTTTTCCAAATTTACTAAATTAAAAAACCAAAAAAAAAATTACAAAAAGTATGGAAAAAATTTTTAAAATTAAAGAAAAAATGTGTTTGACATTTGTAGGTATTTATATTTACGCAATGCAAATTTACTTATATTATGCTGGATGCGCATGCTTGAATTAATTTTTTCTTTTTTTAATCCTTGCGTATTTGTATACCCTTTACCTGTGGTGTACAAGGGTATATATAGCTTTGTCATTCCGTTTGTAATTTCTACAATTTTCATTTCCGAACCCATAAAGTATATATTTTCTGAAATCTTATGAATCGATTAAGCCCTGACCGTCTGTCCGTCTGTCCGTGTGTTGGTTGAAATCAATTTTTAGAAGCAACTATATGTTCCTCAGATCTCTATATGGTATCAATCTCTTGGAAATATCCAGGAATGAAACGCTATTGAAATTCAGCACAATCGCTTTCTGAGATATGAGCAAAAAACCACGACCACCTCGTTTTTCTTCACAGTTACAACAACAACATACATATATGCTGGTTAAAGTAAACGTGGCATCGAATCCCAGCTGAGCCAAAAAATTTTTTTTATTTTATTTTTTTTATTTTATATATTATTTTTAATTTTTATAATTTTTTTTGTAATATTTTTAAAAATTTTTTTCAATTTTTTTTTTAATTTTTTTTACAATTTTTTTTTGTAATTTTTTTCTTAATTTTTTAATATATTTTTTTGTTTTTAATATATTTTTTTGCTCTATTTTTTTTAAATTATTTTCAATTATATATATTCAATTATAATTTTACAATGGTATGTTTTTTACATGTATGTACGTATTTTATATGAGATGAATGGTGATACAAACAATTGTTATTGTATGGCTACACGTTGTGAAGGGTATATAAGATTCGGCACTGCCGAATATAGCACTGTTACTTGTTATCATTTCTATTTGTTGTTGCTGTAAAAGAAATAATTTATTATTTGCCAAATGTAACAAAAATATGTTTAAGAAAGGTCAATTTGATAAAACCGATAATGCAAAAATTACACCCAAAGCAATTTCAATTTACAGTTGCTGTTAACAACACAGCTAATATATTTTTTGTGGGCTTAAATGAAGGCTGCAATTTCAAATATTCTTTATGTAATCATTTCCTCGCGCGATTTGAAAAAAAAAACACAAACAAAACCCATATTGTTTTTAACATATGGACCAACTAAAGCAACAATAAGAAACCATGTTGTTTGTTAATGTTGTAAAATTTTAATTATTATCACATTAAACCTTAGTTGATTATATAATTACAAAAAAGGGCATTTTAAAATATTCAAAATATTCAAAATATTCTCAACACCTCTTACAGACAAATATTAAAATTCCAGTTGATACAGCTGCTACATCAAGCATAACGGAAAAACTCTCCAAGACAGAAATAACGACTTTTCCTAATATGATGTACAACCACGATATATACGAAATTTCGACTCTTCCAAACATGTTGTATGACAGAAAAAAATATCCTTTAAAAATATGCATACTATTAACATTATCTTGTATATATATTTGCTGCATTCGTTATTTGGTTATTCCGAATTTTTTGCTACTTATTTTCAAAATGATCATTTTTTATTCATTTATAAAACCACTATTGAGTGACAATAGATTTATGACAGAAACGTGAAAAAAATCGAAAAATTTGAAATGCAAATATACAAAGTTTGTTTTTATTTTCTCAAACTGAAACTTTTATAAAATATATAAAGTGAATTATTTCATAATAAGTCATTTGAAAGCGAATGATTATATTGTAATTAAATTTAATACAAACGTTTTTAATAATTATCGTGATATTAATGTAGGAGTATGTATGTATGTGTATGTTTGCTTCCATTTTTGCTTATATTTACCGGAATTGGTTTTTACATTAAAGGAATGTAAAATACATTTTAGCCAAAAAAGTACGCAATTACTTATCGCTTTTTTTTAAATAATCAGAGACCACAAGTGATGAATTCTTTTAAAGTTTTAACCAATAAAAACAACATATTCTGAAGCAAAAATGTTGCCTTCGTAAGAAGTACACCAGTATAATTCTTATTACACCTTTTACCTTTAGCAACACTGGTTTCACTTGGTAATCTTTTATATAAAAAACTTAACTTTATTTTTTAAGCAATAAATAATACATAAAAAACATATGCGGTAACAAATAATATTTTGAGTTAAAAAAAAAAAAATAATATAACGAAAAAGTAAATAATTTTCATTTTGCTTTTCGAAATCGTGCATGTTTTGTTACATATTTATAGTCCATTACTCGTTTTGAAAAAAAGTATTAACAAATTGTAGGCTCTCATTCAATGTTTCTTTTCTCTCTTTTAAATAATAATCTTTGCTTTAGTAGATAATACTGTTTTCAACTCCATGCTTTTAGCGCTGTTTTTAGTGCTTTTTTTAATTTTCGACATGGTAAAATTTCAAGTATGTGATCTGTCCTTTTTGGTTTAATTTATGTACAATGATATTTGAGTGTGGTTGCTGAAAAAAATTTTAAAATTGTTTAAACTACCAATTAGGAAAATGATAAGTAAATTATGTTTTTTTTATAGAGGTGAAGAACTTTCAATTGAAATGAAACGGAGCAAATAGTCCAAATAATTGGGTCTTATTAAATAATAGTATTTTAGGGCCGCTGCTGGGTGCACCGGTGGACTAGTCAGTAGTGTGCTGGTCTGCTAATTTGGGGTTTGCGGGTTCGATTTCCGCCAGAGACTCTGGACTAGACTGCTTCTCTTCTTCTTTTTTCTATTCTATTCTTACTTTGCTGTTTAGATATCACAATGGGATCATTATAATGGACCCAGGTGAGCTGCACAACAGCTGCCTGTTTTACCTAACCTAACCTAGGGCCGCTGCACAGTGGTCCAAGATGCCAATCTAGCTGGAAAAAAGTCAATTTTTTTATGTTTCAAAATTCACATAATTTGTTTGGTATTTGTTAGACAACTATCCACTGTACATAACTGTATATCAGGTTTTTTTATTTTTTTCTTATTTGCTTTGTTATGATGTTTCGAAAATGATCAACTGCATTGTCTCTGTTGTTATAGAAGGCCAGTCGATTCACAGCATCACTTTTGAACTGTTTGTAACATCAAACAATAACACATTTTGAATTAATTTTTTTATACTGCATTATGTCAGGTATGTTCTATCTATATTATAAATAAATGTTGAATTTAAATGTTTTGTATGTAAAATAATGGGTAAGAGGAAATATGTATTTTGTGAAGTCAATATTTAGCATTTTATGGTTTTTAGAGTAACTTTTAAATAGGATTCCCGTGGATTCCCGTGGATTCCCGTGAAATGAATTGTGCCGTGTTTATCTGTGTAATGTCCACTTTAGATGATAAAAAAATTAGCTGCAATTATTGACCGGTAAACTTTTTATATACATAAATAGATAACATACCCATAACACGGAGAGAACTATATAATGTGTGGATTGCCGAAATACAAAGCAAAGAAAAGGCAAATGCTGTTATTAGGTATTTTTTTGCTAAGAGTGGGTTACAGAAAATTAAAACGGAAGATTATTGCTATAAAGTTAAGTTAGCTGTACGGAGACTAACGTATTCAATTAACGAAAGATGGATAAAAGCAAAAAGATCTAAAAAACATTTTGAAGACTCCAACAAAATTTGGTTAGATGGACTTTTTTGTCTTCCTTCTGAAAACACATTAAAAATTCCAGAGGATTTAGGGATCCAACCGTCAACGTCAAATTTTGGCAGACCTCGATCAGATTTTTTGGCTAAATCTGAAAAGGGAAAGCGCTTGGAAGTGTCAGCTTTAGTTGGTGAATGTTCACCTGAGAAACTAGCTTTCGCTGTTGGCGTTAGTCTTTATAAATCTGGCAAGGGGGATGCTGCCGCCATTCTAAAAAACATAAATGAATCTCCAACAAGAGCAACTAAGATTAAAAAAATTCTTAGTGGACAATCGAAGGAACCAATACCATATACAGATAAAGAAGCATTACGTCTGTTTATCGATGGAAAATATACGAAAGCAAGTTATAATGCGATGCGTGCTGGTGCTAAGATTCGTAACGCAGACATATACCCATCATATCATAGAATTTTAGAAGCTAAACAAAAGTGCTACCCAAGTAATGGAGTAAAAGTATCCGATGTTATAGCAGAAGTGCCTCTGCAGGACTTAGTTGATCACACTGCATGTAGAATTGTAAAGTTACAAAAAGAGGTCATAAATAACTTTAGTTGTACGGAATAGACTTTGATTTATAAATGGGGTTGTGATGGTAGCAGTGGACACTCAACCTATAAGCAAAAGTTTAGTTCAAATGATTCCCGCAAAACAGATCAATATTTGTTTGCAATTTGCTTGGTGCCTTTGCAGCTAAAGTCCGGTGACGATATTGTATGGGAAAACCCACGTCCATCATCTACACGTTTTTGCAGACCGATTAAACTGATTTTTGAAAAGGAAACAAAATCTTTGATTCAAAGCAAAACTAATTATATACAAAATCAAATTGATGCAATAGTGTCAACATCCACTAAAATTGAAGATAACACAGTTATTGTTAAACATGTTTTTTATTTGACAATGATTGATGGCAAGGTTTTCTCAATTCTTAGCGATTCCTCTACTCAAACATGTGGTATTTGTGGAGCAACGCCAACCACTATGAATAAATTAAATGAAATTAAAGCCTTGAGTGTAAGGGCCAACTTTTACGAATATGGATTATCGACATTGCATGCGTGGATAAGGTGCCTGGAATGTGTATTGCATATATCTTACAAAATTGAAATTAAAAAATGGCAAGCTCGTAGTGAATCTGATAAAGCTTCACAGAATAACAGAAAAAAAGAGATAATTAATGCTCTGAAATCAGAAATGAATTTGCTTATTGATATTCCAAAGCCGGGAGAGGGAAGTTCAAATGACGGTAATACCGCTAGAAAATTTTTTCAGCAACCTTCCTTAACTTCTCAAATAAAAGGAGTAAATGAAAATTTAATAAAAAGGCTAGGAATAATTTTGAGAACTATGTCATCTGGTTATGCAATTAATGTGGAAGCGTTCCGAAAGTATACAATGGATACTGCGGAACTATACGTGGAATTGTACGAATGGTACTATATGCCATCGAGTGTGCACAAAATTTTGATACACGGCGCAGACATAATTCAAAATGCGGCACTTCCGATAGGAATGATGTCGGAGGATGCGCTTGAGTCTCGGAACAAAGATTTCAGAATTATTCGTGAACATCACACTAGAAAGATGTCACGAGAGACAACAATGGAAGATCTTTTTAAATATTTGCTTATGTCATCAGATCCATTAACTTCGTCTTTTTCAACAAAACCATTTCTTAGCCCTTGAAATGAAGAACTATTAGATGATGAAGAAATTTCGTTACTTTTAGATCCTTTCATACAGGAAGATATAGAATAATTTAAATAAAAGATTATTTTTTTTTATATATTAATATTATTATGTTGTTTTGTATGTACACAGAAAAAAGAAATACATATTTGCCAGGAATTTTTTAATAAATATTATGAATCTAGCATGAATTTTTTCCCCCAAAACTTTTTCATTGGATTTTAAAAACTTGCTCATAAATATTAGAACTTTATTCATGGTGCAAATTATTGCCTTAATACTGAGTTTTTCGCAAATAAAATAAAAGTTATGAATAGTTTATGGTATGTAATTATATTGCAGAGATTTTAGGAGAAAAGTTGCAAACAAATAACATAAAAATAAGCGAATTTACGCGCTTTCTTGAATGCTTTTCAAATCGCTCAATTCATTCCGGAAAAATTATGTATTACAAAGAATTTGTTATTTTAAAATTTTTCATATTTATTATTAATATTAAAAAGCTGTGCCCGAAAGCCTCGTTCGATTGCGCATATGCAGTCGAATTTTAAAATTTCCAAAATGAGTTTTCTCCTCTTCTTAATTAATACAATAACATTCTAAATCGTTACATTTTGATATTCTTAAAACGCCATTAAAAATTGCCACTCCCATTTTATCTACAACGCCCAAGGAATGCTTTCAATAAGAAGTACATAATACCAAAGTTTCATCCTTCTAGCTGCTTCCGAAGAGAAGTTATGACTTTTTTCCAGCTAGATTGGCATCTTGGACCACTGTGCGCTGCTAGTGTGTGCCATGTAACCTGTAGACCAGGTGCTCGATTATTTCTAGTTTATCTACATAAACTCAGAGAAAGTTATCTTATGAAGTCAAATCACATAAACAAGATGGCTAGTTACCAAGGGCCGTATTCATAAAAAATATTTTAGGTTTATTAAAGCCTTATTTGACAGATTTTGTAGAGAAATTAGTCAAATAAGCCTTCAATAAACCTAAAATATTTTTTTATGAATACGGCCCCAAGTCTATTTCTTAAAATAATTCGTTCGTTAAATATTTCTCTCAGTAAGTGTATTGTATCGCACTCTGTTTAACATGTGGGTTCTTCATGTTAAAACCACAAGTATACACATGTGCTTTTCAATTAAGTCGCGAATCATGTCTGAATATATTTAAAATGATGAAACTTTGTACTTAGATATTGATAAGTGATATTTAAATCCTACAAATAAAGACTTAAATTTGTGTTTTTTATATTTTTTTCCTTTTGTTATTGAAATTTTATTCAAATACTAATATATGAAAAATTTAATTGTTTTCATATAAATAAAACCACAAATTAAACAGTTTATCTTTAATGATTTTTTCCGAAAATTACGCACTTCTTTTTGTTTTTGGCGCTTTTCCACAATTTAAAGTTGACAACGCTGGTAAGCAAGCTACGTTGGTCACTTATAGTACATGTTTGTTTTTGTGCTTACAATTGCTTTTGATTTGGAATTGTTTATTTATTTTCTTCATTTTTTTCTTTTTTTTGGATTGTTTTAAATATTGTTCATCAATTCATCATCGTTTCTGTCATCGTCAACGTCATCATTGTCGTCTTTGTCATAATTATTAAAATCGTTAATGAACATTGAATGAATGTAATGAATACAATTTTTGTATGACGGACGGACAACTTTCCCTTTTCGCTGACATAACATACTACACCAACAACAACGACACCTACCAAATATAAATACTAATAACCGTGTTGTATTGTAAGTGTGTTTTTATACCCGCCACCAAAAAAATGGTGGGGGTATATTCATTTTGTCATTCCGTTTGTAACACATCGAAATATCCATTTTAGACCCCATAAAGTATATATATTCTGAATCAGGGTTTGATTTTATGACGATCTAGCTATGTCCGTCCGTCTGTCCGTCTGTCCGTCTGTTGAAAGCACGATAGAGGTCGCACCGAAAAAGCTAGGGGGCTCAAATTTTGCCAGAATCTTTCTTATAGACAAGGTTTGTTTGGTATTGAAAATGGGCTAAATCGGAATATTAGGAAGAGAGTTATAGCTCGAAAAGCAAGAGTAGGTCGAAAAAACCGTGTCCTTCAAACATCGAATAAAATGGAATTGTGTCCAAACGCATTAACGTAGACTCATGAAACTACGAATATATATATTTCCTGAGTAAAAACAATATCTTTCCCCGAAAATTATCTAAATCTATACATTAGGAGAGGAGTTATCGATCAAAATGTACGAAAATTTATACCGCACTGTGTATTTTTCGGTATATATAAAAACAAAAACGTCATAAAAGCAACAAAATTGGATGTACGACTCTGGAATTTTGCACACTTTGCTTATTGGTGAGACGCTTTTTTGTAACGGAAAATCAATGTGCCACGCCCACTTTTACGCCCACCTCCCATATAACGTTTTACCCAAAATTCATATAATTTCTCAATTTATGTAGATTTTGGAATAATAAAGGGCTATATTGAAACATCTCAGTTGTACTCATTCGAAAATATAACTTTGACACGCCCACTATAACGCCCACTTTTCACGTTATATACCGTTAATGAAATTTAAAAGCTCATAAAACCGCCAAAATTAGAGGTATGATGATCAAATTCGCTACGTATATCCTTTTAGGCAATGTCATTACTGCGCCAGAAAATTAAGGCGCCACGCCCACTTTTACGCCCACCTCCCATATAACGTTTTACTTAAAATTCATATAATTCCTCTATTAATAAAGATTTTGGAATAATAAAGGACTATATTGAAACACCTAAGTTGTACTCATTCACAAAAATAACTTTGACACGCCTACTATAACGCCCACTTTTCACGTTATATACCGTTAATGAAATTTAAAAGCTCATAAAACCGCCAAAATAAGAGTTATGATGATAAAATTTGCTACGTACATCCCCCTAGGCAATGTCATTACTGTGCTAGAAAATTGAGTTGCCACGCCCACTTTTACGCCCACCTCCCATATAACGTTTTACTCAAAATTCCTCTAATTTCTCTATTAATAATGATTTTGGATTAATAAAGGGCTATATTGAAACACCTAAGTTGTACTCATTCGCCAAAACAACTTTGACACGCCTACTATAACGCCCACTTTTCACGTAATCTACCGTTAATGAAATTTAAAAGCTCATAAAACCGCCAAAATTAGAGGTATGATGATCAAATTTGCTGTGTATATCCTTCTAATCAATGTTATTGTTGTGCCAAAAAGTTTAGGTGACACGGCCACTTTAACGCCTACCTCCCATACAACGGCTTACCTTAAATTCATGTAATTTCTCTATTGACAAAGTTTTTGGGAAAATAAAGGGCTATATTGAAATATTTAAGTTGTATTTATTAGTAGAAACTTTATTGACACAGCTACTTTAACACACTTTCATTGAATTTCATTTCATTTAAGGACCGATGTTGTATTTAAATAAAACACAAATTATTTAGGATATTATTATTTCTTTTTATAATGATAATATTTGTATGGTTCAAGTATGTATTTAACAAAATATCGGCCAAATGGCCCCCCCCATCCTTGGCGCCACTCCTCTATCTGATGGTCCAAATTTTCAATGACAATGTTGATGCTCAATTATTGGGCATGATGATGAGTCGATGTTGACTGCTCTTTTGCCACACTATCGCAAAAAACAGCAATAGTTCCCATTCAACGAACTAAGAAGGCATTCACAGATTTTCTAACATTTTATACAGACCTGTTTTGCAGAAATTTAAATATTTTTTACAATTCTCCCGATTGTGGACGAATTTGAACGATTATGTTGATCAAAAGAATTACGAAGTGCACAAAATGCATTTTGATTTGAACGCCCATTTTTATAAAAAAACCTGAATAACTTTAAAGCGTTGCTCATTTGCGTATCTTTCCACGGATAAAAATGAGTAAGTTTGAGATTGAGAAATGTCAAGTGAAATGCAGAAAACAAACTTAAAGACTAGGTGTAGTTCACCTTCAACATGGGCCCTTAAAGTTTAACCACCCTCTACAAAGAAAGTGATACATATTTTATTATAAAGAGATTATTCCATAATGATTAACAAAATTATAAATATTGTGCTTGAAATGTACACAAAATTGGTGGTGGGTATAAAAGATTCGGCACAGCCGAATATAATGCTCTTACTTGTTATTATTATATTTTTAACTTTGTTTTTTTTATATATGTATTTTTTTTTGTATTTTTGCTTGTCTTCATTTTTTTTTTCGGCATGTAAACCTATCTTTGTTCATTCTCTTAACCATATTTATTTTCTACCTGTTTTTGTTTTTGTTATATGGCCGTATAATGGTTTTAAATATTTTTGTTTAACCGAAAATACTTTCTTCAAGTACATAAGTATGCGCATACTATGTAGTTAGTTTTAGTTTAATGTATAAATACGTATGTACTCGTTGTTGTATTTTAAATGCGTTCTCTTTGAATATAAAATGAAAATGCATATTATTGGTGTGGAAAATGATTTTACTAAAACAATCTTCTTATGAAATTATTAAAAGAAATTAATACACACAAATTTCAGTTTAGTAGCAACAATACTGAGAAATATTGTGAACTTTGATCTTAACTTTATTTTACCCTAAAATCTACTCCCGAAAAAGCTATGATAACTTTTCTTTTCACAACAAACATTAACCCTTTGATGACCGCACCTTTATTTATTTTTTATTTTATTTTAACCTAACAAATTTTGCTCCATTTTTTCATCATTATATAAATGAATTTATAATATTATTAAGAGATATTTCGTTGTTTACTTAAAATGGCGTAGACGTCAATATTTGTTTTTATTATTGAAACTTTTAACTGATGCATATAAAAGCATAAAAGTTTATAGAATTTTATGCTTAACAGATAAATGAGAACTCTTTTCTAAAAAAATATGCCGCCATAAACTTTAGTATGCCTTTTATGAGAATTGTCTTAACTTCCATAGTGCTTTGATTTTGTATGTTTAAAATAGAATTAGATTTAAAAACAGAAAATATATATATTGAAAGATTTAAATTTATTTTAAAAAATTAAACGATTTCTGCGACTTTTAACACTAATTTCTAAATTTAAGTAAGTGATTTTACCACTACTGATATTTATTTCTGCTCCACAAAAAATATGAGCAACACCTGTTTCAATACCTGACTTAATAAGCATGATTTTCACAGTATGACATTATGTTATCATATTTTTGTTCTTTTTATACCCCTTCACCTGTGGTGCACAAGGGTATATATAGCTTTGTCATTCCGTTTGTAATTTCTACAATTTTCATTTCCGACCCCATAAAGTATATATTTTCTGAAAGCTTATGAATAGAGGAGTCGATTAAGCCCTGACCGTCTGTCCGTCTGCCCGTCTGTCCGTGTGTTGGTTGAAATCAACTTTTAGAAGCAACTATATGTTCCAGGAATGAATCACTATTGAAATTCAGCACAATTGCCCCATAACTTTCTGAGATATGAGCAAAAAACCACGACCACCTTGTTTTTTTTCACAATTACAACAACAACATACATATATACATACATGTAAAAAACATGCCAAAAAAAAAATTAAAAAAAAATATATATTAAAAATAAAAAAAAAATAATAAAAAAAATTACAAAAAAATTAAAAAAATATTAAAAAAAAATTTACAAAAATTTTTTAAACATTTTTTTAAAAAAATTTAAAAAAAATATAAAAAAAAATATAAAAAAAAATATAAAAAAAAATAAAAAAATATATTAAATAAAATAAAATAAAATTTTTTTGGCTCAGCTGGGATTCGATGCCACATTTATTCTAACCAGTATGTACGTATTTTATATGAGATGAATGGTGATACAAACAATTGTTATTGCATGACTACACGTTGTGAAGGGTATATAAGATTCGGCACGGCCAAATATAGCACTGTTACTTGTTTTATCTGGTATGTTGTCTTATTACAGGGTTACATTTTTTGCGAGAAAATAAAGCAGCATTAGGTGAGGCCAAAATATTAAAATAAAACATGCCCATCTCTAGGAATTTGCAAAAAATATCGATATACCAAAATATATATATTTGAAAAAAATATCGAAAAACCGATATATCGATTCTTTTTTACGAATAACGTTTTCAGTATCTTTTTCGATATTTTTAGAGCTCTATAAATTTTAGACTATTTATCAACAATACTGGCTGGCATTACCGCGTGCATCATACGTTTTTTTATCATAATTTTTTTTATGACGTTCCTTAGCCATTCCTATTTCAAATTTAGTCCGTCAAATGACGCATTAATCGCATTAATCTTGTAAACGACGCTTTTCTGAAAAAGGTTGAAGAAAAAATAGGAAAAATATTTTTCTTTTGATAGACACCATATTGGACTTAAGGTTTCAGCGTATTCTTTTTACTTTTATAACAGCTGTCTCAAATGCTATATTAAAAATAAGCGATATTATTCGCTCAGAACATAGTGAGAGGAAACAAGTTTCCCCCTGCTTTCAGGTCTGCTAAAAGAAGAGAATTGACAGGGGATCACAAAGCAAAGAGTGCTACTGATGTTCATATCCGATGAGTACAGGTTTGAATAATATGTAGGCGTAAGGTGATGGTTTCGTAACTTATTTGATGCCGTCGTTTGGTATGTCGATCTGACAATATTTTTTGTTGAATTTTTTTCTATTATTTTATTGTTTTTATTAAAGTGTTTGCGGAAATAAATATTTAAAATCATATAAAAGTTTGTTCATATGGATGTATTAATGCATTCAATTTTTAAACTTGGAATATTTTAACAACATTTTTAGGTAAATACCTTTCGATATATCGAAATAACGATGTTTTTAAAAAATATATATCGATACTGCACATAGCGTAGAAACTGTTAAAAATGATTTGTCTGCTCTTCTCTCCAAACAGCTCAATACTTTCAGACCGAGATCAAGTATTTCCCGCACTATGGCATTCTAGGTACTGCTTAATCTAATTAAAATAAAATAATCTTCAGTATTGTTTTCTAAATCGTCAAAATTTGGTTAAAATTTCAATAGATTTGCTTTAAATAATACATTTGCTTTAAATGAATAATTAATTGCAAAAAACCCTGTTGCCCCCCCTTGATTACACGCTGAAATGTTTATCAGAAATAAATACACAATTATGACTTAATAATTTCTTTTAATTTTTTGAATAGTAAATTAAATATAATTTTATTTTAAATATTAAATATTTTTTTAAATGACCTGCAATTCGAACGGATTTTATGTGAACAAATGCTTTAACTCATTAATCGTATGAAAGTTATTTTTAAAAATGACGTAGTTACAGACAAATGTTTGTGATATTTAGCGCTATTTTTTTTTTTAATGTGACAAAAATTGGTACTGTTACGAGTATAATTTGAAATAGTTTCTTTAAACCACAAATATTCAACACATAGTTAACAATTGTTTGAATTTTTTGTCTCTGTTTTTCATTATTACTAATGTACGTTTATTAAAAGCAGCATCACCCAAAGGTTTTGATATTTGCGTGTTTAAAACTAGTTGTAGGTGAAAATAAAACTTTAACATTATGAAAGAGGAATATGAATGAATGTTGTTAAGAAGTACTTACTAACGACACACATGACTGAGGTGTTAAATGATTTTAGTTTAGTAATCCCCTCAAAGATATTTAAATTCCATGACGAAAATAAAAGTTAAGTTTAGTTGTATTTTATAACTGAAGAAATTCGTGGAATTCTAGAATTCTACCCACATATCGATGGTCACAGAAAGAAAGGCCCTAACTCGTATTTTTTTAGTAATACCAATACATTTTACACAAATACGCCTCGACACAGAAATTTAGTGCAATAGTAGCAAAAATAATATTTTTACAAAGACGCCTCAAAAAGAAATTACATTGTAATAGTTCAGTTTCTATTACGTTTTCACCTTCTCCTTTGAAGTTACAATTAAATGAGTTAACGCCTTTCTACCTGTGACCAACGATATGTAATTCTAAAAATTATTTGGTTAATGAATGGAACTCTTTATGCCTAAAAGAATATTCATAAATAACGCAATAACGTAACATTTTAGTGATTTTATGTTCATTAATCACATGTGACAATTTTTAACAGTGAATAAAGGTTAAAGATGGGTTGCAAATACTAGAGTCTGTCCATCTGGTATAAATTTATTATTAAATCTGTCGTAGCTTCTATTGCATTTCTTAACTTTAACTATTAAATTACAGCATTCAAATGTTTACCAACAAAGTCTTTGCTTAAAATTCAAGTTCCGCTCATATTTAATAATCTCTACAATTATTAAATTATATTCGCCCTAATGCCCGTTGAAAGTGTGACAAGTGACTGTTGGATTTTGTCACATTATTTTGTAGATAATTTTTACAATTGTGTGTTGTTGACACATAAAAATTTAATTTTACAATTTTTAAAATAAATTTATGGGAAATTTAAAAATCCTTTGTTTGGGTATGCAAAAAAACAACAACAACAACAACAACAACAACTTCAGTTAAAAAAACAATTTATACTAAAATACTACTTTTATATTTTTATGTGATTTTTTATAGTTTTGGAAGTTGGTTTTTATGATATTTTTACTTGTTTCTTTTGTATTTATTCTTTATTGCTGCATTTTGTTATCAGTCACACACAGGGTTGGGAAATGCAAAATTCTATTCACCATCAGTTAATGTTTTTAAAAATAAAGATTGTGTCTAAAAAAATTTTCCATCACATTTTGTGCAATAACTTTAAAAAAAATCATTGAAATTGAGAAAATTGTATTTAGTAGTGTTTGAAATGAATGTCAGAAAATTGTAAATATGTATTTAATTTTAACAGTAGAAATCAAGGCGAATTCAATAAGGTGAACTTATTAGATCAGCTGTTAACTACTTCTAGGGACCACTTGTCAAATTTTTTTGTATTTTTGACATATCGTTTTGTTTTACACTAACAAAATACACGTTTGTATTTTTTTACTTTGTAGTTGTTTTAGCGACGAGTTCACCTTATTGAATTCGCCTTGGTAGAAATTCTATTAGATACAAAATTGCAGGCGAATTGGAAGTTTTGAAAAACGCATTATGAAAACCACACAAAGTGGACATACAAAAAATAGTTTGGAAATTAAAAGTCATCAAGCATACTCAGCAAGTATTGTGGTAGGCTTTGTAAAAATGTGTTTGGATGTGTTTCACCGATGGTGTTTAATAGAAAGAGAAAAAAAATGTTTTTTCGATGTACACATACAAACACAATTTTACAAATACTAATAAAAGGCTTGATTAGTATTTTCATCATGCCTAGCCACTTCTAGAACGATTTCTGGGATTGTTGGAAGGTCAGGTTTTGACAGGATAGAGGGCATTTGTGAAAGGCAAAAAAAATCAGTGCCATTTTTAAAATGTCAAAAATGACGTTAACCTTCAAATTTCCAAAGTACAAAAGGTTCCTGATAGAAATACTGTAAAGAGTACGGAACCAAAACAGCGTACTAAAAACTTTAAAAAAAGTTGTAAAATGAATAAAATACGTCATGGAAAATTTTTTTATAACGCAGTCCTTAGCACTTTTTCCCGTGTTAGAATGCTAAAAATTTAATTTGTAACTAATTGGTTGAATTCTAAAATTAATATAAAATTTTACTAAAAAATTGCAACCGCATGAAAATTTCCAACTCTGACAGCATATTTAATTGTAACTTCAAAATAACACCCAGTGGATAGTGTGTTTAAAAATAGAGTTTTAATTAGGAACTTTTTGCTACAATAATAAATTAATATTAAAATAAAATATCGCTCAAAAAAGCAAAAAAATCGATAAAAACTTTGGTGAATCTGTCACGTCAATTTTAATGATGAAAAACTGGTTTTCTGAGTTTTGTTGGCAAAAATATTTGTGTGAAGTTGTTGATGTCACATTACACGACTCTCTGATATTCATTTTAAATGATCGGTTATGTTTTAGCAAGCTGTCTGCAAGATTAGGCACGTTAAACAAGAGACACATAATAAAAGCCATCGTATGACAACTGCAAAATAATATTAGACGTTTATCGGCAAAGTCTAGAATTAACAAGTAAGAGCGCTATATTCGGCCGTGCCGAATCTTATATACCCTTCACAACGTGTAGTCATACAATAACAGTCGTTTGTGTCACCATTCATCCCATATAAAATACGTACATACATATAAAAAACATACATATATAAAACATCTCATTGTAAAATTATAAATTTACGTATGTATGTTTAAAAAAAAATAAAAAAAAAAATAAAAAAAAAATTAAAAAAAAATTTAAAAAAAAAATTAAAAAAAAAAAATTTTTAAAAAATAATTTAAATATATATAATAAATATAAAACAAAAAAAAAAAAAATAAAAAAAAATTTAAGAAAAAAATTAAAAAAAAATTAAAAAAAAATAATAAAAATATAAATAATATATTAAATAAAAAATAAAAAAAAAATTAAAAAAAAATTAAAAAAAAATTTTTAAAAAAATATAAAAAAAAATTTTTTTTGGCTCAGCTGGGATTCGATGCCACGTTTTCTCTAACCAGTATACACGTTTGTATGTATGTATGTTGTTGTTGTAATGTTGTTTTTGTGAATAAAAAATCGAGGTGGTCGTGGGTTTTTGCTCATATCTCAGTTGTTTATGTACCGATGATTCTGATTTTCAATACCGTTCTACTCCCGAATATTTCTGATATTTTAATGTCTCACCCGGGTCCAAGCGATATCGGGGGGCTTCAAAAAGTTGATTTCAACATACACACGGACAGACGGTCAGACGGACAGACGGACAGACGGTCAGACGGACAGACGGACAGACTGACAGAGCTTAATCGACTCCCCTATTCATAAGCTTTCAGAAAATATATACTTTATGGGGTCGGAAATGAAAATTGTAGAAATTTCACACGGAATGACAAACCTATATATACCCTTTTTCACTGTGTGAAGGGTATAAAAAGACTATATATTTTGAAAAATAAAAAGAAAACTGTGTGATTGATACGCCCTATTTTCAAACAGAAATCTTTTTTATGTCTACTTGTTTTGAACGTTCATAAATTGTTGCTTCAGCCCTTTAAATAATGATTTGGCAAAGCATTATGTAGCATTTCATGAATGTGAAACATGTTTCAATTTAGAAAGTTTTCTATTTCTTAAATTTCAACTGCAAACATAAATAACAGATTTTTACAACTTTCGAATATTCATATATATTTTCAATTAACGTTGTACTTGAACATTTTAATTTAAAGGTAAATTTTGAAATTCACTTATTATCCTTTTTAAATGAAATTAATTGAAAAAAATAACGTAAGTCGTCTAAACTTTCTCATAATAACTCCAATATAATTATTTACTTTGACGTGTACATTTGCTTAACAAGTTTTATTTCTCTCAGTAGTTGTCTGCCTGAGTGTTTATGTGCAGTTACAAGGACACGATCTCTAAAAAAAAAAACTTTCGTTAAAAATGTTGCAACAAATTTACATTAACTACCGGTTTTAGCAACACGAACCTGAATATCATCTTCATCTTCGTAAACGTCTTCAGCATCGTGGTACTAAAAAATGCGCAGACACAATGATCCACTTGATATTGTTGTTGCTATTGTTTTTGTAGGTTAAAGCAAGCAATGTTTAGGGCATCCTCTTTCATGCATTTCAAACAGGTTACAATCAGTGTGGACATGTTGTAAGTGCATTCCAAGCACATCTCTGTTAAAGTGTTAGTGCGCGTGTAGCGAATGCAAGTGTATGAGTATGAATGCCATTAATTATTTCAGGTATACCAGAGTTGACTTGATGATTATCAATGTTATAATTTTTTTCTTTTGCGCTTTTTTTTTCATTGGGAAAAAACTAAACAAATTTTTAACATTTTTGGGGGGTTCTTGTTTTTGTTTTGTTGCTGTTGCTTTAATTTTCATAATTTATGGGCTAAAGCTATTGTACATACGTGTATTTTAACATGCAGCCAAAACGTGGCTTATCTTCATGCATAATTGAGAGCGACACATATAAATAAAAGCCATAATCAAAATTTTGCTTTAATCCTTTAAACACAAAACTTATCACTTTAAAGTTATTCGAAATTTTATTTAGCAAGTTATTTTTTTACTCTATACATATTTGTTGCAACAAATTAAACACTTAAGATTACTAGACTTAAAAATAGGAAAATAGTCTTGGTGGGTAAATACTGGAACAGGAAAAAGAGGTTAATGGGTTTATGGAGCAATACGCTGGTTTTATTTTGACAAAACAATCAGTATACATTTCTTACTGTAAGATCGGACTACATACAGAAGCTCGAGAAGAAAACTCGACCAAATGGTGTCTCAGTAAGAGTTTACGATTTTAATTTAGTGCCGTTTTTTCTGCAAGTAGAAATTCTGAAATTAGAAAAATTAAGTAGCTGTCACATGTGCTTATTCCGATTATTTAAAATGGAGAGCTTTACGAAAGAATAACACGTTATAATTGTGAAAACTTATTACAAACATAAACTCGGAAACATCGGTAAAATTTTCAGTCGAGAAACAGCACCCAATGTGTTAACGATTTGAAGTAATGTCAAAAAGTTTGAAGGAACTAGATCGGATATGGATATTAAAACTGCTGTGTGCCAACGTACTGGTCAGTCTCTTAAAAATATTGCTGTTATAATCACATGTGTTTCCGAAATTCCGAAAACATCAATTCGGCATCGTTCTTAATAACTTAAAGTTTTACGAAGCACCTTTATACGTATCAAATGCAGTTTACTCAGGAGCTCAAACCAGCAGACCATGGTCAAGTGGAGTCAATGCGCATTTCTATTTCAATGGCTTAATTTGGAACTTAAAAAATCTTCTATGAGAAACAAACACACTCAGCAAACAAATACGAAACAAACACACGAACAGTGCGAGTTAAATATAGTCTACCGGTTCGAGCGAATCTCTTGCGATGACATGGTGGTGGTGACGATAAACGTGCCATTGACGTCAAAATATCGACGATATAAACTATGCGTTAAAATAATTTATCTCTGTTTTAAATAATATAATTCTAATATTCTGGTTCTTTGCTTAGTTGTGGATCTTTCCATTATTAATTCTACAGGTGATGTTTATATAATTTAAAACAAAATATCAAATGAAAATGTTATTAAATTTTTAAACCATGGTGATTTTTTATGCACCAGGTACAAGTACAACATTGTTATCAACGATTAGAACAGATAAACAAATGAAACAGTTCGTAGAATAGAGTTCTCCTTTACACTTTCTGTTTGAAATCTTAGTCATGCATTTTATAAGATCTACGTACACGGGACTTGATACTTTCTGCAAAAAGTCATAATGGGAACTGATTTTTTTAAAGGGGGAACTTCGAAACTGTATACATTGAGGGCGGTAAAAGGCGAAAATGTGTTTCAAACTCTTAATTATTGTGGTATTGTACGGCATTCGTACGAGAACAGACACGAACGTATGACACTGAATGGCCACATCACTGAAAACCGAATGACTTGAACTATGCAGACGATCTCGGTGTCTAATAAACAATTATAATGAAAACTGATAAAATTATTTCAAGATCCCAACATGTTTGGTCTAGGCCTCAGTGTTAAGGAAACCAATCTAATGCGAATTGAAATTCCAAATTAAGTGCCTTTTACTGTAAATTTAGATGAGGCAAACAAATATAGAGGAATTGGAACGTTTATAACGCATCGGGTGGAGCAAGTAAGAATTAAATGACGCGCATCAAAAAATTGCATCCAACATGACTGATAGTTTTCAATAACAGTGTAAAACTGCTGTTAATTGATTTTACAATATGCCAAAAATTAGGATTGTATAGTTTAAACTGAATTTTTATTAAATACTTTAGATTTCGTTTATAGCACCAACTATCTGCTCCACACATTTTCACAAACACAGTGTAATAAACGTCTGTTATAGCTGGGAAATTTTCTTATCTGGCAAATTATACTACAAAGACACATAATTATTGTTTTTTTTTTTTATTAATTTTATGTCTTTAATAAAACAATATTTTTTTTGTGTTTACATAATTGACAACAGCAAAATGTTAGTAAATCTGTAGCTTAACGATTGTCGATTTGAACGTCTGGGTGACTAAATTGTATGCTACTAAAGATTTCAGTCACTATGACAACAAATATTGAGCGATCATAAATAAATGACATAAATATAGTGAATAAAAATTTAAATTTGCAAATTAGTGTTGTTGTTACCAAAGGCAATTTAGATGTATATAAATGTCTTTGCCAACATCGTCTACTTGGCAGACAATAGTGTATTGGATGCTTTTTTTTTATTATTATTTTTTTATTATTTAATATTGATTTTATTGGTGTTAAATATACACAAATAAAATAAAATTAAAAAAAAAACAAAAACTCATTTAAAAAGGCCATATTAGTTACAACAAAGTTATAGACTTATTACACAATTCTATTTAATTTTTTAAACTTTTGCTGCTGCTACTGCAGCGATTGCTGTTTGTTGGTCTAACTAATTTATTCATGATGACTTTTAAAGATGATTTAAGTTTGTCAATAATTTGTTAACAAACTGCGGCAGAGACAAAGAGTGTGTGGTGGCATTGAATTTAAATCTTAACATGTTTTCAAAACTAATTTTTACTCGTATTGTCACAGAGGGTGTAAATTATTTGTGTACCCATGTTGAAATCATATTCATAGAAACGTTTTTTTTTTCAACAAAAATGTTAATTCTATTCTATAAATAAATGATTATTAATTATGTAATCTAGTTAGTAAAGGTTAATAGCACCACAGCTAAAAATACAAACTTGTATGCTGAGATATTATTAATTAAATTATTTGCTATTTAGTGTTAACATGTTTGTGTTATAACTTTACACTTTAGCTGAATTATGTGTTTGTATTTTTGTTTGTTTTCTTAGTGGTCACTGCTCATAATTATCTAAAGGAATTACTCAATTTGACTGACAATTTGTTCATAACCATAGTATTTTTCTTTATGACAGTATTTTGTATTACTTTTCAATCGAATTATGTTATCAAATATATATAAAACAGATTTAAACTCTTAAGATCCCCAAAAATAATATCTTTTTTAAGAGCTTTTTCCTATGATGCGTTATTCAAGTTTTTGTTAAACTTTTATGCACTCATTTAATACATCAAAAAAATCACTCTTATATATAGAAAGATAATTATTTTAGATTAAAAAAAACTTCTTTCGTAGATAAAATAAGCAAAAATGCTGATAATTCCCTTCACCATCATGTGCATACACGCAAAGAAAAACCATGGTTACGACATGATCACGACGGTCATATTATAGTTTCTATAACAATATTTGGTTGTCAAAAACAAGTAATAGTTATTTTTGTTTCATTTCATCAAATTTTTTGTCACGATAATCTAGCATTTGTTTGAATTGTATCACTAAATGTCGTAAAAATTTCAAAATGGTTGTCATTTAAAAATAGTATGATTTAAAAAAACTAATCCGACAAACATTACATTATATTCAAAAGCATTAAAAATTAAAAATAATCATTAACTAATAGGTGAGACAACAGTATGATTACAAATTAATCAAGCTATGATTTTTATACCCTTCACACAGTGAAAAAGGGTATATATAGGTTTGTCATTCCGCGTGAAATTTCTACAATTTTCATTTCCGGCCCCATAAAGTATATATTTTCTGAAAGCTTATGAATAGGGGAGTCGATTAAGCTCTGTCAGTTTGTCCGTCTGACCGTCTGTCCGTGTGTATGTTGAAATTAACTTTTTAAAGCCCCCCGACATCGCTTGAACCCGGGTGAGGCATTTAAATATTAGAAATATTCGGGAGTAGATCGGTATTGAAAATCAGAAACATCGGCACATAAACAACTGAGATATCGTCACAAAATATCTTGAGCGTCACACTTAGTTTTTTTTTCCTTAAAACGCTTATAATTATTTTTTTTTTTAAATTAATTGTTACAAGCCTATTACTTTGCAAGTAACCTCTAAGTTCAAGTATTTTTTTTTACCAAAAATTTACATATTTTCATCTTAAAATTTTAAAATAACTAGTCACTTTAAAAAAAAATTAAAAATCAAGGTGAATCGTGATTTTGTGTTTATAATCGAAAAGGTAATTTTCGCAAAAGTCAATCTTTAGAAACAAAAGAACATCGTAGTAAGCTTGAATTTCAAATATTTTTGCATTTTTAGCGATTTTTTATACATATTTGGTGTGTGACGCTCAAGATAGAAATCATAGAAAACCTAAAAAAATTAAAAAAATATTGATCTTTTTGAGAGCCTAAAAGTACCACCGGAATCTTCATCAATTTTTACATAAATTGGCCACTCCTACCGGCGAATTGAAAAAACTTTTAAAATAAACAAAAAAAAACTCGATGTGTACGTTTTTTTGAAATTGACCCATGTACGTATTTCATATGAGATGAATGGTGATACAATTGTCGTTCGTAAATTATTATGTTCTTTATGTATAGGATTTATGTGTCACATAGAACACAATAATTTAGGAACGACGATATGATTATTGAATGTTACTTTAATTAAACATAATAATGATAACTGGTAACTATTATATTTTTTAATCAAAATCATACAATTCAATCATAGTATGGTGCTCTTCGATTATGGTTACCACATTGTAGCTTAGCCTAGATTTCCGATTCTATGTTGTATGCCATTTTTGCTTTTTTATCTCCGTAACTATCTTTGATTTTAAATTTTTACATATTTAGCTGTATTCTGCTAGTCAAGCCTTTTCATTTGAAACACATCTTGATGGGGTTGAGAAAAAAATTGTCTGTCATTTTGTTTAGGGCGCTACCTAGGAAATAAGCTTTAATGCAATTATTTTAATTAGTTTAATGCATTCTACTGGTTCAGAATTTATCTGCTTTTATGTAAAACTTGATATTTTTAGTTTCAACCAAAAACGATTTTATATCACAATAATAAAAAACAATTTGGTAGTTAAACGTTGGTTTGACTCTCAGACGACTAAAAAGAAACTACTGAAACAAGTTTGTATTATTTATATTGAGACTAGTAACGTAATCCGGGATCAGCTAGTATTAGTCTAAAATATTTTATATTTTTATTTAAAAATATTGTTTATCTTGAATCTTTCAAAACTTTTCAAATTCACAAACACAAATTCAAACACAAAGCATCAGCAAATTGAAAACTAAGTAAGAAGTTTTATTATGTTTTTACTGTGTTAATGGTTATATCGCATTTCTCTTGATAATCTATATCCCTTTACACCAAATTTATCTCAGTTTGATATACTTGTATTCTTACCCAGTTAAAACTCTCATTACAAAATAATGAGTTGAATGTACTGAAAAACAGTTCTTCACTACTTACAATTTGGCATCTTAATTCATTATTTTAACACGGCTATGTCATTGGAGGCAAGTACTTACCACGCTCACTAACAAATAGGGATATTAATAACCCAGCAAAAATTACTGCATACTCGGAAGCAGGCTTGTAAGGGAGAGACAAATGTACTCTCCTTTCCCAACCTGCTTCAGAAAGGCGTGATTTTTATATGAGATGTCCCACTCTTTGATGCTCTAATTATTTGCTATTTTCACACATGGTTAATGCACTACAGTAAAGAGAGGTAATCATTCGCTTACATTCCTGCATCCTCGTAAGCGAGAGAAGTTGCAGTAAGTTATTTTATAAGAAATGAAATATATTTAATAGAAATTTCTGACTTCCATTTATAGCACCCTCGAATGCGCTCTAATATTGCGCTATAAGAAGGCATGTTTTTTTTACTGCTTACCGGTACAAAATTTTTGCTGGGAAGTACTTACTTTTATAGCAGTAAATAAGTTATTAAATTTAATAACTTAAATTATTATGGACTTATAGAAGTCGTTCGGTTCTTGTAAGGACGAAAATTCAGTTTGGTTATTCTGCGACACGTTAGTTTGAAATTTTGAGAAAATCAGTGAAAATCTATAAACGTCATTTCAGATAGAACTTTTAGTTCTTTTACTTCCTAATAAGACAGACGATCTGTAAGTCATTAAAAATTATGTTGTCATTACATAGTTTTAGCTGGGTAATAAAACATTTCACGGTCTCCACCTCTCACCTTTTGCTTTTTTTTATTTTTTGGCTTCTATTTGTATACGACTTATGCTAAAAGCATCTTTTATTTCAATCTAATCTTAAAAAATTATGTTTTTCAAAAGTGATCGGATTTTGTGTGAACTGTGCCTTGTACAATAAAAATATACAAAAATATATTAATCGCTTCAATTATATCTTTGTATGATCTTGCCGAATATTTTTTTGCAAAACACTTTTTTTATCTACAATTATTTAACTTAATTTGTTTTAATCATTTTCATTGAAAAAAAGTATGTAACGATTTTCTCAACAAATGACGTCAATACAAAATTTTGTCAAGTGGAAAACTTTGAAACTTAGAAAATTTAAATATAAGCCGTCATAATCACAACAAATTTTTAAATTTTAAATAACGTTTAAGACACATTATTTTCTTACGATATTAATTTTTTAAATTATTTTAATTTTAAGAATTGTTTATTAAAATGAGGGGAATATTTTATTTATTATAACATGTGTTAAAAACATTAAACGAATATAAAAAGTATTTAATTTAAAAAATATGTAAATTAAACTACAAAATAAGAATTTGTACGTCCATCTTAATAAATAATTCAAAACTTATAAAATAATATTTTCTTTCTGTTTCCAGCATACTTGTTCGACAGCCACCACCTCAAATTCTAAAACAAAGTGCTCACATGTGAAAACAAACTGCCGTCATTATAGTTCGGTTCATACACAACAACCAGCTGGTCCTGTACGTGAAATTCAAATAGATCCCTACATTATACTGGATGAAGAACTTAAATACTTTTATGATGATGTTAGAGATGTAAGTACCCATACGATTGTTATTGTAAATTTAAAACCATATTATTCACTATTATGGCCAAAAATAAGTCATAATAAAATCGTAACTGCAGTTTTAACATTGAACGCGACCATTGCATGCGTTAAATGTACTACGAAGTTTTTGAGTGGTCATTAACAATGTTTCATTTATTCATGAGCATCATTAAACGTTAAATTGTATGTACGTACGTATGTATGTATAATTCGTACATGTTGTGATGTTGCCAAAAGGAATTTGTGGGTAGAAGCAGGTTTTGTTAGTTCTTAATGCGCAATGGGTATTTATAGTAAAAATATTTTAAATATTACCCAAAGAATTAAAGGGAAGTTGAGGTTCGAATAACACAGTACAACACATGATTTGCCAACTCAATTCTGTTAACTGTATGTGAAATTAGACCCAAAAAGAAGAATTTCTGCATCATTCGTTTTGTCTTCTTACCTGCGATTTGAAGTTAGTATCGATTTGAAGTTAGTACTATCGTATAGGGGAATTTATCACGTTTTAGGCCCTGTTGTTTGACATAGCTCGACAACCACTAGCCCAATTTAGTTGAAATAAATTTTAAAAAATTAAGAATTAAAATTCCCTTAATCTGTTCATATATTGTTTTCCTATACAAGTAACACTTTCGAAGTTAAAAATGAATGTATGAAGGGAAAAAATTATTTTTTGCCTAAAAATTTAAATTTTTTTTTTTTAAAAATACATAAAAAATCCAAAATGGAAAAAAGTTTCAAGTCTAGTTATTTTTTCGCAAAGTCACATAACCTATGAGCAAAATGAGACAAAGATCATAAAAATCGATGCACGCGTTTCGCTTTTATTCGCAATTGAGTAAATGTATGAATTTCAAAAATTTGCTCGAGATATGCACAACATTATTTGGAGAAAACATTGACACCTTTTTCATGATTCTGAGAATTAAAAAAAAGGAATAAACAAAAGGTTATTTGATTTTTATGATTGCGGTAATAAATGTACGTGGACAATTAAACGGAAAGTGGACCTTTTTATTATTTTGGTTTTTCCGGTGGCTACCTATATGATTTTTTTACAGAAATTGCACCCACATTTAAGGGTGGTCATTATTTTGAAAGTTTTGCACAGTTTGAAACGTACAAGTGCTGAATAAGGTATATAGCCAGCCGCCCTTAAAATATGCGCCCATTTATAAGTACCTGGCAGTAAAATATTCAAAAATACGTAGTATTTATAGGTGTGCATTGATCGATTTTTGGCATTCAGCCAGTGCCGACGAACGCGAACAGTAAAAGTGATTTTTCTTCAGTTTTTTAAAAGTGAATAACAACAAAACATAAAATATATCAATATGGAAAACAACAAGTGCCCATATTTGGATGAATATTGTTACGTTTGTGGTCATATCGTCCGAAAAATACAGAAAAAAGATCGAAAAAATTTGTTTACTGAGCAATTCAAAACCGCGTATTGTAATTATTTCGATGAAGCAGATTTAAGTGGTGCAAATTTTACGCCGAACACAGTGTGCAACAGTTGTTATACTACCCTTCTAAAATGGATTCACGGAAAAAGTAGAAAGTTATCTTTTATGAAGCCAGTAATTTGGGTGGAAGACACAACTGGACATGATGAATCCAGGTGCTATGCATGCATAAATTTTCGTCCTGGATTAAACAGACAACAATTGAAAACAAAAGTATACACTGCTGCATTTACTGCCACACTTCCAGTGCAACGCCCTGCTGATACCGATGCACCTAAACCTCCGAGTGCGGATACTGTGTCCCTGCTAGCCGCAACCGTTTTCACCAATCCGACCGATTTGGATGATGCTGAATGGATACCCGATATTGAAAATAGTGCACCACAACCGCTACCACAAATCGAAATGGATTACATTGTGGCCAAGCTGGGACTATCACAACACGACTCCGAATGGCTGACATCATTTTTGAAGAGAAGAAAACTCACACAGCAAAATGTCAGCGCAACATCATACCGACAACGCCAAGCTGATTTTCAGAAATTTTATTCCGTTGACGAAGCAAATACGTTCACGTACGGCCATGATATCCCAGGTTTAGTGAAAAAATTGGGAATGGATTATATCGCTGGCGACTGGCGTTTATTCATCGATGGTTCAGTTACTATTTTGAAGGCTGTGCTGCTGCACAAAAAAAAAATAAAAAACCATGCATTCCATTGGGATTCAGCACAACTATGAAGGAAACGTATGAAGCATTGGGCGAAATTTTGAAGAAAAGCAAATACGATGAACACAAATGGAACATTTGTTGCGATCTGAAGGTGGTCAACATACTACAAGGGATTATAGAAAAGGGCGGATATCCAAAATACTTCTGCTTCCTTTGTAATTGGGATTCACGATACAAAGGAAATCAATATCAATGTAAAGATTGGAAAGGAAGAACTCCCGAGCTCAACAAACAATTAAAATTACGCAATGAACCTATGATAAAGGACCTGGATGATATTTTGTTGCCACCGCTCCACATGAAACTGGGAATAGCTGGGAAATTCGTTGAAGTGGTGGTCGAAAAAGTTAACGGCGCCTTTGACTGTTTGAAATCCATCTTTCCGAAACTCAGTGATGAGAAAATTAAAAACGGTACGTATCGTACTCTGTATTTCAATATTGTCATATCTAAATTTGTTAATTTCTATACATTCGCATTACCAATAATTTTTTCGTTTTTCTTATGTATTTAAAACAGGTATTCTCAATGGACCTGATATTCGGAAATTGATCAAAAGTGATTCTTTCACACATTTGCTTTCAGAGCATCACGACCACCAACATGCATGGAACGCATTGAAAGAAGTAATAGAAGGCGTTCTAGGAAAGAACCGTGTCCAGCGAGAAGAGATACAGCAACGAGTGGACAGGTTGCTGTTTTATTTCGAAAAAATCGGTGCATCCATGACGCTGAAATTGCATTTCTTGCACCACCACCTCGATACTTTTTTGGCACAATCACCTCAGGAATCAGACGAACAAGGAGAGAGGTTCCACCAGGTGACCATGCCATTTGAAAAGCGGTTCAAAAGCAAAAAATTGGATGCATTGCTTGCGGAGGTTTGTTGGTGGAGTTCCACTATTATGCAGTTTGAAGAAAGCACCGAAGATGAAGACATTGAAATTGGTGGACACAGTGAAAGAAACACGCCCTTGAATAGTATGTGTATCTCGGATGACGATACAGACTCAGACCATGAATATGAACAACCTACGAAGAAAACAAGATCATCAGAACCACAAGCGTCAACTTCTACAAGGATGGATATTGCCAATAATTGAAAAAATGTTCTAAATTTTGTTTTTATGCATATTATAATTGCGTATTAATTGCATATTATTTTATTTTCATTAAGTTTTTATAAATAAAGTTTTTTTTTGCATGATAATTTTTTAATTTATATTTTTATTTTAAGGGTGGTGGCTATAACTGATTTTTGAAATTCATACATTTACTCAATTGCGAATAAAAGCGAAACGCGTGCATCGATTTTTATGATCTTTGTCTCATTTTGCTCATAGGTTATGTGACTTTGCGAAAAAATAACTAGACTTGAAACTTTTTTCCATTTTGGATTTTTTATGTATTTTTAAAAAAAAAAAATTTAAATTTTTAGGCAAAAAATAATTTTTTCCCTTCATACATTCATTTTTAACTTCGAAAGTCTTACTTGTGTAGGAAAACAATATATGAACAGATTAAGGGAATTGTAATTCTTAATTTTTTAAAATTTATTTCAACTAAATTGGGCTAGTGGTTGTCGAGCTATGTCAAACAACAGGGCCTAAAACGTGATAAATTCCCCTATACGATAGTACTAACTTCAAATCGCAGGTAAGAAGACAAAACGAATGATGCAGAAATTCTTCTTTTTGGGTCTAATTTCACATACAGTTCACAGAATTGAGTTGGCAATCAATTAACTGAAAAATGTTGTACTGTGTAATCTCACCGCTACAGTATTTTCATAAATGTTTAATTTAAATATTAAAAAAAATAATTTAGCTTGAGGTCTTGTAGTAATAAAAATAATACTTTTTAATTTTTATTATTTTCACGATATTTTGCTACTTCGTTGTAGTCTAGATAAAAGAACTAGATAATTATAAAAAATGTTTAATAAAGTTTCACATCTTAAAGATATGAATTTTGTCTTACGACGGGGTTGAGTTTTAAACGACCAACCACATGCCCCTATGTATCACGTTGTACATTTCAATCATAATCACAAATAATAATTCTTTATTAATTAGTAAATTAATTTTTAATCTACTGGCGACTTGGTAAAAAGCTTAAATTTATCTAAACTGTTAATTTCTGTATCGCTGTAAGGCTAATGACGATTATCAGTGGCAGAATCAGATTTGTAGTTCAAAAGAAGCTGATTATGTTACCAGGAATTTGCAGGTCAATCACCTTGCAAGAATTATTCATTAAACCGTCGTTCGTTATTTCTGTTGAGAAAGCAAAATCAACACAAGGTCGAGCAGCAGGTATTCAACCACCGCCGAGTTGGTTATCTCGATTAGCAATAAATCACATCAACCAAGAAGGGCCTCTCTCAAGTTGTGGTTCTAAACAGCCAGAGCTGTTAGTAGCACATCTTTACCTTTTACTGACAAATACACCAAGGCTGGACACTCGTCAATGTAATTTTCAACTAGGGAAACATCTTTAAAACAGTTTAAGTTTTTGGAAAATATATTTAAAAAAATTTCAAATTGAAAATTTGCAAGCGGCATGCGTTTAGGCTTTTAAAAATTAAAAAAAACAGAGAAAATTTGATAAAGTCAGTAAAATGTTTATTTGCGGCCATTAATTAACGCATGCCATTTACTTTTTAAATATTACCTAATGTCAATGTTGTCCGCAGCTACGTCGTAGTTGGTCACACACAATTTTAATCATGGAATTATAATTTTTAATATTAAACTCATAACCCTTATCCAGTATTGTCTCATTTAAGCATATTGCTCTTGTTAGGTCATCCTGACGACTTTATGCACTTATTAAAGAACTGTTTTAATTTTTATTTATTAGACCGTAAGTATTTACTGGCTTAAATATAAAATTTTTGTAAAGCTAAATGTAGTTTTATTCTTACAAATTTAAGTAAGTTTTTTTTTGTAATAATTTAAGTTAATTTGATGAAATGTCGCAAAAATTGTTTTCATTTAGTATTTATGAGTATTTGTGACAATTACCAATTACTCTAACTAAATCTTTTTATTTCGCAATAAAATTTGTATTCAATTTTTATGGCTGACAGGAACTCAACAAGCAGTTGGATTTGAAATGCTATAAATCATACAAGATTGAGTTCAGATTCACTACTATCTTTTTCAAATATTCCCATTTGTTTAAGAAAAATTGTTTAGAGAAGCAAAACGCCTTACAAACTGTCTAAATCGTTGGCACTTAAGCAAACATCAAGGAGGTTGTGCACAACAGTTTTGGCACAGAGGGATTTTGCAATAAAACCTTGTTGTTTATACTGATTTACAAAGAAAATTACAAAAAAAAAACATATAAAATGATTGATGACTTGTTGAGAAGAAAGCGAGAAGAGCAAATACAAAGTAAACGTAATGCAACAGCAGAGAACTGAACAAAACAATGAGGCAAAAAATCTTGCTTCTCCATAAATGCTGGTATAACAGATGTTAAGTATTCATCTTTGCATTATGATAAGAAGGTTTTAAATTTTAGAGTTGCTAATGAAAATAGGATGGATAAAATAAAAAAAGGAAAAGGAAAAGGAGACAATTGTGATGAAAATAATTTTTTTAAAAAACAAGTGTATCGTTTACATTGAAATTACTCCACGAGACACTTCACGTATCCCCACTAATCGTGGGGTCAAATCGCATGATCTTGGTAGTCTTACCAAACTCGATTCTCAATAGGTTCATGATTCGCGCACCGTTTAGAATCACATGTTTACGAAGTCCAATTCTTGCAATTTGGACAAAAAAAGTTGGTAATAATCACACTGTCTTTCGTTTCATTAAATAACACAAGCCGCTGCTGACAACGGCGACAAATTGAGATATCGCATTCCTCATATACACTGGCCGAGACAGCAGCCATGTTCTCTTTGATACGAATTCTCCGCGTACGAGTTGGTGGATTAATGTCCAATAAAGTGAGACTTGTACGAAATGTGGTCACAACAGCTTTAATGGACTGTTCGGTGGGTAGATTATGACGACCACTAAATGGACGTAATTTACGAAACACATTTTCCACCAATACTATTTTTGATAATAAAATTTAACGACTATCAAACTATGTAGTTTGTCAATTAATGTTATACTTGCAAACCTTGCTAAGGACTTTTGGCAATGCCACATGTCGCAAATCTTTTTTTAAACTGAAAAAATTTCCCTTGAATATGGCAAACAAAACCAAAAGGGATCTGTTTGTTTCTGAGGACAAGAAAAGAGTATATCTGCAGACTGCACACTCGTACAACAACTTTAACTGAACTAAACTTAGCCGCTTTATTAGGAATACCACTCCCTATTATCTCATGGTTTTATGTACTCAAACCTTGTCCTGGTAATTTCAAATACAACACAAACAAATCATCAAAATCTGTGGAGCCATTCTCAATTGATGCTCCTACATACATGGGGCAATTTTGTTGCATATAAAGGGTGAGCAAAAGTTACAAAGGTTTGACCAACTGCTGAATTTAACGAACAAATTTAGACGTTGCGGCAATCGTGCACCAGTTGCACCTTATATGAGCCATTCCTACCTGAGCACAACGCATTATTGTACAGGGTGGACCAAAAGTCACGCCTGCGTGTAAAAATTGAATAACTTTTTTGTTTATTAATATTTATTATTTTTTTTTTCAGATTTTATTCATCGATTCGTGTTACACCACCATGCAAAATTTAACGACTGAGCAACGAACGAAAGTGGTAGAATTTTACTTTTCCAATGGGGCTCAATTTTATTGACGCAACGAGCATATCGAAATTATTTCAACACCAGAAATGCACCTAACCAAACCACAATTAATCGTTTAATTGCACGGTTCCGACAACAAGGTGCAGTGTCAGAGTTGTTCACCAGCGCCAATTACACCCCCTCAAGTGTACAGTATGGTGTGGAGTGACATCAGAAAGAGTTATAGGGCCCTACTTCTTCGAGGATGAAGTTGGTAATACAGTAATGGTGAATGGGGACAGATATCGCGCTATGCTTAATAATTTTGTACGCCCTGAGGCAGCCAACAAGTGGTTTCAGCCGGATGAAGCACCAGCACACACGGCCCGTGCCACAATGACGCTTTTAAATGAAATTTTTGACGACCGAATTATTTCGAAAAATTCAGAATTTAATTGGCCAGCACGTTCACCGGATTTAACTGCCCCTGATTATTTTCTATGGGGTTATCTCAAAGAAAGAGTGTATGTAAACAAGCCTCAAACTATAGAGCAGCTAAAAAACAACATTGAAGCTGAGATCAGGGCAATAGAGCCTGAAACATTGCGTGCAGTTATGCAAAACGCCTGTTTAAGAGCCCAATTGTGCATCAATGAAAATGGTGGTCATCTCTCTGACATTATTTTTCATAATTAAAATTTAGGTCATACAAAGATAATATAATTAAAAAAAAAATTTAATAAAAAATAATAATAAACAAAAAAGTTATGCAATTTTTACACGCAGGCGCGACTTTTGGTCCACCCTGTATATGTTTCTGGTGTTTCGTTATTACTGTGCTCTACACGTTCAATATTTTCTGCAAGTTTCTTAGGGTGTCATATTGGTGCTGACGATGAACTAAGAAACGAATCATTGATTCAGAGGGCAAAATTTTTACGTTTAAATGTCGATGATATGTTCTTTGCGTTAAAATAATTAATCACGGATTTAAATAATAAAATTCTATTACTCTGGTTCTTTGTTCAGTTGTAAAACTCTGCACTATTTTTTCTCTAGGCGATATTTATATAATCTGAAACAAAGTATATAAACGAAAAAGTAATTAATACATTGACTGGCACGTCGGACACATAAGTGTGATACTGCACTATGTGGTTTATGCCACGTCGGATACATATGTCCGACGCGATTTTCATTTTCTCTAACCATGTCACACTATAGTGGCTGAGGATAAATGTACTACTTGCGTTAAATTTTGTATTAAGAATATGAATATTGTTGGATTTCATAAAAAAATATTACGTAAGCAAATATTACTGAAAGTAGCCTAAATTCCAATATTGAAATTTTCGAAGAAATTTCGCAACAAAAAAAATGATGTGACCCCCAGCATATTTTTTTATTGAAAGTGCCTTAGCAGTCAATGTGTTAAATATTTAAATCTCATAATGAATTTTGTGATTTTGTTTTGTTTTTCTTAAATTCTATAAACTTTTTTATTAAATTAAATTTGTTATTATGTGAGTAAAGAGATTTTAAATGTTTTTTGAGCGTTCAATATTGCATATTCCTCAGTAACACATGACAACTAATTTTTATACTGTTTGTACGTCTTATTTTCTTTTCTTCCATCCTGATAATTCTTGCACTCTATATTTAAAAACACACAAAGAAAAATGATTGCGTTAGAAACAATGCCATTTCATGCAAAAGATAAAATCCTAACAAATACCATAAAATTTCAAATACCCGAATTCCGGGATTTGAAAACTAGTTGCCCAATTTGGCGGCTTTAATAAAAAAAAAAAAAAATATTAAAAACAATTTTTTTTATTACACATAATCTTGTGTTAATTTAAAAGATGTTTGTAAATGTAATAAATTTTTTTTTTGTACAACATTGTTTATCAAAAATCCGGTCGCACAACAATTGTTGATGGCAGCGTTTCTAACAACTACATTGTTTTATTCTATAAATTCAGTAATAAATTCATGTAGTTAAACTGTCGTGCCAGATTTAAAGTGAACAGTGCTTTAAATTTATTTATAACTGATCAAGGAAGCTTTAAATCGATTTTAATTAATTTTATTTTTTATGTGTAACATCTTGTTATCTCAAGGCTAAACTATTAGAATTTTGTCACGGCCATTTAAAGTTAAATTTTAATCACATTTTATTCTTTAAAACCTAATACAATAGTTATGTTTCATTCTTTATCTTTACAGTTACTGTCACAAGGTACGAGTCAAGCTGAACTCGATGAAATCGCCAAATACTACTTTGATGGCCAGGGCAAGGCTTTAAGGCCTATGGTTACATTGCTCATGTCTAAAGCTATTAATTATCATTTAAACAAAGAATCAAGGTTAGATTCAATATCTCTTTTACATGTTTTTTATTTAACAACTTTTATTTCATTCCTATCGATAAGTTTTAGTTTAATTTAAATAAATTACTCGTATATAAAATATATTCTCCTTCTGTTATTTTTTTTTTTTTAACAGTCAAAGTTGAGCTTTTTGTTGTTTATTTTATAAAATTGTTGATTTATTTAAATTAAATATAATGAAAAAAAAAGAAAACTAATAAATTGCATTCATTTATTTATTGAGTTAATCACATTGCAAATCAGTGAAAAACAAAGTTTTATTTATTGTTGTTATTATTATTATTGTGGTAGTGCGTTTTTTATAATTTTAATGCTGTTTTTTTCTTTGTAAATAAATAAATTTTTAAATTTAATTTCGTCTCTTTTGTAAAAAAATAATGTTTGCATTTATGTTTTTGTTGTATTGCATTGCTATTAGTTATTGACCCTATAAAAAAATTGGCCAAAAAGCTTATAACAAAGAAATATTTTGTAATTGTTAACACACATTTACACTCACGTGTGTGTATTCGCGCAAATCTATTGCATTAACAGTTAGTGTGTTGCACAAAAGTGTCTAGAGAGAGATATACATCATTTGGAAATCGCAAGTAACTTTTACAATATTCTCTTTTAATTGAGTTATTTTTATACCCTCCACAGTGAGTGTAAGGTTATATAAAGGGTGGTTCAATTTTAAGGGCCGATGTTGAATGTGAACCACACCTAAATGTCAAGTTTTTTTCTGCATTTCATTTGACATTTCCCAATTTCAGACTAACTTAATTTGAACCAAGGAAAGATACATAATCGAGCAACGCGTTAAAGTTATTCAGGCCTATTATGAAAATTGGCGTTAAAATCAAAATGCATTTCGTGCACTTTGTGATTCTTTTGGTCAATATGATCATTCAAATTCGTCCACAAAAACAAGTCTGCATGAAATGTGAAAAAATCTGTGAATGCCATCTTAGTTCGTTGAACGGAAAACATTACTGTTTTTCGGGAAAGTGTGGCAAAAGAGCAGTCAACTTCGACTCATCATCGTACCCAACAATTGCACATCAACATCGTCATTAAAAATTTGGATCATCGGATGGAGGTGTGCCGCCGAGGTCGCGGCGGCCATTTGGCCGATATTTTGTTCCATACATAATTGCACCATACCAATATTATCATACAAAAATGACAATAATTTCCTAAATAATTTGTGTTTTATTCAAAATCAACATCGGCCCTTAATATTTAACCACCCTTTATATAGGTTTGTTATTCTGTGTAAAATTTTTACAATATTTATTTCCGACCACATTAAGTATTAATTTTGTTTAAATTGGAGGGTAAATTAAGCATTATCCGTCCGTCCGTCAACTTTTGACATCGGCAAGATATCAAAATATCAGAAATATTCGGTATTAGTGATCAGCATAATCGCCCCATAAATTTCTCAGATATGAGCAAATAAACATGATTGCCTACTTTCTTTCGCTTATATTTATCATAAACATTAAATTTTCCAGCCGTAGGATAAGTTATAGGCAAAAATTATTTGAAAAAATATAAATTTTTTTAAATATAATTATTTAGTTTTTTGACCTTTTATAATTTAGATATAAACTAAAATTATTTAAGTTTGCGGTCTTTTAATTATTTAAATAATATTTTTAATTTTTATTTATTATTCCAATATTTCGCTACTCCGTTGTGTAGCATCGTCAGGAAATATTTGTTTTGATTTTTTGTAAAAATTTTTTTTTGTGAAAAAAAAAATAATTAAAAGATAATTAAACTACTAAATAATTTTTACCAAATTATACGCCGTAATCTCAAACAAATATTTCTAAGAAAAACTATCAAATCGGTTTGAAACCAACTGAGATATAAGCACCAAAGTACAACTTCTTCGGCGTTTCTTTTAAAATTTACAAACGGAAATCGATATTTTTCAGTTTCTATACAATCGAGAAAGCCTATATGGGGATCAAATGGGGATTCTATGAAAAGAAATAAAAAAATTAAGATGGCGTCCCTCATTAAATGGCGAATATATGAGTCAAATATAATAGTTGTGGCGTTGTCCCTTTTAACCCCCACAATATTAGTATCAAATAAAAGGGTTTGGCCATTACAATGTAGTAAGCTATTAAAAAACTGTAAAATCCAAGATGACGGAACAATTTTTTTTAACCCCAACTATATGGGGATCTAATGAAAGCGCTTTACTAGTAAAGTTACTGTATTCTATGTAAAAATTAAAAATCAAGAATGGCGTCGGAGATAATAAAGAAAATGGCGTATTACATAAAAGCTTAAAATTTAGGCTTAGGCTGCGATGTGGTAGTTATAACTATGCAAATAGATGTCGGTGATGGGTATTATCAGATTCGGTACAACCGAATATTTTCCTTTTACTTGTCTCCATTGAGTTTATTTAAGATTTAAAATATCTTGAACTCATGTATGTTGCTAGTGACATGTAAAAAATATTTAAAGCCACATATTTGCCCTACACTGTATGAGTAGGTTTTTGCAATACTTCTTTCTTTTGTGTTTTTTATTTGTGGCTGGTTGACTTCGCAAGTAATTAGTTGTCGTATTAACCTTATTTTTATGATTTAGTGCAAATATCTGAGCATACATCAATTCCAATAAATAACCATTCACACATACTAACAATTAAAAATTTTTCGTACCTGCCTGTTTGATTGTGTGTCTGTCTGTCTGTCCATATAGATAGTTTATTTATCATTGTGATTGTACCATTTTATGTCATCAATTTTTAAACATTTTATTGTTCGTTTTTTTTTTAATGTATTTGTATATATAAATTTTTTGTTTGTGATTTTGTAGACAATTGCTGCATAAACAACGACAAATTGCATTGTTTTCTGAAATGGTGCATTCGGCCAGTTTGATACACGATGATGTTATTGATCAGTCTGATTTTCGACGTGGCAAACCGAGTGTGAACGTATTATGGAATCATAAAAAGGTATGTTGGCTAATCAGTTTTCATTTATTATTATTCGATAGTCAGAACTATTTTAAACTAAACCTTATGTAAATTTAAGCCATGAAATGTTTGTAATGCCTTATTTATTTAGTGCCTTGTTTATTAAAAACTTTATTAAGTAAAAAGAATGGATATCAAACCATTAATTGTTGTTGTCGCAAACAAACACATAACCTCTTAAATAAACGACCTCGTTGTTATCGCTTCTTAATTATCATACAGATTATTTAACATTTAATGTTAATAGTTTTTAATTTTTCGTTTGCATTTACCGGAGTAAAAATTATCGTTTGTATTAATCCAGCTTGTTCACTATATTTATGTATGTGCCAAAAACACCTTGTAACAAAAATCAAACTTTTTAATGGACATGAAAAGTTCGATATTGCCAAATTTAGTTGCACTGCATACTTAGTTTTTTTATTTTCCGAACTTTGGTCTTTTGCAAGGACTTTATATATTTTTAATCTTCTAATATATTTTTAATGTAAATTTTTTTAATTATTTAATTTTTACATTTCAAAATTATTAAATTACTTATTTTTTTATATTTTATGGAAAGGTATTGTAAAATTATTTATGCAGACATTTAAGAGCGATTATAGCCTGAGCCAAGGCCGATAAAACTTAAAATTACTTGTATAAGTTAATTGTTAAAAGAAAACATAAATTGTATAAAAACTTTTAATACTTAGATAGGTGTGTGAAGTTCTATAATAACACAAGTTTACAAATTCCGGTCAACTTTTGGAGCTTAACCGATGAGAACAAATCTGAACGTTATTTGAGGCGCTGAATACGAATCCAGTTTTTGTTTTTCAAGATTGGTTCTAGTTTTCGTGTTCTTGTATGTTGACTGCACTGCACTGTTATAACGGCAATCAGCTGTTAGCAACGGTAGAAACGCCATTTAAAATGGAAGAAACACATATAATATCGCACACATAATTTGGGACGAGGGCATAATGAGCGACTACTATTGGACTATAATGCGTGAAACAGGTACCAAACAATACAAACGACTAAGTTCGAAGACTCTTCAGTTCTAAATAATCACTTTTTATTGAATAAAAAAAAAATGTTAATCTCTCGTTTTGTTATCTTACACGAAATGGTACGTATCCGCATGCAACAGTTATTTAGACATGGACTCATACGATTCTTTAACGTTAACTGCCTTTCATAACCTTTGTGCAACAAAACAGCTTTCAAGCTTAACCTGCTACTGTCGATATATAACCGCCAATCATTTGGAAGCTAAAAGTGGGTTAATTTACTAAATCTTCTGTATCTTTGTCATTTTTTCGCCAATCTGGGTCTTGTTCGGCGCAAAATGTTCGTATTGAAATAAACTAATGTCCTATGTAATAAAGCAGCAAAATTTCAAAATATCATCAAATTTTTCATGAATTTTGAAATTGTGTCCACTGTAACACCGTCATTTCTTGACTAATCTTCACCCATGGTTATTGTAGCAATTTTATTATCTTTCAATAAAAAATAATAATTGCATCATCTTTTTAAAAACGCATATAACGGTAATTATGCAATCTGGAAAAACGGAACCTCGATTCGATTTCAGCGCCCCAAATAGCTTTAGGAATAACTTGTAGTTGCTCAGCTCCAAAACCGTGTATACTTGTGTAATCAGATAAGTAGCAGTAGTTGAAGAAGAATACTTATTTGGTATGGACCATATGCGGTAAAAGTTATGTTGCAAAATTCAATGACACAATAATGTTAATATCATGCATATTTCAACTAAATTGAACCACTTCATCATGAGTTGAACCCATACATTCACTATTTCTTTTGCACGTCTTTTTTGTTTGCTGGGACATGTTAATAAATTATTATTTAATTAAGTATTGCCCAACTTAATGTTCCACATTTCAAATCTTACAAACTTCAATCAATATAATGATAAATTTAAAGTAAAACAAGTAAGAGCGCTATATTCGGCCGTGCCGAATCTTATATACCCTTCACAACGTGTAGTCATGCAATAACAGTAGTTTGTGTCACCATTCATCCCATATGAAATACGTACATACATATAAAAAAACATATATAAAAACATCCCATTGTCAAATTAAAAATTCACGTATGTATGTTAAAAAAACAAAAAAAAAAAAAATAAAAAAAAAAAATTTAAAAAAAAAATTAAAAAAAAAAATTAAAAAAAAAAATTAAAAAAAAAATTTTTTATTTTAAAAAAAAATATAAAAAAAAAAAAAAAAAAAAAAATAAAAAAAAATAAAAAAAAAAATAAAAAAAATAAAAAAAAAATAAAAAAAAAATAATAAAAATATAAATAATATATTAAATAAAAAAAAAATTTAAAAAAAAACTTAAAAAAAATTAAAAAAAATTTTTTTTTGGCTCAGCTGGGATTTGATGCCACGTTTTCTCTAACCAGTATACACTTTTGTATGTATGTATGTTGTTGTTGTAATGTTGTTTTTGTTAAAAAAAACCGAGGTGGTCGTGGGTTTTTGCTCATATCTCAGTTGTTTATGTACCGATGTTTCTGATTTTCAATACCGATCTACTCCCGAATATTTCTGATATTTTAATACCTTACCCGGGTCCAACCTATGTCGGGGGGCTTCAAAAAGTTGATTTCAACATACACACGGACAGACGAACAGACTGACAGGGCTTAATCGACTCCCATATTCATAAGCTTTCAGAAAATATATACTTTATGGGGTCGGAAATGAAAATTGTAGAAATTTCACACGGAATGACAAACCTATATATACCCTTTTTCACTGTGTGAAGGGTATAAAAAGAACCGTTTAATACCTCTATGCAATATATTTTTGACAAGGGTATAATTTTGTTTCTATAAACAACAGTAACTGCTGCTGTATACACATGAACGTTCTAAACGAATCAAACCGTGTTGCAACATAGAAATTTGCAAAGTTTTTCTTGAAAAGACTTCTTTTTTATGGCTGTAAGTCAACTGTAAACTTGCTGTTAAGCAAAACTAAACTGTAAAAATAAAACTTATTCAAAAAAAAAAAAAAAATCAATCTTATAAACGAATCTAGTTTTATACTCAATATGTGTGGTGCCAAATATTAAAAACAAAAAACAAAAACAAAAAAAAAAATACAGAAGTAAGATGTTTGTTGTTAGTTTTGTAGTTTAACATGTTGCTAAAGAACCTTCAAGAAAAATTAGCAACAATATTATAAAAATTTAAACTTAAAATTTAGTATAATACTAACTACAAGTGTCCGTAACTATGTACACATGCCCAATTATAAAATAGTTTTTTTTTTATTTTTTAATATACACGAGCAATTTTACTAAATAAATAAGAAAAAAATCCCCCCCAAAAAAAAAAACAAATATTTTTTCAATAAAGAGAAACAAATTTTTGGTGTTTAATTTTTTAAGTAGAAGACAGAACAATGAAATCAGTAGTGTGTAAAAAGAAACCATTTAAAAAATAATTTTGTAGTATGTTGCAAACTACTGTATATACGAGGGGTTTCTGATAAGTCTTATAATTTTACTTGTTTGCTCACTTTTTTAATAAAAAAGTCCAAGTTCGTTTTTGGTACCAATTATCGCTTTTAGTACAAAATTTATATTTGAAATGAAAAATTTTGTTCTTGTTTTTGCAAATTTTTAGTTTTAATAAATCCAGTTCCTCTCTTAATAGCTTTTCGATATTAAAAAATATCAGATTTCTAGTCATTGTCTTAATAATTGATATAGAAAAACTGTAGGGGTTTTCACTTAAAATTAAAATCTGGTTTCAACATCGAAACAACTAACAGCTGATTTGGCCGTCACACTACAAGTTTAGTTAAATCAGATTCTAACTCACAGTATGTTTAATATATATTTTTTTTTTCAAATAAAATTAATTTCTCGTAGAAGTAAGTGTATTTCTTAAAGTATTTTTTAATATTTTTGTTAAAATATTTTTGTTTCACACACTGTATATCAGCTGTTTTTGTTTGTATTTAAAACTAAGAAATTTTCACAATGCGCTCCAAAATATAAATTTTTTTATTTTCCGTAAATGCATAGTATAAGTGGTTGAAAATTATGCAGAAACTTTTTTTGATGTTGTTGCTGCTAAATCCTTTGCTTTTATTTTGTTTGTTTTATTTCACCTGTTAAAATATTTTGTTGTTCGACGCCATCTAAATTATCAGCTATAATTTAAACGTTTTAATACTAAATTTAGGACACCGAAAAAAAGTTGTTTTTCATAAGATCTTCTTAAAACCTAAACAAAAGATGCTTTAAGGTGGTTTTAACGAAATTATTTTGTATGGGAAAAACCAGGTTTTAATGTTAAAAAAAAATTTACAATGTTTTTAATTGTTAATACTTTCCCTCAAATAAGCTACCCAATGTGGTAGCGAAATATTGGAAAATAAAATTAAAACTATTTAATGTAAAAAAGTGATCTCAAGCTCAATATTTAAAACAACTATTAAAATAATTAAATAATTACAATTTTTTCTTATAAAATTTGAGATACATCTTTGTAACTTTAGATCGTCGTACCCGATCTTGTGAAGCAATCAGTCCAAAAACTTTAAATTACGCCAGCAAACAAAACGACAGTTGTTTTTTCAGAAACAATAAAAAATTTATTTTAACCATTTTGATTTAATTAGTAATGCCTTATAACTTGCCAAAATAGCGAAAACAGGTAAGAGCGCTATATTCGGCCGTACCGAATCTGATAATACTTTTCACCACCATGTACATATGTAGGTATAGTTACCACATTACAGCTTAGCCTAGATTTCATGTTATATGCCATTTTTCTTTATTATTTTCGACGTCATCTTTTGTTTTGCATTTTTCATAGTTAGCTGTATTCTTGTAGTCAAGCCTTTCTATACCCATATTGATGGGGTTAGGAAGAAATTTTCCGCCATTTTGTTAAGGACGCATCTTGAATTTTTACTTTTTTTATATTAAACTGTATTTTGCTTGTTAAGCCCTTTCATTTAACATCAATATTGTGGGGATTGAAGGGGACGAGGCGTTATTTGATTCATATATCCGCCATTTTATTTAGCGCGTCATCTTGGATTTTTATTTTTTTATAGTTTACTGTATTTTTCTGGTTAAGCCCTTTAGTTTGATTCTAAAATTGAGGGGTTCCAGGAGTTACATTTCGAAATACCAGATTTGACTGATGTATAAATTTATTGTTTGGCATTCTGTAATGTATTATATTGCGCTAGACAAGCCCTTTAATTGGATTCCCAATGCCCAAGAAGCTGAAAAAAAATTGATTTTTGTTTGTAAATTTTGCGAATATGTGACAGCGCATTGAGAAAGGGACCTAAGGGTAAAAAACAATTTTCACTTTTTTTTTTGATGTGGACAACATCTGAGCATCGAATGAGACTGATCCCATGCCCCAAAAGTGTTCCCTCCCAGAGATATGCGCGTTTAATAAAAGTGAAGTCGACGATTCTAAGCGCAAATAGAAAGGGACCTAACGGTAAAATTTATTTATTTTCATTTTTTCCTCTACTAAATTAACAAAATAACTTGATTTTACAAAACTTTAAAAAATTTATTTTTTTCCTTATGAACAATTTAAAAAAATAGAAAAATCATTTAATCTTTAAAATGGCTCTCCTGAACAAAACCTGTTTTTACCCTTAGGTCTCTATCTATATATTTTTCCAAAAAAGTATTTGTTTAAAAGTTTACTATTGGTTAACGATTTGTCTTAAAATTTTCATTACTATATTTAGAGTCATATCGCATCTACAAACACTTACAATGGTGTCCATAAATTATTCTAGGCCTGAAACATTTTAATTCTTGTGGTAAAAATATGGGGCAAAACAGAGGCAGGCGTGTTCGTTTGGTCATATCTCAGAGTTATGGGGCGATTGTGCTGGACAGGTCGGTGCAACATGTGGTTGCCTCCTAAAATTGATTTCAATCATGTTCAGGAGGACACCCTTTCAGAAAATATTGATGGGGTCGGAAATGAATATTGTAGAAGGTACAATTGAAATTGTCATTAGCGGAAGCTATATAGACCCTTAGGCACCACAGGTGATGGTTATAATTATGAAAAATTTAGCAACACTGCAACAATTCTACATTCTATCAAATTCTTCATCTGATGAAAAGCTTAAAACAAATAACGTACTAATGTATCTGTCAGTATACCAAGAAATATAGTATAAACCAAAAATATATTATCTACACCATATGCTTAAACCAATCAACATACGTTTGTTGCGGTTGTTAACAAATTGCCAGCGTATATGCATAAACATACTTAAATTAAAAAAATTTCGCGTCTACATTATATGTTGTCTTTTGCAACATATTTTTCACCATAAATATGTAGATTCAACATTCTGTCTAGAAGAAGTTTTAGATTAGCATAGATCTGATCGTGTTGGAACAAATTTTTACCATGTAAATTAAGCCGAAAACTTTCCGCCCAACCTTCCAATTTTTTGTTTTGTTTGATTTATAATATCTTCACAGTTATAACATAATTAGTTTCATTAATATTAAAACATAATTTTTTTTTACCAAAAATCTATGACTCAATGAATTTAGCCCATTCATTAGATTACAGTCATTCATTGATATCTTTTTAACCCAAATATTAAGAAAAACATTTCGTTATAATTAATTAATGGTTTTTACAATAATACATCAAGATGATGATGTTTTAATTACTCATGTTACTAATGTGTTGTTTTAATTTCTTTGTATCATAAAGTTTGTTTTTTCTTCTGGCTGTATTTTCAGGTTACAATGACTGGTGATTATATTTTATCGGTGGCATCCATAATGATTGCCCGTCTGAGAAGTGACGATGTAACAATTGTTTTAAGTCAAGTAAGTATTTAATATTGATTAATTCATTAATAATGGCTTTTAAACTTAATTTGTTTTATTGTGTTAAATTAGTTTAACTAAATTAAAATTTAATTTATTTAAAATCAGGAAATTTTTGTGATTCGTTGTTATGAGTAGAAGATTTTGTGTAATTTTTTCATTTACTTATTTTAAAAACTGTAAAGAGCCAAATATTCGCCAAACAACATACTTAAAGTTTTAATACAAAACAGTGTATCAAAGATTGACATTGTTTAAGTCAGAAAAAGTTCATATGAAGCAAATCCATACAAATTCTTTGGACAATGAAGTTGTTTTTTGTATTTATCTTTACTCTTCAACGTATACAAAAATATTAAAGGCTATAATACACGGCGTGTTTTTTACATCTGACTTTAAAATTTGTGAGACATACATATGTAAATCTACATGTCTGTCAAAATTGTACTTTTACGGGCAACCGTCGCTGACTGCTTTGCAGCAGCAGAGATTTCTGCCAACGGCTGATGTTACATGTTTTGACAGAAGAAAATAGAGCGCGCTCTAATTGAAATTTTGTCAGATGTCTCAATATATGTTTTTTACAGAAGTAATGTTCTAAAGGTAACACACGACATGTTCGTATTAGCAGTGGAGAATTTGACAAGTCAGATGCAAAAAACATTCCGTGCATTAGCTCCTTGAGCAATATCAAGATGTAAGAGAGACAAAAAACACTTGCAGTTTTACAATGAGTTAAAAAAAGCGAAAAGCTTACGTTGGCCGCAACTTACGAGCCGATGTCGAAAAGACATCTTGAGGCTTCTGGCGGTATTGTGGTGCTACTCGATATTGGGGAAACATGCAAGCCTATATTTTTGGAGAAGGAGAAATCGGTTTTACACCTTCTTTGCGAATGTACTGCTCTGGCTGTCAGGCAAACATATACTGGATAACCTCTCTGAGATATCCGAGATCAGACTATACGATCTGCTGTCAAATTTCATGACTACGGGGTGGTCTTGTTCTAACATGTGAGAGCGAATTATTATATTTTTTTTATAAAAACTTAACTCAAGCTCGCATATTAGGACAGCGTTTTATGCGTGAAATGTTTTTATAGCGGCCGTTTAAATTTTGTTGGCTTTAAGCCGTTAAGTGTTTGCTTTAATTAATTCCAAAAATACAGTTCTCTACAAGTAGTTACTTGTAGTATTAAGTTTCCAAAAAGAAAAACGCACTAACTCAAGACTTTTCCAGCTGGCCCCCACAAAGTTTTGTATTTATTAGAAGATGCATTTTAATGTTGTTATTAGTGCAAATAAACAAGATTTAACTTTTATGAAATCTATATCTATAATATAAAAGAGTAACGTGACTGATTGAGCGACTAATTAATCTTTCTTCCTTTTCTGGAACTTTTGGAAATTCAAACATTAAACTAAAAATTATGGTATTGTAATTTGCTTAGAAAATAAGCTGATAGGTGGTGGGCACTTGGGCTTATTCACGTACACTTTTTCTTTTTATATCCCAAAGAAAAAATCCAATGATCCACTGAGGTGAAAGTGTGCTCAACGCTAAAGATGATTTTCTTTGTAAAGTGTACAGTTTGATACTTTTCAGAACATATGTATTTGTTTTTATTAAAAAATAATAAATTAATTCACTTTTAATCATGTCTATTTTAATATTTCATTGTGGAACAAGTAAGAGTGCTATTTTCGGTCGTCCCGAATTTTTAATACCCTTCACAACGTGTAGTCATGCAATAACAATTGTTTGTATCACCTTTCGTCTCATATGAAATACGTACATGCATATAAAAAACATACATACATATATAAAAACATCTAATTGTAAAATTATAAATTGAGTTTACGTATGTATGTTTCAAAAAAAAAAAATATAAAAAAAAAATAAAAAAAAAAATAAAAAAAAAATAAAAAAAAAATAAAAAAAAAATAAAAAAAAAATAAAAAAAAAATAAAAAAAAAAAAATAAAAAAAAAACAATAAAAATATCAATATCTAATATATAAAATAAAATAAAAATAAATAAAAATATAAAAATCTTTTTGGCTCAGCTGGGATTTGGTGCCACGTTCAATCTATCCAGTAACCACGTTTGTATGTGTGTTGTTGTTGTGCTAAAAAAAAACGAGGTGGCCGTGGTTTTTTGCTCATATCTCAGTTGTTTATGTACCGATTTTTCTTTCAATACCGATCTGCTCTCGAATATTTCCAATATTTTAATGCGCGGGTTCAGGTGATGTCGGGGGACTTATAAAAGTTGATTTCAACATACACACGGACAGACTGATAGACTGACAGAGCTTAATCGACTCCTCTAATCATAAGCTTTCAGAAAATATATACTTTATGGGGTCGCAAATGAAAATTGTAGAAATTTCACACGGAATGACAAACCTATTGACCCTTTTTCACTGTGTGAAGGGTATAAAAAATATTTAAACATTTATTTGTTCTAAGTTCAAATTAATATGGTGGACTAAAAAGGTAATTTTTTCCATTTTTCATATTTTTTTTTTTTAAATCAGTGACTATTGATCCAAGGTGAAGCTTAAACAGATATGGGCTACCCAATGTACTCTCTGTATTTTCTACTTTCGTGAACATAGATTTTTGAAATTAGTGACTTTTTTTTAAATTTTAATCAGGCTTGAGTTCATATTAACATTCTTATTGTTACAAAGAATTTTTTATTGTGATAAATGAAAGAATAATTTAAAAATTATATTTTTACCGACACTAGCCGAGAGGAATGCATTTTCGAAACCAGCTACGATTTCATCATCAGCACTCTTTGACTCCCGGAACTTAAGTTATTTGAATTCGGTAACTACTTTAGTTTTCCTTTTTCATATATTTTTACCACAATGAGTTAGATTGAAATTTTTACCAAACAGCAACCCCTTTACTTTTGTTTGTTATTATCTTTCATAATCCAAATTGTGATTAAAAACTGAATGGGCGACAAAAAGATGCTTTTTCTAATTCTTTTTGGACTTTTTTTGTATTATATAGAATTCTGAAATTAGGTACTAAAAATGCAAGTTGAGTATAAAAACAAGTTAGAGTGCTATATTATTTGGCCGTGCCAAATCTTATTTACCCTTCACAACGTGCAGTCATGCAATATAAATTGTTTGTATCACCATTCATCTCATATGAAATACGTACATACATTTAAAAAAAAAACATACATTTTCTAAAAACATCCCGTTGTAAAATTATAAACTGAGTTTACGTATGTATGCTTCCAAAAAAAAAAAAATATTAAAAACAAAAACAATAAAAAAATTACAAAAAAAAAAATATAAAAAAAATTTAAAAAAAATATTTTAAAAAAATATAAAAAAAAAATTTAAAAAAAATTATAAAAAATAAATAATATATAAAATAAAAAAATAAAATAACAAAAAAAAATTTTTTTTTTGGCTCAACATGTATGTTGTTGTTGTAATTGTGAAAATAAAGGTGATCGTGGTTTTTTGCTCATATCTCAGAAAGTTATGGGGTGATTGTGCTGAATTTCAATAGCGATTCATTCCCGGATATTTCTAAAATATTGATACCATACTCAGATCTGAGGAACATATAGTTGCTTCTAAAAGTTGATTTCAACTAACACACGGACAGGCGGGCAGACGGGCAGATGGTCATAAGCTTTCAGAAAATATATACTTTATGGGGTCGAAAATGAAAATTGTAGAAATTACTAACGGAATGACAAAGCTATATACATATACCCTTGTGCACCACAGGTGAAGTGTATAATTACGAAGAAGGACAAAAAATAACTTTTCTTTTTTTTCGTAGTAATTTTTTAGTTTTCTGAGTTAATGAATCTAAAATTTGAAAACTAAGAAGTATTGATCTGGCTCATGGAGGATGATATGGGGAATAAGAAGTACTTAATTTAAGTTAATTAAATAAATGTAAATGTAGATGTAGGTAAGCAATAATAAGAGTGAGTAAATAGCTCCTTGTTATGTCCTCACAGTAATTTTTATTTTTCAAAGTAAAATTTAAATAGGAGATAAACCAGTTTTCATAAATTTAATGAAAAATTATTTAGTACTAAAAATACATTGAGTGTTGAGCAAATAATAAAAACTGTACTAGTTAAGTAGATGGTATATTGCTTGTGTTACCATAGATTATGTATAAAAAAGCATTTAACATGAAGAAGAAGGGTTAAAACACTACATTATTGAACTTATCATAACATGATTGACTTGCCACTATACCCTTGTTGATGAATTCTTAATACGTTATAGAAAATTATAAATATTTTTTAGTCCTTATTTTTGATTTATTAATGGTTGAAAATGGTTTCAAACCAACGCTGTGGCTAAAATTTATTTAAAGTAAAATTTGTCTGTACTTGACCGATTTAGCACATTTGTACCACTAATCTCTGTCGTGGAACAGTTTTTAATTTGCTAATGTTTTCAAACAAAATATTTTAATTCGTATTTAATAATGTTGCACAAGGAAGGGTGATTTTATGTATAACCTCTGCCACCACTAGTTGTGGTAATGAACGTTTTAAACATAAACACTACAAGTAAGAACAGTGTCATCAATTAGCTGAATATCTACAATACAAATAAGTGACATGTTACACTATCGCCTGTGTTCTGTATTCCTAGTGAAATTAAATCACTCGGAATTGTCAATGTAGTGTTTATGTTTAAAACAACAATTTTATGGCAATTCCGAGTGATTTAATTTCACTCAAAATGCAGAACACAAGCATATGTAAATACATTATTTCAGGTGCAACTTTGTAATAAATTTAAAAAAAAATAATAATTTTATTTTATAAATATCAAAAAAACCATGTGTTGTGGTGCAACAACTTATTTTTTTAAATCGAATTTCATCAGAATATTAAATGTTGTTATTCCCTTGAACTCTAGTGCAACAGGAAGTCTTGTTGCGGGTACATTACAGTTGATAACCTTGAATCATTTTCAAGTTCCTTAACAAGAATTCAACTGTGCAAAATTAAACAAAAGCGGCAAATTATTTGTTGCTACTCACACACACACATACTGGTTGGGGATTTTTTTTTTTGGCAATAAAATCTCAAAAATCATTTATTATTAACAACATAATACCACTAAGAAGCTGTATAAAAATTTAAAACTAATAAAAATAATTGAAATACTGTGGTCAATCCAACCTAGTATTGCAAAGATAGAGAGAAGAATTTAAGTTTTATGAAAATTTTAAACGCTTAATTTAGACTTGTGTTTGTGTAGTGTGTGTGCGCAAGGTGTGTCAAATTTAAATGTTTTTTTTTTTTTTTAAATAATTATTTAAAATAAAGTGTGTAAATGTATACAAATATGCTTAAAATTAAGACGATTTTTAGAGATTTTTTTTAGTACTTGAACAAGTACTAAAGACTTATGATGCATGTCGTCTTTAAACGCACCTTTATCATTTAAGATTTCAAATAGTTGTTGTTGTTGTTGTTGTTATTGTTGTTTTAAATACTAATAATTGTGTGTTTTATTTTATATTTAAATATTACACAACATTTGCCACTTAGCTATGAATTTGGTATTGGATGATGCCAAATTCCAAAGAAAAAAGCTTCTTTTACACCATGTCTTAGACTGGGCTGTTGCCAAACCTCATTAATAGTTTAAATGAATTTGTATTTGAATGAAGTAATGTATGTATAAGTACCTCTATGCATATACATACATATGTATGGATGTGTAAACGTATCTAATCAATTTCCGCATGCCTGACTTGCATTGTAAAATATGTATTGTATTTGTTGTTTTCTTTTCATTTTTACTTACGTACATCATTGCTTCTTCTTTAGTCTTTATCATCTCCGTTTAGTTGTAAATGGCTAAATGGCACATTTTAAATTTTAAAACATTTAATTGGAAATCATTTATTCAGGGACTTTTTGTTAGTTTCTTCTTCTTCTTCTTCTTCTTCTTCTTCTTCTTCATCTTTTATGAATATAAAAATTTTAAAAGTTTTATTTTTTTTATGTATGACTTTATCTAACAAATCTCTTAGTGGTGCAAACTTATTAAACAAATATTGACGAGAAATACATATTTGTGTTTATTTCGAAAAAAAACTCTTCTATATTTTTTGTGTTGAATATGACGTTACTGGGAGTGACAATGTTTAAGTTAGTGATGTGGTGATGTGTGACTAGAATGACCAGGCATACCATTTAAAGTCGTATATATGTTGGTATATTTGTCATTTAATAAGAGGTAAAGGAGTCGAAACTGATGTTAAAGTAATCTTGAATGTTCCAAAAAAGTTATTGTTTTGCTTAATCTTTTAAAGTACACTTCGTTTAGAGAACAGTATTTAATTTCGAGTTGTTAAAGCTCGTTTATAAAAAGAGTACAAAAAGATGAAATTTATAAATTCAATTTAGTGTCTGGAAATTTACAAACAGAAAAAGCAAATACTTTTTTTTGAGAAGCGTTGAAAATTAAACTTCTCGTGCGTCGAGCGTGTAAATTATAAAAAAAAATTCCAGCCTAAAATTTCGAAAACTATTTAGATTGTGGTTACTCTATGAAACTGGTTAATACTGAATTTGTTACGTGGGACTTGTAAGCTAATTTCAATACAAATATATGTTAATAAGATTCATTGTGAATAAATCATTTGGATTGAGTTATATCCGGCATTGAATTTAGAAGCTCATTAACATATGTATCGAGACTGACTAGCACGTGCAATGGCAGAAGATGCAGTCTTGTCGACAAATTTAATTAACAATTATTTTGTTAAGTACTCTTAAGAACAATAGCTAAAACTTTAAAAGTAATTTGTTCAGATAAATTTTATTTAAGGAATAAGATTGAAAAAATCTTAACACAAGTTTTGCCGCTAAAAATTTTTTCAGCAGTTATATTTAATTTTAATATCTAGTTATCCTTGAAAAATTTTAATTTTAATGACATCCATGTTGAGTTGTTGTGAGTTTGATCAAAATAAATTTATACAAAAATAAAAAATTCGAATTGGCCACACAAAAAGTTGGTCAACAAATTAAAGGTATGCCGTCAGACTGTTTTCAATGTTATTAAACAGCATCAGGGGCATTTGTCCATTAATAGGGAATCTGGTTCGGGAAGAAAAAAAGGTCAAAAAAATTTTAAGCAGTAATTCAGTACACATATGGTAGAAAGGCAATCCGATTAGCTCAGTGTTCCGCCTATTTGGTGCGAGAAGCTAAAGCCTATGAAGGCTTAAAAACATAAAAAATCCAAAACGTTTTAGACAGGAATCCAAAAATAAGGTACGAAAGCTAAAATTAAATTTCATAAAAAAATATTTATGTTGTATAAAGGACGACGACACGTTTGTAAAGGCAGCTTCTGGGTAAAATTTTGAATGTTGCTAATGTTCGAAGAAATGTTGAAGATATTTTTGGGACCTAAAAGCAGACAAAACTTTCTAAAACGTTTTTGGTATTTTAAGCTTTATGCAGTATGCGGTCATAGAAACAAGTCATTTGCTAAAGTCGGCTCTGTAAATGTTTGCAAAAAGGCTTGTTCCTTTCGTAAGAGAGCACAATGTGTCCACATATTTTTGTAAGAAAGCTCTGGAATGCTACCTCTTTTGTACCAATGGAGGCCAATCCTTCGAATTGTCCAGAGCTAAGACTAGTGAAGAGATATTGGGATCTTGTAAAAAGAGAATTGTAGAGCACAAAAGAGGTTTTTTTTACATGATGGAAGAATTTAAAAAGAGATGGTCGATCTATTCCAAAAAAGTCTGAAACAAATATCAAATGTGTGGTGGAGGCAACGATTTTAAAAAGAGATGGTCTAACTATTCCAAATTAGCCTAAAACAACTATCAAATTTGTAGCGGAAGGGGTTTTTTAAAAATTTCCACGAATTTACAAGTAGTATAATATCAATTACATAAAAAAAAGATTTAGTATAAACTAATATTTCTAAGTAAATTTATAATTAAAGTTGCTTAAAAACCTCTTTCAATCGTATTATAGAAACAAGATTAAAAACCTGGTAATACCCGTTACACTCGTCATTAACAAATTAGTTAAAAATTCCAAATTATTTGGCACTACTGACTTAAGCTAATATTTGCAAGTGTATGTGAGGAGGATTTTGCTTAATACTTTGGTAATGCCAAATAATTTTTTTTTAATAAAACCAGTCAAAAGTATGTACGTTAGGCAAACTAAAATATTTCAATGCAAATTATTGTCTATTATTTAGCGATTGTATTTTTAATTGACGTCTGGGGTAATTATTGTTTTGACAAAATAGTTTGCTAAAATCATTCTAACTTGTATCTGTCTTTCTTTATTAAATAAAAGAAAATTATTTATTTTTAAACAAAATAAATATTAAAATATTGTTGTCAAAATTATCTATTTCATTCATTATTATTGATCTTTGGTACTAAGGGAATACATCGCTTCTATTGATATATAAAGGGTTTATCAATAAGAGCGCTACAAATTTTTTTTTTAAATAAAACAAAGACGGTTTTGAATATCAATGAAATTTTTTATTCCTGTGAAAGAACGTTCGATGCCATTATGTATGGAACTCGATTTCTTTTGCATGGCCACCACGGGCACGCTTGCAGAAGTCCAGATGCTGATCCCAATTTTCGACGGTTTTCAAGCATAAATCGGGCGATACTGCTGCAATTTCAGGTTCGATATTCGTACGAAGCTCATCAATCGTCGCTGGCTTGTTGGCATCGACCATAGACTTGACGTAGTCCCACAGGAAATAGTCTAACGGCGTCAAATCGCACGACCGAGGCGGCCAATCGACTGGATCATTTCGTGAAATAACGCGTTCCCCAAACTTGATTTTCAATAAATTGATTGTAACATTCGTTGTGTGGCTTGTAGCGCCGTCCTGTTGGAACCACATGTCCTCCAAGTCCATATCATCCAATTGGGGCCAAAAATATTCTGTTATCAGTGAACGGTAGCGATTTCCATTTACAGTAACGTGCCGATCTTGATCATGATGGAAGAAGTACGGCCCAGTGACGCCACCGGCCCATAAACCGCACCAAACTGTAATATTTTCGGGATGCAATGATGGCTCATGGAGTACGTGTGGATTGCTATCTGACCAATAACGCATATTTTGCTCATTGACGAAGCCATTCAGCCAGAAATGAGCCTCATCGCTGAAGATGATTTTTCGATGAAAATCCTAATCATTTTCAAGTTGTTGCTCAGCCCAATTCAGGAACATACGACGCTTCTGGTGGTCAAGCGGCTTCAGTTCTTGCGTCAATTTGATCTTGTAAGGATGTAGGCCAAGATCTTTTCGCAAAATTCGCCACGACGACGTCACAGAAAAGCACAACGCTTGAGAACTACGTGTAAGACACATTTGGGCTTTCTTCAACTGAAGCCTCAGCGGCAGCAATATTCTCGACACTAAGGGCACTTCTTTGTCTCACTGGCACCGGAACATTCTGTACTGTGCCTGTGGATTCAAATTTTTCTACTAAACGCTCAATTGTTGATCTGGTAGGACGATTATGACGACCATAAATTGGACGTAGCGCTCTTTACGTTGAGGCCACTGACTCCGAATTTCGGTATTAAATTTTAATAATTTCGACTCGTTGGCTCGTATATCTTTCCATCATGAAATGACAAACCTTACTGAAGAGAAATGTCAAAAGAGCGGCAAAAAATATGGCGTCGTTTGCTGTCCCTATCGATCAACTTTTGTAGCGTGCCTGTTGAAAAACCCCTTAGTTGCTTAAATTCCTAATTCATTTTTGGCCATGCTATTGTCACCAAATTGCAATCTGCAGTCTTGAAAATTATTGCTGTAAAAAACTAACAAGTCGGTTTGAAACTAACTCAGATATAAGGACCAAAATAGAACTGATTCCTTAAATTTACAAACGAAAATCGATTTTTTCATCTTCTAGACAGTATGTGGTTTAACTAAGGTCAGCACCGGCATCATGTGCCATAATATCATAGTTATGTTACTACTGGGTTGAGTTTCAGTTGCCCAACCGCCGCTCCTGTGATCAATATGTCACAGGCGATAATCTTACTTCTATTAATTCCTGGTTATTGTAAATGCACCTGGCTAAGAAGTTGGGGCTATCTGTCCCTTATTTCTTGCGACAGATTTGGATGAGTGGTTTGAAAGAAGTCGAACAATTCAACTTCTTCAAATATTGTTGGCCAAAGTCCACAGGTCCGTTATTTCTGCAAGCATCAGTCATTAAACCATCATACTAATTTTCTGTTCTGGCGGCAACAGCACGACAGAAAAATTAGTATTTGCCCGAAGTCAGAGCATTAGCCATTAAACCACCTTCGAGTCTGATCACCCGTTTGAGAGTAACGAGAGTCACAAGTTCTAGGGGCTTACTGATTGCCGTAGTATCGAATAAGAATTTGGTTAGCTTCGAACATGTACTCTGACAAGTTATGATTCCAAGAAACCAGAGGTGTTGGTCCCACATTTCTACCCCGTACTGACAATACATCTTGGCCTAAGACAAGGTTGCATGCCCCTCGGTGGTCAGCTGCAAATGAAAGCGCTTGACTAGCAGAATATAAAACACTTTTTCAAAACAACATAACATCGCTAGGGCTAGAAAAGTAGAATACAGTAACTACGAAAAAATTAAAATCTTAAAAAATTTCGAAAATATGGGTTGAATGTAGTAATTAATGCTTCGTCCCATTCAGCTCCCACAATATTGGTATTAAGTGAAGTAAAAGGCTTGAGCAGCAGTAAACTATGAAAAAATAAAATAAAATTCAAACTGGCATTCGAAACAAGATGGCGGATTTTCTTAATTCCATTGGTATGGGTATCAAATGAAAGTAGTAGAATACAGTTAACTATGTATAACATTGAATCTACAATCTAGGGTTTGCTTGTGAACGGGTATGATTGTGAACGATAATAGCGGATTAGGCCACGACGAATATAGCACTCTGATTTAATTATTTATTTACTTGTTTTTTGACTTGAAAAAATTGTTTATTTTTTGGCAGTCAATTTTTGCAATTTGACAACTGTTGAATTTAGGTTGATTTGGAATTTCATTATAAATATGCTGACACCTAAACGATGCTTGTAATCTGTGGAAATGTTTTACGAAAAACGAGCTATTCGTTCACGTTATGGTCTGCATAAAAGCACATCAGAGTTCGAGTAACCATTGCTTTTTCTTGTACGAATGTAAAACTGGTGTAAAGACAAAATCGTTTTCAAAAATGTCGTAGAAGCTATTTCTGGTAGAACCAAACAAAACTCAAAAAAGTTCATTCAGTATCACGCTCAACAATTGGAACTGCGACCGTAGGACTTTATTGAACGTTTTCCGCAGAGATTTTGGTTTGCGGTTGTGTTAAATTTAACTTTTGCACGAATAAATAAATGTACTAAGGGCTCAAATCAAAAATCATGTTGATCTTTTCAAGCTTTTTTTCATTGAATTGAAGATGTGGAGAAAAGATTATCCACGAGTCCGTAACGAAAAACTATTAGATGCATAGATAGCACTGTTCGGTGTGACAAACATCGTGAATGTTCGTTATGATCGCTGTTTTTTTATACCAGAATTAAATGCCCTTAATGTGGAAAAGCTAAGGTTTCAAACAAATGATACAACGTGACACAAAGCACGTAATACAGTTTATTAAATTAAGCATTGTTAAACGAATAACAGCGCTAGACAATTTTTTGTGGGACTATACAAAGTCTCTGATCTACGTTGATAAGATGCCTTAGAAAATACCAAAAAGTTATAAAAAATTAAGCTTCTTAGTTTGACTACCTCCAAGCCAAACAAGATGGCCATATATCGTAAATCGTGGCAAATAATTGTTTTTCGTTTAAAACCAATTTTAAAGTAATTAATAACTTTTATCTGTGTTTGAGTTCAAATATCCTGCCTCCTATACCCACACTCGGAGACCAATAAGGTTCATTGCGTTTCCCTTTAGGCAACTTAAGTTTTACCGAAACTAGATAATAACACAATTACAGGATAATATAGATACCGGGGGCTTTGGCGATAATTGAATCGGTTATCTCCAGATTAGCCACAATAATCACACTACGTACTGTGGCCAAATCGTGACCGTAATATTACTCTAACGATCAAGCTTGCTGTGCTTTTGGTATACAAATTCTAATAAGAATTCTAAAATCCATAAGGTATATGCAACGGCGAATTGATACAACAAAGCAACTTTTCGGGGGATATTTTACGTCAAGGCCAATTCGTATATCAGGGTTGGAAAAGTTGTTTTTACATATTGAATATAATAAAATTTCTTTAAAAAAGAGGATATACATTTTTTAAACACATTATTAATGACGCAAAAGCAACAAATATACATAAATTTAGCACATTTATTATCAAAAAAGTACACACAAGTTAATTGTTTAATACCGAAACCAAAATCACATTTCCTATCCCTGCATTAATAAATGAAATCAAGGCGAATTCAACCAATTTTGACAAAAAGTTTCACAATCAGCTGGGCTGATAATTTCACCTGTATAAATTCGCCTTTATTATGATGGTAATCGTATGTCAAAATTTAAACCCTGGTTTATTAAATGTCAACAAAAATGTTGATTTAATGTACCAATTTAATCTGGTTGTGCAAACAAAAATCTTCTAATAGTTATTTATTCCAAAAAATTCAGTGCAAAAACGAATATATCTCTCATTTAAGAACAATTTAAAAACAATTAAATATTTTAAGTGCCTAGAATCAACACGCTACAACTTTAATTCATCATACGCACCAATGTACCAACGTAGCAATGAAATAAAGTGGTAATAAAATTTATTTAAGTTTTGATTTGTTTATTTTTGGCAACAAAATATGTACTAACATTTATAAAATTTATGAATATTTTTTTATCAAGTTTAGAACAATTAAAATTGCAATAAAACCTTATTGTGTGCAAATGCGTAAAATGAATTTAAAGCCAACTCAAGGCCGCTTATAGAATTAATTTAAAAATTGTTAACATTAAAAAAAAATTAAGCAGGAAATTAATGTTAAATCAACTCCCTGTTAAACAAACAATAAACAAAACACTACATGGACTTAGAAGTTTGGATTTGTTGTATGTTTTTGTGTTATTTTTTTTTCTTTTGTGGAAAATACCTTAAACTTGTTAATTAAAAAATTAATTACATGCTATAAATATGCAAAGAACACATTTAGAAAAAAAAACACATTGATTTATAATTACACGCAGAGTTCCATACATATAAACAACGTTTTATTAACACATACACATACACACACGTATGCATATGCATTTATTACAAATATTTTTTTGGTTTATTACAAATATGTGTGTAAATGTGTATGTTGGTTAAAAACAACATCCGTTTTTTAATGTAAAATTCTTTGCTACCATTTAAAGCAATAAAACAATTTACATTTTTGAAAGAATTTTAATATTAAATTTATTATTTTATTTTAATTAATTTTAATAATAATTTTATTTTAATTAATTTTAATAATAATTTTATTTTAGATTTTAACTGATTTGGTTCAAGGTGAATTTATGCAGCTGGGTTCAAGGGAAACTGAAAATGAACGTTTTGCCCACTATTTAACGAAAACATACAGGAAGACGGCTTCTCTGATAGCCAATACATTGAAAGCGGTAAGCAACAACAACAATATTAATAATAGATTTAATCATGCATAAAATAAATGTTTAAAAAATATGTAGTACATTTTGATTACATGCTGATTGTACATGCAATGTAAACAATTAACGTGTAACAATATGTTGTTTTTGTAAACTAGAAGTAACAAACCTTAACCCTCTGCTTGTTTTTATTGATAATTTTTATTTTTCTTGAAGAAAACTTTAATAATTTTTTTGTTTTCTTTGTTAACCTTTTTGCAGACAGCCGTTATTGCTGAAGCAGATGAAAATGTAACCGAACTTGCTTTCCAATATGGCCGTAATATTGGTTTGGCTTTTCAATTAGTTGACGACATGTTGGACTTTGTTTCGTCCGCTGAGACAATGGGTAAACCCACAGCAGCTGATCTGAAACTGGGTCTTGCAACGGCGCCCGTTTTATTTGCCTGCGAAAAGGTGAGTTAATTTTTTATTTTGAATAAACAACAACATTTATTATTTTTATTTATTAACTATTTTGCTTGTGATACTTTTAATGACAGTTATGCTTGAGCCTGCTAGTATTTCCTTGTGTGTTTTAATTGCAATGCTGCCTGGATTAAGTTTGCTTAATTTCAATTTTTGTTACCAAATAAATGCACAGGTATAACAAAAATGCCAAGTGAAAAGACAACCGCTCTAGTTTCAAATACAATTTATTTATACACAGATCGCTTCTCTTTAAATCATTTCAATTATAAACGAATACTGCGGGATAATGCAAAAACAGTACATTAAAATACAACAGAACATAGCTGAAGTCGAACAGAACGTTCTGGTTATCGATATTTGCATTTGCCAGCCACAAAAAAAAATTTTTATGACACGAAAAAAAAAATTAAAAAAAATCCAAAAATTACCTTAAAAAAGTTAAAAACAAAATGGTTAAGACATCTGTAAAAACCACCAAAATATGCAAAAACATTAAGTTTTGTTGACGGCAGATTCCTTGGGGATCAATTTTCATTCCGTGATAGTGTAAAATGAAAAAAAAATGTTGAGTTTAATTTCAATGTTCATTCTTTCTTTTCATTATATGTATGTATATTCAGCCTTATTGTCTGTCAGTGGCGTTGTTGTATCGTTTGCCTGTCGAAAATGACAGAAATTCAAAAAAGTTTTTTTATATTACATTGTCATAAATATTACACGGTACCCAAATATACTACAACGAAACTCATAATAAGGCTGACTATAAAATACTCATCTTCAATTTGATCAATGAAAGTAAACCTACTCTTAGGAGCTCAATAAGCTTTAATGATCAAACAGAATTTGGTCTGTAAAAACCAGCTTTAAAAATGCGGCCAATAAATAAATCGACGACGGTAACGTTTAATACTCTCACTTTATGTTTGGTTTTCTTTTGTTCTTTTCTGCGTTGCGCCTAAAAAAACTAAAGCACGCTAGCTTGCTTGAGAATATATGAAATTTCAGTAAAAAGGGCAACATTGTGGATTTAAACGATTCTATTTCGTCTCTGGATTCTGTGACGAATTTTAGGCGCCAATATGTATAGGAAATTGTGTAACGTTGAAATTTTGCTTGAACATTTATAGTGGAACTTTAAGTTGTTAAAAATTTCGTGATAAAAATTTGTTTTAAAATGCAAATATTTACGAGCACCCTTCTTTTCTTTATTTTAATCGCTTATAAAAATTCGTAAAAGTTACGGAACAATTTTTTTAAATTATATTTAAAAGTACCACGATAATATAAAAACCCTTTTTTCTAACTGCTTGCTTTCTGGTTTTATTTTTTTTTTTATCACATTTGGTTCCAAATTACAAATCTTTTGAAGACCTGTTGTACTAGTTACATTGTAGTGCATTTAATAAAAAAATAAAAAATTTAAAGCTTTTCTAAAAATAATACTGAGAATGGTTTTTTAAGATCTAACGTATTGACGCAATTAAGAAATTGTTTGTTCCCACCAGTAAACAGATTCACTCGAAATTCTATTCTGTGCAAAAAAATCTCTTGTTTAAAAAGAGGCCAGAGAAAGAGCAAAGCAAGTATACACAGGATTGGAAGTGGCATAGAGTATAATGTATTTTATTTAACATCAAATGCATTAATTTTTTTAAAATGTTCATCCGGGGGGTTCAGCCAAAAAAACATTTTGTTTTGTAACTTTTCAATACTTAGTACACCTACACATATCTACTACTTTTATTTTTGAACAAATCAAGATATTCTTAAATGACTTAGTGGATAGATAGATGTATGACCAATAATGGTTTTAAATAGAACAATAAAAAAATTTCAAGATTTCTTACGTAACAGATCACGTCTCAGAAGCGACGAAATGTTCTTAAAAACTTCCAAAATGAGGTCTATTTTATAAAACAATAATACATTGTTACAAATGGGAGAAATTAGCGTTACCAAATGGTAACCCTGGGTTGCCTAGGGTAAATGTTTTTATTTTTTTTTTTTTTTGAAAGAGAAAATTATTTTCAGACATGTTACAAAAAAACAAGTAAGAGCGCTATATTCGGCCGTGCCGAATCTTATATACCCTTCACAACGTGTAATCATGCAATAACAGTAGTTTGTATCACCATTCCATATGATATACGTACATACATATAAAAAACATACATATATAAAAACATCCCATTGTAATATTATAAATTTACGTATGTATGTTAAAAAAAAAAAAAAAAAAATTTAAAAAAAAAAATTTAAAAAAATATTAAAAAAAAAAAAATTTCAAAAAAATATTTAAAAAAAAAAATTAAAAAAAAAAATTAAAAAAAAAAATTTAAAAAAAAAAATTAAAAAAAAAAAAATAAAAAAAAAATATTAAAAAAAAAAAATAAATAAAAAAAAATAATAAAATTATAAATCATATATTAAATAAAAAAATATAAAAAAAATAAAAAAATTTTTTTTTGGCTCAGCTGGGATTCGATGCCACGTTTTCTCTAACCAGTATACACGTTTGTTGTTGTTGTAATGTTGTTTTTGTGAAAAAAAAATCGAGGTGGTCGTGGGTTTTTGCTCATATCTCAGTTGTTTATGTACCGACGCAAACAATTATTATTTAATTAATTTTTTTGTTCCACTCTGTGATAGTTATAAGTGTCAACAATACTTTGTCAATAAGTTTATTCAAATTATTTAATCCGTATTTAAAATGTCGTGAAATAGAGAAAAAGTGAGAAAAAATAATGTGGATATTTATAATGAAAATAAACAACTTTCTTACGCTGAAGTGGCGCGACGGGCAAAAGTGTCCAGACAGACTGCCCGTAACGTTATTTTTAAATTCAAAAAAGACTTGTCTATTAAGCCCAAGAAAGGTAGAGGGCCTCGTGGTCTTAGGAATCCTCAAATCGTTAAAAAGGTGAAGGCACTTTGGAAGCAAAATCCAAACATTTCCATTCGCGATATCGCACGAAAACTAAATATTTCGAAGTCGCTTGTAGAACGAATAAAAAAAAAGAAAATTTAAGAACATTCAAAGTCAAGAAAGCTCCAAACCGAAACGAAAAAGGAAAACGGCAAGAATAAGAGCAAGACGTTGCTACGTCACAAATTAAATATTTTAAATGGATGTATTTTAATGAACGATGAAACCTATTGTAAGGCTGACTATTCAGAGCTTCCTGGTCAGGGTTTTTATGTTTCTAATAAAAGAGCTAATGTTTGCGATAAATTTAAGTATAAAAAGATTTAAAAATTCGCCAAAAAATATATGATATGGCAAGCATTATGTACATGTGGGAAAACTTCAAAGGCAATCATTGTAAATCGTACAATGAACAGCCAATTTTATATTAATGAGTGCCTGAAAAAGGCTGTATTGCCATTATACAGAAGCCACAATATACTGCCACTTTTTTGGCTCGACTTGGCAAGCTGCCACTACAGCAAAGACGTCCTTGAGTGGTATGAGGCCAACAAAATAAATTTTGTACCGAAAAACATGAATCCACCTAATTGTCCAGAGCTAAGGCCTATTGAACGCTATTGGGCTATAATTAAGAAGTAACTATGAACAATGTTCAAGGCTTCTGCAAATGTAAAAAAATTTGGATTTCTTTGGAAAAAAGCTATCAAACACGCGTTTGGACACACGCTATAGAACGTGTGTCCAACGTTTAATGCAAAGCGTTAAGAAAAAAGTGCGAAATTTTGCAAAAGAAAATAAAATTTGGAACTTTGGTTTTTTGCATAATAAAGTTTAGAAATTTTTCTCCATAACGCCAATAAAATGTATTTTTTGTTTGAAAAATACTAGATTTGGGAGAAATTTTAAAATGTAAAAAAAAAGCATTTCGAAACACCCCTTAGCAAGTAAAAATTGAATTGTCAGCGCAGAATAAAATGACGATCAAAACAATGACTGAAAAGAAAGTACGACTCTACATACATTGTTTGGTAAATTTTTAAGAGACAATAAAAAATCATAATATGAAAAATGGAGGTCATTTTGTTGATATTTGTGTGGGAATATATAGGAAAATCTAAATGCCATATCCCTGGAACCACTGGGCTGATTTTATGCAAACATCTACAGACCATCTCCAACGTACCCTGAAATTTTGGTTAAAATCGGTCGACCCGTTTCCGCAGTTAGTGGCGACGTAAAAGTGTACACATCATTTTTTATATAAATAAAGAAGATAAGTAATACAGAGATGGAAAATTTAATTCGAGTGTGCTTTAATTAAGAATATTTGATGTATTCAAGTAACGGGATTTTTTGTTTAAAAAATAATTTTTTACAACTTTTAATTAAATATTCATAAAAAATGTGATACCACAAAAAAGTTGAATTTTCCATCCCTGACATACTTTAAGGAAAAGTATTAATATGTAATGACAGTTTGGTGTTTTGTACAAAAAACACATTGCCTGTTGTTTTGGTTTTTGGTTTGTTTTTGTTGTAGGGACGTGTTTACCAAATTTTCTTGTACCACGAAAAATTTATTTTTGTTTTTGATTGATTTAATGACGTTGAAATTTAGCCTGCTGTTTTTTGAAGAGCCTTACAGTAGGTTTACATGATCAATTTTATGACGTCATTTTTTGTTTGGCAGCAAGCGGTGTAGAGAAGAAAGGGGGGTAGGAAAATAGACATGGTTTCTGTTTTCATGGTTTTTTTTTAACACTTCGCTTTACACTTTTTTCTGTTCTTTCTGTTACGTCTTATTTTTATATTCTCATCAACTGGATTGTGCTTTTTGACTGTCAAAAAAAAAAGTATTAAACGGTAATAAGTTTTTTCGACATTCAAAATAAATAAAATAAAAAATATTAAAAATATAAATATAATAGTCTACAATACAAATTAGAATTAGACGTTTAACCATCGTATAAATTTGAGCAGTTTTTGGTAACAACTTCAAAAGTGAATTAAGAAAATTTGACGTCATAAAATTCATCATGTAAATTGGGTGTTAGAGTTGTTTTTAAAGTAAAAACTTTGCAATATCACTTAAATAAATTTCTTACAGTATTGGAGCAAATGTCATCATTCTCCACAAGTGTCTGTAATTGTCATGATATTTGCAGCCACTGATGAATTATCAATGCGCCCATAAGTGCTCACAGCTCTCCGTCTATTATAGTTTTGATTTGATCTACATATTTTGTTCGATTGCATATACAGCACTTTGTTCGCAAATATATTTTTTATTTTATTTATTTATTTATTTATTTATTTATTTATTTTATTGTCTATAGATAATAATCCTTACAGACTAAAGTATGTAAAATAACAAAACAAAATTAAGGTTATATATAAAATAATATTCAATAATAATTCAACGATTTAAATATAAAATGATATTTCTTTTAACAATTTCTTTACTTTCATTAAGGCCAATAAGGTGATAATAATTATTAAAGTTTTCACATATACGACGAAGAGGATCATTATTAGCATAGTTGGTTCTATAGTATTTTAAGTTAATAAAACGGAAATTTCGAGTTGGTCTGGTTGGAACATTAAAAGATATTTTACTTAGCAGGAATTCTGAGTCGATATCGCCTTGAATTAGGCCCAGCACAAAAGAAAAACTCAGCATTGAACGACGACTTTTTAAAGTTGGTAATTTTATAAGACAGAGTCTGCTTTCGTATGAAGGTAGTAAAAACGAATTCCATCCAAGGCCACGAAGACAAAATATTAAAAACTTCTTTTGTACAGACTCGATACTATCAATATGAATATTATAGCAAGGATCCCAAATAATCGATCCATATTCAAGAATAGGTCGAACTAACGATGAATATAATTGTTTCGTAATATAAGGATCTAGAAATTCCTTGCACCACCTCTTCATAAATCCAAGTACACCATTTGCTTTGTTAACAATTAAAGAAATATGGTCACGAAAATTTAATTGGTGATCAAGCAAAATACCAAGATCAAGAAAATTCAGAACTTTATCAAGTTTACACTCATTTATGCAATAAAATAAATCCAATTTCTTATTTCTGAAAAAGGACATATGCTTACATTTTTTTATATTCAGCTCCATTAAGTTGATTTCACACCAATTTACCAATTTGCCAATATCAGATTGAAGGAAAAGTTGATCTTCGGGATTATTAGAAGAACGAAAAATTTTGACATCATCGGCATACATCAAAACTTTAGAGTGCTGAATAACTGATGGTAGATCGTTTATGAATAAGGTAAATAAAATAGGACCAAGGTGGCTACCTTGCGGAACACCAGAAGGAACTTTGATAGCATTAGACGTAGCACTTCCATACTTAACTTGTTGAGTTCTTAAAGACAAGTATGATCTTAACCATTTTATTGTCATATCCGTAAATCCCATTAATGACAATTTGTTAAGCAAGAGATCATGGTTTACCTTATCAAAAGCTTTACTAAAATCTGTGTAGATAGCATCAGTTTGCATATTATTTATAAAACCATCATTTATTGTAGTAGTTAGCTCCAAAATATTAGTCGTTGTAGAGCGATGTTTACAAAAGCCATGTTGGCACGGTGACAAAATCGAAGAAATTTGATAGTATAAATTATCAGTTAAAATTTTTTCAAAAAGTTTGGGAATATCACTCAGCTTAGCAATGCCACGATAGTTTGATATCTCAATTTTGCTTCCATTTTTAAACAACGGAATTATATACGATAATTTCCAAATCAATGGTACGTATCCTAATTTAATGGATTTGTTAAAGATAGCAGTAAGCGGGTAACATAAATTTTCTGCACAATTTTTTAGAACGCAATTTGGTATTTCATCTGGACCAGCATTAAACGAATTATTTAGTGATAATAAATTTGAAAGAGTCGTTTTATAAGTAATAAAAGAGAATTGTACACCAGATGATTGAGGTATATTAAATGGGTAAGATGTTATGTTATTATATACTTTTTTAGAGTAGGTAGTTGAAAAAAAAATCAGCAAACAAATTGGAAATAGAAACGTCATCATCAGCGTCATTTGATCCATATTTATAGTATTTAGGATTAACGGACGATCGCCGTTTAGAGTTCACAAATTTATAAAACGATTTAGGATTTGATCTCATTTTCGACTTCATACGGATTATATAGTTGTCGTATGCAGATTTATTTGCCAAATTGTAGTAAGAACGAGCAATACAGTATTTGGTATATTCTACAGATGATCCGGTCCTTTTATATTTCTTATATAACTTGTTTTTCCTGTTTTTAATAGTTCGGAGATACTTATTATTCCAGGGTGGCCCAATATTGTTGTTTCTAATTGTAATTTTTGGGACAGTTTCAGAAATGCAGCGGCGTAATGTTGAATAGAAGAGAGAAACAACATCATCTAAGTTTTCGATAGAGATTATACTATCCCAGTTAACGTTTGATAGCAAAGAGTTAAGCATCTGATAGTTTGCACGAGAAAAGCAAAAAACTTTATGGGGTTTAATTTTGTTAGGAAGTAAAACAGGTAAGCTTAATAAATTAAATATTTCCAATTTTAATGTAGGATGATAACGATCTTCAGGGTAAGTAACGGGAAGTGTTTTATGTAAAAATATATCCATCGGCTGGTTGACAAATGCAAGATCAAGAAGTTTTCCATTAATATTGGGGCATATTCATAGTCATCAAAAAAGTCGACTTTTACAGTACTTAAGTCAATTTCTTAAAAAAGTCTACTCTAAGTCATTCATAGACAACTTAAAGTCAAAAACCATTAAAGTCGGCTCTAAATTTAAAACCAGCTGAACCTGTTGTTAACTCTATTTACAATAACATCAGCTGTTCATTGTAAAGTTAAAAGATTTATTGAAAATTAAAAAAATGCCAAGATTTCAAGATATTGAAAGAGATTTTTCAATAACTGGTGATTGTGAGGATGATTTTTGTGTAAGGAAGCCTAAAAATTATAAAAATAGATTTAATCCCTTCGACCTAAGCGATGAGGATTTTTATTCCCGCTACAGATTTGACAAAATTACAACTCGTTTTTTGGTAAGCTTTGGTAAGATGAAAGCATCGTTTCCCTTATAGCTTTCCACGAATTTTTTTTTTCTGTATTAATGAAATATCTTTTCCTCTGTTTTCTACCACATCCAAGTATGCGTTTACACACTCCCGGAGGCATTCTTTCTCAGAAGCACTCCAATTTGCATTTCTTGGCTTCTTCAGTTTCTGAAAGTAAAACATTTATTAAATGCCAAACTAGAAATATATCACACATATGTACATGTGTATGTACGTACATAAATATGTTATTGAGACTTACCATTTCTGTTTTCTCCACTATTTTAATAAATTTTGATTTTATACATAGATGTAAAACGTTTTAAAATTTTTATTTATTATTGTTTGCTTCAACAAAAGTAAACAAAAGAAAAGCAGCTGATCAAGTTGCCATTTTTTATTTTTAAAAAAGAAATTGTATGCCAGAGTTAAGCAAATAAGAGTTGACACCAATTTAAAGCCAGCTCAACTTAAAGTATACTTTTTTTTTGACTATGAATACCAAAAAGATAGTAAAAGCTTTTAACTTAAAGATTAACTTTAGTAGGAGCCGACTTTAGTTTGCGACTATGAATACAAGCCATTGTTTTCATAGTTAATTTGAAAAAGTCCATAGCTTGTGAGTGAGTGAATAAATTCATTTGAAACTGTAGGAATTAGATAGTTTATTTCTGAAGATTTATTCCACGATATGTTAGGTAGATTAAAATCTCCCAAAACAATAAATAAATCAGATGGAATAGATTGTTGCAAAACAAATTCAATGGCAAAGATGTGATTATTGTATACAGTGAGGTGCACAAATGAGTACAAGTTTGTACTTTGAGCACTTTTTATGTAATAGAAATAAAAGTAATAAAGCAAATTAAAAAATTTTTTTGTAGTTTATTTAGTATTAGGTACTTAACAAAACAGTGTAAAATTCAAAACATAAAGCATCAATTTCTAAGAAAAAAATAAAGAAAACGAAAACAACTCCAATGTACTCAATTTTGCACCGTTGAAAAATCTTGCGAAATACGAATATTTTGAATATTTAGTCCAAAGCCCTTTATATTGTAAGACATCATTTATGCGATTTGGCATACTCTCCAACAATTTCAGTATAATTTCTTTTGGAATATTCTTCCATTCATTTTGGATCCGCTGCCAAAGCTCGTCCAAATTCAAAGGGGCTGATTGGTACTGTCCCAACCGTCTCTTTACGATTGACCACAAATTCTCAATCGGATTGAGGTCGGGAATTTGTGCTGGCCACTGCAATAATTGAAAATTTTGGTCGCCAAGCTACTCTTTCACGATTTTGGACGTGTGTTTTTTATCACCATCCTGCTGAGAAATTACTTCTTCTGCAGGATAGGCGCTCTTATCTAAAAAATCGGAAAGATAAGTCTGCAAAATTCTCAAATAGTCTTCTTTCTTCATTATGTTATCAATTTTTTGCAGTGGTCGAAGGTCCCACCACGTAAAGCAACCCCATACTACGACGTTTTCTCCCCTGTGCTTCAAAGTTTTCTACACATGGCGCCTTTGAATTTCTTCACCAGGGCGGCGCCAGCAATATTGTTTACCGTCGAATTGGAAACGGTTAAATTTGGATTCGTCTGGCCAGATCACACGTTTCCAGTCGTCCACTGTCCTAGTTTTGTGCTCTTTGGCAAATTTTAACCGTGCCTTTACATTTTTTTCCGACAATACAGGTTTTTGTTTTTTTTACTGCTGCAATATAACCAATATCGCAAAGGGCTCTACATGCTGTCCACCGACTAACGGGTTTTCCGATTGCTAACGAAGCATCTTTTGGTGCTAAAAACTTATCTTTTTTCATTTCTCTTATCATTAGACGGGCGTCCGCATTAGTAAGAAGTTTTTTCCGACCTATAACTTGAGGCTTGGGAACAACGGAACACCGTTTTTGTACCCTTATGACTTATGATTGACTCACTTTAAGTTCTTTTGCAATTTCCCGGATAGAACAGCCTCTTTTAGTCATGGCCCGAATGCTCTCCTCGGTGGTTTTTGAAAGTTTCTTCATTATTTATTATTGTTAGGAATTTATTTGATTTCAAATAAAATGATTTTTGTTCAAAAATTTGCACATTGTTTTTACCACACGCCATTTAAATAATGTCGAGCTTATGCAAATAGATTGAAAAATAACGGTACTTTTTTATTTATTTTCTTCAAATTCTGCATAAAATGCAAAAGTGCAAAATTGAGTACATAAAAGTTAATTTGGTTTTTTTCGTTTTTTTCTTGGTGCTTGATGCATTTTGTTACAGATCTTATAAATTCTTATTAAGTACCTAATACTAAATAAACTAAAAAAAAAAATTTTGAATTTGCTTTATTACTTTTATTTCTATGATATAAAAAGTGGTCAAAGTACAAACATGTACTCATTTGTGCACCTCACTGTATATCCAGAGAAGAGTTTGGAGGAATGTATGAGCATGTAATATATAAATTTGTATTTCTCAGTCGAATTTTTACAGCGACAAATTCGATGTCATCGTTAAGTATAACATTGATTTCTTCACAACGAAAATTGTTATGTGCGGCAATGAGCACACCTCTACCCAACTTATGTGATCGATCATGTCTGAATATTTGGTATTTTGAAGATAATTTTTCGTTGTTATTAATACATTTCTTATCGTTTAACCAGGTTTCAGTAAAGACAATGATGTGGTATGAAAAATCAAAACTATTTGCATAAAGAGTGGTTAATTTCGTATTAAGGCCACGGACATTTTGGTAAACAATATTAATAAGATTATCGGTAGAAAAATTGTTTAGTTTTTTTGGGTAGGTAAATAAACGATATCAGAACGAGAAGCATTTCTATATTCATATTCGCGTATTATAGCATTGGGTGGCCAAAACTCAGGATTGACAATAATATTAAAATATTCCTCTGGTACGATGATTTTAAAAGAAGATTTACTCCGTTTTTCCGAATAGTTGAATTTAAAAACAGATAATTCACAATCGTATCCAAGCTTTAATTTAATGTAGTCAGCAACAGCGTTAGAAGTAGTATCAGATGCAAAACGAGCAGCAAAAATTGTTTTCTTTGGAGACATTACTTTAAGTATTGCAGGATTATTTAACGGACTAGAAACCACAGCCGGAGGATGTGAATTAATTTGTTGAATGTCGTTTTGAAAATTTAAATTACTTGCAATCTGTTGAATACGATTAGAATTAGGTTGTAATATTTCGGTGTTATGAGGGAGAGACGATGAAAATAACGAGGGATTAGTTTTCGAATTTTGAGATGGTTTTACAGGTACATTAACTATGGAAGAAATAGTAGACGGACTCGGACGAGGTAAATTATCGGAAGTGTTTTGATCAACAGAAGAGTTGTTAGTAGACATAACAGGAGGTGAAGAGTTTAAAGTTGGAGTTGTTTTCTTTCTTTTGGGCGAGAATGACGCATTATCAAATAATGCTTTGAATTTTAAAAATCTTTGGGATAAACATTTTAGATCGTTATTTATGCCGACAAATTCATCTCGCGCATTTTAAAAAATGAATAAAATTCAACATCATAAATAATACATTAATAAATTAATTAATAATGTTTTATGAAAAATATTTTAAACAATTTTCGTGATAGTTTCACCTTGAGTATATGTATAAGAAAATAATAAAAAACAACATTTGTTTGTACAAAGGTCAATTCGAATTTCGTAGTTCATTTCGTAAGCTACCAGTTAGTGAAGTTATGATTTAAATTAGTTAAAAAAGTATTACTGAATGCCTGTTCCTACCGATGTATCATATAAGAAAACAAGAATAAATACAACGTTTTTTTGATTTTCGACATCATCGCTAATTAAACACAGAAGAACAAAAACTTTTCAAAAACTTTTGTCTCTTTTAGTTTATGTTATGTCGTTTTCGATTTATTCGCATTAATTTTAAAGGCATATTTGTTAATCATCGTGGGCTATTTCGGGTTAGTCATAACTTTTAAGTTGGCAACACTGAAATTTTGCCATTTATGTATGCATACAACACTCTTCAGATTATTTTTGCTTAATACAAGTAGTCGTGCATAAAATACAAAAATATGTAAATCATTTAACATTATTTAATGATTAAGTCATACAGACCAAATTGCAACAATAATGCACTGAAAGCAAATAAATACCAGCCAGTAGAGATCGTTAAAACAAATAATATGCGATATGTGATACAATACTATAACAATCGCATATACAATGTGTGTATTGATATAAGTTTTCGATAAATTATCAATCAATATTGTAAAAAAATTTTATAAAATTCAAAAATTAAAACAAAAAAATTTGGCAATAATTCAAAATTTGTATTGCAAACGACGAGCAGGTATGTGTTTTAAATAATTCCAATAGACTCGTATGGATTTTCATTAGGAAAAGTAAAAAAAAAACGAAAAATGAAAGCGTTTTTATGTCTAAAATTAAAAGAGACAGCGCTTAGCAAAATGCCCGTAATTAATCTTCTTCTTAATGTCGGAAGCCATTTTAAGAAAATAATTATTTACTGTATTGAATTGCATTGCATATTAAGCAATTAACAGTATTGGAATTTTTGTCTGGCACTCTGTCAGTTAGCAGTCAGTCGTAGTAGTAAGTCGTAGGGGCTTATTTGAAATGCATTTAAATAATAATATAAAGTGCGCCAATCAAACTAAAGTGAAGTGTGCACGTGTCATGCATAATTATTGTACAACAATTCAATTCAACTCAGATCTCGGCCTAATGCAACGCCATGCAACTCAATACGATTTCAGTCTCTACTGTTGAGACTAAAGGCACAAATATTTTTAATTTTTTTTGAATTGCGTCAATTCTTTGTCATCCACATAGTTGTGCAGTAGTTGTACATACTTTATTGCTGTACCTGCCGTTGTCTCGCTGTCATTGTAAAACTGTGCCCATACCTTTCCACCTGCTTTAATATGCTACAGATTGATAGAATTAGGGAACGATAACATTACAAATAACCATCATCGTCGGTTCCTTCACAAGTATTTACAGTAATTTAGCTTAACAGATATTGATCATGAAGATATTTGTCTGTTCTTGCTTGATTTATGACTTGTATATCGAATGTAAATTTCATTTTAATGTCTGACGTTTAACTATCTTTGAGTTAATCCTACACAACTCAAACGAATAAGAAACTCTCACGTAGTTGCCAAATTTAAAATTTAAATTTGTTGTTGCGTTAATTTAAATTTTTGTTTTCGCTTTCGTTTGCTTATTATTTATTCTAAAAATGTAGTCATTTTGCGAGCACTAATTTTAATCTTTATTTCAATGTCAAAATAATTCAGTTATGATTAGATCTTCTTAGAATTCTTTTTGATTTTTTTTACAATTTTTTTGATGGCTTAAAAAAACTAAAGTGTTAAAATATAAACTAATTAGGTTATATTGTATTTTAATATTAGAGGTATTCCCATGTTATGTTAAACAAAAGTTTATACAACTTGGGTAAAAAGTATTTAAATTTTGAAAAACCTTTAGTTAAACTTTTTTAAACCCATTCTAAATCTCTTAATTTTTTAAAATCCTAGACGCCACCAAAGGTAGGATTAGATTTGATTTTCAAGCAACGAACAGTAAATACTATTACATTGGTTACTTGCACACTTGTCCTCTCTCAGCACACTGAGCAAAATGAAAATGCAATTTTTTTATTCATACACTGTAAAAACGATTATAAAAATTGGAAATTTTTCATTTCTTTTCGATTTTTTTTTTTAATTTTTATCAAAATTCAAATTTAATAAAAAAACGTGGTTTTTGCAAATTTATAAATGAGCAAGAAAGAAACTATTTTTATAAGATTGTTAATGTGATTAAAAAGTTATATTAATCGAATCTACTCACAATAATAATAATTTGTAAGACAACAAAGTTGTTCTCGAACACATGTGTTTGCTGTTTCATTAAATTTATTAAAATATTTTTTTTGTATCTTTCTTTACTCTACTCCATTTATACGCGATATGCTCTTTAATTAATAAAGAGCGGAACTAAAAAAAGGAATTATTTTAAATAAAAAAAATTTTTAAAAATTATCTAAAAAATTTATAAAAGTTATCTAAAAAATTTAAAAGTTCTTTCCCGAAAAACTATACAAACAGACACAAGCTGTTTTTCCTTATTGTCACAGAGTTAATACTTAACACGGCATTCAGACTTTGTTACTTGTAACATGACTCTTTTCTTATTTCGTTTTAAAGTAACTTCCAAAAACTTCAAGCATTTACATTATGTTACTACAAACTTGTCTCTTTTTTATTTTTTGTTTTGGTTTCGTTGTTTATTCAATTTCAATTATACAATTGTCAGTTGTTATTGAATTCACAATTGTGTTAAAAAACCAGTAAGCTATTTTAAATCAAATTTAGCTCCTAATCGAGCCATAAACATTTGTCAATCTTAAATAAAACAAGGTAAAAGTTGTACATGATGGGTGATGAAATCGTACGAGGGATCATTCCTGTTTGATATACGAAAGAGAATAAAGAAAAATAGAAGAAGAAACGAAAACGTCAAAAGAGAAACGTCAAAAAGTAACATGAACAACAGAAATCGTGTTACTTTAGTAACGTCTCTGCCTTCTCTACTCCCTTCGCCCACAAATAAATGTAATATATTACAGTAACGTGTTACAAGTAACAGTCTGAATGCCGTGCAAGTTTTTGTTACTAGGTTGCTTAACTGTTATATCTATATATATAAAAGTGAAACTCTGTGTGTGTGTGTGTGTGTGTGTGTTAGCTATAGACTCCGAAACTGTAAAACCGATCGGGCTGAAACTTTGGTAAGTTGTTGTACATATACCAGGGAGTGTTTATGGGTGAAAAAAGTGGGCGGGGCCACGCCCATAAAAAATTAGTTATTAGTTTTAGCTACTTGCACTTGATGGATTTTTCTGAAACTTTGCACACATATCGAGCTGTAATGACTAAATAATTTCGTGATAAGAAAAGTGGGCGGGGCCACGCCCCTAAAAAAATTTTAATTTTAAGGTACTTGCACTAGACCGATTTTTCTGAAACTTTGCACACATATTAAGCTGTTATGATTTTATAATTTCGTGATTAAAAAAGTGGGCGGGGCCACGCCCATAAAAAAAGGTTATAATTTTGAGGTACTTGCACCAGACCGATTTTTCTGAAACTTTGCAGACATACTGAGCTGTCATGACTTTACACTTTCGTCACCAGAAAAGTGGGCAGTGCCACGCCCATTAAAAAAAGGGTATAATTTTTAGGTACTTGCACTGGACCGATTTTTCTGAAACTTTGCACACATATTGAGTTGTCATGACTATACAGTTTCGTATTTAGAAAAGTGGGCAGTGCCACGCCCATAAAAAAAGGTATCTTTTTGAGGTACTTACACTGGACCGATTTTTCTGAAACTTTGCACACTTATTGAGCTGTCATGACTATACAGTTTCGTAATTAGAAAAGTGGGCAGTACCACGCTCATAAAGAAAAAGTTATAGTTTTTAGCCTTGCACTTGATATTCGATTAAAATTTAGAATGCGATTAAAATTCATGAAGGGGCGTAGCAACGCGTGCCGGGATTGGCTAGTATTTTTATAAAAACAAAAAACAAATAAGAGCATTATATTCGGCTGTGCCGAATCTTTTATATCCACCACCAATTTTGCGTACTTTTATAGCACAAAATGTATTATTTTGTTATTAACAGTAGGCGTTATGGAATAATTTCTTTAGACTAAAATATGTATCACTTTCTTTGTATAACTTCGATATGCTAGTAAAATGTTTTCGTAAATTTAGTCTTTCAATGAAAGTGTTCGTTAAAGTAGGCGTGTCAATATAGTTCTGCTAATAAATAAAACTGAGATATTTATATATGCTCCTTTATTCTTCCAAAAACTTTGTGCATTGAGAAATTATACGAATTTAAGATAAAGCGTTATATGGGAGGTAGGCGTTTAAGTGGGCGTGTCACCTAAATTTTCTGGCACAACAGTGACATTGACTAGAAAGTACGATATTTCATTATCATACCTCTAATTTTGAGCTTTTAAATTTTATTTACAGTAGATTATGGGAAAAGTGGGCGTTATAGTAGGCGTGTCGAAATAGTTTCTGCTAATAAATTCAATTCAGATATTTCAATATATAGTCTTTATTCCTTAAAAATCTTTATTCATAGAGAAATTATATGAGGTAAAACGTTATATGAGAGGTGGGCGTAAAAGTTGGCGTGTCACATTTATATCCGTTAGTACAAAGTCTTTGACCGAAAAGCAATGTTTGCAAAATTTTATTATCATACATCTAGTTTTGTTAGTTTTATTACGTTTTAAATTTTAATTATAGCGAAAAATACACAGTTCGTAAATTTTTTTACTCAGGGACATGGTTTTTTTATTACATACTTTTGCATTACGAGCTATAAGTCTCTTCCTTATGTTCCGATTTAGCCCATTTTCAATACCAAACAAACCTTGTGCATAAGAAATGTTCTGGCAAAATGTAAGCCCCCTAGCTTTTTCCGTCCAATATCTACGTGCTTTCAACAGACGAACAGACGGACGGACATAACTAGATCATCTTAAAAGGAAACCCCGATTCAGAAAATATAAATTTTATATTATTTCAAACAATATTTGTTTTCGGTGAAACGTTCTGCAGAAGAATTCATTAATTTTGAAAAATTTTTTAAAAAAAAAATCAAAACATCCATATGAAAGACATACATACATACATACTTATGTAATATAGTATATATAATATATAATAATAAAATGTTCCCGCGAAGCTGCCAGTAACGTTCTTTGCTCTTTGAATTAATTTGGCGAATGACTCTGTTCACACGACATCCTGAACATCCTTCTTCGTTGCTTTCTCTGTGGCCAATAACCTCCTAGATAGCACAATTTGATTTTCTTTGACAGTTTATTATGAAAAACTTCTGTTCTAAATCAGAGATGATACTGATTTTACTACAATTTAGGTGATAATTCTAAATGAATAACCTACAAAAGAAGTAATAAGCGTAAAAATTTGTACATATATAAAAAATTATGAATTTAGCTCGCAATTAGACTTTAAAATTTCAATATACGAACAAAAAAATTAAGAATGGAATCAATTTCGAAATTATTTTTTATTGTACTTTTTACGAAATTGAGTTTTTCAGTGATTTCAAACATTTCACACAAATACACCTCGACATAATAAATATTTTGCTTTAATTTTATACTTCTTGACTTATTTAAAAATTTTAAAGAAACCGTTATACAGCATTTAAAATCGTTTATTTTAACATAGAGTTAATAGCCATACTGTATTTGCTTAACACAAATTGGAATTCATTACAGTACGCAAATGTTAACACGATTTGTATGCAAAACTATGTTAAGAGGGTTTAACAAAAATAATTTAATTTTATTATTATGAGTTTTATAGTCGTAGCTCATTATTTAACATTTTGAATAAATTATTAGTTTTGTAGTTGTTGTGTGTTTTCTTAAAATATATTAGGCTTTTGTAATGCGGCGGTAAGATAATGTGAATCATTAAAAAAAATTAAAAATAACTAAATAAACAAATAAAGCACCTGAAAATAGTATAAGAAATTTATGTGTTAAAAGTTAAATTTATCTTATTTTCTTGACTTATTCTTTGTAGTATCCCGAACTAAATCCCATGATCATGCGTAGATTTGGTGAGCCCGGTGATGTTGAACGTGCCTTTGAACTTGTACACAAATCTCATGGTTTGGAACAAACTCGATTTTTAGCTAAAAAGCATTGTATTGAAGCGATACGACTGGCCCAGGAAATGACAGAGTCCCCGTATCAGAAGGGTCTTCAGGTGGTAGCTGATTTAGTCATAAACCGCATGAAATAAAAACTTTCAACGCCGTTTAAATTTATAAAATAATTATTATTTTTTGTTTCTTTTTTCTTTGTGTATTGTTAAAACAAAATTGTTTTGTGTCCACACAAAAATAATTACAAATTTATTAATATTAATTTATGAAATACTTTTTTTATATACACATGTACACACAAACCCACTTGTAAAGAATATAAAACAAATTTGCGGAAAACCCATTAATTTAATATAACAAATAAATTAATAAAAATATACGAAAAGGAAAACATCATAAATATAGTTAATAAGTCTTATTGACATTGTAAATAGTTTATAACAAAAAAAAAAAAAAAAACAAAAAAAAAAAACATTTAAAAAATATATATACAATTTTAATAAATGAAAATCTTTGATAAAATCAACTTATATACAATTCAATATGTATATTGTACATACAGTGAAAGGCAAAACAATTAAAAACAAATCGTAATTGTAGATAATATACAAAAATGTTTAAAACTAAAATATTTTACACAAAGTGAACAAACATTTACAGAAAAATAGTAGATTTAAAAAAAAAAAAAAATCTACAAAAAAGTAGTCAATTTTTTATTTTTTTTTTATTAAATCCAGTGTCAAGTAAAACTACTCCTTTAACACGCCACACGACCTTAAATATTTTTGTTAATTTTTCTCTTGTGGTATTTCTTTTATATAAAAAATATTTTTTCAAAAGGATAAAAAATAAAAATTAAAACATTATTGATTGTTGTTCATAGAATTAAAAATTAATAATAAATAGGAAATATTTTGTTGAAAATTGTATGAATGTTTGTACGTAATTTTATAGTCATATATATATTTCATATTTTTTTTCTTTAATAATATATACTACGACTTTCTTTTTTTCCTTTCTTTTTTTTTTTTTTTTGGTTTTTAGATTTTTAGATTTATACTTTTTTGTTGAAAATAAATTGTTTTCTTTATTATTATTTTTTTTTTTCGAAAAAAAAAAAAATGTTATCTTTACTTAAGCAAATTAAGACAAATTAATTGAACTTTATTTTTGTAAATTAAGAAAAAAAAACTGAAAAAATTGTGTAGTTAGTAATTGATTAAATTTTTTTAATAAAGTGAAAATAAATTCTGTAAAAAAGTACAAAAATAAACCGGAGCTTTTCTTTATTGCCATGGTTAAAGTAAATTTTTTTAGATTTGTAAATTATATAAAATGTTTAAAATTAATAGTCTTTAGAGAACAACACGATAATTTTAAATGCAGCTTAGCACCAACACACAAATAAAGGGTCCGCCAAACAACTTTTTTTTTTTGAAAATGCTATAAAAAAGTGTAGCTTCGGCTGTGTAGCACGTAGCGCCGTCCTGTTGAAACCAAATGTTGCCAATATCCTCCTCTTCAATTTTTGTGAACAAAAATTCGTTCAACATGGCTGGACCAAAATCCACACCAAACAGTGACTCGTTTTGAGTGTATCGGCTTTTCAATGTATGCGTGCGGGTTTTCTGTGCCTCAAATGCGACAATTTTGCTTGTTTACATACCCGCCAAGATCAAAATGAGCATTACCTGAAGAGACGATTTTTTTTTTTGGCAAAATCGGCCAAAGTAATGTCGCAATATTTCCCAGCGTTGTTCAAGCATATACACAACCATATTCGTTCAGCGGAAGGATAAAACTAATTATCTGTCACATGAGTTAAGTTTTACCATTCACGTAATAAGCACTAGTTGAAAAAAAAACGTTAGATGGTGGACCCTTTGTGTTATGGTTAGTCGAAGGTCACACACGACGATTTTTAATGTGCAACTTTTTCCATATTTTATTTTGAACTTGCTTTTATGTTCACACACGACAATTTCTTTGGCGATTTTTCTGTTTGGTTTAGCTTATATTTTCTTACAATTTGACATTTGTGCTTTAGCCGTAAATAGCAATAATAAAAATAAGAAATACATAAAATAATATAATTTTAATTAACGCTTTTAATTAAAATGTTTGCACTAAAATATTTTTTTTGTGTTTTTTGTTTATTTTTAAATATTTTGAACGTTTAATTTGTGACGTTTTTTATTCAAATTTTAAATTAGGCCGACTTCCTAAATGCAAGTTGCAATGCATAACTTAAAAAAAAGGTGTATGCATTTCTAAAAATGTCTTAAGTGCAACCTTGCATTGCAGAGACTATTTTCGCATTTTATCGGCATTTAGGAACGTCGCTACATAAAACATGGGTCCACTTTTTGTCTCTGCAATATAAAGTGTTTAATTATTTAAATTATTAGTCTGTGATTTAAATAAACTCTATCAATTATAAATAATTTATTAAAAATAAACAAGAAAATACTTACTCAGCCATTGCAGCTCAAATGTTTGCATACAAAATAAAAATGATGCGCGATTTTGACAGCTGATACTTATTAAAATGAGTTGCCAAACGTTTAGGAATATTGGACGTTGCCAGAAAGTTTCCATATGCGTTTACGAAGTGTATTCATTGTAAATATGCATTGCAACGTTTTGGAAGTCGGCCTTACTTACACAAAAAGAAGAAATGTCAAATATTCTACAAAAAAAAATTGCTTCAAATAGCCGAGTACCGGCGATTATTTTTCCCCTTTAGTTCTCCTTACCTAAAACTGTAAAAAACATCTATAAACTCAAGAATTGCCCAACTGTAATCGTCGTGTGCGACCATAGACTTATCACAAAAAAACTTGACATTAAAATTGTGTGGTGAGTATAGAAAAAAATTATTCCCTAAGAGTATGCTGCAGATTATTAATCATTCGGTTATTAACCCAAGTGTAAAATAAAACATGTAAGAGCACTACAATCGGCTGTGACGAATTTTAGATACCAAATACCAAATATGTGTACCTTAAAATAACTCTAATCCCTACCCTATAAGAAATTAATGACTGAAACGTACATACACAGTGTTTTTACTTACACTTTTGTAGCAATTAAATATATAATTTTTGTTACAGAAAAAATAATGCTGATTTCTTGACGTTCAAAAGCAAAATTTTTTCAAATAGTTGTGTACAATTTTTAATTCCGTGTATGTAACAAGATGAGACAAATGGAGTGCTTAGTGTGAATAGTTTTTGAATACCAGTGTTTGCAAACAAAAAAAAAATAAAAATTAGACGGCCGACAATTTAGGGTTAGTAAAAATGCAGTGTTTTACGATAGAAGAAAAACTGCATTTTATTATTAAATATTAAATTACTACCTAGCAAAAACTCTCATTACAAAATATTGAGTTGAAGTTACAGCTCTTCACAACTTACAATTTGTCATCTAAGCCTATTATTTTCACACGCCGATGTTATTGAAAGCAATTACTTTATACTTCCGCTTACAAATAGTTATGAAAATAAATAGTTACCACCCTTGCTTACGAACAGGGACTCGAATAAGTAAGTATGCTTTTAATTAGGGACTTAATTAGTACTTACTTTTATAGCAAAATATAAATGCTTGATTTTAATAATCTAAATAACCCATTAGTATTATGGACTCACAGAAGTCGTTCGGTTCTTTTAAGGGTGAAAATTCAGTTTGATTATCTGCGATACGTTATTTTTCAATTTAAAAATTTATGAAAATCAACTTTCTATGGAATTGCTTTGTTGCTATTTTCAAAACATTATTAATTATACCAGCAACAATAATATAAACAATATTTTGCAATCTTTGTATTTATTTCAATGATATCTAATGGCTTAAATTTTAATTAATTTTAAACTAAATGAGAATTATAAAAAGTTATCTGAATGGCTTCTAACAAATTTCACAATAGCAAATTGTATTGTGTGTGTATCTCATCAAATCTGAAAATAATAAGTGCATATGTATCACATTTTAGTCATTTCACTTCTTAGTAAGACCGAGGATATGTAAAAGTCATTGAAAACTATGTTGTTCAGTAAGAGCAAGTCATTACCTAGTTCTTGCTTGGTAAGTATATGCATGTAATTGTACGCTTAGTTACCGTACTCTTACGTAGTGTACATAAATATAAACACAAATTTGAACAAGTTTTACAACATGATTGAGTTTTATTTTTCTTTAAAACATGGAAAAACAAAAGTATGTTCGCGAGTCAATATTTATATTGTTTGGTATGTATGTTAGTATGTGTGTGTATGTATTAAAAAGTGGGACAAATAAATAGTCAACATTAAGAGAAAAACGTTAAGAAAGGACTCGCCCACCACAATTCTATGCAACAACATTTTATAAATTATCGTAGTCATGCTTATGTTTCCAGAACTGAAACTAAAACAAATTAAGTTTTTGTCATGTTTACCAAACATCAAAATGAAATTTATGTTAAATTGTTTTTGTTGTTGTTCGCTTTTATATACATACATACGTACCATGTTTAAATCAAACTTCTTTATTAGATTAGAATGAAATGAAAGATTTGCTAGATGTCTGTCGTATAATTTTATTACAAATTAAATTGTGCAGTTGTAGGTATTGATTTGCTTAAATCTTTCTATTAGAGATTTATTAAATAAGAGTAAAGGGTGTCCTAAAATTAACGTAGGCTCCCGAAAGAGAAGTTGTGTGCTTTGATATTCTACCAACACACTGGAGCTGTATAGTTCCGGTTATGCTGCACTTAAATTATGAAATTTGTTTATTATCTTTAAGCAGATAGATTGCAAATAAAAAAATAATCCATTTAAAACAAGTAAGAGTGCTATATTCGGCCGTGCCGAATCTGATAATACTCTTCACCATCATGTACATAGGTACAATCCCACATTGTAGCTTATTGTATTCTACTGGTCAAGCCTTTTCATTTGTTACCAATATTGGGGGGGGGGTTCAAAAAGTTACATTTTAAAATGCCATAACTGACCCATATATATATTTATTGTCCGCCATTTTGTAGTGGCAGCCAACATGAATTTTAATTTTTTTACAGTGTTTATATTGCGCTAGTCAAGTGCTTTCAGTTGATACCAAAATTGACTCTCTCGCTTGTCTAGAAGCTCGATTTATCTAAAATTTTTCACGAATATCTCTACAGGCATATTATATCTACAAATGGTAACAAAGGTATAGGTTCCTTATTATTCTATGGCTAAAAAATTTAAATTTTGGTGGTAAAAATATGGGGAAAGACAGAGGCAGTCGTGTTTATCTGCTCATATCTCAGAAAGTTATGGGGCGATAGCGCTGGATTTCATTTCCGAATATTTTCAAAAGATTAATACCATACACAGGTCTGAGGAACATATGGTTACTTCTAAAAGTTGATTTGAACCAACACACGGACAGCCTGGCAGACGGACAGACGATCAGAACCTAATCGACTCCTCTATTCATAAGCTTTCAGAAAATATATACTTTAAAGGGTCGGAAAAAAAATTGTAGAAAGTACAAACGTAATGAAAAAAGCTATATATACACCTGTGCACCACAGGTCCAGGGTATAAAAATTTCATTGCGGAAATACTTAAAAAATATATATTGACTGTATTGTTAGTGAGTGTCCTTAATAGGAGCATATAATAAAGCTCTGTGTGTCAGTTACGAATGTGCTTTTAAAATTGAGTGTTATTTTTTAATTTGAAAGTTGACAGCTGTCACATATGTTTATTCCAATTACTAAATTGAAGCGCTTTTGGAAAAACTAACGCATTTTAATTGCAAAAGCTTAATAAAAAATTTTAAATGTTATGCTGAAAAGGTTCACAAACTTAGAAAATAAGATCCGAACAAATTATTTGAAGAAATTCTGACTGACAACTGGCCACTGGTTTTTTGAAATCCCAGACTTATGCGAATAAGCCAGAAAAGATCTTTGTGAAAAAGTCATGGAAATTTCTTAAAAAGTGTAATAGCCTGTCATCGAAGTCGTTGGGTTTTTGACGAGTATTTTATTCCATACTAAATCGAAACACATCCTCTTTATAATTCAATAACAAACAAGTAACAGCGTTATATTCGGCCGTGCCGAATCTTATATACCCTTCACAACGGGTAGTCACGCAATAACAGTAGTTTGTATCACCATTCATCCCATATGAAATACGTACATACTTACATATAAAAAATATATATAAATAAAAACATCCCATTGTAAAATTATAAATTTACGTGTGTATGTATGTTAAAAAAAAAAAAAAATAAAAAAAATATTTATAAAAAAATTAAAAAAAAATTAAAAAAAAAAATTAAACAAAAAAATATAATTAATATATATATAATAAGTATAAAGCAAAAAAAAATATAAAAAAATAATTAAAAAAAAATAAATAAATAAAAATAAAAAAGAATAATAATAAAAATATAAATAATATATTAAATAAAAAATTAAAAAAAAAAAAAAAAAAATTAAAAAACAAATAAAAAAAAATTTTTTTTTGGCTCAGCAGGGATTCGATGTCACGTTTTCTGTAACCAGTATACACGTTTGTATGTATGTATGTTGTTGTTGTAATGTTGTTTTTGTTTAAGAAAAATCAAGGTGGTCGTGGTTTTTTGCTCATATCTCAGTTGTTTATGTACCGATGTTTCTGATTTTCAATACGGATCTACTCCCGAATACTTCTGATATTTTAATACCTCACTCGGGACCAGGCGATAACGGGGGGCTTCAAAAAGTTGATTTCAACATACACACGGACAGATAGACAGAATGATAGACTTACAGAGCTTAATCGACTCCCCTATTCATAAGCTATCAGAAAATATATACTTTATGGGGTCGGAAATGAAAATTGTAGAAATTTCACACGGAATGACAAACCTATATATACCCTTTTTCACATATAATCAAATTGTATGCCGATTAAATAAAATTGGGAAACATTAATCATCATATTCGTAACCAAATTTTTAATATATTAAAGATTTTTAGAACAAGTTCTTCTTACAAAATTTAACTTATAAACTTTTAATAAGTTAAAAAAAATTTGATAATGAATGTAGAGGAAACATTGGACTTTACATCAATTTGATGTTTCTAGTAGCCTTCTGATGAGGTGTTTAGCATTCATTTGCCTAAAACAATAAACACATCTCTAATATCTAAAATAAATAAAAAGTGATGTTGACTTAAAAGTGACAACGACGTCGATAACTGAAATAAGGGTAAAGTAATTTATTATTTTTAATGCCAAAAACTTAATTTTAAGCAGCACTTTGCCCATGTTAATATTTAGGCCACATCACTTGGACAATATTATTATATATTTATGTAGCTGTTTACATTGTTACAGCAATATTTTAAAATTTAAATCTACCCTGAAGCAATTGCCTGTGTTCCACAATATCTATGTATGTGTGTCAAATATTTGCTTAAAACATACAGCTTTGAATTTATGCTGCCAATCAAAGTTTCAACTTGATATTGATGTTTTCGGTTTGTCATGGTGTGAATGTGAATGTGTATGTGTATGTGTTTTATTACTAAACAATAAGTTTAGTTTTCGGAATAGGGTCAGTATTGTAGTGGATAAAAAGTTGGCAAAAGTATTAAACTTTCCCTGGTTTCATTTCTAAGAGCCTCTCTCTCCCTAAAAAATGCATTTTGCTGGCTTGTTACTAGCAACGTTTAACTAAACCGGTGTGTAATTGTGTGTGTTTAATTTAGGTATATTAAATTTTGTATTTATGAATAATATTTAGCTTTAGTTTTATTCACAAGGACATTGTATGCCTGTCTGCCTGCCTGCTTCACTGTATGTATTGTTAAAGAATTTTTGCAAAAAAAGAAAAAAATTTATAAATTTTTGCCTACTCCTTTATTTTAACTTTTACCAGCGCCGATATTAAGTAAAAAGAAATCACAACAAAACTTGCACGTGCTTTAGATAAAAGCATTTTATAACAAGGAACTATTTAAGGGTATTTGGCACCTCCGTTCCCTCCGTGCAAACACTGGAGAAAAACTTTATTCCAAAAATAAAGCGCGCGCATTACAATAAGGTTGTTATTTACCAGTTACCAACTGGTACCTACAAATGTGCCTTTAAACGATTTTATGTCTGCTATTTGAAAAAAAAGTGAAAAAACAAATACAACTCCTTTAGGTTTCTTGTGCTAGAATTTAGTTTTCTGTTGGTATGAGATATTGAACGAGACTTTAGTTTGAAACTATTACTTGAACGCACCACTTCCATTTCCGGTTAAATTATCCTTGACAAAGACTATTATTATTACGGGCACAACAATAGACAAAAATTAAAGAAACAATTCATTGCTACTCCCTACACTATTGCTATTGTTGCTATAGCTGGCAGAGCACAAGAATTTTTCAAGAATATAAAGTTCATTTAAATGGTGTTACGCTTCTTTGATTTTGGTGATTCTTGGTGATTTTGGTCTACAGAAAAAGCGAAAAAAAGAAAACCGGTGTGATGTGAAATTTTGTACCTTAGACGGAATGACGACAAGTGATGAAGCGGGCGCATTTTGCCACGACCACATCCAACATCCACTAATGTGGTGTGATGAGAAAAGACGTCTAGTGGAGCGTAGAAATGCCGAAGAAAGTTTAAGGATGTGGAGGCGAAGAAAAGCCGAAGAAATGGCACGCAAAGAAAAAGACAAACAGGAGGTAAGTATGCCACATGAAAAAGTTTATATTTTTTTTTATAACACAGGTCTACACATTTTTTGTTGCCTTAAAACTGAATGCCGTTTCTTAGGGTTCTACACCTCGTTTTCTTTTTTAATTGCCTCTAGTTGACAAGATGTTGTGAAAAAAATCATTACAATTTTACGTGGCATAGATTGCAGACAGTTCACCCGATTTAATTCAGAAGAAAAATCTGAATTAAAGTTATTTGCTAACGTTATTTTTAGCTAAGTATTTTGAAAGATTTAGGAAAAACAAAGTGAGAGTATTTATATTTAATTTATATTTAGGACAACTTTAGAGCAGAAACAAGTAAGAGTTTTCTAAAGAAATTACAGAAATGAAATTATGAAACATACTCGGCTTTAAATATGAAATAAGAGACGTTGCACAACATACTTATGTTAACGTAACTCTAAAACACTTTGTATTATTTATTTCAATAGAAAACCTTAAACCCTTAAAAAAATAATTTTTTTCAAAATGAAAATTTTAAGTTTGTTAAAAAATTCATAAAAATTAAATGCTTAAAATTAAGCGCCTACATAAATACATTTCAAAGCAAACATTACTTTTGATTTTATTTGTAATAAAGTGATAGATTGTTTAGTGATATGTATGCAACCCTGCCACACTTGCATTTTATGGTACTCGCCACCTTGTTGTGAAAAATCAAAATTTTTAACATCGATTTTATTAAAGTATGATTAACTGGGTGTAGTTAAAGTTTGTTCAAGGTGTAAGAAAAGTGGTTCTGAAAAGTCTTCATAAAGCAACTACTTAGAGATTATCAAGATATCTTTAAATATTTGGTAAATTAATCTGGGCGATCTTAACAAAGAATTTGCCTTTGAAGACATTCAATGTCAATGTTTCCTACTTGTTTTAATAAAATTCGTCTCAGTTACTTGCTATTTGACTGGTCATCGGTGTGCATTAGAGCATGTCACCTGACAAGAAGAGCTAAAAAAGTGCGCATACATCTTCGATCATAAACCTGATTTTAGCAGATCATAAAAGGTAAGACCGTTTTTGTCTTACTATTAGAGAGAGCAATACGTTAGCGCCATGGGTATTGGTTGGGCTTCGCAAAAGATATTTTATGCTTTGAGTAAGCGTAATGAATTAATTTTTAATTGCATGTGAGATGATTCGGCGTAAAAATCATATTTTTTTTTGTAACATTAAAGCAGGATTACGGACATGCAAAAAATTTAGCTGCTTTTGGGTGAATCCAGCTTTAACCGCTTGAGTAGTTCCTAATGATTTTGAAAGTTCTTATTGAGATTAACAACAATCTTTATGAAGTAATGCCTCCACTTCTTGGTTTATAAACGGTTCATTTTTTTATACTTCGGTGTTTGGATGAAAGTTTAAATAGAATTATTAAGGAATTTATTACATTTATGTATATTAGTAGTAATAATATAAGTTGTTGCAGTAATGGAACACAAAAATAAAAATCGTTTGATATGAAAACGTCAAAACCATATTTTTTTAAGATACGAGGTTGAGGAAGTAAGCCATCGATATACTTTATTAATAAAAAAAAAAATCGTGTTCAACAGACATGCCATCTGTGGTGAATCTCCCAATATTTACCCATTAGATATTCGATCTTATCATTATTCTAATACTAGAAAATTAAAGAAATATATAAATACGAATGCATGTTAGCAAACTGTTTCCTATTCGTTGGAAAAGTTTTTCGAAATTTAAATATTTTCTTTGCGAGAATTAAATTCTGGTATTTTACATATACTGAACATACAACTTTTGATATACTATTTAAATGGATAAAAAAAACATCGTTATAAATAAATGAACCTTTTTAAAACCTCTGTCAGTCATTCTGACATTTTTAGATTTTTATTTGCGTAAGCACTTCTTTAAGTTTTTTTTTATATTTATTTTTATTTAAGAGTTTAATAACCTTTTCTAAATATGAATGAATTTATCGCAAAAATAATTTGAAGTACATGAACTGAATCAAAACAATATTAGTAATAATTTGTCAAAGTAGTTAGAAATGACATTATTTTTTTAAAAATGTGACACACAAACACGGTATGTAAACACATGAATACACATACAGAAGCTTATAAATAAAGGGTGTTTGTTTTAAGGCCGACAAAAATTAAATTAAACAATTTTTTTATTTGAGATACTAATATTTGGCATTTAAGCATTAAAAAATGATTGCAGTCATATGAACGGCTTCGGGAATATCTTCTTCTTTTACTCTTCTGGAATCCTTACAACATTATTATTTAATTGTTGAAGTCATTAAATTTTTCTTAGTTAGAAGGTGTCAACCAGAGAACATTTAGAATTATAAATTGATACTGATTTCTTGAAATTTTAATTTGAAATTTAAGAAGAAGAAGAACAACAACTAATTTTCATATAAAATTTTGTATTAAACTGACGTATGCATAAATATCATCAGAACTACATATATTTAAGAATTTTTCAAACTGATTTATTTTTTTAATAAACCTTTAATAAACCCGTGGTATTTTCTATGTATACGGCAGTAAGACTTCAAGTTTTTGTGAGCTTGTAAATTACAATGTCAATCACATTTTTTTTGCTGTTAATAAAAGCGCTATTCCTCCTCAAATTTGTTAAAATTATTTTGAAATATTGTTTAATTATGTGATCTTTCTCAATTAAGTCCTACTCTTTAATAAGCCGTCAGATACAGCCTAATTTTTACTTTGTTGTATATCAGACATTGCTCTAGTTATCCCTAAAATTTTGAACAAAACAACAAAAACTAAAGCCACTACGTTTAATAACTCTAAGATCTTTTTCTTTATGTTTGAATAGTAATATTAATAGAATGATTTGGTTATAGAGGAGTTGCGTTTAAGTCATAGTGGTTTAAAAGAACCCGTTAAGTATAATGATTTGACGAGTCTAATAGTTGTTAACAAAAAATATTCCATAAAGTTTTGTGTAGATTTTAAAGCGACTTTGAATAAAGTTTTGTAAAAGGAACATTACCAGTTAGCCACTGTTAATGATTTCATAAGCGGCTTGAACGTTACACAATATTTCTGTATTATTGATTTGGTAGGGTCCTATCAACAGGTTGCTCTGTGGGACAAATCTTACAAAAGGCCTTTTTAGTTTTAAAGAATTCTAGTATCTATCCCATAATTTTTTAAAATACCAAGAATCAAATAAATATTAATAGAATGCAAAGGAGTTGTTTGTAAATTAAATGTTATTTTTTATTTTTGGCGATACCCTGGATCAATATGAAAACCATTTTCCGCTGATTAAGTCTCAAAACTAAAATGAGTTAAGGAAGGGAAGTGCAAATTTTTTTCCAACCAAGTGGAGCGTTAAGGTTATGTAATAGGAAGAAACAACAATACGTCAATACTTAGAGAAAGTCCAAACTAATAAAGAAAGAAACCCGCTTTCCTCAGGATATTAAAAGTTTGCAGTTATACTTGGGGTAGATAAACTACCTAAACTAAACTATGGCAACTTCAGTTCTAAAATTTCTACGAAATTATCCTCATTGTATGACCTCATCAAGAAAGAACAAGCATTTTGTTGGACAAAGGGGAGTTTAAAATATTTTAAAAAGAGTAAATTATTAATTACTAATGAATCAGTTATATAGGTTTTTGACCCTGAAAAGCAAATTATAGTGATATGTGAGGCGAGCCCTTAAAATGTAGGCGCGAAGGTACCTAATGTGGTCAACGGTTGGGAAATTTTGATTTATTACGCTTCAAGAACTTTGTTGGCGATGGAAAAGAACTACTTGCAAGTACAAAGAGAAAGTTTGATTTTTTTTCTTTATAAAAGTTTCGAAAGAATAATAATAATAATAATTAAAATTTGCATACTAGACTATTAATTAAGTTGCAAACCCATGTGAAGTGTAAAACAATCTGGCAGATTTTTTTACTTTTCCAGGTTGTTATACCCGATGATTTTTTAACCGTTGGGAGTGTGGAACAAAAACTAAAATTTTCAAAAGTGAATGAAATATTTATTTAGAGCAATAAATTAATGCCTGCCACTTAATTCTTAAAAATTATGTCAGTGCATGTTGCCCAAAATTATCCCACCCATTATATATATATATTTTCCGCATAGAGAATTAATATATTTCGCCTCTAAATGCGTTAATGGTATTGCGTGCAGTAAGCAAGTGGCATCGTCTTGTTACAGCCACATGTTAACCAAGTCCAATACTTCTATTTTGAGAAAAAAACTCGGTAAATGTAGCATTAAACAAGCAATATTCTCCTCAAACTTTTTACATACAGGTTGGTGGTTTTATAAAGTTAATCTGTTAATCTGTCGAAATTTGGTCAAAATAGCGTGAATATCCTGTTCGGTAGGTCGATTATCACAACCGTAGTTTGCCAGTAACCAATTTTGATAATAGTTTGTTAGTGAATTGGGAAACTTAATTTTTGGTGTTGCCACAAGTCAAGCAAATTGCAAAAAAAATCTGATTTTATATTAAGGTATTGGCAATAAGAAGAGCTCGCATTAAGTATATCCTCTCTTTGTTCGATTTTTATTGAAAATATTTTAGAAACACACAAGCAAAAGGAAATGATAAAATAGTTTTCTAGTTTAAAGCAGAGATGAAGGAGTCAGTATTACTTAAATGTTTTTATAAATTTGGAATTTTGAATTTTTTCTTTTTTGACTTAAATGTTATAAACTTTGCTAGATAATTTAAATGTCGTAAATCGTTTTTGAACAGCGCTTTTTTAATTTATACTGTAATATTAAATTCTTGTTTTAAGAACTGTTATGACCATCTGTTGCATTGCAACACTGTGTTGTTTTTCAGTATAGTGATACTTGGTTTCAAGAAAAGTTTACAAAAGATCCTCTATGATGCAGTCACTGTTGCAGATGCTAATTTAATTCGTTGGAGGCACTTGGCGGAATTTTTTACTAGCATGTTTTTGAAATACTTTTTTGAACTTTTAATTATTACTTGCTGCCATTAAGCCGACCGACGGTAGTGTATTTACAAAATGTTTACACGATTTTGGTCTTTTAAGTACAAAGAATTTAACAGATTATTTGACAATTATGTTGAAAACAAATATAAAGTGAAAACAAAACGATTTAGTTTATATGCTTAAGCGTATGCAAGTTTTTTTTTAGCAAAGCTTTATAATTTAACTTTCTAGTGTATTTAGTATAAACATATCGTCGTTGCTCTAACAAATTCAGTTATGTGTTTTTTACCGAGTTTTCAGGAGAGAAAAAAAATCATTTTCTTTTGTTGCCTTAGAGTATTAAACTTGGTCATACTCACTATTGTTTATTTTTGAACCCAACAAGGTTCAAATGGTTTGGTAGATTTATGTCCGACCAATAATGGTTCAAAAGACAGTAATAATATTTTTTTTAAATTGCCACATAACTGCTTGTGTCAGAACAGCGACGATATGTAAAATCATATCATACTACATAAAGTGATACTAGTAACGTGATACATTAAAACAACAATAAATAATAAACTCTTAAACGTCATTGAGTATTTTATTAATTAAAAAAATCCCAGGTTAAAAAACAAAGATATCTTTTTTAAACACCCTGTTATTGTAAAGTAACAACAACAAAAACTATTTAATCAAAAAACTATTTTTTTTTGGAAATTGCGTGACTACTATTTTTATGTATTCTACTTTGGCAAAGTCAGACGGAATTTATACTCATTTGTACTTATTAACTTGGGTATATTTAATAAGTGTATGTGTGTGTGTGTGCGAGCATGTAATTATGTGTTGCAACTATAACAACAACCTAAAAATCAAATCAATATCTGGCTAAATTTGAAAAAAAATTTCGTAATATTTTCAAATGAGACAAGGGAGAAACGATTCACCGCAAAAAACAAAAAATAGATGTAGAGGAACGTTTTAAAATCAATGTTTATGTGGATAATTGGTGTCTGCACGTGTTTGGCAAATAGAAGCAGTCACAACAAAAACATCTAAACAGATGGAACAATAAAGCTTAAACTCTTTATTGCAATACATTATGTAAATTATAATAGAAACTTTTCTAGACATAACCTAATGAATATTTTTTTACTACGTTGAGGTAAATAGTTGAAGCTCGTATACAAATTGAAATAAATTTGCAACATGAAGAGAAAAACAATATAATATTTGATTTAAGAAGGAAACTTAAAAACTGAAACAGTATTTTACTTGCATTAGAAACTATAAAAAACTAAATTGGAAGTCAAAAGAAAAAAATTAGAGAAACATTATTAAATATTTTAAATTATTTAAAAAAATTTATTTTAAATATAAATATGTAACAAGTTATTGTTTTATATTCTGCCATGCCGAATATGGTAATACCCTTCACTGTCCTGTACTAAGGTATAATTACCACATCGTAGGCTAGATTTTAGATTAAAAATTAAACGTCACCTTAATTTATTATTTTCGACGACATTTTCGATTTTCTATTTTTACATAGTTAATTGCATTCTACTGACTTTTTTGATAATTATATTAATTGGGTTAAGAAACAATTATCTGCTAATTCGATTCAGATGCATATTGAGTTTTAAATTTTTTCATTATTTACTGTCTTATAAGTGGGGGTTGAAGTAGACAAATCCGTAGTTGCAAACCAATCAATAGTCGGACCATTCGATAAATTGATATATAACTATGGATCCTAATGAATTCCCCCTTGTTTTTCCGGAAGCCAAAAAACAAAATGATTTTTGTGTGTAAGTTTGGAAAAAACTCCGAAATAAATTTTTCTCAAAAATAATTTTCAAGTTAACAGTTTGCAATTTTGTTTCTATACCATCTAGACTGTTGCGGATCAGATCGATGAGTGAAATTATATTTTTTATGTTTGTTTTTTTGTTTAAATACTGAATTGTTTATTTTATTAATTTTAGAGAAATGTGTTGTACCATTAATTTATTTTCCTTATATTCTACCCTTTTTGTACTTATTTTTTGCAACACTGCAATTATACTTTTTGTGTCATTCTCGATTAACAAAGCAGTCATCTTGTAACACACCGAGACGTAAGTTTGTATTCTAAAAGTAAGAGTCAGTTTTCTACAACGCAAAAGAACAAGTAACCTTAATACTGTACTTTAATAACATAATAAATAATAAATGAATTAATTATAACACCATCTAATTCAACCAGTGCGTTTAATTACAGTCCACTTATAAATCGCTAAACATAGACAATAATTGCCTATAACATTGCTGATCGATTTGTCGAAAATTTATTATAGTTATTGACAAACTTGTCAACAAGTTATCTTAAGATTGAAATTGTGTATTTTTGTGGTATAAATATGAGAAAAGCAGAAGCAGTCTCTTTTACTTGGTCATATTTCAGGAAGATTTGGGATACTTTTCCTGGAATATAATAGTGATTCCTTCGTGAATATTTCGGAAAGATTGATACAACATAGTTTCAGTGCAGCGTTTCAGTGCTTCTAAAAGTTGATTTTATGAAACAAACTAATATACAGACAGATAGACAGTGAGAATGACATTGCTAAATCGAAATCGAATATCCTTTTTAGAAGCTCTTTGTATACTTACTATATAATCTGTTAGTTTTATAGGTAGAGACTATTTCATGGATAAAGCCACGCTAATTTTCTTAATAAATTGAATAAAATTGCATTTAGAAATATTTTTCTATAATTCAGGCAAAAGCTTATAAGAATATAAAACAAAAAAAATATTTAGGATAAATAAAAAATCTTGAACCATTTGGCGAAATAAAATCATGACCCAAGTGATAACGCTGTGTAAAAGCATAATTTGTATATGTTAATTTCGTAAGCTTTGTATTATAATAGAACTAGCTGACCCAACAAACGTTGTTTTGCCATATAAATCATTTCTAGGAAATATTATTATTTCTATGGTATGCAGATCTGTTTTAGTATAAAATTTATTCGAAATCGTTACGTTAGTGAAGTTAGGCATATTTTATCTCGTGAGAAGAGTCACCCTTAATATGTAAGAGTATGAAAAGTAGACGTTGACCGATTCTCAAACGGTTATTTCTGCATAGGCTGGACTATAAATTGTGCACAATTTGAAGAGAAATACTAAAAACTATATCGATGCAAGTACATAATTAAAAAAGTGGGCGTTAAATGGGGCGTAATAAAAAAGTATCCTATTAATTATACAAGAGTCTTAGTTTTATTATGTGAAAATTTCAAAAAGTTCGGTCCAGCAGTCTGGCCTACCTGAAAAAGCATGAATATATTAGCAATTCATTCGCGAATATTTTGGAAATATTGATAAAACATAGGTTCTGTGTAACGTTTGAATGCTTTAAGAAACAAACTGATAGACGGACAGACAGATAGATAGACAGACAGACAGACAGACAGACAGACAGACTGACATTTTAAATCGAATATCCTTTTTAGAAGCAGCATTTAAAAAAAGAGTAACCTTTTATTCATTCTACGGATTATCCGCTTCAAATGCTTTTCAACAGAATTCTTTAGTTGTAATTCATTTTTAACCACACGCAAAGAAAAAATATGGTTGTGGTAACCATAGCAAGAAGAAGAACAGTTGATATCAAATTATTATTTTAACAAAATCGTAGCTTGATTACTTTGTAATCATGCTGTTGTCTCACCTTTTATTTAATGATTATTTGTAACTTTTAATGCTTTTGAATATAATGTTATTTTTCTCGCATTAATTTTTTTTAAATCATACTATTTTTAAAAGATAACCATTTTGAAATTTTTACGAAGAGTAAACATTTAATGATACAATTCAAGCAAATGCTTTATTATCTTGACAAAATATATGATGAAATAAAATATAAATAAGTATTAGTTGTTTTCGACAACCAAATATTGTTATAGAAACTATAATATGACTGTCGTGATCATGTCATAACCATAGTTTTTCTTTGCGTTGAAATGAATAATAACAGGTATACTGAGCAATAGAAAAGAAACTACCAAATTGAATTAAAATATATTGCTATTTGGGACTAAATGAACGTAATTACTTAACACTTATTTGGTTTGTGCCATTTATCGTTAAAAAATCGTGGTTTAATCTTAACCTAATGAAGTTGAATCCGAAAATGTTTGAAGGCATGTGTGTTTCTTTCGTAGTTGTTAGTATGTAAGCGTAAATTATGACTTAAACGGTTATACTCTAGACAGAGTGAAATCTATCTTCGACCTGGGAGGTTAACTAGATGCTTGACTTAATTCCCATATCTCTAATAGTGTTAACAATGCACGCACAGTATTTGGATTTACAAAATGCTGGGCGAAAGAGTGTGATTTCATATACTAAAGAATGGTTTAATAATTTTAGATGCAACATAAGATGTTTACAACAATTATATTGAATTTATGCAAAAACAGTGCCTGTCATTTTGGCTTCAAAGACTTCAGCTAAATCCCTTTACTAGCCGCCTGGTACTGATAGATTTGATCCTATTAACAAATGATGGTAGATATAAGGTTTGTTCTGAATTTGCTTAAAAGCAATATATGCTCAGATTTCTTGATTGATAATTTCTCATTTTATGTACCGTCTTACTTTTTACGTCATTTTTATCCATTCTCTTCCAAAGTCTTCAGAGCAAATTATGCAAATCCTGATTTATTCTCAAGAACTTGTACTGAGTTTAGTAATCATCATCAAAATATTGATTTTTTTGCTTGAAGTTAATTTTGTGAAATAATTTTTATTTTATACAATTAAATTGTATAACTAATAAATTAAATTCCGCAAGACCTTGAATCCATTGACTGGAATACATAAACAAAAATCTAATAAAATTGTTAATAGAAACTCTAAAGATTTCTTAAGAAAAAACATTTGTTTCATATATGAATTAATATTACAATTTTGAACCTTTAATTTTTCTTAAGTACCTGTATTGAAAGTTTCTTTTAATTTTGTCCTTTTTAGTACTATGAATTATTTGTAAAACACTGCCCATGGGGGAGACCGGGTGGTGGTGCTCCCAATATAGATGTAAGACGCAAGGATATAACAGCTATAGGTCTACATTCCACAGCACCAATTGTAAGTTCGCAACAATTTTATTAATTAATAAATATGCACATGTGTGTATGTATGTGGTGTGTTTATGTATTAGTAATTTGATATTTATTATGTCTTCAGACCACTACTCATCGTTTGACGTCATTGCAAACGTGTCGTTTTAGTGATTATTTTGCTAAACACAAACGTTGTTTGGATCCAGTAGCCGCATATCATCCTCATTATCATCATCACCACCAGCCGCAGCATCATTCGGTACCTCGTGTCACCGCACATACACATCATGCTGTGCAACACATAAATGGCGATAATGCACGTCCCACACAAGCCAACAGCACTTTAACATTGTGTGAACGTGATGGGGGTACCGCAGCTACTAGTAGTGCTGCCGGTGCCGGTGCCGATGGTGGGGGTACTGGAGGTGTTAAGAGCAATGGCAATAAACATGCCGAAAGCTTGAAAATTACCTTAAAAGATCATCCATCCATGTCATTTCGCAACAAGGGACATGTTGACATAGAAGTGCGTTATAAGCCCAATGCAGCCACAAAGGGTAAACCAATGTTGGAAAAGATTGTGGTAACCGAAAGTGACAAGTGTCCGTTATTGTTAGAGCATAAAGACGATAATAAGATAGAGGCGAAAGTACTAAAAGCAAAGTCAAAGAAAATATTGGATAAAATTGAAAAGCCGGTGAGATGTCAATTAGTTGTAGTAAGAATTAAAACTTTATTGGGATTTTCTATTTGTGTTTTGTAATTTTTATTTAAACAGCCCAGCAAGGATCCCTGGGGAAAAGCCGGACCTGGCGGCAAGCCGTGGCGTAGTCCTAAGGCTGTAGGCAGTTCATTTATGAAGTCCCTGGTAAGTTTATTAATCAATAACGATTAAAACAATGTGCAATAAATAAATTTAAATTAAGCTTTTGACTCAAATAAGCATAGTTTATTTCTCTGTTTGTTTGCCAGTCCATATAACTATTCAAGACAGAATAAAATTTTAAATCTGTAAAAATATAATCAAAAAACTCCATATCCAATGACAGTCTATTAAGAATTCCAAGTTTATTTAAGTCCCCACTACAGAAAATATTAAAACGTTCCTTAAGACGTTAAGGCTACTTGTTTTAAGAATAGATTTCAAAATTACAAGCGTATTATTTATTTTGTTAAAATCACAAAAACTATTAATTTAATTCACAACACCGGTTGTATTGTACTATTCATATTCATATTAACTGTAAGTCTATAGGTGAGCCATCGATTTGTTTAGACTAGAACAAAACGTCGGCAGAGCAACTGTCTAAAAATTGTTCATGTTATTTGATATGGAAAAAATGTATAAAGTATTTTTTTGTCAATAGTTTTATGCGTCGTCTCTTTCTTTTATATTCAAAATGCCATCGTTGTTCGAACAAATGTTCTGACAACGCCGGTCCACACCAAGCAAGTTCATGTGCGCACAAAAAATTATTTGTTGTTCGACCAAATCGATGGCTAATGTGGACAGTACGTAATAGCATATTCATACAAGCAAATGCCATTTCGAATTTGCTGTAATATTCTCTGCAAATACAACTATATGGAGTTTGACATTAACATTCTCCAATGTTGGTTTCCATTAATACATTTTCTCCAATTTTTTGTAGAATTAAAAAAAGAAAGTTGTATTTTTTGGTTCCTCAAATGAAAAAAATATATATTATTTCTTTAAGTCAAAGTGTTTGTTGTTTAAAAAAAAATTGCTTGAAAATACTTTTCGTATTTGTGATTTGACTAAAGCTTAGTGCTGTTTGACGTTTGTGCACACTTTTTTACATTGTGCTCACAAATATATAAGCAAAGCTATATTTAAATAGGCGTTACAAGCTGCAATTGGTGCTGTATTACTGTACATAAAAATCTATAGCTTTGCTACGCTAACTATAACCTATCCGTATACAAATATCAAATTATAAATTTTGAGGCTACAAAGTTATAATAGCTAATACCAGTATTGTAAAAAATACAAACAGATTTTAAAATGCGCTTTATAAATTTTAAATATTTAAAAACAAATACAATTGATCACAACACTCGAAAAAAAGTTTTTTAAATTTTCAATCTTTTATATTTATAGATAAAATTCATAAATAAAGTTCAAAAATCCAATTAATTATTATATTCTTTAGGGCTGGACTAACAAACAAATGCTTAAAGACTTGGATCAAGATAATCCGGCTACACCCGCAGAGAAACCAACATTTCGCAAATCACGTGCTTCCCGTAAACCCACAAGATGTTGTGACATTTGCACCTGCACATGTCCGGCCATGATCTTAAATTCTAGTTCACTGAAACCGTTACCAAAACAAATTAATTCTAGTCACCCAACCAAAGAGCACCAGAAACCGAAAATATGCCCGCGTTTATTGCGCCACAATAAAACGATTGATACGACCACAGACAATAGTGCCAATGTGAGAAATGGCACAAAAGCAGTTACAACAACAATGGCAGATAATAATGGTGTTGAATTGGTGCCATTGCTGGCACGTAGACGTGCCTTTGAACGTCCCATTAGTTTGTCGACAACGGATGTAACGAAACGTACAGCATCAAATGATAGGTACGCATCCAAATTGAACATGAACATGCATAGTAACATCAACAACATCAATTACAACAAAAATAACAACAGCAACCATAAATACAATAAAAACTTTCATAACAGCAACAATAACAACAATAACATTAATAATACTAATGGCACTACAACAACATGTTGCCTGAAAAAATTCACATTGCATATCCGCTAGACACAAATGTTCTCGCATATTCTCTCATTACTTTCTTACCCTTAACGAGCATTTCATACTCATGTTCAAACACACTCACACAACAGCAAGAATTCGATTTCAACAGGCAAGAAAACTTATGTCAAAGATTTGTTTTTGGCTGCAAAATTAACACATCATATTTAATAATTTCATGGAATAGATTGTTATACATGAATAGTTTCATAATTAGCTCATTTAAGAAATTGGCTGCATTTCGGTTGCTATTAAGGATAATCATTCAAGTGTTCAATTTTATTGATTTGTGCTAATGAGCAAATTTGTGCGACAAGTTTTACTTTTGTGCCATATTTTTGTAAAAATACTCGCAGATGTGTCATAAAATGAAAATGTACTCAAAGTAATAGAATAAGGAAAAAACTAAATTTTTGAGGTTATGTGAATAACAAAACAGTTGATTTATCGAATGGAGAGTAAAATTATTAAGTTTAACAAGTTTCTTAAAAAATTTTGTTTTTTGAAATCTGTTGTTAAATTGTGAAAATTTTATTCAAACTACAGTTTGATTTCAGTTGCTCGAAAAGCTGTTGAATTTTTTTCGGAAAAAATTTTTATTTGTTTTATAGTTAATAATTTAATGACAACTTTTGAAAATTTACCTATCTTGTATTTGTGTATTCTTGAACTAAAATCATAACCTTTTTAAAATTAAATAAAAAGAACTAAAATATTAATTGGAGTTGCAAAACAAAAATTTACTAGTAACTTCTATTTGTCAAAATTTCAGCAGGTGTAGTAATTTACGGGCTTTTTCACAAAAAAGTAATCAATATAACTGACAAAGACTTCATTTGGTCCATCCAAAAAATGTTATTTTGAAAATAACAAGATGAAGTACGTATTTAGTGATAGAAAATAAGTGTTATTTAATTCAAACGAAAGATCAACATTCTTATTTTCGAATTATTAACAGTTTTATAGTCAACCCTCCAATTATTCGCGTTTCCATAAAAATATGTGGATTGTGCAAAATTTGGGGCTCTAAATATATCGAAGTCAATTCGTTATCAATTAACACAACATTTCACTATCGATTGTTTTCGAAGAAAGGTGCACTCGCGATAACGTGAACACCGTCTAAAATGAATACCATCTAACATTAAGCTTATATTATTGTTGACTACTCTGTAACGTTAACAAACTCAGAAAGCTCTGTAACGTAAACAATTTGCATATGTTTCCTAAGCATATGAACAATACTGAAATACATTAATTTCGATTTTTAAAGTTAAGGGATTCTCCAGTGTGTATCCTAAAAATTATTTTTTTTGTATGGTAATGAATTTTTTTTATGTGAAGTGCTGAATCAATCGGCCTGAGTTTAAAAAATTCTGAATGTTTGAAGTTAAGGAGAAGGCACACATTTTGTACAGTTTGCAGAAAGAAATCTCATGACCTCGTAAAATTTAAATTTTTGAATTTTATTTTTTATCTAAACAACATTAAAATGTGTAGTAAAATTTAAAAAAATGATTAATTTTTAAATTTAAAGGCTTTCGTTACAAATGTATTTTGTTTGCTTTGCTTAGATTTGCTGAACAAACTTTTCAAATTAAATGAACCGCGTTCTTTTTTCATACATAAATATTGTTTGGAAAAAATGGCTGAAATTCCTGATTGTTTAATTGTTCTTAGCATCAAATTTCAATTTGGTTAACAGAGTTCTAAAAAAAGTATTGAAAGTAGCACCTATTCTAATTAACTCCGCTTCACACTGTTCTACAAGTCTTTAGATTTTCAATGAATTTTGTCAGAGCAAAATAAAATGATCTTTGGTCTGATTGTCAAAAAATCAAATAAAAAATTTTCTCTTTACAATTTGTGCCTTCACTAGCACACTTCAAATAAAATACAATAAACAGCTATTTTTGTTATTTCCATCGGAGATGGACAATATAAAACAATCGTATTTGTTCATATTATTTGGCATTTCATTAATTACTTTCTTAAACACATTCATTTACCCTGGATTTACGTATGAAAGTACTTTCTTGAAATTTCTGTTTACGTATTATAAATAAAAATTGTAATGAAAAAGACAACTCTCATGAAAATTTCTTGATCGTTTACATAGGAAACTAAAAAGTTCATTATAAAAGGTTGTCGAAGCAAAGAGTTGCAATAATTGCTATACATTGTAAACTTACCTCCTTTTTAGAATTACCAAAAACTATAACATACACATCAGAGATCTGCATCGAATACTAATGAAGTAAGTCAACTTGAATCATTATTCATTATTTCGTTGATTTATACGCTTTCATACGTATTGAAAAGTCTTCATTATTTATACGCACTTTTAAATTAAAGGTACTTATAGTACTCATAGTTAGCAACACGTATGACTCAGATGATTGCTATTGTCGTTCACACAAGATAAAAAGACGACCAAAAGCACGTATGACTCGCGTACTCATTATGACGTTGTGTGTTTTAACTAGGCTTGCCAGATTATAGTTTGACATTCACCATAATAATTGTGGATTGTTAAAAAAAGACAACTTAAATTTAACAAAATAATACAAAAACAACAAGCAAAAATAAAGTGCTTACTTTGATGTCTGTTTAAGAGACTTAGATTTTGTTTTTGCGTATTAGCTTTAAAATTTAAATGAACACTTTATTTGAACATGAACATAAAAAACACAAAATAACTGTTATTGTTTACCTCTTATTACAGAAGCCAACCGAAACTTAGCCTAAAATTTTTAATAATATTAATATTTAAAAACTAAATAGTGATACTTGCAAAAATTGTATATTACACATTGTCAAATTGCAAATTTTCTGGCAGCCAAAAAATATCTTGCACTCTCCGACCTGGCAACATGGTTTGTTCTTCATACAAATGAGAGCTGTTAATGTGTTTGTTGTTGAATCAACTTGCATCATTCTATTAAGATAAGTATTTTCTTAAAAATATGAATCAACGTGAGTTGATATAAGTATGCAAATCATATAAGTATGGGACGCTATAAATATAAGTACGACGTAGTACTTATGTTCATTGTGAGTTGTACTTATAAATCACCGTTGTTGTGCGTATGTGGACGTCAGCTCAGTTAAATTTTAATGATTTATACGCACTTATACTCAAATTTTATGACTCACAATGCATATTAAAAAAACGACTCAAAGCCGATCACTGATACACATATTACACAAGATAGGAATCTTTTCAATTATTTAATTAAATGTATACAATTAATTAATTAATTAATAGCCGATTATGGCCTAGAGGCTAGGTTACCAAAATTTAAATAAATAAATAAAATAAATAAGCTTGTAGGACTTGTTTTAGGCTGAAATTATTGATACCAAACGAAGACAGAAAAAATTATTATTTATATTTAGATTTTTTTAATTTTTTTGTGCCCATGTGATTTTGTAAAAATAACTGTGCATTTTTTATTTTTACTTTCTGCTTATTTTGTTTAACAACATTATTCATTTCAGGCAGACAATATTATTGTTAAACTTAAAAAAATAAAAAAATATTAAAATTTTAATTTTAAAGGTTAAAATTAAATTCTAATTCACATCTCGTTGTTCATGTTAAAATATTTAATTCTTTTTTTTTTTTTTTTGCAATAAAACAAAAATCGCACAAATAACTTGTTAATCGAATTTTGCTCAAATTAAAAAACGCTTTGAAAAAAATTTTAAAATGACTAATCATTTCATGTCTTTGTACATCATACATGTTTCTCATTACCAAAAAAAAAAAAAACTCTATAATTACATCTCTGCATGCACTTATTTGTCTGTCCATTTTTGAATTGTAAAAACAACTAATTTTTAAACTAATTTCTTTGTGTATTTATTACTTCTTTTTTCCTCTACTTCTCTATGTTTTTTCTATCTCTTTATATATCTGTGTATATGTGTGTGTATGTTAAAATATATGCGTGTTCTGTGCAATTTGTTGTTTTTATCTTTAGCACTGCTAACAGAAGTGTAACAATTGTAATTAAACTACAATTGCAGAAGAATTAATTATAAATACAGCAAGTTGTTCAATAAAAACTTACAACAACAACAATAACTGCAACTACATGAACATCTACAAATCAAGCTTTCTGCCTTACATGTGCAAACAGTTAACATTAAGAAAGATTTCCATGTGCATTAAGTTTAGTTTTACTAATCAATAACACAAAAAGTAAAACCCACAATTTGTCATCAATAAAACAAAACCAACTACCTAAACTAAACAACAACATTAAAAATTTAACAAATTACTCGCACAAAACTTCATAGAAAACAACCACTAACTCACAAAAGACAAACTTAAAAACAACACCCAAAATACTACAACAACATTTGCAACTAGTTCTACTACAACCATTATTGTATTGAATTGCATCCTGTATAAATAGACTTCACACAGCTGCTGCTGACATACGTTACTTGCATGATCTCAATTGTCAAATGGCACAAAAAAGACGTTCGATTAGCGTTGCCAAGCAGATCGAGCGGGAGGAGTGTACTCAACATTTCATGGTATTCGATACATTTTGGGGTCGCCCCGGCCATGGGGCGCCACCAGACAAAACTAACAGAAAACTTAAATTGGACGATTTGCTTTATGGCTCACCCGCTTGTAACTCGGAATAAAGCAACATTTAGTGCAATGAATGAAAACTGCTGCTACAAGTTTAAAACAAATAATCTATGTCATCTTAAATTATAGTTTTAATTTCTTTATTTTAGTCCCCAGTACATCTTTTACTTTCAATAATTTCCTACTCTTGCCCCACTCACTTAACAGCAACAAGATGCAAAGTGCAAGACTAAAAAGCATTGTTATAAGCAAAATTAAATTAAAAGAAAAAAACAATTTTAATTGAGTTTATTTATTCTTATCATTTGCCAGACTAGAGAAAAGAAATATATAAACTTTCACCAACTTCCCAGGTAGTAAGATGGTAAAAAGTTTAATGCCACGTTAACGATTTGGAATAATAAATTAAAACTATTCCTTCATTTTATGAGCGTTTAGTTTAATGTAAAACTTTTTTCGTTTTTAATTATTTCCTTGTTTGTTTGCTTGTTGCATCAAAATTTAAATTAGTCTTAATTAGTTTAAAACAATATTGTATGTAAGTTTATAAGTTGGAAAGAAATTTTTAATAAAGAATTTTTTATAACGTTGAATCTTTTTGTATATATTTTTTGATAAAGGAGGGCCTGACTCCTTCCGATTTTTATCAGATTTTGTATTAACCATTCCCGTAAGTAACCATTCCTTAAGGTAAGCTTTAGTGCAAAAATTTTTGCATTTTATAATGAGTGACTCGCGAGATGTAGCGACTTGAAAATTTAAAAATTGTACAATAATGTATCGTTATGAACTTAAAAATTTATTATTGTTTTCGGAACTTCGGAACTTCTTAAACAATATTCTTTGTTTTTGTATGAAGTAAAAGGAGAAAAACTGAGCTTTTGAGGTGTTTAAGATATATATTTAATATTCAAAGTTCAAAGGTCAATTTTTTTGATCACGTATCTTAAGTGGCTTGTTTTCTCAAAAGACAGTATTTAAAAAGTAAAGGGTGTTTTTTTAAGCCCGATAGAACTTGAAATTGTAAAAAATAACACAAAAAATTAAATTGTAATCAAAATTTTTTTTTATTCGAAAGATCAATACGTGACATTAACATTTGAAAATGATTTAGGGCATATGGGCACCGCGGCTGTTCTTGACGAAGCGCATTCTGGACGTTTATGTTTTATCGCAAAATTGTGTTCAGCGATGAGGCACATTTTTGGTTTAAGTTTGTTTGTTAATAAGCAAAATTGCCGCATATGGAGCGAGACCAATCCACAAGAGACCCTACAGACTCCATTACATCCAGAAAAATGCACCGTTTGGTGCGGTTTTCACGCTGGTGGCATCATCGGACCTTATTTCTTCAAAAATGAGGCCGGAGCTCGCGTTACGGTCAATGGAGATCGTTACAGCACCATGCTCAATGATTTTTTGTTTGAAAATATGGATGACATTGATCCGGAGGAGATGTGGTTTCAACAGGATGGCGCTACGTGCCATACGGCGAACGCAACCATCGACTTATTGAAATCAAAATTTGGCGATAAGTTGACTTCGAGAAAAGGACCTGTGAATTGGCCTCCAAGGTCGTGCGATTTGACACCTCTCGATTATTTCCTGTGGGGCTACGTGAAGTCACTGGTTTATGCTGATAAACCAGCAACAATTGACGCCTTGGAGGCCAGCATTGTTCATGTTATTCGTGACATACGGCCAGCAGTGCTCGAAAAAGTGGCCCAAAATTGGACGTCCAGAATGCGCTTCGTCAAGAACAACCGCGGTGCCCATATGCCCGAAATCATTTTCAAATGTTAATGTCACGTATTGATCTTTCGAATAAAAAAAAAATTTTGATTACAATTTAATTTTTTGTGTTATTTTTTACAATTTCAAGTTCTATCGGGCTTAAAAAAACACCCTTTATAAAAAAGAAGGACATTATCTTGTCTATACTTCCTGCTAGTTTCATTTTGATATAGACTATGGCCTATGATATAAAAAAAATTAAAAAAAAAAAAAAAATTAATTTTTCTTCTAAATATCAAAATTTAATTTAATTTATTATTTAAATTAAAGTTCTAAAAATTAAAAATTTTAAAAAAATTACCCTTTTATTTATAAAATTTAAAATGAGTTTGAAATGTGGGTGCAATCCCTACATATACAGTCTAGGAAAAAATTCTACATACACCCTACTATTTTGAACTTTTACAGAAGTGTTAATATTAAACATAATTTTGATGTAAATGTTTACGACATTAATAGTTAAGAATGTTGGAAGGAAAAAAAGTTTAGAAATTATAATAAACATAGAAATCGGTGGGAAAAAAGTCTACATACAGCATTGGCATCTCTTAAAATTAATAAGAAAATGAAGAAGATAAAGAGAAAAAAACCGTTAGTTTTCTTGAATTGCTTTAAATATTTCTTAAGTAATACAATCATTTAAATTCAGAAATCGATTTGTAAAACACGTTTTAACTTAAAAAATGGTAAATATAATAGAAATACAGCAATCAGTTCGAAATTTGTTGGTTAACCTTCGAAAAGGAAACAAATCTTACGGTGAAATTGCTAAAATAGTAAAATTAAGTCGCTCAACAGTGCAAACTATTGTCAAAAACCATCAAAACACCAACAGTACCGAAAACAAGCCACGATCTGGAAGATCGAAGAAGCTTTCGAGACGCGATATTAGTAGTGTTCTTAAAGAAGTCCAAAAAGATCCGAAAATAAGTTCCCCAAAATTAGCCGAATACCTTGCAAGATGTTTAAATGTTACTGTTTCATCAAGAACAGTAATAAACGTTTTGCATGATAGCGGCTTTAAAAGTAGAACAGTATGCAAAAAGCCATTTATTTCAGCCAAGAATCGTCAACTTTGCCTGGACTTTGCTAAGGCACATTTACAAAAAGGTATAGAGTTTTGGTACAAAGTTTTATTTACCGATGAAAGTAAGTATAATATTTTCGGGAATGATGGCCGAAACAAGGTTTGGCGAAAACTGAATACTGCACTTGATCCCAAAAATATAATACCAACTGTGAAACATGGTGGGGGCGGTGTTATGGTGTGGGTAGCTATGGCGGCATCTGGAGTTGGTCGATTGGTTTTTGTTGAAGGCGTTATGGACAGATATCGGGCGTGGTCGAAAATCGCGCCCAATATTAAGGAGAATTTGGTGATGTCTATGCCACGTCGTCTTCAGGCAGTTGTTGAAGCCCAAGGTGGTCCTACAAAATATTAAAAATATATTGTTTTCTTTTATTTATTTAAAAGAAATTAAATATTGTATTCGATTTTTAAGACTGTATGTAGACTTTTTTCTTATCAATTTTTATTTTTTTGTTATTTCTGTTATTGTTATCCTTTTGAATTGGCTTTTTATTTTGTAAATAAGCTTAGTTTGTGGTACCTTAAACATTAATTTAAACGCTTTATTTATTCGCCTTACAAATATCTTAAAAACACAAAATAAGGGGGTGTATGTAGAGTTTTTTTTCAAGACTGTAATATTGGATTCCATCGTCTATTGTAGCAGAAATGTTATGCAGTAATGGACCAAGTCATTTAAAAACAACAGTTTGTAGTTAAGCGACAAGTTCCCGTGTTTAACGACTGTTTAGTGTAGCTTGTAATGGTCGCTTATCTACTCCATCGAGTAGTGAGAAAAAGACGACTCCAAATTAATGCAAAGCAGACATCGCAATGTTAAATCGACCATGTTTTCTCCATACATTTGGGATATCTTTCGACTAGTCCTAGTCCATTAAAACTTTCGTAAGCCATGTCCCAATTTGGGGCTACGATGCAATTTCAAAGAAAACTTTATTCAATTTTAAATTAAACTGACATAATTTTACAAGCCAAATGTTAAAAAAAATATTAATAAAATGTGAGTTGTAAAAAATTGCTTTTGTATAACATTTTCTTTTGCATCGCATAAACTTTTTCGTATCCCAAAATAAACATTTCAGGAATTTTAGACAAGACGTTGTTCTTTAACATATATTTTTAAGGAATTTAAAAAACTCGTTTTTAGAGAAAAGTTGCCATGAAGAAAATTCCATTTAAATTTGGCCTTTTACCTTTGAAAATGAAATCTTAAATTAGAAACATGTTAAAGTTTATTTTTTTGCCTTTAAATTGATACTTCAACGAAAAACATATATTGAAAACTTGTGAAGATATTAAAAATATTCAAAGCCCATTGGGGCATATTTTCATTGAATTTTCTAATTTTCATTATTACCGAAGGCACTGTCTAATACATATGTAATTTGCTATGCCTCGGCAGTTTATATGAACGTGCGTATGTACCTGACAATAGAACCCTCAGTACTTATTTACTTCAATTGATTTAAATTTAGAACAACTGGACGTATACTTAATTTAAAATATAAATCAGGTAGATAATTCCTGTTACGAGGAGACGTATGAGTTATATGAATTTTGAAAGTAAGTATACACTAGCGGCCCATCAAAGTACTGATTTTAAATATTCGTGGGTCTCGAATTCAAAACACTTTGTACAAAACTACAATACATTCGTTTTAAATCAAATCGAACAAATGTGTTTAAACGAGCCAAAATTTATTTGTTAAGACTTTGCGAAACAATAATATAAAATTTTTATTTTTTTTCGCTTTGTTACAAGTTTTTCAAAGCAAAAAAAGATTTTTTGCATACACTATAATGTTCAATAACTGAATGGGACTATACAGATATGTAACTTTTAAAAACATACGTCATTTATAGTGAATCTGGCATTTTTAAAATATTAAAATTTTCAGAATTCATGTGTAAAATGTTTTAGAAGTATGTAGAAAAATGTACACCATTTCGATATTTGAGAAGGAACAACTGATGATCAGTATTAGAAATTTCTTAGTTTCTTGTTTATAAATTAAAATAAAAGCTGTTTTTATATTTTATACTGTAATACCTGTCTGAAGCATACATATTTATTAAAAATTTCAGTGACTTATACACTCTAAAAGGTTTTATTTGACATGATTAAAATGTTTACAAAAAGCAATCACTAATTTATTTTATTACTAGCCTGTGCCCGTGACTTTTTTTGTATAGTTATGGGCACAAAAGCAAGCCTATTTATTTTTTTATCTGGTTGTTATCTATTTGTGCTGCAAATTTAGTAATTTTTAGAGTAAAAATATCAAAACGTTAAAACACACAAACATCCATATTTATTTTATTATTTAGTGTGATTAAATTTATTACAAATATTTAAGACAAAATATTTCTATAGACGACGTTGGATGATTTAATTTTTTCGTCAGTTTTTGAAAACTTTGAACACTCAAAACCCCTAAACAAACGACTAACTAAATTCAAAAAATATTTAAGGCACATTTCCGAGAGTCATCATTATAATAATGTGTAATTTATGTTTTAATCTAGGTTGTTTTCTATATGTGTGCCAAATTTTATTGTGGTGAAAAATAACAGAAATTTTATTTTTGCAGAGTACGAGTTAATGTCAGAGTAAAATAAACACAAATTTTCTGTGTAATTTTAGTTTAAACTATATTTTAATCAGTTTACAAATAAAATGATCACAAATATTAGTGTTTCTTACTAATTATATAAATTTTTTTTAGTTTATTTTAACCATTTTTATTTCCTACAAAAATTTCTAAACACAAGATATATTAAACTACGTAGCCTCAATTCATCTTCTATTTAGCAGCTGGTACTTTCTATACGTTGAAATTTCGTACGTTCTCTTTATGATCCTATAATTTACAATTGTCAAATTTTATATAAAGAAACTCTATTGAAACATTCTCTCTGCATTGCTGTCTTCTTTTTAAATTACATAATGTTTGTGCATTTTTGCATATAATAACACTATGCTAATTGAAAAAAACACACAAGCCGGTCTACCTGTTCCAGGTATAACAATAGAACATGTTATTTAAGTTTTTTACAAGACCGATTAGTGCGGTTTTGACTGCACAATAAAAGACCGATTTGTGTGGTTTTGTAGGCACAATAAAATACAAAGGTGAAAGCATTTATGACTTTATTTCTTAATTCTAAGAATTTTTTAATCGGTAACTCCACTTCTTAGAGGGGCTCCCATACAAATATTGCGTTTTAGGACATTCTTAAATTAATTAAAATTTTTCGACTTTTGTGAAAAAAATCAAAAGTTGCTAACAGGTTTTAAACATTTATAGCTTGTATTGTTATCAGCTTCGTTTTTTATGTGTTTGCCAAAAATTAGAAGCCTAGCTGCATTTTTTAATTTTTTATGAATTTTTAATAAACAAAAATTTCGAAATTTCGATAAAAAAATTGATATTTAAAAAAAAAATTATGTATCTAAAACGACTGCGGATATTAGAAAGAAATTTTATTTTTCTTAAAGAAACTTTTATTGCGGAATTTCGGTTTTTTAAATTTTTTTCAATAAGCTAAAACTTCTTTGAGTTACGCGAACATATGTTGTGCAACCTCCTCTATTTTCGAAATAACGGTATATCTCAAAAACCAGAGCCAATCTTAAAAAACAGAGGGCACCACTGGATTCAGCGTACCCGAATTATGTTGAAACGCCAGGTGCCCAGCTTGTCACGAAAAAAAGTGCCAATTTCTTGCACAGTGTAATCAATGGCAACACACAACAGGCAGTTTGTAAGCAGTGAAAAAAATCATGCCTTCTTTTAGCGCAATATTAGAGCGCACTCGTCAAAAATTTCTATTAAATATATATATATATGTAAGCGAATAATTACCTCTCTTTACTGTATTTCTTAAAAAATTTATTGAAGACTGTTATGTTAATGTCATTCCAATTGGGTGATGCGCGTATAAAATTTTGTAAAAGCTACTCTTTGTGCTTAAAAAGTTTAAGAAGTATAAGTGTTTTTGCTAAATTAGTTTGTGTTTATTTTTTATTCACAGTTTTTTTTATTCTTTTATTTTTATTGTCAAGTATCGTCGGAGGACCCAAGTGAGCTATGCCTTCGGGCGGCTGCCGGATCTAACCTAACCTTACCTATTGTTAAGTAGTTTTTAACGTTTTTTGTGCTTGATTTATTTGTTTTACTTTTGTTAAAAAAAAATCTTGTAGTAATTTGTTGTTTATAACTGATTGTTTTTTAAATATAATTGGTAAAAGGCAGAAAAATAAACTTTAATAGGTGGAAGGCAAGAGAAAGAAAGGCCTCTGAATTATCCAAAATTTTAAAATGCATGGTTAGGTTAGTTAGGTTAGGTTGAAAAGGAGGGGTATAAAAGACCAAACCCATGACAGGTATACACCTATGCCCAGTTGGCATGTTGTGCGCTCCATGTGGAAAACGGAATTCCCAAACAAAAAACCATAAACATAATTTCCCATAAATAACGGACTAGTCCAAGAAACCAGTCCCCTCAATGTAACGCCTTATGGATCTCCAGTTCGAGTTCCCCAGGTATTCCAAGTTCGGCATATTATCTACTGTAAAATTTTCGCGCCTAATATGCCCAAACGCAGGACAATGACAGAGGTAGTGTACCAAGGTCTCATCCTCTTCCTCACAAGCTCTACATGTCGTCTCCTCAGATAATCCCATGCGTGCTAAATGAGTTCTCAACTCCGTATGACCTGTAATTACACCGGTTAATTTCCTAAGTGTAGGTCTACTTAGTCTCAAAATCTCCTTTGACTTCCCAAGATTTGGGTCACCCCAGAGTGTTCTTGTCACCTTACCGACATCAGTGCTTTGCCATTTTCTGACATGTTCTTCCATTGCCCAACGTTTAAGTTCATCCTTAAATCGTTTAAGGGGTTTGGCGTTCTCCAAAGTTATAGTACTCAAAAGAGCTCCCATTTTGGATAATTTGTCGGCTTTCTCGTTTCCGATCAGCCCGTGATGGCTTGGTATCCATATTATCTCCAGATGTTCACAATTTGCATATGAGTTTATCTCACTCTTGCATTGCAAAACGTTCCGGGATTCAACTTTCTCCTTTCTCAATGTCTTAATCACTGATTGGCTATCCGTAAAGATACGAATCGGAGTTTCGCTATTCGTTTCCTTTATCCATTTAATTCCTTCCGTAATCGCCATGATCTCAGCCTGAAAAATAGTGTTGTGATCTGGTAGACGGAAGTATTTGCCTCTATTTCGGCTTATGTCGTATAAGCCCATTCCAGTTTGGTCACCAATCTTTGAACCGTCTGTATAAAGATCGATTCCGTGGGTGTTTCCCATCCTGATTATCTCATCCCATTCTCCCTCTTCCGGTATAATGGTGATGCAGTTAATATTCTCATATCTCATCGGGATTTTATCACATGTTAATTCTGTAATATTTCCTATCGGTAAGATATCCGTTATTCTTTGGTATCTGGTCTTATGTTCTCTTATAAGCCACTCATCTATTGCCATTAATCTTGTGGCAGCTAAGGCCGCTTCATATTTTACCTGTATCTCAATAGGCCAAATGGATAATATATTCTCAATGGCCATTGTCGATGTGGTCCTCATGGCGCCGCAAATACTAATGCAGCACTGTCTCTGAATCTTTTGAAGAGGTTTTATATTCACCTTCTTCTCTAAGGATGTCCACCATACTAACGAAGCGTACGTAATTGTAGGCCGCAGTACACTCGTATATAGCCAATGTGTCATCCTTGGGCTTAAGCCCCATTTTGAGCCAATCACTCTTCTGCAGAGGGCCCATATTCTTTGAGCTCTCTCCACTTTACATTGAATGTGGTCCTTCCAGGATAGTCTCCAATCAAGTACTATTCCTAGGTATTTGACCTTTTTATCAATCTTAATTGTCTTATTCCGAAAGATGGGATAGCTATGCACCGGTATCTTCCTCTTTCTCGTAAACAAACAAATTACAGTCTTTTCCGGGTTGACATTGAGCCCTCGCTCCTTCGCCCAGTTATATGATATATTCAAAGCCTCCATTGCTCTCATACATAAAGAATTTGGATTCGTCCCCCTGATCAGTATCGCAACATCATCTGCGTAACAGATAGGCTTGAATCCCTCGTTCGATAGAATCTTCAGTAGACTATGTATGGTAGTTACCCATATTAATGGAGATAAAATACCTCCCTGCGGGGTTCCTCGACATACTTTGTCCCTTCTTCTTACTCCATTTGCCTCACAATTTATCCATCTGTTCCTTAACATATTGCTAATCCATGCAATTAAGACATGGCTTAACCCTAAGTTTTCCAAGGAACCGATAAGACTCGAGGTCATTACGTTATTGAAAGCTCCTTCTATGTCTATGAATACGCCCATGGTATACACACCCAGGTCGAAGGATCTCTCTATATGATAAACAACCTCCTGAAGAGCAGTCTCAGTAGATCTGCCCTTGATATAGGCGTGTTGTCCAAATCTCATTGAATCGCCTGGTAATCGTCTTCTGACCATTCCATCGACGATACGCTCCATGGTTTTCAATAAGAATGATGTTAAGCTTATGGGTCTATAAGCTTTAGGATTTGCGTAATTTTCCCTCCCTGGTTTAGGTATGAAAACGACTCTCGCCTCCCTCCATTCCACAGGGGTATACGCATATTTCAGGCAAGTAGTAAAAATATTCGCCAGCCTTATGTCGATTAGGTCAATGCTTCTTTGTAGGAGAGCCGGCATGGTACGTAAGCATTAAAAATATTTCAAAATTTATTTACTGCTTTTTTCTAATAACTTTATTTTTTTAGCAGCAATGATTGATGAAAATATCAGCAAAGAAGCTTTTCTGCAAAAGGTCAGAAAAGCCTTTAGATTGGCAAAAATTTCCACTATAAGAAAGAATTGTTGGGGAAAAATAATGAATTTTTCGAAAAAGAAAACTTTAATAAATAGTTATATAAAAAAATGATATTAGATATTATATTAACAATTTTCCTATTAAAAATTAATTAAAATTTTTAATTACAAATTACACATAACATATAATTTTTAATTAAATATGTAAATAATTGCTTACTGGCGATGAATTGTTTTTTATATTTTTAAAATAAATTTTAACTAAAAAAAATAAAAAAACATGTTTTAATGCTACGAAAGTAACACATAAATAGCAAATAAAGGAGCAGACAAGATACATGATTTAGGCGCATCTATTATGATTGCAAATGTGCAAAAAATACACATGATTTTAGCGCATTTTGGATGCCTAAATAAACACATAAAAGAGACATGATATTACTGCATTAATCATGTGTGCAAATAGCAAATAATTAGAGCATCAAAGAGCCCTACCAAGTGGGACATCTCATATAAAAATCATGCCTTCCTGAAGCAGGTTGGGAAAGGAGAGTACATTCGTCTCTCCCTTACAAACCTGCTTCCGGGTATGCAGTAATTTTTGCTGGGTTGTTTCGGTAGTTCTTTTAAACGCCTACGTTTTAGCTGGAATCCTTCAGCTGTTTAAAATAAATACAGGTTTATAGGGAATCATCATAAGACCATTTTTGATCCTTTATTTTTGCTTCGATTGAACATTTTCATAAGTTTTGTTTTCAAATATTCACTACCAAATTGTGAATTCAAAAATAAAACAAAAAACTATAAAAAACCTTCCTCAAAACCCAACCAATTTTTTATTCTTTTTTAAAGTATTTTCTTTTTGGATTAACCATTAGAAAATAAATACTTTGTTGTAGTAATTTGCTATTGCATAAACCTGTATGAACATGTCTTGTTAATTTTTTGAAAACAAGTTCATAGTTAATCATACAAATAATTATCAATACTTAAATGTTTGTAATAAAAAAATTTAATTTTTTTTAAATTAATTTTGAACTAGAACAACCGGGCCGCGACCGGATCATTCTGAATAATTGATTTTCCCGGTTAATGATAACAATTTTGAGATGTACTTTCAATAATTTTTTAACTATATGTAACCCATTTATTCAGAGAAAATATATTTGGTTTTGAAAAAGTTTAAATAATCTACAAAAAATTAAAATTTTTGAAAAAATAAGATTAAACGATACTTTACTTGTTCAAAAATAATAAAAAAAAAACCTTTGAATCCCTGATAATAGAAGTAATTACTGTTAATCGATCCAAGAAATTATATTTTTTTAGAAATTAGTAAAAATTTTCTTCCCAGATATCCAACGGTTCCGTGTTATTGAAACACGTATAATCGAGACCCTACTGTATATGATTTCTTTAGTTTTTAATTCATTAACTTAAAAGGGAGTTATTTTGATATGAAATAGCATTTCTATAGTTAATAATTGAAAATATTTTAAATATCCTATTTATTCTTTTAATTATTACACAAAAAGACAACGAAGATTTTAAAAAAATTTATGCCGTTAAAATTTTACTTAAAATTAATTTTTTAGTTTTATGTATTGTGTTAGTGTCAAAAAATATTAGATAAAACTTGTACATGTCGTTATACGCACGTTATACACACTCCTCTGTTACAGTATTTACATTTTCTTTTAAAAGCTTAACTTTACAGCGGCAATAAAAGTTTAAAAAGCACTGTTAGTAAAAGAGCTTCTGTTCTGTGGATCGTAAAATAGTTCACGTGAACAGTGTTAAATCCAAAACAAGCGTTATTTTGTTGCTATCGTACAGTGGCAACAAAAAAAAGTGGGTTAACAACAGAAAACAAACAGCAACCGAAAAACAACAATTGTACATAGTGCATGTGAGGGCTTACGAATGTGAATCTCTCAACTCGTTTTATTTTGGTTGTTTGTTAGTTTTGTTGTTTTACTTTTTAGCAGTAGCAGATACCAATGTTACCACTACCACCGCAAACATGTAAAACACATTCGTTTGGACTGTTAAAGCCAAAGAAGAATCGGAACAAGAAGCAGAATTAGCAGCCGGGCAGTGTTGTTTCTGTTGTTGTCGCTGCTTCTGGCAATCTTGTAATTTGGTGGTTGCTGCTGACAACGTTTATGCATTGCAGATGGATGCTTGGTGTATTGGTTTGTACGATGGATAATAAAAAAAAAATGGACCAAATGACGACTGGATGGATGGTTGTACGGATGAATGGTAAATGTAGAATAAAAAAATAGAGGAAAATATTGAACATAAATTTTAAGCAGAAAAATGTATAATGACGTTGCAGATGGCACATAAAAGTTTACAAAAACACACACACACATAAAAAAAAAACAAAAAATACTGAAAAAAAACTTTAAAACTTTAAAAACTCAAAAAAAAAAAAAAACGAAAAACAGAAGGCAGAACACCAGAGTATTGAGAGATGAATTGAGTTGAATTTCATTTCAAAATGTTTGTAACGGCATACCCATGAGCATGTAAAGGTGTACGAATTGCAGTTTGTGTGCTTGTGTTTATAGGGTTTTTATTGAATTTACATAAAATAGTTGAACTATTTGTTCAGTTGTGTGTGTTTGTTTTTTTTTTTTTTTTTTGCAATAAAACTTCAAGAAACAAGAGAATTCTTTCAAATGTTTGTGTGTATGTATGTAATTTGTATAAACATAAAGTTAATCAAACAAGAGCTCAAGGATTTTGTATGTGTCCTGTTAGTTTGTTTGTTTTGTATTGTTTGTTGCATTTTAACTGTTTTAACAAAGATAAAGAAAAATTATTTTAATTTTGTTCACTTCATTTTAGATTATTGATTTGATTGTTAGATTTTTTATTAATTACAGTTGAGAATAATAAATATTTGAGTATCAATTATCAAGAGAATTTATATGAAGATATTATTTGTTCAAATTCATATTCTTTATGGTGTTTTTTTTATTTATTTTCTAAAAGTCAGTAACTTTTTTTTTTTCTAATTTTGAATACAAATAAAAATGTTAAATAGGAGAAGTAAACAAATGAAAGGAAACACCTACAGATATTCATGCTTGCATTGATAGAACGCCTAATGTATTATATGAATTTAGATGATAAAATAAATATAAATTTTTGATCGAAATTTATAGAAGAGAAAAAAGATGATTTAATACTTTTTTTATTTTAACAAGTATGATTATGGTTACACAGTACAACATTTTTCAGGTGATTGATTCGGGATTCAATTCTGATAATTGTTTATGAAAGTAGACCCCAAAAGAAAAACTTCTGCATCATTTGTTTGATCAAGGTGCACCAAATAATAATTTAAAAATTAATTTGAAGTTCGCATAGGGGACCTTGTCACGTTTAATGCTCTTTTCTTTGTCCTAACTCGAGAACCACTAATCCGAATAAGCTGAAACAAATTTTAAAATATTAAGAATTACAATTCCTTTTATCTGTTTTAACAACATTTCGCCACATAAGCAACAGTTTCGCAGTTATAAATTTAAATTTTTTATTTTTAATTCATAAAAAATCCAAAACTGTGAAAAAGTTTCAAGTCCTATTATTACTTTAACGTAAAGTTGCAGAATGAACAAAATGACACATAAATCATGAAAATCGATGAACGCTTTTCGCTTTTATTCACAATTAAGTAAACGTATGAATTTAAAAAATTTGATCGAGATATGCACAAAATCCTCTGAAAAAAACATTTATGACTTTTTTTATGATTCTCAGAATTAAAAAAAAAGTTATAAACAAAAGGTTTTTTGATTTTTATGATTGCGGTAGCAAAGTAATAGGCGTTAATAAATGTGAATGGACAATGAAAAGGAAAAAAGGAAAGTGCACTGTTTTTAAATATTTGAGTTTTTCCGTTAGTTACCTGCATGATTTTTTTTTTACAGAAATTGCGCCCACAATTATGAGTGCTCATGTTATGGAACGTTTCGAAAACATATTTCGCAAGTACCTGCCAGTAAAATATTGAAATATTTGTAGTATTTATAGGTGCTCTTTGATCGATTTTTGTCATTTAACAAGAGTCGACGAACGCGAGAAGTACAAGTGAATTTTTCTCCGGTTATTAAAAGTGAATAACAACAAAACATAAAATGTATGGAAAATAAGAAATGCCCACAATTGGATAATTTTTGTTACGTTTGTGGTCATTCCGTCACAAAAAGAGACCAACTGGATCGAAAAAATTGATTGCTAAGGAATTCAAAACAGCGTATTGTCATTATTTTGATGGAGCAGATTTAAGTGGTGCAAATTTTTCGCCGAACGCAGTGTGCAAAAATTGTTATAATACCCAGGTAACTAACGGAAAAACCCAAATAATTAAAAAAGTGTTATGTACCGAAAGCGATCTGGGCGCTTTAAATCAAGGAAACAAATTATAAACCAAATTATTTAGGAATCTTATAAAATTGTTCGCGTCTCTCATGCCTTTGTTTGTTGCATAAGCCGCACTATGTAAAATGCACTATGTAAATGCACTCTTATGCTAGGCGGACAATTGGAACGAACGACGAATTTTTCGTCGCGAATATGTGTCATCAAAAATAAAACACATTTGTGTATATGAGAATGCATACAATTGTGGCGTCAGTCGAAGTTCGCTATACGCGGCGACCACTGCATTAGATTTATTTCTATTTCTTACGCCGGCGAACGACGAACAAATTGGTACAAGGTGACCATTTTTTATTAAATTTGGGTTTACTTTTCAACTTTTTAAGAAAATAAAGTTAGTTTTTACTTTAATAATTGTTTTATTTTTTATTTTAAAACATTTAAAATAAGTATAAAAAAGTTAAGTACAAAAATTTGTTTTTATTTGTGTTTTTGCAAATGTTTAAGTTTATTAAGTGATCTTTTTTTTTCATATGGTCACACTATTAGCTGTTATACACAAAAAAATTTTTATTATTGTTTAATGCACGTACCCACGACATTCTTTGCAAACGTTTGCTTATACGTAAACAAGTTTTTATTATTACAGAAATTATATTTATTTTTTTGTTAAGTTTCACAAAAAATTAAATTGTTAGATTATTTTTGTTTTTTCTTTGCACAAACACTAAACAATTTTATCAACTTTAAAAGATGTTACTTTTTCGTCGTTGTTGTGCTTCGCACGACGAATTTGCATAGCGAATTTTTACCGAAGAGTTCGTCGTGTTAGGCGAAATTCATCGTTCGTCCCAATTGTGCGCCGAGCATTACATAGTGCGGTGAGTCGGCGCTGTATGAACGCCGGTAAAAGTTCTACTCGACTGGAGAGTTCTAGTAGAATTTGAAGGGCAAACAGTCGCCATAATATAAGAAAAACAGAGCAAACGAAGAGATTAAACCTTAAATAAAATAAAACTAAAGTGAACCTTAAAATAAAACTAGAACTAAATTAAAAGTAAATTTAAAGAAAATAGTTTTATTTACAAGGAAAAGAAAAGGAAAATAAAACCAAACTGACAAGGACACCCAGCTCCAGCATTTTGGCAACCAGTGACTCTTCAACTTGAATCAACAGCTACCGAGGTAAACAAAAATGATTTTAAACTTTTGAAATGAATCGAATAAAGATCATCGAACAGATTAACACTGACTCAATTCTAGTTAAATATTTTGAAAACTTTTTTGTGAGGCTTAAGTAATTAAAGCATTTCGATGAGAAACAATTATTTATTTAAAATTTATCTACACCACATATTTCGCGATTTTTAATTTTTTAAAAAAATTTTAATGATATTTTTTTGGATATCCACACAATTATAAAATGATTTTAGTGCTGCCTGCCTCATTGATCTGAGATGTAGCAAATGTATGGATTTCGTATCCCTTTGTGAATAGTAGCAGATCTGTTTTAGTTCGATTTTCTCCCAAATCTATCTTTGGCACCATTTTTATAACAATTTAAGCGCTGGTTCCACGAACTCTGCGAAAAATTTTAGATCTTTGCCAGTAGCTTTCACTGTTACGACATGCGCAGAAACAACAGTCGTTTAGTTTGTTTTCTCGATGGCTTCACTGCAGTGGAGAAAATTGTTTCTTTGTTGGGTACAAAACTGCTATTTGGAAGATTCTTGAGGCACCTGAAGTCTCCTTAATTTAGAAAATATTTGGGAAAATAAAATAATGTTATCATCGATATACACTTACCTAAAAGGATTAACTACTTAATCGGTTTTAAGATTATTGAAGGATCCCTCAATATCAAGGAAGGCGATTAAGTTTTAATTAGTAATTTGTCTATATGGCCACTTAGTAAGAGGAGCTCATTTTCGGTGGAACTATATTTTTGGTAGGCATGTTAAGCCTTTCATTAGACTTCAGTCATTATATCCCATGTTTTAAGCAGAAACGAGGAGTGACACATAGGCCTTAGTCCTTAATCTTTGTGTAATTCTGTAAGCTGGTCAGTTAAATGAAATATGGGATAAATGGAAGAAGTCCTACAAGAATACCTAAAGCCATGGCATTAGAGTATCGATATTCTCCTCTAGATTTAGTTGAATGAAATCAGCAAGACTTAAAGACTTAAAAGGAAAAAAAAAAAACTTCTGACAACTCATCTTTATCGGTATATTCGATATGTTGTACACATGTGTGTGTTCCTTATAAAACAGAGAGTCTTTTTATTCGACAGCTTAAATAGTGTAACTTTAGTATTTTCTTTGTTAATTGGGTGGTCTATGGTCCATCTGCTTTCTATATGTACGATGTTATTGCTTGATTAAGTAATAAATTTTGTGTAGTTTACTTATCTCCGAAAAGCTTTTTACAAAATTGCTGAACACTTTGAAATTTTCCTATTACCCTTCTTTATAAGGTTTTTAAAAAAAATTGATCGAGAATTCGTTTGCATTTTTGTGCAATTTCATCTGTTTTGCCTCTCCTAGTTACTTTTCTGCTGAATAACTTCATCGATAACTTTGGCCAGTAACTTACTTGTCGAGTAACAAATGGAATTATCGCCAATGGAGACTAGACATGTAGTAAAATTTTAATAAATTCAATATTTTTATAAAAATTTTCCATTTATTATAAGTGTGAGATTATTTATTTCATATTATTAATACTTTTGAAATTTATAAAATACTAGCTGACCCAGCAAACGTTGTTTTGCCATATAAATTATTTCTAGGAAATATTTTTTTAGTTCAATAAAATAACTAACTTACTCTAAGTACATTAAAAAAAACTATTCAAAGTCTTTACGTTAGTGAAGTGAGGCATATTTTATCTCTTGGGTGAGTCACCCTTAATATTTAGGAGTATGAGAAATAGATGTTGACCGATTCTCAAACGTTTTTTTCTACATTGACTTTGACTGGCCTATAAATTTTGAACAGTTTGAAGAAAAATACTAAAACTATATCAATTCAAGTATATTAATCATATGAGAGTCTTAGTTATATTATGTGAAAATTTCAAGAAGATCCGTCCAGCAGTCTGGCCTACCTGATTTTTCTATGTATTGTTTGATAAATTATCCATTATTAAAAACTTTATTGTGCAATTCTTTGTTTATTAAAAAAAAAATTCTTCTACCCGAAAATTGTTGAAATTCTTGTGCAATTTTTTTATTTTTTTAAGAATTCCAAAAATCATTTCTCTTATTTATTTTTACATTCAATTCAAAAATATGTTTTAATTTAAATAAAGAAAAGATGTACATAGTATAGTTAGTGAAGTTTTTTTACCATTTTTCGCTAAGAACCATTAGAATTTTTTCCGAACGAACGTGTTAGAACTACACTTTCTGGTCTGTGGTCACTTTAGAGGGTTAAACATAAAAAAGCAGTACATTTCTAATACTATGCTAATAAAATAGCTGGTGCTATTAAAGTTATTACAAATTCGGGGCATACCTTAAGGCAGTAATAAATAATATTTCCTCGTTCATTGCCTAAATGAAATACGTCTCATAAAACTGTTTTTGGTTTTCTAATTTCTAAAAACATTAACGAAATCTTAAGGAAATGCCAAACTTGCAAGCCAAACAATTACAAATAGAATTTTTGTAAACAGAAAGTTAAGAAAATTAAGTGCTTAAGTCATTACAAAAACACAACTGTGTGGTTGTGCGTGTAAAGTGTGTAAATATTTCCTGTTCTATTTGTTTTTCTCAACACATACAGGCCTACCAAACGATTGTTAGCTTTCTTTTACGTTGGTACATGCTTGACATAACGATAATTTTAACACAATTTTACAATACAACAACAAAAGGTAATAGAAAGCAATCATTTTGACTCTAAGCTGAAGAATTCCTAAACGTATGTGTGTGTATGTGTAAGTGTTGTAGAAATGTGGCAAATCGCAATAGTAAAAGAAAGTTGTTAAATTTTATTTTGTTGTATTTTATGGGAATTTTCAGTCATGCCTTACGGGTTGTAAAAATAAAGGTTTTTTGTTTTTGACTTATTTTATGCATATCAAGTGTCTACAACTGGCAGTTACAATAAACTGAGATTTTTACATATTTAGCAGTGGCGAGGAAACAAACAGCAAATTTAAGAACGTCATTGCATTAATATTTAAATGGTATGAGATTTATGTATGTATGTATTTGTAATAAGCAGTAAATATTTTGTTCAAGGAGACTTTTTATTGAACAGCGTTATAAAGATCATAGACTTGCACAAGGATTAACAATTGGTATTGGCAACTTGTAAACATTTTCTCCACTTTTTTGTTCACAGTAACATGTATGTTGCTATTTGTGTGACCACATTTGATGAAAGATTTCTCAAAATATCTGTATGTGCATATTTTTGTGAGGGTAGAGACATGTAGTGAAATTAAACTACTACAATCATGTAAGAGTTATCACATTTAAATAAGATAAAATAATCACGTATTTATGTATGTATTCAGACGGGTGTGACACCACAAATTTCTTCCAATAATAAAATTTGAATTATAAGTTAAAAAAGCGTTGTCAATTTGAAATTTTAGATAGACCATAAAATAGATAATAACAATAATAATAATGAAAAAAAATAAGATTCGAAAGTCATATCCTGTTGTGTTGATGATTATATATTTATATGTATGTATATGTGTATGTATGTATGTGTGTATGTATGTATGTAAATTTTTATGTACGTATGTAAATATCTATGTGTGTATGCATACTAAAAAATAAAACATAAATACATATATTGGAATATACAATTTTCTTATGCATATAAATAGTAGTTTCATTAAAATTATTACCAAAACAATTTGAGTTTCTTATGGCATATGATATTCGCAGATCTGGTTTTTATACCCTTCACCTGTGATGCACAAGGGTAGCTTCGTTATTCCGTTTGTAATGTCTACAATTTTCATTTCCGACCCTATAAAGTATATATTTTCTGAAAGCTTATGAATAGAGGAGTCGATTAAGCCCCGTGTGTGTTGTTTTAGAAGCAACCATATGTTCCTTAGATCTGTGTATGGTATCAATCTTTTGGAAATATCTGGCAATGAATTACTATTACTATAGCACTATCGCCCCATAACTTTCTGAGATATGAGCAAATAAACACGACTCTGTTTTTTCCCATATTTTTATCACCAAAACTAAAAATTTTCAGCCATAGCATAATTTATAGGTACTTTTGTTATAATTTGTAGATATAATATGCTTTTAGAGATATTCGTGAAAAGCTTTAGATAAATCGAGCTCTAATCGGTAAAGTTATAGGCAAACATTTTTCTTTAAAAATATAAATTCTAAAAATTTACAAACGAAAATAAATTTTTTAGCTTCTAGATAACCGAGAGAGTCAATTTTGGTATCATCTGAAAGGATTTGACTATTGTAATATAAACACTTTAAAAAAATTAAAATTCATGTTGGCCGCCACTACAAAATGGGAGACAATAAGTTTATACATGAGCCAAATCTGGTGTTTTAAAATGTAACTTGTTGAACCACCCCAATATTGGTAACAAATGAAAGTGCTTGACCAGTAGAATACAGTAAATTATTAAAAAATGTAAACTCCAAGATGGCTTCTGAAACAAAATGGTTGACCCATTTTTTTAACCCCATTAATATGGGTATCAAATGAAAGGGCTTGACTGGCAGAATACAGATAACTACGTAAAAATAATCTAGAATGGCGTCGGAAATAATAACCAAAAATGGCGTATAACATAAAAAAATATAGATTTAGCTAAAAAATATAGGTTGAGCTCATTTTAAGTATAAAATTGAATCTTCTTACTAAACAGATTTGCTAGGTCTATTCAGTGGAATCTGACTCGATAATGGTACAGTTAACTGATTCAAGACTTACTGAAAGTTGAGAAAGTTGAGTCCCGGAATGTTTCTCAGTGAAATTACAGTATAAATAGAAATGAAGAAGCCAACAAATTATTCAAAATTAAATAATTCCCTTGGAAAATAATATATTTACCATTTCAGATTAATAAAAATGAACTTAAAGTTTTTGAGATAGAGAAAAACATCAGAAAATGGCAAAATACTGCTATCGATAAGGTGACGAAAATACTATAGAGTGACCCAAATCTTGAGAAATCAAAAGATTCTAAAACTGAGTAGGCAAACACATAAAATGTTAACAACTTTAAAAATTTATTCACGTCATTGCACTTTAGGTCAAACGACACATTTTTCTGTGCGAAAGTCCAAAAATCAACTTGCAGTTTTACTATTGTTGTTGTTGTTTTTTAATTCTAAAGTCTTCAGAATAAAAAAAAGTGATTTTTGTTTTGACTAAGTATTAATAACCGTTATACAGCAGCGTGTTGAAGTCAACTGAATCAATTTTTTCTATAATTGTGTTCCTAAGTTAAGAAGTGCGTGGTCAACTTTAAGTGCGTATATCTCGGACTGTGTTTGTGATAATTTATTAGAGTAAAATGGAAAAGAAAGAGCCAAGTAAGTAGATATATTTTTAATTTTAAATGTTTTATATATATGTCGCTATACTTAATAAATAACTCATTAGCGTAAACATCTATAAATAGTTAAATTTTTATAAAATTTTTATTTTCTGAAAGCTCTTAAAAAAATATACCCCATTTCTCCACTCTCAAGTTGCACAAGATAATTAGAATATTATCTAGTGATTAATTTGGTATTTATCAAAAATTGCGATTTTTTTGCGTTTTGCGAGTAACGCCTCTTTTTGTTAGGTAACCTCTGTATAAAAAGGATTGATCTTTTTGAAGTATGGCGAAAGGAAAGTACAAAAAAACAAAAAGTTGATGCCGTTTTGAAGCACGTATATGACAAACTTGAAACCTCGTCAATTTCTGATGAAATGGTGAAACAAATTACCAAAAAAATTAATTTGTTTTGCGTGAAACTAGAACAAAAGTGGAAAAAGTGTCATAGAAAGACAAATGTATCCAAAAATCAAAATCAGGAATGGCTAAATGCTGATTTAAATATTGTGGTAGATGGCATTTTAGAAAAGGCAACAAGTGGCGCTGTTGGACGTCATAAAATATACAAAGCCGATCGCCTACATCACGCGCGTAGAAACATCCGCACCAATAACCTACTAGATGTATTTAATAGGGCCATGAATACTTCAGATCCATTAAAAAGTGAATTGGATATAAACAATTAATAAATATTTTAGTATTAAAAAACAAATTAATTAATTGTATACACTGTGTTTAAATTAATGGGTGCTAGAGGGTTAATTTTTGGTCACTTATGGGTTAAACTCCATTTTTTATTGGAACCATCTATAATTATATAATTCATATAATAACTGTTTCGATTACTCTTATAATGTAGTCGTAATTAATTTTGCACAGAAAAAGTAGTCATTTGACCTAATGTGCATTGGTAAGACCTTTACTGGAATATGGATCAGTAATTTGGGATCCCCAATATGATGTGTACATTCAAAAACTTGAATCAGTCCAAAAACAATTTTTGCTGTTCTGCCTTCGTAACCTTCGTTGGAATCCTAATACAAACTTACCGTCATATCGCAGACGTTTACTACTCATTGCGCTCCCAACGTTACAAAGCCGAAGAATTGTTTACAATATTGCATTTGTCATAAATCTAATTGATTCTACATTTCTTCGACGTAAAATATGCATCAATGTTCCTAATAGGCAGCTCAGATTTTATGAACCGTTATACATATGTACCATTTCATAGATCAAACTACATTAACTTTGATCCAATTAGAAGAATTTGTGCTGAGGTAAATAAGTTCTTTGTTCACATTGACTTTTCTGATAATGTTGCTGTTACAAGTGGAAAGCTGATAAAATTTCTAAACTCAATTGCATACGTTTAATGTTGTTTTTATTTTTCTTTATTTTTGTAATTAAATTAAAAATGTTGCTCAACTGTAAATTTTATTATGTTGATTAAATTAAATAAATAAATAAAAAAACATTCACATGGAGCCGAGAACTCACTTAGCTCGTATGGGATAGAAGAAGAGGATGAGACTTTGGAATACTACCATTTTCAATGACCTCCCTTTAGGCGTTTTAGACACGATAACTTTAACTTAAACTCTATGCTAAACTTAAAATACCTAAGGAATTTAGATTGAAAGGAATTATATTGAAGGGACTTGGTTCTTGACCTAGGAGAAATATTTGGATGAGAGTGAGGCTATAATTCTAATAGGGCAATTTGTTTTTCGTGAGAATGCCCTACACGCCAATTTGAACACACATGTATACCTAATATGGGTGTAGACTTTGTAATGCCCTTTTTTTCAACCTAACCTAAACTAACTTACATATATTTTTGTATCAATCATTTGCTTAATTGCTGAAAATAATAAATAAGAATATTTCTTTTTAAATTTGTCGACTTATTTATTTTTTTAATATACAATCGTTTATAAATATGTAGTGAAGATATGTAGTATTTCATTAACATAGAACAGTGTTTTTAAAAACTAAATTACTTTTTATAATTCTCTGTATTACGATAAAAAAAAAAATTGAAATTAATATGTTGGTTATGGAAGACTATGAAACTTAAGTAGCGTTGTCCTTTGACAACCTGAACTTCACGGTTGCCAATACAATCACTAATTTACAAATTAAGTTCAATTTGTTATGCCCTAATTGGCAACTGGCAACAGCGGTGATGCTTAGTGGCTATTGGAATTCGACACATAATTTAAGTACGTGTTTATTTATATATTTTTTTTTTAAACAAAAACATTAAAAATTTATAAAAAAAAAAACTGGTAAAATATAGACTACATTTTAAACACATTATAGAATCAACACTACGTGCGATTACTTCTGTTACTCTTTTGAAAAATACAATTTTACAACATTAATAGTAATGAAATGGAAAAATCGATATATTTTTCATTGTGATGCACCTGCGAATGAATTAAAATGAAAAAAAAACAAGTAAGAGCGCTATATTCGGCCGTGCCGAATCTTATATACCCTTCACAACGTGTAGTCATGCAATAACAGTAGTTTGTATCACCATTCATCTCATATGAAATACGTACATACATATAAAAAATATACATATATAAAAAACATCCCATTGTAAAATTATAAATTTACGTATGTATGTTAAAAAAAAAAATTAAAAAAAAATTTAAAAAAAAAATTTAAAAAAAAATTAAAAAAAAAATTTAAAAAAAAAAATTTTAAAAAAGTAATTAAAATATATAAAATTAATATAAAACAAAAAAAAAATAAAAAAAAAAAATTAAAAAAAAAAATAATAAAAATATAAATAATATATTAAATAAAAAATAAAAAAAAAAATAAAAAAAAAATTAAAAAAAAAAATTAAAAAAAAAATTTTTAAAATATAAAAAAATTTTTTTTTTGGCTCAGCTGGGATTCGATCCCACGTTTACTTTAGCCAATATACAAGTTTGTATGTATGTATGTTGTTGTTGTAATGTTGTTTTTGTGAAAAAAAAATCGAGGTGGTCGTGGGTTTTTGCTCATATCTCAGTTGTTTATGTACCGATGTTTCTGATTTTCAATAGCAATATACTCCCGAATATTTCTGATATTTTAATACCTCACCCGGGTCCGAGTGATGTCGGGGGGCTTCAAAAAGTTGATTTCAACATACACACGGACAGATGGTCAGACGGACAGACGGACAGACGGACAGACTGACAGAGCTTAATCGACTTCCCTATTCATAAGCTTTCAGAAAATATATACTTTATGGGGTCGGAAATGAAAATTGTAGAAATTTCACACGGAATGACAAACCTATATATACCCTTTTTATTTATGCTCATTCTTAACTGTAAAGATGAACAATCACTAACATGCAAACACAAACAGTTCTGCACATGCAGTTAAAGTCCCTTTAACATTACACATCGAATAGTGTTTATGTGTTGGTAGCAGAACTTGTATTTCTTTGTTTGCATTTTAATAAAAACTAAGAGTCACGTTCTTGTCATTTATTTCTGTAGATCACCAGATAAATTTCGCATTTTTATTACAATTTTGAAAATGAAGAAATATACACACATACAAATACATACACACACACATTCATATATTGTATGAATAAAGTAGAACAGTTTACAAGCAAACACCTTTTATTCTCCTGCTGCGAATAACATTTGGAATTCGTATGGAAATAACAGTGATAAAAAATTATTAATTTTGTCTTTTCGTGTGCACCTGAATACATCTAGAAAAGAAAAGAAAAAATTTAAATGCAGAAAGATGAGCATTTGTTAGAGCCAAGTCATTCTTATTTCTTTAATGTGAAATAATCAAAGTTTTATGTTTAATGTCTTAAAACGATTTGTTTACAAATTATTGACAGCATTTGGAAATGTTAAGACTTTTTATGTCAAGTCATTGCAAGGTTATATTTAATTTAAAAAGAAAAATTAGTTTAATTACAATGACAATTGAAAACAAAATAAATAAATAAATTACACTGTCGCCACACGTTAAAGTTTTTTCTACACACACTTTTTGTCAGTTGGAATTGATAGCTGTGACAAAGCCTACATGTAAATTTGAGCAATTTTAAGTCCATATCCTCTTTCAAAATGTCTTGTTCTAAAATTTTTTTTAGAAAATAATTGTTAATATGCATTACAATTAGCTGTTTTCTTGACTGTAAAATGAAACACACAATTTTTAAAAAATGTTTTTAAAAAATGTTTCAAAAAGGAAGCATTGAATGGTAAAACTTTACCGCGTATCTCCGAATTAAGTCCTTTTGTTTTCTTAAAGCTTTTTTCATACTAGATTCATTACCTCTTCAATTGAAATTTGTTTAAACAAATGCACAATGGAAATCCGATTGTTTACAAGAAAGAAAAATATACTAGTGTATAACTGTCCCACCTTTCGAGATAAGATAATACGAACTTATAAAAAAGTTGTATACCTAGGAGCAGTACCTAATTCGAGGCTATCATGCAGAGACCACATTGAAAGTAGAATGGAAAAAGTTAAAAAAATTTCGAATAGCGATAGGCTTATAATGAGGCATAAAACCAAAGAAGAGACATTGGGTATACATGAGCGTACGATCGATCCTAGCGTATGGCCCGATAGGTGGTGTGGACATTTTTAAAAAAGAATGTTAATAAAAAATCTCTGAAAAGATCCTATTACGGTGTTGTAAAGGCTCAGCCATCTAACGTTTTTTTTTCAACTAGTGTTTATTTCGTGAATGGTAACACTTAGCTCCTGTCTGATTTGACAGATAATTAGTTTTATCCTTCCGCTGAACGAATATGGTTGTGTATATGCTTGAACAACGCTGGGAAATATTGCGACAAAAAAAAATTATTTTTGCGGACCCTTTATTAGTATAAGTATTCGGTTCTATAATAACTACATCGACAATGGCTATTGAGAATATACTATTTATTCTACTGATTGAGATATAGGTGTAATATGAAGCAGCCTTGATCGCTGCTGGATTAGTGGTGGTGGGAAAGAATAATTGGTATCTTACCGATAGGAAATATTAAGGATAAAACATGCAAAAAAATTGCAACTAGAGGAGCGAAAGTGGAAACAAATTTTTAGAGCAAGAAATACTCAAGGAATCGAACTTTATGTAGATGGATCGAAGATTTATAAGTGAACTGTATGGAGTTAATATGACAAAAAATAAAACCTCCAACTAGTACATCATAATACTATTTTCTAGGCTAAATTTATAGCCATTACGGAAGGTATTAAATGGATGATAGAGACTTTACGGACAGCTTATCCGTTATCTAGACCATAATGAACGCATGCAATTTTTAAACATCTAGAGTCAAAATTAATACCACAGAAACGAATAAGCCGACTGATGGTTCCAAAATGGAACCATTTCTCAATACCGTCACGCATATCGTGAGAAATCGTAGAAGTTTCTGAAACTAAGCAGACCAGCACTTAGAAGATTACCAAGCTATAATAGGTTACATGCAAATAGAAACTCATTTAGCTCGCATAGGACTGTTAGATGAAAAAACATGTAAATTATGCGAACAAGAATATGAGATTTTCAAACACTCTCTTTGTCAATGTCCCGCGTTTGGGCGTATTAGACACGAGAACTTTAATATGAAAAATACGACAAATTTTGTTTACCTAGGAACTCAAATTGAAAATCCCTATTAAACCATATTAAGGGAACTGTGTTCTTGAATTAGCCGAAAAACTAATTTTAGGATTATGACTCTTGTGGAGGAATTTTTATTCCTTTAAAACTTACAACATGCCAATTGAGCATACGTGTATATCTATCGTAATTGTGGGCTTTTAATGCCTCTTTTTGCCTCCGTACCTTAGTTAAGTTTATTGTGTTTTTTAATATTTTCATTATTAACTTAACTTTCACCGATTTATTGTCTTAAAGCTCATTCATTGAAATGTACGCAAACATTAAAATAATTGTATGCGTGTAAGTATGTATGCATATTTCATATAATTAATTAAATTATTTATCCTTTTTAACTTTACCATTTTGTGGACAATTACCATGTTTAGATGTTAGTATATGTATGTGTATATGAAAACAATTACTTGCAAGAGTGTGCATTTAGTTAGTAACTAATTTCATGTAATTATGTGCATATATTACAACAAATGTGGTATTTTTTATTCTAAAGACATACTCATACACATGTGTAAATATATGAATAAATTGGAACATGCAAGGATTTTTATTTGCTTAATAAAACAACAGCAAAACATTAACATTTCGAAAAGACGGAGAAGAAGACATATGTGCCAAATATCAACAGTAGAAGCCAAAACAAGAGCACACGTAATTTTTATTTCTAGTGTTTTTCTAAATTTGTTTTTTATTAGATTCATTCAGATGTGAATAAAATATTTTAAATTTTAGTATTTATTGTTCTTTAAAAAAAAAATGTTTGTTTGTAAACAAAAGGTTGCATTGATAGACTGTTTTGTAACTCTTGTTCAGGTGTTTACTCAATGCTATTAATCAATGTTTTTATAATTCTCCAAAAGTTACATAGTTTTTCAACCTTCCCAGCCCTTACTTTTGCAACTAATCTGCGACAATGCCAGCTAGTGACAAAAAAATATATGAAGTTATTAAATTAAAAAAAAAAACTTGCATACATCGCTCCATCTTAAGAATCTATCGGCTTGTTAACTTGTAACATGTATGTTATGGTCTGGTTCAAAAAGCATTGTCAGAACATTTGTTTCCACAAAGATGTCTGAGATCAAAAAATCATTTTTAATACGAAAGAGGCAACACAAAAAGAGCTATAAAATTACTTTCATTTCTTCCACTGTTTGATCCGGTTTGCTTAAAATATTGAACATTCATATATACGACAACTAGTTTTGTTAACATTACTGCCTCTGTAAATGTACCATTACCATAAGGAGTAGCAAAAAAATTAATTAAGCCATTTATCGGTCCGACAAATTCTCAAAACTTCAAGCTGTAATAATTGCCCTTACATGGATAAAATTAGCTTTAAATAAAATTAATAATTGTATTCTGCAATGAACTGTTTTCTTAAATCTATTGCATTTATAATATAACGAAATAAATGACTTTAAGTCATAATTTACATTTTCTAATATTTTTACGACAACATTTTCGTTAAAGACGGTTTTTCGACTCATCGTGAACCGATATGGCAAAGAATTGAGCATTTAAAATGAAATGAAAAATAGTTTCGGTTTATTTTAGGTTGCATAATGAACATAGTTTTGATCTTTTCAGTTTTTGGAATCTGGTGGCGTTAGTTCAATGAGGTCGCATATAGTTTCAAATATCCAACTGACCATATTTACATAAGTAATATTTTCTAAATAACCCTGAGCACCTCCATAATTTAGTTGGCTATAAAGTACAAGGTCCAGGATTCTTATATGTACCATCAGCAAAAGTAAAGATGCCACGAACCATGCCCACATTAGGCATGGATCGGTCCGCTGTGAGTATGCCATCCAGCCCTTCAATCAACCTAACTCTACTCATTAGCTCTACCGGCAATAGAGTCTCCCTAATCTATTAAAGTTAGAAAGAAAAATCATAATTCAGGGATTAGCAAAGAGCCTTGAGCTGAAATCGCAAATCGTTACTCGAACAATAACAGCGGATCCCACAATTGTGGCCAGAAGTAATTATCGAGAATCAGCAAAAGTCGTGACCATGACCATTACTATAATAGCATCGCTGAGAAAGTAGTACAAGCAGCTATAATTAAAAACATGCGTGGCATTTACACGGCAATTAATGTCACATTACCCGATAAAATATATCGACGCCTAATGTTCAACATGAACTTTTATGTACTTAAGCGTTATGAACCATATCAATTCATTTATGTTATCTTTACACTCTCTGAGTTCTCATCTAAGTTTATCAACTGATTTACTTCCAGATATATAATCTTCAATTGAGAATAGCTTACCACAAGTTTATTTCACTGAAACCTAATAAATTTTACAATTTTTTAACTTTAAACTTGTTGCTTAGCTTTAAACTAATGTTAAATAGCTCAAGTCAGATAAAAACGAGATTAAATTAATAGAGGCGATAACGACTTTAACCCTTCAAGCCGCAATGAATAATTTTTATATCAGGTGTCGCATATGCGTGAACAAGCGTATAGGGCATTTTAGTTGAATTTGATTTAATGAACAGACAAGTAACAGTGCTATATTCGGCCGTGCCGAATCTTATATACCCTTCACAACAATCATTCAATCATCTCATATAAAAGACGTACATACATGTAAAAAACATACCAAAAATAAAAAAAAAATTACAAAAAAAGATATATTAAAAATAAAAAAAATAATAAAAATAATAATAAAAAAAAATACAAAAAAAAATTAAAAAAAAATTTTAAAATATTTTTTAAAAATTTTGTTAAAAAAATTTTTTTAAAAAATTAAAAAAAAAATATAAATAACTAGCTAATACCCGGTCTGCTTCGCCACCCCAAATTTTAGTATTTAATTCATATGGCAGGTGCCATGCCCACTATTGTTAATGCACCCATTTTTCCATAAATATTTATTTGAATATCAAAGTTGCTTTTAGTACTCTAATCGATATCGTTTTCCAGATATACGAATTTTAGTATTTAATTCATATGGTAGGTGCCACGCCCACTACTTAATTTGAAGACTCTAGCTGCATTAACTTTCGTGATATATAATATTTAATACTTATTCTTTAATTGGGCGTGGCACCCCGCCCACTTACAATTTCAAACCAAAGTATAGCCTATAGTTCCTTCCAGACATACAGAAAGATTCTGTGAAAATTTCAAGGAAATCGGTCCAGCCGTTTAGCCGTCTATAAAGCACAAACAAACATACAAACATATAAACATATAAACATACAAACATACAAACACACATTGATTTTTATATATATAAATAGATATATTAAATAAAATAAAATTTTTTTGGCTCAGCTGGAATTCGATGCCTCGTTTACTTTAACCAGTATGTATGTAGGTTGTTGTTGTAATTGTGAAAAAACGAGGTGGTCGTGGTTTTTTGCTCATATCTCAGAAAGTTATGGAGCGATTGTGCTGAATTTCAATATCGATTCATTCCGGGATATTTCCAAGAGATTGATACTATATACAGATCTGAGGAACATATAGTTGCTTCTAAAACTTGATTTCAACCGACACACGGACAGACGGACAGACGGACAGACGGACATACTGATAGAGCTTAATCGACTCCCCTATTTATAAGCATTCAGAAAATATATACTTTATGAGGTCGGAAAATTGTAGAAATTACAAACGGAAGGACAAAGCTATGTATACCCTTGTGCACCACAGGTGAAGGGTATAATAAATAAGCAAAATACATTAAATTAAAATTAGTTATTTGAATTTCTTATTGCAAAATAATTGATGTACTAGCCGTTATTAATATTAATTAAATCACAATGTTTTAAGATTCAACAAATTTGCAATAATATTTTCAGTTTTTATCAGTTTTTAAATTTATCTAAGATTAATTTTGTATCAATAAGCCTCTATAAGACACAAAATGCATACGTTTAACAATCGTTAAATTATTAAAAAAAATTTAAATTAAATTAAAAACAGCTGTCATTTTAAAAGTTGATATTGAAAAACTTTTTTAATTTTTTTGTTTGTCATAATAAGCATAGCCTTTTGTTTTTAAAAAACTTGTGAGTGTAATTTTTTTAAATTTTCACTTAATGTTAAAAGTAAAGTTCGAATAAATCTTTGTATTCGATTGAGTCGTCTTATTTACATTTTTAGTACGGTCATTTATTAGTCATATATTTATGAAAAATATTTCAGATTCCCATAAACTAAACTATACAGACAAAAGTCAATTGGTGTATTCACAAGCAGTCCAAAGTGTCGTGTTGTCATTATGTCATAATTTTTCAACAGTTTTAAAACGAACGAAAAGTATTGTATTGTTTTGTAAAGATTCGTATTTATTTTATTAAGAGGTATTTTATACGAGACTTAAAACACCTTAGTCCACCAAATCTCTTAGAAAATAATTATTGTAAAGGGTCCGCCTATTAAATTTTTTGTTTTGAAAATGCTATAAAAAGTGTAGCTTCGGCTGTGTGACACGTAGCGACGTCCTGTTGAAACCAAATGTTGCAAATATCCTCCTCTTAAATTTTTGTGAACAAAAATTCATTCAACATGGCCCGATAACGATCGCCTTTGAATACGGCCACTCCTTGCACATTTTCGAAGAAAAATGGCTCAATTATGCCTCTGTACCAAAATCCGCACCAAACAGTGGCTTTTGATTGTATGCGTGCGGGTTTTCTGTGGCCCAAATGCGACAATTTTGCTTGTTTACATACCCGCCAAGATCAAAATGAGCTTCATCTGAAAAGATGTTTTTTTTTTTTTTTTGGCAAAATCGGCCAAAGTAATGTCGCAATATTTCCCAGCGTTGTTCAAGCGTATACACAACCATAATCGTTCAGCGGAAGGATACAACTAATTATCTGTCAAATCAGACATGAACTAAGTGTTACCATTCACGAAATAAGCACTAGTTGAAAAAAAAACGTTAGATGGCGGACCCTTTACAATAGTATTTGAATTAAGCAGTGTGAATATGTATGTGTTTGTTGTATTTTTCTCAGCATACAATTTTATTTAATGAAGATATGACTGTTACTTATGATGAAGATGCTAATAACACTGCTCTGCAAAAAATAATTTTTTGTCTTCCCATTACATAAAACTATGTCGACTATATGGATTTTGACGCGCTGAACTCAAATCCGTTGTCGGTTTTTTTCCATCAGATCGAGATTTTTTTTTATGGGGGTGGCAAATTTTCCCCCCTAAATTAGTCAGGTACGGACACATATTTAATCCTAACTCGAGAACCAGTCATCCGATAAAACACCAAAAAATGTGTAACAAAATTGTTTTTATTTCAATGGAATACAATTTTTCTCTATCTCTTATTGTTTTGGAGTTATTTAGAAATTAATGGAGAAAAAAAAATTTTTTCGTGCAAAATTTGTAATATTTTCAAAAAATTATAAGGCAACATTTCAACATTTTAAACTTTTTTCTGAGATCTACTTATCTTGAAAATAAAAAAAGCCATAAACCATAAAAATCGGTTAAAAAATGTAGATTTTATTATCAATTTACCGCAGGTACCCAATATTGACCAAATATGTGTAATGCAGCAAACAACGTCAGAGTGGGCGCACTAAAGCGACTTGTAGCAACAATGAATGGCAACTTTTTACTTCTATCTATCTTCGTACAACAAAAACAAATACAAGCAAAAAAATTTGCTAGATTGTAGTTTTGAAGCATCGCCTCGCTGAAAGTACCCACCCTGTCGTCACCCGTAGATAACTTCAAATTACAATAAAAAATTTAAATATTTAGAGACTATTTTATTTAAAATAACACAAAAATTTTGTTAATAATTATTAATTTTTTATTAAGGAAACGTTGTTAAAATAAAAAAGTAGCATAACTCCCATGCCCTTCTGTCCACATCATTCAATTTTTGTCGTATTTGTGGACCTACAAATATGGCTTCTTTTACTGTAGCATCTCTGATTCTAGGAAATTTGCTCTTGATGTATAGAAAGGCTTCACCATCCTTGTTCATTGCTTTGACAAAATTTTTCATTAGGCCTAGCTTTCTATTAAGAGAAGAGTTTGTTCCTTTTGTTATAAAGGCTCTTCTGCTACATGTTTTTTCCTGGAATAAAATTTACTCTTTTCGGTCAAATTTTAACATTGTAATGTTTTTTTTGCGCGGCTATCCCATTTACATAAGAAGCAATAAAACTTAGTATATCCACTTTGCAATCCATTTAACATTGCTACGACTTTAAAATCTGCAGATTCCATGAGTAATGTGTATATTTAATTTTTGTAGTACCATCTTCATGCTACAATAGTTTTCTTTCATATTTCTTGCATACGCGAGTGGGACCAATGGAAATTTGTTGCCATTGTGAAGTAAAACGGCTTTCAAACTTGTCTTGGATGAATCAATAACAAGCCGCCAATCCTGAGATTTATGACCGAAACACAGTTGTCGCAAAAGTCCATTAGCGTTATCGCAAAATATCAAACCTTCTTCTTTGCTGAAATATTTTAAAAAAGGTTGTTCCTTATTTCGAAAGTAAGAGACGTTAACGTCCTTTTGGACCAAACTCTATTCTTTTCATTGGGATGCAAGAAGCTCAGACTTGGTTTTTTTAAAGCCTTGATTTACAAACTAAGTTATTCATATCAGTTTAGTTCGGAAAATAAGGTGTACTCGTTGGACTTCCAAATGAATACGAAGAAACACCCATGCTGGCGTAAGTGGATTCAGTTGCTGCAGAAAGCCTATCTTCTTCATCGTCTGTAGGAGGCAATGGAGGTAAACATTTACTTGTAAACTGGAAAACTGGTCATTTGACGCATGAAGTATTTAGATAAGTAACTTTATTTTTGTTTTTTTTCGTAAGCCCACGTGTTTAGTATGGCAAAAGAAGCAATCATTTTGATGATTTTGTGGTTCACTTCAAATCGCTGGCTTCATAAACGGCTTCATAAAGACTTATGACTTAATTTTAACCAACCTCTTAAAGACTTACCACTACTACAACATATTTTCGGCAGCCAATTTTTATCTCTATCACTTACTTACTTATTGCCCATAAGCTTCTATATCTACCCTAATGTTCTTAATTTGAAATCACAGGTAATTGAAAAATACTGTTATAAATATTAATTCCAAGAACTATGTAAAATACCGTTGTACTTTAGTTCCATTACCTGCTCACCTAACGAAATGTTACATGTATCATAAGTAAGGCTGGTTGCATTACAATATTGGGTACCTGCGGTAAATTGACAATAAATCTACATTTTTTAACCGAATTTTACAGTTTATGGCTTTTTTTATTTCCAAGATAAGTAGCTCTTAGAAAAAAGTTTAAAATGTTGAATATTTGCCTTATAATTTTTTTAATTCCATTTTTAAATTGAAAAATATTACGAATTTTGCACGAAAAAATTTTTTTTTCTCCATTAATTTCTAAATAACTCCAAAACGATAAGAAATAGAGAAAAATTGTATTCCACTGAAATAAAAGCAATTTTGTTACACATTTGTTGGTGTTTTATTTTTGAAAATCGGATGACTGGTTCTCGAGTTAGGAGGAAATATGTGTCCGTACCTGACTAATTTAGGGGGAAAAATTTGCCACGCCCATAAAAAAAAATCCCGATCTGATGGAAAAAAACCGGCACCGGATTTGAGTTCAGCGCGTCAAAATCCATATAGTCCACATAGTTTTATTAAATGGAGGATTTTGTTGCAGAGCAGTGTAATTACTCCTGTCAAATGTAGAGAAAATTTGCTAATTTAATGTTATTTTTGTTTCTTCTCTATTTTTTCCTTTTTAATTGTATTTTGTCGTGCAAATAATTACTGAACATAAAACAACATCATTAAACGAGTTAAATGCAGAAACATCCTTTCAAGCATATTGTGTTTTTGTGTGTATTTTTACGCTCCCTAATTTTAAAAAGAAAATTAGTTGAATTTGCAGTAAAATTAAGACGTCAGAGCAGAAAAATTCTTGAAAAATATTTGCATTGAATTCTTGCCAAAAAAAGGACTTGTGTTTTAAGGAATTTCTCAAAAATATTTGTGTGTACTTTACGTACATTTAAAATTGTTGGCAAAATTTAATAACATTGTTACGTAAAAATAAATATATATGTACACAAGATAGATTACACTCATCTTTAATGTACCCTACATACATTTCTCTTGATTGTAGCAAAAAAAAATGATTTTTAAATATTTTAAGTTAAAAGAAGAATAAACAACAATGATAGAAGCAAGGCACATTCAAAAAGTTGTTTTTTCGCAACAGCTGAGCGCATTTTATTTAAAGTTTTTAAATTCGGCTTGATTTTATCTATTTATGCAGGGATAGGAAGAAGATTTTTATTTGCGGCATTAAAGAAATCCTTTGTATTTATTTTTTTTAACCAAAAGACCTTAATTTATTTATGTTTGTTGTTTTTATATTCTTTAACATTTATTTATCCTTTTTCAATCAAATATTATCAAAATAAAAAGTGCTTATACTTTAACATCTCTGGTATATGAATTGATAGAAGACATCTATTGAAAATTTTTCTTTGCTGTTCCATATACTTGTATGAATATGAATTGGACAAATGTTTTTTACTTTGAATGTAATATATCTCTCTTATAATTCGTGTAAGCGGATCTAAGTTTTGTGAAATGTGAACTTTTGACAAAAAACAGTTTTACAAAAGTTTTACGTTTTCCTTAAAAGTACACAAAATCAAATAAGCGGATTGTTTTCTTTACGATTAGATATGTGGGTCAATTTAAAAAAAAAAAGTACACATCGAGTTTTTTTTTCTTCTTATTTTAAAAGTTTTTCCAATTTGCCGGTAAGAATGGCCAATTTATGTAGAAATTGATGAAGATTCCGGTGGTACTTTTAGGCTCTCAAAAAGATCAATATTTTTTGAGTTTTTTTAGGTTTTCTATGATTTCTATCTTGAGCGTCACACACCAAATATGTATACAAAATCGCTAAAAATGCAAAAATATTTGAAATTCAAGCTTACTACGATGTTCTCTTGTTTCTCAAGATTGACTTTTGCGAAAATTACCTTTTCGATTATAAACACAAAATCACGATTCACCTTGATTTTTAATCTTTTTTTAAAGTGACTAGTTATTTTAAAATTTTAAGATGAAAATATGTAAATTTTTGGTAAAAAAAAGACTTGAACTTAGAGGTTACTTGCAAAGTAATAGACTTGCAATAAGTTATTTAAAAAAAAATTAATTATAAGCGTTTTAAGGAAAAAAAAAACTAAGTGTGACGCTCAAGATATTTTGTGACGATCAAGAGATTTTGTTGCACGTAAACAAGAAATAATGCCAAATTTAAAGTTTAACGAAAAAAAGTTTATTCTTTTACAAAAAGTAAGTAAAAAAAAAACAAAAAATCTTAAAAAAAAAAAAAAAAATTTATACAAAACTAAACATATACATATTCTTTGATGTCTTTAACAAAAATGGAAAAAAGGAAGTAATTCTTGAAGAAACTTAGACACATATGTAAATATTTGACGCAAAACAATAACTTAACTTAATTAATTTTTTATTTTCATTCGAATTCTTATTCTGAATCTGTATAAACTTCATGAAATGACAAGCGGCTTTGTTTTTTTTTTTATTCTCATTAATTTTTACCAGTTTCGAATTAAGCTTGTGGCAGTTGCATAAATTTCCGGTCCCCCAGAGGTTTAAGTTGCAAAAGCACGATTAAACTCAAATATACCACGATTATACCTTTCTTTGTTCTTTCTTTTATATTCGTCATTACGCGCTTTATCGAGCTTTATTTTCTCTCGATATCTTTGTGCTCTTTCAGCCGCCATTAATTTTGTTGTTTAACTCTTAAAAATTAAAAAATAAAATCATAATTAAGCATTTTAAGCTATGAAGCCATATATATCAAAAGTGATGCTCATGAAATTTTTACCTATTCTGGGTTTTTTTCGTAGGCAATTTATTTCTCAAACTCTCAAAATATAAAAAAATGAGTTGAAACCATGTAAACAATGATTGCCAACTAAAAATTTTTACATTTAATATATTCACTTTTAAAAAAATTTGCGTGACGCTCATGAATTTTTATCGCGCCCTTACCATGGAGTTCACAAAAACTACGCAAATGCACACTTTTTGACAAAGATTTTTGTTTCGCTTTTTCACTTTTGTAATAATTAAGGTTTGTACTTTCCTTACGTTATTTTCTTTATTTAAATGCAAATTGAAAACTGGTAATATTACTTGAATTATAAAAAAGTGACGCTCAATGCAAATTGTGGGGACAACCTTTCTTTGCAACACCAAATTCCCACTAATTCAGTTTTGACGACTATAACAAATGAAAACACAAGAAAGAAACTCAATAATTCGAAAACTGTTATTAAATGTTTCATATTTACATTTTTCTGGATTTTATTTAATTTTGTTTACTAAAAATTCTAACGGGGGACACACGCTTTTGTATGGAAGGAGTCCGAGGGAGAAACAAAATACCATTCTGAATAAACAAAAAAACAAACATACAAATTTGAGAATTACGTTTTTTTGTTGCATATTCCTCGCTGATCATTCTCAATTTTTTTATTTTTTTGTTGTTGTTTTTTTTTTACCTAAAATAGTAGTGTTAAGTGCGGGGACACAAAAATTGCGTTTTTTTTTAAATTGACCCATGTACACAGAGCGTCTTTAAGATTTTATTCTTGTGGAAAACGAACTGAAATTTGTTTTTTATTTCTATTAAAAAATTTTATCTAAAAATGAATTTGTGTTTTGCTGAAATCACATCTCAAGTCTGTTTACGAGAACTGGACGTAAAAAATGTTGCATCATAAAGTATTGTAATTTTCAATGAACAGCATATGGCCTAGTTGTATTTTCAGATGTAATGCTACATTCAATTGTACACTAATTGGAGTGCTATCAGCGTTAATTAATGGCTCATGGAGGTGCAGAACCCCGGATTCTAGAGTTCTTCTTATTATCAGAGACATTGAAATTAGAATGAGCTTAATCACTTACAATAAGATTTTCAATAGATGATTTAATTTCGGGTCAACTGTTGAAATTTAACAAAAATTTAGACGTTGTCTACGGTCTACGGTTGATTCTTGCACCAATTCCACTTTATATGGGAATAACAGTTAATCCTTTTTAAAATGCACTATAGTGACGTCGAAGCTATTCATAGCTGAGCCAAACTCATTGTGGTAGATCTTTCTGCTGTTTCGTTAACACAGTGTTTTAAAACTTTAATATTTTCTCAATGCAAAATAAACGTGGTCTACTAAATAGTTCAAGACAAATTTCTTACGGTGCCATGTTGGTAGTGACTATGAACTAAGCTACAGATCATTGCTTTAGAGGGCAAAATTATGACCTTTGTCGATGACAATAATTGGTCACTGACTTTAATAAAATTCTATTAATCTGGTTATTTGCTCATTTATAAATCGTTCTTTTATTTATCGTCCAGCTATTTCTCGTCGTTTCAATATAATCTGAAGAAAAAACAGGTGAAGAAATAAACAAAAAATTATATTGGAGGACCCTCCGTTGTGATTTTTGACTCACTCCGTACAAATATATTGCCGTACGTTTAATAGGCTGGTATGATTTTGTATGGTGTGTTGGTAAATTAGTTTCTGAAACATTTTGTATAACTTTATTTATACAATTCACTTTTAGAGTTAAAACATTTCATAGTTATTATTGTACGATGTAATGGAGTTGCGTGTTGACATTTACATTCGCTCGAGGATTGTCAATATACTCATTTGAGGCTCGCTCACTTTTGAAAGTAAGTTCCTGCAATAACGAGTCTCAAAGATAGCATTTTATAAAGGATTTGTATGTGATAATATCCGCAAAACTTTTACATAAATTAGGAATGCTATGATGCATTTAATTGATAGTTTAAAGGAGAATAGGCAAAATGCCATTTATTTTATAAGGTCTTGTAAAATGCAAAGAGAATTTTTACAGAAGCTGGATTTGAACCAATCTATCACTAAATTTGAAAGTGTTAGATAAACTGAACAAATCTCCAGTAAACAAAAAATATATGAATCTACTTAATTCGTTTTTTAACATTAATGATGATAGATATTCACTGGCCTGATAGCATATCAAAGTTGGTTAAAGACGGGTCGAGATGCTAATGTATTTGTGTAATATATTTATATTTAGTATGAAAAAGATTGTATCGAATATGTATTTGGTGATAAAATTTAAATATTTAAATTCTTTGCGCATTCATCACCCTTTTATGGTACTTTACGCAACAAGCAGAAATGAAAAATCACGTTTAAAAGCTGGAGACTTCTTCACGTTCAACAATTTATGTCATGACAGTTGTCTCATTGGAGTTTCTCTAACCTGGATTAATTTATTTTTTTACACTCTTGGGATACTTATCTTTTATTATTATGAATTAATTAATGCATGAAAACTTAACCGCGTTTCGTGCTAAAGCTGAAACAAGCTCAACCTCAGCATACATACATTTATAAATACCTTAATTCAAATGTTCACAACCACACATCTTACAGCAGGGTAAAAGTTAAGACTCTAGAAAAAAGAGATACATTGTTTGTTTCTTGTTGCTGTTTTAAATTGTTTATAGAAAATGTTTTCGAAATTGTTTTTTACAAAACACACAGTCTTCCCTCTTCATTGCATTTTTGCTTTTTTCGTCATAAACTTATTCTGCCATCCGTTTGCAAGTCACTCAGCCAATAACCCACAAACATACTCTCAGTTATATGTACACACACACACACACACATACGGAAAGACATTTTAGAAAACACAGTCTTGCTTTTAAGAGTACGAGTACAAACAATTTATAACAACATACTTTTAGGTTATAAACTAAAAGTTTTTTGTGTGAGAAAAAAAAAAACGAAAATAAACTTGTTTTTAATTGCAGCATTTTACTTCGGATGGCAGTTTTTTTTCTACACGTCTCATCAACAAAAATATAGCTGCTTTCTGGCATTTGGTGGATTTAAGAATGTACTACGTAGTGTGTTGTTGACAAAGAAGAAGTTGCAACTTTTAACTAAATATAAGAAGAATTTTCATTTTAGGTTGATGCTTTGCAAAAGAAAAAAGAAATTACGAAACTTTTTTAAGTGTTGAGTTTCATTTCATACCAAACATGCCATAATTCTGTCTGTGTTGGCTCATGCCCTCTTGCGATTAAAAAAAAGACAAGAAATGTGAAACCTCAAATTTGAAATTACGGGTATAAAGTTGAGATGCACTAATATCTATCATACGTGTAAATGTAGCATACATTATTCATCATCATATTGTTGAACTTATATAAAAACTTAAATTTATTTTGAAGGTAATTTAAAAAAAAGCAGACAAAGTAGTAAATAAGATTTTGAAATTGTCAATATTTTGTAAAAAATTGTCCACCAACATTATTATAACTTGAAACTCTTGAAAATTGGTTGATTTTTTATATTAAACAATGGCTGGTGAATTTTTCAAAAACATTTAAATATTTTTTATTTCTGTTAAATAAGTACTGATTTTTGTTTGGCTTTAGGTCATAAAAATTCAGTTTTGTTGTTTTGTTATTAAGAAATTTACGGCCTCCATGGAATACCTGTCATAAAGTTTTTTTTACAGAATAAATTAAGCTTGGTTTTCACTATGTCATATAAAACGCCAACAAAAACTGCCTCAAATGAATTCTCGTCAGTTTGCGTCATATGCGTTTTCACTGCATTTTAAAAACTGACAAAAAACTGACGAACGACAAACAACAATAATTGACGACTTGTTGTCAAATTTACTTTGAAAAAAAAAAAAAAATTGCTGCCATATCGGCTGACAAACTGAAATTTGGCGTTTTCACTTATTTGTCAGTTTAGATGGCAGTTTGTGTGCATAACTGACTGCAAACATAGATGACGCCATATGACAACCCGTTTTAATACAATTGCCAACAATTTGGACAATTTGACAACAAAAATGACATAGTGAAAACCAAGCTTTACATATGGTGTAGGTATGGGCTCCATCTAAAAAGAATCGCATGGATTTAAGGCAAATTGGAAATTATATGTATCTATTTTTATTGAAGTATCTATTATTTTTGAATGCAACATTTCGAAAGTTGTAAAATTTTGATATTGAATCATTATTAAATTAACACAGGTTTTTGTAAATATCTTCAGAAATACAAAACCGATTAAAGAGTTTGATATCTCGTTTTTAAAAACATGACAACGGTTTTATAAAATAAAATAAAAAAAGCAAACAAAATAAATATATGTATATATCATTGGTGGTGCAATATGAAAATTGGGTTTTGCCACGGCCCTCCTTCCGCAGATCGAATATCAAAAATCAGACTTCACAGTGTCACCCGCCTAAGTTTTCTGAAGATTTCCTGAAAATTTCATTAAAATCGGCGCAGCCGTTTTGGAGTTCATACATTACATACATACATACATACATACATACATACATACATACATACATACATACATACATACATACATACATACATACATACATACATACATACATACATACATCCTGTTTTATATATCTGTGGTCGCAAGGAAAAACAAGGTAACTCCATTTTACCAAAAAGTTGAAAAAACACCAAAAATTGGATTTATTTTGGATTTACCATCACTTTGTCAGATCAAAATTTTGAAAAAGTATCACATTTAAGAGTAATCTACAAAATAAAAATTGCTTAAATACCAGTTTTTAAGAAAAAAAAGGTAACTCCATGAGTTTTTGGGAAATTTCAGGTAACTCCATGTATTTTAAGGAAAAGTCAGGTAACTCCATAATATCTTAAGTAAAAACACTAGGAGATTGATCGTTGATGTAAACAATAATTGAAACTATGATAATCATTAACATACAACAAAATTAACTGAATTCCTTTATTTTTAACAGCTAAAAACTAAAAAATTTAAAGTTTTCGAGATTAAAATCAATACGTAATTTTCATCATGAAAAAAATTATATATTTTTTACCCTTTGTTTTTATGAAAAAACATAAAAATTAATTTAAAAAAAAAATATATATATATATATATATTTATTTTTTTTATTTATAACTTTTAAATAAGGTTTTTTTGCATAAGACGATGAAAAGTTATAATTAAAACAATGAAATTTTTAGAGAAAACCAGGTAACTGACCTTGATTTTCGCTTCTGACGGGTAAAAAGTTTTTTACTGCAACCCAAAATGTTCAACAGGATGTAAAATTATGTTTTTTTTTTAATGCGCACACATTAGAATATGAACTAAAAAAAAAAAAACTAGTAAAATATGTCGAAAACATAAAATGCGTATTTCTTGTGTTTTAAAAAAATGGAGTTACCTTGTTTTTCCTTGCGACCACAGATATAGTCATCACTAGGGATCTTATTAAATAAATTATAATGGAAACAATGGTCAAGTTTATATATTTATAGATTTACAAAACAACAATAATTACAGGGAAAACAATCGTATTTATTTACAAGTTACTTAACAACTGATCTTTGTTTTGTCCGACTATATTTATTTGTTGTATGTCTCTATGTTTGTTCACGTTTGTGTCACTCTTATAATTTGAAAAAGTTAGAACTATGTCCGCCCATCTCGTCTAGTGTTGAAAGTATAAAACCGGTTTCACTCACTAGTTTCAGAAAAAAATTTTCTTTGCACAATATTTGTTTTTAAGTTGTTTGACGTTTTTGGGAGGGAGATATAATTTGGTTCGGAAAGCTTTCAACTTAAATTGATTGAATTATTATGAATAGTGTTATGAAATCATCATTATCACCGCCGACAATGATTTGGCTATATGCTTCAAACAAATTTTTTGTTGTTTTTTAACAAACTTCAAACAGACTGGAAAGAGGATGGATTTCAAATGTAATTCAAGCTTGGATTCACACTGGAATTCCAACATTAGAATTCACAAAAAATTGTGCTTATTGGGGTTGTTATTTCAACGACAACTGGAATTCGCTTAAGTGTTGATTATGAAAATGGTTTAAGTAAGAAATTAAAAAAAAAAAATTGTGTTTATATATTTTTCTAAATTTAATTGACAGTAATTAAAAGGATTTTAACATGTGTTTTCGTCAGTTTTTTTAAAAATAGTACCGTTACACATTTGTAACATAATGTCTTCATTATATGAAATTCTTTTGCTTTTATTCTGATTGTGAATTTATGCATTTTACTTATTTCGAAGTAATGTTTGCAACATTTTTAGCAGTGACAAAGAAATAAATAAATATAAATTTGAATTAAAAATTATTATTTTGAATCAAACACTTATTTGATTTTGCTCCAGTCTTTAAAATGAAACTATTAATTAAATACAAGTTCATAGTTTTAAATTAAAAAAATTTCAGTTAAAATAGTTTTAAAAAATTAAAAAAAAAACTTTCAAATTGTTTTATTTATTTATTTTTTTTGTCTAAGTTACTTCTATAATTAAAATTTTGAATTATTTTAATAAAGAATTAATTATATCAATAACTCCAGTAACCAATGGATGAGATTACTGAAAATTCACCCATAAAAGATGTTTCAAAAGACAGCTTTAAATGACTCTGAATCCCACAATTTACATCTTTCAGTAAAAACAGAAAAACTACTTAAAAACATATGAAAATATTGATTTGTTTCCACTATGTACGACGATATATGTATGTCTACTACCCTACATCATATCTATAGGCAAATATGTATATCTTTGATTTTCCAAACCAATTATTAAATTGTGCTGCGGAAAATTCTTAGACAAAAAAAAAATTACTCCCGATAAAATCATAATCGAAGAGCAACATTAAATGATTAAATTGTATGATTGTCCTAGAAACAAAGAAGTTATAATATAAACATCTTCAATCAGTCAGATGCTAATTATTATACCCTTCAGAGTGAGTGTAGGGGTATATAGGTTTGTCATTCCGTGTGAAATTTCTACAATTTTCATTTCCAACCTCATAAAGTATACATTTTATGAAAGCTTATGAAATAGGGAAGGCACTGTCCGTCTGATCATCCGTCTGTGTTCCAATGACCGTGTAAGGGATCAAACAATAAGAAATATTCGGGAGCAGATCGGTATTCAAAATCAGCACAATCGCCCTATAAGCTTCTGAGATTTATGAAATTTTTCAGCCCTAGGATATTTTATAGACACAGCTTTTACCATTTATAGATTTGGTATGCCTCTGGAGATATTGATGACCAATTTTGAACAAATCGGCAAAGTTATAGGCAAAATTTATTTAAAAAAAACACATTTCTTTAAATATATCAAATTTTTTTAAACTCCTAAATAGTTTTTGAACACGTTAAAGACACCAGATTATAAACCGTAATCTCAGAAATTATTTCTTAGAAAAACTAACAAATCGGCTTGAAACCACCAGGGTATCTATTTACAACTGCTTCGATGTTATTCCAAGAATTTACAAACGAAAATCGATATTTTTCAGTTTCTATACAGCCGAGAGTCAATATGAGGATCAAATGAAATATGTTTAGCAAGGAAAAAAAACCAAGATGACGTTCTAGATTAAATGGCCAATATATGAATCAAATATAGTTGTTACGGCTTTGTTCCCTTTAACACCCATAATATTGGTATCAACTAAATGGGCTTGATCAGTACAATGTATTTAACTAATAAAAAGTGTAAATTCAATATGGAGTTATGGGGAATGGGGAATCATTTCATGTTTTTGGTATGAAATTTCAAACTTAAAAGCAAATTTCCAAGAGATAGTCTCTTGAATAGTTTTTCTGGTCTATACGTAATGTTTTTTAATGTTGTAAGAGTTTGTTAGGTAATAAGTTCCATCTATTTTATGGGTTTAATATTTTTTTTTAATTATTTGATCTTTACATTGAACTTTTACGACTTGGTTCGAACTGCTAAAAGTTAAATGTTTAAGTAAAATGCTAAAATTTTTAATATAAAACTTCTTAAAAGATTTATCTTTTATTTTCGTATATTAGCATTGCGAATTAATTTTCCAGCCACCGTTACAATTTAAATCTTAAACGAAAATATAATGCCTAGATTAATATTAAGGAATAAATTTCAAATTTTAATAAATTTTTTTCTCCTGTAACAAAATAAAGACATTTACTTTTCAATATCAATATCAGTCAATTTGCAGCACGGCAATAAAAGAAATATACAAACATCCTTGAAAAACAAAAAAAAAATTATTAAAGCTCATATAAGCTGATGGTCTTGTACAATCTAAACACTATTTTGAAAACTTCTATGATAAATGAATTCGGTTTCGTAAAACAGTCACATGAATGAATACAAGTATTAAGAATATTCTTTGACACAAACATGCACATCTGTTAACGAGCATGTAAGAATCGTATTTTAAATTTAAGGTTCGCACTCTAAGTCCCAGCATGTAAAAGTAACAATTTTACTTTAAAATATTTGTAACTGTAAGTAAGTGTGTGCTTTAGTGTTGAGAACACTAGAAATGTAAAGCACCGAAACAACACATGTGATACTTAATGTCGGCTACACAAGGCAACAACATGAATGGTTTTACCATGACTTTAAGCATGAACAAATCAACATACACTTTTATCTTTTTTACTTGTATACACGTTGGGATAACCGACAACACTGATACCGCAGATTTACAAACACAATGCACAAAGGTGGTGGTGGCGCTTTCAGTCAGAGTCGACATTCTTGTTTAACAGTATTGAACATGTACAGGTTTTTGTAGCCGACATTGTAAAGTATTCGAAATTACATTTGTATCATCAAATACCGTCCCAAACGTACAGTCACACATACACTTAGGTTCTCAAGAAAAGAGGTAGAAATTCAAATTGTAGCAGATGGTAAATTGTTTACTATTGTATTCGTGCAGATATGTTATGCATGTGTGTGTGTGTATATTGGTATATATGTTTGAGAGTACGCTTGGTACTAGAAGTCGGTTGAACGGATGGATGGATAGATGGCTGGTTGCTTGCTTGTATGCTTGTTGAATTTCTAAGAGTCAGATCTAACATAGATTTGTTGCATATAAGTGTGTCAAATGGGAAATGTCATTAAAGCTCGAAGCATATTCCAAAAACTACAAAAGATACCAAAAGGCTGAATTCTACTTCTTTAAAAAAAGCTTTTTTTATTTTATCAATCAATAGATAACTGAAATATTTACACACACACGCTCACACATGCAACTTTAAGTGTTTTTTTTTTTTTTTTTTTTGTTGTAACCAGTTATTGGGTTATTGTAACAAACTTCAAACAATCTCTTTTAGAGGAAAACGAAAAACATGTGAAGAAAAAATCCAAAAATTAAATGAAATCTGTATGTTTGTAAACAACTGGCATATGTGTGTAGTCAATTGGGCGAATGTTTGCATGTTTAGTATGTACAATGAGCAACAAAAGTTGGTTAACACTGTTGGAATACTCACTCTTCTTTGGACAATATGAATTATTAATCGACTGGATCAACAAAAGTAAAATAATTATAATACTTTGTTAATTCACAAGAAGAGCCATCATGTCGTAGTTTCATGAATTTTTCAATTCCCCACCCGTAACAACTTTGCTGTCAAATTTAGTGTTTCCGTTCCAAATAGTCGCCTGTCTAAACTGAACTTACTTATTTTTATTACAAATCATAAATGGGAAATAGAAACAGTTCTCAGAAATTTGCATCTATTATTTGATTGACGTAGAGATTATTTTCTTAAAAGTCTGTTATATAGTCCAAATTTATGCAATTTGAGCTAAACGATACTGCTGCTTGCTCTATGGCAAGTTTAGTTTTATCCTTCCGCTGAACGAATATGGTTGTGTATACGCTTGAACAACGCTGGGAAAGTGGGCCTGCGATCGACTTACAGAAGATGCCGATTTATCCAAAAAAATCATCTTTTCAGATGAAGCTCATTTTGATCTTGGCGGGTATGTAAACAAGCAAAATTAACGTATTTGGGGCACAGAAAACCCACATGCATACATTGAAAAGCCGATAAACCCAAAACGAGTCACTGTTTGGTGTGGATTTTGGTCCAGAGGCATAATTGGTCCATTTTTCTTCGAAAGTGAGTAAGGAGTGGCCGTATTCAAAGGCGATCGTTATCGGGCCATGTTGAACGAATTTTTGTTCACACAAATTGAAGAGGAGGATATTGGCAACATTTGTTTTCAAACGGACGGCGGTACGTGCTACACAGAAAATATTCAGAAGTTTTTTTATAGCATTTTCAAAAAAAATAGTTATTTGGTGGACCCTTAAGTATATTTTTACAGGTTCATGTTCATTGTTATATTATGTTTGTTTTGATGTGACTTTTCTTTTGTATATTTTTCTGCGTTTTTTTGTTGTTGGTAATAATTCTACACCTGACATTTGTTACACAAAATACCAAATTCTGGCACATTAGTTGAAGTTCTAAAAAGCAACTGGAAATCGAAGTTCGTTCAAAAACTAGTTGTATAAACTGTTTCGAAAATGCAATTCACTCGGCTAACAATGGATTAATTAAATAATAGAAATAAGAAACTTGAGCCAGAATAAAAATGATTTATATATACTATCAGACTCGGCCCGATTTGCCGGACCCATGCATGTATTTATCTATTTAAATAGCCAGTTAAGTATATGGATATAATACAAAAAGTGTTGGCTTCGTATTGGAAATACCACGCCCACTTAAAATTTTAAGAAAAATTCTTCGCAGGAGCCTTACTTAAGCTTGAAGGATTATTTAGAGACAAATCGGTCTTGGAGTTTCCGGATATTCCGTAAAAACTGTTGTCTTCAGATTTTAAGAAAAAGCTTGAGCTTAAAGTATTATAAGAAAAAATTGGCCAAATGTTTCTAGTCGGTACCTTAATATTTCGCAAAAACTGTTGGTGTTGTGTGGGTGAGTTCATGCCTACTTTAAATATATACACCAAAAAGTACATGTTTAAATGTAAACTTTTATAAACAACCAAAAATAAAAGAAACAAAGACATATCCTCACGAAATCAATCAGAAATCTTTTACACATGTCGTGCATTCAGTTTTCCAGACATGCCTAAGAGAATTTTGTATGAAAGATTGTTTAAAAATTAGATATATGTCAGACATTGTCGTACTATTTTGGAGGCTTGGAATTTACTAACAAACTATGACCCAATTATGATCAAAAAACTGATACGCATACGCAGAGATCAGTGTTGCCCAGTTAGGCGATTTTTTTTCTTATAACTAAGAGATAATTTTTAATAATTAACTCTTTTCAGCGAATTTTAAAACACTAGATAGAACGAAGATTTGATTATTTTATGGTAAGCTATAAAATATAGAAGTTTTAAAATTAAATTGCCATCAATTTGCTTATTAAAATATTTAATTGCGATATTCAAGAACTGCATAAAATTGAACATCGCTGCTCCGACGTGATCGGTTATGTGATATTTTTTGTAATTTTTTTCTATTGCTCTATTTAGAATTTTCATTGATCATATATCTGTCCCTCTCTGGAATGTGTCTAACGTGTTATAACAGAGTCGTCGTTAGCCTGCTTTTTTAGAATTATGGAATTTTAAATATTTTTTTTTATACAACGGGAATCAAAAAAATGTGAATATTGAAATTCCCTTAGATTCTTACAACAAAATAAATGCCATAAAAATACTTTGGCAGCATATCACGAATAATTTTTTATATTATTTACTATTTCAATAAATTTGCTTAAAGAAAATATTTTCTATTCCCAACAGCATAAAACTATAAAACGGAATCATTTTCTAATACAAATATCACAATTGGGTAGGATTTTCCAACCCTGAGTTGTAGTGTTTATGTAAATTGTTAGTGCATAAAATGGTTTAATAATTTTGTTCTTGGCTTAGTTGTGTGCATACGGCAACAACAATGTAGAAGATTCATTGTTTACTATTGTTTTGTGTTCGTTTTAGTGGGAGTAGTGAGAGTAAAAATATGTTTGTACATATTTATTCACCTTCATTCTTCCCGGACTTTTCTTATTTATATTCGCAAAGTAAAGATTCTTATGCCATTTGCTCTCTACCTTCTTCTTGCTCTTCATCCACAATGATCTAAAACAAAACTTGTATTTTTACTGTGTTTATAGAGAAGGAATGAATGAACGACTGAACCAATAAACACATGACATTAGTTTTTTACCACTTATTTTCTGTTAATTTTCCGCAGTAGTTGCAGTAGTAAAATTTCGAGGACGCACATTTGAATGTATAAAATATTTTATAGACAAAATAATAACAAAACCCAACAGAGCAAAAAATAAAAAAAAGAATCAAAGAGAAGGTAAGGTAGAAGATTAAAGCAAAACAAGGTAAAGATGTCAAAATGTCAAGGTCATGCCAAAACCAAACTACCGCTATCACTGTTAACAAACTATAATTTTTAATTTTCTTCTAAGGTTATATCCATGAAACAATACAAACAATACTATAGCAACAATTTAAATGTCATTAATGATTTCATTCCTTGTACAATATGTTTCACTGCAGCAGCACTAAGAAAATAAGAAGATTAGTATGATTTAAGTAATTATATTCTTTAGGATTAACAGTTATTCACAGTAATAGTAATGTAGGTTAAAATACGTTCATAACTAATTATAAATATACATACGTCATAAGTTCATGTCATAGCTAGCTTGTTTTATTAAAAAAATAATAAGTGAAAGAGTATAAGTACATAGAGTCAACATAACAGAACATTTTGTGTACATTGCCTTTTTTAGATGGTAAAAATGATGGTCCTGAAATAATTAAGTACAACCAGGTAGTTAAATGTACATAGTTTTATACATACATATATAACAAAAATTCAAATACATAAATATACTTACATATATTCACAATTTAATAAAAAAATTGTTGGACAAATATTTCATGTGCTAAGAAATATCAAATTGCCAAACAATGGCTTGTCGAGATCACATTAGTCTCCTTCCATCCCAAGCGAATTTTGTACGGATGAAGCAACGTATTTTAAGTATTCAAAAGGGTTTAAAAAGAGGCAACTTTCGGCTGAATTGAAAGTAAATCGAGCAAGATTATATAATATAATGTAGGACGCCATATTCTCACTACCAAAAGCAACATTTTTGTGCACACACTTCAAGCCGTCTTCAGATATTAATTCTGATCGGGCTGACACTTATTTGCGCGTTAAAAGTACTAAAATTGTAGGAATGCAAGTGCGTACTTCGGAATTTATATAAAAAAAATGGAGGCAATAAATTTAATGGGGCTGTCGACTGGACAACACTTGCAAATAATACGAGGCAAATTTTAGGAAGCCCTCAAGAGTTTGGTTCAAGAAGCTGTATAACAAAACAATATGCGTGTTAATGGTTTGGAGTATGTAGTTTTGCCGCGTTATCAAAATAAAATTACTTATATACGTGACGAATTGGATGAATTCAAAATAGAAGAAAATTTAAAAAGTCAAATTTTATTCAACTAATGAGAGAACGTGAGCGAAAAAAGAGATGCCCAAGATCAAGGCTGTGGTTTCACTGGTATACATTTGCAAACGTCAGCTTATGAAATTATAGCAGCCAAAACTGAACCAGTTTTTCAGAAACGCAGAAAAACTATATCCAAAATTAAAGACAATGGCTTGTATTCATAGTCTCAAACTAAAGCCGGCTCTTATTAAAGTTAGTCTTTAAGTTAAAAGCTTTTAGTATCTTTTTGGTATTCATAGTCAAAAAAAAAGTATACTTTAAGTTGAGCTGGCTTTAAATGGGTGTCAACTCTTATTTGCTTAACTCTGGCATACAATTTCTATTTAAAAAATAAAAAGTGGCAACTTGATTAGCTGCTTTTCTTTTGTTTACTTTTGTTGAAGCAAACAATAAAAAATAAAAATTTTAAAACGTTTTACATCTACATATGTATAAAATCAAAATTTATTATAATAATGGAAAAAACAAAAATGGTAAGTCTCAATAACATATTTGTGTATGTACATACACATATACATACATATGTGTGATATATTTTTAGTTTGTCATTTAATAAATGTTTTACTTTCAGAAACTGAAGAAGCCAACTGATAAAATTTCCTTTTTACATCTCTAAGTTCAGAATTGCTGTGGAAGTTAATAAACTCCGGGAGCAACAAAGCAATTTTTTTGCATATATTTTTTATTATTCTGCTGACTGTGGGTTGAGACAAGCCATGAAGATCTCCTAAAAAATTATTTTTGAAATATCTTTGTAACATTTTATAGTACAATACTTACCGATGTCATTTTGATGGACATTTCTTCCCAGAAACCGCAATGTCGTTAACACCTGTAAGGTTGTTGAAATTGGCAGACCTCGATTGTTTTTTGGTTCAACAATATTCAACAAGCTTACCAAAAAAGAGTTGTAATTTTGTCAAACCTGTAGCGGGAATAAAAATCCTCATCGCTTAGGTCGAAGGGATTAAATCTATTTCTGTAATTTTTAGGCTTCCTTACACAAAAATCATCCTCACAATCACCAATTATTGAAAAATCTCTTTCAATATCTTAAAATCTTGGCATTTTTTTAATTTTTAATAAATCTTTTAACTTTACAATGAACAGCTGATGTTATTTTAAATAAAGTTAACAACAGGTTCAGCTGGTTTTAAATTTAGAGCCGACTTTAATGTCAAAAACCAACTTTAAGTTGTCTATGAATGACTTAGAGTAGACTTTTTTAAGAAATAGACTTAAGTACTGTAAAAGTCGACTTTTTTGATGACTATGAATATGCCCCAATATAATTGTGATTGAAACGGATGATCTGAAGCCACTTAACTTAGATATTCAGTTTTCTAAAGCTGCCCTTACCACAAACAAAGACACGAGTACTAAGACCAAAGTAGTAGTTGGTTCTTCTTCCTCTTATGACTCAACTTCCAAAGATGAGTAAAGTAAATTCAAGATTGGTTGCAGTTTTCTTAGTATATATATTTTTTTTCACTTAAATCACATTTCCACAGTGTGGGCCAAAATTCATCATGGGAGTTATTAATAAATTAAAGTAAAAAAACTGTTTAAACATCACGGTGACTTTTGACCCACCCTGTACTTATTTAACAGCTTATGTACGTTTGTTACTAAAACGTTAAAAATAACTAAAATTTAAAGTACGCATAAGAGAAAGTATTTATAAAAACAAGTAAGAGTGCTATTTTCGGCCGTGCCGAATCTTATATACCCTTTACAACGTGTAATCATGCAATAACAATAGTTTGTATCACCATTCAACTCATATAAAATACGTACATACATATAAAAACATACATATATAAAAACATCCCACTGTAAAATTATAAATTTAAAATTATAAAAAAAAATAGAAAAAAAAACTTGAAAAAAAATAACAAAAAAATTAAATAAATAACAAAAATATAAATAATAAATATACATTAAAAAATAAAAAATAAATATTAAATAAAATGAAAATATGTATAATAAAAATATAAATAATATATAAAATAAAAAATAATATAAAAACAAATTTTTTTTGGCTCAGCTGGGATTTGATGCCACGTTTACTCTAACCGTATACCACGTTTGTATGTATGTATGTTGTTGTTGTGAAAAAAACGAGGTGGTCGTGGGTTTTTGTTACGATGTCGATGTCAAGGGGCTTCAAAAAGTTGATTACAACATACACACGGACAGACGGACAAACTGACAGACTAAAAAGCGTTTTATCGACTCCCCTATTCATTAGCATTAATTGTAGAAATTTCACACAGAATAACAAATCTATATATACACTTTTTCACTGTGTGAAGGGTATAACAAGTGCAAAAGTACTAGTGACGTAAATATTTCAAAGATTTAATAATTCACGTAGATATTCGCGTATTTTTGTGAACCTTGCAATATTCACAACAATGTTATATGACTGAGAATTTGCCTTTGTGGCAACGCTACTCACAATAAACCTTACAATATTAGTATTTTTAATAAAAAAAAAAAAAAAATTTAAGTAGATTTTTTTCTGATGCCATATCGTATCTGATCTATGGGTCCTAAAATGAAAACCTTTTCATTCAAGCATTATTTCTGTTCCCAAGAAAAACAGTCTAGTTGCTTCCTTTTCAATTTATTTATTTTTTAGTTTTTTATAAAATCTAAACGAAATATTGTACACACGATTGAAATAACATAAGCAATAACTATTTAAGAAAGTTATTACATGTATAAATCAAAAAAATCTGTTGACAGACGACTACCCGAATCGATTTATATTCGTTTTATGTATCGCTAACAAGAAAATGGTGATACATGTTGATGGTATTGCCAGTACAAAATGATATTTTCGTTAAAAGTAATGTAGGTTTAAATACAGTTTTAGGATACGTTTTCTTAACAAAGGCATGTTATCCTTTAAATCGTAAGTATCTAATATCTATTTTAAATCTATATAATTTTAATTATAATTTATAATCTTAATCACACTAGTTTACAATAACTAGTATTACAACTAGTAGTATATTACATACAAATAAACTAGCTAGGCTGCCATTACAACCTAATGTTAAAAACGATAGTTTTCTATTTGAATAAAAGCACAGGCAGGTTACTAGTCTAAAGTTAATAATAACTTGTATACTTCTAAGCACACACGAGTTATTTCGTTAAAGTTATATATTCCAATGTTTATTTAATGAATTGATTTAAATTTTAAGGATTAATTTCTTTTTTTAATTTTTCAATATTTTGAATACAAAATTAACTAAATAGAAATTGTTTTTTTTTTTTTCTGTTTTTATAACAAAATTAAAACACCAAAAACCGGTTGTTTAAATTTTTTTTAATTGAGTCTTTTCGAATTATTCGAAAACCGGGTTGGTTATCTTATGGTTAAATTTTTGCTTATTCAAGTTGTTAATTAACATAGAGCATTATAAAAAATGGTAGTATTCGAAATTTAGAATTTACTTTTTTTATTATTATTTTTTCGAAATTATTCTTTAAGAACACTAACAGTTCAAAAAAGGGATTTTCATTAGTTAGTTAAAATTTGCGTACATAAAATGTATACATATATACATGCTGCATTTATTAATATTATGGTGCAGAAATCTTGACTTAAAACATAGCGTATTCAAATGCACTGAACTTTTACTTGTCTGGACATTATTAACATTTTAATTATTTTATTAGTTGTCACTGTATTTAACAAAGACTACTTCAGAAGAGTGTGAATAACCTGACCTAACAATTTTACGCTTATGCCTTGCAAAATTTATATGTGATAGCCAAAGTTTATTAACAATTTATTAATTAACCGATAACTCAAACCAAAAATAGGGCAATAAATTAAACACTTTTTGAAAGCAACAAAGCAAATAAATATTAATTTTGTTTTATTGCATTGTTGTTAGAGCTTTTATGATTGTTGTAATTAACAACAAACAATAAGAATTGAGAAATGTCGTGCTTAACGATATTGTATAATACGAATCAAAGAACTGGTACGAAAAAAGGGGTTTGGTTCGGTAAAATACGACCACCGTGTTACAAGGATTATACGAGTTATTGGCGGAGCTTAAAGATTTTTCTGGGGCTTGCTTAAAATTTATTTAAGCTTAAAAATTATTTTCTATTTGGGTTGCAAAATCTGCAATTGAATTAATTTTATTTGTATGTAAAATGTAGAAAGTTAATTTTTTTGCAATTCTGGGGAAGTAATGCCCAACAACCCCCCTCCTTTGTTATAGTTATAGTTAAAAGCTTTTAATTTTCTTTAAAAAATTTGGAAGTTTTTCTCACCTCCTTAAATAGTAAAATAATTAAGTTAAAAATATGCTTCAAATATATTCTTTAATTCTTTGCTTAAAATCAATTCTTTATGACACTTTTGATAAGCTCTTATTCCTACCCTTTTCACATACAATGGAATTTTATTAATTTATTAGACGATAACAATCGATCCATAAAGTGAATATAATTGTTTGTTTTGTTTGAAAAAAAAAAACAAAAACAAAAACAATTTCGTAGTAATAATTTGAACTCAAGTTGATAATTTTCAACTGTAGGGGTTATGCTTTAATATACATTTACCCAAATAAGTCTGCGTACTATTATTTCAGAAACTTATTGGAATTGGTAAATTGTTATAGCAAATATTGAATGGCATTAGAAAATATATTTAGAATTTTAAATTTAAATATATAAAATATAAATTGTAAATTGTAAATGCTTGAAACTAAAAAAAATAAATTTCTTTTAAGTAGATATTAAAGCTTCTACAAGTGAAATATATTAGTATACAAAATTTAAGAAAAATTTCGAAGCAACTCATCGCTAACCAATATTATAAAAGAAAATGCCTTACTTAGATGGTAAAGATGAGGGTCCTGAAGTAATTAAGTACAACCAGTTATATTTAATACAAAGTTAAATTTTACTTACTTTTATTAAATTAAATTGCACAAATATATTTTAAAAAAGTTCAAATACCACAAAGCTAAACAACTTCGAAAGAAAAAAGCAAAATAATTTGTACACAAACTTATGCTGGCTACTGTCTTTTATAGACGAATTTATTGGCAAGATAATTAAACAATTAAATGCTTTGTCTTGTAAGAACAAATTCAATATTTTTGCCAAATTCCTATATAAACAATAAGATTTGAAGTTAATGTATTCAAAACCATTTTGAAAACCAAAGACAGTATTTCATATTTATAAAGAGTATCTTAAGAAAAATATAAAAAAACATCAAAACAAGCCATATGGAATTTTCAAGAAAAATTGTATTTTTTATGGCCACTGTAGCCTTGGTTAATGGTAATTTTAACAGATAAACTATATTGAAAAGAAACATTTATTTATGCTTATTTTTATGAAAAAAAAAATTAGCCTAGGAATTTGACCACAAAAACCAGGCCGCATGGTTTGACCTTAATGGTGCAGAATGCCACCTTGGTTCTCAATCCCCCATTGCGTTGGATACAGCTAAAGTAAGTACTTTTGCACCTTATGTCCTGTATAATGTATGTTTTTTGTATTCTTTACAGGCTAAGAAATTGAGATTTGTACCACCTATTAAATTTGGCAATTTTGATGTTCCTTACGAAAACCCAGCTGAAATGAGAAATAATGGTCACACTGCTGATGTACAATTACCCAAGGAGAACAGTGCTTACATAACAGGTGGGCCAATGCTTTTTGACAAATTTAAATTAGCATCCTTTCATAGTCACTGGGGTGGTAGTGATAGGCATGGATCCGAACATGCAATGGGCGAGAAGCGTTTTGCATTGGAAACACATTTTGTTTCCTACAATAGCGTATACAATGGTGTTGAGGAGGCCCTAGGCCATAAAGACGGTCTGGTTGTCATGGGGGTACTTTATAATGTTAATGTAAGTAGACTCAATTTAAACAAATTTTCTTCTATTAATGCTAAAATTGCACTTTAGTCTTCTCAGACAAACGACTTTGCTGGTTTGAATATCATAACTAATGCGCTAGAGAATGTACGAGAATACAACAGTTCTACCGAAATAAATAAATTGATCTTATCAGACTTATTAGGCGATATCGACAGGGATGACTATTTTACCTACAGAGGATCCTTGACAACGCCACCCTGTACTCGGGATGTACAATGGATTGTTTTCCGGCAGGCAATTGATATTTCACCCAAACAAGCAAGTTCTTTTCGTACCCTGTTAGACATTAATGATAAAAATTTGCGTAACAACTATCGTTTTTTGCAGCCATTAGGAAAGCGTTCTGTATATATGCGATAGGATATTAGTAAATCTAAATAATATTTATTAGACCCATGTATGATTATTGCTAATCAATTTTTAACTTTATTTATTGGCTAAAACAATACTAAATAATTGTTAAAAGCGTTGCATAAGTTGAACATTTTTTTTACAAACATGTGCCTTAAGGTTTATTCATTTTTCATATACTTTTTACAAGCATACACTTTCATAATAACTATCGTATAATTATTAATACGTTCTTAGTTACATATTATAGTAAATATATGTAATCACGAATGGGTATTTTCGGTTCTGCATAAAATTTTAGATAAATTAAAAAGAAATAAGAGTATAAAAATAAAGATATTATTAAGCCATTACATACAAACTTTGTTTTAAATTTAATATTTATTTGACTTGAAGTACCTGAGATCTAACATAATTGTTTCAAGGCGAAAACGCTTACTTTAACAAGCTGGGCTTTGTAATAAAAAAAGATCGCACACACATATAATTGTACGTGTCTATCGGTGGACTTTTGTAAAAGCATCTTGAGTTGAAAATTTTCCTAGTTTTTAGTCATAAAGGTGAAATTTTCCAAGACGGGTTTCTCTAAATCAATCGGCATATTCTTCCATGTTAAACAGTAATAGCTTGAAGTAAAAACGGAAACGAAAAATTTAATTTATTCTTTTTAAATTTCGTATTTAATTCTTTAATTTCCTGAGAAATTTAAAAATTGAATTAAAAATTTGTTTAACACTACACTTTAAAAAATTCTGAATTATTTACAATGATCCACTGTCCACTTATTGCACAGGCCGTTGTTATCGCCAGCATCTTCTTCTGACTAAGGTCTGCCATAGAATCCACACATAATGTGATTCTGCCTGTCACCCTTAGTTTAACATTAGCCAATGCCGGACACTCTCAGCTTCATCAAGGCAAAGTCTACAAATGTAATCATCTTCGACGTGGATATATGAGTTGACAATATTATTCAGCTCATTTTACTACGACTTAGTCCGAGCATCTGTACTCAACCTGAATCAATAGGTTCATCGAACACCATGTGAGACTGTTCACAAATGGATAACTTCGTCCACTGTCTCACGCTTATCAAGTTTATCCACTGAAGGACTTTTTCCTGCACTAAGCGATTACATAAGGCAAATCCGGTTTTTAGTCCACAGTTCTCCTTTTTGAATGCTTGTTTTGTATTTGATATTTATGTATTTTTATATAATAAACAGTATTATACTTTTTAAGCACTTACGATTTTATTGGCAAATCGAAAGACTAAATCTGAAAATTAATCTAGGATTTGTTGTATGTCGGGCTCCCCCGTATGGGATACCGACAAAAAAACCCCTTTTTTTCCTTTCCGGAAATAATTCCACCCCGGGACCGCTGCAATGCATTACTTCGGGGTGGTTTCCCTTTGGCCGTTCGCTGCAGCCGCAGTCCGTGTTGACCTGCGTCCAGGTCCTCGCCTATCTGCCCTTAGCCCATAATCTGCTCTGTTCGCCAATTTTTCTCATTTCGTACCATGCGATCAATTATGCTCTCAGCATTTATTTCGCCCATAAAGTTCTCCAATTCCATTCTCTTTTCAGCCCATTTACAGCATTCAAAAAAGGTGTGTTTAGCGTCTTCGATTATGTCTTCGTCTTCATATAAACAGTATGGTGTGCTGCACTTGCCTATGTTATACAGGTACTTCTTGAAGTATCCGTGACCAGATATCATTTGTGTCAGATAGTAGTTTACTTCTCCGGTTACCCGGTTACCCTTTTTATCCAGATGTAAATGTCTGGGAGGAGTTCCTTCACCCATCTAGCTGTCGTTTCCTCATTCCATTTTTCCTGCCAGCTTTGTAAGGTCTCTTGTCTTATGAGCTCTCACCTTGTTCGAAACTGACGGTCTGTTTTTTCGCCACATCTTTTCTTTTTCCCTTATTAGCAAATCTATCGGAATAGTTCCCGATATTATAATAATGGCTGCTGTGGAAACTGTACGATAAGCAGAAGCTATCCGCAGTGCGTATGTTCTCTGTACCGCAAGAAGCATATTTATCCTATTTGTCCTAATACTCTCGCCCCAGATCTTACTACCGTATAGGAGAATACCATTACTTGTTTCCATTAGCAACTTTCTCTTATTCTATCGCGGGCCCCCTATATTCGCCATTAATCGGCTCAGTTGGATTTGATTCAAGAAAGTCATCTTAGGGTCAAGTCTTAGCCAAGAATTGATCCCTGTGCAGCGCCGGATGTTAAGGTTATCTTTCTTTGTCCTACCTTTGGCAAAAGCAACAAATATAGATAAATTTGTTACATTTATTATAAAAAAAAAGTACGGGAAACGCAATGGACCTTATTGGTCTCCGAGTGTGGGTGTAGGAGGCAGATACTGCTTTCTGCATCCCCCTTTCCTACCTACCTATAAAAAAAGTACACTCAAGTTAATTGTTTTTTATCCCTGCATTTGTAAATGAAATCAAAGTGAATTCAACAATTTTGAAAAAATACTTTGCCATCAGTTGAGCTGATAATTTCACCTGTATAAATTCGCCTTGCGAGGTTGTGATTTGAATACTTGTTTTCACACTTTTGTATTTTATTTGAGTATTTTGCCTCTTACTGTCGTATCTAGAAATAATATTTTGGGTTTATTGAAGTTCTTCTTGACAAATTTCTGTGCAACATCTGTCCAATAAGACTTTAATTGTGTGGAGATATTTTTCTGAAAGTATTTATAGGTTTGGCAGAGTCAATATAAAAGTTTTATATCATTTCATGATTTTGTTTTTTAAAATTTAAGAACCATTTTACATTGCTTAAAGTTACATTTTAGATTTTCATAATTCTCTACTAGAACCTCATCCATTATATGTCTGAATATCAGATCGATGGCAATGGCTTAAATTTAAAATGTTTGTTTTATTGATTGTTGTATTGATACTTTTTGAATGTATAACAAACTATCATTTTAATAGATTAATAGTTAGATGAGCTAAACTTATGGTGTTTTCTTTTCTAACAAACAATGTTGCCCCTTCATAGTTAAACACTTTTCAAAGGTCGCCTACACCCCATCAAAATGCTACCTTTATAATCAGCAGAATAGAACAGAAATGTTCACCTTTTTTACATTATAGCTGTATTTTTATGTAAAACCACATTTCTTGCTTCCATTTTAATAATTTGGGACCATAAAATATTTTTAACCACTACAAAAACTTAATTCTACTTTTTAATATCAACTGTTAAAAAGTGCAATATTCTAACCCTTTGATTTAATTCAGGGTACAACATGTAACATTTTTTGTTATTTTTATGGCAACATTATTACAAAAGAACTTGTCACCCGTTTATAATATTGCATATTTTTAAGAAAATAACACAAAAGAAGGCATAGGGCAGAATTAATGCAACATTAACGTCAGAAAAGAAAACACCATTAGTTAACATGTCCTTTAAACAAGTGAGGGAGAGGTTCTTTTTCTGCTTAGAATATCGCTATTTATTCAAAATTATGAAAAATAGTTTGGTACTGAAGACTATACATATAAGAATTTAAACAAAAGATAACTTATTTAAGACTAGAGTTTGAGATTAAGTAAAAAAGTAATAAAAAAAAAATAAACATGATTCATACATGTATGGCTGCATGTTGCAACACTTAAAAGGTGCTAATTTTATTTGTAGCCTTTTGTGTGCCAGTGTGCCTATTTTCGAAAAATGTATAGAGGTTATGCACATACATGCAACTTGCAACAGAAAATAAATGGTAAGTGAAAAATGCTAATTTTGTTAATGTCTGCTAAATGAACACGATTTTCTAGCCAGTGTCCCTTTCTGTTCTTTTAGCCCACCAATATTTTTTTTTGTTAATTTGCATAAATATTTGTTATGCAAAATGTGTGGAATGATTTTCATGTGCCCATGTTTGAGTTACAGTTGCTGATGAAGAAAAAGACCAAAGTTTTGACCTGATTTTTGCTGTATGTGTAAAAGCAAAATAAAAAGTTTTTCTCTATGTCTCTGAGTATGTGTTGGGTGATTCATGTTGTTTTTTTTACTTCGTTCATTTTAAAAAATGGTGTCAACATACACAAACAATATTTAGCAAGTAAAATGAATTGAAACTGTATAAAAATAATTTTAAATTTAATTTTACTTTACTTTATTTGCTTATGCAAATTTAAAGGTAAATTTTTATTAATTCCGCTTTTAGGAAGTTTATATGTATTTTAATAACAATAAAAAATAAAAACTGTTTTCTTCATGGTTAAACAAAAATTATATTTAATTGAAACATTTAAAATTGTAATACATACGTTAGGATTCTTAACAAATCAGCTTAGGTCGAGAAAAAATATTTTCTGGTTTCTTAATCATAAAGTAAAACTGTTCAGTATGCTTCATTTACTACAATCGACATCGTTCTGCTAAAAAGGAATAAGAAATGAAACAATTAATTTAGTTGTTTGCTTTACTCAAAAAATATTTAAATTTAATAAAAAAAAATTTTATTCAAAAGATCGCAGTCTACAAAAATCTGGCTTGCATTGAAATAACTTATACTCCACAAACTGCTAACATCTATCCGGTCTTATTACAAAATTTTTTATAGACAATTATAATTGACTGTTGGGCTGTCCAATTTTAAGTCAAAAACTGACACGAACAAATTCACTTTTTGTTAGTTTGTTGGATTAAATAACAAAGTATACTTAGTAAATTTTATTACATAAATATGTGTATGTATGCATGAAAACTATAATTTTTTATGATACACATGCAAAGAAAAACCATGATTGCGATATGATCACGACGGTCATATTATAGTTTCTATAACAATATTTGGTTGTCAAGAACAAGCAATAGTTATTTTTGTTTCATTTCATCATATATTTTGTCACGATAATCAAGCATTTGTTTGAATTGTATCATTTAATGTTTCCTTTTCGTAAAAATTTCAAAATGGTTGTCATTTAAAAATAGTATGATTCATAAAAATTAATTTGAAAAAAATATCATTATATTCAAAAGCATTTGAAAGTACAAATATTCATAAAAAAATAGGTGAGACAACAGTATGATTAAAAATTAATCAAGCTATGATTTTTTTTTTAATAATTTAATTTCAACTATTCTTTATTTATGTTAAAAGTTTGAGATGCCAAAAAAAATGAACAAAAATTTTTAAATAATTAAATAAAATTTACAAATAAACGAGAAAGTGTAAAAAAATATTGGTATAAAAATTGCAATTAAGTTGGTAAGTACAATCAATATGTGTATGTTACAGCAAAAGACAATAATTTGGCGTAAAAAGACAAAGATTGTCAATTTCAATTGTAGTCATATATATGATTATTGAATGATACTTTAATTAAACATAATAATGAAAACTGGTAACCATTATATGTTTTAACCATAATCGTACAATTCAATCATAGTATATTGCTCTTCGATTGTGGTTACCACAAACATATTTTTTCTAAAATTTTCTAAAACATTTATAATGAGTGGTTACATTTGTACTTTTAAAATATTAAATTGCAATCCTCTTTCATAGATAATTAAGTCGACTGATGATTATTCGTCTGAGAAAATTAGTGTGCTGCCTCAAATTCAGTTCTCAGATATTTAGCGAACAAGTACGTTTTCATAACTTTTGACATCACTATTCCCAAATGTTATTTCAATTAAATTAAAATTTAGGCTATAAGTTCACTGCGATAATGACAGAATATCAGGGAAAGTCAGTAATCCGATACCAGCTGACTGGAATGCATTTTCGGAACCAGCTACGATTTCATCATTGCTGTTAGAGGAAAGTGTGATTTTAGTATTTATATAAGGGGTGGTCCAACCATGATGCTTATTGTTATTCACACCTTAACATAAAGTTGTTTGCCCAAATTGAACAATCGTGATGTGTACAATTGAGCAGCGCGTTACGATTGTTGCAGCATTTAACGCAAATGAGCGTTCAAATCAAAATACATTTCGTTGACTTTGTGAATTGTTGAGTGACTGACTATTTGGTGCGGTTATAGTCTCAACAGGCTATAAATAATTGAATCCATTACTAATGACATAGAGATTTTATGTGCTTGGTGACAAGTATAAAAAATACTTTTTCCTTGTTTAAGATCGCTTAAGTGGTCCTGAAATCACTATTTTGTTTATTATAAAGAACACCTTAATGCCGCAAGTGAAAAATAACACCAATAACTCATACATATTGCATGAGAGATTATAATTTTCAAGTATTTGTAATTTCATTGCTTATTAAAAATGTTAAGTAGACATTATTATATAATTGACTGTTTACTTAATGACACTAAATACTCAATAATAAATACATAAATAACTAAAACTTACTACTGAAACAAGAAGCAATTAATTAAACAAACAAATAAAACAATACAATTAAATCAGTTAGTGTTTGCCGGAACGTGTTAAATGATTTTTATTGGTTAGTTGAGATTGACAAGAAAAAGAAAATAAAACATAAATTAAATGTTATGTCTCTGATAAGTAAGTGAACATAATAAAACGACAGAAAACAACACTAATTTACTGTTAAAAAAAAACGATAACTCTGACAATATAGTACTCTACTGTAGGGAGGGAATTTGCACTTTCCAAGCATCTATGTTGTCACTTCTTTTAGGTTATTATTAAGCGTTTGGGTAATTTTTTGAGTAATAATGAACAGAAGTCGGAGGTATTTGTGTCTTTATGAAACTACTTTTTCTTACTTTTAATATATTTTATAAAGAGTGTAATATTTGAAGTAGCTTTCTGTAAGTTAAGGTGATTCCCAACAGAGAGTACAGAATATGTGAGAACTGATCTGAGACTGATTATTATCAGCATTGAAATTTAAATTTCAATAAAAAAATTTTCATTTTTAATTTAAAAAATGGAAAAACAGTTTTTAGAAATGATAGAATTTAACAACAAAAAAAAAATAAATTCTGAAAACAAAATTTTTCAGCACTAGGTTTATTTATAGAAAAGTTTGTTATTTTCCATAAGTACGATAGTTAAAAATTTTTGGAAAAATCGGTTACTAACCGACAAAGTTGTAGGCAAAAATTAGAAAAATATTTATAACTTTTTTAAACATATCAAAATATTTAAGCTCATAATTTACTTCTAGACCTGCTCCAGACACCAGAATACAAGCCGTAGTATCAAAAATTATTGCCGAGAAAAACTGACAAATCGATTTGAAACTAACTGAGATATCAGCACAAAAATACAAATACTTTGTTCTTGACAAATAAATACTCCAGCCTCTATTTTGTCTTAAATTTTTACAACAAAAATTAATATTTTTAACCTTAAAATAATTTGTCCGTTTACGGATATTTGTAAACTTTTTTAACAAATTGGTTACTGGTAAGCAAAGTTAAGGCAAACATTTTTTTTTTAAAATATGTGTATGTGTATGTGTTGTGTTATATATACCAAGTTTCTCATGCTGCTAAATAACTTTTGAAGACTTTAGTGACATACGTAGTCTCGTAAATTTTTTCTGAAAAAGAAAACTACAAATTGGTTTAAAAGTTATTGAGATATAAGCACCAAAGTTTAACTACTTTGGTGATTTTTGGAAATTTACAAAATGCTGACAACCGAGATATTCAATATGGGTGTCAAATGAAAAGGCTTGATTAGTGAAATAAAATACACTTTTAAAAATTTAAAATCAAACAGCTAATTTGTGGTACATATAACGGTAATAACGGCTTTGCTCACTTCAACCACAACAATATTGCTATGAAATGAAAAATCTTGAAGTACAATACAGTAAAATATGAAAAAGTTTTAAGTCCAAGATGGCATCCAAATTAAAATGGATGGTGGTTTTGTTATTTTTATTAACCCCAACAATATAGATATAAGATATAAGCAAGTAGCGAACTATGCCAAAGTTCAAAATCAAGAATGGTGTTAGAAATAATAACGCTAAATGGCGTATTATGTTTAGTTTGGAATCCAGGCTATTTTAGGATAAGTTAAATTTACCTTTGTCTTTATGGTGAAGTTTATTATCAGATTCGGCATGGCCGAATATAACATCCTAAATGGGTTTAAACTAGTGTTTACATTTTATTTAGGCTTAATTTAGTATTTAAATTTTTTAAAGACACACCATTCAGAGTCTTATAAGATTCTGAGTCACAATCAGCCAGACCTGGGGGATCTCAATTACATTTCAATTACAATTACAATTACAATTACATGTAATTTGTAATTGAGGTAGTCTAAATTACAATTACAAGTAATTGTAATTGAAAGTAAGGACTTAACTCAATTACAATAAAATGTAATTGTAATTGAAAAATGTCAAATACAATTACTTGTAATTGTTAATTGAAAAAAATCAAATACACATTACATGTAATTGTAATTGAAAATGTTTAATTACTAATTACAAGTAATTGTAATTGTAATTAATCAACAAATAATTACTAGTAATTGAACAAAATTCAATTACATTTTTAAAACCATAAAATAAAACTTAAAATTCTTAAAACGATTTTCTAAATTATATGAAAAAAAATTGTGTTATTTAAAGCAAATAATAAATTTTTTTAAATTGGTTCCTTGTCTTAATTATTTTTCAATCAGGTATGTGATGAAAAACGATCGATTTCATTTCGATAATTATTGAAATTTCAATTCGGACGTGTTCGTAACATTTTTAAACTAAAAATTATTAAATGGTAAAGACTGGCTTATATAATATGTAATTGATAATTTTTGTAATTAAATACTTTTTTGACAATAAATACTTAAAAAAGTAATGATTACTTGTTTTTTTTTAAATTACTTAATGAAAAATTTTTTTTTTCCAATTAAATGTAATTGTAATTGGATTTTTTCCAATTACAATTACATGTAATTGTAATTGGAATTTTTTCAATTACAATTACATGTAATTGTAATTTAAGAAAACTTCAATTACAATTACATGTAATTGTGTAATTATAGGTGTAATTAAATACAAAATGTAATTGAGACCCCCCAGGTCTGCAATCAGCAATAAATTCGTTAAAATGTTCAGTTATTGGTTATTGATTGTTAGAAGTTTATATTATCTAGCTGAACCATAATCGTTTTGTCACCAATTATATGAGCTTTTATTTAAGTTCCAAAAGCACTCATTGCTTAGAATAAACAATTAACGTCTCTTTCCAGAATGCATATCTTAAATGACACAATGGGGCCTTATGCCACATAAATTGTTATTTTTGTGGCTTGGAGCTAAAAGGCCAATTTCAAAATATTTACTTTTGAGAAAATTGGAATTGAACTTTAACTTTTATAGATGCTTTCATAGTCACATTGGCCATTATTTTATTTATGAAGCTGTTCTGGGTTAAGTATGACTTTAGATGTTTTACCATAATTAAATAGAGCAAGAAAACAAATCTAATGCAATAATTAACTCAAAAACGCAAAAAAGTGACATTGGCCCTTTTAGCTCCAAGCCACAGATTTATCATTTGAAAGATTGTTTTTTGGTATTCTTTAATAACTTTCTTACAAAAAAAAAATATTTTGTAATTATTAATTTATTTTGAATTGTAGAAAATTTGTTGAATTAAAAAAATTAAGTAAAATGTTATTTAAAAAATTGGTGGATAAAATTTAAAAAAAAAAAATTAAAAAAAAAATTTTATATTCTACAAGCAGTAGCGTTAAAAATATAACATTTTGAAGACACACTGTCACTGACAAAGTTGTCGAATGTGTTAAAGAAATAGTCAAAATACCTTTAAAACCATATTGTCGATTTATTACTAATTAAGTTTTTAAAAAACCATAAAAGCTTAAAGAAATTATTCCCATTCGAAACATAAAATGCAGCCGAAGAAATTTGTATTTCTGTCAAAATTGTTTTAAAAGCCAAATGGTTTTTCTATCAATCTAATAGGTTTTAATAAAATACTAAGTGACGAATTCATTAAATCTTTTTTTTATATTTTATTAAAGGCTTATTGTACAGAATTTGTCAAATTAGCCTTCAATAAACCTAAAATATTTTTTATGAATACGGCAGTTATTCTGTAATCAATAAGAAAATAACTCGTAATTTAAAAATTATCTAATTTCTGTTGTATATATAATTAAAGTCCCCATTGTGCATTGTAACAAACAATAGCAAACAGTGGAGGATTGCTTAAATAATTTTAATGCTACACTGCTATACTCCAGCTTTTCACTTACATACACACTTAGGTTTTGGCTCTCTAATAGATTGGTTTAAATAATAAATTTTTTTTTCATTTAACAGCCACCTTAAATAGCAAACTTGTAGAGCCTGAAAATTCTAATGGATTTCTGCATGCCATTTTGGAAGTCAATCACTCATGACAAATTAACTATTTCATACTATCAAACTGTTCGGGGACATGTGACATGAGAGTTTTGCACAAGTCATGACTCACTGGCTAACCACCCTGTTCAAAGGCAAAAATTTAAATTGATTTTCCTTCCATACGTGTTAAATACTTGCGTATTTTATATGCCAAAAATCAAAAGTTTTCCTTTGTGCCACAATAAACACGTTTAAGTGCTTTAAAGCAATTATTGGCAAAATATTCAAACGTTTAAGAAAAGTATTTTAATCCCAAAAATATATTTTTATTATTGTCGTCATTACTTAATCAAACCTTTTGTCATTTAATTGAAACGACAATCTTAGTCATGTTGTGAAATAAATATTTTGGCCAACAATAACGCCCCGAGCACATGAGCGATTGCTTATGCCTTAATTTAAGCAATAGCGATGGCAGAATGACGACATAAAATTGCCAATGTTCACGCTTATATCTCTAGCTGGTGAGTACGCAAAAATCTTAAAACATAATATTGAAAATTTTGCTAAAGAAGATTGTCCTGTAATTGAAAATTTTACAAAAAATTTATGTAAAATAAATTTGACTAAAATCACTTAATTAACACTATTATTTTGCCCTTATATTGAAAAAACTTAATTTTTTTATAAATACAATGTTAATTTTAATATTGTTTCGCCTTTTTTCTGTGTCGTTTTCTTACACATTAGTGTTGTTGCATTTTATTTTTCTTTTTGCAATTGAATTTGACAGCTTGTGTTTAAATATTACTGCTCAGCAATATTGTCTAACATTTATTGCTAAATATGTGTTCTAATACATAGTCATGCAGTCCACAGATTAAAATCTGGTGTTGCCAATAGATTTTGATAATTGCTGTGGCAATAATTGCTAAAAATATTGCTCGTGTGGTCGGGGGTTAGGGTTATAAAAATTGATAGTTTAGATTTTGTTTTAAAATACATACTTCACTATAAACATTTGTTATATTTTAATCAAAAAATTAACTAACTGGTAGATAAGATAAAAAGAATCATTAAAGCAACGGTTACCGTTTTTCGTTTGATTGAAGAAAACATTTTCAGAAAATATTTTAATACACACTTCATTTAATTCACTTCAAAGGGCGTCAGTATTGAAAAATATTTGTTATGCCTCTGAAGATATTCTTGAGCAATCTTGGATAAATTGGTCATTGATCGGCAAAGTTATAGGCAAAAATTATTTGAAAAAATATATATAATCATTTTTTTTAATTATATGAAAAAATTTCACTCCTAAATAATTTTGTACATTAGGGTAAAGGGTTTTATCAGATTCGGAATGACCGAATATATCACTCATTACTTATTTTTAAAAGCGATTTAAATTTAAACCACTGTTGGAATTTGTAAACTTAAAGATTGTTCTATACTAATAGTAAAATCGTACCAAATATGCACTAATCGTACCAAAATTTTGCAAATAACAAAAGTAAAAAAGTCAAAAAATAATCATATATTCTCAGCACATACCCAACAAGTAGCAGCAACAAAATGTTTAAGAATTTTAAAGGAATTTTCATTAATATTTTGAATTTTAAAAATTATGGCCCATATCCATTTTCAAAAATAAATACATTTTAAAAACTACAAAGTTTACTTATCGCAAAAGTTAACTCCAAGTTTAAAAGAAATATAAAAATGTACTTTATGCGCTGAAATGCATTTAAACTTAATGAATTTATCACAAACTGAAGCCGTTTTTAAGTAGTTAAAGTCACTAAAATCAGGTGTTTTTTAAACCGCCACGTAAAGTTTTTCCCAATAATTTAATTATTTAAATCAAGCTTACCTATCCCTTGGTTTCTGCTGCAAAACGTTAATTGCAATAATTGCCAAACTAACACGGAATGCATGGAAGATGTTGAAAATGAAAAATTACTTGTTTACATTTGCAACATCTTTTATCCTTCATCTTTCATAGTATTTATTTTAAATGTTTGCGCAAATTAAAATTAAAAAAAACGGAATTTAAAAATTCTGTATTAATTGTATTAATTATTGCCCTTGGAAAGCAATAATTATCACCATATGTGACAGCGCATAGAGAAAGGGACCTGCTGTCATTATAATTGACTGCAGTAAAATTACTATTTATGCCGCTATGAAGATTATTACTCACTGATGTTATGGTTGCCATTTTTTCATTTGATGCCGCACTAAAAATTTGCTCTAAAGCTTCCGAATCGCAAAAGCCACAATCCTACGATATCATTAAATGTATACAAATCAGATTCGATGTGTTTCTGTAGCATTTTATACCAAGTTAAAATCCAATATCTAAACCCATGTTTCCCGTCACTAGCACGGGCTCAGAGGAGAAAATTATAAGTTTGTACTCTACTCAATTGCAAAATCTGCCAAAACATCTCCCAAGCGGCCAAAAGTTTTAATCATGGAACTATAATTTTTTACATTAAACTCATAACCCTTCTCCAGTATTGTCTCTTTTAACGATATTGCTCATGTTAGGCCATCTTGACGACTTTATGCACATTTTATAAAACTGTTTTAATTTTTATGAATTAGACCGTAAGTATTTACTGGCTTAAATATAAAAATTTTGTAAAGCTAAATGTAGTTTTATTACAACAAATTTAAGTGAGCTGTTTTTTCAAATAATTAAGGTTAATTTGATACAATGTAGCAAAAATTGTTTTCATTTAGTATTTATGAGTATTTGTGACCATTACCAATTACTCTAACAAAATCTTTTTATTTCGCAATAAAATTTGTATTCAGTTTTTATGGCTGACAGGGACTCAACAAGCAGTTGGATTTGAAATGCTATAAATCATACAAGTTTGAGTTCAGATTCACTATTATCTTTTTCAAATATTCCCATTTGTTAAAAAAAAAATTGTTTAGAGAAGCAAAACGCCTTACAAACTGTCTAAATCGTTGGCACTTAAACAAACATCAAGGAAGTTTTGCACAACAGTTTTGGCACAGAGGGATTTTGCAATAAAACCTTGTTGTTTATACTGATTTACAAAGAAAATTAAAAAAAAAAACATATAAAATGATTGATGACTTGTTGAGAAGAAAGCGAGAAGAGCAAATACAAAGTAAACGAAATGCAACAGCAGAGAACAATAGACAAAAAATCTTGCTTCTCAATAAATACTCGTATAACAGATGTTTAGTATTCATCTTTGCATTATGATAAAATGGTTTAATTTTTATACAAAAAGTTATCCACAATATTGCTTAGAGTTGCTAATGAAAATAGGATGGATAAAATAAAAAAATGGAAAAGGAGTTAATTGTGATGAAAATCATTTTAAACAACAGGTTTAAACGATACATTGAAAATTCTCCAATTATTATTTGTTTTGTGTGTGTCTGCACTAAAATCTTCTTTTTTCTGCCATAAACGAACGAGTAAAAAATTTATTGTAGAACTAAAATGTATTTAATATTTTTTTTTTAAATTTATTTGCAAAAATGTGTGCTTATCACTTTTAAATAACAATATATTCTACGATAAATAAAACTGATTGCAATGTTCGAGATTTGTCAAACTTGTTAAACTTATCGAGTTGATATTTTATCTACTTTCTCAAGAAACTGCTTATGGACAACAATTGTTAAGTGTTGCTGAATAAAAACCGATATAAATTTATATTTTGCACAGCAGTCGTTGGGAATTGAAACAAAAACTTTTTATTGTTTAGTGATTTATTCTTTTAGTTTGTAAAGAAGTAATTTTATGTTTGCGAACAAATATTGTTAATCATTCAATTATGTATGTATATCATAGAAGTTTTCTGTACAGAAGAAACTATTTCAAACAATCTAACGTTTTGGACCATAATTTATTACTTTGGAAATTATTTAAAAAAATATATATAGATTTATAATTGTTAAGGCGTTTTTAAATTAAGCATTTCTTAGCAAAAATGTATTTTAATTTAAATGAATGACACTTTTAGCTTGTGTATACACATTGCTCATGAAATATCTTGTAAAAATATGTATACCGTTCACAAAAGTGCAGACCTGTAACTAAAAGCATATAAAAGTTTATTGAGAAAGAGATTTCACCAAATTTGTGTCTTATGTTCGCTCGTTGCTGTTGCGTGTGATTATGTTTGTGCAACGTGCAGTGAACAAGCGAAAAACTTTATAATTTCAGCAATACGGCTGACAAAATCTGCATTACATAACGCAAACAAAATATAACAACTACACAGTTTCTAGAACCATCTACACAGATGCATAAGTACGTATTAGCGATCACTTGTTTTGTCTCTTGTTGTTTTTCTTCTTACTCATGTTTTGAATTCCACATCAGGAAAGGAAAATGGCTTTTATGATTTTGTACCAAGTATGAAAACAAAATGTACTTTTTAGTCCATGACGGTACCATTTTTTTTTAATATTTATTAATAAAAACATAAACTTAACAAAAATGTTTATAAAAATTCAGAAGTATACAATAAAAAATATTTAATATTACATTCATAGGTAAATACATACGTAGTGATCGGTTGTTTAACAAATTTTATTTAATAAATACTTTTAGATAATAAATTTTCAGCTTTTTTAATATTAAACCAACAAGAATTTGTTGACTTCAGTAAATCTTTTGTTTGTATCAAATTTGAGACATTAGAAACGTGTAGTATATTTCTTTTATTTGTTTTAATTAGGTTTCGGAAAGGAAAAACTCGTTCGACGTTGGCCGAGGAATGCGGAATAGACAGAATTCCCCTTACAATTCTTGAAATATCTGGGAACATGAACTTATTTAATTCATTCATCATCTGTGATACTTTAGACCAAAAATAGGAAATATTTGAATCTTTGTGTGATTTAAGTTCAATGAAATAAAGTACTAGACAGATTTTGTTGTTGAAGACTTGACACCACCTGGTACATGAATTCGCTTTGACAACAGCATTGCAAAAACAGCAAAAACAGAGAAGTTGACGGTATAAAATAAGACACACACAAATAAAATTAAAGAGAACATGGAGAAAATTATTGTTGCCATATAGTGAGACATTGGAAATTTTAAATTGCACCAAGTAGCTTGCGGTTCTACCACGGTACCAACAAGGTCAAAAATGTACCATAAAAGGTACAATTGTACCATGATTTCCATCCCTGTTCCACATTCGTAAAGCATGAGTGTAGCATGACCCACTCAGATTGGAATATAATTATTGCGAAAAAACAAAAATATGTCTTTAAGTAAATGTACAAATATCTATTTTGTAATATGTATATCGTCGGCTTAATATGAAAACCTGCTAGCTCCCTCGTAGCAAATTTTACAGGATAGACAAAAAACTTCTTATATTTCATATTTGTAGCTTGAGAGGAAAGCCAGAAATATAGTTGGTTGGTTTTATCGTATTCTTCTTGTATGACTACAATCTACAAAAATAAAGAACAAAAAATAATGTACTGGATTTTCTGTTAGAGGATTTAGAAAATTTTCTCATCAAACCTTTTTCACACTTCAAGACTTAAATTGAAGAAAAACTACATGCTGGTAGACGAGGCGTATCTTTCTCTATCTAAAAGTGGATTTAGCAGTTTGCATATTAAGCCGACGATATATTTTTATATTTTTAAAGAAAAAATATAAATAAATATACGAATATGCGTTTTATTATTGTTATAAATTACATATCGTTGGTCACAAGTAGAAAGGCCCTAACTCTAATAATTGTAACTTTACAGGAAAAGATAAAAGAATCAACAGAAATAAATGGATTATCATAATGTTACTTCTTTTGTAAAACTGATGTTTAAGTGCGCAGTAAAATATTTGAACAAGGCTATGTCTTTTCTAGGATTTTTTTAAACTGTTTAAAGCCAACTAAATTGTAGTTTAAATTTTAGTTCCCTAACTGAGTATTAAATACGTTAAAATAACGTTTTAAAAGGGTTAATCAAATTTTGATACTGTAATGTCAATCAAATGATAATATTTTTGCCGATATCTTCGCTGGTAATAAAACGTTTGAACTTATATTTTATATCAATGTTCTTATATTTATGTATATATTATAGTGACATTCAACAAAAGGGTCAAGAAGTTATGTGAAAGCTATAGAAATTGACTGTGTTTATGAGAAGAGAGGCAGACGTGGTGTTTTGCTCATATCTCAGCCACCAATGGCTTAAAATTCATATTTTTTAAAAGCAAAATTTTATAAAATATTTAAAATAAACTTATAGCCCATACGAGTTCATTGGAAATGTGTGGGCTTCAAAATGTTGATTTCAACGCTTACGCGGACGGGCAGGCACACAGGCGAACACAGCTAAGTCGATTTCTCTATCTATAAGGATTTATAGTTCAGAATAGAAATTACTAACGGAATGACAAACTGATATAGACAAAACCTTTTAACACTTTCGTGTAAATTTTATAAAAATATGCAGCTTAAAATAAGCTAGAGGATTCGATGAAACATACGTCAATTAACACATCGTTTTCATATTCGGCTAAATATGTATGTGCTACACTTATGATTAAGTTGGATTTTTTTTTACTCTTAAAGAAAGAAAAAATCAATAAAATATACAACAAAACAAGAATCTGTATGGCAAAATAAACAATTTCAAAATGCAATACTGACCATGCATCTATTAAAACAAAAATAAATAAAATGAAATAAAATAAAAGTGGTATTGGAAGTGTGGTCGAATATATTAAACCAACACAAATAAAAATACATATAAAAAGATACATTGGTATGTAAATATATACATATATGTCTTTTTATATCCAAACATATGTATACATGTACAAAAAAAAAAAAAATGAAACAAAAATCCTTTTTAAGTGAATGTATTCGATACACACACAAGTGAAAACGTTAAGGCAAATAATGAACAACTGTTCACTGATAAAGCTTTTTCGCTGAAAAGTTATTTTCGTGATGTTAGTTTCATTTGATGCTTTTGCGGCAGTGTCAATAGAGGTGGTACTCTGCTGCTACTGTATTTTAGAGTTGATAACTGGGACTTCTCTGTTGGAGTTGTTAGCGATGTTAAGGATGATGATGATGATAATGCTCGCAGAATAGTTATTGGAGAATAATATTGAATATTAGTTTCCTTTGGCGTGCAACATAATAAAGATTTTGGAATTAAGCCAAAACAGTTTTTGTTTTGTGCTGTGTTTTTCTCTCGTTTTTATACCCGCCACCAAAAAAATGGTGGGGGTATATTAATTTTGTCATTCCGTTTGTAACACATCAAAATCTCCATTTTAGACTCCATAAAGTATATATATTCTGAATCGGGGTTTGATTTGATGACGATCGTGCTATGTCCGTCCGTCTGTTGAAAGCACGATAGAGGTCGCACCAAAAAAGCTAGGAGGCTCAAATTTTGCCAGAATCTTTCTTATAGACAAGGTTTGCTTGGCATTAAAAATGGGCTAAGTCGGAATATTAGGAAGAGAGTTATAGCTCGAAAAGCAAGAGTAGGTCGAAAAAACCGTGTCCTTCGAACATCGAATAAAATGGAATTGTGTCCAAACGCATTAACGTAGACTCATGAAACTTCGAATATAAATTTCCTAAATCTATGCATCAGGAGAGGAGTTATCGATCAAAATGTAAGAAAATTTATACCGCACAGTGCATTTTTCGGTATATTTAAAAACAAAAACGTCATAAAAGCAACAAAATTGGATGTACGACACTGAAATTTTGCACACATGGCTATTTGGTCAAATGCTTTGTTTTAACGGAAAACCAATGTGCCACGCCTACTTTTACGCCCACCTCCCATATAACGTTTTACCCAAAATTCATATAATTTCTCTATTAATAAAGATTTTGGAATTATGAGAGCTATATTGAAACAACTTAGTTGTACTCATTCGCAAAAATAACTTTTACACGCCTACTATAACGCCCACTTTTCACGTTATCTACCGTTAATTAAATTTAAAAGCTCATAAAACCGCCAAAATTAGAGGTATGATGATCAAATTTGCTACGTAAATCCTTCTAGGCAATGTCATTACTGTGCCAGAAAATTAAGGTGCCACGCCCACTTTTACGCCCACCTCCCATATAACGGTTTAACTGAAATTCATATAATTTCTCTATTAATAAAGATTTTGGAATAATAAAGGACTATATTGGAATACCTGAGTTGTACTTATTAGCAAAAAACAACTTTGACCGGCTTACTATAACGCCCACTTTTAAATAAAATTAAATAAAAAACAAATTATTTAGGAAATTATTATTATTTCTTTTTGTAATGATAATATTTGTACGGTTCAATTATGTATTTAACAAAATATCGCCCAAATGTCCCCCCTCCCATCCTTGGCGACACTCCTCTATCTGATGGTCTAAATTTTCAATGACAATGTTGATGCTCAATTGTTGGGCATGATGATGAGTCGAGGTTGACTGCTCTTTTGCCACACTATCGCAAAAACCAACAATGGTTCCCATTCAACGAACTAAGAAGGCATTCACAGATTTTCTAACATTTTATACAGACCTGTTTTGCAGAAATTTAAATATTTTTTACAATTCTCCCGATTGTGGACGAATTTAAATGATTATGTTGATCAAATGAATTACGAAGTGTTCAAAATGCATTTTGATTTGAACGCCCATTTTTATAAAAAATCTGAATAACTTTAAAGCGTTGCTCATTTGCATATCTTTCCACGGATCAAACTGAGTAGGTTTGAGATTGAGAAATGTCAAATGAAATACAAGAAAAAAGTTGAAGTTTAGATGTGGTTCACCTTAAACATGGGCCCTTAAAATTTAACCACCCTCTACAAAGAAAGTGATACATATTTTATTATAAAGAGATTACTCCATAATGATTAACAAAATAATAAATATTGTGCTTGAAATGTACACAAAATTGGTGGTGGGTATAAAAGATTCGGCACAGCCGAATATAGTGCTCTTACTTGTTTTTTTAGGAAATCTATATAAAAAATATATTTCATAACTAATACACAAATACGCGAGTGTACGTTGTATGTGAAATAAAAAAAAGTATTTTTTTTAAATTTTTACTTGGCTTAGAAAAAAGTTTTATATTGCACCATACATTTCTGTTATCTAAATGCGCCGCATTGGCTTTACTAAGTCCCTGCGATTATACTGAAATTGTAGGAGAAAAATAACGAAAACTATTAACAAAAATTTTAAAGCTAAAAAATATTTGAAATGGCAAAAAAATAAATTTATAAAAATTTTACACAACTGACCGTAGGAGTTATTATTTATTAAACTTTTGTAACTGTCAAACTTTCATAAATAGTGTCATGTATGCGTTTTTAGATACGTGAAAGAAAACATTAAAGCATTTTTTAGATTTGATAAGCTTAATGGAGATAATAAGTTTAATAGAAACTGCCGACACAATACAATTCCTCTGGGATTTTTTGTTTGTTTTTGAAATGATGCTTTTATCAAATTGTGAATAAAGTTAAAATGTATGTATTGATGGAATACGAAATTTGACTCGTTTTAAATAAAAGTGTAAACTTTCAATGAGTTTTCGAAGAAAAACAATTGTTAAATTTTACATAAATAAGAGTGGAATTTTCGACACGAATAAGGTGCTTTATTCGTCCGTACAGAATCTCATGTACCCTTCACCATCATATGTATGTGAAATTTCTAATAAGGATCTCACTGTAGCGTAGTGTAGATTTCAAACTTTAGGTTATATGGCATTTTTTTGGATGTTGCCTTAAATTTTAAATTTGTTTATGATTAACTGCGCTTTAAGTAGTAGTCAGGCCATTATTCCTGATACTCACGTTAATGAGGTTTATAAAAAATATACCCATCAGCTTGTTGTTTTTTACAGTTAACTGAATTTTAATGGTCAAGAAATTTGCCGACTCGGTCCTCTAGAACCTGAAAATATTTTTTTTGTTTATTTTTACTTGTAACTTTTAGAAAAAATATGGAAATTGTTATATTTTGGTGCCTGTACCTCAATAAGTTTAAAAAATATTTGTTTTTTGAATTTTCCCTTCTTAGGCTTTCAGAAATTTATATAATTTAAATGAAAAAGATAAATATACTCTTAATTTAAGCAAACCGACTACTACTTATTAATCTAATTGTTATATACAGGGTGGGCTAAAAGTTGCCATGAGGTTATATATATTTATTTTAGATTTAAACAGAAAAAACAGCATCGGCTGTCAGTCCCAGAATTGTTGCCAATTGTATAGTCTAGTTTTTACCGTAGGGTTTTATGTTTGTGGCGTCATAATATCGTTTCGGGATATTTATTGTCAGAACCAAGAAAGTATGATTCTTGCAATGGAAACTTTGTAACCACAAAGGAAAATTTTGATTGCAAAAACTAGACTATTCCATTGGCAATGTATTTGATTTTCTATTTTCTGGGTGTATAAATAACAACTGGAAAATAAATAATGGAGAGGTTCACAACTTAACAAATAAAAAAATTAACAGCATTTTATTATTTAATTACGCGATCAACTAACTATTTAAACGCAAAAGCATATCGTCGACATTTTAACGTCTGAATTTCGCCCTTTGAAGCAATGATTCGTTTAACCGTAAGACTGAGTTTTATTCGTACTGCGGGAAATATTAAACTTGTTAGGCATAGTGTTGACGGAATACTATAAAAATCAACCACAAGGCGTTCTGCTCGACTAAGAATGCTTTGTACGTTTTACTTTACTACGAAGACGAAACTCTGGGTACTAGAATTTTGAAAATCCAAAAGCCATTTACCAACGCCAATTGCACCTTAGAAACAGACCTCAGAGGTGATTTTAACAAGATGTATTAGCCGGCACAATGCCACTTTTAACTTAAATTTTTTGATGGAAAATATTTTTCGGTAATTCTAAGATTAATTGGCATTTGACTATTTTTTTTTTTGGCCTGTATATGTAAACAAGATCGGGACATTCCTTGAACTCCAGGCCAACATTGTTGCAGGAATTGTAGTGCTGCATCCACAAGTTTTGAAGGATGTAATTGCAAATGCCCTAAAACGACCTATAATTACTTAGCTGAAAGCAAAGGTAATTTAAGCGATATTAGTTTTTATACTTCTACGTATATTCAGAATTTTGTTATAAAATTAAAACTATAATAAAAATTTTATAAAGCTGAAAATTTACTGTATAATTCATAAAACTTAAACCGGCTTTAACGAGTTTTATTAATCAAGTGTTCATTGAAAATCAGTATTATAAACCTTTAATAATTTTATGAATAAGGCAGTTAAAACTTTTTATAATGAAAATAAACGCTTTATTGAAGTTTGTAGCTAAATAACGTGATTGCATTTTGGAGAGAATTTAAAAACAAAAAAATTTATATGAAGTTTAAAAATTAAGAATCATGGAGAAAAAAAATGTATACAAAATTATTATTTTGTATATTTTGCAATCTAAAAAACTACTTAGAAAATACTTACATATATAAACGAAGAAGCTATTATTTTGTTCTAACCGATATTGTTGTAAAGGGTGGTTAAATTTTAAGGGCCGATGTTGAATGTGAACCTAAACGTCAAGTTTTTTTCTGCATTTTATTGACATTTCTCAATTTCAGACTTACCCCATTTGAACAATGGAAAGATACACAGTCGAGCAACACTTTAAAGTTATTCAGGTTTTTTTTATAAAAATGGGCGTTCAAATCAAAATGCATTTTGTGCACTTCGTAATTCTTTTCATCAACATAATCGTTCAAATTCGTCCACAATCGGGAGAATTGTGATAAATATTTAAATTTCAGCAAAATAGGTCTGTATGAAATGTGAAAACATCTGTGACTGCCTTCTTGGTTCATTGAACGAAAAACATTGCTATTTTTCGCGGCCCTTAAAATTTAACCACCCTATAGAAATAACGAATATTTTTTTACAAAAAATTTATGTCAAGTTCAAGAATATGAGCAAAATATTAATATAAAAACAATTAAAAATTTATTCAAGGCACCATAGTAAATTTAGGCTCACTCTGTATGTAAATCAAAAGTGGCTTACAAACCTTGTGCAACAGAAAAGTGTTGTCCTTTGTTATTGTTAAGTTAATTTAATTTGACAAAAGTGAACGATGTGTAGACGATTTTAGACTCGATTCATATTTTTTTATTTCTTTAATCATAAACTGTACATTTATTGTAAAATTAAATCATTTTTATTTCAATAATATTCATTTCCGACTATTACGTTTCAACTTTTAATATTTCAAAATCACTATTCAGAATTGTTTTAAGTAAAACAGATTTATTTGGTTCACATTCAAGACTTGCTCAAAAAGAATAAAATTAAGGAATGTAGAGTTCATGTATATGCATGCATGTAAAGAAACTTTTCAAGACTTGATTATAAAAAACAAAATAGATTTATAAAACCAGTCGCTTAATCAAAAGCAAATCAATACTTCCAGATTTAGTTTTATATCTACTAGTTATATGTATGTTTGCATATTATATTACATTTTTCACTATTTAGCATAATATCGTTCTACATCAAATATTCTTATTGAGTTAACAAGCAATTTTATCGCAAAATAAAAAGTTTTATAAAAAATTTGAAATTTTCCATAAATCATCCAACGTGCCTGTGCGAAACATACAACAACTAATACTCTAGAAACGAATAAAAATTATTCAATCATTTACTACTACATAGAGTGCAGTAGAGTACGCTCATATATTTCATATTTATTTCCCCCCCACATTTCTATTTTCTTTCCATCTTTTTGGCAATTTTGCTTTTGTGATTTGTGGTTTTCGTATGAATGCAGCATACAATCAAAGTAATAAGAACGACTATAAAACGTGCTGGGAAAAGACCATCAAAAGATATTAACGAAAAAATATAAAAGATTTCAGCGAAATAAATTAATTCTTTGATATTCCTTTTATTGCTTCGGTATAATTTTGATTTTATTACTTTATGGAAACATTTATTTGAAATGACGAATATTTAAGAGGTTGTGACGAACAAAATCGATTTTTCAATACATAAAAAGGTTTCAATAATTTTCTATACAGAAGTATCTGTTGAACTCTTTTCTTTAACTTGTTTTTTTTTATTTAAACTTTTGTTAATATATTCCACAGAAATTCCAAGATCTACAATTTGATTAGAGTACACAAAATAAAATCTAGTTGATAGAAACAAGAAAGAGAGAGCTATATTCGGCCATGCCGAATCTGATAATACCCTTCACCATCATGTACATAGGTATAATCCAATAGCGAAGCTTAAACTAAATTTAATGTTATACGCCAATTTTCTTTTTTTTTCCGAGGCCATTCTCGATTTTAAATTTTTACGTAGTTATCTGTATTCTACTAGTCAAGCCCTTTCATTTGATACTCATATTGATGGGGTTAAAAATTTGATCCGACATTTTTTTTAAGACACCATCTTGGATTTTACATATTTTAATAATTTACTGTATTCTACTAGTCAAGCCCTTTAATTTGATACCCATATTGATGGGGTTGAAGAAGTTATATTTTAAAATATTTTAAAATGACCCATATATAAATCTATTGTCCGTCATTTTGTAGTGGCGGCCAACATGCAACAAGTCCTTTCAGATGATACAATTATTGACTCTCTCGGTTGTCTCGGTTGATTTTCGTTTGTAAATTTAAAAAAAAATTTTGCCTATAACTTTACCGATTAGAGCCCGCTCTACCCAAAATTGTTCACGAATATCTCTAGAGACATATTATATCTATAAATAGGAGCAAAAGTACCTATAAATTATACTATGGCTGAAAAATTTGTATTTGTGTTTATTTGCTCATATCTCAGAAAGTTATGGGGCGATTGTGCTGAATTTCAATAGCGATTCATTCCCGGATATTTCCAAAAGATTAATACTATACACAGATCTGAGAAACATATGGTTGCTTCTAAAAGTTGATATCAACCAACACACGGACAGACAGGCAGATGGACAGACGGACAGACGGACATGGCTCAATCGACTCCTCTATTCATAAGCTGTCAGAAAAATTTATGAGGTCGGAAATGAAAATTGTAGAAATTACAAACGTAATGACAAAGCTATATATACTGTTGTTTACTAGCATGTTCTATTCCATCCATTCGACCGTAATCTAGTTCTTAATATTTTGTTCTTTATACCAAAATACAATTTGATTTAACAATGCCGATTCAGCCTGCAGTGTTATTGCCCAACTAACATCCCATTGTAGATATTGGACGTCGCAAGTTGTATGATATCTCCACGAATATTTTAAAACATTGTTCTAACAATTTTACCGTCTATTTTACATAGAAGCAAAGAAGCTTGAGTTGGCAACACTTTATTTACTGGCGGCCATTATGTCAGCTGTCGATTGATTTATATTTAATTCGATTTGGCATATCACCATAAATAGACTGACGCATGAATAGCAAGGTGTAGAGTCGGTAAATTAGTATTAGCGAATTTTGTTTAGCGATGAAGCCCACTTTTGTTTGAGTCAGTCGTATTTGAAATGATGATAGTCCTCAAGTGTATGCTAGGATACCGTTACATCCAGAAAAACTAATTGTTTGGTGTGCTTATGGACTGGTGAAATCACTGGTTCGTACTGGTCAGAACGTAGCAGTCAACGGTAAACAGTATAAGGTCATGACCTTTTCGTTCATCAATTGAACAATCAAGATGTGCAGAAGCGGCGAGTTTAACAAGATGGTTCAACATGTCACACAGTTCTTGTCACAATTGATTTATTGAAGGAAACATTTGAATGTATTTTTTTGATAATAAATATTCCAAATTTATGTTTATTTGTTGCTGTTGCACAATTTTAAAAATATTTTTTGTCTTCTTTTAATAAAATTATATCTAACTAAATATACCAAAACAACTTTTCCTACACTGATGTACGAAATAGCCTTGACAGAAAATATCCCCTAAAAAGTTGTTTTGTTGCCTTAATTCGCCATTGTATATACCTGTATGACTTGTATGAATATGCCCTGCTCTTGTGCAATAATTAAAAATTCGGAGTTAATTCTTTTTGTCAAAAGGCCACAGATATACACAAATATGTAGTATAAAACATTGTTTAATTTACTAGAAAATAAAATGTAAAGCACCTGCTTTCATACTGATTTATATTTTTACGTAGGTTTTTATTAAAGTTTTCTTAACTTGCGAAGTTTTATTTAGGTGTCAATGATTTTATGTACAAACAGTAGAAATATTTACAAGACAAATTATTATTATTAAAATTCGATCGATTTCTTTTTTTTTTTCTTGTATTTTTCTATAGAGTTTCTAATCAAAATTTTATTTTAATCGTATTTAAATATATTCCTTATCTGGTAGTATAAACAACGACAAATCTATTAAAAAATTAGTGAGGTGGGCGATAAGGCATTATAAGACATATAACTTCTTATTGTGTATTTAATGGCAAAATGATTTCTTCATTAACTAGAACTGAAAATAAGGAATTTTAAAAAATTATACTTATCTTTGGTAGCCATATGTCAATACAGCAAAAACTTTTAACAGAAAAACTGGAAAACATTATATTTAACTTCACCTGAATTTCAAACTAAACTCTCACAATTAAATTTTTGTTTTTTTTTTTAATATAAGTATAACGCTTGTCACAATGCTAAATCACTTTTCAAGGCCCTGATAATAAAGAATCGAGATAGCAAGTTGGATTTTATTTCAAATGCAGACCTACGACAATATTTCTAATATTCGGCCACTGAACAAACGAAATGGTGTTTCCAAATGTTTTAATCAAAAATTGTTTGTGTTTAAAAAGCTTTAAATCTTTATTATTGTATATTTTTATTTTTTTTTCCTGTTTTTTTTAACAGAATAAATGCTGTAGCATTTCTGGTAAGTTTGTATGTTTTTTGAAACTGATTTATCTTTTTCAACAGCATTAAGTGAAGAGTTTTATTCAGTGCACTAGTTTGAGACATATTTCTACAGGCAGACATACATACAAACTTACAACACTTTTTACCCGAAAAATGAATGCAATAACAATGTTTTTTTTTTCGAAAAACTTTTAGCTTTAGAAATATAGACACTAATTTCAAAGAGATAGAGCGACAGATCGATGGATGCATATCAGTGTTGCTGGCTTATTTTTTTTATACCCGCCACCAAAAAAATGGTGGGGGTATATTCATTTTGTCATTCCGTTTGTAACACATCGAAATATCCATTTTAGACCCCATGAAGTATATTCTGAATCAGGGTTTGATTTGATGACGATCTAGCTATGTCCGTCCGTCTGTCCGTCTGTCGAAAGCACGATAAAGGTCGCACCGAAAAAGCTAGGGGGCTCAAATTCTGCCAGAATCTTTCTTATAGACAAGGTTTGTTTGGTATTGGAAATGGGCTAAATCGGAATATTAGGAAGAGAGTTATAGCTCGAAAAGCAAGAATAGGTCGAAAAAACCGTGTCCTTCTAACATCGAAAAAAAAAGGAATTGTGTCCAAACGCATAAACGTAGACTCATGAAACTTCGAATATATATTTCCTGAGTAAAAACAATATTTTTCCTTGAAAATTATCTAAATCTATGCATTAGGAGAGGAGTTATCGATCAAAATGTACGAAAATTTATACCGCACAGTGTATTTTTCGGTATATTTAAAAACAAAAACGTCATAAAAGCAACAAAATTGGATGTACGACTCTGAAATTTTGCACACTTTGCTTTTTGGTGAGAGGCTTTTTTGTAACGGAAAATCAATGTGCCACGCCCTCTTTTACGCCCACCTCCCATATAACGTTTAACCTAAAATTCATATAGTTTCTCTATTAATAAAGATTTTGGAATAATAAAAAGCTATATTGAAACACCTTAGTTGTACTCATTCGCAAAAAAAACTTTGAGACGCCTACTATAACGCCCACTTTTCACGTTATCTACCGTTAATGAAATTTAAAAGCTCGTAAAACCGTCAAAATTACAGGTATGATGATAAAATTTGCTACGTATATCCTTCTAATAAATGTTATAGTTGTGCCAAAAAGTTTAGGTGACACGCCCACTTTAACGCCTACCTCCCATATAACGGTTCATCTTAAATTCATGTAATTTCTCTATTGACAAAGTTTTTGGGAAAATAAAGGACTATATTGAAATATTTAAGTTGTATTTATTAGCAGAAACTTTATTGACACGCCTACTTTAACGCCCACTTTCATTGAAAGACTACATTTACAAAAGCATTTTAGTAGCATATCGAAGTAATAAAGGGTGGTTAAATTTTAAGGACCGATTTTGAATTTATATAAAACACAAATTATTTAGGATATAATTATTATTTTTTTTTTTGTAATTATAATATTTGTATGGTTCAATTATGTATTTAACAAAATATCTGCCAAATGGCCCCCCATCCTTGGCGCCACTCCTCTATCTGATGGTCCAAATTTTCAATGACAATGTTGATGCTCAATTGTTGGGCATGATGATGAGTCGAGGTTGACTGCTCTTTTGCCACACTATCGCAAAAACCAACAATGGTTCCCATTCAACGAACTAAGAAGGCATATACAGATTTTCTAACATTTTATACAGACCTGTTTTGCAGAAATTTAAATATTTCTTACAATTCTCCCGATTGTGGACGAATTTGAACGATTATGTTGATCAAAAGAATTACGAAGTGCACAAAATGCATTTTGATTTGAACGCCCATTTTTATAAAAAACCTGAATAACTTTAAAGAGTTGCTCATTTGCGTATCTTTCTACGGATCAAATTGAGCAAGTTTGAGATTGAGAAATGTCAAATGAAATGCAGAAAACAAACTTAAAAACTAGCTGTAGTTCACCTTCAACATGGGCTCTTAAAATTTAACCACCCTATACAAAGAAAGTGATACATATTTTATTATAAAGAGATTATTCCATAGCGATTAACAAAATAATAAATTTTGTGCTTTAAATGTACACAAAATTGGTGGTGGGTATTAAAGATTCGGCACAGCCGAATGTAGTGCTCCTACTTGTTTTTTTTTAAACTTGATTTGTCTTAGGTATATGTAATCTAGAAAGTTACAAAATAACGAAAATGTTTTATCATTAGTTCAGGTAACTTCCAATATTATTTTCTTTTTGGATAACTATTTTTAAGCAGATATTATTAACGATATAATATTAATGTAATTGCATTATTGGAAAGTTATTGGCAAATTTGCCAAACCTTTTAAGGTCTTTGTTCCAATTTTAACATTTTGAAACTCCTGGCAACACTGGCTAATACAGCAATAAAAACGAATATACACAAAGCGTTACCTTGTAATGACAATATTGTGCACAAATGGATGTCTTCCAAAAAAACGAAAAACTTTGGTAGAAAATATTGACATTGTGAAAAATTGCAAACTGAAAAAAAAACAAAAAACTGTTCTTTTCAAGAAAACACTAGCAGATATAAACCTTAAGTTAAAAAAGAAAAAACACAACAAGAAAATTTTATATTTGAGACAAATAAAAATAAGTAGAAGAACGAAAAATTTGAACAACAATAACAAGGTTAATTTAGTGAAGAATTTCCTTTTTATAGAGAGTTAGTTGTTGTTATTATCAGTTTCTTTTTTTTTCAAAATAAATTGGTTTGGTTAATCTTTGACAAACACACAACTTTTATATTAGTTTTGTAGTAATTGATTTCTCTTGCCACATTTCTGAGTAGCAATAAACTATAATGACATATTTTTATTAAAAGTAATATAAACCTGAAAAAAGATATCTGCTGTTAAACCCATATCACTCAACAACATTTCCATAAACTTTCCCAAGTACCTACACATGTGTTAATATTTATATGTTCATTAAGATGTGTGTATTTGTCTGTGCGAATTGGCAATAATAAAAGAAAGCGAAACAAATGTTAAACACAGTGAAATATTGGCAATATGTATACAAATTAAGTGGCAAAGACAATATACGAGGGTTTGTAAAAAAAATCTATTTTTTCAAAATTCTATTTAACAACTTTTTTATGTGTTACTATTTAGCGTTGACGGCATATGGTGGAAAACCTTAACTAAGAATTTTCTCTGTTACAAATTAACTATGTCAAATGACTTATGTACTTAGCAGCTAAATACTAAGTTTGGATCTCTAGGAAATCCCATTAAATACAGTGACAAAACAAAGGCCGATAACTTTGTATTGGTAAAACTTTCATCGCAACTTATTTGTTGAGTTAGTGGTTAGTTTTATTTTAAAATTAATCATATGTGATCTACGCTAGAATGCAACAATGTTAAATATTTCTAAAAAAAAAAGCTATCGATTGACAATTTCATATTCATATGAGAATCTGTACTTATGCCTCAAGTAGAAATATTAATGTTAAAGACTTATAGTTTTAGTAAATTTATTCCACTAAGCATATGCAAAGCCGCATGACAGTGGAGATAAGCCGTTAACCCGGCAATTCCTGCACCTGCAGTCACCTGCAGGTGACAAAGATTAACGAAATTTTTAAACATAAATACAGACACCAATGAATAATAAAAATATCAATAATATACAGACAACACCCTGTTTTGTATCTAATTTTATTTTGGCATTGCTGCCATTATTTAAAATAGGGAATTTTTGAGCACTTTTAAGCAGTGGTTTTGATTTTTACATACTAGTGTGTCTTGCGATAAAAAAAAATTATAAAAATGCCAAAAGGGTAAGAATTCAAAATTTTTTTATTCTTTATTATTTCGAAATATTCACTTCAATTATTAATATGAATTTATTAAAAAAATTATTTGGTTCTCATAAAAAATAACAATCTATACCAATTGTCACTTGTAAGTGACACTGGGTATTCTTAATACTTTATTTATTTACACTATAAATATAATTTGTATGCTCATATGCAACATAGGTTGACATAAGATTAGATTGGCGATATCTTTTATGCCAGTGAAGACGTAGATGATATTATTTTATTTCCACCTGATGATGGCGAAGTGACTGATGAAGACAGTGGTGTTGAAAATAAAGCTAGTATTAGTCATCTTCCTGGTCGCATGCTTTGGTCTATAGTAGAACTGCAAAATGCACAGAAAACAGTGTACATAATGTAGATAGAGAAGATGAAATTATCGAAACTTTGTCCAAGAAGAAAAGGAAGAACAACAGCACTATTAAAAACTGGGAAAACAATATCTACAATACTTCATTTGCTTCTTGTGGCAAAGGAAACTGTGACGAATAAACTTTTACTAACTTAAGGAGATAATACACGGCATGTTTTTTACATCTGACTTGTCAAATTTTCCACTGTTAATACAAACATGTCGTGTGTTACCTTTAAAACATTACTTCTGTAAAAACACATGTGTTGACACATCTGATAAAATTTTAATAAGAGTGCGCTCTATTTTCTTCTGTAAAAACATGTGACATCAGTCGTTGGCAGAAATCTCTGCTGCTGCAAAGCAGTCATCGTAAAAGTACAATTTTGACAGACATGTAGATTAACAGATGTCTCACAAATTTTAAAGTCAGATGTAAAAAACATGCCGTTTATTATAGCCTTTACAGGAAGAGATGACTGCCGTGGAATTTTTGAATTACTTTATAGCAAAAATCTTGTTGAGCTCATAGTTGATATGAGTAATTTGTATGCTTTACAAAGAAATCTTACACTGAATGTTGTGACTGTTAATGAAATAAGAGTTTACATCGCAATACTGTTGCTTACAGGATATTTGATGCCAAAGTATATGAGAATGTTTTGAGAAGTAAAGAGTGACACGTACAATGACCTAATAATGAAATTCAACAATATCACCACTTTGCAGACAGTACGTCCGTGCTTCAGGACCAAGTCTAAAGATGCAGCCGGATTTAGTCATAGGAGCTGCTGTCAGTTGAGAGCTCCACTCCAGATTGCCCCAAGATATGGGACCTTACAATTTGTACTTCGATAACTTTTTAACCGGTTTACCATAACTTAAATATTTACGCGAGCATAATGTTTAGCAACTGGCACTATAAGGGAAACCCGTAGTGAGAATGGCAATATGCCAAGCTCAAAAGAAATGAAAAAAGAACTAAGGGGTAAGCTATGTTATAAATTTTCCGAAGAAATTATTGCAGCTAAGTGGCATGATAATAGTATTGTCAACGTTGTATCAAACTGTTATGCATTGGATCCTATCACTAGAAAAATGTGTGCGAAGTGAAATATCGGTTTGCATATAATATGTTGGTACAGCTTCCACAATAAAAAAATTTTAATCTTTTCCTTTAAATAAATATATATTATTAACAAATTCATGTTTTGTATCTATAAAAAGATTTAAAAAAAACGGGTATTTTAAACCATTAACTTTACACAATGCCCAGTTTCACCACATATCTAATCTATTTTAGCCAAAAATAAAATAAAAATTCGTTTAATTTTGACTATGGGAATTGAAGAGTTAAACAAATTGAACGTTTGAATTCAGTTGGAAGCCTTATTTGCTGATTATCAATTGTATGAATATATTTGAAAATTAAAAAAAAAAACTACCCAGATAGAGAAATAGAATCAGTATTAAGTTTTTTTTGACATTGATGGATGTATTATCAACATCGATACAACAATCTGTTTACCAAATTTACAATGTTTTCACAATATGATAACGACAATTGAACGCTTTCTGACTATTGTTTTAATTATTGCCACAGCATTGTCGATATAAATTAACAACATTTATCTGATGTTGATAAACTATGAACATCTGTGTTGAACAAGGAACAACAATACAACGCTTCCTTGTGATTATGTAGTAGTGTAGTAGTGTGGTTGAAGTCTTTGCTAAACATTTGTCATGTCTCCTTATAGGAGAGCTTCGAAAATTACCTTGTGAGACTGACCTTTTTTGTTGTCAGAAGTTAGGTTAAATTGTTTTGCCTCTGTTGAGATTTGAAAACCTAGGTACACTTTGATTTGATACACGATACACAACGGCGCTAATATAGTTTCTACACAAATATTTTTAAATCAATAATTTTGTATTTGTGAAATATCAATACGGCAGTAGAAAATTAGGAATTTTTTGGTATCCACAGTAGCGCTACAGATAAGGTACAATGATACAAGGTAGGCGTAACATCAACGGTTTATAATGTTGAAATGTGTGAACTGTTAAACGGCTGCTAAACGTAATAAAAGAAAAAAGTATTTTGTGAAAAAATTGACAACGTTGCAACTGTATAGTCATGACAGCTCAATATGTGTGCAAAGTTTAAGAAAAATCGGTGAAGTTCAAGTAGCTGAATATAATAACTTTTTTTATGGGCGTGACACTGCCACTTTTCTAATCAAGAAAATGTATACTCATGACAACTCAAGATATGTGCATAATTGCAGAAAAATCGATCTAGTGCAAGTAGCTAAAAATGATAACATATTTCTTATGGGCGTGGTGCCCACTTTTCTAATCACGAAATTGTGTAGCTATGAGAGCTCAATATGTGTGCAAGGTTTCAGAAAACTCGGTCCAGTGCAAGTAGCTAAAACTGATAACTAATTTTTTAGGGCGTAGCCCCGCCCACTTTTTGCCACCCATAAACACTCCCTGGAATGTTTAAAACAACTTGCCAAAGTTTGAGTCAGATCGGTTTTACAGTTTCGGAGTCTACACAGAGTTTCACTTTTATATATAAAGATTAATCTTGGTAAGGTTAGGTTAGGTTCTAAACAGAGGTACTAAAACTCCAAACCCACGACAGGTATTCATGTATACCCAATTGGGAATACTGTACGCACTAAATGAAAAACGAAATACAACTATTAAAATCATAATACTGTTTTCCTGTGAATGTCGACTAGGCCAAGAACCCAGTCCCCCCCAGCTTAATTCCTTATGGATCTCTAGTCGGAGTTCCTTAGGTAATCCAAGTTTGGCATAGTATTCACGTTAAAGCTAAAGTCTAATACGCAGGGCAATGACAAAGGTAATGTACCAAAGTCTAGTCCTTTTCCTCGCATGCTCTACATGTCGTATTTGTGACAGTTCCAATCAAGATAAGTTCTCAAGTCCGGTGAACTCTTATAATACAATTTAATCTCCTAAAAGTTGGTCTATTCATTTTCGGGATCTCCTTTGAATTCTTAACAATTGGGTCACTTTGCCGACATCAGTATTTTACCACTGTTTGCTTGAACTTTAAGTTAATTTATAATACGCTGAAAGGTTTTAGTATTTTCCAAAGTTATAGTATTTTCGTTTCCATTTATGTCGTAATGACCCGGTATTCATATTATCTCTAGATAATCATAATTTTTTAATGTACAATACTCTATTGGAGCAGGAAAATTTTATATTAACACGGTCGTGGTGGTTCGTATTTCTGCCTGGATATTTTCAAAAACAAAGGATAATTTTACAAACAACTCTAAATTTCGTACTCCTCTAAAGTGCCACATCTCGGACAGCCATCAAATTTCAAAACTGCTTTCTAATTCTAATTCAAGGTGATCGTAATTTTAATCAAAAGTCCTATTTTTATCTATCTCTAACAATAATTTTAAAATTAATTTTAATTCTGAAAAAAGAATCTGTCTTAATTGACCCCCAAGAGCAAAATCACGGCAACTTATTACGTGAGAAAAATGAAAATCCTTAATAGAATCCGCAGATTGTAAATACCCAAAACTCACTTCTTTATTAAAGTACTGGTAGCTATCGAATGCCACGTTCTGGTTCCAGATATTCAAAATCTATCCTCGTTAAATGTTTATTTTTAAGTAAATTTTTGTGTTGTGTTTGGTTTGCATTTCTTTCGTTTGCAAATTAATTGAGTACCTTGTCAATGTGTCACAAAATTTGGGTTCATTTCACTTATTCAAATGACACTTTAAAGATTTGTATGAAATAAAAATTCCGTTCCAAAAACAGTAATTGACGTTTTTATTTCTCCTTAGAAGGAAAACTTTTCTTGTTATTGTTGTGCTTATTATAATCAGTAAATTAATTGTTAAAACCAAATTCATCAATCATCATTAGTATAATTGATATTTTTAGAATAAATAAAACTGTGTAAGTGTAAAAAGTTGTTTCTTGTATTTCTAACACAAATAGAAAATGTATTCTTTTTCCCCTTAAAATAAAGTACGCAAAATTTATAAGAATGTACATACATATAAAAAACCACAATCATTTTATCAATTTTGTTATTCTTTTGAATATAGAATTTTGAATGTCATTTCTTTTTCATTTTTATAAGAACAAGGGGTTGGTTACATTTATACATAAGTACATTCAGGCGTATATACACACACGCATACTCACATAAGTATACCTAATTGAGAAGTTGTAAAAGGCTTTTGAAATATTTTTTGCTTTACGAAAGAAATCCTAATTTTATTCCGACGCTAGAGATTTGCATGTAAACAAACAGAGACAATTTATTCAAATAGTCTTTTAAGCAATAAAAAACTTATGCTCAAGTAAATTTATATGCAAACATGCTTTACAATGAATATCCGAAATTCAAATACAAGTTTATTGATGACAAGTGACACCACAACAAAATAATAAGTGGAATTTATATTGGAAAGATATTGTTTGGTGTAACAAGTCGAAACTCAATCGATATGATGGAAAGAAACATATTTAGCGTCCCGTACAATTAAACCCGCAAGGCATAGTGGAGGTTGTTCAGTAGTGTGGCTAGGATTTACATGACCATTTTCTCTCTTCTCCAATTTGTTTCAATTTTCAATTTTTATATATAAAAAACATAAACAAAAAAACTCTCTATTCCAACTGCGATCACCTGATGAATAAATATGCTTTGGTTAATACTCTTCAATATTTGGATTGAAGTTAATGCATCTTGGGGTGTGCTTATTAGATGACCAACACTATTATAAGTTTTGTTTTATGTAATATTTATGTTAGATTTTTTTTAATTTTCAATACATCATCAAAAGTGTACAAGTTGCATTCAGTCCATATTTCTAGCCCTTACAACTTAATACTTCATTGTTGTTATTTAGATCAATTTCTTTTATACTCCTCCCTCTGTCCTGATCGTGTAAGCATTAATTTCTTACCAAACTTTTAGTATCATTATTTTATATTTTTTTATTTGCTGTAAAAAATAAGCCACTGTATTGCCATAAAACGGACACTATATATTAGCCGAAGTATCGATTCGAAATTTTATTAAAATCTATTCAGTAGTTTTGGAGCCAATAGAATTCTTAAAGACAGTAGGATGAAAATTGTCAAACGTGGTGTTTTGTACATCTAGTTTAAGGCATATCCATAAGGTACTCGTATCCAATCAGCTGACTATTTCTTTTTTTTTATATAAATTTTATAAGCGTTACCAAGGCATATGCAACGGCGAGATAATACAACAAAGTAACTTTTTAGGGGATTTTTTTTGTCAAAGCCAATTTTTATAACAGAGATGGAACAGTTGTTTTTATATAAACAAGCACAATTTAGTTAAATGTTCAATTCGGAATCCAAAATCTGATTTTCCTTTCATGCATTAACAACTGGAATCAAAAAGAATTCAACAAATTTAGACATTGTGCTTCCCCATCATCATGTGCTGATAATTTCACCTGTATGAGTTCGCCTTGAGCGTTACCAACTTTTTTTAAAAGTCATGCCTGCATTTGTCAAATTTAATTTTTTTTAATTTTATTATACAAAAAATAACCCGCAACTTCAATTGGTTTAAAACGTTTTAAAAGATACAAAATCATGAACAAAAAGTTTTCGCTTTAAATTTTTTAATAAATTATTCAAATTAAAGAAGAAAATAAAAAAATTGTGTGACATATGCCGGCATATATACAAAAACAAAATACATGTGTTTTTTAATTGTTGTGTTTGTTGTCAGGATGCATATACCTTATGGATATGCCTCGATCTAGTTTATAAATTTTCAAATAATATTTCATATCAGGCTATATTTGCTTGAAAGAAATATAAATTATAAATAAAATAAAAAACCCAATTTTCCTACCAATTGGCGTTGACTTTCTTAAAACTTTGAAATTTTCTAACCAAATATTAGCTCCACAAAGTATGTGTATAGAAAGAAGAAGTTTTACTGGTAATACCAGATTATGTTTTATTTTTTTGTTCGAAATTGTTTTTAGCATAAATAAATATTTACATTGTATTTATTGTCCTTTGAGAATTCCTTTCTATATGTTTTTTTTATTTTTTTTTAATTTTTATTCTGTTTGTTGTATGTGTACAAGTTTGTTTGGCAACAAATTATTTTATGATACAATACGGCAACATAAAATCAATGAGGAATACTCGTATACACATTTGCACACACAAACATATTGGTTTTTGAAAGTCATCAAAAACTTTTTGCAAATGTTTTGTTTAAATAAAGTTTATGAAACAATAAAGACTAAAAAACTATTTTCTAAATAACAAAAAGTTGCACACAGGCACAATAAATAGTTAAAATACTTTGCTGTAGAGTAACATTTTAGGATTAGGTCTATGATTTATTATCACTGTTTCTTTGAATTGTCATCAGTATTAGTTTAAAAGGAAATAATATAAAAAGATTTTAAGCAATTCTCGGTTATTTTGAAGTTTGTTTGACTCAATATTTTATGATTATTTTTCTTAAATAATTATTCTTAATATATATTTTTAAAATAAGGCGAACAATTTTTTCTATTAACAACCTTATTTAAAGTTTCTTAAAAATTTTATTACTAAGATTATAATTACTCGGTTTAAAAAGCAAAACTTTTTAAATTCAGTATTGACGCCCTGCAGGTAATATTGGATTACGTGGTAATTTTTGGCTAAATGGACTACTTACAACATGGTCCTATGTAATGCAGTCATGAGCCATGCCATATTTAAACAAGAGATTGTATTTAAACGACAAGTGCTCGTGTTTTAACGATTACATAAATTGATGCAAAGACGTTTAGGTTCTCCAACGACTCCAAAGAGTAATTTTGAGACTTCTCCGATGCGTTATATGGTCCAGCCCTAGGACATCGTAATACCAAATCGACCACGTTTTCTCCATACATTTGATTGATATTTGGATTATTCTTAGTCCATTACGGAGTATACTTTACATGCGTGTATGGACTAGTCGCGTTATCTGCAGGGAAAGAAAATATCAGCCAAATGCTCACCCCAGCTTTGGCGGCATACTTCTATTCAATGACATCATCTACAGATTTGTTCACATACGCGCCACAAAAAATCTCTATACCCTAACGTTTGACTTTAAAATTTTCAATTCTCAATTCTTCTTAAGGCATGCATTTTTACACACTGAAGTGTAGATTATTCTAGTGAAAATTCTTTTTTAAAATCAAAGAACGTATTTAAATCCAGTGCTTTAAAGTTTTTAATTGTTTGTCATTTCTAAGTGATGCACAACTGGACTTAAACAATAGTAACGAATGCTAATCTCATACTACACTGATTTGTCCGAATAATATTCATTTTGGGGCTGTCCACTGTCCGTAAACATCAGCTGTCATGGATCACAGAAAATATTTTTTTACATTTTTTTTTAATTTTGTCTTGAAATATTTTTCTTTTATAAACAATTGATATTTTTCCATCACGAAATTAATTCGGTCACTTTACATTACTAAAGAAAAATTATTCTCCAACATATTACATACACACAACGTAAATAAATTCATACATATTTATATGTATGTGTTTACACACATATCGATCGCTTAATATAAAAGTAGCTTATCTCGATTTGTCACTACTTTACAGAAGATGAAAAACAACTGTATAAAATTAAAAAGAATGAAATGAGTTAGAGCAATTCGCTGTTTTTAATTATTGCTCACAAAATTTCTTAGGCGTGATGTGTTTGCATATAGGCTACCAGAAATTTTCAAAACGCGATTTCGTTAAAAGTCAAAAAAGGCCCTTTTTACATTAAGCCATCAATACACATACACTAATTATTATTGATAATGAATTCAAATAAAACCATTAAGAGAAGACGTAAAAACAAAAGGAGATTGTTAAAGTCGGTGCTGATGGTGATGATGAATCAGATAAAATGAAAATAAATTCAAGAAAATACGTAAAGAAAATGTAAACAACGAGTCATTTTTATTTAAAATGCAATTGAAATTTAATCATGACCCTTAAGTGCTACAAATGGATGAAGAATAAAATATTGGCAATATCCTTGCTTGGTCAATAAGCCAGTAAACCAATATCTACTCTATACACAAATACACTTTAACAGGCACATGTGTATGTGCAAGAGTGAAAAAACATGTACAAAAGATGGCAGATAAAACGATTGCTTAATGAACAGTGCTTTAAGTGTAACAAAAAGTTATCTCTGATGTTACAGGCTACTTTTTTTACAGAGGAGATTCTTGATAAGTGTTTTTGTAACTATAAAAGATATTCGTAGTATCGTGTATCAAATTGTTTGTAATAAAGTTTTTTTATTTATTTGAGGTAATTTCCGTTAGTACCATTTTCAGGTAATTGGACTGTTTATTTTACCCTTCTTGTGATACTCTTTTAAAAGGGAATGAACAAGGAATACAAATGGTCATAACTTCTTAAATGATGTTAATACTAAAACGAAGTAAAAATTCTTTACAAGTTAGTTCCATAATTTAATCAGATGACTGAATAAAATATATGAACACAAAAAGAAAAACCATCTTTTTTACTACATGATAACGACAGTCAAATTATAGTTTCTATAACAATATTTGGTTATCGAAAATAAGAAAAAGTTATTTTAATATTTCTTTTTATCATATATTTTGTTACGATAATCATGTGTTTGTTTAAAAGTTATTATTATATATTATGTTTACTTTTCATAAAGTCTTCGATATGGTTGTCATCTGAAAATAGTATGTTTTACAAAATTATGATGACAAATATAGAATATTTTCGTAAAACTAACATTATTATCAAAAGCATTTAAGCATTCAATCTATGATTTTTTAACAATAATTTGTTTTTAACTGTTCTTCTTGCTGAATAAGTTTTATTGTTTGAGAAGTTTGACATATAAAAAAGTATACAGAAATTTAAAAAAAAAATATTTAAAAGTCAAAGAAATAGTTGCTCAATCCACAAGCTGCCAAAGTGTTGTACATCGTAGTAGTTGTACACATTTTATAAAATACAACACTTACAATTTTATCCATGTTTATAGAATGTCGTGTAAATACATCACAGCTAGAATCCAATCACTAAAAAAGTAACTACTTTCGCCGTTTTCCTTCAATATGAAGAAGTTAATTTCTTAGAACCTACGACTCCCGCGACTGGTTGTGAATTGAGCAAATAATTATAAACAGTAGTTTGTAAATCAATATTAATAAAAAAAAATGCGATTATAAAGGTAATTAGAATTAATTTTCATTACTACACAGAAAAAAATATTCCTTAAATTTTTTTAATTAATTGATTTTTTGGCATGTTTTCAAATTCTAATTAAAATTTTATTTCATTTAATTAATTTTTTTAATTGATATAAAATATTTTCAAAAAACATTGAGATATCTGTCAGTTGAAAAAATAAAAAATTTTATTTTAAATTACATTTTTTGAAAATTTGCTTTCAAAGGATGAACTTAATATTTGTTATCCAAGGAGCAGAATAATAAAAAATAGTGGCCAATCTACAAGAGATACTTCTGGTAGGTGCACACACATAATAAATATATCTTGTTTTAAATATAATAAATTGTTTCAGTTTAATTCTAGATGTGTCCAAAGCCAATATATCTTGTATTCTGGTATATTGCTCAAGATTCCCATTTTAATAGGTAGGTCAGTAGTAGTCTACACTCTGAAGAAGCTTTTTTATCGGTAAATATTCCATTATGTCTAGGTTATTGATGCTACCAATTATTTTCAGAAATCCGGCGTTTGACTTGGCATAGTATGTGTACTTGTGGAACCCTACATCTTATATTAAATTTTTATTGTATAAGTAATGAAATGTAATTAAAATATACTTGTTATGCCAAAATATTAAAAAAATAAATTTTTCCTTTTTGGGTAATTGTATTTAAAACAGTTTTAATAATATAAATTATTGATACAATAAATTCTTTATTTATATAAATCGCAAATTCCAATGATAGACATGATTCAATTAATTAAAATCATTTTTAAAAATTAGGAAAATTTTAATTAATTTTTTAATACTGTTTTAATTGATATTTTTCGCAATATTTTTTCAATTACAACTATTAATTTTTATTAAATTAATAGTATCAATTTGATGATTGGAGCAAAATTAAACATTTTTTTAATTAATAGTATTAATTTCGTAATTGAAATTAATATTTATTTTTTTCTGTGTAAAAGCAACAAAAAATAATTTTCTTTGCAAAAAATATCAAAGATAGTAAGTTTCATTTGTACTCATAATATGATCATTGAATGATAACTAAATTAATTATAGTAATGATTTCATGCAACCATTATATGTTTTCACCACAATCATACAATCCAATCATAGTGTGTTGCTATTTGATTATGATTATAATTACCACAACCATGTTTTTTATTTGAGCGCATAGTGTACAATATGTCTGCACGCTCAATACCAACGTACAATGGTTATAATGTTACTATTGAATTTTTGTTGTTCGTTTTCGCTTGTTGCTAACTTCAATGTTCACTGTTTTCGAAAGTGCTTATATCTTATATACAATTTTTTATATTTACATTTTTGCAGGTATGTATGTACATATGTTTACATATGTAATAAGAAGTTTATAAAAAATTTATATTTGTAGTTTTTCTTTGCATATAACTAAATGATTTATAAGCCAATTATGACAATTTCAAGCACCGAAATTCTCAATAGCATTACCGACATTTGTGTGTTATTAGCATCTTCAAATGTTATGTAGGAAATAGATTTTTTTAATGCGACTTATTTTTTAAAAAATTATTAGTATATTATAAACTTGTACTAAAAAGGCACAAATTTCCTAGGAGCTTGAGCTGCATATATTTTTTTGCAAAAATCTGGGTAAAAATAGAAGAACTAGTGGTGATTTGATTTTTTACACTAAAGTTTCAAAACCATAACTGATATTTATATGGTGGAACTAGGGAAACAATTTATAAGGGAAATCAATAATTTGACTTCCTAATTGACATATTTGTTGTCCAAAAATTCTTTTCGCTGTATGTTTGTTGATAATTGAGCCATTGATTTAAAATTTTGTGCAAATATTGTCAAAGCTTTATACTCTAAATATAATGTACCAAACGTTTAAAGAGTTTTACTAGATTTGCAAAATCTGTTTTTGTTTACTTAAAAAACAGAGGTAATCATATTTTTTGGCTCACAATCCAGCTCGTAGAACGCCCACATAACCAATTTTTAAAACAAAATCAGCGAAGGTATATCTGATATACTGGTGCCACATAAGAGCCGTTCCGGATCCGTAAAAAAGTTAGAAACGGAATCAGTGTAATCGCGATTTGACTGATCCGTTTCTGACCCGTTTCGGATCCGTAAAAAAGTTAAAAACGGAATCAGTGCAATCACGAATTTACGGATCCGTTTCTGACTCGTTACGGATCCATAAAAAAGTTAGAAACGGAATCAGTGTAATCGCGATTTGACATTGTAATCGCAAATTGAGTTTTTTTTAAGAAAAGGTCATTGTGTGGACCCAGCAAACTCAGTTTTTAATAATTGAGTTTTTTTTATGAAAAGGTCCTTGTGTGGACCCAGTGCTTGAGTGGTTTGCCTCTTCCTCCAGTACAGATACTCTGTCATATCTGCTTGTCGATGGATTTTGCAATAAGAGTGTTTCAGTATTTTCATCAGCATCGTTGTTGTTGTGTTTAAAATATGCATCTTTTTTGAGCACTTTTTTATTTTTATTTTGGGATGAACCAGCAGCTGAAAGTGATTTGGAATTCCAAGTGGTATTAAAATAAAATTGCGAGATTTTTTTCGATATTGAGTTATGACTATTTCATAACTTGCAACAAAAACTCTAACAATTCTAAATACTTACTATTCTGTTGCTCGGAAGTAGATAACTCCCGCAATCGTTTGTTTGCATTCCTAAAATCCATTTTGCTTCACTTCACAATTGTTTGTTTACATTCACTTGATTAGATTAATTAATTTAAAAATAAAACTAAGCAAGTTATCAAAAAATTTTATTTAATATTTTCCGTTTATTTTTCAGGTTTATATAATTGTTATAGTTTATATTTGCTCTTTTATTTGCCCCCAGCCGCCTACGGCGACCATTATGCGTAGGTGGTTGACGCCGTTAAAACACGTCGCGATAGGCATCGATTTTGTTTGTTTACGTTTTCTTCTTCGCGTTCTAAAGGCTTGGTTAGCCGACTGTTGATGGAATGTAACCGCACCGTTTACTTGCCGTACGACTTTAGTGCAGTTATAGAAACTTTAAAAACGTACCATATGATTTGTACATAAGCAACCAAAACAAAAGGTGTTGTCAACACGGTGCTTTAGAATTTATGGAAACGTTTTACAACGATTTTTCTAAAACAGCTTATGACATTTAAATGCGGCTTTTAAAGTTTCTTGAATAGTATTTTTAATATAGACGTTTATATATTTTATATATAACGTATATTATATAAAACCTTGCTTTAAATATTTTGCAAAACATAGCAAGCAAAAGTTATTTTATAAATTTTATTTTTATGGGAGTGTTGCGATTTGTTGTACGATTACGACCAGTTTTAAAATAAATTGTAAGGTTTAAGTAGATGTGTATGCATGACATAATTTTTTATGTCACACGTGGTCGTGATTAGATGAAAAATTAATCAAGCATGACTATTCGTTATTAATAAATCTCGCAAAACTTAGGATCAGATGTTAAAAAGGTGTGGTTCAAACCGAAAAAAATTTGGTATCTTTGTTTCTCAAAGATAATTTTTCATAAGCGCTCGAGAAGAAAATAATGAGAGAATGTGCGTGATTAAGAAATGTTCTTTGTGAGCATGCGTGATTATAATAGATTGAAAATTACCCCGTGCGTAAACGTTATATTATGTTATTATATTTTTTGTTTGAAATATACATGAAGAAGGTAAATATTAATTATTTGGAATCATATTTTTTATGCGTGTTTTTTGTTGTACAATATAAACAAGGTTTATAACCAATTGTAGCGTTTAGGGGTAATTGTATAAGCCCGTGTTACATTTATGTACATAAAAAAAATATATACATATTTTTAATTTTTTATTAAAAATCAAAAAAAATTTTTCTTGATTTAATAAGTAAATATAGAAAATTGTAGATCAATTATTTTAAACAAATGTAAAAGAAATATAAAATCCTTTAAATAAAATTTGATCGCTCGTCTTTACAATTTAGTCATGGCTAAAAACTTTTTGTAGTTAAAAAAATTGATTGCCCATTTTCATTATGAAATAATAATAATATTATGTACACACTTAATTTATATATACATACATATGTATATAATTCCGATTTTTTAGAAAATTTTTTATAAATTAGTTTCTTGTTTGTTTTTAACAAAGAATTTTCCATTTAAGTGAGTTCAAAAAACAACAAGTTGACATCACTCTTAATAAATGTCACGTAGAAACGTAATGATTTTCTATTTTTAACAGGTTCGGACGTTACAGCTACATCACATAACATTACTATAACTGCTCGAACTGTTTTACACACAACAAAAACGATCAGCTGTTCCGTTCCGTTAAGGAAACATTACATTCCGGTCGGCTAATCCAGGCTTAATAATTATTTCTTACTTTCAAAAGTGTGCAGACGTCTTCCAATACGAAAATAAAACAAGAAATAAATTAACAAGAAATAAATTAACAATAAATAAAATAAAACAAGAAATAAATTAACAATAAATAAATAAATAAAAGTGAAGACAACGAAAATGAAAAAGAGAGTGATATTGAGAGACTCCTCCAGTCCGGAATCAAACCAAAACCAAGGTAAGTTTATGAGGCAAAAATGTTTGCCTAGCGGGCCGTGACAAAAAAAAAACACAAAATTAGAGTAAAAAAAAATATAAATATAAAAATATATATACTTTATAGGGTCTAAAATGAATATTGTAAAAATTACAAAGGGAATGGCAAACTTATATAAAAACAAGTAAGAGTGCTATATTCGTTCATGCCGAATCTTATATACCCTTCACAACGTGTAGTCATGCAATAACAGTAGTTTGTATCACCATTCGTCTCATATGAAATACATACGTACATACATATATAAAAAACATGCATATATAAAAAGATCCTATTGTAAAATTAAAAATTAACGTATGTATGTTAAAAAAAAAATAGAAAAAAGAATAAAAAAAAAAATTTTAAAAAATTAAAAAACAAAGTTTAAAAAAATAATTAAAATATAAATAATATATATAAAACAAAAAAAATAAAAAAAAAAATTTAAAAAAAAAATATTAAAAAAAATATAAATAATATATTAAATAAAAATAAAAAAAAAAAAATAAAAAAAAAATTAAAACAAAAAGAAAAAAAAAATTAAAAAAAATAAAAATATAAATAATATATTAAATAAAAAATAAAAAAAAAATAAAAAAAAAAAAATATAAGAAAAAATTTTTTTGGCTCAGCTGGGATTCGATCCCACGCTTACTTTAACCAATATGCAAGTTTGTATGTATGTATGTTGTTGTTGTTATCTTGTTTTTGTGAAAAAAAATCGAGATAGTCGTGGGTTTTTGCTCATATCTCAGTTGTTTATGAACCGATGCTTCTGATTTGCAATACCGATCTACTCCCGAATATTCCTGATATTTTAATAACTCACCCGGGTCCAAGCGATTTCGGTGGGCTTCAACAAGTTGATTTCCCCGACTCCCCTATTCATAAGCTTTCAGAAAATATATACTTTATGGGGTCGGAAATAAATATTGTAGAAATTTCACACGGAATGACAAACCTATATATACCCTTTTTCACTGTGTGAAGGGTATAATAAAAAATATAAAAATACTTTCAAATACTTATAAAATTACAGCATTTTATTAAAAGGAATATTTAAAATATACTTTTCATTATTTTAAAAATACCCTTTAGAAATGTTTGGACTGCAATTACTTTTTAAGTGTTAAGTGGCTGAATGCTCTTGGCCCACAATTCATATGGACATTTCCACGAATATGTCAACCACGACTGTAAAAATAAAAACTCTTGAAAGTTTTTTAATATAAGTTTACTGATACAAAAAAACACTCAAATTTTACTATGCGCAGGTATTAAGAGCTTATTAAATTATTTTTAGAGCAATACTAAGAGTTTAATATGATTATCTCTTTGACTTATTTCAAAGAATTCCAATCAACTATTTTTTTAGCGACTAAATTTTAAAAATAAATTGTAATTGTAAATATGCTTTAAAATAAAGGTAACAACAACAAGTAACAAGAAGAAAAACAAAAATATGGAGTCCAATTAGCGGTATTTATTTTTTTTGATTTCCCTTGGATGTTCTTTTAAAGTCACGTACGTAGCGCAAAACCATTATTTGTTTCCGTCATTTGTATTTGAACAGACGCAAGAGCACCTAATTTAGAATTTAACTTTTTTTCTCTAAATTTTATTACCTAAGAATACTATTAGAGAGAAATCTGTCACGTACGATATGTCACGAACGATATTAAATTGTATTTATTATAAAATCATTCAAAGATTGTTTTCAATTAAGTATGATGAATTTTAAAAGAAAAATATTTTGTTTAGTGTAAGAAATTCAAAAAAGAAAAAATACCTCCCAAAGTTCGCAAATTTTTTCATATTTCCATATATATACCTCAAAATCACTTCTGTTTTATATCACGTACGATATATTCTTATTTTTCAGGATATTTTAGACAATAGTGATTCGAATGTAATTAATTTTTTTTTAATAAAGTGTCCTTTGAATGGAACATAAAGATCTAATTTTCTTTCTCTTACTTTTGCAAAAATTACTCCACTTTATAGGAGTACAAATGTCATGTACGATGACATGGAAATGCCCATATGTATCTATATGAACATGTGCACATGTGTGTATTGAGTACAGTTCTGCAAATATTTTAATATATTTCCTGCAATACTTCAAGCTTCTTATTAAATATTTTTTTTAAAACTTTTTTTACATTTTACATACAATCCTGAACCATTTGTTTTTACTTAAGCTCACAACTGATCCATGTAAACAAACAAAAGAAACCGTTTTGGCTTTCTAGAGCAAGTACGAGTATAAATGTTTAAAAACATTTATTAAATCATAAAAAAAATGTATATACAAGTACATATTTTGCACTTTGCTTCAGTTCTGGTGTATTGTGTACAAAGAAAAATAAAGAGACAAAACAATATAATGTATTTTCATCTGCAATTGGTTTTGGTGGTTTTCACTTTATAAATTGGTCGAATTGCAAGTCTTTTCGTAAAAATACATTGTATTATTTATTTCTGAGTATTGATGTAACTTTATGCTGTGCACACTCACATGTACATATGTACACACTCACACGAGGAGAAAGAGAGAGAGAGAGAGCTTTTATATAAATTTACATACATGCTATAGATATAAATTCCAGGATAGAGCTACTGCATCGTGTACTGCATCATTTATTCTTGTTGTATAAGTTTGATTGCATTTAGTACCATGAGAATTTAAAATTGTTTTTTAAAGTTCTTCCTTCTGTTTTAATTACACAGTAAAGCAAAATTTCTTTAACATATTCATTTATGGTAAGTTAAATTTTATTTTTTATTAAAAACAAAACTAAATTAAACAATTAATTTTTTTTAAAGAATTATAGCATTTAAATATTTTTTAAATTCAATTTACCATAACAAGTATAAATTTTTACTGATTTGCGCCAATGTAAGTATTTGTTGTCCCACGCAACATTCATGTATGTCAATATGTATTAACTCTTGTAGTTGGCTTAAGTTTTGCAGTTAATGTTTTATATTTGTTTTTAAATTTCATTTTTTAAATTAATACTAAATGACAGAAGTAAACCAATTTTCTTATCTGCACACAATGTGTTGCAGTTTTGGCTATGTACAGTATAAAACAGATTTTATCTGGGAAAAGTTAAAATTAATAATACAACAAAACATAAACTTTTGTCGCAGCAACTTAAATGCAAAATACTATAGTTTTTGAAGGAGAGCGAAATAGTTGAAAAATGTATTTATAAGTTTTTGCAGGTAATCAAGTAAATTGTTTTTGGGCGACTATCAAGCACAATATCTTACATAGATAAGTATACATGTATGTATATATGTACATAAGTAAAGGATTTTACCAAGATGTCTTGATTTGTCAGCTGATTTTTTTTCTACATTTATTTTACACTTCAGCAAGCAAAGTCAATATATTAAAAATAATTGTTTCTCATTTCTCATTTATTTTAAATGTATATTAACTTTTAAACAAAAACATTTTCACCGAATTTTGACTAACTGGTTAATAAATATGAACGAGCTGCGTAGATAGTTTAAAAATTATATATTCTATTTAACACTACTTCATTCACAATATTTCAGTGTCAACAGAATAAATAAAACAATACTCTCACTGAATTAAATTAATCAACACTGAAAAAGTTTTACTGTTTTTTTTTCAGCTTTGTGAGTTCTTAAAATTTTAAACAAAGTAGAAATCAAAACAAAAGGCAACAATAAAATATAGAAATAAATCCTAGCAAAAGCATCAAGTAGAATATAACAGTTTAAAGAAAACATATTTTCAAATAAGCCAATTTTTAATTTATCTGAACTCATTTCATTACAGAACATTGAAAGTTGAAGTTTTTGTTCTCTCTATTCAAGGTTTTCTTTTGTCTACTATCAAAACATTCAAACATAATTTGAAAGTTCTGTTTTAGTTTTGATGTTCTGTTTCATCTTTATAGTTCTATTTTACTTTTGTCCCATTCGTAAAATTTTTTATCGTAAATAAAAACGCATTATTTTGCAAGTGTGTGTTTTATAATAAATAGTGTAATACACTCACGTTATTTAAAATTCTATAAGACTGCTTGTAAGTCATTTTTCTTATGCTTGCGCAGTTTTTTAATAAATATCGTTATCCGCAGAATATTGTGTTGTATACCGCAAAATACAAAAATTGAGATAAGACTAACATTTAGGGAAGCTTTTAAAATTGTATATTTTTGTAATCGGTTCGCGGTCATTATTTATAAGTTTTTAAATGTGATACATTAACTTTTTACTATACAACATTTTTGTAAGACTACCAATAAAACATTTTTGTCATAAAGAATACCCAATTATATTTACAATAGCCAAACCCGGCGCGCGTTGCTACGCCCCTTAATGAATCGAAATGCATTCTGAATTTAATTGAATATCAAGTGCAAAAACCTAAAAATTATAATTTTTTTACGGGCGTGGCCCTGCCCACTTTTCTAATCACAAAATTGTAAAGTCATAACAGCTCAATATGTGTTCAAAGTTTCGGAATAATCGGTCCAGTGCAAGTACTTAAAAATGATATCTTTTTTTTATGGGCGTGGCACTGCCCACTTTTCTAATAACGAAATTATTTAGTCATGACAGCTCGATATGTGTGCAAAGTTTCAGAAAAATCGGTCCAGTGTAAGTACCTCAAAATGATACCTTTTTTTATGGGCGTGGCACTGCCAACTTTTCTAAATACGAAACTGTATAGTCATGACAACTCAATATGTGTGCAAAGTTTCAGAAAAATCGGTCCAGTGCAAGTACCTCAAAATGATACCTTTTTTTAATGGGCTTGCCACTACCCACTTTTCTAATGACGAAAGTGTAAAGTCATGATAGCTCAGTATGTTTGCAAAGTTGCAAAAAATTTGGTCCAGTGCAAGTAGCTAAAACTGATAACTAATTTTTTATGGGCGTGGCCCCGCCCACTTTCTTAATCACGAAATTATAAAGTGACGACAGCTTAATATGTGTGTAAAGTTTCAGAAAAATCGGTCCAGTGCAAGTACCTCAAAATAAAAACTTTTTTAGGGGCGTGGCCCCGCCCGCTTTTCTTATCACTAAATTATTAAGTCATGACAGCTCGATATGGGTGCAAAGTTTCAGAAAAATCGGTCCAGTGCAAGTACCTCAAAATGATACCTTTTTTTTATGGGCGTGGCACTGCCTATTTTTCTAACTACGAAATTATTTAGTCAAGACAGCTCGATATGTGTGCAAAGTTTCAAAAAATCGGTCCAGTGCAAGTAGCTAAAACTAATAACTACTTTTTATGGGCGTGGCCCGCCCACTTTTTTAATCACGAAATTATAAAGTTACGACAGCTTAATATGTGTGCAAAGTTTCAGAAAAATCGGTCCAGTGCAAGTACCTCAAAATGAAAACTTTTTTAGGGGCGTGGCCCACTTTTCTTATCACGAAATTATTTAGTCATGACAGCTCGATATGTGTGCAAAGTTTCAGAAAAATCGGTTAAGTGCAAGTAGCTAAAACTGATAACTAATTTTTTATGGGCGTGGCCCCGCCCACTTTTGTTCACCCATAAACACTCCCTGGTATGTGTACAACAACTTGCCAAAGTTTGAGCCCGATCGGTTTTACAGTTTCAGAGTCTATAGCTAACACACACACACACACACACACACACACACACACACACAGAGTTTCACTTTTATATATATAGATGGTGTCATAAAATCATATGTTCTATAATAATAGCATGAAAAATTAAGACTATTGTGAACAACCCCTCATAATTAAGTGTGCTATTTTGAATTTAAATCAGTTGATGTAAAACAATTATATAAATAAATATTTTCAAGTGAAAAAGAACACAATAATAGCCAGTTTGTGCGAAAAGCATATTTTAGATGTTGTAATGGCAGACTCAAGTAAATAAATCACAAATAAATTAAATTTTGTTTGATTAACAAAACACAGCAGAGTCCTTAGCCGATCTTATTTGACGCCTCCAGCGATTTGTTATCAAAAATTAGCAACTGCGCTTAAATTTGGATGTTGCCCCGATAAAATTATTCAATGAATGGCGAGGGCTTACAAAAACTATTGCGGCTTGGCTTAGCCGTTTAGCACAGGTCTCTGTTTATTAAATACGACTGCACAATAAACATAGCGTACAAAGTTCTATTATTATAAGGCACTTTTTGTTTGAAAAGCAACAACAACATTTTTAAACGATTGTAAAATTTTAGGACAATATGACATGATAATACACCTAGTGAATCACATTACATTTGCGAAAGTAAAGGGAAGACATTTCTTTAAACTCTTTTTTGATCTTGTCTAAGGCTTTTACATTTGAGAAATTAATAGACAGACAGACATTTTTTAAGCTCTTTATTGTTTCATTTTCGTGGTGAGATAGAGACTTTATTTATTAGTTTCTCAGTTTTGCAAATATAAAAGGGAACTTACGTATTGTTTAGGTGTAAATGGACCACTTTGCACATGGTAAAGTGGGTTGAAATCGTATACAAAAATAAGGGAAAAAAAGTTTCTGCAATTGATAAAATGTGTTTATGATTTTCGGAAATACTTTTAAGACAACTAATTTAATTTTGAGCGTTCACTTATTACACATTTTGTAACAACTTTAGAGTATAAATCAATTTGTTGAAAAGTAACGATGTTTGATTGATCTGCAAATCATAAGATGTTGCATTGAAGAATTTTTGTCTTTCTGATGATTCAAGAAGTAGTTTTAGGCTGATCGATATAGTCTACAGTGAATACGTCTTAGTTCAGGTAAAAATATTGTTGTTGGTTTATATCTATTAACAAATTAAAAAAAAAATTGTGTAAAATTAGTTATCACAATTACGACCAGAAGTAATGTGATTTTAACTAAACGATACAATTGCACACACAACTCATGCTAAAAGTTCCGCTTGCCTTAAAACAAACAAAATAATACTTAAAAATACTTAAATTTGTTTAACTTTCAAAATACGGCAAATAGCATAGTTGTAATACGGTTTTTGCTTTTTTATAAGTTGCAACACTGGACAGAATTAAGCTTTTCAAAAACCTTAAAGGTATACACAGCATGCCTTTTAATAGAATTTATGCAGCACACACACATACATACAAAGTTTTAAATTGTAAGTCAAAAGGCAAAAAGTCATTAAAGTGACAAAGTGCATATAAAGTTGAAATATTAATGTAAATGAGTGAAATGTGGTCACATTTAGTTTACAAAGGATAAATTTAAGGTAAAATAACCAAATTAAATATTATAAATCTGCTTTATGTGTAAGAGAACAAATTCAGGTGTTTTGTTATTTCGTTTTATGTGAATATGCACCAATCGTACATAAAACATTTCTCGAAATGTTAATGTGAAAATCAACTTACACTTTTAAAGTATGGGCATATTCAATAGCTGTTTGGAACTACCATCACCGTTTGGTTATTGTCTTACTATCGGCCAAACAAAACAATTTTATGAAATTGTTTTCCCATACGTCGTAGATTTCCTCGCTAAAGGATTAAATTCCTGTCGTATAAACCTACAAACATATTTAATTTTTATTGTATTTTTGTTTTGGCTTCCTACCTTTACTACTGAGCACATGCAAGCTAAAAGGTGGCAAACAAAACAATAGCTGTACCTTTTTGTTTAAAAACTTTCTATCATCTAACGCCCCAAAAAGGAATTTACACTTCACTCTTTGAAAAAATAATTATATCTACAACAGTGACAATCTGCAACTGCTTAGGAAATTTATCAACGTGTAATAAGAGGGCGTGCTGTTGCTACTTTCGTCATTGCAATTTGTCTTTTGTGGTTGTTGCCTTTTGTTTTCTCTGCAGTATTTAATTTTTGTCACAAAATTCTTTTCTTTTGTTAGAGTTTTTAGAAAAATATACAGTTGAAAACTTAATGTCAAATTTTTTTTTTATTCTATACTAGTGGTTGTAATTATAATTTTGCGTTGTTTAAATGACTAAGAACAGTTTTAGTATGTAATCATTTGCATAAAAAATTAATATTTCAAAATAAGCTAAAAGCAAACTTTCTTAAGACCAACAAAAATTTTAATTTTATTAGGACTATGATATCGTTGGGATAAACGGCGTAACTTCACATAGTATCATGGTTTAAAGAAATTTTATTTCAATGACTTTACCTCATATATCTGGCTTAGTTTAAGAAATGACCTGGTTCATATTGACCTTGAGTTTATAACTCAAATTACTTTGCTACTATAATTTTGCGACCTTATAAAATCGATCAAGAAAGGTCTAAGAGGATAAAATTACTCAACCCTCAATACATTTTTATTACTTGTATGTGATCCTCATAAATAAAACTTTTCAAATCAATTTGACATTAGTGATCTATCAATAAAAAAGAGATAAAAAACGTCGCCAAAGCAACATGATCACTACAGACTATTAGCATTTAAAAAATTTACGAGATAATGGCAAATAGTTAAAATATACATACGAGATGGCGCAAGGGTCATTACCCTATTGGTAGATTAATACATTGTTTTCAAATGGTCGAAAATGTCAGAGCTGCTTTAACATTTGTAAAGTAATCAGATATAAAATACATTTTAGAAGACATGAAAAATTTAGACAAGAACACAATCCAAGCGCAAGACAAGTTTTTCATATATGAAAACAGTCACTTTTTACAAACTATTTGCATATTGTGACGACTAATAGTTAACCAAACTCTATCTTTGAAAATATTATTTTGTCAAGATTTGATGTTCAAGGATAATTTTAATAATCAGGGGATCCGAATAATAAAACAAGTAAAAGCGCTATGTTCGGCCAGTAGATTGTATCACCATTCATCCCATATAAAATACGTACATACATATAAAAAACGTACATAGATATATAAAAACATCCCATTGTAGAATTATACATTTACGTATGTATGTTAAAAAAACAAAAATAAAAAAAAATTATTAAAATAGAAATAATAAATATAAAACGAAAAAAAAAAATAAAAAAAAAATAAAAAATAATAATAAAATAAATAATATATAAAATAAAAAATAAAACAAGTAACAGCGTTATATTCGGCCGTGCCGAATCTTATATACCCTTCACAACGTGTAGTCATGCAATAACAATTGTTTGTATCACCATTCATCTTATAAAATACGTACATATGTATATACTGGTTAGACTAAATGTGGCATCGAATCCCAGCTGAGCCAAAAAAATTTTATCTTATTTTATTTAAGATATTATTTATATTTTATTATTTTTTTATATTTTTTTTTAAATTTTTTTACATTTTTTTTTTTGTAATTTTTTTATTATTTTTTTTTTATTTTTAATATATATTCTTTTTGTAATTTTTTTTTTTTTGGCATGTTTTTTGCATGTATGTATATAAGTATGTTGTTGTTGTAATTGTGTAAAAAAACGAGGTGGTCGTGGTTTTTTGCTTATATCTCAGAAAGTTATGGGGCGATTGTGCTGAATTTCAATAGCGATTCATTCCTGAATATTTCCAAGAGATTGCTACCATATACAGATCTGAGTAACATATAGTTGCTTCTAAAAGTTGATTTCAACCAACACACGAACAGACGGACAGACGGTCAGACGGACAGACGGTCAGGGCTTAATCGACTCCTCTATTCATAAGCTTTCAGAAAATATATACTTTATGGGGTCGGAAATCAAAATTGTAGAAATTACAAACGGAATGACAAAGCTATATATACCCTTGTGCACCACAGGTGAAGGGTATAAAAAAATTAAAAAAAAAATGTTTTGGCTCAGCTGGGATTCGATGCCACGTTTTCTCTAACCAGTATACACGTTTGTATGTATGTATGTTGTTGTTGTAATGTTGTTTTTGTGAAAACAATATCGAGGTGGTCGTGGGTTTTTGCTCATATCTCAGTTGTTTATGTACTGATGTTTCTGATTTTCAATATCGATCTACTCCCGAACATTTCTGATATTGTAATACGTCACCCGGGACCAAGCGATGTCGGGGGGCTTCAAAAAGTTGATTTCAACATACACACGGACAGACGGACAGACGGTTAGACGGACAGACGAACAGAGCTTAATCGACTCCCCTATTCATAAGCTTTCAGAAAATATATACTTTATGGGGTCGGAAATGAAAATTGTAGAAATTTCACACGGAATGACAAACCTATATATACCCTTTTTCACTGTGTGAAGGATATAAAAACAAGAGTATTCAGATTAATTGCTATTTTTAGAAAAACAAATGACCAAAGGGATGACAAACCACAACTCTGTCGTCTCCGTCATGCACAGTGATATGTGTTTCATAAAATAGATTTAAAGATAAGTAAAAGACCTGAATTCAGCAGTTAGATAATATTTCCGTGTGAAATTTCTACAATTTTCATTTCCGACTCCATAAAGTATATATTTTCTAAAAGCTTATCAATAGGGGAGTCGATTAAGCTCTGTCCGTCTGTCCGTGTGTATGTTGAAATCAACTTTTTGAAGCCCTCCAAAATCGCTTGGACCCCGGTAAGGTATAAAAATATCAGAAATATTCGGGAGTAGATCGGTATTGAAAATTAGAAACATCGGTTCATAACCAACTGAGATATGAGCAAAAACCCACGACCACCTCGATTTTTGTTTCACAAAAACAACATTACAACAACAACATACATACATACAGACTTGTATATTGGTTAAAGTAAACGTGGGATCGTATATTGGTTATATTTTTATTATTTTTTTTTTAATTTTTTTTTATTTTTTTTTTAATTTTTTTTTTTTAATTTTTTTTTTAATTTTTTTTTTATTTTTTTTTAATTTTTTTTTTTTTAATTTTTTTTTTAAATTTTTTTTTAATTTTGTTTTTTATTTTTTTTTTGTTATATATTAATTTTTTTTTTAAATTTTTTTTATTAAGTTTTTTTTTTAAATTTTTCTTTTTTTTTTTTTAACATACATACGTTAATTTTTAATTTTACAATGGGATGTTTTTATATATCTATGTACGTTTTTTATATGTATGTACGTATTTCATTTGAGATAAATGGTGATACAAACTACTGTTATTGCATGACTACACGTTGTGAAGGGTATATAAAATTCGGCACGGCTGAATATAGCGCTCTTTCTTGTTTATACTTCTTGTGTTGTACAAAAGCTACACAGCTTTTAGTGTTTCTAATTAAAATGAATTTCGAATTGCCTTATACTTCTTTTAGAATTTATTCCTTTTTATTAGGGAAAAGTTTTATATTACTTCGAAATTTAATACTGATCTTTAATAGAAGTTAAAGTTTTTAACAGCTTGTTTTTATAACTTAATTTTTAATTTTTGCTAAATTTAAATTTTTAATTCAGCTATTGTTTTCACATGGAATGAGTTATACAAAAACAAAATGAAAGTAGTTTTTGTGTTTGTTGGAGACGTGTGTTTGTATACCTGTATTAATATGTCTTGCAATTATTTTCTCTGTTAAATTTTTAAAAGTTTCCTAAGGAACATTTCTGAGAATGTATAGACCTCAAAATATATAGATTATTGCATTATAGTATTTAGGTAATTGCAATACATGTACATCGATCCGAAAACAGATAAGGTTTTTTGCCCTATAATAAATATTCAATATAATTAGAAACAAATTTAACTGCAATGTCATATGGCGTCATTCTACTAAACAATTAAGACACAAAATAGTTCGAAATCTGCTTATGCATATTGGTATCGCAACGGGACCCTCGGAGGACCCAAGTGAGCTATGCCTTTCGGCGTCTGCCGGATCTAACCAACAACTAATCTGAATATTAAACCAAATCTTGCATATTGGAAAAGGGTTTTCAGTTATTTTAAAAGTATTTACCATTAATTTCAAGGCGAAACTAACCCAAAAACAAAAAATTTGGAATACTTGGGGAACTCGAACTGGAGATCCATAAGGCGTTACATTGAGGGGTCTTGGACTAGTCCGTTATTTATGGGAAATTATGTTTATGTTTTTGGTTTGGTAATTCCGTTGTCCATATGGAGCGCACAACATACCAACTGGGCATAAGTGCATACCTGTCATGGGTTTGGGCTTTAATACCCCTCCTTTTCAACCTAACCTAACTTAACCTAACCTAACCTAACCGAACCCAAAAACAACTGATATCTCTCAAAACAGCGGTCATAGCAATAAACTTAACAGCGATGCAATTTTCGTTGCTTTTAAAAACCCATGTAAAAACAATATAACGTCGCATGAACTTGTGTTCTTCCATTAAAACCCATAAGTGCTACAGGTTTTGTAAATGAAAACAAAAATATTTTTATAATTTTTTTATTGATTCTTTCCATTTTATAATATAGACAGTAATGTACAATATATTTTTTTAAATGCAGATTTGATATCTATTTAAAAGTGCTCCAACAAAAGCCCCTCCAGCAAAATTAAAATATTTTTTTATTTTTTTTCCCTTGTCTTTTAAGTCGGCTTTTGTTATGCAAATAATGTGCCTGTCACACCTGTCTAAAGCAGGACAAAATTTGACACATTTTATTTTGTTTGATTTATGTGACATTTATATAGTGAAGGTAAGTAAGTGTGAGTTTTGCTATTAGACGCAAACATGCATATAAATCAAGAATAAATAAATATAAGAGTTGCCCAAATTGTATAAAATAGGCTCGTACATCTCAAACAGAACTTTAAAATTGTAGGCACACCATTATTTACCCAGAAAAAAAATTTTACACAAGTTCAGTGTGAATAACATTTTTCATAACTTCTTAATCAATAGTGCATAAGAAAGCATTCTTAATGCCTTTGTAAATCCACAATAGTTTGTCGCAAATGATAAAAATTTATGCTAAACATGAAGTTTATTCATATTTAAACATGATCTCTTATTACGAGTTCATGTTAAAATCAGGCATGGTTCACCTGAATTAAACCACTTTACGATGGGTTGAATCCTCGCATTCACTATTTCTTTTGAATGTATTTTTTTCGCCGGATAAACACCAAAACAACGTAATAAAAATTATAATTACGGCTATGCCCCCTTTAACCCCAACAATGTGGGTTTCGATTGGAATGGCTTGAGCAATGGAATACAGTAAACTATGAAAAAGTTAAAATCAAAAATGGAGTCCTAAATAAAACGGTGAATATGTTTGTTCTCATCCCATCAATATGGGTATCAAATCAAAGGACTTGACTGCTATAATACAGGTAATTATTTAAAAATTAATAAACTTAGGTGGCTTTGGAAATGAAGCAAAACGGCTTATAATAAAGCTACGATGTGATCACTATTCCTGTATTAATACATGATGATGAAAGATATTATCAGATTCAGCACTGCCGAGTATAGCATTTTTACCACTTTTTTGTTATATTTTTTTCGAATTGGCGTTTCGGATGGAATATGTATTTATATACATATATTTTTAAAGATATTGTTGTCTTTTTAAATGTCGAATTTTGTATGAGCTAATGCCTGCCGATACAAAGGTGTATGTAAAGAAAAGATATCTTCAAAATATGTATTTAAAACAGTTTTAAAATAAACTTGAATGGTAAATTAAGTGTAAAGGGACGATATTGCTTAAGCTTACAATTTTTCATTTCACCCTACGTTGCCACAGGCAAGTATTTACTTGCAAGTAGTGTATACGTATTACTAACGAAAATCAGGAGAAATGCCAAAAAAAACACAAAAATTTTTTGAGTGGCTACACAGCACAGTGCAAGTTCATTTTTAAAATGTCGTCAACAAATAAACTTCAAACAAATTTAAAACAAATGGCGCTGCTTCAATTGGTAATTAAGTGTTGTCAATAGCCACTATTGAACGTTACTTTTAGACATGTAACTTTTTAATATAATTTTTTTTTATTAAATTTTGATATTTATATTAAAACTTACATTTTAAATGAATATTTATATTTTTTTCTTAATATATTTCATATACATATATACATATTTATTAAAAAAATTAGCTGAATTATTTACCACAATTGTATGATATATTGTTGAGTTAACAAACAACTCAGTATTAGACAACACTGTTTTTCGGCTTGTCACTTTACTTGCCGTAACTGTAAAAATTTTACTTGCTTAAAAATTTCTTCGCAAGCTGAGTCGCAGGTTGCCAAAGTGTAGTTGTGTTAGTAAAAAAGTGTTAGTGTATTTGTTTTTTTTCACTTGCACTTGCATGTGGCAACGGTAGGTTAAATAAGCACGCAAATTCAAGTTTCTTTTATTATTTTTTGTACCGTAATTCAATGTGATGTAAACAAAAGAGATAAAACCCGTACATTTGCATTAGTGTTGCCACATTAACATAAATAAACTCAATGAATTAATCAAATGGTAAGAAAAGTGCGATGACAATTTCCGACAGCTAAAATAGATAAAATAAACCGATATTGTCAAGAAAATCATCATATACAACAGTAAATATTGGTTCAATTTTTTTTATCGAAACATGTTTTCTACTGCAAACAGTAGGCAGTTGATTTTTTTGTTTTTGTTGCCATAGTCATTAGTAATGGCACACATTTCACATTCAGCAAATATAAATCATACGTTAAACTTGTTATTGAGTTTAATGCAAATCCCATAAATAACAAAGTTTTCTTAATACGTAAGTATGTGCACATGTACATTAAGGAACTATTTTAGAAAAGATTATAAGTAAATAAATCAATTTTGTAGCTTATGGTTTTAATTGGTGTATATGTTTATAAATCAAACAGTTTAAAGGTTTTTTTTATACCCGTCACACAGTGAACAAGTAAGAGCACTATATTCGGCTGTGCCGAATCTTTTATACCCACCACCAATTTTGTGTACATTTAAAGCACAATATTTATTATTTTGTTAATCATTATAGAATAATCTCTTTATAATAAAATATGTATCACTTTCTTTGTAGAGGGTTGTTAAATTTGAAGGGCCCATGTTGAAGGTGAACTACACCTAGTCCTTAAATTTGTTTTCTGCATTTCATTTGACATTTCTCACTCTCAAACTTATTCAATTTGATCCGTGGAAAGATACGCAAATGAGCAACGCTTTAAAGTTATTCAAGTTTTTTATAAAAATGGGCGTTCAAATCAAAATGCATTTTGTGCAATTTGTAATTCTTTTGATCAACATAATCGTTCAAATTCGTCCACAATCGGGAGAATTAAAAAAAAATATTTAAATTTCTGCAAAACAGGTCTGTATAAAATGTTAGAAAATCTGTGAATGCCTTCTTAGTTCGTTGAATGGGAACTATTGCTGTTTTTTGCGATAGTGTGGCAAAAGAGCAGTCAACCTCGACTCATCATCATGCCCAACAATTGAGCATCAATATTGTCATTGAAAATTTTGGACCATCAGATAGAGGAGTGGCGCCAAGGATGGGGGGGGGCCATTTGGCCAATATTTTGTTAAATACATAATTGAACCATACAAATATTATCATTATAAAAAGAAATAATAATATCCTAAATAATTTGTGTTTTATTTAAATACAACATCGGTCCTTAAAATTTAACCACCCTTTATAACTTCGATATGCTACTAAAATGCTTTTGTAAATGTAGTCTTTCAATGAAAGTGTGTTAAAGTAGCTGTGTCAATAAAGTTTCTGCTAATAAATACAACTTAAATATTTCAATATAGTCCTTTATTTTCCCAAAAACTTTGTCAATAGAGAAATTACATGAATTTAAGATAAACCGTTATATGGGAGGTAGTCGTTAAAGTGGGTGTGTCACCTAAACTTTTTGGCACAACAATAACATTGATTAGAAGGATATACGTAGCAAATTTGATCATCATACCTCTTATTTTGGCGGTTTTATGAGCTTTTAAATTACATTAACGGTCTATAACGTGAAAAGTGGGCGTTATAGTAGGCGTGTCAAAGTTATTTTTGCGAATGAGTACAACTTAGGTGTTTCAATATAGCCCTTTATTATTCCAAAATCTATATAAATTGAGAAGTTATATGAATTTTGGGTAAAACGTTATATGGGAGGTGGGCGTAAAAGTGGGCGTGGCACTTCAATTTTTTGGCACAGTAATGAAATTGCCTAGGGGAATATACGTAGCAAATTTCATCATCATACCTCTTATTTTGGCGGTTTTATGAGCTTTTAAATTACATTAACGGTATATAACGTGAAAAGTGGGCGTTATAGTAGGCGTGTAAAAGTTATTTTTGCGAATGAGTACAACTTAGGTGTTTCAAAATAGCCCTTTATAATTCCAAAATCTTTATAAATAGAGAAATTATATGAATTTTAAGTAAAACGTTATATGGGAGGTGGGCGTTAAAGTAGGCGTGGCGCCCTAATTTTCTGGCACAGTAATGACATTGCTTAGGAGGATATACGTAGCGAATTTGATCATCATACCTCTAATTTTGGCGGTTTTATAAGCTTTTAAATTTCATTAACGGTCTATAACGTGAAAAGTGGGCGTTATAGTAGGCGTGTCAAAGTTATTTTTGCGAATGAGTACAACTTAGGTGTTTTAATGTAGCCCTTTAGAATGCCAAAATCTTTATTAATAGAGAAATTATATGAATTTTAAGTAAAACGTTATATGGGAGGTGGGCGTTTAAGTGGGCGTGGCGCCTTAATTTTCTGGCACAGTAATGACATTGCCTAGGAGGATATACGTAGCGAATTTGATCATCATACCTCTAATTTTGGCGGTTTTATGAGCTTTTAAATTTCATTAACGGTATATAACGTGAAAAGTGGGCGTTATAGTGGGCGTGTCAAAGTTATATTTTCGAATGAGTACAATTGAGGTGTTTCAATATAGCCCTTTATTATTCCAAAATCTATATAAATTGAGAAATTATATGAATTTTGGGTAAAACGTTATATGGGAGGTGGGCGTAAAAGTGGGCGTGGCACATTGATTTTCCGTTACAAAAAAGCGTCTTACCAATAAGCAAAGTGTGCAAAATTTCAGAGTCGTACATCCAATTTTGTTGCTTTTATGACGTTTTTGTTTTTAAATATACCGAAAAATACACTGTGCGGTATAAATTTTCGTACATTTTGATCGATAACTCCTCTCCTAATGCATAGATTTAGATAATTTTCGGGAAAAAATATTGTTTTTACTCAGGAAATATATATTCGAAGTTTCATGAGTCTACGTTAATGCGTTTAGACACAATTCCATTTTATTCGATGTTTGAAGGACATGGTTTTTTCGACCTACTCTTGCTTTTCGAGCTATAACTCTCTTCCTAATATTCCGATTTAGCCCATTTTTAATACCAAACAAACCTTGTCTATAAGAAAGATTCTGGCAAAATTTGAGCCCCCTAGCTTTTTTGGTGCAACCTCTATCGTGCTTTCAACAGACGGCAAGACGGACAGACGGACAGACGGACAGACGGACAGACGGAAATAGCTAGATCGTCATCAAATCAAACCCTGATTCAGAATATATATACTTTATGGGGTCTAAAATGGATATTTCGATGTGTTACAAACGGAATGACAAAATGAATATACCCCCACCATTTTTTTGGTGGCGGGTATAAAAAGGGTATACATATATAGGTTTGTCATTCCGTGTGAAATTTCTACAATTTTCATTTCCGACCCCATAAAGTATATATTTTCTGAAAGCTTATGAATAGGGGAGTTGATTAAGCTCTGTCAGTCTGTCAGTCTGTCCGTCTGTCCGTCTGACCGTCTGTCCGTGTGTATGTTGAAATCAACTTTTTGAAGCCCCCCGACATAGGTTGGACCCGGTAAAGTATTAAAATATCAGATTATTCGGGAGTAGAACGGTATTGAAAATCAGAAACCACGACCACCTCGATTTTTTTTTCACAAAAACAACATTACAACAACAACATACATACATACAAACGTGTATACTAGTTAGAGAAAACGTGGAATCGAATCCCAGCTGAGCCAAAAAATTTTTTTTAATTTTTAAAAAATTTTTTTTTGTAATTTTTTATTTTTTTTTATTTTTTTTTTTATTTAATATATTATTTATATTTTTATTATTTTTTTTATAATTTTTTTTTTATTTTTTTTTTTGTTTTATATATATTATATATATAATAATTTTTTTTTTTAATTTTTTTTTAAATTTTTTTTTTAAATTTTTTTTTTAAATTTTTGTTTTTTTTTTGTTTTTTTAACATACATACGTGAATTTATAATTTTACAATGGGATGTTTTTATATATGTATGTTTATATATGTATGTACGTATTTCATATGGGATGAATGGTGACACAAACCACTGTTATTGCATGACTACACGTTGTGAAGGGTATATAAGATTCGGCACGGCCGAATATAGCACTTTTACTTGTTAATACATAAATTTATCAGATGTTCAAAAAACAAGTAAGAGCGCTATATTCGGCCATGCCGAATCTTATATACCCTTCACAACGTGTAGTCATGCAATAACAGTTGTTTGTGTCACCATTCATCCCATATGAAATACGTACATACATATATAAACATACATATATAAAAACATCCCATTGTAAAATTATAAATTTACGTATGTATGTTAAAAAAAATAAACAAAAAATTGTAAAAAAAATTAAAAAAAATAATTAAAATATCTATATATATAAAAGTGAAACTCTGTGTGTGTGTGTGTGTGTGTGTTAGCTATAGACTCTGAAACTGTAAAACCGATCGGGCTCAAACTTTGGTAAGTTGTTGTACACATACCGGGGAGTGTTTATGGATAAAAAAAAGTGGGCGGGGCCACGCCCATAAAAAATTACTTATCAGTTTTAGCTACTTGCACTTGACCGATTTTTCTGAAACTTTGCACACATATCGAGCTCTGATGACTAAATAATTTCGTGATAAAAAAAGTGGGCGGGGCCACGCCCATAAAATTTTTTTAATTTTGAGGTACTTGCAATGGACGGATTTTACTGAAACTTTGCACACATATTGGGCTGTCATGACTTTATAATTTCGTGATTAGAAAAGTGGGCAGGGCCACGCCCATAAAAAAAAAGTTATAAGTTTGAGGTACTTGCACTGGACCGATTTTTCTAAAACTTTGCACACACACTAAGCTGTCATGACTTTATAATTTCGTGATTAGAAAAGTGGGCAGTGCCACGCCCATAAAAAAAAGTTATCATTTTGAGGTATTTGCGCTCGACCGATCTTTCTGAAACTTTGCACACATATTGAGCTGTCATGACTTTATAATTTCGTTATTGAAAAAGTGGGCGGGGCCACGCCTATAAAAAATTAGTTATCAGATTTAGCTACTTGCACTGGAACGAATTTTCTGAAACTTTGCAAACATACTGAGCTGTCATGACTTTACACTTTCGTCATTGAAAGTGGGCAATGTCACGCCCATTAAAAAACAGGTATCATTTTGAGGTACTTTCACTGGACCAATTTTTTTGAAACTTTGCACACATATTAAGTTGTCATGACTATACAGTTTCGTATTTAGAAAAGTGGGCAGTGCCACGCCCATTAAAAAAAGGTATCACTTTGAGGTACTTACACTGGACCGATTTTTCTGAAACTTTGCACACTTATTGAGCTGTCATGACTATACAGTTTCTTAATTAGAAAAGTGGGCAGTGCCACCCTCATAAAGAAAAAGTTATAGTTTTTAGCCTTGCACTTGATATTCGATTAAAATTTAGAATGCGATTAAAATTCATGAAGGGGCGTAGCAACGCGCGCCGGGATTGGCTAGTATATAATAAATATAAAACAAAAAAAAAAAAAAAAATTTAAAAAAAATAAAAAATAATAATAAAAATATAAATAATATATTAAATAAAAAATAAAAAAATAATAAAAAAAAATTAAAAAAAAATATAAAAAAAATAAAAAAAAATTTTTTGGCACAGCTGGGATTCGATGCCACGTTTTTTCTAACCAGTATACACGTTTGTATGTATGTATCTTGTTGTTGTAATGTTGTTTTTGTGAAAAAAAATCGAGGTGGTCGTGGGTTTTTGCTCATATCTCAGTTGTTTATGAATCGATGTTTCTGATTTTCAATACCGATCTACTCCCGAATATTTCTGATATTGTAATACCTCACCCGGGACCAAGCGATGTCGGGGGGCTTCAAAAAGTTGATTTCAACATACACACGGACAGACGGACAGACTGACAGAGCTTAATCGACTTCCCTATTCATAAGCTTTCAGAAAATATATACTTTATGGGGTCGAAAATGAAAATTGTAGAAATTTCACACGGAATGACAAACCTATACGTACCCTTTTTCACTGTGTGAAGGGTATAAAACAAAAAAAGAAAGGTGATGTGTTAAGTGTGCCTATTGCTTTTATCATTGAAATATTACTTTAGAACTCCACACATAATATTATAACTCAATAGAAATATTCTTTGTTCTACCAATTTAAATTTATAGAATATATTGGAAGTGACAGCGAATTGGACATTTCTCGGTTTTTATTTTTGTTTGCAACTTTATCGAACAACTGAGTTTTTCATTAAGACGATACCGAGAGTTGTAAACTATTTAAAACAAGTTTATTTAAGTTACAAGTAAATCCAAAATATACAAGTTATATAGTTTGTCATAAAAATACAAATTTTATAGAAATTTGCTTAGTACCGAGCAAAAACTAGATAATGACCTGCCCTTACTAAACAACATACTTTTAAATGACTATTACATATCATCTGTCTTACTAAGAAGAGTTTTGGTAATGACTTGATTTACTAGAAGCCATTCACTACACAACCTTTAAAATTCTCATTAAGTTTAATAGTCCTAGAATATAAAGAATAATCTTTATGACTATATGAGTTCATTAGCAAACTGATTTTTAAATTTAAAATCAACTTATCAAAGTATAATCGTATAATCGACCCTAATTTTTGTCCTCAAAAAAGAATCGAACGACTCCTGTAAGTCCAAAATATTAAGGGGCTACAGGGTGGTTACAAAAGTCAAGTACTTATTTATTGCTAAAAACAAGTAAGTGCTTATTTAAGTTCCTCCTCTTTATTATCGAGCGTAATAAGTGATTATTCGAGTCCCTATTTGTAAGCTAAAAAATTTTCTCAATGGCATCGCCATGTTAAAAAAATAATAATAATAAAAAGGTATTTTCGGAATATTAAGGTCATAATGATAGTTTGTGTATTTGTTAAATTTCAGAAGCTGTCAAATATACTTATTAGAACCATCTATTATACTGTGAAATGATAAGTTTTTGTACAGTAAAAACAGCAGTCAACAGACTACGGACTGATGAAAGAACAATTGTTATTCAGCTTTAGAAATTGTTAATTTAGCACACAGAACATTTTTTCTTTTTTATTACTAAGAATACTTGACAGGATCAGGAGCCCTTATTGCAGTTTTACTAAAAATAAAACAAAAAATGGGCTCAGTTCGCCAAACTGAAAGAGCACTTCTTAATACGCAGGTAATGCACAATACTATGAGTTGATTCACTTAATCACTTTTTCTTGTTCAAATTATATTCATCCAAATAGAACCGGTACCATGTATACGTCGCTGTAGACGCAAGTGTGACAGAGTACTCGAATTTATCTATCGGCTTCTTGTCTCAAGAACTCAATCACGTGATTCTAGACTTCTTTTTATTCCTCATGCCATTCAAAATGATTTGTAGAAACAAATTATTCTAACAAGACCCAAAGAGCTATCCCTCTGTAAAGTCAAACATTTGGTATCCGATTTCTCTAAAGAAATAAACGTATAAATTGGCCACCTAGCACGTGTGATTTGAATCTTTTGGGGATAGACCACATTTTAAGCTTACGCCGATAAACTAGTAAACGACTGATCAATTAGAAGCCAACATTAAACACATTATTGACGAAATAAGACCGGATATGGTCCAAAAATTATGTTCATAAGACGGAATCACAGAAGCCATATGCTACCAATTATTTTAAGATATTAAATGCGAAAAATTTCGTTTGCTAACTTGGCCTAATTTTCGGTAACTTATTTGAATTTGTTTTAATGAAAAAAAATTTTTGCACCAATAAAAAACACGCAAGATTAACTGAGAATAACTATATAAGTCAATGTCAAAGATTATAATTTTTAAAAATACCAATAGTGCTTTTATTTTTGCCCGGCATCTATATTCGATGCCTCAAAACCAACTGAATGGGACGAGCTGGAGGCCTATATTTGAAATGCTATTACTGGAATAACGTTTCAAATATAAGACCCTGTTATCGAAAACTAACTTGACCACTTACAACGCAACCAGCAAAGTGAGGGTGGGGTCTATTTTAATAGGCATTATTATTAAAAAAAACTCAACTGAAAATACAGCCCACCAATTAATTACATAAAATAAAAGATTCAAAATTAAATTCCCCACCTAAACAATATAAAAAGATAAAACTGCAGATGTTCAAATTTAGTGGTGTAAGGAAAAAAATATCTGTTGTTCCTTTTTACACATAAAACATTCAAACAAAGTTAATTTTAATACAAAAAGTTAGTGTTAATGAGCTGTGCCTTGGACAAAGAAATGACTTCTTTAAAAGTGTGCCAAAAAATATCTCTACATACAAACAAAAAGAAAAAACAAAGTTTTATTGTTTGTATTCAATACTTTAGTTTGCCAAGAATCTGTTTCATTCGGAGTCAAAAAAAAATATATATTTAAACACTTAAGCTGTAATAAAATAATTATAAAAATATTCAACCAATTTCAAATAAATTTGGCAGTAGTTTTGTGTACACACTACAATAACACAATTAGCCAATTAGCCAATAAGTGAACACGTGTAAGTATAAAAGTCTTTGTGTAACACCAAGAAATAATTTTTCAAAACAAAGTTTACTTTGGGTCTTTGAAAATTTATAATACAGGGTGGGTCAAAAGTCATTATGGGGTTTAAAAATTAATAACTCTCGTTTTTTTTCAGATTTTTTAACGTCAGAATTTTGCCCTTCAAAGCAATGATTCGTTGTTTAGGTTATCAATATGGCACCGTGTGAGTTTTACCTTAATCCGGTAACCCACATTTAATACTCACTGCGGAATATATTAAATATGTAGAGCAAAGTGTTAATTAAAAAACAAAAACGTCTACCCGATTGCGTTCTACTGATATGTCACCACAGTGCATTTTTAAAAACAATATTAAATTCCCATATAAGTTGCAAATTCTTCAAGAACGAAAACCCGCAGATCATCGGCAACGTCTATATTTTGCAGCTTTATTTGAACAGATGGCAAAATAAAAAACAACTCTATTGAAAGTCTGTTTAAGATAATTTTTACTTGAATCGCTTTGTTAATAAACAGAACTATAGGTTCTGGGGTTCTGAAAATTAAGCGAATGTTCATCAATGCACCCCCATTAGGTATACAGAATCCCAGAATTAACTTTTTGCCCACCTAGCATTTCCTCTCTACATGTCTTTTCATTTACCTGTATTAACTGTATTAACTTCACTTGGGATTGGTATTTTCGCAAAGAATTTACTTTAAAAAAATTTAAAAAAAGTTAAATTTTACTTAAACCAGGATATCATTATGGTTTTGGGCTAAGGATTTACAATGTTTGCTTTCTGCACTGATAAAATTTTGTAAAAAAATGTGTCTGTACATTAATATTTTTTAATAATTTTGAGACCAGTGTAAATACTTAGTAACCAGAACAACGTAACAGAACACAACTTTTCAAAATTTTTGTCTATTTGTCCTCTTAGAATCGATTGGCTTTAAAACTACCGCATGGGTTCTAATAAAATCTTTTACCGTCCAACAGAAAGAGAAATACAAATAAAATGGTACTAGAAGGAGGGCAAGCAATACAGGCATATAAGGAAATGTAGGAGTGATAAATGTAAAAGAAACTATGCAAACAACAACAAATACTTTCGTAGATAATGTTTACAGAGACTAAGTTCTCTGTAATGTACACAGTTTCATACTCTTTTCAAAATTCGTATTAAGCTTGCAAAACTATTTTTAGTTACAAGCTTAAGGTATAGGTGGCAAGTTTTTGGTAATTGTGACATGGCCACTATGCGTAAACTTTTCACCAACATCATTAAATATACTACTGACTAAACAGATTGTATTGCGCTTCTTCCTATAACAAATTACTTCTTGGCGACTCCTTTGACAATTTTTTCAAATTCGAGTTTTTCTTGAGGCTCATCAAATAATATATACTCAAACGCCTTCCTATCTGTTTACTAATATACGTTTTGACTGAAGAATAAAGAGGAAAAGAGTCATTACCTATAAGGACAGATAACTCCTGCCTGTATTCTCTACTACCAAATCCAGAAATTAATAGCAACGTAAATAGTTTTCAAAAATTTCTTTTCCATTATCTTGTTTATAATTGAATATCTTCTTATGTTGTATTTGTCATTGCTTTTGATGTAAGTAACAATGTAACAGTGCAAGAGTGTAACAGTGTTGACACTGCCAATTAAACTTATTTTGTAGTGCAAGCTCTTCAATTGATTAACTTTACCACGCGCATCCGATTCAATTACAAAACTCTCTTCTGGCAACAAAATGCAATTTTGCTGGATCAGCGTCTGCATACGTTTGCACATAGGTGCAACGTGATTGGCCAAGATAAACATTAGAACGTTCTTGAATAAATTTAATTGATCAAATTTTAAACAAGGTTATTTTATTGATCATGTTTTCAATTAAGTTCATTTAATTGATGATTATAAAAGTTTTACATAGAGGTAATCTAAGCATACAAAGTTCCGGCTTTCATTTATTAAAGACGCAGTTGGTAGCGCCAAATATATATTTATTTTTATCTTTGCTTAAAATTCTTTAACTCGTATTTAGAAGTATCAAATAAAATCAACCATAATTTGGACCAGCAACATCAGAATTTACCCTAAAACAAATATAACATTTAACTCTTGTTAAGGCCAGTAATGCGGCTCCGCTTTATCTTGTTTTTTAATAAAATTAAGCCAAATTTGCACACAGCGCTATGTGGAATGACAATATTTAATAAATCGTTTTGGTAAAAAATAAAGTTATGAAACAATATATAGATAAAACAGAAAACATTTTGATGAGTTTTCAATGTTATTTTAAGCATAAATTTCACCCTTAACCTCTCATAAATGACCATAGCAAAATTGAGCAAATCGGCGAAATCAGCGAAATCGTCTTAAGATTAGTAAAGTCATTTTATAAAATTTATGTCAACCCCTAAATGTGTTTTGATTTTACATTGACACATACAAATTGCCACATGAATCCAAACAGTTGTCGCTGTATGCATTAGAACATGTGCGCACACGGATGATTGCGACCGAGCTTTAGTTTTGTGTGGTGTATTCAGTAGTAATTAATAAACAGAGTCTTTCGATTTGAGTCCAGGAATTAGGGCTTTCAAAAATTATGTGCAGAATTAGGAGGTTTGGACATACACAAGGTTGGGTTACGTTAGATTCGGCAGCCGCCCGAAGGCATGGCTCATTGGACATACACAAAGTCACCTTAATTAAATTTAATGAATTCTTTTTAGTTATATATCGATTTTCTTAAAGTTTGTAAATAGTTTAAAACAATTTGCTTTCACCTTATATTGAATTTTATTTATTTATTTTTTTATAATTTTTTTTTTTTTTTTGAATTAAAAAAATTAAATTTTGTTATTTTTTACGGTTTAATACTTTTCAATTTAGATAAATATTTAAAAAAAAAAAAATAATAATAATAATTAATAATTTCAGTTTTTTCGGTAGCTGTTTCAACTATCAACACATTAATATTTTTATATTTCAAAATTAACCCTAAAATTTTGTTTAAATTCTGCACAACCAAATAAATAAATAAAGGAACTTATTTACAAGAAAAAGTAAGTTTTTTTTTTATTGCCCTCTAAAGCCACATACTGCCAATTTTAAATTATCAACAACCAACATTAGCACTTTATCAAATCTATAAATAAATGTTTGAATGTGCATGCACATTATTTTTATACCCACCACCAAAAAAATGGTGGGGTATATTCATTTTGTCATTCCGTTTGTAACACATCGAAATATCCATTTTAGACCCCATAAAGTATATATATTCTGAATCAGGGTTTGATTTGATGACGATCTAGCTATGTCCGTCCGTCTGTCCGTCTGTTGAAAGCACGATAGAGGTCGCACGGAAAAAGCTAGGGGGCTCAAATTTTGCCAGAATCTTTCTTATAGACAAGGTTTGTTTGGTATTGAAAATGGGCTAAATCTGAATATTAGGAAGCGAGTTATAGCTCGAAAACCAAGAGTAGGTCGAAAAAATCGTGTCCTTCGAACATCGAATAAAATGGAATTGTGTCCAAACGCATTAACGTAGACTCATGAAACTTCGAATATATATTTCCTGAGTAAAAACAATATTTTTTCCCGAAAATTATTTAAATCTATGCATTAGGAGAGGAGTTATCGATCAAAATGTACGAAAATTTATACCGCATAGTGTATTTTTTGGTATATTTAAAAACAAAAACGTCTTAAAAGCAACAAAATTGGATGTACGACTCTGAAATTTTGCACACTTTGCTTTTTGGTGAGACGCTTTTTTGTAACGGAAAATCAATGTGCCACGCCCACTTTTACGCCCACCTCCCATATAACGTTTTACCTAAAATTCATATAATTTCTCCATATATAAAGATTTTGGAATAACAGAGGGCTATATTGAAATACCTAAGTTGTAGTCATTCGCAGAAGTAACTTTGACACGCCTACTATAACGCCCACTTTTCACGCTATTTACCGTTAATGAAATTTAAAAGCTCATAAAACCGCCAAAATTAGATGTATGATGATCAAATTTGCTACGTATATCCCCCTAGGCACTTTCATTACTGTGCCAGAAAATAAAGGTGCCACGCCCACCTCCCACATAACGTTTTACCTAAAATGCATATAATTTCTCTATTAATAAAGATTTTGGAATAATAAAGGGCTATATTGAATCACCTAAGTTGTACTCATTCACAAAAATAACTTTGACACGCCAACTATAACGCCCACTTTTCACGTTATCTACGTTAATGAAATTTAAAAGCTCATAAAACCGCCAAAATTAGAGGTATGATGATCAAATTTGCCACGTATATCCCCCTAGGCAATTTCATTACTGTGCCAGAAAATAAAGGTGCCACGCCCACTTTTACGCCCACCTCCCATATAACGTTTTACCTAAAATTCATATAATTTCTCTATTAATAAAGATTTTGGAATGACAAAGGGCTATATTGAAACAACTAAGTTGTACTCATTCGCAAAAACAACTTTGACACGCCTACTATAACGCCCACTTTTCACGTTATCTACCGTTAATGAAATTTAAAAGCTCATAAAACCGCCAAAATTAGAGGTATGATGATCAAATTTGCTACGTATTTCCTTCTTATCAATGTTATTGTTGTGCCAAAAAGTTAAGGTGACACTCCCACTTTAACGCCTACCTCCCATATAACGGTTTATCTTAAATTCATGTAATTTCTCTATTGACAAAGTTTTTGGGAAAATAAAGGACTATATTGAAATATCTAAGTTGTGTTTATTAGCAGAAACTTTATTGACACGCCTACTTTAACGCCCACTTTCACTAAACGACTAAATTTACGAAAACATTTTACTATTATATTGAAGTTATTAAGGTTTGTTAAATTTTAAGGGCCGATGTTGATTTTAAATAAAACACAAATTATTTAAGAAATTATTATCATTTATTTTTAAAGTGATAATATTTGTATGGTTCAATTACGTATTTAACAAAATATCGACCAAATGGCCGCCCATCCCTGGCGCAACTCCTCTATCTGATGGTTCAAATTTTCAATGACAATGTTGAAGCTCAATTGTTAGGCATGATGATGAGTCGAGGTTGACTACTCTTTTGCCACACTATCGCAAACAACAGCAATAGTTCCCATTCAACGAACTAAGAAGGCATTCACAGATTTTCTAACACTTTATACAGACCTGTTTTGCAGAAATTTAAATATTTTTTACAATTCTCCTGATTGTGGACGAATTTGAACGATTATGTTGATCAAAAGAATTACGAAGTGCACAAAATGCATTTTGATTTGAACGCCCATTTTTATAACAAAACCTGAATAACTTTAAAGCGTTGCTCACTTGCGTATCTTTCCACGGATCAAATTGAGTAAGTGTGAAATTGAGAAATGTCAAGTGAAATGCAGAAAACAAATTTAAAGACTAGGTGTAGTTCACCTTCAACATGGGACCTTAAAATTTAACCACCCTCTACAAAGAAAGTGATACATATTTTATTATAAAGAGATTATTCCATAGCGATTAACAAAATAATAAATATTGTGCTTTAAATGTACACAAAATTGGTGGTGGGTATAAAAGATTCGGCACAGCCGAATATAGTGCTCTTACTTGTTTTTGAATTAAAATATTTAATTTTTGTTATTTTTTACTGTTTTATACTTTTCAATTTAGATAGATATTTTAAAAAAATTTTAATAATTTCAGTTTTTTCGGTAGCTGTTTCAACTATCAACACATTAATATTTTTATATTTCAAAATTAACCCTAAAATTTTGTTTAAATTCTGCACGACCAAATAAATAAATAAATGAACTTATTTACAAGAAAAAGTAAATATTTTTTTATTGCCCTCTAAAGCCACATACTGCCAATTTTAAATTATCAACAACCAACATTAGCACTTTATCAAATCTATAAATAAATGTTTGAATGTGCATGCACATTATTTTTAAAACTAATATTATTAGATAGATTTCTATCTCTATCGATTGTCATGGAAATTCATTGTTTATTTTTTTAACGCAAATAAATAATTTTAAAATTTCCAAAGCTGGTTGTCGATTATTCAATTATTTGCAAATATTTTTGTTGACTAAAGCAACATTGATATCGATGCTAAATATTTATTTTAAATGCAAATTTTAAACAGTTGACAGTCGTTATAAAAGACTCTTTTAATAGACACACGTTTATATGAAAATATTATGTATATGGATGTGTATGTGGATGTGTGTATTTTTCGTATGTTTACAATATGTAACCAGTGTCAGATTAGTTTTTGGGAGATGTGTGTTTAAATGAATTTTGGAAACTGGCCAAAAAAAATGGTCAAATATGAAAAATGCAACTGTAGCACTAATATGTATTTCGTATGACAATACAGAGATTAGAAAACAAACAGAACAAACAGTAAAAGCCTTATACACAAGCGCGTATCCAGGAAGGGGGAGAAGAAAAGGATATTAAAAGCAAACTGTTTTCGTTTTGATAAGTGTTAGTGTTGACAAACAATTCATAAATTTAAGTAAAAATTGAAAAACTTGTTAGCAGGATCTGCCTCTACTTAAACAATAATATAAAAAGATAAAACACTCATCAAAAACTTTAGCATAAATGAAACTTAATATTCAAATCATTCTTTAGGGTACGATTACTTACTCAAGTCACTGTGTTAAACATACTTCTTTAAATCTTTATCCCTTTTCATATTAATTTTTTGTTTTATATTTTAATTAGCTCAAATGTATGTTTATGTTTTTTTAATGTCAGTTATTAAGAAAGGCTGTCACACATATTGAAAAACACAACTATACAACTCTTTGTTAGTAAAAAAATAATAATTTTTTTTTTTTTTTTTTGTTAAATGCTGCTTTTAATACTTTGGTCTTGCTTTTCTTTGACAGAACAAAAATTTAAGCTTTTGAAGCCTGAAAAAGAATTTAGTTTATGAGTATGACTAGATGTGGGTATATCGTGACTTTAACTTCAAGTAGTTTCAAGTCGAAATATGTAACTGTCGCAGCTGCTGCTTTTGTTAGCATTATTATTTAAGGATAAATTACTGAGCGACATTTGTTAGTTCACAATCTTAAATATTGTATTTCAGAAAACCAAATTGTCGATGTAAAAATATACTACCAAGCCGAATTCACATCAGCTGACAACATCCCTACAACAAACACAAAAAACTGGAAAAGGTCAAAAATACAAAAAACAAACAATTTGATTGTTTAATTTTAAATACAATTTTATTATTATAAATTTTTAAGAAAATTTTTAAAATAAACAAGTATTTTCCATTCTTGCTAAGTAGTTAGTTTCTACTACAAATTTGTGCCGTTTAAACCATTAGGACAAACACAACAGTCATCTGGCATTTTCTGAAGTAAAAAATGTAAACATTTTATTTATTAATCGTCTAATTTTCTTCATCTTTATATAAATATTTTGTTTCTTTTGTTTTTTTTTTAATTATAACTTGTATTTTACTGATTTGCCAAAATGATGTTGCACAAAAAGTAGTGTTTACTTTTTTAAATTTTTTTCACAAACATCAGAACTTTTATAAAAATGTTCAATCAATGTGCAATGTAAACAAACTTTGACATTGTACGGTTCAAAACAAAATCAACAAAAAAAAATCGTAACACCAACTGATGTGATTTCGCCTTTAATACAAATTTTTTGGTTTAAATGTATATGATGTCAGCTTTTTAAACCAGGCATATTTATACGATTCGCAACTGCTGAATGGTAAGCATATGGTCAAAATTACTGAATTCGCCGTGATTTAATTTATTTATATTTGGATGGAAAGGGAGATTTTTGTTTTGGTATTTAGCAATCAACTTAAGTGTACTTTTTTGTTAACAAATTATGATTAAAAATTTATTTATATTTGTTGTTTTTACGTTGTTTAACATGGGTTTAAAAAAAATACATATATCCATTTTTTAATAAAATTGTATTAAATAAAATATATCAAGACAACTTTTCCAACCCTGATATACGAACTGACTGAAAGAAAATATTCCCAAAAAAGTTGTCTTGTTTTATCAATTGTTTTATCATACAGGTATGTATATGCAACGACGAATTGATACCACAAAGCAACTTTTGAGGGGATGTTTTATGTTAAGGCCAATTTGAATATCAGAAATGGAAAAGTTGTTATTATGTATTAAATATAATAAAATTTGATTTGATATAAATTTTTGAAATACATTATTAATGACGCAAAAGCAACAAATATACATAATTTTAATTGTTGAAAATTGTTAAAACTTTCCCTGCAGAAGCTATTCAATGTGGTAGCGAAATATCGGAAAATGAAATTAAAACTATTTTTTATAAAAGAAAGTAATCTCAAGCTCAATACAAAAAACAACTGTTTATATAAATTAAAAAGATCGAAAACATTAATTTATTATATAAATTTAGTAGTTTTATTATTAAATAAGAAGGCTTACGTTAATTGTTTAATACCGAAGTCAAAATCAGATTTTCCTTCCCTGCATTAATAAACGAAATTAAGGCGAGTTCAACCAATTTCGACAAGAAGTTTTCCAATCAGTTAGCCTGATAATTTTTCTGTCCGAATTCGCCTTGAATTCGCCGTTGCAAATACCTGTATGAAAATGCCCTGAGTATACCAATAAAAATACGCCTTCATTTTAACTTTTTTTTTTCTCCGATAATTTGTTTTAAATATTTCGAACTATGTACTTTTTTCTATAAAACTAAATAAAAAGCGTGAAGTGTCTTAACTTTTCCTTTTTAACTATGTTAGGATTCCTTAGATAAACTTTACACCATAAGGATTTATATTTTTTTTTAATTTTTCAATTTCATTATTTTTAATAATTTTTTTTTTTAATTTTAACTTCTAAACATTGTTTTTTTATTTGGCAGCAATTATTGTTATATATGTTTAAACGGCTAACTTGTAGTAACTATTTTTTAACAAAAATTAAAAAAAGTTGCATTTAGTTTCTTTGTTGTTTAACCCGATTTTTTCATGCTGCCTTAAATATGACTCAAACATAAGAAAACTTTGTATCGCCATCTTCGTCTCTCGAAATTAAATATATATTGTTGTAAAAATGTTACTATTTTAAGAGGAATTACCCAAAATTTTGGTTCAGTCAAATGGAAAGTAAATTTTTCTATCGTGCTATTACTCATGATGCTTTATGGGGAGGGTCGAATATGAATATGGTAGAAATTCAAATGGAATGACTAGGCTATATACCCAACTGATGAAAAAATGTAATACAAAACTGTCAGCAGGGCTTTTATTTTAAGCTGGTTCAGTTGTTGTTTTTTTTTTTTTTTTGAAAACTATTGACGAATTTATTAAAGCTTTTAGCATTTCAGTTGACCATAATGGTGGTAAGTGTATGACCTTAATATGTATTAGTGTATTATATTTTAGTAACCATATTTATACATTTTCAAATACATACATACATATATTGACAAAATATATTAACAATGAAAAGTGGAAGTCATTCAAGGATAAGTTATTTTATATTCAATCATACCACGATAAATTATTAATAAAATTATCCTGTACGTAGCTCATTTGATATTAACAGATTTCGTCCTGCTAAAAGCAATCAGGCAAACAATAGTATAAACATGGGATAAATTTAAAAACACACAAATACAACTAATTATACTTTTCTTAAAAAGAAGGCATTTTACGAGTATTTGTTAGATACAATTGTATGTTTAATGAAATTTATAATGGACATTATTAACCCGCAAAAATAAATTAATATTAGATAATATGTTAAATTGGTTGAAATAATTGAAATTGAATAAAACTTTAATATGTGATTTTATTTATATAACTAATTAAATTTGTTTGTTTGTGATGTGTGCCTTGACTACACAGTTTATAGGGCATACGAATGAATCATACATTTTTAGTTTTAAAAGTGATTCTGCCATTAATCTTTTGCAAATTAAGTTTTTCCATAATTCCAGCAGAACTAAATTTATGAAATTTTTTTTTTGTCGAAAGTAGGTGTTGCCTCTTTACATCTTGCATCATATATATTCAGTATTTACAATCTTATTTTAAATTATGATATATCGATGGTTTCCCGCAAGAAAGCCTTTGTTTCTTCAATAGTCATTGACCTCAAATACCCTCTATTAGCACTTATTTATCATATATCAACTTATAAGTTTAAGCAAGAGTGCTATATTCGGCCGTGCCGAATCTTATATACCCTTCACAACGTGTAGTCATGCACTAACAATTTTTTGTATCACCAATCATCTCACATGAAATACGTACATACATATAAAAAACACTCATATATATATAAAAACATCCCATTGTAAAATTATAAATTGAGTTTACGTATGTATGTTTCAAAAAAAACATAAAAAATAAAAAAAATAAAAACAAAAACAACAATAAAAAAATATTAAGAAAAATTAAGAAAAAAATAATATAAATATAAATCTATATATATAAAAGTGAAACTCTGTCTGTGTGTGTGTTAGCTATAGACTCCGAAACTGTAAAACCGATCGGACTCAAACTTTGGCAAGTTGTTGTACACATTTCAATGAGTGTCTATGGGTGAAAAAAAGTGGGCGGGACCACGCCCATAAAAATTAGTTATAATTTGAAGCTACTTGCACTTGACCGATTTTTCTGAAACTTTGCACACATATTGAGCTGTCATGACTATATAATTTCGTGATTATAAAAGTTGGCAGTGCCACGCCCATAAAAAAAGTTATCATTTTCAGCTAGTTGAACTTCACCGATTTTTCTGTAACTTTGCACACATATTGAGCTGTCATGACTATACAGTTTTGTAATTGGAAAAGTGGGCAGGGCCACGCCCATTAAAAAGTTATAATTTTTAGATTTTTGCACTTGATATTCAATTTAAATTCAGAATGCATTTTTTCATTAAGGGGCGTAGCAACGCGCGCCGGGCTTTTCTAGTAATATATAAAGTAAAAAATATAAAAAAAAATTTTTTGGCTCAGCTGTGATTCGATGCCACGTTTACTCTATTAAGTATACCACGTTTGAATGTATGTCTGTTGTTGTTGTGAAAAAAAACGAGGTGGTCGTGGTTTTTTGCTCATATCTCAGAAAGTTAATGGGCGATTGTGCTGAGTTTCAATTTTCTAAAAGATTGATGCCATACACAGATCTGCGGAACATTCAGTTGCTTCTAAGAGTTGATTTCAATCAACACACGAACAGATGGGCAGACATACATGGCTTAATCGACTCCTCTGTTCATAAGCTTTCAGAATATATATATATAAATATATACTTTATGGGGTCAGAAATGAAAATTGTAGAAACTACAAACGGAAAGACAAACCTAAATATACCCTTGTGCACCACAGGTGAATGTAATAATAATAATGTAAAATCTAATCAAGTAATTTTAATCATTCATATTTTGTGATGATTTACGTTGGCTGTAATTTTGTCGGCTCTCAAAATAGGAAAAAATTTGGCCCATAATATACTTATCGGTAACAGCCATGGCAGATTAATGTGAAACACTCGGTGTTTTCGGTCTATGTGTATATAACAAAAGGTGTCTAAAACAATATGGCGATAAGGGTTTGAATTATTGTAATAATAGAATTTAATATTAATGTTAATGTTAACATGCAACAACAACCTATATAAACACAATTAGTGTATTCACAATAAGTCATAAGTGTCGTATTCTCATAATTTCTAAAAAGAAGTTCAAAATTTAAAAGGATTGTATAGTTTATTATAAAATTTTTAAACCATTCTAAATTTTTGAAAAATTATGACATTTTGATAATGGTCTAGTTGCAGATTTACTAAATAAAATATATGTCAACAATTTATTAACGTTTTATCCATTTGTTTGAGCTAAAATGTTAAATGAACTTGAGTAAAATTAAAAATGTTATATCTAATCAAATGTTGGAAATGCATTTAATCATTTTTTATTAATTTTTTTTTTTTAAAGAAACTAATAGGAGATAAAAAAATAATAAAAGAAACTGAAAATATTCATATCGGCAACACTGTAATAAAGCTAATAATTTATATCCCACTTCAGCATTACTCAAATGTATTTTTCGTCTAACAGAAACGGTCAAAGCAAAATTTAAAACCAAACTGACTTAATGTGACCCAAAAACTGACTCCGAAAAGGTGAACCAAAAAAATTAATTGAAAAAAGAAATTTATTTAAGGCAGGATGAAAGAGATAACAAACTGTGCAAGTATTCTCAAGCAAATATATCTTTTGTATTTTGTTTTTTTTTTCCTTTCTTTTTTTTCAATTGCACATACAAATTTGTTATCTCTGCAAAAGGTAAAATTATGCCAATATAAAAATACATTAAGGTGAAACAACAGAGAGCACTATTTATTTTTATACATCCACCAACAATTTGATGTACTTTTTTAGCACAAAATCTTTTATTTTTATTTTTTTTTGTTATTAACAGTAATCGTTATGGAATAATTTCTTTATACTAAAATATGTATCACGTGCTTTTCGTAACTTTGATTTGCTATTAATTTATTTTCTTATATTTTTTTTACAGTAAAACATTAAGAATTTCTATATTAGAAATGATACTACTGACTCTTTTTTACTACAATGTTGTATATTTACGGAAACTGAAGTGCATAACTCGAAATCGAGTGGTAGTTAAAAACAATTATTAACTTTGCGTGAGCATGGCACTTCTACTTTTAAAATTATATAATTATAGCCGTATTCATAAAAATGTTTTAGGTTTATTAAAGGATTATTTGACAGATGTTGTTGAGAAATTTGTCAAATAAGCTTCCAATAAACCTAAAAGTTTTTTTTATGAATACGGCCCTTAATGTTGAAATTCAACTTAGAATTGTCTGTTAGCAATATATTGGTATAAGTCAAAATTATTTTTTTTATAAAAAAACAAAAAAGAGTCTTAAAATTAAACTATTTAAAACTATAAAATCGTTTGGCAATTTTTATGTGACGTTGGTTTAACCAGAAGCTGACTTTATTTTTCTCTATAAAAACAATATTAACAATATGATCTATGAAGTTCTATGATATGATATTTTAAAGTCTAATTTAAAGTAAAAGTGTTTAAAGTGTTCTAAATTTGCGGTAAGTGCAAAGTTTTATAAAAATCGGTTAAGTAGAAGTGAATATTTATTTTTGATTGGCGTGGCTGTTTTCACTTTTCTAATCAAATTGTGTTGTAACTGAAAACAAGTGCGACGAAAATTGTATTGCAAAATTCTGTTAAATTGAGGCATAAATTCAAGTAACAATTAACTAAGTGGGCGCAAAACTAGACGCGTAAAACATTTAATCTGCCCATTAATTTCAAGTCTAATACCGAACCACAGCATTATATGTGAGGCCTTAAAATTGGAGAGTCATAATAATTTCTTCTTAAAAACTCAGTTAAAAAACTCATCTTAAATCTTTGCCCATATAAATAAATATATAATAATATATAAAAATTAAAAGGAAGAGCTTTATATGAAAAATGGTGTTATGAAAATACTGGGCAGAAAGTAAAATTTACGAAAACTTAGCAAATTTAGACCTTTTCGTTATACGCGAGCTTAAATCATTAAGGAAGAAATATAGTCGCTAACGTATTATGTTCAATAACAAGAGGGTAATTTAATATGAACCACTTTTCCATTGCTAGTGCATTAGAAATATTTAAGTTAGCTTTCTTTCCCCGCCAGGTTTGTGGCTCGAGCTCTATGATGATTAACGCAGACGAAGAAATCTAGATAGTCTTTCAAAAAAACCAGGATTCTGCAATTATACTTACACTTCCACTGGAAGACTTCCAGAAATCTTTAATGAATATTTGGATTTAGTATAAGCTAAAGGGAACTCAAATATCAGGTAAAAGTAATTCTACAACAAATACAATATTAAAAAACCAATTTGATTTTCTTTTTGTTGCTTTAGTTTGCCGATGTGTAAAAAACAAAATGGTTTTTGCTTGTGTTTTTTAAAAAAATTTAAGCTGGAAAAAGCCATCAATGCAAACATAAATAGCTTTTGGAAATTCATCCAATATCAATGCAAGAAAAAAAAAATTTATCAGCTGTGTTGTCAACACCAACTGATAATTAATTTTGGAGTGGTAAAATTGATATACCCTTACGAATTTTTTGGTGATGTTTTCAAAAGAGTTAAAAAAACACTCGCACAGATCATCAAGGAATAAAGCAAAGCAAAACAGAATTTAAAAAAAACCCTAAATGCATAACGCCCAAGAAGAGAAATGAAATGGCGAAGAGGCAAGAAATATTAGACAATTCATTCAAACTATTCAAAATGAAATGGGACCTTTAATCTTTATTCAGTTTTCGTAGATGAATGAACGAATGAATAAAATAAAGCAGCTGGAAATGTGTCTGTATATTTTCGTTTGTTAGCCCTTGTGTTTACAAATTCTAGTTCACTTCTGTATGGATGTGTGTGTATGAATAAATAAAAATTCTAACTAGTCTGCTTTTGTGTGTGGTAAAAGTCCAAGAGAAGTGGCTGAGTAAAAGTAAGAGAGTTTGTTTATAGATGTGGTTAATGTTGTGTTTTGCAGGTGGGTGTTGTGGTAACATTAAAATGAGTTTATGTGATGCGTGATGGTGTTCCTTTTTTTCTCCTCTTTTGTTTTTTCGTTGGCCGCCACATACTAGAAAGCCATTGCTAATGATCACAAATGTGTGATGACAATACAAAAAAAAAAAAAAATATTCAATGATTTTCTGTTTTTGCCGCTTTGACAATAAAAAAAGCAACAACTAGCAACACTTTACTAGAGTGTTGCAATATTTTTCTATTTGGTTGATTTTTGCCATGAATTCAAATCATTTGAAATGAAAATTTACTAAATTTGTTGTTGTGTATTTACGTAAGTCTGAGTGTTTGTCAATACAAACCGTGAACTTATTTATTTTTTATAGGAAGCCGTATATTATATTCTTTTAAAATAATTTCAGTTTAATATAAATTTTGTAAAACTTATTATGTATTGCGAGTTTAAACAGAGGCATTTAAGTGGATATAAATGTAGTTACTCTATTGATTTTGACTATAAAATAATTTAGATTACTTTTAAATCAGCCGAAGCAAACTTAAGATTTTCTCAGTAATGCCTTTAATTAAATCAAGCAATTTTTGTAAAGATTATAAATAAAATAAAACCTAAAATTTCAAAATCGTTTCAAAACTTATTTAATAAGTCTATAAAGTGAAAAAGTAAGACATTCTGATCAAAGAGTGCTGATGATGAAACCGCAGCTGGTTTCGAAACTGCATTCCACTCGGCCGGTGTCGGGATTAAAACTTACTTTTCCAGTATATTCTTTCATTATCACAGATAAAAAATAATTGACTTCTTCATATAAAAATGAGAAATTTAGTATGAAAATGAACCAGAGCCAAAATAGAAACATTAAGTTCAACCATAAAATGAAAAATTATTTATTTATTTAATGTCGTTTGAACGAAAGACAGAAAGATTTATTTCTCTGTTGAAGATTGAATTTTTTTTTAATCCTCTTTGTGTTTCAAAGTTTTTACATTTTATTTAAAAATAATGCTGTCGCTTTTGTCAGTGTTTTAATATATGAATGTATTTTTATATAAATTTTTTGTCCAAATGTTAATGCAGTATTTTTTCAAAATATGTTTTTGTGACTATCTACTCCCTTTAGCACATTTGCACTTTACAGTATATAAACTGAAACATGTATTTACATATGCAAAGTTAAACGATGTTAAATTTCAATCACTACAGAAACAAGAGATAAACTAGCTATTGATTCACTGTATAAATAGCAAAAATTTGAATCTCAAAGAATTTTATGTTATTCTTTCGCAAGTTATTTATCGTTTAAATTGCATAAATATTTTGAATTTTTTCTTTTTTCTTTTTTTTGATATTCTTTTTACTGACTTCCAAATGTTTAAATTCATATAAGTACCTTGGTTCTTTATGCAGTTGACATAACATTTTGAAATAATTTTTTAAATTTATTTTCAACACATTATTACAATTCTGCGGTTTTATATTTAAGGTCTCGCTTTTTTTCTTTTAAATAACTATTTACATTCAATTATTGACTGCAACCAATGCAACATAATTGTGGTTGTGTGAAATTGATATTTTATTTATATTTAATTGTATTTCAAATAATTACTTATTCGTGAAATATATATTGTTTCTATGCATGTTTTTGCAATATATTACAATAAAAGTCATGTACGTGCATGCCTTATGTAAAGTGTTATAGATAAAATACAGACAAATGCACAGAGTTAACCCATTGTGTACCAAGCTACGTAAATGTTTATATATAAGAATTAAATTTCCATATCTACTTTAAGTCGATAAAAATAATATTTTTTTTTGTTCGTAATTAGCAGTAAAAATTTCTGACCGCGATCTCGGCCGCTGTGATAATTAGCGCATCATAACAAAATAAAAAATCAAATCAGAAATGTTAAGGAATGACTTGATGAAGAATTATATAGAATAATATAAAGTATAATTAAAAAAAATGTTGAATAAATTTTATAATAAAAAATATTATTTAAATAAGATAAATAAAAACAAAAATGTAGATCGAGAAAATCAGTTATTTTTTAATTTACATTTCACTTAGCGTGGGTAGAGGCAATACGATTATTGCTTTTGCATCGGCGATGGCAGAAATAATGTTGGGCGATTTATCATATAGTCGTTTCTTCATTGGAAGTACTTAATTCAGTGTTTGTTATCGGTTCGATGGATAACAATAGAAATTTTTTTATGGATTTCTTAAAATCAGTTTGACGCATCGGCTTCTGATTGGCTTTTTCAGCAATCATGCAAAGTGATTTACATAAGTTGACACTAGCGCTGTCCAAGGAACTTACCCAAAATGGCTACCACCAATCTATGCCTCTGATTCTAATCCAGTAATTAGTGACAACATTATTATGCAAGCCAACTCTACCCATGTTACTATTGTAATTATCGATAAGGTTGGCACTACGTCTCACATACAAATTAATCGTACCATAATTTTTTCGCTTGAAAAATTTTCAGACCGTGTTATTCGAAAGAGACAATCACAATAGGCCACCGCGATTTTGTTGATTTATTGCATTAAGATTTTTTTTTTGCTATGTGAAGACCTCAAAGACAGAATTCGTGAAGTTATCGAGGACATATAGCTATGTAATTAGGTGAACAGCAGGGTACATTGCACGCTCATAGCGGATGCATTAATGCACACTCAGTTCATGTATAGTGACACCAGCATCTTTACTGATAAGTATTTTATAGCTGGGAGAGCAGATGCTAGTGTATACTCACAAGACTTAGACTTTTCCCACACCTTGAGTCTGGGGGAGTGTCTGTTTGTCTAAAAATAAGATACAGCTAATAGATGCCTTGGTGGACTAGCCAGTAGTGTGCTACTCTGCTAGTCTGAGGGTGGCGGGTTCGATTCCCGTTAGAGACTCTGGAGTGGTCTACTTCTTTTTCTCTTCTTTTCTATACTATTCAGATATCACAAAGGGATCAATACGATGGACTCAAGTGAGATGCGTAACAGGTGCCTGTTCTATATAACCTAACCCTAACCTAAGACACACCTGTTGGGTTCGCTGCATATTTTCAGTCGAGTCACCTGTTGAAATGTCGGGAAGCGATTTCTCATTGCACTGGATAACCAGACGGTTATAAAAGACGTGAGGAGGATTGAACTCCTCTTTGGTGTATTTTTAAGTATAATAGGTGTGCTTCTGCAACTAAGGGGAAACTAAAATGTCTTAAGGGACACGTCGACATAGTTGTGAGTTGCGCAGTGGCAAATTTATAAGAGGGAAAACTACAGTGACATTCTGTGGACCAAAACCTAATTTTTCTCTAGGTAATGGAAAAAGTCTTTTAATGGGCAAACTCGATAAACCTGCAGAAATGGATGAATTTAATAATTTGTACACTGGCACGTATGGTAATTGAAAAACGTAATGTTAGAGATGGAGTATAGATACTCGGACTTAATCGAAGTAAAATTTGCTGAATAATAACGGTGCTTGTGGGACATAGAAACATCAAATATATTGTGAAAAAATCCATGAAGTCCATGAAGAGTATATTTGCCTTGATAAAACTAAGACAACAGCGCATATATTTCGTATGCGAATTTCCGGCATTAGCTTATATTCTAAAAAGGGTGACAGACAGAGTAACATTATGTGTGGATGCTATGGTAGATCTTAGTTTGAAAATTATGCTAGCGATTACAAAGGACTGTGTAATAAGAATTTTCCGCAGTTACTAGCTGGTTGTGTGAAATCGTTTTCTTACTTAAAATAAACGTCTGTGGTGGCACGGAAATCAGCAAAGAATACGGAAACGATGGGGATAACGCTCGGTAGCTTTCAAATCATTGGGAATCGAAGAGAATCGAACAAAAAACCTTTAATAGTAGTTGTGTGTTTCGATATTCCACCTACAAATCACTTTATCAATGGTTGAAACCCTGCATAATCATGTTTTTGTCACATTATTTAAAACTTTTCAATATCAAAAAGAGCAAAGTGATAAAAAACAACAAAAACAAAATTAAATTTTATATGATTGTTTTTTTTTTGTGATTACTCTTATCGTATAATTCGAAGCTAGGCGCGTATAATTGTAAATAGTTCAGAATTTTGTTGACGTTGAACAAATTTTTTATTTCAGTTTTTAAGTTTCTCAGGAAATAAATTAAATTTGTCGTTTCCTTTTTTCCTTGAAGCTCTTATAGTTTAACATGGAAGAATATGCCGATTGATTTAGAGAAACCCGCCTTGGAAGATTTCACCTTTATGACTAAAAACCCGGAAAATTTTCAACTAAAGATGCTTTTACAAAAGTCCACTGATTAACACGTACAATTATATGTGTGTGCGATCTTTTCTTATTACAAAGCCCAGCTTGTTAAAGCAAGCGTTTTTGCCTTGAAACAATTATGTTAGATCTCAGGTACTTCAAGTCAAATAAATATTAAATTTAAAACAAAGTTTGTAAATATGTAATGGCTTAATAATATCTTTATTTTTATACTTTTATTTCTTTTTAATTTATCTAAAATTTTATGCAGAACCGAAAATACCCATTCGTGATTACATATATTTACTATAATATGTAACTAAGAACGTATTAATAATTATAAGATAGTTATTATGAAAGTGTATGCTTGTAAAAAGTATATGAAAAATGAATAAACCTTAAGGCACATATTTGTAAAAAAAATGTTCAACTTATGAAACGCTTTTAACAATTATTTAGTATTGTTTTAGCCAATAAATAAAGTTAAAAATTGATTAGCAATAATCATACATGGGTCTAATATTATTTAGATTTACTAATATCCTATCGGAGATATACAGAACGCTTTCCTAATGGCTGCAAAAAACGATAGTTGTTACGCAAATTTTTACCATTATTGTCTAACAGGGTACGAAAAGAACTTGCTTGTTTGGGTGAAATATCAATTGCCTGCCGGAAAACAATCCATTGTACATCCCGAGTACAGGGTGGCGTTGTCAAGGATCCTCTGTAGGTAAAATAGTCATCCCTGTCGATATCGCCTAATAAGTCTGATAAGATCAATTTATTTATTTCGGTAGAACTGTTGTATTCTCGTACATTCTCTAGCGCATTAGTTATGATATTCAAACCAGCAAAGTCGTTTGTCTGAGAAGACTAAAGTGCAAATTTAGCATTAAAAGAAGAAAATTTGTTTAAATTGAGTCTACTTACATTAACATTATAAAGTACCCCCATGACAACCAGACCGTCTTTATGGCCTAGGGCCTCCTCAACACCATTGTATACGGTATTGTAGGAAACAAAATGCGTTTCCAATGCAAAACGCTTCTCGCCCATTGCATGTTCAGATCCATGCCTATCACTACCACCCCAGTGACTATGAAAGGATGCTAATTTAAATTTGTCAAAAAGCATTGGCCCACCTGTTATGTAAGCACTGTTCTCCTTGGGTAATTGTACATCAGCAGTGTGACCATTATTTCTCATTTCAGCTGGGTTCTCGTAAGGAACATCAAAATTGCCAAATTTAATAGGTGGTACAAATCTCAATTTCTTAGCCTGTAAAGAATACAAAAAACATACATTATACAGGACATAAGGTGCAAAAGTACTTACTTTAGCTGTATCCAACGCAATGGGGGATTGAGAACCAAGGTGGCATTCTGCACCATTAAGGTCAAACCATGCGGCCTGGTTTTTGTGGTCAAATTCCTAGGCTAATTTTTTTTTTCATAAAAATAAGCATAAATAAATGTTTCTTTTCAATATAGTTTATCTGTTAAAATTACCATTAACCAAGGCTACAGTGGCCAAAAAAAATACAATTTTTCTTGAAAATTCCATTTGGCTTGTTTTGGTGTTTTTTTATATTTTTCTTAAGATACTCTTTATAAATATGAAATAATGTCTTTGGTTTTCAAAATGGTTTTGAATACATTAACTTCAAATCTTATTGTATATATAGGAATTTGGCAAAAATATTGAATTTGTTCTTACAAGACAAAGCATTTAATTGTTTAATTATCTTGCCAATAAATTCGTCTATAAAAGACAGTAGCCAGCATAAGTTTGTGTACAAATTATTTTGCTTTTTTCTTTCGAAGTTGTTTAGCTTTGTGGTATTTGAACTTTTTAAAATATATTTGTGCAGTTTAATTTAATAAAAGTAAGTAAAATTTAACTTTGTATTAAATATACCTGGTTGTACTTAATTACTTCAGGACCCTCATCTTTACCATCTAAGTAAGGCATTTTCTTTTATAATATTGGTTAGCGATGAGTTGCTTCGAAATTTTATCTTAAATTGTTTATACTAATATATTTCACTTGTAGAAGCTTTAATATCTACTTAAAAGAAATTTATTTTTTTTAGTTTCAAGCATTTACAATTTATATTTTATATATTTAAATTTAAAATTCTAAATATATTTTCTAATGCCATTCAATATTTGCTATAACAATTTACAAATTCCAATAAGTTTCTGAAATAATTGTACGCAGACTTATTTGGGTAAATGTATAATAAAGCATAACCCCTAACGTTGAAAATTATCAACTTGAGTTCAAATTATTACTACGAAATTGTTTTTGTTTTTGTTTTTTTCAAACAAAACAAACAATTATATTCACTTTATGGATCGATTGTTATCGTCTAATAAATTAATAAAATTCCATATTGTATGTAAAAAGGGTAGGAATAAAAGCTTATCAAAAGTGTCATAAAGAATTGATTTTAAGCAAAGAATTAAAGAATATATTTGAAGCATATTTTAAACTTAATTATTTTACAATGTGAGGAGGTGAAGAAATTTCCAAATTGTTTTAAGAGAAGATAAAGTTTTTAGCACCAACTGTAACAAAGGAGGAGGGTTGTTGGGCATTACTTCCCCAGAATTGCAAAAAAATTAACTTTCTACATTTAACATACAAATAAAATTTATTCAGTTGAAGATTTTGCAACCCAAATAGAAAATAATTTTTAAGATTTTGCAAGCCCCAGAAAAATCTTTAAGCTCCGCCAATAACTCCTATAATCATTGTAACACGGTGGTCGTATTTTACCGAACTAAACCCCTTTTTTCGTACCAGTTCTTTGATTCGTATTATACGATATCGTTAAGCACGACATTTCTCAATTCTCATTGTTTGTTGTTAATTACAACAATCATTAATGCTGAACCAACAGTGCAATAAAATAAAATTAATATTTATTTGCTGTAGATAACGCTTTGTTGCTTTAAAAAAGTTTTTAATTTATTGCCCTATTTTTCGTTGAGCCTAAATGATTTGAGTTATCGGTTAACTAATAAATTGTTAATAAACTTTGAGTATCACGTATAAATTTTGCAAGCCATAAGCGTAAAATTGTTAGGTCAGGTTATTCACACTCTTCTGAAGTAGTCTTTGTTAAATACAGTGACAACTAATAAAATAATTAAAATGTTAATAATGTCCAGACAAATAAAAGTTCAATGCATTTAAATATACTGTGTTTTAAGTCAAGATTTCTGCACCATAATATTAATAAATGCAGCATGTATATATGTATACATTTTATGTACGCAAATTTTAACTAACTAATGAAAATCCCATTTTTGAACTGTTAGTGTTCTTAAAGAATAATTTCGAAAAAATAATAATAAAAAAAGTAAATTCCAAATTTCGAATACTACCATTTTTTATAATGCTCTATGTTAATTAACGACTTGAATAAGCAAATATTTCAACCATAAGATAACCAACCCGGTTTTCGAATAATTTGAAAAGACTCAATTAAAAAAAATTTAAACAACCGGTTTTTGGTGTTTTAATTTTGTTATAAAAACAGAAAAAAAAACAATTTCTATTTAGTTAATTTTGTATTCAAAATATTGAAAAATTAAAAAAAGAAATTAATCCTTAAAATTTAAATCAATTCATTAAATAAACATTGGAATATATAACTTTAACGAAATAACTCGTGTGTGCTTAGAAGTATACAAGTTATTATTAACTTTAGACTAGTTACCTGCCTGTGCTTTTATTCAAATAGAAAACTATCGTTTTTAACATTAGGTTGTAATGGCAGCCTAACTAGTATATTTGTATGTAATATACTACTAGTTGTAATACTAGTTATTGTAAACTAGTGTGATTAAGATTATAAATTACAATTAAAATTATATAGATTTAAAATAGATATTAGATACTTACGATTTAAAGGATAACATGACTTTGTTAAGAAAACGTATCCTAAAACTATATTTAAACTTACATTACTTTTAACGCAAACATCATTTTTGTACTGGCAATACCATCAATATGTTTCACCATTTTCTTGTTAACGATACATAAAACGAATATAAATAAATCCATTCGGATGGTCGTCTGTCAACAGATTTTTTTGATTTATGCATGTAATAACTTTCTAAAAGGCTATAATACACGGCATGTTTTTTACATCTGACATTAAAATTGGTGAGACATATGTAAATCTACATGTCTGTCAAAATTTTACTGTAACGCTGACAGCTTTGCAGCAGCAGATATTTCTGCCAACGGCTGATGTCACATGTTTTGACAGAGGAAAATAGAGCGCACTCTAATTAAAATTTTGTCAGATGTACCAACACATGTTTTTTTACAGAAGTAATGTTTTAAAGGTAACACACGATATGTTTGTATTAGCAGTGGAGAATTTGACAAGTCAGATGTAAGAAACATGCCGTGTATCAGCTCCTTTAATAGTTATTGCTTATGTTATTTCAACCGTGTGTACAATATTTCGTTTAAATTTGAGAAAAAAAAATCAAAAAAATAAATAACAGCGCTATATTTGGCCGTGCCGAATCTTATATACCCTTCACAACGTGTAGTCATGCAATAACAATTGTTTGTATCACCATTCATCCCATATGTAATACGTACATACATATAAAAAACATGCATATATAAAAACATCCCATTGTAAAATTATAAATTTACGTATGTATGCTAAACAAAACAAAAAAAATTAAAAAAAATGTAAAAAAAATAATAAAAATATATATAATAAATATAGAACAAAAAAAAATAAAAAAAATTAAAAAAAAATAATATAGATAATATATTAAATAAAAATTAAAAAAAAAATTAAAAAGTTTTTTTTTGGCTCAGCTGGGATTCTATGCCACATTTACTCTAACCAGTACACACGTTTGTATGTATGTATGTTGTTGTTGTAATGTTGTATTTGTGAAAAAAAAATCGACGTGGTCATGTGTTTTTGCTCATATCTCAATTGTTTATGTACCGATGTTTCTGATTTTCAATACCGATCTACTCCCGAATATTTCTGATATTTTAATACCTCACCCGGGTCCAAGCGATGTCGGGGGACTTCAAAAAGTTGACATACACACGGATAGACTAACAGAGCTTAATCGACTCCCCTATTCATAAGCTATCAGAAAATATATACTTTATGGGGTCGGAAATGAAAATTGTAGAAATTTCACACGGAATGACAAACCTATATATACCCTTTTTCACTGTGTGAAGGTTATAATAAATCAAAAAATTAAAAAGAACGAACAGAAATAATATTCGAATAATAGGCTTTTTTATGTTTTGATTTTATTTACATCGCAAAGAAAAACACTACTCACTCAGACTTAACTGATTTCACATCTTTTTAACTAATTTATTTGTTATTCATTATTTTGCGAATGCTTCTGATTAAATGAGATGTATAAATTTTCAACACCATTTCTTCCTTCTGTTAATAATTTTCACAACATCTGACTGCACAAAATGTAAAAACAGAAGGGAAAATAAAATTTCATCTTAGTGTTGGCTTAAAGTAGGTATACAGGACATGTCCACTTTTACACACACGTTCAACATGATTTACATATTAAAAAATAAATTTTAAATTTTATTTGAAACATATAAGATACTCGACGTGTTAAATCAAAAGTACTTTTACTTTGCCAAACGTAGTTGTCGCTTTTTTAATAGAGTTGGGTCAATCGATTACTTTATTTAATTTCTTCCAAAAAAACCATTCAGTTTTTCACGAAACACACTGTAATTTCAATGGGGTTCATGGAAAACGGACTTAAGTTCGTTCTTAATACCCATCACTTGTGGTGCAAAGGGTATATAAAGAAATTATATATAGGTATTATTATTATCTGCCTGTTTATCTAAATGCGAACAAAATTTTTATTCTTACAAATATATTGGAAACAACAACAAAAACTAAAAATTTGTTTTTTTATACCCTTCACCTGTGGTGCACAAGGGTATATATAGCTTTGTCATTCCGTTTGTAATTTCTACAATTTTCATTTTCGACCCCATAAAGTATATATTTTCTGAAAGCTTATGAATAGAGGAGTCGATTAAGCCCTGACCGTCTGTCCGTCTGTCCGTCTGCCCGTCTGTCCGTCTGCCCGTCTGTCCGTGTGTTGGTTGAAATCAACTTTTAGAAGCAACTATATGTTCCTCAGATCTGGATATGGTATCAATCTCTTGGAAATATCCAGGAATGAATCGCTATTGAAATTCAGCACAATCGCCCCATAACTTTCTGAGATATGAGCAAAAAACCACGACCACCTCGTTTTTTTTCACAATTACAACAACAACATACATACATAGATACATGTAAAAAACATACCAAACAAAAAAAATTACAAAAAAAAAAAAATATTAAAAATAAGAAAAAAATAATAAAAAAAACTACAAAAAAAAAATTTTTAAAAAATTTAAAAAAAAAATTTTAAAAAATTTTTTAAAAATTTTTCTAAAAAAATTTTTTAAAAAAATTTAAAAAAAAAATAATAAAATATAAATAATATATTAAATAAAATAAAATAAAATAAAATTTTTTGGCTCAGCTGGGATTCGATGCCACATTTATTCTAACGTGTACGTATGCACGTATTTTATATGGGATGAATGGTGATACAAACAATTTGTTATTGCATGACTACACGTTGTGAAGGGTATATAAGATTCGGCACGGCCGAATATAGCACTGTTACTTGTTTTCAACGTATTTGTAAGAATAATAATTTTGTTCACATTTAGATATACAGGCAGTCTATTTGTTACAATATTCGATTAACATAAGTCTTTATGTCCTTCTGTCCGTCTGTCCAAGTTACCAAGTAAAAGTGATAAATTCTGATAATTGTCTTCAATATCATTCCCACATAGTAGATTAGCTTACTTTTCAAATTTCTTGTTATACGCCATTTTCTTTATTCTTTTGGACGCCATATTCTATTTTGAATTTTTACACTGCATTCTACTAATCAAGTCCTTTTATTTGATATCCATATGGATGGGGTTTAAACACCTTTTCACCATTTTGCTGTAGATTCCGTCTTGGATTTTAACCTTTTCATTGTTAACTTTATTCTATTGGATTAGTCCTTTCGTTAAATAACAATATTAAGGGGGTTGTAAATATTTAATTACTAGATTTGATCCATTTATAAATTAATTGTATTTTCAAGTAACAATTGATTTATACGATGACGTTTTTTTTTTGTGGACGAGAAGGACAGAGAAGAAAATTTAATAAAAAAACATCACGTTTTCTTCGCATAATTTACAAAATCTCATAAAATTAAGAAAGTAGAGTGGAGTGGAGTGACGAGTTGAATTATATATGGAATACATACGTAAGTTAAGATAGACTTGTCGAGCAAATGACAAAATTAGTGATTAAGTAGGTGATTTAAGCGATAATTGTTAAATGGGATCAGGCATTAAAATCTGAGTCGAAAGTGTACCAATATTAATGAAAACACAGTTTTTTTTACCCACCTACAGAAAATATAATTTATTCGATTTCTGATAACTTGCACTTGGAGATAAGAAGTTGAGGTATTAAAATGATTCCTTGACGAGGCCGTCGGGTGTTCTCTTCGTAATGGCCGCTTGAGAAAAAGTGACGTGAAACACCAGACTGACTCAGCACTTTTCATTAATTTCTTCGTCAAAAAATCTTTAAAACAAACTGTTATAAATTCATAACTTAACGTCTATACGAGCCATCGACTGGTTCAGACTAGAACAAAAAGTCGGCAGAGCAACTGTCAAAAAATTTTTCATGTTCTTTGATATTAAGAAAACGCATAAAGTGTATATTGTTGATATTTTTATGTGTCGTCTCTTTCTCTCACATTCAAAATGTCTTTCAATATCAGATATCGTAGTTCGAACAAATGTTCGGACAACGCTGTTTGAACAAGAACAAAATATCGACAAAAGCGATCCACAACAGGCGAATTCATGTGCGTTCAAAAAATTTATGGTTGTTCGAAAAAATCGATGGCTGGTGTGGACCGTACGTAAAATTAACAAGAAACAATATTTAATTATTTCTTCAGGAATGGGAATACTTTATACAAATCAAATTTTAAAATTTTATTAAGCGACGCATACGAGCCTGTATTGGTTTGAACACTATTTTTGAACTTTTTCTGTATTCCTCTTTACAATCATTTGGTTTTTCTTACTATGCTTTATTTATTTTTATGCTTTATTGTTTTTTCAAGTGGCAAATGCCACAAAAAGTCTTAATAAAAGATTTAATGGAAAACTATTCAGCATTACAAATATTTATATACGCATTCATAATTTGTATACTCGTATTCTTCTAAATACAAACCCACCGCTTATAAGTTAAAAAAAATGATCGTATAAATGAAAACTGATTTTGGTTATTCTTTAAAAAAGAATTTAAAAAAATCCACGACTTAAAATCGTCGTCTGAATTAGCTGTAACAAAGCTTTGACGACGAGCTATTTGTTTTTGCTTTGAATATTCTCTATGGAACTCTTCGCGTAAGTTTTTCTAAAAGCCATTGATCTCATAGTTATTGCAAACCTTCAACAAATGTTCTATTCAACAAAGTATTTCATACAGTTTTAAATATGTTGGATATTTATATCAAATAATATAATTACAAAATAAATTTCTTAAGTTATGTTGGAAAGAAACACAGCACTAAAATACTACAATCCTTCTTACATCATAGAAAATCCAAAAAAAAAAATATTTTTTCTTTTTTTACCATAAGAATTACTGGCCACACTCTACTAAGTATAAAACAGGAAACTCTATAATGCACTTTTTAATCTTCTATTTTCTTTTTTTTTTCTCTGCTTCCTTTCGTTATGTCCCAGTTGAATAAACATGTATGTGTATAGTAAGTAGTGTATGTGCTCGCATTAGGTTTAAGTTGCTGGTGTTTAAGTGTGCGTTTTAGAGTCCCTTCATAAAAACTTGTTCGTATGTATTTATATATGATTGTGGCATGTTGGGCACCTGATCAGGTATGCATGCAGTCATGCATGTATGAGTTTAAACATAAAAGTATAACGACAAACATCTTTAATTTTACATTTAATTTTGTTTTTCTTAAGTTTTATTTTTAAATTTCCTTTGTATGAGAAGAAATAAAATAAAAAGAAAAAAACTTATATGGTTGCATTTGTGTTAATAGACATTTAATAAAATCCTTCGACTTATTTTGTCCCATAAATTTTACTTTGATTTAGTTTATTTTTTATGACTCTTTTTTGTAATCCAACCATGTTGGCTTACAAGAACGAGTATTTTTTCGCAACTAAATGTCACTTTCAGTTTTGTGCTATTGTGCCCCTTAAACCATACATAAATATTCCAGTAATTCTGTTTATAGCCGTATTTGTATTTGTTAGTGTATGTATGTATGTTTGTATTTGTTTTGTTCTTATATTTCCTGTTTGCTTTTGTGACATATAAATAATATATGAGACATAATTTAGTAATAAAGCTTATAATGGCTTAAAGCTGTACTATGGGTACAATTTTTTAGCCTTTCAGAAATGGCAAAACAAATGAAAAAATAATGCAGAAATACAAAAAAAATAAATAAAGTAAAACAAATATCCAATGAAAAGCACTGCAACTTGAAAGTAATGTAACGAATGTTCTTTTCCGCCGTCCCTTTTCTGCATTTTCAAGTCAGCACTTGAAACCTTTAAATTTTTTTTCTTTTTCATCCTCATGCTTCTAAATTACGCTTGACTATAGAACAGATTTTTTTATATTGAAACTAGAGATACAAAAGAAAACCAAAAAAAATTTTGTTTCATACTGTTTGCACGTACATACATACATACGTTCTCAATATCGAAACTCAGTCTCAAAATATAAGTTTTAGGCACACAGCTACACTTTCACAAGTAAGTAAATTATGGTCGATAGACACCAACTTAAAATTGTTCCTGTTTTAAAAGAGTTACATCTACCAAATCATATTTAAATATATTCAAATACTATAATGCTTATAAGAAGGGTGGACGGTTGGTAAACACTTGACAGACTCACAAATTATTCTTAAGCTTCATCGCTATACTTTAGGATTGACGTTCAACCGCGTATGTTCATTTTATACGATTTTGAGTTAATAATGTCATATTGCTTGATTTTAAATGGCCTTTACTAGGTTTTAAAAATTTCTTAAATAAAATGAACCCATTCCGATTTTTTAATGGCATAACAACGTAACTTTTATATATATTCAAATAGCGTTCAGCACTAATACGGTTTTGTAGCTCTCCTGAAAAATTGTATGTTAAGACATACGTGGTTGCCCATGAAAACTACAGATTTATGTTAGTGTAGAATGTTAAAAATAATTCAGGTTTCAGCTGAAATTAAAAAATATAATTTTACAATGTTGACTAGAGAATTTTTTTTAGAAAAGGGGCACACAATATCAGTAAAATTTTTTATTATAAGCTTCTGAATTTTTAAAATACGTACAGAAGACAACCAAGATGAGATGTGTTTAAACTGTAGTCAACAGCTTTCAATTTTAAATTTATTTAAGACATTTAAAAAAGTTTATTTATATTATCCGATTTTCTATGACTTCTGCAATTATTTCTGCTGTATACTGTCTTATATAGATTTCATATTTATCAAAAGAAACCCTTTTGTTAAGGCAGCAATCTTCAACATTACAATGATAATAAAACATAACAATGTTAATGATCATTATCATCAGGAGAACATTTTCATAACATTTCGTAACATCTCTTCTTCTAGTGGTATTGTAAACACTTGAAGCAAAAACCGAAGGAGAATGTTACTGTGAACATTAAAATATTGCCAGATACAAATAAAAAAGAAATCACAAACACACATATACACTAAACGAAAATTCAAAAAATAGCTGCAAAGAAATTGAGCCAATTCTATGAGACAAAATAAAAGGACATAATTTTTATACCATTAAATTATTAAATATATTTTAAGTATGAACGAAATTAAACAATTTCAAATCAAATTGACTACAACAACATGTAGTACAATTTTTTCTCAATGTACAAACTATTAAATAGGACATGTGTATTTGTACATTGTACAATGTGGAACACATACTCAAAATGTTTTCACAATATGTTGTGTCGAAAGTATGAAAGAAATTCTAGGATTCTTGTTGATTTCTGTTTCTTATTTTGCAGTTTTATACAAATTGCAATTTAGTTTAACCACCATCATGCCCCCAAATAAATACACTCACACACACACACATAAATAAACTCTCATGCAATTATAATGATATAAAATCCACAAACATTGAAACACTTACACATGATGTCACTTCAAATGTTGAAACCATATACATACATTCATATACATGCTCATGCTTAAAAGAAGAACACATTGACACACACACACATACAATGTATATAAAGAGACATTCACACTGATTTAACCCTCTGCGACTGACGTGATATAGTTCTCGCAATTCTAATGACGTGGTAGTCTACCAGACATCATTTCCATGGCATATATTTTTTAAAGTTCCTTTTTTTAAAACTAATAAAACTACTTTTATTAATTGTTTATAAGTGTTGGTTATTATTTATGTAGTTATTTTTCTAATTCATAGCGAAAATTCGTGTTTTATGTTATTTTTCGGCACGGCATGAATTTTATGTAAAAATCTTAGTCCTGTACTAGAAGAGCAAAAAAAAAACTCAAAAATAAATTTTTTTTTTAACAAATGTTTTTAATTCTTTATTATTTAGACTTAAATTTAGAGTTGGTAAAAAGAAATTAAGTTCACTGGTTAAAAAAAAAAATAAATATAAGCTTCAATTGGCACTTTAAACGCTAAAAATTAACAAACAAAAAATATTTCATTTTATAATTTCTGATTCAAAATTTAAGATGTTGCTTTATTTTTACTTAAGTTTATCAGTCTTAAGACTTGAGATCATATATATATATATAAACTACGACTTTTCTTGACAGGTTTCGCAAAGAGGCTTGGAGCACTGAAGGCAAATTGGCTTCAAGCAATCACAACAGCAATATCTTGTTACCCTTTTAATCTTTGGGGGACAAATTGAACACAGTTTTCTTCCACTTGATGGAGCAGATTGAATAGTTGGTGGCGGAGGAGGTACATAGGTCTTTGCCAAGAACCCTGGTGACCATTATTCTCAGTTCTCGTGGCAACCTGTGATTGTAACATGGATTCGTCAAAAATTTTGGACCAAAGCTGCAAATATCCTTCAAAGGTAGAAGTATGCAGACGGCCTGGTAATCTAACTATGTTGTTGGATGCTGTTCTGGATGTTTTTGGTCGCTCTCTTTTACACCACATAAATCCTTTCTTACCTTTATAAAATTCGCTTGTTGGGCCTTGATTATTTTGTTCAAAAATATGTTGCGGCTCAAAGGTAGTCGCAAATTGTTCTTCATCCTCTTCGTCATTTGAAATTTCATTATTATCTAAAAGTTCCGTACCTGGCTGAAAATTGGGGTCATTGCATTCATCATCCATATCGCAGAACTCATGCTTACTCTCTTCTTCCAACCACTGTCGTATTAGCTCATCGCGGTTTTTAAAAGTTCCGGATGATGTTCTCTTAGAGCAGTGTGGAAGTTGCGATGTGTTTGAATGCTCCATAATAATAAAAATAAAATAAAAACAATTTCGCTGACGTGTTGTTTGGCAGACACTAAGAAAGGATAACATTTTAACTGACATGTTGTTTAGGAGACACTATGATAATATAACAAAGATACTGATGTGATTGTCTCTCAGACACCTACCTTAATATTGATGTGGTTGACTTGCAGACACTTTTTCGTTTACACTTGCACATGTGCTTACATCAATCGATCTAAACACAATAAAAGGCGCATGTGTACATAATAAGAAGGTACAGAAAACTCGAGAGTAGACGTTTGGAAAATAACGGTACAAAATACTCTTTTGTATTTGATGGTGTCTGCTAGACTACACATCAGTCGCAGAGGGTTAAACATGACCAACTAATAAGTGCAGTTATTTTTCTGTACATTCGTGTACAAGAACTTATTACATCTTTGTATACATATATATCTATTAAAAGTTATGCACTAGCTCATTTACGTATTAGAACAAAGGCTTTGATAAATGCGACAAAATATGAACTAAAAAAAAGAAATAGATTGAGAATGAGTTATGACAGCAGAAAAATCAATTTGCAATGGATTTGGTTAAGCCGATTTTGCAAAAGTTTTCCGTTTTTCATGTGTGTGTTATGTGAATTTTTACGAGTTATTCGAGTATTTTAAATACCAAAGGTAACTATAAACAAATGTTTTGTTTCTTCTGTTTTTTTTGGTTGTTTTACTTTATAAGAACTCACAGGTAAAAAAATTCCTAAGGTAAGCAATATATTGATTTATAACCTATAAAGTTTTGTTAACTGTGTTTAGGCGGTTGCAGTAGAGCAAGGCGAATTCATACAGGTGAAATTATCAGCCCAGCTGATTGGGAGACTTTATGTCAAAATTGGTTGAATTTGCCTTATTAATGCAGGGAAGGTAAATGTGATTTTAAATTCTGTATTAAACAATTAACTTTCGTGTACTTTTTTGATAATAAATGTGATAAATTTATGTATATTTGTTGCTTTTGCGTCATTAATAATGTGTTTCAAACAATTATATCGTTTTTTAATCAAATTTTATTATATTTAATATGTAACAAGTAAGAGCACTATATTCGGCTGTGCCGAATCTTTTATACCCACCACCAATTTTGTGTACATTTAAAGCACAATATTTATTATTTTGTTAATCATTATGGATAATCTCTTTATAATAAAATATGTATCACATTCTTTGTAGAGGGTGGTTAAATTTTAAGGGCCCATGTTGAAGATGAGCCACACAAACAACAAGTTTTTTTTTGCATTTCATTTGACATTTCTCAATCTCAGACCAACTTAAAAGTGGAAAGATACGCAAATGAGCAACGCGTTAAAGTTATTCAGGTTTTTTATAAAAATGGGCGTTCAAGTCAAAATGCATTTTGTGCACTTCGTAATTCTTTTGATCAACATAATCGTTCAAATTCGTCCACAATCGGGAGAATTGTAAAAAATATTTAAATTTCTGCAAAACAGGTCTGTATAAAATGTCAGAAAATCTGTGAATGCCTTCTTAGTTCGTTGAATGTGAACCATTGCTGTTTTTTGCGATAGTGTGGCAAAAGAGCAGTCAACATCGACTCATCATCATGCCCAACAATTGACCATCAACATTGTCATTGAAAATTTGGACCATCAGATCGAGGTGTGGCGCCAAGGATGGGGGGCCATTTGGCCGATATTTTGTCAAATACATAATTGAACCGTACAAATATTATCATTACAAAAAGAAATAATTATAATTTCCTAAATAATTTGTGTTTTGTTTAAATTTAACATCGGCCCTTAAAATTTAACCACCCTTTATAACTTCGATATGCTACTAAAATGCTTTTGTTAATGTAGTCTTTCAAGAAAGTGGGCGTTAAAGTAGGCATGTCAATAAAGTTTCTGCTAATAAATACAACTTAGACATTTCAATATAGTCCTTTATTTTCCCAAAAACTTTGTCAATAGAGAAATTACATGAATTTAAGATAAACTGTTATATGGGAGGTAAGCGTTAAAGTGGGCGTGTAACCAAAATTTTTGGCACAACAATAACATTGATTAGAAGGATATATGTAGCAAATTTGACCATTATACCTCTAATTTTTTTTGGTTTTATGAGCTTTTAAATTTCATTAACGGTAGATAACGTGAAAAGTGGGCGTTATAGTAGGCGTGTCGAAGCTGTTTTTGCTAATGAGTACAACTAAGGTATTTCAATATAGTCCTTTGTTATTCCAAAATCTTTATTAATAGAGAAATTATATGAATTTCAGCTAAACCGTTATATGGGAAGTGGGCGTGACACCTAAATTTTTTGGCACAGTAATGACATTGTCTAGGGGGATATACGTAGCAAATTTGACCATTATACCTCTAATTTTGGCGGTTTAATGAGCTTTTAAATTTCATTTACGGTAAATAACGTGAAAAGTGGGCGTTATTGTAGGCGTGTCAAAGTTGTTTTTGCGAATGAGTACCACTTAGATGTTTCAATATAGCCCTTTATTATTCCAAAATCTTTATTAATAGAGAAATTATATGAATTTTAGGTAAAACGTTATATGGGAGGTGGGCGTAAAAGTGGGCGTGGCACCTTAATCTGGCACAGTAATGAAATTGCCTAGGGGGATACACGTAGCAAATTTGATCATCATACCTCTAATTTTGGCGGTTTTATGAGCTTTTAAATTTCATTAACGGTAGATAACGTGAAAAGTGGGCGTTATAGTAGGCGTGTCAAAATTGTTTTTTCTAATGAGCACAACCTAGATGTTTCAATCTAGTCCTTTATTATTCCAAAATCTATATTAATAGAGAAATTATATGAATTTTGGGTAAAACGTTATATGGGAGGTGGGCGTAAAAGTGGGCGTGGCACATTGATTTTCCGTTACAAAAAAGCGTTTCACCAAAAAACAAAGTGTGCAAAATTTCAGAGTTGTACATCCAATTTTGTTGCTTTTATGACGTTTTTGTTTTTAAATACACCGAAAAATACACTGTGCGGTAAAAATTTTCGTACATTTTGATCGATAACTCCTCTCCTAATGCATAGATTTAGATAATTTTTGGGGAAAAATATTGTTTTTACTCAGGAAATATATATTCGAAGTTTCATGAGTGTACGGTAATGCGTTTGGACACAATTCCATTTTATTCGATGTTCGTAGGACACGGTTTTTTCGACCTACTCTTGCTTTTCGAGCTATAACTCTCTTCCTAATATTCCGATTTAGCCCATTTTCAATACCAAACAAACCTTATCTATAAGAAAGATTCTGGCAAAATTTGAGCCCCCTAGCTTTTTTGGTGCGATCTCTATCGTGCTTTCAACAGACGGACAGACGGACAGACGGACAGACGGACAGACGGACGGACATAGCTAGATCGTCATCAAATCAAACCCTGATTCAGAATATATATACTTTATGGGGTCTAAAATGGATATTTCGATGTGTTACAAACGGAATGACAAAATGAATATACCCCCACCATTTTTTTGGTGGCGGGTATAAAAACAACTTTTCCATCCCTGATATACGAATTGGCCTTGACATAAAACATCCCATGAAAAGTTGCTTTGTTGTATCAATTCGCCGTTGCATATACCTTATGGATATGCCTTGCAGTAGAGTTTATTTGTATCCCAAGGCATACACTTGCCTGTGGTGAATATGGAATATGGCATCTTTCTGAAATTTTCGTTGCATTTAATTATTGGCTTAAGAGCTATAACAGATGTTGAGCTACTTCAGCATTACTGTGGTCACTTTACTATCCGAAGAAGCCGGGATATTGCTGCTGGTGTGGAAATATGAGAATAGAGTGAGTGTGTTGTGAATCGCTGTACAAATGATCAGTCGACACACATTTCATGTTTCTAGGAGTCTTCAGTTATTCTTATTGTTCATTAACGAACCCCTAGTCCACGGAATGGGAATTCTCTTTTAAACTCTTGAAGAGGAAGAAGTGAAATTCGTTAATGTAATACTTTGCCAAAAAAAAATAACTTTACCCAAATTTTAAATCTCTAGACACTCTTTTTATTATTTATGATGAGGCTTATTTTCTATGTATTCTGAAAACTCGCTGAAAAAGATTAGCAATCTACCGGGCGCTCCCTCTGCGTTTTCTCTTTTTACATGTTAAGCTCTTCCAGAGCGAAAACCCCTCTCCGACGCCAGTGTATTTCAGGTATGGCTTAGTCCGCGTTTGCCGCCATTGCGCGGATGGTCCATGCCCTTACATACATAATCGTGGAATCATATCAAGTTTCTACCAATAAAACAAACAAAAAAAAACAAAAATAAATACAAAATACTTCAGTAGACAAAAGGAAAACCAGTCAGATTTCGGAAATTAACACTGAACGGTTAACGAAACAGATAACAACTTCTTTTCTTTCTATTTTGTTCTCCTTTTTCCAAGTCAGCTGCACACAAGCTACCTATTCTAAGTAACCTAATTACTTTAAAGGGAGTATAACCGTTCCATCTGTACGTACATAATACAAAATTTACAAGACGAGTGAAGTAAACAAGCGGTTTTATATATAGAGCCTTTAAGCATCCTAAAAGATAAGAGCAGAGGAAGACAGTGAATTCTGGCTTGTTTTAAATATTGTCTTCAAAATTACAAAACGTATGCATGCTAAAGCGGCATGTTTTCTTTATCTGCCTTGCCAAATTTAGACATATCTGTCAAAATTGTTACAAGTAAAATATCTGCCAACAGCTGATCTCAGGTGGCTAGTCAGAATAATATAGATCACGTTTAAATTTAAATTTTATAAGACGACTTTACACATGACTTTCACAGAAGCAATCTTTTACCCACACGACATAAAGGTATATAGCAATGGAAAATTCGAAGTCAGATTTACAGATATACCGTCAACGCCAATTTAATGTTTTAAGTTTTCATTTTTATTACCACAATGAAAAAATACTATTTTAGCATGCTTATACACTCTTCTGCATTTTTTTCCTTTAATAAAACAACATGCTAATGACATTTTTAAAACAACAAACACTTTTAAAATATAAATACTTAGTTGCGTTAGCCTAATGGAATAGTCATTAGATTGCTAGTTTTATAGTCTAGCGGTTGTGGTATAGATTTGTGGCAGAAGTTCTTATCTATTTTTTTACAATTGTCATATGGGCGTTATTACTCAGCTCGGTTAATTAAAGTGGAATATAATTTGTAATTGTATATTTATAGGTAAGTCCATTTCTTGTAACACAGCTTACATTATATAGGGTGCGCCAAAAGTTACGACTGCGTGTAAAAATTTAATTTGAGATAATTTGGCCTGTACGCAAAGACAAATCATGGTTGTGGTAATCATAATCTAAATAGAACATAATATAATTTAATTGTATGCTTATGGTTAAAACATAAAATGATTGAACGTAATCAATATCATGTTTAATTAAAGTATCAAGCAATTATCATACTATGACCTTTATTATAACATTATTTCAACAAAAATTTATTTTCTACGAAAAATTCAAAAGGTGTATTTCCACTTAACTGTCTCCAACATTCCAACTTAAATAACTCAAACATAAATGCCTCTGGATATTTTAAGTGAAACTATCAGGAAACATAACAAAACAATATATATAGTGGAACCCACAGTACAGGCCGACCAAATTACAACTGAGATTTGCAAGTTAATCTTATATTAGAAATAAATATAGAATATTAGACGGAACTTGCTTATGTTGCTTCCAGGAGTTCAAAAAAAAAAAAAAAACAATGAATATATACAATAAATTAAAATTTTACTATTTTTTTAGTCCCTTACCTGATAATCTGGCATAAGCACCAGTGAAATGCATATAGGCCAGCTTAAGTCCAACAACCAACAAAACAAAAACTTTGAAAACTATTGGGAGAATATCCTGAATAATTAGTAAAAATTTTTATGTTAATAAAAGTAATTTCCCTTTTTTAATTTGTGTTAGCCAAATATATAAGGGATTAGAAAAATAAAAATGAATAAAATTGTTGGTTGGGTTTATGAGGAAGTTTTTATTTTTGTTTCTGATTTTATTTAGAATTCTCATATTGTTTATGAAAACTTTAAATTAAGCTCGTAACATTTTTAAATTTTTTCATAAATTTTGTGGTTTAAAAGTCTACTGATGGTCGTTAAAATTTAATATATAGAAAAAAGTTCGAATAAAATATAAATATATAATTATAACACACATGGCACGGTGTTAAGGACATTCAAGAATTCATTGTTCAGTGTCTATCACCTAGATAGACTTATATAAATGAAAATGTAAATACAACCTTGTTTTCAATAATTCCAGCCAAAGGATGGATATTGAAAGCATAACGAAAATGTATTACGAATATAGAAGAATATGAACATGTTGAATTATGAATTGTCATTTGATAGGTGAAATAAAATATTCAACAAAATATGAAAATTAATACTAAGATTCACTAATTCAAATTTCATTCAATTGTAACATAAATAGGAATTTTAAGTTACATAGTAGTATACCGATAAAGAGTGCTGATGATGAAATCGTAGCTGATTTCGAAAATGCATTCAATATCGGAAATAATTTTTAGAAAGAATATTCCTAAAATGGTTACAATTTAATTTAATTTGAATTATAAAATTAAATAAAAAAAAAAGAACAAATGAACTTAAGCCAAAATAAAAAATGGTTCACATTAAAATTTAATATATAGAAAAAAGTTCGAATAAAATATAAATATATAATTTTTTTTTTTTTTTTGCTTTTAAATATAACGATATTTTTGCGAAGACATCATACTATTTTTCTTATAATAATTTTTTTAATCATACTATTTTTACATGGCAACCATATCGAAGTGAATGAAAAGAAAAAATTAAATGATAAAATTTTAACAAATGCTTGCTTATCGTAACGAAGTAAATGATAAAATATAACTCACGTTACTACAATATTACTTATTTTCGATAACCAAGTATTGTTATATGTGCTTAGGAGCAAACTAAAACAAATGCCTGAAGTAACTGTTTCCAACCTGCAGTGTACAGTGTAGTTACTTTTCACTCCATTACTATACACAAACGTGCTTATTCAAACAGAGTATATCTGTGCTTGTAATAAGATTTAAAAAAAACTGTGGCTGTCCATGATATATTTTCTTTTTAAATTTTAATGGCGGTTTATATAGTCAACGATCGAAAGCTGTCTTTCTGTCCTTCTGAATTATATTATTTAGATTGAAGAACTGTAGGATATATTTTGCTAAAATTTAGTATAAAGGTAACTGTCTTAAATATAGAATACAGTTTATTTTAAAAAAAACTTGGTAAGAAAGAAACGATTATACGGTCACTGCAGAAGGAGGAATTTAAATTAAATAACACTCACTAGCCACAATAAATTATTAGTTTGCAATAACAACCATACAAAAGTGAATCTTAAGATTAATACAATGAAAAAATATTGTTTGTGGACAGCAATGTGGACCGGGTTCAATTGGAAAATACTAAAACAAACATGAAAAAAACTTAAAGAACATAACGAAAAAGGAAATGCAGTAAATGATGGCATGTTTGCTTATAATTATAACAAGTTTGTGTTTTATTATTTTTTTTTACCTAAACACTTCTACACATACATATGTACATCATGCATACAAATACCTACTTCGTGTTCGTATATTGTTTGTGTGCGCTCAGTGGGAAATGCATGAAGTAGATGTGTGTGCTGAGGAATATTAATTCAAGAGTGTTGTAGCAGTAACAATTTGTAACTAGGATCACATTAAAGACATTTCTTTTGTCTTGGAATAAATAATTTATTTCAGTTTCGTTATGGCCCTTGCCACAAGATGATAATAATGAAGACGTTGCAATTAAGTTATTTACTTTATTATTACTTTTCTTTTTTATTTTGTATTTGTAACTGTAGATATTAAGACCATACAATTTTGAGTTGAATATAACATAGCGCATGCATATAAATTTTATTTAATAACTACTTTTACTGAATTATTTTACTTGAAATTTTATTATTTTTTTTTTAAATTTTCTTTTTTATATTTTTCATATGTTTAATGCATTTAACAAGTTGTAGTGTAAATACTTGACATATTTCCTTTCAAATATTTTCATATGAATTATTAACTAAATATAAAAACCTAAATGTAACTAGCACTTAAAAACCCTTAACCATATTCTTTACAAAACTTGTGTTTAACTTTTTCAAGAATAGTTAAAAAAATAAAATATTCAAATTAATAATTCCTTTTTCCAAATCCAAACTGAAGTGTATTTAGATTTATTTGAAAAACTTTTCACTTACAGTGTATTTGTAGTTTTAATTTCATTTAATGAATACAGGTACTTGTACATCTGTATTAAGTTGCAATCTATGCTGGTGCATAATTAAAAACCGTTTTAACTTTCTGCACTATTTTATTGAAAGCTTTGAGTTTTTTGAGAAAAACTTTATATTTTGAACAAAGAGATGAGGTGATAAGAAAATAAAACTTGCTGTTTATAAGTAATTGTAAAATGCATAACTTTTTATTAAAGTTGTCCATAATTGTAAAAAAAAACTTTATAGTTTTACGAATATGAATATGTTTGTTTATTAGGCTGACAGCCTATTTTCTACAGCCTTCCCCTGTAGTGCGAAGGGTGCTCAGCAACAAAATTTTATTTTACACTATTACCAACTGTATTTCAGAAATTTGTAAAATAAATTTAATTTTTTTTTTCTATTTCTTAATTAATACTGCAGGAGAATGAATTTTTCGTTCTTTCCTAAATGACGATGTGCTTCGAAATACTTGAAAATTCGTACAAAATATCTGAAATCATTCATATAAACAAGCATCGCAAACTCATGAAACATGGGTCTTCTTTCGTCTAATATGCATGCGCTCTTTGTACTTAATAGATTGAAGTTAAGTTTACTAATATATTCATACAAACTCATGATCTGTAATGACATATAATGTTTATAGCATGCATGTTCCATCCAAAATGAATCACTTCATTATGAGTTTAATCCATGGATTTACTATTTCATTTTTCATTCCATTTATTCATTTACGACCCCATAAAGTGTATATTTTCTGAAAGCTTAGAAATAGGGGAGTCGACTAAGCAATGTCCCTACGTCCGTGTGTGGGTTGAATTCAACTTTTACATGCCCACACATGCTGCACAGACATGTATGCGGTAAAACTTTTAAAAGTATTTGCGAGTCAGTCGCTGTTGAGAATCAGCACAATTGCCACATATCTTTCTGAGATATAAGAACATGAGCATAACTTCCCCTTTTTTTATCCCATATTTACACCAGCCCTCAGATAACTTAAAGACAAATTTTTTTGATATTATTAAATATGTTATGCTTCTAGAGCTATTCGTACACAATTTTGGATAAATCGATCGCTAGCCGGGAAATTTATACTCAAAAATAATTTGAAAAAAAATATAATTTTCTTTTTAAATATCTATATTAGATTTTTCAACTTAAATTCTTGTAATTATCACAAGTGTTACCATTTAAGCTTTTTCAAGTTTTGATTTGCCTTTTAGCCACAAAAATTATGTTTTTGCTTCTAGCTTTTTAATTTAGTTTTTAAATTAACATTTAATTGTATTAAATTTCGAATTTGTTTTTAGATGTTAGGTGAATGAAGAAGTAAAAAAAAATATTTTTTTCTTTATGAAAAACAGTTAACATGGTTTTTTTGAGTAAATTATGTTTATCCTGGAGACGATCAAATATACCATCAAGCGCTTGCATTTGTGTTCGTGTCCTTTACTTGATGCTTTTTCATACACGTAAGGCAATAAACAGATATTATTTGGACACAATCACAGCTACCCGGTTATATGACCTCTGTAACCAAGGCATATCCATAAGGTATATGCAACAGCGAATTAATGCAACAAAGCAACTTTTCATGGGATGTTTTATGTCAAGGCCAATTCGTATATCAGGGATGGAAAAGTTGTTTTTACATATTAAATATAATAAAATTTGATTAAAAAACGGATATAAATTTCTTAAACACACTATTAATGAGGCAAAAGCATTAAATATACATAAATTAGACACATTTATTATCAAAAAAGTACACTCAAGTTAATTGTTTAATACCGAAACCAAAATCACATTTCCTATCCCTGCATTTATAAATGAAATCAAGGCGAATAAAACCAATGTTGACAAAAAGTTTCCCTATTAGCTGGGCTGATAATTTCATGTATGAATTCGCCTTGTCTGTTACCAACAAAGTTTAATTTTTAATTTCGAAAGCTAGAGTTAACAGATCCTGTACTGTCAATATATTAAAAGTTATGCAATAAAGTTTCATTAACATGTAAAGAATTTTCAAACCTAATAATATTTTGTTTTATAGTATGACGTGTTATTATTACACTCTTAGCGACTCGCCTCTCAATCGTTTCATAGTTTGGCGTGTTATGTGGCATATGACGCCATCTTGTTGTAATCACATGTCGGATTTTGGTTCTTCTATTTTTGGTAAAAAAAAAAATTTGTAATCTTCGCGTGGTACCTCGCTGCATTAGTTGAAATGTTGCGATCCTAAATGTTTTTAACAAAGTACAGTCCATTTTTTAACCGAACATAATATTCCGGTTAAGGTTTTAACAAGAGGAAAAAGAAAAATGGAAAAAATAATTTTAAAAACTACGATGCTTTAATTTGAAAACTGTAAACTTACAAAGGTGATACACACAAATGTACGAACATTTTTTTGCTTTTAATTGTTATTTTACAAATTTGAACACTTTTTTAACAAAAATCTTTAAAATTTTTCTTAACAAATTGTTTTCCAGATTTTAATTTCTAATTGCACAATTTAACAATATGATAAAAAAGAAACACGCAGTATATAATTTTAATATAATTTTTTGGCTAAGTAACAACATCCTTAATACTAGTAACTGTTGACAAATTTAAAAACTTTGTTTTTCTCTTAAAACAATAAAGATGTTTAACAGTTTATACGAGTATTAAATCAATACCAACTCCTTTACACATTTACTCATGCATGCATCGATGGTTCATGTACGAAATAAAAACCTTGTTAGAGGAATAAGAAAAATTGGTTTTCTATTTTAAAAAATATGTGTTAGAGGATGTGCAATGAAGGCGAGCTTTTTACATTTTATTTTCATGGTTACCTAAATATATCCGCATGTGTTTACATTAGCAAAAGGGTTTCTTTTCCTTCAACTTCCTTCCAATGTCAATAGTTTGTATATATTTTTAAAGTTGATGCAACCATATTTATGCTTTTTTAAAGCACCCAATCGTGTTTAAGCATGATGCAATTTTTCTCCAGGCGTGCATATAACCGTACAAGTTATTTTAGAGATAAAAAAGTTACTAGTGTGAGTTAACTGTATATGCAGTATACGAAACTATCTGAACGGTGACACAAAACCTAACAGCATAACTCTATATGTAGTAAATGCTTACAACATTGACAGTTTAGTTATGCATGACAATATGAGTACCGTGTGTTAGTTTACGATTTTCCATTACTCATGAATACAAGTGACGCTGTCGTATGCATGACTACACTTAAAAAAGTACATTCACGCATTCCTACGTACATCAAGTCATCGAGTACAGTGCCGTGTAGATTTATAGCAGTATAGTTTGATTAAAACTTACCTGCTTTCTAACCTGTTTCAAATACGCCATATATTTGAAACATTTGGCAGAAACATTTGTTGTATTCACAAGAAGTTCTAATTTTTCATTTAAAAAACATTAAAATAATAGGAAGTACTGCACTGTACAGGGCGGGGCAAAGGTCACCATGGGGTTTAGAAACTTAATAACTCTTTTGTTTATATACATTTTTCTTTTCAGATTATAAAATATACAAAATGGAAATTTTTTTCCGCTAAGTATGAAAAAGGATTTCACTTAAATAAACCGCGTTATCAGTTTCGCATTGATGGGCTCGTTTTAGACCATCTAACATAACATCTCTCAAAATGTGTGTCTGTACCGCTCGAATTTCCACCACAATGTTGTCTTTGAGTCCAAGAAATGTCTCGGACTTCTTCACGTATAGTCGTTTCTTGATATAATAACAAAAAAAATAGTCGGATGCTCACAAATTTGGTAAACGCGCTTGCCAATTATTTTCCGAATTTCTTAAATTTATCGCCTCTCCAAAAATGTGATTTAAAAGTAGCATTTTATTTTTGGCAGTGAGATAAAGACACTCATTCTGATGATGATTTTCAAGAAAAGAACATAAAAAATGTCTTTTCAAAAAACAATACCACTCTCCTTTTATGGTTACAGTGCACATCTATAATCAGATTTGAAAAAGTAAAACCCAATGGTATATTCAGATAAAAAGCCACACCTACTGTACAGCTTATGGGATGCATATAGCGTTGTCGAATGACAGCTGTGACGTAGTAGCTATTCCTACCTCACCAAAACGCCTCCTGATATATGTTTCTGGTGTTTTATTTACATTTTTGTTTACACATTCATTATTTTCTGCAGGGCAAATTTAAAGTAGGCTACCAGTTTTAGGTAAATCTCATACAGTGCCACGTTTTTGGTGACGAATCAACGAAACGAACGAAATTTTAATGCTAAAATTTTGACAATATGCTCTTTGTGTTAAAATAATTGATCGCATGGTTACTTCTGGCCGCCCACCCTGTATAAATATGCAGTAGATATTGTTTATTTTCTTTTTATTCAAGTTAATGTTTCAATATTATTTTTGCTTTTGATTTGAGCAATAAGCACATGTGAAGTGCCTTAAATATGGAATACTTCTTAATTTGTATTTGTTAATATTTACAACTAGATTTGTGTCATAATTTGAATATTCTATTATCGCATAATTATAAAACAGAGTGTAGTCACTACTAACACTCTTACTGTAGTGTAAGCTCCCATTTATAATAAGTTTTGTTGTTCTATTTTCTATGTTTTAGTTTAGGTGTTCAGAGTTAATTGGATTTACTTAAAGAGATAATTTATTTATCAAGTATTTATAAATAAATAAAGAGATAAAATTATTAGAAAAAAGTTATATTTTATCTTGAAAAGTCATTTATAACTAAACCGTAAAATACATTGGTAATTAGTATTTAGTTAAACACATACTAGTTACGTACATATGTAGATTTAATATATCCTGATTTCCCAGCCTGCACAATAGTACGACAATGTCTGAATCAGACAAGTCTTACAAATATCTGACTTTTTTACGGACATTTCGTACAGATTTCTGTAAGACATGTCTGGGAAATTTTATGTACGACACGTCTGATAGATTTCTGATTGATTTCGTACAGAAATGTCTTAAGTTGTTTTTATTCCTTTTGTTTAGGATTTTTTGTTTTTTTCTTTACAAACGAAAACGGAATTTTTTGACTTTACTAATTTTGCAATTTTGATTTTGTTTGTTTTACAAATTGTTTATTTAAGTCATAAAGTGCAACAAAATAGGTGATATTAAAAATTTTAATTAATTGGTGTGTTAAAAAAGTTTCAAAGTAATATAGAAAGTGATTGTTTTGTGCTTAATAAAAAATATATGTAAAAAAAAATGTCACGTCAGGCTTTTCAAAAAAAAGTTAAAAAAAGATGCGTATTAAAAAAGAATTGTTTTAACTATTATATCTAGCATATAAACAATGTATATGAATATATGTAATTAAGTAATAAATTAAATAAATAAAAACAAGTAAGAGCGCTATATTCGGCCGTGCCGAATCTTATATACCCTTCACAACGTGTAGTCATGCAATAACAATTGTTTATATCACCATTCATCCCATATGAAATACGTACATACATATAAAAAACATACATATATAAAAACATCCCATTGTAAAATTATAAATTTACGTATGTATGTTTAAAAAAAAAATTTTTTAAAAAATTTTTTAAAAAATTTAAAAAAAAATTTAAAAAAAAAATAATTAAAATATATATAATAAATATAAAACAAACAAAAAAAATTAAAAAACAAATTAAAAATTAAAAAAAAAATTATAATACAAATATAAATAATATATTAAATAAAAAATAAAAAAAAATAAAAAAAAATAAAAAAATTTAAAAAAAAAATTTAAAAAATAATTAAAATATATATAATAAATATAAAACAAAAAAAAAATAAAAAAAAAAATAAAAAACAAATTAAAAATTAAAAAAAAAATTATAATACATATATAAATATTATATTAAATAAAAAATAAAAAAAAAAAAAAAAATTTTTAAAAAATAAAAAAATTTTTTTTTTGTTCAGCTGGGATTCGATGCCACGTTTTCTCTAACCAGTATACACGTTTGTATGTATGTATGTCTCAGTCAGTTGTTTTGTACTGATGTTTCTGATTTTCAATACCGATCTAGTCCCGAATATTTCTGATATTTTAATACCTCACCCGGGTCCAAGCGATGTCGGGGGGCTTCAAAAAGTTGATTTCAACATACACACGGACAGACTGACAGAGCTTAATCGACTCCCCTATTCATAAGCTTTCAGAAAATATATACTTTATGGGATCGGAAATGAAAATTGCAGAAATTTCACACGGAATGACAAACCTATATATACCCTTTTTCACTGTGTGAAGGGTATAAAAAAGATATTACATAAAACTGAGCTTTATTTTATAAAATATTTCAGATTTCTTCAAGAAATATGTACGAGTAATCAGTTAGAATTACATCCGACAAACTTTTAGAAATCCATACGAGTGTCGTATAATAAATCAGAATTTCTTCTGCTTTTTCTTTCAGATTTCTGTTAGATTTCTATCAGACACGTCGGTAAAAAACTCAGAATTTCCCACGACGTGTCTGTCAGAATTAGTTGCAACTACTTCATATGTTTGGCGGTCAGAAGTCTGACAGAATTCGTATAAAATTCTTACTTGTTTACCGACATTTCTTTTAGACATCTAACAGATGTCGGACAGTTTTGCAGGCTGGGTTGTTATGTGTATATGCAAACACACGTATATGCTTACAAACATATGTAAACATAAAAACATTCTTACTTATACAATTAATTACAAACATTTTTATTCTTGTTGTGGCCTTAGGGGAGAGGTCACTTTATGTCACTCCATTAATATCTTAATTTGAAATACATAAAGATTTGTCCATAAAATGGAAGGCGTATAAAGCTGTATTATTTTATTTTAATGGCTTTGCAGTGCAATAAATCCTTGAAGAACATAATTGTAAACATATTTTATTATTCTTGTAATATCAAATTTTTATACAATTATAAATATTATCATCCCAAGAGTTTCTAATAATATTAAACGAGAAACTAACGAACCAGTATTTCAAGTAGTTTTGTAAAATTCAACTTTAATATTTGGTGGAGAATTTACCCAAATAAACGAGTAAATGTCCTGCAATACCATGTTTTAAATAGACCTGAGTTTAACGACACAATGCATAACTTTTATATTAACATTAACTTCTTTTATAGCACTCAGTCTTAAAATGCTTCAAAACAAACAAGCATTCTAGGTTGGTCTACTTTATTTTATCGTACATATTTATTAACAAGATTTAGATTAAGAACATAACGACGCTAATTAAACCAACATTATATTTGAATGAGCCTGGCAAATATTAAGTACAAACGAAATAATTATTTTGATTATAAATAACTACTATATACTAATATGTACAGAAAAAGGCATTAAATGCAAAATAAAAACACGTTTCATTTAAACTTTAAGGTGAAATCAAAACATAAAACATATGAATCATCATATTTATGAAGTAAAAATAAACAAAAATATTCCCAAAGCGATAAGCAGGCAGCATACACACATGCATATGTGTATTTGTTATGAACAAGAATTATTATACACACACACACAAGTGTTTGTTTTTGTTTAAAAATGTCTCTTACCTACAATCAAACTAAAGTCCCTAAAATAATGTCATACAATAACTCACATGATTTGGATTTTTAATGTCTTCTTCTAATGTATTTTGTTTTATGAATCCTTTGATAAATGTACGAAATCATTAATTTGTCTATTAAACAAGCGCACAAAGCTAGAAATAATAAAAAGATAATCTCACACATCTCACACATGAAGGTAATAAACAACATTTTAAAGCAATAGCCACAAAAAATTAATGTTTTTCCATGCTCGTGTGTGCAAATAAATTTTATATAAACGAACCTTCCAAAACTATATTTGTTTCTTAATGGCGAAAAATTAATCGGTACATTTACAAGGTGTCCTAAGTGTCATAATATTTTAAAATTCAAAAAACGATTACAAATTTTATAGTCAACATGAGGCTTACAACTTATTAGCTTTTTCGTTAATATATTTAAAAAAAAAAGATTATTTATACATTCGAAGATAATATTTAAAGAATAAATAATGGAAAATTTTACAACTAATACCATAGATAGACGGCATTAAAATCTCACTAATGCAAATTAAAATTTTGCTGTGAGAGACGACAGTTATTGCATTTAGTAAAAATTTTAAAAATTGTAAATGCACTAGCAATCATAAATCTGAACATGTTGCTACAAGTTGGGATGGCAGAAGGACACTCTGATATAAGAGAAAGGGAATTGTGGAAATTCGTAGGTTTAATGGTACCTTTTCATGGAGGTTATAAATCATACATACATACATACATACATACATACATACATACATACATACATACATACATACATACATACATACATACATACATACATACATACATACATACATACATACATACATACATACATACATACATACATACATACATACATACATACATACATACATACATACATACATACATAGGTTTGTGGTATTTTTTTAAAGGACCGTAACAGCACTTTTTGGGAGAGTGACGTGCTTACGATGGACGATACCAGTATTAAATATCCAAATCCAAAAAATATGTAAAAAATTTCAACATATCGAATATATTTTTATTTTACATATTTGATTTTTTAATTTTCTGATTGATCACCGACCGTGTTGCCATATTGAAATTGCTAAATGCAGTATAAATTCAATATGATTTAGTGCATTTACGTGAAATCTAATACACATTGGAATGGGGATAATTCATAAGTTAATTTGAATTAAGACTTTTATTGCAAATTAACACTGTCGTCTGTCTATGGTATAAACAAAGAACCAGAATAAGAATATTTTATTATTTAAATCAGCAATTTTAGAATAAGCAAGATAATAACTTTTGCCTTCTTTGACACCCAAATTTGAATTTGTAAAGATTAAATAACGTCTTATTATTACATTCATAATAAGTAATAAAATATTTTTTAAAAATTTTAGCCTTCTTATGAATAATGAATAATAATTATTATTTATGGTTTGTTTAACAAATTTGGCAGACGAATTGAGTTGCTAGAAACTCTTTACTAAATAGAGTTGTCAGCATGAATAAGGGTTATAGTAGGCAAGAAAAGTACATATTGTCCTTGAAGTTACATTGAAGTTACATTGAAGAAATTTTACAGGAGTATCTGAGAACTCTCTTATATGAAAAATTAACAAAAATTGTTAAAAAAAAAAATTTCTAATCAATCAAAATTTTTATTAAAGAATTAATATTTGAACAAAAAACATCCAGTTTTTTATTATTAGCAGTGATATGTTTTTTTATAAATCGAAAATGTTGCACGTGAGTTAAAAAAATGGTTTTTGCTATCTTACAGAAAGGTTTTTCTTTTCCTCATTTGCTCAATGAAACATAGTTTTTACTTAAATTTTATTTTTACTAAAAACCATAAAACGTAATCACCATACAAGAATTAAATAATAGGAAATTTTGATTATAAAAAGATGTTATATCTGAAGGTAATTTTTATTAATTCAAACTTTATATTGAAAACATTTAGCACACAAGTTTATTTAATTATAATCCATTAATTACAAAATAAAAATAGAAACATGATGTTAGAAATGATTTTAGAATCACTCAAATAATTATAAGAACATTCTCTCGAAAAAGGAGGTGTTATGTATGCATGTGTTAATCATAAGTCAATCGAATCATATTCCATTGCATTTTAAATAACAACAAGTAAGAGCACTAAATTCGGCTGTGCCGAATCTTTTATACCCACCACCAGTTTTGTGTACATTTAAAGCACAATACTTATTATTTTGTTAATCGCTATAGAATAATCTCTTTATAATAAAATATGTATCACTTTCTTTGTAGAGGGTGGTCAAATTTTAAGGGCCCATGTTTAAGGTGAACCACATCTAAACTTCAACTTTTTTCTTGTATTTCATTTGACATTTCTCAATCTCAGACTAACTCAATTTGAACCGTGGAAAGATACGCAATCGAGCAACGCTTTTAAATATTAAAGATTTTTATAAAAATGGGCGTTCAAATCAAAATGCATTTTGTGCACTTCGTGATTCTTTTGGTCAACATAATCGTTCGAATTCGTCCACAATCGTGAGAATTGTAAAAAATATTTAAATGTCTGCAAAGAAGGTCTGTATGAAATGTGAAAACATCTGTGAATGCCATCTTAGTTCGTTGAATGGGAAACATTGCTGTTTTTCACGATAACGTGCCAAAAGAGCAAGCAACCTCGACTCATCATCGTGCCCAACAATTGAGCATCAACAGTGTCATTGAAAATTTGGACTATCGGATCGTGGTGTGCCGCCTAGGTTGGGGGCCATTTGGCCGATATTTTCTTCCATACATAATTGAAGCATACAAATATTATAATTATAAAAATAAATGATAATAATTTCATATTAATTTTATTCGCAATGTGTTTTCAAAAAACACGTAAATTTAGTCTTTCAATGAAAGTGGCCGTTAAGGTACGCGTGTCAATAAAGTTTCTGCTAATAAACATAACTTAGATATTTCAATATAGTCCTTTAGTATTCCAAAATCTTTATTCATAGAGAATTTACATGAATTTAAGAGGAAGAAAGTGAATTTAAGGTTAAATTTTAAGGGCCACAGGGTGATTTAAAATATACATTCTCAGCATTTTTCTAAAATGGGAAATTTATTAGTAAGATTTTCTATAACATTTTGCTTTTAAAAGATTTTTAAACGAAATAAGTTTTGTATAATTTTAAAATTTGTTAGCCATTAGTATATGAAAATAAATTGTTTATAATGTTTAGAGATAATTTTTTTTTACTTAAGTAAAAATTTTCCTAAATTCCCATTTTTAATAGAGCATAATTTCAGGAGAACATAAGCATAAGTTGTTAGCATGCCATCTAGTAGTTGCTAGTAGAGTCATCTATCTTATCATATTTATCTTATATTTAGCTACAATACAATAAATGGCGCAGTGTAAGATGAATAAATGCTAATATATATGACTAATATATTTTTATAAAAATTTAAGGAAAAAAGTGAGCGTGGCATATCTATTTTCCGTTATAACGAAGACTTTGACCAAAAAACCATGTAAAATTTCAGAATCGTACATATAGTTTTGTCAGTTTTATTACATTTTAAATATACACTGTATACGAAATATACACTTTGCGGTATAAATTTTCGTACATTTTTATCTATAACTCTTTTCCTAATTCATAGATATAAGCGATTTTCAGGGAAAAATATTCTTTTGACTCGATAAATATATATTCGAAGTTTCATGACTACGTTTATGCGTCTGGACACAATTCAAAAGTGAAAGTGGGCGTTATAGTAGGCGTTTCAAAGTTGTTTTTGCTAATGAGTACAACTTAGGTGTTTCAATATAGCCCTTTATTATTCCAAAATCTTTATTAATAGAGAAATTATATGAATTTTAGGTAAAACGTTATATGGGAGGTGGGCGTAAAAGTGGGCGTGGCATCTTAATTTTTTGGCATAGTAATGAAATTGCCTAGGGGGATAGACGTAGCAAAATTTATCATCATACCTCTAATTTTAGCGGTTTTATGAGCTTTTAAGTTTCATTAACGGTAGATAACGTGAAAAGTGGGCGTTGTAGTAGGCGTGTCAAAGTTATTTTTGCGAAGGAGTACAACTGAGGTGTTTCAATATAGGCCTTTATTATTCCAAAATCTTTATTAATAAATTATATGAATTTTAGTTAAAACGTTATATGGGAGGTGGGCGTAAAAGTGGGCGTGGCACATTGATTTGCCGTTACAAGAAAGCGTGTCACCAAAAAGCAAAGTGTGCAAAATTTCAGAGTAGTGCATCCAATTTTGTTGCTTTTATGACGTTTTTGTTTTTAAATATACCGAAAAATACACTGTGCGGTATAAATTTTCGTACATTTTGATCGATAACTCCTCTCCTAATGCATAGATTTAGACAATTTTCGGGGGAAAATATTGTCTTTACCCAGGAAATATATATTCGCAGTTTCATGAGTCTACGTGAAGGCGTTTGGACACAATTCCATTTTATTCGATGTTCGAAGGACACGGTTTTTTCGACCTACTCTTGCTTTTCGAGCTATAACTCTCTTCCTAATTTTCCGATTTAGCCCATTTTCAATACCAAACAAACCTTGTCTATAAGAAAGATTCTGCCAAAATTTGAGCCCCCTAGCTTTTTCGGTGCGACCTCTATCGTGCCTTTAACAGACGGACAGACGGACAGACGGACGGACATAGCTAGATCGTCATAAAATCAAACCCCGATTCAGAATATATATACTTTATGGGGTCTAAAATGGATATTTCGATGTGTTACAAACGGAATGACAAAATGAATATACCCCCACCATTTTTTTGGTGGCGGGTATAAAAACATTCCACTGAGTGCAATGCTGCACACGATGAGTAATTTACTTTGCAATAAACAACGTTTTGTTTTTAAACGTTGCCAAATTTCCTAAATATTAAAAACATTCTTTTTGAAGACACATGCATTCATGACGACTTTCTCTAGTATAAGTTTTAGTCTTTAAGAACAAAGTGTAGAAGTACTAAACAGAAACTATAAGACTACAGACGTGATTATTTCATTAATTAAAAATTACCAGGAGATATAACATACACACGCATGTTAAGTATATTTCATAATGTTCTAGGACTGGTCCAAACACCACCCAATTGTATGGAGGAAACATAACACTGCAATGTTCTATGACTGTACCATATAAACTGGCTCTGCATTACATAGACTTCTAAACTTTTATTTATTCCTATTTACTTCGTCAGTAAGTACCAGGTGATTTTTTTAGTGTTTAAGTATTGTTTGAATATGGTTCCAAATCATTTTTCAATAATATTTTAAATAGCTGAACTAAATGCTTTCTACTGGTGCTTATGCCAGATCATTAGTAGATCGGATTATTGAAAACGTTTAAAAAAGTTTTATTTTTAAATTCTCATTAGCAAAATAAAAAACCAAAAAATAATACAAAAACCTATGAAACTTTTTTAAAAGCCCAACAAACAATATTTCCTATTTAAAGTATTTTTTTATTCTAGTCTATTGGACATTTGGCGGTACCATTTTGCTGGCACCCACCAAATGTAATTGCAACATAAATTATCAAATACGTTTTTGAAGCTAAAAGTTTCAAATTAATGCCTACTAAATATACCGAATTCAATTATCAATATTTAATTTAAAACTTAAAAATTACTTTCAAATTATTGTAAAGTGATAATTTATGTAGAACTTTTACAAATAAATAGGTCACTAATAAAAACATTAAATAATCGTCTTCAATGCTGAATATATGCATGTCAATTTGTATGTAAAATTTTCACACAATATTTAATTTGGTTTAACTCATCGACACTCAATAGCAACTTTATAGAGAGTGAGTGTGCAAAAACCAAATGACGGTTGAAATTCCTCACCATGATAAATGAGAAAATGAGATAAAAATATTATGGATTAATGGTTGAATGCATGCTTGGCATTTCCTTGATGTAACGACCGTGTAAAGTAAACTGCAGAAAACGTGTTAATTATTAAAACAATAATGCCAATTTGTCATTTGCTTTTATGCAGAAACACATAGCAAAATAAATTGATTAAACATCTTTTTAAAATGTTTCTATAAATTAAATAGTTCATAAACGACTACAGCGAAATTGCATTTAATAATTATTAGTTATGGAATTTTGTACACTAGTTCTTCATTACATTTTACAATATATTTTTGTAGTTTTTCAGTGTATTGACATATGAATATGCGTTGTGATGTAACTTACCATTAATCAATTAAAAAAAAGACACTTTGGGTTATTTAATTTAACTTGTTTTTATTCCCATTAAAAGCACAAAACCATACAAACAAACATGACAAAGATTAATATTGAAATGCCAGTAAGAATGAATAATTTTTAAATGCAATGCATTCAATAATATTGAAAAATATTTGAAGCGCTTATGTATGCGCTTGGTAAGTATACCAAGGCATTTATTTTTACGTTTTAGGTTTACAAAAGTTCATTAAAAATACAAAAAAAAATAAAATTGATTTTCCGTCATGAATCAGGTCACAGTGATTACCTTTTTATACTGTAAAAGGTTGAATTACTGAACTCTGTTCTCAAACGAGATAAATAAAACTATACCCGTATTAATGTTAACTTAGTTAACTCTGCCCAATCAGTTTAATAAAATAAACAATAGAAAAAATAAACATTTTTAGCAAAACTTATCTAATTAAAATATTTGTATAGACATTTTACAAAATCTGTTATTAGTAATTCCTTAAACTTTTTTTTATACCCTTCACAATGAGTGTAAGGGAATAAATAGGTTTGTCATTCCGTGTGAAATTTCTACAATTTTCATTTCCGACCCCATATATATTTTCTGAAAACTTTTAAATAGGGGAGTCAATTAAGCACTTTAAATTTGTACGTGTGTATGTTGAAATCAACTTTTTAAAGCCCCTTATGACTTTTAAAACCCGTGTAAAGTACCAAAATATATACATATTTAGAAGCAGATCGGTATTGAAAATCAGAAAAATTGCTTTATAAACAACTGAGATATGATGAAAAAACCTAGACCACCTCGGCTTTTCACACCAATACAAACTGGTTGAACGCAGGTTCGAATCGCAGTTAAGACAAAAAATGTTTTTGTTATTTTTTTTTAACATACAACTACATAAAATAAATGTATAATTTTACAATGGGATGTTTTTAAGCGGATAAAGTCATTATAAAAACAAGTAAAAGTGCTATATTCGGCCGTGCCGAATCTTATATACCCTTCACAACGTGTAGTCATGCAATCACAATTGTTTTTATCACCATTCATCCCATATGAAATACGTCATACATATAAAAAACATACATATATAAAAACATCCCATTGTAAAATTATAAATTTACGTATGTATGTTAAAAAAAAATAAAAATAAAAAAAAAATTAAAAAAAAAAAATAATTAAAATATAAATAATAAATATAAAGCAACAAAAAAATTAAAAAAAAAATCAAAAAAAAAATAATAATAAAAATATAAATATAAATACTATATAAAATAAAAATTTAAAAAAATTTAAAAAAAATAATTAAAATATAAATAATTAAAATATAAATAATAAATATAAAACAAAAAAAAATAATAAAAATATAAATAATATATTAAATAAAAAATAAAGTAAAAAATAAAAAAAATTTTAAAAAATATAAAAATAAAAAAAAAATTTTTTTCGCTCAGCTGGGATTCGATGCCACGTTTACTCTAGCCAGTATACGCGTTTGTATGTATTTATGTTGTTGTTGTATTGTTGTTTTTGTGAAAAATAATCGAGGTGGTCGTGGGTTTCTGCTCATATCTCAGTTGTTTATGTACCGATGTTTCTGATTTTCGATACTGATCTACCCCCGAATAATTCTGATATTTTAATCGGCCAGGTGATGGAAATCGAAATGACGTGAAATTGAAATCGATCAAATTTTTAAACCTCTCCCGTATTCAAAGTTCATAAAAATATTTCCTTTTATATATCTCATACTTTGAAACAGACCACTTTCCTATACTTAAACTACTTTTGAAATCAGGAAAAGCTACGTCCCTTTTTACAAAAATTCAATTAAAAATATTCGTCGATTTCAATTTCATATGATTTCGATTTCCATCACATGGCCGAATACCTCACCCAGGTCCAAGCGATGTCGGGGGGCCTCAAAAAGTTGATTTCAACATACACACGTTCAGACGGACAGACGGTCAGCGGGACAGACGGACAGACGGTCAGGGCTTAATCGACTCCCCTATTCATAAGCTTTCAGAAAATATATACTTTATGGGGTCGGAAATGAAAATTGTAGAAATTACAAACGGAATGACAAACCTATATATACCCTTTTTCACTATGTGAAGGGTATAATAATGAAACATATATGTATGTATGTATGTACGTATGTATTTCTTACTAATGAGATGAATGTCTATACAGGCAATTGTTTTTGCATGACTACACGTTGTGACTCGTATACGAAGCTGTTTTTATTGTTCTTATTTTGTAGTCAGTCTGCGATGTACACCAATTCTTCTAAATTTTTATTTTGCTTAAAACAGGCTCATCAAACAAATTAAAAAATGTACAGAAGCAAAACATTATTTATGGATTAAAAACTAAAAAAAACAAAATTTTAAAAATAAGCTCTACCTACATTTTTTGTAGTTTTAAACTACGCACAAGACTCTTTTACAATTCTTGACTAAGTTTTTTATCTTTTCTTGCAAATACACGTTTTCTTCCCTGCACCCTATATCGATTATAACTAGTAAATTGGGAAAAGTGTATCAAAAAGTATAATGAAGGCTGTATCAAAATAAAATGTAGCCCATATTACGTTTGCTTTATGCCATGAGTTTTAAAAATTATATTTAACTAGCCAAACCCGGCGCGCGTTGCTACGCCCCTTAATGAATCGAAATGCATTCTGAATTTTAATTGAATATCAAGTGCAAAAACCTAATAATTATAATTTTTTATGGGCGTGGCATTGCCCACTTTTCTAGTCACGAAATTGTAAAGTCATAACAGCTCAATATGTGTGCAAAGTTTCAGAAGAATCGGACCAGTGCAAGTACCTCAAAATTAAAATTTTTTTTAATGGGCGTGGCCCTGCCTACTTTTCTAAACACGAAATTGTAAAGTCATAACAGCTCAATATGTGTGCAAAGTTTCAGAATAATCGGTCAAGTGCAAGTACCTCAAAATGATACCTTTTTTTTATAGGCGTGGCACTGCCCACTTTTCTAATCACAAAATTATTTAGTCATGACAGCTCAATATGTGTGCAAAGTTTCAGAAAAATCTGTCTGGTGCAAGTACCTCAAAATTGTACCCTTTTTTTTATGGGCATGGCCCCGCCCACTTTTTTAAACACAAAATTATAAAGTCACGACAGCGTAATACGTGTGAAAAGTTTCAGAAAAATCGGTCCAGTGCAAGTACCTCAAAATTAAAACTTTTTTAGGGGCGTGGCCCCGCCCACTTTTCTTATCACGAAATTCTTTAGTCATGACAGCTCGATATGTGTGCAAAGTTTCAGAAAAATCGGTCAAGTGCAAGTAGCTAAAACTGATAACTAATTTTTTATGGGCGTGGCCCCGCCCACTTTTTTTCATCCATAAACACTCCCCGGTATGTGTACAACAACTTACCAAAGTTTGAGCCCGATCGGTTTTGCAGTTTCAGAGTCTATAGCTAACACACACACACACACACACACACACACACACACACAGAGTTTCACTTTTATATATATAGATGAAAATTTCTCCTTCTTTTATTTCATCGTTAATATAATTTCTAACTATTCCTCACCAGAAATAACTTTTCATAAATTAAATTTCATTTCATAATTTAAGGAAAACTAAATTAAATTATTTTTTAATACAAATCACCTTAAGAATTCATTAAAAACAAGTTTGTCCTAAAACTACCAACATCATTTTCCATTTAATTTTTTTTGAGCCTTAAAAATTTGCTGTAAAACAAAAATGTATGTCTAAAACTCAATTTCTACTTTAAAAGCACTTATGTTTGTATGCCTACCTTTATGCTCTAAAATCATTTTGGTGTCACACCATTAAACCCTTTTTTCTACGACAACAACCATTTAAAGTTGTTGCTGTAGTTGTACTCAACTCGTAATGCCCTTTGACAGAACTAATACTTACTGAATACATCAAACTTGCCATTTGCTTCTTGTTGTAAATAAGGCTCTGAAAGAGGAAATGTGCTGAAGAGCTAGTTTGAGGATATTAAATGAGAAAATGGTTTTTTGTGCACACACATCAACACTAAAGTTCATATCAGTGCCAGTGACAAGTCGTTACGTCAACATTTTATCTATTTATACATTCAGTGATTTGTTAGTGTTTGTGTGTTCATGTCTAAATATTGCTCAAATAGTGTTTGTGCGTGGGTGAATGTGTGCTCCTTAAAAGCAAACTAAATAACACCATTCATATGTGCTGATGTATTATTCTGACATCATTTGATAATAATGAGACTATAGTTTTTGTTTTGGACAAAATAACTATTAAACAACTGCACAGAGGCATATTTTTTATATGCACGTACACATATTCCTACAAACATAAATAACACATTTAAACCTTACTCGTGTGCTACTAAAATGGAATTTAATTTAATACTAGTAGATCATATGTCGTTCATGAGGGCCAAAAAAAAAAATAACATAAAATATTATGAAAACGAAATTGTAGAAACTAACGAACATATTTTTCACATTAATAAATTTGTGAATAAATTTATATCCTCAACTGACCAAGTTAAAATAGAGTAAAATTTATTAAATTATTCTCAATCGTATTCTAAAAGTTAACTGATATTTAACTTTAAATTAACTTAAACCCTACCATAACTGGGCAAGTACTTAATGAGAATTTAAAAAGAACTTAACTCAGTATACATTCGATATAACTGAGTATTACCACAATAATTTCTTCATGTCACATTATATACACAACAAATACAAATTTTTAATGTAAAATAAAACACTTAAATTGAAAATAAAAATTAAAAATTTTCAATTTATTCTATTTACTATATTATTATTTGCTTCCACAGTATCAATCGTAGTGGCTTATTCATGAAAACCTCAGATTTTACATATCTCTAGAGAAAATAGTCCAAAGGTGTGATATCACACGATATATATGGTCAAATTTACGGTAGAAAAACGTAGAAAAGTGCTTACCATTACTGCCATTGACAGTAGCTTTCTGATTTGCCTTATTTTTAAATAAATATAGACAATGGTTCTATCACTCTTCAGGTAGCTCATCAGCCCAAATACTACATTTTTGTTTATTAACGTCTTCATTAAGCCAAAAATGTGCTTCATCACTAAACAAAATATCACTGAATTTTAAGTAAGTTTTTCCAAAGCCTAATCACTAAAAATAAGGCCCAAATTTAAGACACTTGGCTTCAATTCTTACACAATATATATTTTGTACGCTTTAAGGCCGAGATTCTTAAGCAAAATATGCAAATTTGGCGAATACGATAAGCCAAGCTGCTGAGAATGACGAAGAATCGATTCACCACACTCTTTGCATGGATTCTCAGATACAGATGCTATATTCTCTTCACTACGTGTTAAATTTGTTCTAAGCGGTCGAGTAGCATTCACTAATGTTATCTAGGACTCAAATTTTCACATGTTTTCAGTAGTGGCTTCAGTGGGTAGTAAGTTTCAGAAATCGCACTTAAAACTTTTCCCACAGAACACGGTTCTTCGTAATATACCTGAACAATTAAGAGGGGCTGTTGTGGTGTAAGTCTTTTTTAAAGTCCTTTAATTGCTTTTAATTGAGGAAAGAGTTAAAATATATGCTGAACGAAATCAGGGGAACGAAGTAGATCAAAGACAGCTACAAATGGAAATACTAAGGAAGTGACAAGAGAAGTGAAACAGCTCTGCAAAGAGAAGATGGACCGCAAAACTAATTCCAAGGATTAATGAATGGTTCAGTAGATAGGAGGGAGAGGTAAATTACTGCTTAACCCAAATACTGTCGGAACACGGCTATTACAGAAAATACCTTTATAAAATGGAAAAAGCTGAGGCTCCAAGCTGTATATATGGCAACGGAGCTATTGCCGATGCGGAACATACTTTCACACCACATACCGGATGTGACGACAACCAACCACGTATGTCTTAAAATAAAATGTTTCAAGAGAGCTACAAAACCGTGTTAGTGCTAAACGTTTTTTGAATACATATAGAAGTTACGATGTTGTGCCATTAAAAAATCGGAATGGGTTCATTTTATTAACCATTTAAAATCAAGCAAAATGACATTATTAACTCAAAATCGTATAAAATGAACATACGCGGTTGGCCATGAAAACCATAGAATATTTCTAAGCACTTTATCTGCCGGAAAGTAGTGATAACTAAATTGCATTGTATCTATGTATGCATGTAAGTATGTATTTATGTATGTATGTATTTATGTATGTTTGTATGTATGTATGTCTTAACAACAATGTGTTTGTACATATGTTTTTTCTAATTTTTCATAAGTATATTTTTTAAAGTTTTTCGCTAAATTTTATGTGATAAACATCACACCAGAAAGCAGATTATTGAATTTGTTGCTTTTCATGTGCAACTACTATAACCAAATAACACGGCCACAACACTACCTTTTAAACCATTTTGTGTGCAAAATTAACCAAATACTCCATTGATTGTTGGTTGGCAGCAGTTTTTTGCAAACAAAAATTATATAAATTTAGTTTTTCTACCAACATAGTGTTGCCGGGCAGTTTTTGTACCACTAAAATTGGCCAGGAATAAATAATATAATTATTGAGTGCAATTTAGAGCAATTTAATATTTAATTTTACTTAATTGAAAAAAAATAAAAAAAATTAATTTTCACTACAACAACATTTTTCCATGTTCGTACAAAATTAATTTTTAGTGTCTGCAGAATAATATTTTGAAATTTTTATTCATCATTAGAAATGTGAGGTACAAAAAATGGCCAACAGAAAACTTTTAGCAATTTCGAGGATAAATGAAAAAAATTTTTTATTGAAAAAAAAAAACTTTTGCAATAATAATGACAAAAAATATTAATAATGGAACTGAAAAGTAAAAAAAAAAATAAAAAATAAAATAGAAAACTAGAACATGACAACATTAGTTTCAACAGATGCTTTGACAAAAAATGGCCACTTCTACGTATGTCTGCTGGTAGATTTCTAGTTTTAACACTTTTGAATTGTAAAACAAAAAATTAAAAAAAAAAACAAAAGAACACAAAAACAAAATGTATGAAAATATTTCAAAAATAACTTGTTATTTCAGTTGCAGTATTGTTGAATAAAAAACAAATATAAAAAACTTTAATTAAAACTACACGTAGTTTAGTAAATGTAAGCGATTTAGTTTCGTTTTTTATTCACATTTTTTTTTATTTTACATATTTTTACTTACAAACTGTCACTGCAAATAAAAGCGAAATACTTTAATTGATTCGAAATATATATTGCAATAAAAAATATTAGGCAATAAATAAACTGTAGTAAGTTTAGTGCCATCTACTTTTTACATATTTGATGGTTTGTAAGTCCTTGCACGTAAAAACAGTTTTTGCTTCTTAATTTAGTTTTTTTAAGAATAAGACATACGTCTATTCAATACTTTCTTAAAGATTAATATCCTTAAAGTTAAAGTAGCGTTTCAGAAACTAGAGCCAGTAAAGCCCAAAAAGCTGTTTAAAGTAGGCACTCCTGATGTTAGAGAAATTATTTAAACTGGATATAGTTATTTTGATTTAAAAATAGACAGAACACTGAATAATTAAAAATTATTATTTATTCAAATTTTTCAAATTTAAATAAAAGAAATACAACTGTGCTTTCAATATTGCAAGCCAAAGGATAGATCATGTTACATTTAATAAGGTAGTTTCAGTTAGTCTTTTTGAAATGTCAAAATTTCATATATTATCTCTCTTTGCTCATAAATTCCAATTGTCAAAATTCATTAAAATTTTTTTAATTCTTTCCAAAATGCAAGCATCTTATGTAATAAGTACACCATGACATAAATATAGTAAGCATAAGAAAAACATATTCAAATTGTGAAAGAATATTGTCACAGATCTAGTTTGATTAAAATTTTTGTGCATATAACATTTTTCATGGTTAACTGGTTGACAGCAACATGTTAAGGCATATACTGCCGAAAAGTTGTGTATAAGGGAGCAGTTATTTTTCCAATATATTACTGAACATTAACATCTTTCTTCTTTATTTTAATTTAACAGCCTTGGCTGCGAGAAATTTTTAGAACATTACAGATTTGCACTATTAGGTTGCACTGTCACTATGAAAAGGCATACAGCACAGCCAATTGTAGTGATAAAACAGCAGAAAAATCAAATATAGTTGGATAGGAGAAGTATATAAAAATATGTTAAATAATAAAAAAAAATATTGGTTTAACTTTATTTTATTTTGTTGAACACAATAAATTGCTTTAACTTTTAATATCATAAATAAAAGTGTTATTATTTACAAGAAAAGTCATTCATTGTTTATACAAAGATATAAAACAACATTTGTATACGGCTTAATCCTTAGAAGATGAACATTAAGACATTGCCATATGATGGTTGACATCTGCATGAATACACAAATTTAATTTGTTATTCACAACGAACATAATACTAATTAAAATATTTAAAAATAGATGAAAGCAGAGTAGAGAGTTAAAAAAGTAAAAACACCAAAGCGAATGAAATGTGTGTAAGTTTTAATGATACATTACAAAAACAACACATTCATTTTACATTTGATTATACAAAAGCATGCAACAAAAACGAACCATAATTGATAACAGTTAGACTTATAAACAAAGCACTCAAATATTATTGAAGTAAATAAAGGGTAATTTTATAGTTATTATCTTTTTGGCAACACTGGTTTAAACAGCTGGTGCACGTTTCGTGTTTTATTTTACCGTCAAACATCTTTAGTTTGGTCTATAATTTAACCATGAATCGTCTTACAAACGAACAACGCTTGCAAATTATTGCATTTTATTATCAAAAAGCGTGCTCTGTTAAGAAAGTTCTTCGCGCGCTTCTTGTGTTCAGCGACGAAGTTCATTTTTGGCTCAGTGGGTACGTTAATTAGCATAATTGGCGATTTTGCAGTGAAGATCAGCCAGGAGCATTGCAAGAGCTACCAATGCATCCAGAAAAAGTCACAGTTTGGTGCGGTTTATGAGCTGGTGGCATCATTGGACCGTACTTCTTCAAAGATGATGCGAATCGTAACGTAACTGTGAGTGGTGAGCGCTAACGTGAGATGATATCTAACTTATTTTGCCCAAAATGCAAGAGCTTGACTTGCATGATATCTGGTTTCAACAAGACGATGCCACATGCCACACAGCACAATGGACTTATTGAGAGGCGAGTTCAGTGAACATTTTATTTCACGTTCGGGACCGGTCAATTGGCCGCCTTAATCGTGCGATTTAACGCCTTTAGACTATTTTTTGTTTATCTATGTTAAAGCTCATGTCTATACACACATGCCTGCTTCAATTGACGCATTGGAAGACAAAATTGAAGCATTTATTCATAAGATACGGGCCGTAATATTGGAAAGAGAATGCCAAAATTGGACTAAGCGGATGTACTATTTGAAGCGCAGTCAACATTTGCATGAAATAATCTTCAAACATTAAATTATATGGATCGTACTAGCGATTCAAATGAAGATTTCATGCATTTTTCTGAATTTAATGTGTTTTTTTTTTAAACTTTCCTATAGCTCTTAAAAAATCACCTAATAGATGTGTGCCATAGATGACCAAAAATGTTTTACAGCCGCATTGGTGAGAAAGCCCAGTTAAATGCAATGAAAATAAACCAACATATACAAAAGATATAAACGTAACAAAAAATTAAATTTAATAATTAAGTAAACTAAATTAATTTTTATGGAATAACTGTGTAGAAATTATTTATTTCGAACGAAAACCTTCATAATAAGTGTGACTGGTAAAATTTATTTCTTTGTAATAATGTTTGAATGTCACACCTAATCTTCAAGCTTTAATTTACTCTAACCATATTGTGCTTAAAATATCATCTTATTATATCATTATCTTCAGCCATTTCATGTAGTCATTTAAGAAGTTAAGTTTTACAAAATTACACAAGTCTATAAACATCACAATTGTTCTTTATTCAAACACAAAAACTCTACGTTATAAAGTAACAGGAACTCTTTTTATCCACCTTTCGTATCGAGTCTCTTAATACCCTGCGATGGCAATTTTCTATTGGTATCATTATTCCTCAAATAAGAAAAATTTAATAGGCATAAACCCCATGACGATTTTATTGGTAGCATTAATAGTGGAAAGATTTAGTCATTGTGCACTGCAACTTTACGGAGAAAGTTTTAAATAAAATATGATAGTAAAACCAATTTTTTTTACTAAAATTTATCGTATATATGCGAACAATGATCACATACGAACTCATGTACCAACACAAATTCGGTTGAGACTAGTGCATACATATACTAAGCAACAGCAACAAAAAATCGTTTTGTTTTATCGACACACACCCATGAACATGCCAACCACATGCTTCACACAAACACACACAAAAAATGCACCTACAAATATACAACTATTCTTTAGTTGGTTAGATGTAGTTTGGTTTCAGTATGGCATGGCAAAAAACATATAAATTGTTTAAATATATATAAAATTGGCAACCAGTATATTTGATAATAAATTCTAACATGCATCTGCTGAATGCTTCTTTTGGTTTTACCACCCCACACAAACATTTACATAAACTTTTGTAAACATTGTGTTCAAAGTGAGTAGAAACGAAAAAAAAAAACTGTACGGCTTTTAATCGTAAGAGCGAGCAATTCAACAAAAAACATTTTATTTGCTCCCAAAGATTTATGGAACTGATATTAAGAAAAATAGCAACAAAAAACGAAATACTTTTCAAATTTATTTGTATTTCCATTTAGTTTAGTGTTGTTTAATAATTCATAAAGTGACCAATATTTAATTTTAACTGACCTTTTATGTGTGTGCAGAATATGTAGTTTTAGGACTATATTTTTCTTTTTCTTTTATGCCTTTTTTTGAAATGAATTACTTGCAAATGTCAATGCTGTCTGTTCTATTTTATTTAATTAAATTTTATTTTAATATTTCTTGAACAATTTAAATAAATAAAATTCTTAAACACATAAAAATTGGTACAAGCAATTTTAATATTAAATTCTAATTTAAGGGTTTTCAAGACTTAGGCTGTGAGTAGTTTTAATCGTGTTTGAGATTACTTAGATAATTAAGATACAAAATTAGAAAATTTTATTCTTTACCAGTTAAAAAAAATCATTTAACATTTCAGTGGAAATTAGCTAAATAAAATATTTACATTTTTACAAAAACTTTTACTTTTCGCCTTATGTTATGTTTGTTGTTTTTCTAGAGGTATAGACATTTTTGTAAAAAAGAAAACACCACTAATTCAATGAAATGGCCAAAACTTTGACCTTTTAGCTTAGGTTGAAAAGGAGGGGTAAAAAAGCCCAAACCCATGACAGGTATGCACTTATGCCCAGTTGGCATGTTTATCTTAAAAATGTTATTTAATATATTAAAATTATTTCCGGTCCTTATAGACGCCATATAGACGGTCCGATTTTCAAATCCTTTTTTCGCTTACACCCGATCTTTTTTGGTACATAGTGCGTCGAATGTTGGCTTTTGAATGATGAATTTTTGCTGGTTGTTTGTCAAATAACACCACCGACATAACCACTTTGCAGGTCGATTTCCCCAAATAATTCGCTTAATAAACGTATTGCTCAACCCAGTGGTGAACTCATGACCGGCATGACATATTGCGCCATTTTGTTAAAACCATTTGTCTTCTTAGTGATTCACAATGATATGAGTAATAAAAGAAAAATGAATAAAAAGGCCAAATTTCTTAGACATTGCCTATACGGTTTCGATTTATATCAAAATTATTTGAAAAAGTAAATTCAATCATGAATCGACCAAAAGTCTGAAGCTTCAAGCATGACAAACAGATATCTTATTTAGATATTTCCATAAAATGTAAATACTGCATTTCTACAGGTCTAAAAAATACGTGTTATTTATGAAATGAAATTTTTAATTGAAAAATTGTATGCATAATAATTTTTTTTATTAAATTTTTAATTTTTTTTTTTTTTTTTTTTTTTTTTTTTAAAGTATTTTTAACTTGTAGAAAAAAGTTATAATTACTAAAATTTTTGTAAACTCTATACTACAATAATACCCAGCAAAACATTTCCTCATGTTCCAAGTGTCTCCTTAATTACAAAATATTTGTCATTGAAATTCCTTGAAATGAGTGCCATCCTCCACATTAAAACATTAGTTTTTTTTCACCTAATATATTTAAATTCTATGCATATTTTAAACTGGGGTACAGTTTATTAATAGTATATATAAATAAACACATGATTTCTAATGACACACTAACATAAAAATTATAAGACTTTTCACCTAAATAAACAGAATTACTTCATTATCATCTTTAATTTAAACATTGCATAATAGCTTTTTCTTATTTACTTTTATTTTTTTTTTCTGGGTATGTAAGTTCCGCTGTTTATAGTTTTGCTTAAAAATGTAAACATTACGTAGCAGGCCTGTGCATTTTGTGTATAATTAATGATGCGTATGACTAATATTTAATTATTATATGAAATACAAATAAATCATACTTCCAGGCAACTATTAACATCAAATTTTTTAACACATTTTCATAACTCGACATGCATCAGAAATTGTTATTGCTCAATTAAAAAAAAAAACATACATAAAAATACAATTTACATTAATATTCTATTCTTTATTTCATTTAATTCAATTCAATAATTTTTTCTGTCTTGCCTCAACTTCCTACATTTGCTTGTTCACATTTTCTGTAAAATAACAACAACACCCAGCAAAAAAATCTATGACAAAAAAGTGAATTTGCAGGGGTTCAGCTGGTGACGAAGTGATTAAATTTAGGTAAAAACACTAATGATTTTAACATAAGCGTGTCATTGGAGATCATATGTTTACATGAATATATTAATGAACTGCACTCTATTTTAACAAATGCACAGAACGCATGCCTATATCGATATAAGATAAGATAAGTATGGTGTTGCATTCATTTTTAACCACATCATTTATGACAAATTGCTTTGCATTTAGGGAGTCATTTAAAATTATTGCTTTTACACAATTATTTTGGAAGTCTTTAAAAGGTAAATCGCTTTACACTACTTTCAATATTTGTTGCTGGGTAACAATGGAATAACAAATAACAATTACTATGACAGTAAAATTTGCAGCCATTTTAAAAGCAGATGGGAAGCGAAATTCAAAAACAATAATAAAATATTTTTGTATGAGTAATCTTATTACAGAAATTATTGTTGTGATCTAAAGAAATTTTGTGTATTTTAATTTCACTTAATAAACTAGAGTTAAAGTAAATAAAACATTCGGCACATCATTTTGTTGCTTAGACGATTCATTAGAATATTATATTTTAATTAGTATATCGTTATCTAATCTTTGTGTACGCATAAAAAAAATAAATCAAAATCAAATCAATTAAAATTCATGTTATTTTTAAAAATAATTTTTATAATTTAACAATATCTAACATTAAAATTTTGAACAAGTTTAAACAAATAACACATCTTTTTAAAAAAAAAAATTTACAAGAAAGAGCTAAAATTTATGTACTTGAAATGTTTTTTAAAATATAAAAATATAAACATTCACATTCAGTAAATGCCGGAAATGTCTACAATAACAAAAAAGCCACGACTTATAGGCACGGATGTGAAGCATTGAAAAACTCTACAAAAATGTGTACCATATGTCATTATTTGGCTTCTCTCCGACTTGTCATTGCTATACTTAATAGTATTAATTTTTTAATTTTATTTACAAAATTTATTAATACTTTATTCTTTTTTATTTTTTAATTTTTTTTTTTTAATTTTAAATGTGAGAGAATTTTCTTGACTTTCAAAACTAATTACCACAATTCGTCATAAAAATTTAAAACTTAATTAAAATTCATAAATAAAACAATTATTGAATTAATTTTAAAAATCTATGCAATAACGTTTTTAAACCATTTTCAAAGGTTAAATTTAAATCTCCAAACTAAACTATGTATTTTGTTAGCAAAAAATATATATATAAACAAAACGCAGTTATAGTTATTCTATATTAATTACTCGTATATTTGAAAATTATTTCTGTCTGCTATCCCAATATAACATAAAAACAAGTAAGAGCGCTATATTCGGCCGTGCCGAATCTTATATATCCTTCACAACGTGTAGTCATGCAATAACAGTAGTTTGTGTCACCATCCGTCCCATATGAAATATGTACATATATACAGGGTGGACCAAAAGTCACGCCTGCGTGTAAAAATTTAATAACTTTTTTGTTTATTAATATTTTTTTTTCAGATTTTATTCATCGATTCGTGTTACACCACCATGCAAAATTTAACGACTGAGCAACGAACGAAAGTGGTAAAATTTTACTTTTAATCGTTCTTCGAGGATGAAGTTGGTAATACAGTAACGGTGAATGGAGACAGATATCGCGCTATGCTTAATAATTTTGTACGCCCTGAGGCAGCCAACAAGTGGTTTCAGCAGGATGGAGCAACAGCACACACGGCCCGTGCCACAATGACGCTTTTAAATGAAATTTTTGACGACCGAATTATCTCGAAAAATTTAGAATTTAATTTGCCAGCACGTTCACCGGATCTAACTGCCCCTGATTATTTTCTATGGGGTTACCTAAAGAACGAGTGTATGTAAACAAGCCTAAAACTATAGAGCAGCTAAAGAACAACATTGAAACTGAGATCAGGGCAATAGAGCCTGAAACCTTGCGTGCAGTTATGCAAAACTTCTGTTTAAGAGCCCAATTGTGCATCGATGAAAATGGTGGTCATCTCTCTGACATTATTTTTCATAATTAAAATTTAGGTCATACAAACACAGAAAAAAACAAATATGGATTTTAATTACGAAATTAATATTATTTATTAAAAAATTTTTTAATTTTGCTCCAATCATCAAAATGATACTATTAATTAAATGAAAATTAATAGTTTTAATTGAAAAAATATGGAGAAAAATATCAATTAAAACAGTATTAAAAAATTAATTAAAATTTTCAATAATTTTCAAAAATGATTTTAATTTATTTAATCATGTCTTTGTTTGAGATTTGGGTTTTATAATATTAAAGCATTTATTATATCAATAATATAATTTATTAAACCTGTATAAAAAATTACAAAAAAATAATATTCTTTTTTTATATTTGTTTATTCTTAATATACTACATCTATATTACAAAGGAATCTATATTTTTAATTGTATTTCGTTACTTATATGTATAATAAAATTAATGATAAGAAATAGTGTTACACACACATATCAAAAGCCGGATTTCCAAAAATAATTTTTAACATCAACGACCTAGATATAAAGGAATATTAACCGGTAAAAAGGCTTGATCAGGCAGAGTGAAGAAATTCAACTAACTTACCTATTAAAATGAGAATTCTGAGGAATATAAAGGCACACAATAAATATGTAATGAATTTTGGCATACCTACAATGAAACCGAAACCATTTATTATATTTAAAGCAGAACATATTGTTGTATATGTACGTATGTGCACTGTCAGAACTGTCAGAACTGTCTCTTGCAGATTGGCGACAATTTTTCATTATTTCGCTCCTTGAGTAACAATTGTATTAAATTTATTCTTAAAATTAAATTTTCAAGTAAATGTCATTTAAAATAATATATTTTATTTTTTTAAATTTTTTTCAACTGACAGAGATCTCTTTGTTTTTTGAAAATATTTAATATCAATTAAAACTATAATTAGAATTCAAAAACAATTTAAAAATTCAATTAATTAAACAAATTTTAGCAATATTTTTTTCTGTGAAGATAATATTATATTTAATTAAAAAAAAAATTTATAAAAAATAATAATAAACAAAAAAGTTATTCAATTTTTACACGCAGGCGCGACTTTTGGTCCACCCTGTATAAAAAACATACATATATAAAAACATCCCATTGTAAAATTATAAATTTACGTATGTATGTTAAAAAAATAAAAAAAATAAAAAAAAAAATTTTAAAAAAAAAGTTAAAAAAAATTAAAAAAAAATAATTAAAATATGTATAATATATATAAAACAAAAAAAATAAAAAAAAAGATTAACAAAAAAAATTAAAATAAAATAATAATAAAAATATAAATAATATATTAAATAAAAAATAAAAAAAAAATTTAAAAAAAAATAAAAAAATTTTTTTTTGGCTCAGCTGGGATTCGATGCCACGTTTTCTCTAACCAGTATACACGTTTGTAAGTATGTATGTTGTTGTTGTAACGTTGTTTTTGTGAAAAAAAATCGAGGTGGTCGTTGGTTTTTGCTCATATCTCAGTGGTTTATGTTACGATGTTTCTGATTTTCAGTACCGAATATTTCTGATATTTTAATACCTCACCCGGGTCCGAGCAATGTCGGGGGGCTTCAAAAAGTTGATTTCAACATACACACGGACAGACTGACAGAGCCTAATCGACTCCCCTATTCATAAGCTTTCAGAAAATATATACTTTGTGTGGTTGGAAATGAAAATTGTAGAAATTTCACACGGAATGACAAACCTATAATTACCCTTTTTCACTGTGTGAAGGGTATAAAAATACTCCTTCATAATTAAAAAATGAATTTTAATTTGATGAGCGGATGTAGAGAGAGAAGAAACTCGGTCATCTCTTGGTCTCATTTTAATGGCAATAAATTTCCAATGACTACACAGAATTTACTTGTAAAATTTATCATAATCATTCATTAATTCAATATTAATAATATTAATGAGATTGTGCTGCAAAGCCAAACCACAATATCCAGAGGCTGTTTTATACTGGCGTATATATTTCCCTCTATCACAAATAACATCAAAACTCATCGACTTAATAGCTTATGACTGCTGATCACGGTACTGTAGTTGATACTTTTTTAATATTTTTTTATTGTATTTCTTTATTATTTCCGTAGTAAATTTCTTATTTCTCCAGGCTATTGCTATGCTATAATATATTTCTACACACTAAGTTTTTTTATGAAGCAGCCTTTGCCTTTGCCTTTACCCAAACAGGACACTAAGTAGGGAAAAACAGGCAGACAAAAAGGCAGACTTTTTGAAAAAAATGGAATAATGATTAGTTTTTACAATTCAAATTTGTGTCTGTTTTAACTTTTATTGATGCTGGTCTGGTGCGCATTAAGTATGGCAGGCAATAAATCTTATACACAGTTGCCTTTTGTGACCAGTGTTTTGTATCCCTTAGCTGTTTGCCAGCCGTAAACAGCAGTTAGAAGGGAATTTTTTTTAATATTCCTGCCACATCTAAGCAACCCCAAATGCTAATTCATTACTTAATTATGAATGAAAAAAAAACACTCGTAGATTGTTCTGTTCCCAAAACTAAAATGCTTTCTACTCTTACAATGCTTCCTTTTTGTTTTAGTGTAACTTAATTTTATATTGAATTTTATATTTGAAGATACTTGTGTTTTGTTGACCTTCTCTAGGAAATGTACTGAAGTTTGGTGACAACTGGTCTATAAATTACATTCACAGTTGCTTGACTTGGCATTTTATTATATATTCGGTAATTTGCTAATGTGTTTGGATTTCTTTACATTTAATTTTGGTTTAAGTTGACCATTAGGGACCTGATAATCTTACAATGTGGCAAACATTAATAAAAGGGATATTTTAAGCTAATTTTGTATACTGTTACTGCAACAGTACTTACTAAATGGATACCATTCCCTAAAGGTATTAATCTAAGAAAGTGTTCCCTAAACTTTTCATATCAAGATTTGCATGTTGTTAAGTAAAACAAAATACTAGTCAGAATTATATAAAAAAAGAAAAATTTTTCACCAGAAGATTTCAAACAGATCTACATAAATTTTATTTACAATTATTTATATCTAAAATTAATAGTCGAAGGTCCAAATTTATTACATCTTAATTAAAAATTTAAAGAAATATAAAATTCATGAAATTATTTTTTTTCCACTGGTGGTGTGCAAACATTCTTAAATCTCTTCAAAACTCAGTGAACCTTTTTCCAAAATTAAGAAACACTGTTTGAAGTGAAAGGGAGTAAAGAAATTATATTTATTATCTTAATTAGTATGCTAGTCGCAGCACGTAACAAACCCTCTCAATAAGTGTGTGATTCTGCAAAAATTTGCAAAAATAAAATAATTTTCAAGACTTGCTTTGATTTTAGTTTTCTCCTTAGTTTTGTTTCTTCGTATTTCCTATTTGCTTTAAATTTTAAAATACAAAGAATAAATAAGTTATAATGGAATTGTTTTGTTTCAGTTTGATTTTATATTGGTTAATCAATAAATTATTTATCATAATATTCATCTGATGGAACCTGGAGTCTGGCAACAATAAGAAAAAATCATAATCCAGATTAAAACTCATTCAAAGCACGTAATTAGTAAAGGGTGTTGCTGGAAGTTTTTAAAATTATGAAGAAGGTCGCGCAACGTAGCGCACATAGGGACAATAGTCGATAGGCTGAAAACATCAGTAAAAAAGCTTAACCTCTGTAAAGTTTTCATCAGAGACTCTTCGAAGTCAAGGCCGCCATAGAGCTACAAAGAAGCTCTCCAACAAGCCTTTTTAACTACAAAACCATTGAAAAACACACAAAGAAGAGTTCAAAACGTTAAGAACCGAACAATTTATATATATATAGGTATATGGGTGGATCACTTTTTAAAATAATTAAACTTAGTACTACAAACTAACAGCAGCACATATCCCTAATACATTGAGAGTGCAGATGTACCTACACAATGTCCAAATGTAAACAAACTCGAAAATAATTTCAAAGATCTCAAAAATAAAAAGGCATTCAGATTGGCCAGCATCACAGCTAAACTTCCTAAAGTTAAGTGATCAACTTATTACTCCCCTAATAAATGAATTGTGGCTATTTAATACTCTGGATGCCCAAATAAAGAAGGAAATAATCATAAAAATTTGCAAAAAAAAATGCGACTAGACTTGATACAAAAATTGAACGGAAATAACACTACTCCCACACATCTTCATTTTAAATAAAGTCATAACCAATAAAGCTGCCACATAAAGGAATAACTACTACCTTCAAGCACATTTTCGACTATTTCAGATAACTTTAAAGAAATTTATAGCGTATAAACTTATTGTCACTATTTGCTTCACAAACAATATCATTTGAAATAAAAACTTATTTTAACTTTTAATTTTACTGAGTAAAGAACAGTGATATCTTGTTCAGTTAAAAAAGGCTTTTTTTAAAGAAATCAATTTTTAAAAATCAATTTAAAATAAAAAGTTCTTACCCGAAAAATTATAGAAACAGTCAGACTTAAGTAGTATTTTTTTTTACTGTCACAGATATTAAGTGATGATGTACTTTAAAGTGATATTTATAATGACCAAGCCGGTTTTCAATTCAACAAATTTTGCATTGACCTTATCGTGAGATCATGGGTTTGTCCAAAATTCGTCGACTTTGAAAAAGCCTTCGATACACGCAAACCAACAATCATATAAAGCATACTAAAATGCATGCCCATACAAGTAAATCTAATATCTCTTCTTCATTTATAACACGAAAACACCTACTGTCATATAGCTCATGAAGGCTTACTGAGTTAACATCCGAGTAAGACAATGATGCCCATTATCCTCTCATTCATTAAACTTAACTATCGTGACGAAACATGCCACTTCTGAAAGTAAAGGTATCACCTGAGATCATTTAGAAGATTTGAACTATGCAAATGGTTTGTGCTACTCAAATATGCAGTAGAAACTAGGTAAGGTGGTAACATAATTGGCAAAATATGGGCTTAGGATTAATGTCTCGAAAAATAAAGACATGGAAACGAACAACATAAAATCCCAAGTACTCGCTATTTGCAGCAGCATCTCAATAAAGTAGAGTAAAATAGGGCCAACATCAAAATATTTACTTTTTATAGGAGCTTTCATAGTGACATTGGTCATTAATTTATTTATGAAGCTGTTCTGGGTTAAGTATGACTTTAGTTTTTTTACCATAATTAAATAGAGCAAGAAAACAAATCTAATACAATGATTAACTCAAAAGAGCAACAAAGTTACATTGGCCCCTTTTAGCTCCAAGCCACAGAGTTATTCTCTTACCTTAGGAGTATCATTATAAGGTCAGGTGGCTCCGATAAGGATGATTCAAAAAATGTCAAAACTAGACAAACACTTGGCCAACAAAGCTGAATAAGAAAACCATTCTGCTTCTCCATACGACCAAATGCATTACATTTAATCGCTGTATAAATGTGTTGTTTTCGGGTAAGAGACCTGAAAAACGACAAGTCGAGAGACCATCGCTTTGCAGGTATTTTTAATCCGTTGCCTACGTTGCATATAAAAAATCTTATGGCCAAATACCATCAGCATCAACCGGCTCACTGTGTTGCGGCTAGTGGAAAAGTAACTCTTTTCCGATTATTTTTTTCAGTATTTTTAATGATGCAATTTTGTCACAGACATTCCAAGTAAACAAAAAAACATAAAGCTTATTTTTATGTTGGCCCGTTGATTTTTAATTGATTTTAGAAGTCAAATATACAAAATTTTCACGAAAAGAGGGGATTTCAGGGCTGTATTCAAAATGATCTCATTTGATTTTGGTGACAGATATTTTGATTCGGAAAAAAAATCTGCCTTTGGACAAGTATCTTCTGTAAAACAAAAGGAATATTGTTTGAGACATTTTCATATGCACCTTTTTTAGAGCGAAAACCCGACCAAAGATTCATTTTTCCTTGAAATTTGGGTTAGGTAAGCAATATCTAGAAAGTCCCAGAGAGTCCCAGTTCCAAACCACTACAGAAATGTTACATAATTTGTTTTCAACGAACTGTGAAAAAATCAGCTGCCCATACCTGCCCTCCTGGGAGTTATAGCGATTTTAGTATATCACTCTCAGTATTTATTCCATAGAACGGAAATTCTCGGAATCACTTATTGAATAATTTAATCATATTGGTTTTCGGGTGACTTTCCGTCATCCCACGTCAAATTTTTATTATTTTCAGACCGGTTTCGGCTAATCGCCATCTTCAGTGTTTTCTTTTTGTCACTAATTAGTCCGCGTGTGTGTCCGTCTTTATATAGTGTTTTCTTTTAGGTTGTGGTGGTACCTTTCTCTCTCTCTCTGTTGCTTTACTATTTTATTCTCTTTCTTTCGCTCTCTCTCTCCCCCTTTGTTTTTATCTAGGTAGTTTATTTTCCTGCTTGGTATATTGTGCGCGCTTATGCTATCCTCTTATCTGTTTTCAGTTATGTTGCATTTGTTTCGTTACCTGGCTGGGGAGTGAAATAATCCGTTATTGCGCGCTTATTTGTATTGTTTTTATTTTGTGGTTTCCCTTCATTTACTGCATTTAATTGCTTTCCGATGCGTTTTTCATATAAGTGTTTTAGTGGTTCGAATATTACATCAGAAGAAGTGTTTATTTGCTCATTTATTATTATATTATTATAATTTTTATTGTTAGATCCAGGTAGTTAATGCTGTTGTTCTCTTGTTTCTCCATTGTCAGGGGAAGCAATGAACTTATTGGTAGATGACTGATAATTGGTAATTTTTCTGTAGAATGCAATAAAATATGCCTGTGTTATAAAATAGTATCTTCAAAGTTTTTTTTTATTCTACATCTATTCTAGCCCTCCGCATAACTCTCTTAAAACTGAAGCTATTGACTTCAAACTGGTATCAAATTAAAGCTTTTATTGCCACCTTTCAAATAAGATATGAAATAGATTTTGGTTTTATATAAAATTTCAGAGTTATTCAACAAATATCGAAAAATCATGAAAATTTGACGTTTATAATTCTTGTTCGGACCACCCTATAATTTATTTTAAAAACTAATCATAGGGTATTTATCAGAAATAAAAGAAGAATTAAATTATTTTTTTTTTAATTTTTCGAAAAAATTTTTTTTTATTTTTGAATTTTGTTGAAAATTTGACCAAAAAATTTTTTTCGGTGTAAATTTTTTTTTTCACTCATTCTGTTTAGGATTTCATTCTGACCAATCTGTAGAAGTTTCTCATCGATACAATTAAAATTACAGTTTAGGCAATATGATTTCCAAAAAATTCTGGTTTCGCAACACTGTGCGGCTGCGAAATATAACACTCTACACCTATTTATATTGAAATCAGACGGTGTGACTGAAAGTTCATTGATCATGAATTGCACAGGCTACAAGACGGTGACATTTTTATGAACACAAAGGGCAGTAAAAGAGTAGTTGTGGAATGACCTGAAGATAAAAGCAATGAACAAGATTTCATGAAACAAGATCGTCACACCCTATGTCCACTGTAAGAACCTAAAGAATTCTGTACATACATATATTGTGTTTAATTTTAAGAAACTGTATTAATTCTTGTGACGCTCTTCATTTTTCATAGTTCTTGTTAATTTTTGTTATTTAATTTACCTTAACATTGTTTTTTTTGCGATAAAAAGTCGTAACACTTAAAATGTTTATTCCAGTACTGAAATTTGTCTTCACGATTTATAATAGCCACTTGTGTACCCAGCAAAAAAATAAAAGAAAAAACTATGGACGAGAAGTAATTTTTCAAAGGTTCAACTGATGATGAAGAAATTTTTAAAATGTGTTTACATGAATATATTTATGAATTGCACTTCGTTCTAATACATACATACATAGAACTCATGCATATTTGTTGAAAGGCAGCCGATGATTCATGAGTTATTAATGTTTATTATGTTGCATTCTTTTTAATGCACATCATCATAAATGATGAATAATTTCGCATTCGGACAGTCATTTAGAACGAGTGTTTTTTACTATTAATTAAAAAATCCTGATCTTCCTGACATCGAATTTGTTTTGCTGTAAAGTTTTAAAAAAATCAGACAATTTACTGAGAACGCATTAGGAAAAGAGCAACATATTTCTGGTGTCTTATGGTGTTTTCTTTTTGGACAAAAATATTACAATAATGCTACCATTCGAGCGGGTTTATGGTCTATACAAAAATACATGCAAAAGTGGAAACAGTTATCATTTTCTTTTTTTTTCAATGTTGCACAAATAACTGGCAAAAGTGTAACAAATTATATTTCAGTGTAACAAAGTACCTTTTTAATTTAACTTCAAATTTTAAATCGCTACATATATGTACATTAATGTCCAGTGCAAAATCAGGAATTTTTTTTGTTCCATTGAATAAAAAAAAAATGGACAACTTTATAAGAGTATGTGTGGACTGACAAAAATATTGCACATACTTATTGCAAAATTATTTTTTAGAAAAGAAGCACCATCAATTATCCTTCTGAATTTCGGAAATCATTAAACAAAGTAACCAGTTATATTATCTGTTTTCAAAATAAAAGCAAATATTATTTATTTTAACCTTATGCTTCTAGATCTTTAAATAATACTTAATATGTTGCTCGATTTAAGTTTTGAAAATTTTTTGCTGGGCCTTTTCCAATTAATATTAATTTAATGATTCTTTACTTGTTATTTTATACAATATCTCTGCAACATTGCTTGAAATTTTCTGTCAGCTCTTTTCCTACACTTTGTTTCTTAATTGTTTATTTTTTTAAATGTTTCTACATCCGTTTCCGTAGCACGCTCTCGCATACAAACATGTGTTGCTACCTGTGCAAGAAAATCAGTTTTAAACTCACAGACACACCTTCTTATATACATGTACATATATATAAGTAATACATTTAAACACATTTAACCTTGCACACATACATGCATATAAATAATAAATAAAGAATACTACCAGCGACTTTTGTTTTCATACAACCACTTAATGGAAAGTGTAAATATTTTCTCTGGAGGACATCACGTATTCAATACGTAATTAAAAACGAATGTGTTAAACTTTTAATGTTTTTGTTCGTTTGTCTGATAGTTCTTCTTTATATTTCTTTATTTTTGCTTTACCTTTTCAATATAGATAATAAATTTAAATGACACATACATATTTCTTAAGTCACTATAAAATAAATTCAATTATGCAGAAATAAAAATCACTTTATGTAGAGGAAATGGATTAAAAAATATTTTCAAAAATAACACTGAAGCAGTGGTCGACACAGATTTATCTCTCACAATACATGATAGTCAATTTCAATGAACATACTAAATAATTAGGAACAAGTAAGAGCGCTATATGGGCAGTGACGAATCTTCTATATTCTTCACACAATTTGTACATTTATACAAAAATCAAATACGTTGGCAGTGTTTCCAAAAAGAGAATACAAGTATGCCTAGCAAACAACAAGATGTTTGCATAACATGACCGCGCTTTTTTTTAACGTGATTCATTATAGTTGTATTTAGCCCGTATTATCTTTTACAATTTTTTGTTTGTGTAACTGTCAAAATTTATTTAAGAAAATTATTCTCTGCCTATACTCACACAATTGAAATGTCAAGCCACATATAGTGTTTAATATCTCTGCATACTTAATGCCACCTTTCATTAGATTTCCTTTTACTACTGCATTTTTGTTGTTTTTATTATCTTACTGATGATTTTTCCAATTATACTTTTTTTTATATATCTGTGGGTATATATCGTTACCCTAATATAAAAAAGCCCTAACTCGTTTTTTTTCACTCAAGATTTTTGCATATTTGGATAGACGATCCGCTAATAATAATTTTAAGCACCCCTCAAGCCCCTTATTAATTTTCGTAGTTTAAAAAAATACTCATTATTAATTATTATTTCAATTTAATATGTATGTATGTCACATCTACTTGCTTAAACGATGAGACATACAACAATACATAGTAGACATAGACTCATTTAGCTTTATAAAATATAATTTATATTGTTGGAAAAATACAATTTATAATTGAATCCCTTGACGTGAAAGAATTTTATTAACATCATCATTATGGTCGAAGTATCTGACGATTGTACTTTCGACCAGGTACTACATTTGTCAAAGTATTTATGTGTGAAAATAAACGTACTTTGTTTTAAATGTGGAAGGAAGCAGTGTAATTGTTAATATGCTGCGCCAGTAACATATCCACTCCACAACTTATATAACGGCGGACTAAGTGTTGGGAACAATCAGAGTTGCAAGTTACAATTTTATTTTTCGTTCCCACTCTTGGCCAAACAGCAATGTCAGCATTTATGTTTACGTTGCTCATTTAGAATTAATTTTAAAATGTACATATATTTTTTTAAGTTAGTCTTAAGATAGCATTCAAATAAATAAGAATAACAAAACTAAAGTTTTTGTGCATGTAAATTGCGCTTAGACCTCTTTCAGATTAGGAAAGTCTCTTGCGCAAGAGACTTACGCAAATCTTGTGATAAAAGATAAAAGGGGTAAGGTCGAGAAGAAAATTGCTCACATTTGAGTGCACACTTGCCTGTACTCAGCAAGTTCAGGCAAGTTTTTGATTAAGAAATCAAAAACAAATAAGAAATATCAAATAATTAAAAAAAAAACAAACGAAACTTGGGCAAGTTAAATGCTGTGTCTAAACGTGACAGCAAGTTTAAAAGAAAATAAAAAACTAACATGCGCAAGAGACTTGCCTAATCTGAAAGGGGACTTAAGGATATAATTTGTCTGCGTTATTATATAACAAATCCATATGGAGAACAAATTGGAGAATATGTACTTTTTACACAAAGGTTAAGGAGAAATATTAAAGACATTCCTTTAAGGTGCTTATATAAAAAAGGAGTTGTAATTGTAGCGCTTTTAATATCTGTTCCAATTGCCAAAATTTGTATGATTGTATTTAACTAATACTTTCAATACTTCTTTATATTCAGTTATGAATTTTTCGTTTATCCTTATTTGTGTTGTTTTCTGTTAGAAAAAATATTTAAGATGAAAGACTTCATTAACCAATAACTAACTTGCAATAACTTTCAAAATATTAGGTTACAAAAAGCCCCACTTAATACAATTTAATAAAAAAATTTAATTTAAAACAATTTTATAGCATTAATTGCTTTAGGAATTTTATAAAAAACTGCATTTAAAACAAATTCAATACTGCAACAAAATAATTTTTATTAAGTTTTTTTCTTCTGAAAAGTAAGAAAAACAACACAATTTATAAGACTATGACCAATATTTCGGTTTACTAGCATCTCTTAAAGTTATAGAAGAGCTAAGAAAATAAGTTTATTAATTGTAACTTATTTTTTACAAATATTTTCTGCCTCTGAGATTATTGGACCCATTGAACTAAATGTTTCCACAAATTATGTATTTTAAATTTTGGTCTAAGCTTAAAAGATTTTTGTGTACAAAATTATTTGAAATACAGAAGAACTAGTGGTTTTTGCTTATATCTCAGTAATTTTTATGGTAATTTTGTTATCTTTCAGCACTAAGAGTTTCAAGGCCACAGCTGATATTTATATGGTGCAACTGTGATCTAAATATATTAAGAAAATCGATAATATGATTTTTAATTGATATTTTTGCCAATATCTTTGTCGGTAATTGACTCGTTGAACCAAGATCTTCTAGAATTGTTGCCAAAGTTAAACATTTTATATACACGTAACCAACGTTTCAAGTAGTTCCATTCGAGTTTCAAAATCAAACTTTATTTGGGCAAAAAACAGAGGCAATCGTATTCTTTCGCTCATATCTCAGCTGATTTTCTGATTTTCTGAACTGATTTTCAATTACAAAATTTTTGAAAGCACATCTGATGAATTGATATTAAACAAGAGTCGAATATATACGTGAAGGCTTCAAAACGTTGATATCATCAATCAATAAAGCTAAATTAATTTCCCTATCTATCAGACAGTCGTAAAAATGGTCTAAAATACATATTTTAGAAATTACAAGCGGAAAGACAAATTTATGTTAACCATTTTACACTCTCATGTGAAGTGTTTAAAAATTAAAAAGGAAAAACGATCATTCCATTTTGACCATTAGTTCAAAAGCATTTTTATTTTATAAAACCACATTTGCTATTTTTAAAATAATAATAATACTTTAAAAGATCGTAGTCTACTTAAAAAATTTATTCAATATACGGGATATGGTCCCAAAAATTGTTTAACTATTAAAGATATTGCTTGTTCGGTTTAAGGTGAGATATATGCATTTAACTAGTGCTTATGCCAGATCATCAGTACACAGAATACCCAAAAAAATGCAGGCACCCGTAAAGTGCATATATCTACCTCAAACCGTACAACAAATAACTAAAAATATTGAAGAATTTTAGTTGCTTATAATTAACATATTTTTTATATTTGTTACTCTGCATTTCTTCCCATAAAATCTAGCAACTGAATAAATTATTCAAGCAAAATATGACACTAAACCTTAATCATTTTAAAGAAAACACAATTGTAGAACAATGCCAAGAAATACAATGAGCAGTGAAGTGTTACATTAAATCTCGTGCAATTCCTTTTTCACACATAAATTATTTTAAATAATGAATTCATATAAAATTCTTAAAGAATTCAACAACACGTTATCATAATTATTATCATTTGTCATATGAAATTATGATGATGACGATGATGATGGTATTAAAATCTCAAACCACATGAAGGCATACAATCCGTGTTTGTCATTGTTATAAATATCACTATAACAATTATTATTATAATCCTTATCGTCATCGTCGTAATCATCATCAAAGTCATTGTAATCATTCAGGCAGTAGTTTGTCAGCCAACCAGCCAGTCTTTCTTTCATACATACACAGATGTATGCATGAATTCAGGCATATATGTTCATTCTCATGTTCACCTGACAGTCGTACACTTTTATAACAATAATCTTTTGTTTTCTCCAAGTTCTTTTTGCTTTTGGTTTCTTGTAGGATTTTATTTCTGTTTTTTTTTTAATATTTTTTTCTTAATTTCTTTTCTTTATTTTTTAATATGAACAAATTTATTTTGTAGCACTGATATGAGTGTCTACAAATACAATTGTATGCATATGTTTGCATATGCTATAAACATATGTATGTATGCATGAATTTTGTGTTAAGATTGTAGTTGTGATGCATGCATACATGAAATACATATTTGCTACTGCCATTCTCGGCTCATTCATGTTATAACAATAGCAATGATAGCATTGAAAACAACAACATAATTTCAGTTTTATGCATTTAAAATTTTGCATAAGCCAAACAAAAATCTACAACAAAATTTTGCATATTTTTATTTTCACATCTTTTGCCTGCAGTTACTGAACATATATACGAAAAAGCCTTGTCAGCTGACACCAGAATTCGTTTCCTACAGCAGGTCAAGCTTTTGAACTTCATAGCATTTCACATGAAACTGCTACTAGAAAGTACAAGTTTCAATTTTTTAACGAAACCTTTTTCCTGTGGATATCCAGACCTTACGAATATTGCTCTAAAGAAGTACTTCTTAACCCCTAGTTGACCGAGGTTCGGAATAAAATATTTATGTTAAAAAGAAAACAAATAGTTTGATTTAAACACAAGATAATGTTGAATCAACCACATACATATCGATGCCTTAACATAAAAATGGCGTATCTCAATTTTTAAGGAAAACGTGTTTTTAACTTTTTTTGATATAAGACATACAAACGCATAACTTCTACTTCAAAATTTAGTGAGCTATGGTTGAAAATAACGGATCTGTAACCACATAAAAACCTCTAACTCATTTTACACTAATAAATTTTAATTAGTTCTTTCCTTCTCCTGTAAAGTAGTAAAAAATCGACATATTTACGCTTATAATAGGCCATTAATGTGTATAACAACTATGACCTTTTAAAAAATTCCTCCGATTTTTTTCTACATTCCAACTCAATCCATATTTTTAGTTTCGATTATCATTATCCACACATTGCCGAGAAAAATACATTCTATAAGCCTTTTACTATTCCTGATACTATTGGTTGATAGGTTTTTGGGAAATTTCGTTTGATTTTTTTAGCCGGTATTGTTCTAGAACATCACCTCCTCCATCAGCCACATAAAAATCTTAACCCGGAAATTTTGAAAAGTCTATCAGTACACAAGTTTCATCATCCATCACACAACAACTTTCCGAACTTAATAAGACTTCAACCCAGCATTAGTTTTGACTCTGCCTACGAAATAATCAAAGCATGTTACCTTACGAGCTGTTTGTTTTTTTATTGTGTTCGGTACTCTTCGATAAGTTGCTCGATTTCTCTACCTTACCAATGTCTAGACATTTTTTCTTTCTTATTCAATATTCAAATCTTCTCTTTACAGTTGAATGTGTTATAAAGAATTTTTTGTAATAAAGAACTTCTTATTATTTTTTTGTAAGTTCACATTGGATTTTGTGAAAAGTTTTGATTTATATTTAATCTATTAGATTTCGCTGCGCATTTTTAACCAAATAGCAATTGAAAATTAATGATTTTGAAAATATTGCCTTTTGAATTAATCAAAAGTTGAAATTCCTCGTAACACTAGTGATCACATTTTAAATATGCAATTTTCTAGAGAAATTTTTTGGGTTTTTCAAATATATTCTTCACCATTGTAGCATTACTTTAATGTCCACATGTCGGTTTTTCGGTTTTTATTCAAGCTAATATGACTGCTAAACGAATACATATTAACATAGACAAAATTTATTACACATGTGCATATTATTTATGACTCTTACGTAAGTCTGTTTATCCGTATCTACATTTTTTTACATAAACATGCACATGCACATGTACACATGTGGGATTACAAGAAAGCACAGAATATAGACACATAGTGCTTTCCTTCGCATATCCTGTACTTTCTGCTTTTGATAAGCATAATGATTCAAAACTAAGAGAAAGAAATGATGCAAAATTCAAAGGAAATACTAAATATTATATCAAAATTAAGTCGTAGATATATTGTATACTTGTGAGTGTCTTAAATGTAAAATAAAGATTTGAAGAAAAAAGAAAAAAAATTATTTTACAAATCTAAAAATTATTAAAGTATAACTGCATGCTAGACACACACATACATGAGTAAATACTGGCATTAAACACATACTTATTTACAAAAATTTACTTTTTTGCATTTAAGTCTTTTGTTTTATCAGTGGTGTCAGAAGTTTTCGTAAAAAAATCTTTATTTCTAGAAATAAAAATCTTATTTAAAAAAACTTATATTTTTTTTATATTCAATATGTGTAGTACAAAAATAATTCATGATTATTTTTAATTTATTAAAAAAAAACAATATTTTTAACAATAAATTTAAAATTTTTTAGATCAAATATTAATGCTTGCGAATTTAAACAAATGGGCAAGCATTTTCGTCTGGACTAATTTTATAAAGTACTAGCGAACTTCCTGCACACTTCGTAGTGCAAAAAACAAAATAAAAAAATCAATTCGAAATTAATGCAGTGTTCGCTAAAATTCTATAACTTATGAATTAATACACATACAGAAACCGCTTTTACAGAATCCTTTATACATAAACGTATTGATGTCACCTTTCGTACCAACTTTGCAGAAGCAAAATCGGTACACGCATTCCAGAGAACATCAATAACTAACACAATGAAACTTATTTTTATATATATAGATAGATTTTAAAGTCTATAAATAAGTGAAAAGAGATCACACTTTTTTAAAAGGTTTAAAATTGTTTAAAATATAAGTATCAATTTTTCAATTATAGCGTGGACATTGTAACCATTTAGATAAACTATAAAAATATATTGAATTTAATGCAAATTTCAAAAACGTTAATGAAACTAACCAACATTTGCTCTAGTAATTTTTGAAATTGTGTAAAAGGGTTTCCAAAGTAGCAATTACTACATTTGAAAACTATTAAATAAAGTCTTTGTGACAAGACTCTCTTTATTCGACATCTAAGTTTTGAACCTCACTACCTCAATTATTTTTTAAACAATTTTTTTAGACCAGCTATAAGAAAATTTTTGTCAAAATGTTTAGCAAATCAAGATTAGAACGCTGTAAAGTACAACACCGATACCAAAGACAATAAATAAATTAAATAATTGCAATATTTATAAATAAATATTAATTCGAACTTTTTGCTCTAAATTTATTAAAAAAGCAAATAAATTTAAATAAATTTAATCCAGAATAACTAAATGATTTACAATCAGGGTTACCGTTAGGAATTTTGACAAAGTGGCACAAAAGGCCGTTTTATAACAACAAAAAAACGCACTTAAAAGTCATTTTCAATTAGATTATTTAATAAAAAATATGGCAAAATAAAATAACAAATCAAACAAAACATAAAAGGCAAAATGCATTTAAACCTTCATATCGACCGCTGTTCGCGAAATTATCGTATGTTACATTTTCTTAGAAATCGACTTTTTTATTCAAAAAATTCATCTGCTGATAAAATATTATAGCGATAACTGTTTTAGTTATAGAGGTAACACTGTGTACATTCTGTCGTTTGTAGCAGTGTTATTTACATTTGTATTAATTTAAAAGTAATAAAAACACTCTCCATTTAAATTTTGTTTTTGTAACATACGATTATATCGCAGGGTCGATATGTATACATACATGGTCATATTTTGCAGTAAAAATAGACTTTAACAGGTACTGAACTATAATTTTCAGTACCAGTAAATATTTATTAATAGCTCAAATTACTGCAGTAAATTTAAATATTCAGTAGAAATGAATTGTATTACGTTAACAATTTTTCAATTCACAACCCCCTATTGCATTCTCTATAGTCTATTATAATACAATCTTACTTTGTTTACTTGTGAGCACAATTTCTGTTAAATTGGTTGTATTATTGTTAAACGCCAATTTATATTACCATCAGGCAAACAAAAAAATCAGGAGCGAGAAAGCTAAAAAGAAGTTTCAAAAATATTTTAAAACTATTTTTAATAAAAAATTTTTAACAAATCGTCGGTCTTAAATTATTATCTTCTATATGACATATCAAACATATAGAACACAATAATTTACGAATGACAAAATGTAATAAAAATTAAAAAAAAACTTGATTTTAAAAAATATATTTATTGTTGTGGTAACAAAAAATACTTCAAAAATCATATTTTTCCGGAAACAATTTAAATTGCCAACCCCTTATGAGTCCAGTACAATATTTTAACAAGTAAGAGCACTATATTCGGCTGTGCCGAATCTTTTATACCCACCACCAATTTTGTGTACATTTAAAGCACAATATTAATTATTTTGTTAATCGCTATAGAATAATCTCTTTATAATAAAATATGTATCACTTTCTTTGTAGAGGGTGGTTAAATTTTAAGGGCCCATGTTTAAGGTGAACCACATCTAAACTTCAACTTTTTTCTTGTATTTCATTTGACATTTCTCAATCTCAAACTAACTCAATTTGAACCGTGGAAAGATACGCAATCGAGCAACGCTTTTAAATATTAAAGATTTTTATAAAAATGGGCGTCCAAATCAAAATTAATTTTGTGCACTTCGTGATTCTTTTGGTCAACATAATCGTTCGAATTCGTCCACAATCGTGAGAATTGTAAAAAATATTTAAATGTCTGCAAAGCAGGTCTGTTTGAAATGTGAAAACATCTGTGAATGTCATCTTAGTTCGTTGAATGGGAAACATTGCTGTTTTTCACGATAACGTGGCAAAAGAGCAAGCAACCTCGACTCATCATCGTGCCCAAGAATCGAGCATCAACAGTGTCATTGAAAATTTGGACTATCGGATCGTGGTGTGCCGCCTTGGTTGGGGGGCCATTTGGCCGATATTTTGTCCCATACATAATTGAAGCATACAAATATTATCATTATAAAAATTAATGATAATAATTTCATAATAATTTTATTCAAAATCAACATAGTCCCTTAAAATAAAACCACCCATTATAACTTCGGTATGCTAGTAAAATGTTTTCGTAAATTTAGTCTTTCAATGAAAGTGGCCGTTAAAATACGCGTGTCAATAAAGTTTCTGCTAATAAACATAACTTAGATATTTCAATATAGTCCTTTAGTATTCCAAAATCTTTATTCATAGAGAATTTACATGAATTTAAGAGGAAGAAAGTGAATTTAAGGTTAAATTTTAAGGGCCACAGGGTGATTTAAAATATACATTCTCTGCATTTTTCTAAAACGAGAAATTTATTAGTAAGATTTTGATTTTTAAACTTCTATAACATTTTGCTTTTAAAAGATTTTCAAACGAAATAAGTTTTGTATAATTTTAAAATTTGTTAGCCATTAGAGTACATGAAAATAAATTGTTTATAATGTTTAGAGATAATTTTTTTTGGCTTAGGTCAAAATTTTCCTAAATTCGCATTTTTAATAGAGCATAATTTCAGGAGAACATAAGCATAAGTTGTTAGCATGCCATCTAGTAGTTGCTAGTAGAGTCATTTATCTTATCATCTTTATCTTATATTTAGCTACAGTACAATAAATGGTGCAGTGTAAGATGAATAAATGCTAATATATATGACTAATATATTTTTATAAAAATTTATTTCACATCTATTTTCCCTTATAACGAAGTCTTTGACCAAAAAGCCATGTTTGCAAAATTTCAGAATTCGAAATATACACTGTGCGGTATAAATTTTCGTACATTTTTATCTATAACTCTTTTCCTAATTCATAGATTTAAGCGATTTTCAGGGAAAAATATTCTTTTGACTCGATAAATATATATTCGAAATTTCATGACTACGTTTATGCGTCTGGACACAATTCAAAAGTGAAAGTGGGCGTTATAGTAGGCGTGTCAAAGTTATTTTTGCGAATGAGTACAACTGAGGTGTTTCAATATAGTTCTTTATTAATAGAGAAATTATATGAATTTTAGGTAAAACGTTATATGGGAGGTGGGCGTAAAAGTGGGCGTGGTATCTTAATTTTTTGGCATAGTTATGAAATTGCCTAGGGGGATAGACGTAGCAAAATTTATCATCATACCTCTAATTTTAGCGGTTTTATGAGCTTTTAAATTTTATTAACGGTAGATAACGTGAAAAGTGGGCGTTATAGTAGGCGTGTCAAAGTTATTTTTGCGAATGAGTACAACTGAGGTGTTTCAAGATAGGCCTTTATTATTCCAAAATCTTTATTAATAGAGAAATTATATCAATTTTAGTTAAAACGTTATATGGGAGGTGGGCGTAAAAGTGGGCATGGCACATTGATTTACCGTTACCAGAAAGCGTGTCACCAAAAAACAAAGTGTGCAAAATTTCAGAGCCGTTCATCCAATTTTGTTGCTTTTATGACGTTTTTGATTTTAAATATACCGAAAAATACACTGTGCGGTATAAATTTCCGTACATTTTGATCGATAACTCCTCTCCTAATGCATAGATTTAGACAATTTTCGAAGGAAAATATTGTCTTTACCCAGGAAATATATATTGGAAGTTTCATGAGTCTACGTTAATGCGTTTGAACACAATTCCATTTTATTCGATGTTTGAAGGACACGGTTTTTTCGACCTACTCTTGCTTTTCGAGCTATAACTCTCTTCCTAATATTCCGATTCAGCCCATTTTCAATACCAAACAAACCTTGTCTACAAGAAAGATTCTGGCAAAATTTGAGCCCCCTAGCTTTTTCGGTGCGACCTCTATCGTGCTTTCAACAGACGGACAGACGGACAGACGGACGGACATAGCTAGATCGTCATAAAATCAAACCCCGATTCAGAATATATATACTTTATGGGGTCTAAAATGGATATTTCGATGTGTTACAAACGGAATGACAAAATGAATATACCCCCACCATTTTTTTGGTGGCGGGTATAAAAACATATGAATTCAAATTGCATTGTTCAATGGAAATTAACAACAACAAGCTTACAATACTGTAAACACATTCAAAAATAGTGTCAATAGTACACTACAACGGATGTTGTGAATTGAAATAATATTGTAAGAGACTTTATTTTTTTATTAAAGAAAAATATGTCAGACTATATCGCTGTTGGTCATTTTGAAGGATTTTTTTAAAAAATAATAAAAGGAACAAAATCTGCAATGCGATTAAAACAAAATTTGTTTTTGTGAGTAACTTTAATCACAAGGAGAAAACGGTCTCAACAAGAGTAAAAAAGTCGCAAAATTAGCTGAGTTTAAAAAAGTCACAGACCGTAAAAAAAACTTTTAAATTGCGACTTTAATCGGTGAGCTGTAATTCTGTTTACAATAAATTTAAATAAATGTTTATATTTTTAAAATCTTTTCCAATTTTTATATTATTCTTCTTAATTCTTAAGACCTAACAAAGTTGTCTAATATCTTGCGTGCATACTTTTCTTATAAATAAAGCTGGATTCGCTTTTGTGTTCCGGACAAATTTTATTTTATATGGGCATTTCCATGAATATGTCAACCAAGACTGTAAAAATAAAAACTCTTGAAAGTTTTTCAATATAAGTTTATTGATAAAAAAAAACTAAAATATTATTATGCGCAGGTGTTAAGAACTTATAAAATTATTTTAAGAGCAATAATAAGAGTTTAATCTGATTATCCCTTTGACATACTTTTTTGGCGACTAAATTTTAAAAATAAATTTTAATTGCAAATATGCTTTAAAATTTAGGTAACAACAACAATTAACAAGATCTATAAGAAAAACAAAAATATAGAGTCCAATTAGCGGTATTTTTCTTGATTTCCCTTGGATGGTATTTTAATGTCACGTACGTAGTGCAAAAACACAATTTGTCTCCCTCATTCGTATTTGAACAGTCGCAAGAGCACCTTATTTAGAATTTACTTTCTTTCTTCACAGAATATAAAGTTTATTACCTAAAAATACTATTAGAGAAAAATCTGTCTGAATTTTTTATAAAATCATTTAAATATTGTTTTCAATTAAGTATGATGGATTTTAAATAAAAAAAATACTTGATTAAGTGTAAGAAATTAAAAAAAGAAAAAATACCTCCACTTTTGTTTTATGCCACATACGATATATTCTTATTTTTCTGGATATTTTAGACAACAATGATTCGATTATAATTAATTTTTTTTAGTAAAGTACCCTTTGAACGGAACATAACCCGGGGTCTCCACGTAGCAATATTTATTACCGCAATTGTCAAATTTGATTGCGTCCATAGAAATTGCGATGTGTAGACGGCCAATTGATATATGTGGCAATGCATTGCGCAATCATTGCCCTGCTGATTGCTTTGAAGTTTTTGTTTTTCTTTGCAGAAACAAAGGAAAATTAAAATAATTTTGCCTGATAGTAATTTAGAGTGAGGTATTTGAAAAAAAATCATAAAAATTAAAACAAAAATATTAAATTTTTTAAATAAATTACTTGTGTCGTGTTCTCCACCCAATGAAAATAAACACACTTTAGCAATAAAGTGCCGTTATTCTGCCGACGTTTTTGCTTATGCTTAGCAATGAAAATTGCTACGTGGAGACCCAGCGTAAAGATCTAATTTTGTTTTAGATACTCTTACTTTTGCAAAAATTACTGCAAATGTCACGTACGATGACATGGAAATGCCCATATATAGTTTAACGTCTTTCTTTTAAAGAGAGAGATAGGGAGAAATAGGTGTGTTTGGAAAACTTTTTATTTGAATCAAGTTAATTTAAAAATATATCTAAGACATATTGGTTTTGGCAAGGCATATTCAAACATTTATATGCAACGGCGATTTTATACAATAAAGTAACTTTTTAGGGGATGTTTTCTGTCAAGGCCAATTCGTATATCAGAGTTGGAAAAGTTATTATAATATGTTTACTTTAATAAAATTTGATTTAAAAATAATATATATTTTTATGGTATATTGTTAATTCTGCGAAAGCAAAAGAATTTTTTTATGTTAATTATTTAATACCAAAACCAAAATCTCATTTTCATCCCTGCATTAATAAATGTAATCAACTAATTTTGAAAAAATGCTCTTCTATCAGATAGGTTGATACCTCATCTGTATTATGTCACCTTGATTTCGTCCAAACAAAATTAAACCAACAAAAATTATATCTACATTAGCCAAATATATTTCCTTATAAACAAATTTTAATTTATTTTAAAAGTATTTTTAATTAAACCAATCGCAATATCAATATATTCTTATATGTTCTGAGATTATTTAAGGTAAGAAAAATCTCATAGCATTAAACAATTATTTTTGGCTAAAAATTGCCAACTGAGAACGTAACCCTAAACAAAAAGAAAACGTTATTCTTTTATTGAGATAGCGTCAAGTTGACAAAGGTAAATATATTTGATAAATTTAGAAAAGACGTAAAACATGTGTTAAGCAACTAAGTTTTAAAACAGATCTTCAAATTTTTTTTCATTAAAAAATCTTCAAAATTGAGGTATAATCTTCATACTGGCATCGCTGTGTTTTATGTTTTTTTTCTCTTTCTTTTTTTTCTATTTCCGCTCACCATACATTTTTTCTTTTAACAAGCAAAATATTGTTGCTCATATTTTGTAAATTTTCTTATTTTTTCTATTGTTCATTTAATTTATTTCTTTAAAAATGTAGATTTTTGTCTTGTTTAATGTGCAAAACAAGTACATATTTACGTTTGTATGTATGTATGTATGTGTGAATGTATGTATGTATGGATTTTGTATATCGTAATAGGAATTTCCGTTTCGTATTTTGCGCCATTCAACATTTCGCTTTCATTTGACTAGAGCTGAGCTGAGTTGTAAATGGGTTGTGTTGCACTTTCTCTGCTGTAATTTAAAATGTGAATGCGCTTCTGCCGCATTGGGAACAAAATTAAAAAAAGAACTAAATTTTCAAAAGAAAAATAATTACGTTTCAAGTCAAAAGCTGTAGTTCATGTCAAAAGCATTTTAAAACTACATGTATACTTATATTTTTTATGTAAGTGAATTGTATTGTTTTTAACAAAGTGCATTTCATTTTAATTAATTTTTATTTATTTTCTTGCCCTTTTTTGTGTGTCAGTTTCAAAGAGAATTTAATAAAATTATTATTATGAACATTCAAACACAAGTAAATTGGTAGTGTAAAATATAAAAATAAGAAATAAAAAATAAAAATTAAAAAAAAAATTACTGCTGCTCCACAACCCACTAGTAACTAAATCAGCTGAAATTCATATTATTCACAGCCATTGTATAAATACATTTGTTGAACTCATGGCAAACATACACAGCTAATATCAACAATCCGTTTGGATCATTCATTCTCATTCAGTGCCAAAGTAATGCAGTACAAGTATTATTTTTACGTTTTAGTTAAATTAATGTAAAAGATGATTAAAATAAACCTCCACAGCTGCTTGAAAAATGATTTTAATTGTATTAATCACTTCAATCTTAAATACTTGACATTATAGTGACTGCACTAGTTTATTGATATTTTACTTCCACATATAATTTCATCCACTTCGATTGCACGTTTTTTTAAATAAAAATAGTTTCGTCAACAATTGTTTGTTTATTATTACTCACACGAAATCTAAGAAATATACAAATTTAATAACTTTCCGAAATTTAAGGTAAAGTAACGCTTATGGAAACAATTCTAACAAACAAAGTAATAAATGCAATGTCAAGGACAAAAACCCCTAACTAATGTTAACCCCTTAACAGCGTGTGGTTAAAAGATAACGAAAAAGGACAATTGTAGTTTTATTCCTTTATCTACATAAAGCTTAAAATGGGAAAATTTAAAGACGTGATGCAACGAATATTCGTATTCGCATTCTCGAATAATAGCATATTTTTTAATATTAGTATTCGCATTCGCAAAAATGTAATCAATTACTGAGGCAAATGGAAGGACTTCTTCAATTTTAAGAACATATAGAGGTATACCACAAGGCTCTGTACTGGGACCATTACTTTTTATGATATATATTAATGATATATATATATATTTAGTAGTATAATATGAATAGTAGAATACAGATAACTACGTAAAAATTCAAAAGTAATAAAGAAAAAAGGGGTATAACATGAAATATAGGTTAAGCTACGATGTGAGATTATGCTTATGTACATAATGGTGAAGGGTATTATCAGATTCGGCACGGCCGAATATAACACTTTTACTTGTTTCTGTTCCTGCTGCTCTAAAATGGCTGGTACAAAATTTTTATAATAATTAACGATAATAAAACAATCTGTAACTCACACGTCAACTTAGCTGTCAAAATTCCGCTATATATATGGATCTAAATATTTTGTCTGCAAATATTCGCATTCACACTTGCGAATATTTAAAAAATTGATATTCTTTACATTACTAGTTTGAAAAAAATTAAAGATTGCAATCAAATATTAAACACGCAGTTTTACTACAAGTATTTTGTACATTAATGGGCATATCTAATTTGTCAACATCAAATATTATGACTTGATACTTGCTCGTCTTATCTTTGCAAAATCTGGCATCCCCAACTACTGAGTTCTGATTCCTCAAAGTAAAAAAATTGCTTTTTATATCAGGGGGCAAATTATGATACGAACGGGATCGTAATTTTATAATTCTATTAGAGACTCTATAAAAAAAGTACAACAAACTCTAATGCTCAAGTAAAATTATAATTTCCTTCGTATGTCACGGTTTGGCCTGAGGCTTATTTTCTTGAAAAACATTATAATCTATTATATGAGAATAATAAATATAAATATCTTCAATACTGATAATCTGAATTCCGTCTCAAATGGTCAACAGAACACGGCGTCTATTCTCATTCTACAAAATTGTGAAATGAAAAGTTTTTGTACAGTAAAAGATATTGTGACACCATATGACATGACATGAAAAACTTTTCATTCCGCAGTTTTTCAGAACAAGAATTAACATCCTGGAAGAAGTTAGGTCTTAAAGGGTTAATAACAATATATGCTTGAAATTAGTTAATCGTTCCAAAATTTTGTCAAAAAACTTTTTTTCAGCTTGGCATTATATTTTAAGAAGAGAGAGTGCTTATTATGTAGCAAACACAAAGAGCTGTTTTGTTTATTAACTGCCTGTTCAACGATGTCGAAAGAAAACCCAAGCGAAATTTCATTCGCATAAATACGTTGAAAACAAAAACAAATTTTTAGTTTTTGTTGTTGTTTTCAATATATTTGTACGAATGAACTTTCGCTTGTGTTTTCTTTCGACATCGTTGAACAGGCAGTCAATTTAATTTAAGTAATAAAACTGTTTATTGCTGACTATACAAAAAAAAAAAACATTCAATTAGGTTAAGATGTTTTAAAACGTGAAAATTTAAGGAATTCTCGTTCTTTTATTGTCAAAATCCTTTACAATTATTTTCCTTAAAAATAGTATTTTTCTTTTTTTTTAATTTTGAAAAGTTTGTTTTGTCTTGTTCCGTCTTGTATATTTTGGAAAAAAAATTATTCATGTCACACAGTTTTTATTTGATTTAATTTGTTTACTTTTTGTAATCAAGTATCTAATGTCGTAGAAATGTACAAATATTTGCAACAAAAAAAGGCATGAGCTCTAGTGATACAAAAAAGGTAAAAGGGTAGAATAAAAAACTCTTTTCCTTCTATTCAAATACAAATTAGTTAGAAATCTTAAAGTTTTAAAAACCCAAAGCACATTAAATCTCTGTTGTATTACGTATTTAACATAATATTTTTATTTTAAAAAATTCTATAAAAATTTAATCATGTTGCATGCATAAATTTAGTGTTTAACTTAAAAATGCGCTATTCACAACAATAACGCGATTAGTATCTTTCACAATTTATATATCGTTTTGATGGAACACTTCTGTCTTTTATTTTTACCTAGTTTATAAACATTATAGCGTAAATAACGAAAGGGTATACCTTTGCCAACAGACCAATATTTTGTGTCCATTTGCTGCAACAATAAATTAGAACAAAAGTAAAATAAACAAACAATGGGTGGAATCTATGAACCTGAGAAGGTGGATGGAAACGACCACATGTAGACAGGCACGTATGGTGTCCGAAAGGCCTCTTGGCAGAAATGCAATCAGGGAACTGGGTTATAATCAGAGGACCCTGAGCTGGATAACTGCTTTGGTCACAGGGCATGACAACTTCAAATATCATCTGCACAAGTTAGGGGTTGTGGAGGATGATGTTTGCAGAATGTGCCTTAAGACTGCTGAGGCTGGCAATAGACTTAGTACCACTGACAGGCACACGTTGGATGTGAGTGCTATAGGGGAAATTAGTCTGGGGTAGATGCTGGCGATTACAAAGGACACCGTAATTAGGATTGTAGGTAATCATCAGTCTGCAATGTGAAGTCACAAAAGTCCAGAGCAAACGCCTGGGACGGCACGGGACTCAGTGAGATCGGGGTAACCTTGTAATCTCTGGGTAACGAAGGGGGTCAAAAAGGGAACCGTTTATGAAAGAGGTCTGCTTCGATATCCCCCCTACATGTATATATGAATTAAACAAAACATAAAGATAAAATTTCACACCAGGGTACCTTTTACAAGGAGCCCGTAACTGATCTCGTTCTAATTCTGGCTTAAGTTGATTTTTTATATTACTTATCTAACTTTCTAAAACATTTACTTAATTAAACTTAATTGCAATCATTTTAAGAATATTTTAAAAATTATTCCGATTTTAGCCGAGTGGAAAGCAAAACAAAAATATTTTAAGAATATGAAAGACTATGAACGTATAGAAAAATGTCATTTAATAGGAAAAGGAAGAAAAGTTGGTAATAAATGCTATGATTCCTTAATTCTAACTGCATTAAATATTAACTCAAATAGTAGTTTCAAATTAAATATGAGTATAGCGATAAAGAGTGCAGATGATGAAATTGCAGCTGGTTTTGCAAATGCATTCCACTCTGCTAACATAATAATTTCTTAAACATTGTTAAATGATTAGAATTAAATTTAATTTAGAAAAATGTTTTAGGAAGTTAAATAATAGAATAAATCAACTTGAGCGAGAAGAAAAATATTTTACAATAAACTGAAAATATAAAGTTCGAATAAATATAAAGGGCCGTATTCATAAAAAATATTTAAGGTTTATCAAAGGCTTATTTGACAGATGTTGTAGAGAAATTTGTCAAATAAGCCTTCAATAAACCTAAAATATTATTTATGAATATGGCCCAAAATTAACAATTATTTTTATTTTCCACTATCAATGTCAAATTGTATACAAAACAATTATAAACTCGTCTTAAATTTTTTTTATGAAGTGATAAGGGATAGCGAGTTCATATTAATTAAACGATAAGTGTACCTTGTTAAATTTACGCCGACTTTTTCAGCGTCATGAGTAGCATAGGTATAAGATGTCTCTTTAGTAATGGCCATATTTTACATTGCGTCTTTTTCAAACACCGTTCTGTTCGCTCTTCAACAATGTAACTGATTTATTTAAAAAAAAAAATTTTAATAAACCAGATTAATATAAAACAAGTAAGAGCACTATATTCGGCTGTGCCGAATCTTTTATACCCACCACCAATTTTGTGTACATTTATAGCACAATATTTATTATTTTGTTAATCATTATGGAATAATCTCTTTATAATAATATATGTATCTCTTTCTTTGTAGAGGGTGGTTAAATTTTAAGGGCCCATGTTTAAGGTGAACTACACCTAGTCTTTAAATTTATTTTCTGCACTTCACTTGACATTTCTCAATCTCAAACTTACTCAATTTAATCCGTGGAAAGATACGCAAATGAGCAACGCTTTAAAGTTATTCAGGTTTTTTATAAAAATGGGCGTTCAAATCAAAATGCATTTTGTGCAGTTCGTAATTCTCTTGATCAACATAATCGTTCAAATTCGTCCACAATCGGGAGAATTGTAAAAAATATTTAAATTTCTGCAAAACAGGTCTGTATAAAATGTTAGCAAATCTGTGAATGCCCTCTTAGTTCGCTGAATGGGAACCACTGCTGGTTTTTGCGATAGTGTGGCAAAAGAGCAGTCAACCTCGCCTCATCATCATGCCCAACAATTGAGCATCAACATTGTCATTGAAAATTTGGACCATAAGATAGAGGAGTGGCGCCAAGGATGGGGGGGGCCATTTGGCCGCTATTTTGTTAAATACATAATTGAACCATACAAATATTATAATTACAAAAAGAAATAATAATAATATCCTAAATAATTTGTGTTTTATTAAAATTCAACATCGGTCCTTAAAATTTAACCACCCTTAATAAATTCGATATGATAGTAAAATGCTTTTGTAAATGTAGTCTTTCAATGAAAGTGGGCGTTAAAGTAGGCATGTCAATAAAGTTTCTGCTAATAAATACAACTTAGATATTTCAATATAGTCCTTTATTTTCCCAAAAACTTTGTCAATAGAGCAACTAGAGCAACATGAATTTAAGATAAACCGTTATATGGGAAGTAAGCTTTAAAGTGGGCGCGTCACTAAACTTTTTGGCACAACAATTACAAGGATATACGTAGCAAATTTGATCATCATACCTCTAATTTTGGCGGTTTTATGAGCTTTTAAATTTCATTAACGGTAGATAACGTGAAAAGTGGGCGTTATAGTAGGCGTGTCAAAGTTGTTTTTGCGAATGAGTACAACTGAGGTGTTTCAATATAGGCCTTTATTATTCCAAAATCTTTATTAATAGAGAAATTATATGAATTTTAGGTAAAACGTTATATGGAAGGTGGGCGTAAAAGTGGGCGTGGCAACTTAATTTTCTAGCACAGTAATAAAATTGCCCAGGGGGATATACGTAGCAAATTTTATCATCGTACCATTAATTTTTGGCGGTTTTATGAACTTTATAATTTCATTAACAGTAGATAACGTGAAAAGTGGGCGTTATAGTAGGCGTGTCAAAGTTATTTTTGCGAATTAGTACGACTTAGGTGTTTCAATATAGCCCTTTATTATTCCAAAATCTTTATTAATAGAGAAATTATATGAATTTTAGGTAAAACGTTATATGGGAGGTGGGCGTAAAAGTGGGCGTGGCACATCGATTTTCCGTTACAAATAAGCGTCTCACCAAGAAGCAAACTGTGCAAAATTTCGTTTGTCGCACATCCAATTTTGTTGCTTTTATGACGTTTTTGTTTTTAAATATACCGAAAAATACACTGTGCGGTATAAATTTTCGTACATTTTGATCGATAACTCCTCTCCTAAAACATAGATTTAGATAATTTTTAGGATAAAATATTGTTTTTACTCTGGAAATATATATTCGAAGTTTCATAAGTCTACGTTAATGCGTTTGGGCACAATTTAATTTTATTCGATGTTCGAAGGACACGGTTTTTTCGACCTCCTCTTGCTTTTCGAGCTATAACTCTCTTGCTAATATTCCGATTTAGCCCATTTTCAATACCAAACAAACCTTGTTTATAAGAAAGATGCTGGCAAAATTTAAGCCCCCTAGCTTTTTCGGTGCGACCTCTATCGTGCTTTCAACAGACGGACAGACGGACGGACATAGCTAGATCGTCATCAAATCAAACCCTGATTCAGAATATATATACTTTATGGGGTCTAAAATGGATATTTCGATGTGTTACAAACGGAATGACAAAATGAATATACCCCCACCATTTTTTTGGTGGCGGGTATAAAAATATTATTTATATCGACTTAAAGTAGATATGGAAATTTAATTCTTATATATGTATAAACATTTACGTAGCTTGGTACACAATGGGTTAACTCTGTGCACTTGTCTGTATTTTATCTATAACACTTTTTATTCAAAGTCATACATAAGGCATGCACGTACATGCCTTATATTGTAATATATTGCAAAAACATGCATAGAAACAATATATATTTCACGAATAATTATTTATTTGAAATACAATTAAATATAAATAAAATATCAATTTCACACAGCCACAATTATGTTGCATTATTTAGTTGCAGTCAATAATTAAATGAAAATAGTTATTTATAAGAAAAACAAGTAAGAGCACTATATTCGGCTATGCCGAATCTTTTATACCCACCACCAATTTTGTGTACATTTAAAGCACAATATTTATTATTTTGTTAATCGCTATAGAATAATCTCTTTATAATAATATATGTATCTCTTTCTTTGTAGAGGGTGGTTAAATTTTAAGGGCCCATGTTTAAGGTGAACCACATCTAAACTTCAACTTTTTTCTTGTATTTCATTTGACATTTCTCAATCTCAGACTAACTCAATTTGAACCGTGGAAAGATACGCAATCGAGCAACGCTTTTAAATATTAAAGATTTTTATAAAAATGGGCGTTCAAATCAAAATGCATTTTGTGCACTTCGTGATTCTTTTGGTCAACATAATCGTTCGAATTCGTCCACAATCGTGAGAATTGTAAAAAATATTTAAATGTCTGCAAAGCAGGTCTGTATGAAATGTGAAAACATCTGTGAATGCCATCTTAGTTCGTTGAATGGGAAACATTGCTGTTTCTCACGATAACGTGGCAAAAGAGCAAGCAACATCGACTCATCATCGTGCCGAACAATTGAGCATCAACAGTGTCATTGAAAATTTGGACTATCGGATCGTGGTGTGCCGCCTATGTTGGGGGGCCATTTGGCCGATATTTTGTTCCATACATAATTGAAGCATACAAATATTATCATTATAAAAATAAATGATAATAATTTAATAATAATTTTATTCAAAATCAACATAGTCCCTTTAAATTAAACCACCCATTATAACATCGGTATGCTAGTAAAATGTTTTCGTAAATTTAGTCTTTCAATGAAAGTGGGCGTTAAAATACGCGTGTAAACAAAGTTTCTGCTAATAAACATAACTTAGATATTTCAATATAGTCCTTTAGTATTCCAAAATCTTTATTCATAGAGAATTTACATGAATTTAAGAGGAAGAAAGTGAATTTAAGGTTAAATTTTAAGGGCCACAGGGTGATTTAAAATATACATTCTCTGCATTTTTCTAAAACGGGAAATTTATTAGTAAGATTTTGATTTTTAAACTTCTATAACATTTTGCTTTTAAAAGATTTTCAAACGAAATAAGTTTTGTATAATTTGAAAATTTGTTAGCCATTAGTACATGAAAATAAATTGTTTATAATGTTTAGAGATAATTTTTTTTGACTTAGGTCAAAATTTTCCTAAATTCGCATTTTTAATAGAGCATAACTTCAGGAGAACATAAGCATAAATTGTTAGCATGCCATCTAGTAGTTGTTAGTAGAGTCATCTATCTTATCATCTTTATCTTATACTAGCCAAACCCGGCGCGCGTTGCTACGCCCCTTAATGAATTTGAAATGCATTCTGAATTTTAATTGAATATCAAGTGCAAAAAACTAAATATTATAATTTTTTTTATGGGCGTGGCATTGCCCACTTTTTTAATCGCGAAATTGTAAAGTCATAACTGCTCAATATGTGTGCAAAGTTTCAGAAGAATCGGACCAGTGCAAGTACCTCAAAATTATAATTGTTTTTATGGGCGTGGCCCTGCCCACTTTTCTTTTCACGAAATTGTAAAGTCATAATAGCTCAATATGTGTGCAAAGTTTCAGTATAATCGGTCCAGTGCAAGTACCTCAAAATGATACCTGTTTTTTATGGGCGTGGCACTGCCCACTTTTCTAACCACGAAATTATTTAGTCATGGCAGCTTGATATGTGTGCAAAGTTTTAAAAAATTCGGTCCAGTGCAAGTAGCTAAAACTGATAACTAATTTTTTGTGGGCGTGGCCCCGCCCACTTTTTAATCAAGAAATTATAAAGTCATAACAGCTTAATATGTGTGCAAAGTTTCAGGAAAATCGGTCCAGTGCAAGTACCTCAAAATTTAAACTTTTTTAGGGGCGTGGCCCCGCCCACTTTTCTTATCACAAAATTTTTTAGTCATGACAGCTCGATATGTGTGCAAAGTTTCAGAAAAATCGGTCAAGTGCAAGTAGCTAAAACTGATAACTAATTTTTTATGGGCGTGGCCCCGCCCACTTTTTTCCACCCATAAACACTCCCTGGTATGTGTACAACAACTTACCAAAGTTTTAGCCCGATCGGTTTTACAGTTTCGGAGTCTATAGCTAACACACACACACACACACACACACACAGAGTTTCACTTTTATATATATAGATTTAGCTACAGTACAATAAATGGTGCAGTGTAAGATGAATAAATGCTAATATATATGACTAATATATTTTTATAAAAATTTAAGGAAAAAAGTGTGCGTGGCACATCTATTTTCCGTTATAACGAAGACTTTGACCAAAAAGCCATGTTTGCAAAATATCAGAATCGTACATATAGTTTTGTCAGTTTTATTACGTTTTAAATTTCAAATATACACTGAGCGGTATAAATTTTCGTACATTTTTATCTATAACTCTTTTCCTAATTCATAGATTTAAGCGATTTTCAGGGAAAAATATTCTTTTGACTCGATAAATATATATTCGAAGTTTCATGACTACGTTTATGCGTCTGGACACAATTCAAAAGTGAAAGTGGGCGTACAACTGAGGTGTTTCAAGATAGGCCTTTATTATTCCAAAATCTTTATTAATAGAGAAATTATATGAATTTTAGGTAAAACGTTATATGAGAGGTGGGCGTAAAAGTGGGCGTGGCACCTTAATTTTTTGGCATAGTAATGAAATTGCCTAGGGGGATAGACGTAGCAAAATTTATCATCATACCTCTAATTTTGGCGGTGTTATGAGCTTTTAAATTTCATTAACGGTAGATAACGTGAAAAGTGGGCGTTATAGTAGGCGTGTCAAAGTTGTTTTTGCGAATGAGTACAACTTAGGTGTTTCAAGATAGGTCTTTATTATTCCAAAATCTTTATTAATAGAGAAATTATATGAATTTTAGGTAAAACGTTATATGGGAGGTGGGCGTAAAAGTGGGCGTGGCACCTTAATTTTTTGGCATAGTAATGAAATTGCCTAGGGGGATAGACGTAGCAAAATTTATCATCATACCTCTAATTTTGGCGGTGTTATGAGCTTTTAAATTTCATTAACGGTAGATAACGTGAAAAGTGGGCGTTATAGTAGGCGTGTCAAAGTTGTTTTTGCGAATGAGTACAACTGAGGTGTTTCAATATAGGCCCTTATTATTCCAAAATCTTTATTAATAGAGAAATTATATGAATTTTAGGTAAAACGTTATATGGGAGGTGGGCGTAAAAGTGGGCGTGGCAACTTAATTTTCTAGCACAGTAATAAAATTGCCCAGGGGGATATACGTAGCAAATTTTATCATCGTACCATTAATTTTTGGCGGTTTTATGAACTTTATAATTTCATTAACAGTAGATAACGTGAAAAGTGGGCGTTATAGTAGGCGTGTCAAAGTTATTTTTGCGAATTAGTACGACTTAGGTGTTTCAATATAGCCCTTTATTATTCCAAAATCTTTATTAATAGAGAAATTATATGAATTTTAGGTAAAACGTTATATGGGAGGTGGGCGTAGAAGTGGGAGTGGCACATTGATTTTCCGTTACAAAAAAGCGTCTCACCAAAAAGCAAAGTGTGCAAAATTTCAGAGTCGTACATCCAATTTTGTTGCTTTTATGACGTTTTTGTTTTTAAATATACCGAAAAATACACTGTGCGGTATAAATTTTCGTACATTTTGATCGATAACTCCTCTCCTAAAACATAGATTTAGATAATTTTTAGGAAAAAATATTGTTTTTACTCAGGAAATATATATTCGAAGTTTCATAAGTCTACGTTAATGCGTTTGGGCACAATTTCATTTTATTCGATGTTCAAAGGACACGGTTTTTTCGACCTCCTCTTGCTTTTCGAGCTATAACTCTCTTGCTAGTATTCCGATTTAGCCCATTTTCAATACCAAAGAAACCTTGTCTATAAGAAAGATTCTGGCCCCCTAGCTTTTTCGGTGCGACCTCTATCGTGCTTTCAACAGACGGACAGACGGACGGACATAGCTAGATCGTCATCAAGTCAAACCCTGATTCAGAATATATATACTTTATGGGGTCTAAAATGGATATTTCGATGTGTTACAAACGGAATGACAAAATAAATATACCCCCACCATTTTTTTGGTGGCGGGTATAAAAACGAGGAAATACAGAGTTGGAAGAAAAATCTTTTTGATGTTCCAAATGTTTCCAACAACTGCTAGACTGCTAAAGAGACGTAAACAATCACAATTTTTTCAAAGATAGTTATCTAAGGTTTTGAGAAGCTTCGTAAACTGACATTTAAGCTTAATTTGAAATGTTTGTCGTATACATTACAACTATCTGTGGTGAGCATTGATATTATTCAACACAATCATTCTTTTTTTATTAGCAAGTGTCATCATAAAATATAGTTTTTGGCTTAGTTACTGTTACAGAAGTTTTAACGTGGCCGCAAGTACAATTAATCATGAGACATGATAGATTAATGCCGTTTATGTAACGTGTACTTAACATTTGCAAAGCAACTGTCACACTGTAAACAAGTCAAATCTTTGGCCATTTATTGCTGGCGATTTCTGACAGACATGCTTGTGGTGATGAATGTATTATTAAAATGCTCGTAGTCTTGTATTTAACTGGACATCATTCGCATTTTCTTTTATTCTCATCGTTTTTTTTTTTTCTTTCTGGTTGTTTATCATATTTTTATTTTGCTTAACATTACATTTGTTTTCAGTTGCATATATCAACAACACAAGTATACGGATATGAGAGAATGTAAAAGTTTTTTACAATTTTTGTTGCTGTTTTCCTTTTGACATATTTTTTTTTTTTTTTGTTTTTTGCAACCAAATCAAGCTCATCATCGTTATAGTGATAAGTTTTTATCTTGTTTTATATTCTTATTTTTTACAATTTGTTTGTTGTTTGTTTAAGAAAAGAAAAATTAAATCTGTGTGTACATCGTCACATCGTGCCACTTCCTCCTGCCTTTCCTTTTTCCCTTTAAAAATGCGACAGGAGGCAGATTTTTCCAGTTTCAAGGTTGTTTTATTTTTTCAAATATTTTTTTATATATTTTCCACTACCGCTTAATGCCGCAGTTTTTCTTTTTACTCTTTGAGTGTTGCCATTCAAGTATAATTTATTAATGGTTCCATGTAACACGTGGCTTATAAGTATGTAGCCTTGTTTATTTTATGTTTGTATGCATGAATATACCTGTGTGTATGAGTGTCTAAGTTGAGTGGTCGGTAGTGGCGGTAGTTGATGATGAGCCATGATTAAAAATGTCAAAACATGTTTTATCCTCTCTCTTATGCGTTTTATACGTTTAACCGCAAACATTAATATTTTGTCAGAGTCATGCATTTGGTGCAAAATAAATTTTTCATAAATTTGGAATAAAATTAAAGAAGAACTAATGAAGCAATGTGTTAAGAAGTCCATTAGGAAATGTTGTTATGAAATGTTCAAAAATGTTTAAGCTTTAAAAAAATCCCTAAAACTTAAGCAGGATAAAAAGTCCTGCTAACGAAAAAATCATCTTTAAAATGTTTAAGTATCCTTAACACATAAATTTATTGTGTGGGACCTTAGGCCAATATTTGAATGTATAATTAACCGTAAATAAAATTATCTAATTATTATTAAATGAATGAAATTGGTCTTCCCAGAAGGAGATTTATTTTATTTTTTTATTTTATTAAACCTCTCACAGAATGTTAGATCCTTCTAAATACGTCTAACAATCTAAGCGAATAACTTTTAATAAATCATTTAAATTTGCCAAGTCCAAGTATTTCAATAGTTTTACTAATACATTTATAACCCACCACAACATAATTTTCTTAATTTTACATTAAATTTGGTATTTAAATAATAATCTTCTTGTGGCCTTTTTACAAAACAAAAACCCCCTTAAACCCCAACAAATGTGTTAAATGCACTTTATAATTGTTCTTGTAATTATCTTATAGTTTTTCTAAAACCATAATCAACTAATTAAAAACCATTTAGTTTTTAAAATAAAATTACTGAAAAGAAAAAGATCTCAACTGGCTTTTAGAACTACTGCATGTGGTTGTGTGTAGAACGTTTTAAAAACGCAATTTTAACAGCAAGTGAAATGTGCTTGTAATTACCCAAATAATAATTTTAATTAACAACACTTTATAGCAGAGACTCTTAAAGTCAAAACCAAGATGGCTCTGTTTTACCTAAACCAACACAGCTTAAATACACAACCAAAGAAACAAACACACACTAGCACATAATGCACACAGATACATACATTTTGAAAACATTTTGCTCAGACTAAATAGAAAAGAAAATAGTTTTTATTTTTCTAAATAAGAAAAAAACAAATTAAATAGTACAAAAATGTTTAAATAAAACTGGCATATTAAAAACACAAACGTGTATTATATGTGGAAAGGTGGTTCCAAAAGAAATTTCTGTTGATTATTTTTATGAAAATAAAAGTTTTACATTTTTAATATTTAAGTTCCCTTGCTATGAAAGAACTAGATTAAACAAAATTTGTATTTCGAGGATTTTGTTTAATTATTACCAAAGGACCAATAAGCACTTTAAGAAACATTTAGAAAACCTTCTTTAAACAAATTTCTTTTTATATTCTTACAAAAGGGGATGACCTTAAGTATGTTGCAGTACAAAAATATTTACCAACCGTTGGAATAAAAACAAACATATTTAAGTCAAGAAAATAAACAGCCTCCAACAAACAACAATTGTGGTACAAAATAAAGCAAAAAACAAAAAAAAACAAAACGAAATAAAAATGAGAAAAAATTTAATAATAATAAAATACACTTAACAAATATTAGTGAACCTAAAAAAACAACAACTAGAACAATAGTGAAAAAAAGCAAACAAAATACATGAACTCCTCACATTTAAATGAGTGTTTTTTTCACTACCACTACACAGTTGCTACCCTGCAGATAACGCGACTAGTCCATACACCCAAGTAAAGTATACTCTGTAATGCACTATGACTAATCCGAAGATCACCCAAATTTATGGAGAAAACGTAGTCGATTTAACATTACGATGTCCTAGGGCTGGACCATATAACCAATCGTAGTAGTCTCAAACTTACTCTTTCTGACTACTCGATGGAGCACCAACACGGCCGTTAAAACATGATTACTTGGCGTTTTACTACAATCTCTTGTTTGAAAATTATATGGTCTAGGACTGCATTACATAGGACCATGTTGTAAGTAGTCCATTTAGCTTAAATGGACCACTCAGTCTAACATTATCTGTAGGGGTTGTTCATATTTATTTTCTATGTTCTTATACATTTCTGTACCTGCCCAGCAAACAAAATTTCCTGAATTTCCGAATTCTGCCAGATTTTTTCTTTAAAAACATAAAAAGTGGTTGACACAAACTCTGACGGACATAACGATAGTGAGAAATTCCAAGCGCTCCGATATTCGTCAGATGTCTTAACCCTTAACTGTACAGCGCATAAGCTGGCCAAGGCAAATGTGCAAATCTAATGTATTAAACCGTGATGTACTTAAGAGAACTTATCGTTAAGTTTGAGTCAAATGTTATTTTCATAATTCAATAGCGAAAGATGCCAATTTGAGTGTAAAAAGAAAAAACAATCAACCAAGGAGCGTACCTTACCCCCTCCGGATTTTGTAATTTTTCGTTTAAATAGAAAAAATCAAAATATTATGTTGATTTTACAAACTTGAGTTTTCTTTTTTTAGGATCTGCACAAAAATCTCACACAACAAACAATGTATGAAGTCACCGGCGTAAATTCCCTTTGATTAATTTATTTCTAAAATGAAATTAAACTTAATTTTTACTATTGTTCTACAGCTGAAGAAACAAGATCCAACATCCATCTAAATATTTTTGATCTTTTAAACAATTTTTTATTGTATTACAGATATTTATTTTAATTGAAAATTAAATTTAAAAAAAATATTTAATGTTTACCTCTCTTGGTAAAAAGAGTGCTAAAACAAATAGCAAAATATCATCCAAGTTCTGCAGTATTACATTAGCAATATTTCCAATAAATCGTGTTCAAAATATTTGAAGTGACAACTTTTTGATTATTTTCTCTAATATCTTAGCAACACGATTTCTTACAATTGCCGACTTTTCTGTGGCAAACAATTTAAAAAGATAAAACGTTACAAAAACTATATTTTTATAAATGAAGTGTGATAACATTAAACACTACCACCATAAAGTTCCTCTGTAAAAAATAATTTCAAGAACAAATGCTTACGAGTGAATTCCTATCCCTTAACATACACTTTAAAGACCGCAACATTTAGAATAATAAATACATAGTAAATTTAGTACAAATGATTGTAAAAAAATATTATTGAAGATAAACACTGATTACTCTAGCGCCCCTTAGCTTTCAAACCCTCTAGTAATTCATTCTCCACTATTGTTCAGGGATTGGTAACAACCACTGTTCAGACATAAACAAATAGTATTAAATATCACATTTTTACAAAAGGTTTTACAAAAGACATAACATGATTACCGTCTACTGTAAACTTAAAATTCTTCGAGTTAGGGCATTTCTACTTGTGACCATCAATATACAGGAAAGTTAGCCCAAATGAACATTTGATCATTTTTCACTTCAAATATTTTTGTTTGCTAACTATCGCAAAAAATAGTTAAGTTAATATATTCTTTTGAATGGATCTCTTTAACCGATTTTTTATCTGTTACACAACAACATCCACTTACTTGAACTGATTAAAAAAAAAATACAACAAAATAATAGTAAAAAATGCTTTAAAATATATTTGCTGTTAACAATGAAATTTTCCAAAATAAAAAAAGAACAATAATGATACCAAGGCATATTTATTTGTCAGGTAATCGAATTTCGGAGTGAATTTTCTATTTAATTTTCTTATATATGAAGCTTGACATTTTAATTAAAAACAAGTAACAGTGCTATATTCGGAGGTACCCTTCACAACGTGTCGTCATGCAATAACAGTAGTTTGTATCACCATTCATCTCATATGAAATACGTACATACATATAAAAAACATACATATATAAAAACATCCCATTGTAAAATTAAATATTAACGTATGTATGTTAAAAAAATATAAAAAAAATATAAAAAAAATTTTAAAAAAAAATTTTAAAAAAAATTAAAAAAAAATTTTAGCAAAAATAATTAAAATATAAATAATAAATATAAAACCAAAAAAAAAAAATTAAAAGAAAAATAATAAAAATATAAATAAATAAATAAATAAAAAATAAATAAAACAAGTAAAAGCGCTATATTCGGCCGTGCCGAATCTTATATACCCTTCACAACGTGTAGTCATGCAATAACAGTAAATTCACGAATGTATGTTAAAAAAAACAAAAAAAAAATAAAAAATAAAAAAAAAATTAAAAAAAAAAAAATTTAAAAAAAAAATTAAAAAAAAAAAATTATTATATACATATATAATATATATAAAACAAAAAAAAAATAAAAAAAAAATTAAAAAAAAAAAAATAAAAAAAAATAATAATAAAAATATATATAATATATTAAATAAAAAATAAAAAAAAAATTAAAAAAAAAAATTTTAAAAAAATTTAAAAAAAAATTTTTTTGCCTCAGCTGGGATTCGATGCCACGTTTTCTCTAACCAGTATACACGTTTGTATGTATGTATGTTGTTGTTGTAATGTTGTTTTTATGAAAAGAAAATCGAGGTGGTCGTGGGTTTTTGCTCATATCTCAGTTGTTTATGTACCGATGTTTCTGATTTTCAATACCGATCTACTCCCGAATATTTCTGATATTTTAATACCTTACTTGAGTCCAACCTATGTCGGGGGGCTTCAAAAAGTTGATTTCAACATACACACGGACAGACGGTCAGACGGACAGACGGACAGACGGACAGACGGTCAGGGCTTAATCGACTCCTCTATTCATAAGCTTTCAGAAAATATATACTTTATGGGGTCGGAAATGAAAATTGTAGAAATTTCACACGGAATGACAAACCTATATATACCCTTTTTCACTGTGTGAAGGGTATAAAAAGAGCACTATATTCGGCTGTGTCCAATCTTTTATACCCACCACCAATTTTGTGTACATTTAAAGCACAATATTTATTATTTTGTTAATCGCTATGGAATAATATCTTTATAATAAAATATGTATCACTTTCTTTGTAGAGGGTGGTTAAATTTTAAGGGCCCATGTGGAAGGTGAACTACACCTAGTCTTTAAATTTGTTTTCTGCATTTCACTTGACATTTCTCAATCTCAAACTTACTCAATTTGATCCGTGGAAAGATACGCAAATTAGCAACGCTTTAAAGTTATTCGAGTTTTTTATAAAAATGGGCGTTAAAGTCAAAATGCATTTTGTGCATAATTCTTTTGAACAACATAATCGTTCAAAATCGTCCACAATCGGGAAAATTGTAAAAAATATTTAAATTTCTGTAAAACAGGTCTGTATAAAATGTTGGAAAATCTCTGAATGCCTTCTTAGTTCGTTGAATGGGAACCATTGCTGTTTTTTGCGATAGTGTGGCAAAAGAGCAGTCAACCTCGCCTCATCATCATGCCTAACAATTGAGCATCAACATTGTCATTAAAAATTTCGACCATCAGATAGAGTATTGGCGCCAAAGATGGGTGGGCCATTTGGCCGATATTTTGTTAAAGACATAATTGAACTATACAAATATTATCATTATAAAAAGAAATTATAATAATATCCTAAATAATTTGTGTTTTATTTAAAACCAACATCGGTCCTTAAAATTTAACCACCCTTTATAACTTCGATATGCTACTAAAATGCTTTTGTAAATGTAGTCTTTCAATGAAAGTGGGCGTTAAAGTAGGCGTGTCAATAATGTTTCCTCTAATAAATACAACTTAGATATTTCAATATAGTCCTTTATTTTCCCAAAAACTTTGTCAATAGAGAAATTACATGAATTTAAGATAAACCGTTGGGAGGTAGGCGTTAAAGTGAGCGCGTCACCTTAACTTTTTGGCACAACAACTATATTGATTAGAAGGATATATGTAGCAAATTTCATTATCATATATCTAATTTCATCGGTTTTATGAGCTTTTAAATTTCATTAACGGTAGATAACGTGAAAAGTGGGCGTTATAGTAGGCGTGTCAAAGTTGTTTTTGATAATGAGTACAACTAAGATGTTTCAATATAGTCCTTTATTATTCCAAAATCTTTATTAATAGAGAAATTATATGAATTTTAGGTAAAACGTAATATGGGAGGTGGGCGTAGAAGTGGGAGTGGCACATTGATTTTCCGTTACAAAAAAGCGTCTCACCAAAAAGCAAAGTGTGCAAAATTTCAGAGTCGTACATCCAATTTTGTTGCTTTTATGACGTTTTTGTTTTTAAATATACCGAAAAATACACTGTGCGGTATAAATTTTCGTACATGTTGATCGATAACTCCTCTCGTAATGCATAGATTTAGACAATTGTCGGGGAAAAATATTGTTTTTACTCAGGAAATATATATTCGGAGTTTCATGAGTCAACGGTAATGCGTTTGGACACAATTCCATATTATTCGATGTTCGAAGGACACGGTTTTTTCGACCTACTCTTGCTTTTCGAGCTATAACTCTCTTCCTAATATTCCGATTTAGTCAATACCAAACAAACCTTGTCTATAAGAAAGATTCTGGCAAAATTTGAGCCCCCTAGCTTTTTCGGTGCGACCTCTATCGTGCTTTCAACAGACGGACAGACGGACGGACATATCTAGATCGTCATCAAATCAAACGCTGATTCAGAATATATATACTTTATGGGGTCTAAAATGGATATTTTGACGTGTTACAAACGGAATGACAAAATGAATATACCCCCACTAGTTTTTTGGTGGCGGGTATAAAAAAATTTAAAAAAAATATATAAAAAATAAACAAAAAAATTTTTTGGCTCAGCTGGGATTTGATCCCACGTTTACTTTAACCAATATACACGTTTGTATGTATGTATGTTGTTGTTGTAATGTTGTTTTTGTGAAAAAAAAAATCGAGGTGGTCGTGGGTTTTTGCTCATATCTCAGTTGTTTATGAACCGATGTTTCTGGTTTTCAATGCTGATCTACTCCAAAATATTTCTGATATTTTAATACCTCACCCGGGTCCAAGCGATTTCGGGGGGCTTCAAAAAGTTGATTTCAACATGCACACGGACAGACAGACGGACAGACTGACAGAGCTTAATCGACTCCCCTATTCATAAGCTTTCAGAAAATATATACTTTATGGGGTCGGAAATGAAAATTGTAGAAATTTCACACGAAATGACAAACCTATATATACCCTTTTTCACTGTGTGAAGGGTATAATGATAGAGAAAAAAATGATCATTTGACGATTCAAAACTACCTGATAAATAAATATGCTTTGAAGAATACTACAAATTCAGCTGAGTCAAGTATTTTTTTCAGCCGATAGAAGGCTTTGCGCAGAGCCGATTAGCCGCCACCACCGAAATTTCTTAACCGGCTTGCTTCTATATATGCCAACCACCTTTCTAATAAGCGTTTACGCGTAGGCAAAAGAGCTTTTACTATAAAAAAAACAATATTTTTATACCAGCCACCAAAAAAAATGGTGGGGGTATATTCATTTTGTTTATTTTGATGTGTTGTACAAAAACTTTGATTCATTTTTCTTTAATTTTTTCTTATCAGCTATAACAGCTGTTATCTTTTCATTGATATTGTGCCTCATACGACGAATTTTCATCGGCGCATTCGTTGTTCGTCTCAATTTTGTTTCCAAATAAAGTCTGATATTTACCTAGAATGTCTGACTTTTACAATGTTCTAGCATTTTGCTAGCTGGGTATGTACATATGTTTGGCCTTTGTGTATACATACTTATATAATATGCACATACTTTCATTAGTATATTTAGTATATGCCTTCGCATAAAATAGTTAACATTATTGTCCAACTGAAACTTGGTTGTTGTTTTTTTTTTTATTTGCTTACTTATTTGTTGGTACATAACGCACATCAGTAAACCAAAGAGAAAAGAAACAACAAATTATAATATTTATACATTGTTGTAGTTAAACAAACAAAAAAATTCACCCAAATACGTTTAATAAAATATGCTAAATGCACAATATAAAAACAAAATACTTTTTATTATTTATAATATTTTTATTACATTGTGTATGTGTATTTGTATATTAAACGTAACTCTTTTCATTTTATTAAAAAAAATTTTCATGAAATGAGAACCTCAATGTTGTAAACTATTAAATTGAATATTTAAATACAACCATTAGTATGTACATATGTTTGTTTAAAAATATTTTAATAATTTATAAAATATATTAAAGCATTTCCGATGTCAAACAAATTAAATTTATATTTTAAATAGCCAAAACTTAAGACAACATTTAAGTGTACTATTTATAACTTGTTATTATTAGCCAATTCCATAAAAAGCTTTATTCTTGATGTATTTATATCTTCATCAAATACATTGTAAATTATCTAGAAAACAAGCGTAAGAAAACTGAAATTAAGCTTAACAAGTATTTTAAATATAAAATGTTAGTTTTCACATTGATCTCTAGAGAAACTCATCACAATTATTACCCGTTTTATCTTTATTGTTCTTCATTTCTTCACCCATATCCAGGGGTATAATTTTCCAAAAGAGATGAGAAAAAAAAAGGAATTTAAAGAAACTGTTTATGTTCTTTATTAAAACTAAGCAAAATTTAATCTTATTTTTTTTTGTTTTTGTCTTATGCCGGAAATACAACATCGTAACAAAGAACATAAACTTTGCTCTTGTTTAATTTTTCAAATGCAAACCAAACCCTGGGGTTATTTGTTAGTGGAAGGGAAAAGCAACAACAAATGAAAGAAAAATTAGGATTTTGTTAAACAAAAGTGTTTTAAATAATAAGGGGGAAGATTTGAAAAATAAATAATTTTCTTATATAAATACTGAAGTTATTAAATACTTAAGGGATTTTAAATCTGTAAAGCCAATTTACCAAGTGAATTTGTGTAAAAACGTTGGCTGTATTTATAAAATTAGCAAAATTAATTTATATTAAAGGTATCCTTTTATTATTATGTTAAAAAGGCTATTTAAACATTATTTATTGTTAATGTTTAAAAGGGTTATGAGTAATTGTAGTGAGCGTAGCTTACCCACTATAAGAGAATTAATTTTAAAAGATTTTAATATTTAATAGGTTCGTTCGAGTACTTTTACTGCACTTTGTAGTAAATGAGTAATTATTTAGTAAATTGAAAATTTTACTCTCAAAAAGAGAATTTGTCCAAAAAAGTACTCGAACAGACATTTGTAAAAATTCGTAAGATTGAAGCAACAGCTGATGGCAAATAAATATTGTCTTATGTTTAATGGGAACTATGTACATACATATGTGCAAATATGTATTTAAGCATGTATACCTGCGCCAGATTCAGGCAGTTCCATTCTTGCATCTGTAGACATTGTTAACTAACTTTATTTCACAAACAATTTAAATTTAATAATATTTTGCACTTTTGTTTGGATTTTCCTTTTTTTAATATTTTTTTCACAAATTGTATACTTTTGGTTTACTTACTTTTGTTTGTTTACCTTTTGAATCATATGTTTTTTGATTTTGCTAAATTTTACTGCAAGAAATTTTTGTAGTAAAAATTTGCAAATACTCAGTCAAGAACTGTCACTTTTCGCTCTCTATTTGTGCTCGCATTTACTACAAATTTGTGTAAACGAACGCAATTTCGTAAAATGCAGTAAAAATTTGTACAAATTCGTACAAATTTGTGAGTTCTCGAACGAACCTAATATTTATTGCTTCTTATTAACTTTCAATTATCTTACACCCTTACTACGTACAGTTACTGATAAAAGGACCTCGTTATTCTCTCTTTGTATTTCTTTCTCTCATATAAAAGTTAAGCAAATCACAATCATACGTTTTTTGTTATGACTACATACAATCAAGATACTAAGAATACTTAATATCTTTCATCTAACATGTGATGAAATCTTAACGATATGTGTCAACATTAACTTTATCACCATAATAGCAGAGGAAGCAGAATATGATGAAGTAGTTAGAGTATGAAATACCCAAGAAAACACATTGATCGAAGTAAGATGACAGAACTGGATTAGGTTTTCTCAGACATAAATCGCAACAGAGAAAAAAATATTTACGTCGATCAGATCGAAATACTGTTTCCAGGCTGAAATTATAACAATGATGGAAGGCATTAAATAGCTGAAGTAAATTAATCATGAAGCTTTGATTTGTAGTTTAGATTGTAGCCGATCGGTTACTAGAACCATAAGAAACAAAAAAGTTGGTTTGAGAAATGTCCTACAAAGGAAGTGTGGGATAAATCAGTTTCATTAAATACAGACAATGGTGTCAATCATTATTTAGTAAAACAAAATAAAACACTTAAGTATAAAGTCGTCTTAAATTTGAAATTCCTTTGGGTAAAATAACTTTCCACTCCAATTATTTTTCTTTCTTTGGTATTTTTAGACATCACTCAACTTTAGATTTTATAATTTATTTCGACATAATAATGAAATCTATTAAAATATGCAAATAACCCAACATTTTAGTGGAGATAATTATTTTACATCAAACATAAATAAATAAAATAACAATATAGAGCCTTTTCGCTTGTTTAAAATCCTTTAAATTTTATCAAAAAGGTATTAAGTCACAAACTGTATATATTTTTTTTTACCAAAAAAATGCCTCTTTCTTAATTATTGCCCTCATAGCAAATGATTATGAATTAAAGGCAGATGAAAGAGATTAAAAATTTAATAAAACCTAATCAAAAACAACAGTTGCTAACTTTGACTTAAGATATTTTAGCTTAATGTCAAAGAATTGTTAATACATATTTAATGGCGAACGAATTTACGGATTTTTAAGTATTTTTTAACAAACAAAACAATTAAGATGGTGGCTGTAGAACTCTCTACTTTTGTAAAAAAAAAATTTTTTTTATTTTTTTGGTAAGATGACAAGGAAAATCATTACACGCTAATACATTTTATTTCTATTTTATAAAACAAAAACTTGTATGTATGTATGTATATTGTTTATGAAAAGATGATTCTGCTTCACACATAAACACAATTTCTGTTGCATCCTGATATCATTCTGTTGTTTAACTTCAACTAATATTAAAGATAAAAAAGTGTTATTGACTAATTTTTTTTGAAGAACTAAAAAATAAATTACATAGTTCAACTTTATAGTTAAAAAAAAAACAATATTTCTTCGCTCTTGATAAAAAAAAATATTCAATTTACAAATTTGGTTGATGAATACTTAACAAAATTATTTTCCCAACCCTGTATGAATTCAGTATAAAATCTTAAAGTGACATGAAATTGTATTGTTAAAAAACACTATGTACGTCTACACACCCAGGTAAACAAATTTTTAAGGAGTACAGAATAATGTGCACTTTCAGTACATCTAAATCAGAAAGCTTCATTCTTAATTCCACTCTAAGTGCGAATAATTTGTCGTACATGATGTCCTTCAAACTGAATATAAAATCATTAAAATATCTTAAACAATTTATGTAAACAATCACTCTCAACTCATTAAACATTGATTGCTTTTACCAAATATGTTCAATGCATATAATCTAATAGAGCGCAGTACAATAATATGTTAATTGTGAGTCACACCATAACGTAAATTTTCTTTCCAAACTTAATTAGACATTTATTTTTTTCAGTGTTTAACAAATTCAACCATGGAGAGGTACATAATTGAGGAGCGCGTTAAGATTGTTGAAGCCTTTTTCGAAAATGGTCGTTCAAATTAAAATAAAAGTTGAAATTTTAAAATACAATAAAACAAAAACGGTTTGAAATTTTGCCAAAAAAATTTTATTGGTTTAAATGAAAATTGGCCTCACAGTACCCCCACTAGATCGGACCAATTTTCAAGCACTTTTTCAAGTGTATGGGATTGTGTCTCCTCAATGGCATTACTAATTTATGACTTCAAATGGTCAATTGTCTCAAACTGTCTCGCCACACAGAAAAAAAACCAACGGTGTCAAATTGCAACTTCTTGGCGGCCAATTGACATCACCACTTCGGCAAATTAAACGGCCATCAAACGTTGTACGCAATAAATTTATTTATTTATTTGTTTATTTAATTTTTTTTTCAATCGATTGTGGCATTAGACGTGTGGCAAGTTGCACCATCCTGTTCAGACCAAACATCGTTACATCAATACCATAAAGAGCGGGCACAAAAAAATCGGTTCTCATACTGCGATTGGAGTCTCCATTGACCGTAATGGCTGCACCGTCCACATTTTTAAATGCCAATGAAGCCTACGCTCCAAACAGTCACTCGTAATGGGTGCATTGGCCTCTGTAAGCCCACGTTCGGGTTTTCTGAGCCCCAAAAGGGGCAATTTCGCCTTTCAACCTACCCAACAAGATCAAAATGAGCATCATTCGAAAACATGATTTTTCTGAATGACATTTTCGTACAATTTCCGACCAATTTTCTCTATTTTGGAAATAAATTACCCACAACTCCCAACTTTGCTCAAGCATAAATCGATACATATCATTCAGCGGAGATAATATTCAGAATGACAATACTTACCAGATTTAAAATAACCGCTGGTTCAAATTTAAACCGATAGATGGCCCACCTGTTATATTTGACAGCTTATAAATAGGTGAGTCGATTGAGAAATGCCTCTCTGCCCACGTGTTTTAGAAGCTCCTACATTCCTCTGTTGTCACAAATCTTAACCATATTAAAAACAACATTCATTAGTTAAAATTTTTAATAAATCGGTCAAATTAAAATTCAAATGTTTATAAAAAAAACAGGAAAGTTGGTTTTAAACTACCTGAGATATAAGCACAAAAATACAAGCGCTGTTTAGCTGTTTTTCCTAAAATTTACAAACAAAAATCGATTTTTCCAGCTTCCGCACAACAGAGAGGATCAATATCAGTATGAAGAGAAAAGGTTTGACTAGCAAAATAAAAAACACTATAAAAAAATAAAAAACGGTCAACCTTTTTATTTAATTAAAAAAGTACTCCTTTAATACTGGTATGAAATAAAAATGCTCAGAATTCAAATAGGTTCCGAAATAAAATAGCCGATACGTGGGTCAGATATAATTATTACGGCTCTGCCCCTTTTAATCCCCATAATATGAATATCAATTGAAAGAGCTTCACCAGTACGATATAGTATGCTATAAAAACGTTGAAATCCAAGATGGATACTTAACAAACATGGCGGATAATTTTATTTCTCAAACCCATCAATAAGGATTTCTAATAAAGGGTCCGCCAAAAACCTTTTTTTTTTTAAACTGCTATAAGAAAAAAAGTGTAGCTTCAGCTGTGTGGCACGTAACGCCGTCCTGTTGAAACCAAATGTTACCAATATCATCTTCTTTAATTTTTGTAAACAAAAATTCGTTCAACATGGCCAAATAACGATCGCCATTGACTACGGCCAATCCTTGCTCTTTTTTGAAAAAAAAATAAAAATTGCCCAATTATGCCTCTGCACCAAAATCCGCACCAAACAGTGACTCGTTTTGGGTGTTACCATTCACAAAATATGCACTAGTTGAAAAAAACGTTAGATGGCGGACCCTTTAACAGAGCCTTACAAGTAAAATAAAGCTAACGCTATATAAATTTAAAATCAAAGATGGCGTCGGAAATGGCATATAACATTAAATCTGAAGTCTAGGCCAAGCTACGATGTGCTCACTATACGTACATAGGTATAGTGATCAATGTACGTATAGTGACGGCGAAGGGTATTTTCAGATTAGGAACGGCCGAATATAGCTTTTTTACTTGTTCTTATTTACAACAAAATGGCAGCCAATTAAAGTTATGACACTATTTTACACCATTTTTTATAATTACATTAAACAAGACTGGGACAAAGGTGGAAAATAAATTGCTTTGTGTTGTCCCAATTTTACTTGTTAATGTTTTTTAAAATTTTAAAAACAAAACAGAGATTCTACTTCAAAGTCCACACAGCAAACAAACAACGTTATCTACTATTAAACTCTGATACGCTTGTTCTTGCTTTTGTTCACGTAATTTCATTATTAAAATACTTTTAATCAATTTAAATTTGACCTTTTAACAATTACAGCAAATTTAACTTTAATTACATTTGAAATATTGTATCCCACTACAAATAATTGTACCCATAAGTTTCTGCTTAATTGACTCTTGCAAAAGCATACACACACAAACTTTATTTAAATTACAACTTTCACATTTAAAACTTTTTAATAAAGTGTCTTCAATTAATATACAGTTTATTATTTTTGTTAATAGCCTTTAGCTATATTTCAACTTTCTTTTTTTTTTGTAATTTATTTGATAATAATACAATTAAATACACAGAATTGCTGTAAATTGTATTCAGAGCAATACTATTGAATTAAAACTTTTTCCCCAGTATATTATAAAATTACAAATATTAATAGAGAGATTTTTTTCTATATTTATTTAAACCTTTGAATGCCTTTTCATTTAATAAAATTGTATTTAATAATTTTATTAGTTTGGCTTTAAAATACAATACGCGTGTAGGAACGACTATGTTAAACAAACATGAAGATAAAATGCATTTTAAAACATTTAATAAAAATATTCATGTAACTATAAATGAGTGGATAAACAAAATTTAATATTAATTAAACATTTAATTTTTTCGAGTTTTGCTAATGTCAGCTGTTTAAGTGTTACTTTAAACAACTTGAATTTTTCCTCTTTTTTTTTAATTTTAATTTTATTGCACAAATGTCAAAAGTAAATGTCATGAAAGTCAAACAAATGATTGCACGTTTCATTATAAAACAAATCCCAGAAAATTAAATCTTTAACTTACCTGTGTTAATACATATCGGAAAAATAAGAAAATCTTGTGTTTTAGTTTTTTTTATTGAAGTTTATTTTTAAAATTTAAATATTTAATGTTTTTTTGTTATATTACATTTTAAATTTTTCAATCATTAATTAGTTCCGTACAGAAAGTTTAATGTTGCTACAAGTATAATAATGCATCAATTAATTCTTACATCATACATCATTTTTCTTATTTATTTAACTTAGTTTTGTGTTTTAACTGCGGCTCATTTGTTATACATAATGTATACCATTAATATTTGTTTTTATACCCTTCACACAGTGTAAAAGGGTATATATAGGTTTGTCATTCCGTGTGAAATTTCTACAATTTTCATTTCCGATCCCATAAAGTATATATTTTCTGAAAGCTTATTAATAGGGGAGTCGATTAAGCTCTGTCAGTCTGTCCGTGTGTATGTTGAAATCAACTTTTTGAAGCCCCCCGACATTGCTTGGACCCGGGTGAGGTATTAAAGGGTGAGGGAGTAGATCGGTATTGAAAATCAGAAACATCGGTACATAAACACCACGACCACCTCGATTTTTTTCCACAAAAACAACATTACAACAACAACATACATACATACAAACATGCATACTGGTTAGAGTAACCGTGGCATTGAATCCCAGCTAAGCCAAATTTTTTTTAATTTTAATTTTTTTTTTAATTTTTTTTTATTTTTTTTTTATTTTTTATTTAATATATTATTTATATTTTTATTATTTTTTTTTTTTTTTTATTTTTTTTTTTTAATTTTTTTTAATTTTTTTTTGTTTTATATTTATTATTTATACTAATTATTTTTTTTAAATTTGTTTTTTAAATTTTTTTTTTTAATTTTTTTTCTAATTTTTTTTTTATTTTTTTTTTAATTTTTTTTTATTTTTTTTTTTAATTTTTTTTATTTTTTTTAACATACATACGTAAATTTATAATTTTACAATGGGATGTTTTTATATATGTGTGTTTTTATATGTATGGACGTATATCATATGGGATGAATGGTGATACAATCTACTGTTATTGCATTACTACACGTTGTGAAGGGTATATAAGATTCGGCACGGCCGAATATAGCGCTCTTACTTGTTTTTTTTGTTTTTGTTATCTACATTCAAAGCAGAAACATGATTACGACTTGATCATGATGTTCATATTTGGTTATCGAATACCAGTGAAAGTAGTTTTTACTTTCTTTTATCACTTATTTGTTTGAATTTTTTCATTTAGTATCTAGCTTTCATTCAAATTTTAAAAAAGTATGATTTCCTGAATTACAGTAGGCCACAATCGCCATGGGGATACAAATTTAATAACTTTTTCGCTTATATAGTTTTATTTATTTATTTTTTTCTGATTAAATATCAACCAGCTGAAGAATAAATAATTGTGAATTTCACAACTAAATAAAGTACCAGAATAATAGAATTTTATTATTTAAATTATGGTACCACAACAACAACATTACAACAAGATATTTTGTATATCTGACTTCTTACTTCGGATTTACTTTAAGATACTTAAGAGCTTTTATTGTCACAATATTTTTAATGTTTTATATTTACCGTTAATTTTTATACAGTTGATTAACATATTATTTCATCCAGCTCAAATGCCCTTGTTTTACTCATGAAAGTGAGCGAAATCCCACTACATTCATTTTTGTGTCCGTTGTGGTTTTTTCAAGATGAAGTTTAGTTTTTTAAACTTCATATACTCATATCTGAGTGCACAATGTGTCGTTTAACACCCATCTTTTCGAATTCCGGTCCCAGCGTTATATTTTCATTATAGCGACGAATCAAAAATCACTTAAGATATTTTTTTTTTTAATTTACTGAATGAGTTATGGAATTAATATTTTTTGGAAAAGATAAATCCAATTTTGTTTTATTTTTTTATTAATTTACTTTTTTATTAAAGTATTTTTTTACATATTTTCCGTTAATAAAATTAATATCGAACGATCTAAATCTTTAAACTTTACTGCAACATTTCCTTTATTTAAAATTACTTGATTGAATAACATGAAGACACTTTTTTAAACTGCAACTTAACAATAACATTAAACTTACGCATATAATGACGATTTAGTTACTAGGCAAACAAAACTAAACTTTCAATTGCTGCCAGGGTCTATGTTTGTATGTATTACAGGAATAAGTACGTAAAGGGATAATCCCATAATGATATATGACTCTAACAGCAAATAAAATTTAATGCATTTTTCAATGGTGTTTTTAAAACAAAAATAATTAATTGATTGGCGAGGTAAAGAAAAAATTTTATATTTTTTTACTACAAACAATATAAATTATGAGCTTTTTTTTCTCGATTTTAAAAAATCAATGTATAAAACAATTTTTCTTTCATGGTTTATTAATTTTGTATTGAAATGTAATGATTAAAATTAATAACAAAAGAAAAAATTGCATGTATCGAGATTTTTTTAACAGATATAATGTAACTTCAATGAGAAAAGGCTAAAAACATTACGTTATGATTATGTGTTATTTAAATATGCATTTTATAATAAAAAAAAAGTAGCTTTTATTGAATTTTAATATCGAAAATCTGACATAAGCTTGTATGGTTTATGTAAAAATATTTGTAATTAAATACATGTGTTCAATTTGTTAGCTGTACAGACCAAGGCTTGTGTTTAACCCTTTCAATGTCAAAATTGTGTCTTTTAACAAATAAAGGGTCCGCCAGATAACTTTGTTTTTTGAAAATGCTATAAAAAAAGAATATTCGGCTGTGTGGCACTTAGCGCCATCCTGTTGAAACCAGATGTTGGCGATATTCTCCTCTTCAATTTTTGTCAACAAAAACTCGTTCAACATGGCCCAATAACGATAGCCATTGACTACGGCCACTCCTTGCTCATTTTTGAAGAAAAATGGCTCAATTATGCCTCTGAGCTAAAATCCACACCAAACAGTGACTTTAGGTGCCCCAAATGCGACAATTTTGCTTGTTTACATACCCGCCAAAAACAAAATGAGCTTCATCTGAAAAGATGTTTTTTTTTTGGCAAAATCGGCCAAAGTAATGTCGCAATATTTCCCAGCGTTGTTCAAGCGTATACACAACCATATTCGTTCAGCGGAAGGATAAAACTAATTATCTGTCAAATCAGACATGAGCTAAGTGTTACCATTCACGAAATAAGCAATAGTTGAAAAAAAAGTAAGATGGAGGACCCTGTATTAACTTAGAGTAGAACATAAAAAAAACTTTGACATGAAAAGGTTTTTTATTTTATCTGGTGTGGTATAGTGGTGTTCTAATAGCTTCCGCTTATTCAATACTGAATGTACTGATTTTTTATTGCAATTAAAACCCATTTGTTTTAATCTCGTCTTGTTTTTTTTTTAATTAAAATATTTTTGACATGTTATGTAAAAATGTAAAATGTCCAAACGTATCTGGTGTAATCACAAAAAGTCCTAAGTGTCGTAGTGTCATAATTTCGCAAACATTTTAAAATAAACGAGGTGTGCTAAATAAGTTTATTGAAAAACTGCTACATTATAAGATAGTTAGGAGGCTTCTTGTCAATTCACAAACTGTTAAAACATTAAAAAAAATTTTAATAATACTGTGCCAAAAATAATAAAAAAAAAGTCCCGTTGCATAACGTTGTTATTTATTCCTAAGGGTTGTCAACTTTATTTATTTTTTTAAAATATAAGATTTCTTGTGAATAATTTTTGTATTATACATTGGCGTAATCACACACACAATTTGAAAAAATTAACTCAGTTTAAAATTTTGGAGAGAAAATATTTGTTTAGCTTTTGCCACCCCCAAAAAACATGTTTAGCTATGCCAATGGTGTTAATAAAGAGCTAGTACTTACTTATGATTGGCCAATAGGAACTAATTTAACGGCAGCCTAAAATCTGCAGCTAAATTTTTTATTTGCGATATATTTCTAAACAAATGGACGATATCATGCAATCGGTGTTAGATTGTTTATAAAAAAAAAAATTTTAATCAGATTTTTATATTTAAAAATAATATAATTTTTAAAAATAAAATTAGAAACAAAATTTTTTATAAATAACCGCCGTATTTATAAAAAATATTTAATGCTTACTGAAGACTAATTTGACAAATTTCTGTACAACATTTGTAAAATAAGCTTTTAAAAAACCTAAAATATTTTTTTTAGGAATATGGCAATAAATCTTTACTTATTAGGACAGAAATTTATAAATATAATAATAAGATAAGAAAAGTGGGCGGGGCCACGCCCCTAAAAAAGTTTAAATTTTGAGGTACTTGCACTGGACCGATTTTTTTGAAACTTTGCACACATATTAAGCTGTCATGACTTTATAATTTCGTGAGTAAAAAGTGGGCGGGGCCACGCCCACAAAAAATTAGTTATCAGTTTTAGCTACTTGCACTGGACCGAATTTTCTGAAACTTTGCACACATATCGAGCTGCCATGACTACATTATTTCGTAATTAAAAAAGTGGGCAGTGCCACGCCCATAAAAAACAGGTATCATTTTGAGGTACTTGCACTAGACCGATTATACTGAAACTTTGCACACATATTGAGCTATTATGACTTTACAATTTCGTGAAAAGAAAAGTGGGCAGGGCCACGCCCATAAAAACAATTATAATTTTGAGGTACTTGCACTGGTCCGATTCTTCTGAAACTTTGCACACATATTGAGCAGTTATGACTTTACAATTTCGCGATTAAAAAAGTGGGCAATGCCACGCCCATAAAAAAAATTATAATATTTAGGTTTTTGCACTTGATATTCAATTAAAATTCAGAATGCGATTAAAATTCATGAAGGCGCGTAGCAACGCGCGCCGGGATTGGCTAGTAATATATATATATATACTTTTTCCTTTTCTAATGGTTTTGTTTTTATTCCAAGAAACAAAATTTTTTGGAGAATTAATTCTAGTTTTTCCTTATTTCTTTTACAATGCCATTATTCACATTTTCTATTCAGTTAATGCATTGACTCGAAATGCAAAAATCCTGGAAAATCAAAGTAAAACAATTATTACAGACCACAGAAAAGAAACAAAATTTTATCTCTATATGTAAAAAGTACCTGCAAATCTTTTGGATTAAGTGAACAACGACATGTATCGTAAGAAATATTGTAATAGAGTCCAGATATGGCAAAAATATTGTTGTCGAAATCGAGTTCAACTTTATTGGTGTATACACAAGAATCCTAAATGTCATAACTTATGTGGTAATGACATTAAGGTCACTTTGTGAATTCACCATATATTTTGACGACTTCTCTTCAACGTTTAATGATAAACTAAAACTTAAAAGAAGTAAGAGCGCTACTGCAAAGTATATTAAGTAATTCATTTGAGGTAACAATAAACTACTACTGTAAGACCAACACAACAGAAATTGGATCAATGTATTTACTTGTTATTAAACATAAATGACTCATAAATTTATATATCATATTAAGTGTAATAAAAAATAAAACAAAATATAAAGAAAAATATATAAGATATCAAAAATGTACATTAGATTTAAAATTAGCATAAAAATCCAACATGTATGAAAATAAAATCAGAGTAGTTTTATCATCAAATCAAAAGTTGTGCACAATATTCTGGTCATGCGCCTTAAACAGTGCTTGGATGAATTAAAACGTGCTATGGCTAGTCGCAACATTAAATTAAATTTTTTTGTTTGCTGTCATAAGAACATCGTATATTTGGCTGTGCCAATTCTTAATATACCCTTCACATAAGTGTCGAAACGCCACTGTAAAAATATACATATAAGTCGTTTGTGCATTAGATTTAAACATATATACACACATATTTAGAAATATAAATATGTACCAATACCACTTGCTTTTGTTGTTGTTTTTAGAAAGAATTTTGTTATTTGAATCTCAATGAAAGCAGAGGCATATTAAGTAGTCTGCTTATATCTCAGCCGCTAATAGGACTAACAGCTTGTTTTTCAATACCAAAATTATCGAAAGCAAAGCTGATAAATTGATAATACAAACGAGTCCGTGGTATATATGGGAGCTTCAAAAAGTTTATTTCAACGCTCATAGTGATGGACAGATGGACCTAGCTAAATCTACTTCTCTTTCCATAACGATTCTAAATAGTACGACAACTTTTATATGTAAACAAATACAAACTTATATATGTATGTAATTCTGTACATGGCGATGTCGCATTGTCAGAATTTTCAAAATTCTTAAAAACTTTTTAAATTTTCTATTGTTTATTTAACCAGTTTAATAATATGACCAAAAATAATAATTAATGTACTAATTTTAGAGACCGAACGATCACTTTGAGTAAAAAATTTTATATGTGCTTTGTTACTGCAACGCAAGAAAATTGGATGGCAAAAACAGTACAAGATACATAATAGTCGTTGGACAGCTTTTTATTAAAAAATTATTTTGACCATATTTAAAAATTTTTTTTTTGTAAAACTGTACCCTAGTCCAAAAACACCCATATGAAATCTGAGAATTTAATTTAAAAACAAAATTTTATTAATTTATATTTATATATATATTTTTATTTCAAATTTCTGACAACAAACATGTAAATAATTTCAAATATTTAAAACTTAATACAAATTATTTCTTAATAAACGGTATTAACATAAACAAATTTAAGGTTGAAACCTAATTAAACAAAGATCTTTTATTGCACAATGTAATGAAAGCGTGTTTTCTTTGAAGTGATTTTAAATATATTTTTCATTAATATTGTTTTTATTTTTTTTTATTTTTTTTAAGGAACTAAGATTTATTGAATTGTAATTATAATAATTTTTTGTTTAATTGATTGATTTGTATTTTTTTCTTTTTTTTTTTCCTTGCTACTACTTTATATATATTTTTTTTATTAAAAGGAGCTTTTTTTAATTCAAAATTGTTTAAATATATTTTGCTCCATTTTTATATAAGTAAAAAGCTTTATACTATTATCAATAGTTGTTGGTTTTTCACTGACAATAATAACAATTTAAAAAGCAAAGAAAAAATCATAAAATATTTATAATTTTAATACGAAAGTGCTCTAAGAAATTTTTATTAATTTTATAATATTTTATTTTAATGTTTCTTATTTGATTTTTTCCGTAGTTTTAAAAATTTTAGAACATTTTTTATTTGTTTGGTTTTGTTGTAAGTTACTAATAATTGATTTTTATTTTCTTGATATATTACGTTTTTTTTTGTTTTTTTTTTTTTGTTATTCTTCTACTAAAACTAATTTTAAATTAATTTGTTGTTTAATATTTATTATTATAAATTTAGAATTTCATGTACAGTGTCTTGTTCACTTTATTTATTTTATATATATATTTATATAGATATATATTGTATATAACATTTTTCTGGTATTTGCTGACTTTTTATAATGATTTCAAATATTTGAAAATTTCATCACGTTTTCTTCATTTTTTATATTTGATAATAGTAATGATGCGTTCCTTTACTTTTCGATTTTTTTTTTATTTGTGACTTTAAATATTTAATTTTTAGTTATTACTAGATAATTATCTTTTCTTGTCTGTTTTGGGTTACCTATTGTTAACGATCAACTTTTTATCTTCGAGTGTAGCGATTGCAGTTTTTCTTATTTTTTTTTGTTTTTTTTTTAACATAATTTCGTTGCTTTTTTATTTAAATATCTTTTAATTGCTATCAATTGAAAATCTACTTAAGGTATTTTATTTTGAATTTTTAATTTAGTTAGCAGTATAATCTTAAATTCTTATTTTCAACTATTATAAATTTAAATGGCTTTAGCTTGTGTTTTTGCAATATTATTTACCCAAAAATAATATAATTTTAATATTCAAATATTGACCGGAATATACAAGTTCACAATACCCCATTTAACAACTTATATGAATTTGTATATTGCAGAATATTTTTTTAAAAATCAGCAGAAATAAAAATTAAAAAGTAAACTTAATCTCTGTCTAATATTTTCCTACAATTTTAAGGAAAACCATATTTTCAAGGTTCAAATTGATTAACAAAAATTCGGTAATTTCGTTGAGAAACAATTATTTCTAAAGGAATTTAAAGTTTATGTCTCTTTGCCAAAATTCCAATAATTTCAAATTATTTAAATGATTGGTAAAAATGTTTTTCTAATATTTAATGAATATGTTAGACCGTATTTAGACTATGCAATTAACGCCGCACCTTTTGCGTGCAACATTTTGTTTGTTAGCAAGAGAACACATAAAATCATAAATCGAAAACTGTCACAATAAATGGTCGAGAAAAAAATTGTAATGTAAATGTGAAAAGATTTTCGAAGCAACTTTAAAAGAGAATAACGAAAAAAAACTTGGCGTTAATTGCATAGTCTAAATGCGGTCTTCCTGTTATAAACAGCTGTTAAACAAACAGTGAGTGGCAAATCGAAATTTACTTTGAATTGAAAATTAAATAAATTTTTCTATTTAAATTCTCATTAAGTTAATTAGTTACCATAGAAACGTATTTGTTATTTAAAAATTTATTTAACTCTTTTCCTCGTGGATTTTGAATATTGAAAATAGCCATGGTTTTTGTAGCCCACTGTTTGCTTTTGAGTTTAATAACATAATTTTTGTTTTATGTGATAACAATTCATTCTTTTTTTATTTTATTATACTTTCATTTTTTGTTTTGTTTTTTTAAATGGTTAATAAAATTTTAGAATTATTATTTTGTTTATTTTTTGCCATTTTATTGAAATTAATTTTATCATCCTGTTTGGTTGATATAAACTTTCCTGCTAGACTCTCTAGCCAACATGAAATTCGCATCCATATTCTTAGGTAAAAACATTCTTGAATTTATTTGCTGGGAAGACTGTTCAAAAAATCTTTTTTTTTTTTAAGAATTTTATATTAATCTTTGTAAAGAAAGCGAATGATAGAAAACCTAAAACTTTATTTAAAAAAAAAACTAAATAAAAATTAACTGTAACACACACGATTTTTAGTTTAAAACTTAAGGCAAAAAATATTATTTTTTAGGTCCCTTATAAAGTAGATTTAGTTTTTGTCTCAAATATAGAAAATTAACTTTAAAACCGAAAGTAGTCAAATCATTATTAATTTAAATTACAATTAAATATTTATTTTATTTTAACGACGTTGTTGCTTGAATATATTCATAACCTCGTTCAGTATATAAATAACCAACGGCAACATAATAAAGATTGCTGAGACCTCCATGGTGCTTGAACCGTTACAGCCATCTTCGGTACAGCAATAGGTTTGGGTCTCCCAAATTTCTAAAATTAGCAAAAAAAAAGATAAAAAGTTATTTACATGGTTGCCTTACTTAAGCATAAACTATATAATAATTTTAATGTAGTTGTTTTGAGTTGGTTACAATTCATCACTTCCACAATGTTGCCCTTAAAACATGCAAAATGTAAAATCTTAAGATGAACCCAAAACCATTCGGTTTGAAATTCAAACACACAAAAACAACTCAATAGTGCGTTTTACTTAAAAGAAATTCTTAAAGAACCAAAGCCATCATGTATTTTAATGTTGTCTTCAAATGTTTTCTTTTTTTTAATTTTTTTCCACAAAATCTCCAAAGTTGGTTTACTCTTCAATGTGCATTGACAGCTTTTAAATAGATATTTTAAACAGCTGTTCAATTAAGGCAAGCGCTGATTCAGCTTACCCGTTATGGGAGGAAACTTTTTATTTAAATATATGATTTTTGTATGGCTGCTAAAACTTTTTCTTATCAAATGAAAAAATTTGGTAGAAAGGATTTTCATCCGCGCTCGCATGAAGGAATTACAAATTCCATGTAATTCACTTTAAGGGGATTGAAAATTTACAATTCTCGTGATTATATTTGCTTGTGCGTGATAATTTTAAAATTTTATTGATTTTGAAAATTTAATTGTAAGTATCTCTTACTCACCTTTCTCAGCACATTCAGTAGCACAATCTCGTACAATTGAAAGCTCGCTGACATATTTCTGCAAATAAATAAAAGTTGAAATTTCATTTAAAATTGAGTTTGATGTCCATCAATAAATAATATTATAAAATAATACATAATAAAAAGTGACAATAATTTTATTTAAATTAAATATAAAATATGATTTTCATTCAATAATTAATTCAATTTCATAAATTATAATGCAGTTTTCTTTTTCAGCCGAGATGTATCTCAGATAATAAAGGGTCGATTTAAAGGTCTGCTAACTTCAAATTAAAAGACACATATTTATCTGATTGGATTCAACACAACATTTTATTAACGATTCATAGACTACTTACTAGGGTAATCGATTAATCGATATTTTTAAAAGCCGGTTTTCAAATAGTTTGAAATTTAGAATTAAAAAAAAACCGGTTACTTTTTTGAAAATTTAGAAAAAACCGGTTACTTTTTTGAAAATTTAGAAAAAACCGGTTACTTTTTTTTAAAATTTAGAAAAAACCGGTTAACCGGTCGAATACATAAAATGTAATTCTTTCTTATACCCATGACAGAGCTACATATATAGGTATAAAGTAATTTGTTTTATGGTTTAATTGTATTTTAAATTGACACACATTAAATGGCATTATTATAAAATGCCGTTATTTAAAATAAAGATGTTAAAGGACAGACACTTTTTACCTAAAAGTAACCAAACAGTTAGCTACAATTACCTTTAACTTTTAAGGTTAGGTTTATAAATTTTAAAATGCCATTGTTTCTCTACATGAAACTAAATATGGCAACTAAATTGTGATTTTTATATTTTTCTACTTCGACCTTTTGAATTTTTTTTTTTATACCCGCCACCAAATAAATGGTGGGGGTATATTCATTTTGTCATTCCGTTTGTAACACATCGAAATATCCATTTTAGACCCCATAAAGTATATATATTCTGAATCAGGGTTTGATTTGATGACGATCTAGCTATGTCCGTCCGTCTGTCCGTCTGTTGAAAGCACGATAGAGGTCGCACCGAAAAAGCTAGGGGGCTCAAATTTTGCCAGAATCTTTCTTATAGATAAGGTTTGTTTGGTATTGAAAATGGGCTAAATCGGAATATTAGGAAGAGAGTTATAGCTCGAAAAGCAAGAGTAGGTCGAAAAAACCGTGTCCTTCAAACATCGAATAAAATGGAATTGTGTCCAAACGCATTAACGTAGACTCATGAAACTTCGAATATATATTTCTCGAGTAAAAACAATATTTTTCCCCAAAAATTATCTAAATCTATGCATTAGGAGAGGAGTTATCGATCAAAATGTACGAAAATTTATACCGCACAGTGTATTTTTCGGTATATTTAAAAACAAAAACGTCATAAAAGCAACAAAATTGGATGTACGACTCTAAAATTTTGCACACTTTGCTTTTTGGTAAGCCGCTTTTGTGTAACGGAAAATCAATGTGCCACGCCCACTTTTACGCCCACCTCCCATATAACGTTTTACTCAAAATTCATATAATTTCTCTATAAATAAAGATTTTGGAATAACAAAGGGCTATATTGAAACTCCTGAAAATTAAGGTGCCACGCCCACTTTTACGCCCACATCCCATATAACGTTTTACTCAAAATTCATATAATTTCTCTATTAATAAAGATTTTGGAATAACAAAGGGCTATATTGAAACTCCTAAGTTGTACTCATTCGCAAAAATAACTTTAACACGTCTACTATAACGCCCACTTTTCACGTTATTTACCGTTAATGATATTTAAAAGCTCATAAAACCGCCAAAATTAGAGGTATGATGATAAAATTTGCTACGTATATCCCCCTAGGCAATGTCATTACTGTGGTAGAAAATTAAGTTGCCACGCCCACTTTTACGCCCACCTCCCATATAACGTTTTACTCAAAATTCATATAATTTCTCTATAAATAAAGATTTTGGAATAACAAAGGGCTATATTGAAACTCCTAAGTTGTACTCATTCGCAAAAATAACTTTGACACGACTACTATAACGCCCACTTTTCACGTTATTTACCGTTAATGATATTTAAAAGCTCATAAAACCGCCAAAATTAGAGGTATGATGATAAAATTTGCTACGTATATCCCCCTAGGCAATGTCATTACTGTGGTGGAAAATAAAGTTGCCACGCCCACTTTTACGCCCACCTCTCATATAACGTTTTACCTAAAATTCATATAATTTCTCTAATACTAATGACTTTGGAATAATGAAGGGTTATATTGAAACACCTAAGTTGTACTCATTCGCAAAAATAACTTTGACACGCCTACTATAACGCCCACTTTTCACGTAATCTACCGTTAATGAAATTTAAAAGCTCATAAAACCGCCAAAATTAGAGGTATGATGATCAAATGTGCTACGTTTTTCCTTCTAATCAATGTTATTGTTGTGCCAAAAAGTTTAGGTGACACGCCCACTTTAACGCCTACCTCCCATATAACGGTTTATCTTAAATTCATGTAATTTCTCTATTTACAAAGTTTTTGGGAAAATAAAGGACTATATTGAAATATCTAAGTTGTTTCTAATAGCAGAAACTTTATTGACACGCGTACTTTAACGCCCACTTTCATTGAAAGACTACATTTACAAAAGCATTTTAGTAGCATATCGAAGTTATAAAGGGTGGTTAAATTTTAAGGACCGATGTTGACAAATTATTTAGGATATTATTAGTATTTCTTTTTGCAATTATAATATTTGTATGGTTCAATTATGTATTTAACAAAATATCGGCCAATTGGCCCCCCCATCTTTGGCGCCACTCCTCTATCTGATGCTCCAAATTTTCAATGACAATGTTGATGCTCAATTGTTGGGCATGATGATTAGGCGAGGTTGACTGCTATTTGGCCACACTATCGCAAAAACCAGCAGTGGTTCCCATTCAACGAACTAAGAAGGCATTCACAGATTTTCTAACATTTTATACAGACCTGTTTTGCAGAAATTTAAATATTTTTTACCAATCTCCCGATTGTGGACGAATTTAAACGATTATGTTGATCAAAATAATTACGAAGTGCACAAAATGCATTTTGATTTGAACGCCCATTTTTATAAAAAACCTGAATAACTTTAAAGCGTTGGTCATTTGCGTATCTTTCCGCGGATCAAATTGAATAAGTTTGAGATTGAGAAATGTCAAATGAAATGCAACAAACAAATTTAAAGACTAGCTGTAGTTCACCTTCAACATGGGCCCTTAAAATTTAACCACCCTCTACAAAGAAAGTGATACATATTTTATTATAAAGAGATTATTCCATAGCGATTAACAAAATAATAAATATTGTGCTTTAAATGTACACAAAATTGGTGGTGGGTATAAAAGATTCGGCGCAGCCGAATATAGTGCTCTTACTTGTTTTATTTTCTAATATTAGCGACGCAAAAGAACAAGAGAATTTAATAAATTTTCTGATTTTTAGAAATTTTTTGAGTAATAAATATAATTGGTACTTTTGGTTACAAAGGCAAATAAACATAAAACTAAAAATGAAAAAACCGGCTTCTGTGAAAAAATACCGGTGTATTCGACATTCGAAAAATTAACATTTGGAAAAAACCGCCAACTGAAAGAGTAAAAAACCAGGTTTTCCACCGGTTCTAAAACCGAGTCGATCACCCTACTACTTACTTACTTACTTACTACAGCTTAAATCTCAAAAGTAACAAGCTAAAGACATACACGCAAAGAAAAAACATGGTTGTGGTAACTATAATCTAAGAGCATCATACTATGATTGAATTGTATGATTATGGTTGAAACATATAATGGTTACCAGTTATTATTATTATGTTTAATTAAAGTATCATTCAATAATCATATACATATATGACTACAATTGAAATTGACAACCTTTTATTTTTTTCTGTGGCAAATTATTGTCTTTTGCTGTAACGTACACATAAATATTGATTGGACTTACCAATTTAATTGCAATTTTTATATCAATATATTTTATTTTTTTGTTGATTTTTAAATTTCTTTACTTTTTTTAAAAATTTTGTTTATTTTTTTGACATCTCAAAATAATAAAACTCTATTCAGCAAGAAGAATAACATTTGAAATCAAATTATTATTAAGAAAAATCATAGCCTGATTGATTTATAATCATAATGTTGTCTCACCTATTATTTAATGATTATTTGTAATTGTAATGCTTTTTAATATAATGATATTTTTGTCAAATAATTTTTTTAAATCATACTATTTTTAAATGATAACCATTTTGAAATTTTTACGATAAGTAATCATTAAATGATACAATTCAAACAAATGCTTGATTATCGTGACAAAATATATGATGAAATGAAACAAAAATAACTATTACTTGTTTTCGACAACCAAATATTCTTTTAGAGAATATAATATGACCGTCGTAATCATGTCGTAACCATAATTTTTCTTTGCGTGTACAAGCGTTGAATTAGTTGCAAATTTAGAAAAGAAACACTATACTCTACTTATGTTAATGGTTTATTTCCACAAATAAACCATCCATATGACAAAACTCAATGGAGATTATTTATAGGCAGCTCTAAGTACAGTTTTAAGGCTCTTCTTTTGCATAAAGGGAATTAAAAAAATCATCCATACCAAGTGCTTATGCCATTAATACAAAGGAAAATTACGAATCAACGACTGACATTTTGGCAACATAATAAATGGAATTTCTATGGTGACCTTAAGGTATGTGATTTTAATTTCCTTGTATATAAAGTATAGACAATCGTAAATAACTGTTAATTAATCTGTTTCAGGTAATTGGTTTGTTGACTGGTATGCAAAAAGTTCCACAAAATATTGTCAGAACAGAGTGGCAAAAAAGAACTGAGTACTCACCAGGAAAACAAAACATTTCAACTAAATTATTATTATTATTGTTGCAGAATTATTGAAAAATTATCGCGAATTAAATGCTCGAATGTCACTCAAAATGCATTTTAATTTTTTTTCCTCAAAAACCTGACGTGGTAGAGACAAGCCAAATACAGATTCTAACTCAGCCCACCAAATTTCCCTGGGAAGGATATTTGGTTACTCTAGTCCATAACTCTAGGATCATAAACAATGGCCAAACTTTTAATATCACAATTTATATTGATACTAAAAACTGCATACAAATTTATTTAATGTTGTAAAATAAATGAACAGTTTGTCCTGATTTGCATATCTCATTCACCTGTATAATAAATTAAAATTACAAGCAATTAACCTCAATAAAACATGTAAAATGTTACAACTGTACTTAATTGTACACACATTCATTCCAACAAATGACTATAAAATTACTGTCTCTAAATGCAACTACATAAAATCAGGTGTTATATTTGGATTACGATTTACATGACATAACAAAGCCATACACATTTACGCTCGCACTAAGTGCACATAAAGGTAAAACTAACTTACATATGTATGTCCTTTAAAGATAAATGTATACCACCATGCCATACCATACATATGTACAAATGAATATGTAACAAAGTACATTAAAAACCACAACTTGGTTTCAAATACACTTCTAGCATAAACAACAATAATAAAATCCAATTATGTGTCTTTTAAAGTTATAAAGCTCTTTGAGAAAGAACTTAAGTGAAGATTAAACTTGACTTGATTTTAAAGATATGTAAAAAGTGAACAAAAGTTGACATTTTGAAATAGTTAAGCAAATAAGACACCAATGTTTCCTGTTTATTGTTTGAATGTAGGTGTTCAAATTGTGTTTTGTATTCGAATTCTCTTATTCAATTAAATTTAAACATGTGCACACGTTAATGTACAATGTGGAGTAAGTATGTATGTGTACGTAAGCATTCACACATGCATATGCAATTATGCTTTATATTTTACAGTTATTAGTCTATGTCCGTCATTTGAAAGTTAAAATTCGAAAACTTATTATTATAAATCAGGGGATTTAAAAGGAATTAACATGCCCATACATGCCTTGAATATTGTGATTGAAATATGTACTCAGAGTTTTGACAGCGTACTCGTAATTACATACTTAAACCTAACAACAGACACTCAGAGAAGTAAATCAGGTTGTAATTTTAGTTGTATTATTTGAAGTTGCTCTCTACCGGGGACATGTAATCTTGGCTACTCCCAGGCCTTGGTGGATTGTCAGTAAGGGGTAGAGAGTTAAGACCAACACCGCTTCTTGGAGCCATAACTTGGGAGAATGAAAACTCTGGTCAGGGTGGAAATTCGAGGCTGACCAGAGACGTATCTGAGAGTTGAGACCAACACCGCTTTTTGGAGCTATAACTTGGGAGAATGAAAACTCTGGTCAGGGTGGAAATTCGAGGCTGACCAGAAACGTATCTGCTTCCACCGTAATCAGTAAGCCCTGGAACTTTATCTAGTCTAATTACTGGTGAGGTCTATTCGAAGTGCACGCGGTATAACTCCCAAGCGGAAAAGCAGATCCGTTTCCGTGGTTAATGTTTCACGCTTTACTTTGGTCAGACTTTGGACACAACGGAAGTTTCTGGGAGCTGTTGTCATCTTTTGATTTTTTTTGTCATTTTTTTTAATTTTTTTAAATTTTTTAATAAATAAAATTTCAATAATTTTTTTATACTTTATCAAAAATGCGACATTACTATGCTATAAGAATTCAATTCTAGTTTAATAACAAAAAAGTAGGGCAATTTAAATTATATTTGAATTATAAATATTCGTTAGACCTTCGTTAACATAATTTCTCATTAATTTCCATTTTGATGGTTTTTAATGATTGTAAATTGTCTTTTCTCTAAGTGTAGTATTGGAGAGAAAATATTCAATAATCTCGGATTTCGCCCTGTTCGTGACATTTTGCTTATACATTGTGCTTTACCAAACTAAATAAGAAAGTACCATTTTAACAACAAACGCACGGTGCTCATTTCATGTTTTTCAATATTATTTTTTAATACTTGTATGTTTTGCTTGACACAACTAATTTAAATTTAAATATTTTACAGTTAAATACCCTATAAAGCATAAATTTATATTTTATACATTTAGGCTTTTATTGCAAAACATTAACCATGCAAATGAATAAATGACACGATATTCCATTACTCAGAATATGTACATATTCTATAAGCAGCGAAGCTAACTTCTTCGCAACTAGTGTCTGAATTATTTTTAATGCAGCTAAATGACTATCTTAGATGACTTAAAGTTTGCAACTTAAAATTTTGTTCAAAGTCTTCCCACTTGCAGTTATTTTAAAGATTGTTGAATTTAAGTAAACTATAAGATGACTTTATTTAAAATAATTGTTAGAATTGTATTGATAAATACATATATTTTTTTTATAATTCTATTTTAGATATGTATGTACGTATGTATCTATAAGAAGTTAATATAATTTAATAAATAATTTACTTTTTACAATAATACATGCATCTTTAGTTATTTATTTTTTAAAGACTTTACTTATTAAACTTTACAGACTTCAAGCACAAAAAACAGCAAAAAGCGAACTAATAACAAGTAAAAGCGCTATATTCGGCCGTGCCGAATCTTATATACCCTTCACAACGTGTAGTCATGCAATAACAGTAAATTCACGTATGTATGTTAAAAAAAAACAAAAAAAAAAATAAAAAAAAAATTAAAAAAAAAAAATTTAAAAAAAAAATTAAAAAAAAAAAATTATTATATACATATATAATATATATAAAACAAAAAAAAAATAAAAAAAAATAAAAAAAAAATAAAAAAAAATAATAATAAAAATATATATAATATATTAAATAAAAAATAAAAAAAAAATAAAAAAAAAATTAAAAAAAAAAATTTTAAAAAAATTTAAAAAAAAATTTGTTTGCCTCAGCTGGGATTCGATGCCACGTTTTCTCTAACCAGTATACACGTTTGTATGTATGTATGTTGTTGTTGTAATGTTGTTTTTATGAAAAGAAAATCGAGGTGGTCGTGGGTTTTTGCTCATATCTCAGTTGTTTATGTACCGATGTTTCTGATTTTCAATACCGATCTACTCCCGAATATTTCTGATATTTTAATACCTTACCCGGGTCCAACCTATGTCGGGGGGCTTCAAAAAGTTGATTTCAACATACACACGGACAGACGGTCAGACGGACAGACGGTCAGACGGACAGACGGACAGACGGACAGACGGACAGACGGTCAGGGCTTAATCGACTCCTCTATTCATAAGCTTTCAGAAAATATATACTTTATGGGGTCGGAAATGAAAATTGTAGAAATTTCACACGGAATGACAAACCTATATATACCCTTTTTCACTGTGTGAAGGGTATAAAAACAAACAAACAACTATACCGTTTAAGATCTCAAAGAACAAAATAAAACAAGGGAAAAGGAAATACTTGTATGGGTAACTTCTAGATTACTTTGTAGTAAGCTTAAGGTTAGTTAATAAAAAGCTAACTTTAGTAAGTTATTATCATAGTCGACTACTGACTTGCTTATAGGGTAAATACATGTGTGCTAATTTTTTTATAAAATACATATTCACATATAAATATGTAACTATGTCAAATACTTAATTATTTGTACACATGATATATTTCTATTAAAACATGAAACATTTGCATTTAATGCATTAAAAATTATTATTTCAATTAGTGTCAGAGGTTAACGTCTATATGTTTTTTAATAAAATTGTGAGCAAAAATGCATACAAAACTCTCAAGAAAACTGTTGTAGCAAAAAACACTCAGGAACATATGCAGGGCATGATTTTCATATACGATGCCCCAGTTCATAGGTTAGAAACCGCATACTGCATCCCTACCAGGAGCAGCCTAATAATGCCCTCTACTAACACACTGCAGAAAAGGAAAGAAGGGAAGGAAGGGAAGGAAGGAAAGGAATAAGGGAGTAATAAGAAAATATACTTTTTAAATAAATATTCCCTTCTATCTACTTCTAAAATAATAAGCAGCACAGGAGACGTATTTTGTTGCGCTCATCAATCCAAACATTTAAGCATTTTCATGTATTTCAATTAGATTTGCAAAGCAATTCTCTACTGTTTAAAAAATTAAAAAAAAAAACATTTCTTTGTTGTAATCTCTATTCAAGTATAATAATGTTGCGAAAGCAACATAGTTAGTTAAAACATAGAGCTCCACTTTCAAAATATTTTATGTCCTTCTGTCTGTATAGCTTGGTGGCCGTAGTCCAAAATTTCATACAAAATATGGTCGGAATAGCTTTTTTAACTTCGTCAACTGTAAAAATATTAATTGAAAATTTTAAGACAACTTGTTCCGTTGGAACCGCCAAACACACTGGTCGTCTTAAAAGATGTTCAAATGTAAATGTCGAAGCAGTGCTTAAGAGTGTCGGTGACAATCCAAGAACCTTAATTTGGCTTCATGTAAAAAATTGCAAATTTCAAGAAGCCCTCTACAGCGTATAATAACTAGAGCTCTCCTATTAAAGTTATTATACCCTTCACCTGTGGTGTACAAGGGTATATATAGCTTTGTCATTCCGTTTGTAATTTCTACAATTTTCATTTCCGACCCCATAAAGTATATATTTTCTGAAAGCTTATAAATAGAGGAGTCGATTAAGCCCTGACCGTCTGTCCGTCTGTCCGTCTGCCCGTCTGTCCGTGTGTTGGTTGAAATCAACTTTTAGAAGCAACTATATGTTCCTCAGATCTGTATATGGTATCAATCTCTTGGAAATATCCAGGAATGAATCGCTATTGAAATTCAGCACAATCGCCCCATAACTTTCTGAGATATGAGCAAAAAACCACGACCACCTCGTTTTTTTTCACAATTACAACAACAACATACATACAAAGATACATGTAAAAAACATACCAAACAAAAAAAATTACAAAAAAAAAAATATTAAAAATAAGAAAAAAATAATAAAAAAACTAAAAAAAAAAATTTTAAAAAAATTTAAAAAAAAATTTAAAAAAATTTTTTAAAAATTTTTCTAAAAAAATTTTTTGAAAAAATTTAAAAAAAATATAAAAAAAAATAATAAAATATAAATAATATATTAAATAAAATAAAATAAAATTTTTTTTGCTCAGCTGGGATTCGATGCCACATTTATTCTAACGTGTACGTATGCACGTATTTTATATGGGATGAATGGTGATACAAACAATTGTTATTGTATGACTACACGTTGTGAAGGGTATATAAGATTCGGCACGGCCGAATATAGCACTGTTACTTGTTTTTACTTAAATATTGTGTAAAAATGAAAACAGCTTTTTTACTTACTCTTAATTTTCAGCTGTCGAATTGTTTTTTTAGGATTGTGAATACTTTATTGCACACATAAATCATGAAATCATGCAAGACATTGTTGGGGCCATCAATACAGGTTCAGTTGTAAATAAAAGGATTGATTAATATGCACAATTTATAAATAATTCAGAACAAACAAGTAACAGTGCTATATTCAGCCGTGCCGAATCTTATATACCCTTCACAACGTGTAGTCATGCAATAACAATTGTTTGTATCACCATTCATCCCATATAAAATACGTACAAACATGTAAAAAAATACAAAAAAAAAAAATTACAAAACAAAATATATTAAAAATGGGTTTGGGCTTTTATACCCCTCCTTTTCAACCTAACCTAACCTAACCTAACTAAAAATTAAAAAATTAAAAAAAAAAAAAAAATTTAAAAAAAAATTAAAAAAAAATTTGAAAAAATTTGTTAAAAAAATTAAAAAAAAATATAATAAAATATTAATAATATATTAAATAAAATAAAATTTTTTTGGCTCAGCCACGATGCCACGTTTACTTTAACCAGTATATATGTATGTTGTTGTTGTAATTGTGAAGAAAACGAGGTGGTCGTGGTTTTTTGCTCATATCTCAGAAAGTTATGGGGCGATTGTGCTGAATTTCAATAGTGATTCATTCCTGGATATTTCCAAGAGATTGATACTATATAGAGATCTGAGGAACATATAGTTGCTTCTAAAAGTTGATTTCAACCAACACACGGACAGACGGGCAGACGGTCAGGGCTTAATCGACTTCTCTATTCATAAGCTTTCAGAAAATATATACTTTATGGGGTCGGAAATGAAAATTGTAGAAATTACAAACGGAATGACAAAGCTATATATACCCTTGTACACCACAGGTGAAAGGTATAAAAACGGGCCTATTAGACTAGAAACCATGTTGAGAGAAATCTTTAAATTAAGCGCTTTAAGAGAGAACAACACGTCATAATTTGAAAATTTTATTACTAAAATTACGAAAGTTATGCTAAGATCGCTCGCAAACTTCAAACTAATTTCAGTCGATAAAGTGCATTTAATGTGTTAACCATTCGATACAATTTAAATACAGTAGGACTCCTGTGCGTCAACATGCCGGTCGATCTCCTCAAATTGTTTCCGATGAAGCACATATCCATCTGAATGGCTTCATAAAAACACAAAATTGTCGAATTAGAGGTTCAGAAAATCCTCCTGTAATTCATAAGAAACAAATGCATCAACAACGAGCAATTGTTAGGTGGCATGATTGGGTCCTAATTTTTTAAAGACGAGTCCAATATTGCTGTGACTGTGAACAGCACTCGTTACAGGAGTACTATGACCTCTATACGTTGCCACTTGGCACACCGCACACGAACCATTACGTTTATTGCAGCGATTCCTAAAACGAATTATCTAAAGAAATTCAGATGAAAACTGGCCACCAATATCATGCAATTTAAAAAAGAGTGATTTCTTTTTCTTTGGAGTTTAGGGCTTACGCAAATAAACCAGAAAGAACTCGTGAGCTCAAATTTAAATTCAAACATGTTATTCGTAAGATACAGCCACATCTATGTAAAAAAGTCATGGAAAATTTTATGTAAAGATTACTTGACTGTAATCAGAGCCGTGTTGGTTGTAGACCAAACCTTCATTACAATTTAACTAAAAAAAAAGTTCAACGATCTTAAAAAGTTCGTGTTTTATTTTAAAATTAAAACGTACATTTTTGCTGAGAGGTCTTTTAAAAACAATATTTTTAAAGTGCTTCTGTGTTGCAAATAAAACAATATTACATCCACCTTTTGAAATATAGATAACCTTGCATTTTTTAATGGGAAAAATAATGTCTGTTCATGTAGAGTTTTCAGTTAAAGTACAGGCCACAATTTTAAAAATATTTCATAAAAAATAATCAAGCTCCAAAACAAATCCCTATGATTTTTATTATAATTAATCATTAATTTTATTTTGTTCCGACGTACACTTAAACAGGTAGTCTCGCCGGTGAATTCAGCCGAATACGCCCTCTTCCTAAATGTTAAATTTTAAATTAAAAAAAATATTAAAACCCGAATTAATATATTTTTTGATATGACGGCGAGACTAAATGGTTATTTGAAATTAACTCTTATATATATAAGCTTTTTAGTAAAATTTGACCGAAAAAATGTTCATATTAATGTGGTATCTGAATATCGACACAATAATGTTTCCTGTACCTAAAAAAACATTAAAATAATTAAAAACAATCACATATAGACAAAGTTCACACAAAAAAATCATAAAAACTCAGGATTTCCTACTAGATTGAGGGAAGTTTCATATGAACCCCTATAATCAATTTTTACTGAGCTGCCGCATAAGAAATCTTGCTTATAAAGATGTTGCATATATTACAGTCGCATTTACCTAAACGCCCTAAAATAGTCTTACTAATATCTTATTCTTGAATCGTAAATAAAATCTATAGAAAAATTGTTATTTGCTATGGTGTAGGGTAAAATACGGTCGGGCTTAACCAAAAACTTCTTACAAATTCGAGTTATTGGGTTTGATAAAAAATGTAAAAACAAATTAGAAAATTCTATTCATGGAAATCATGTCCTCACATCTATTTGGTAATACCAACTAATCAGCTACATTCAACTGCATTTTATGCTCTTGAACCTTCATAGCACTTATAGAAATTTATTTTTATTAAAACCTATAATTTTCCCATAAATGTATGTAGTTTTCTTAGCAAAATACATAAAACAATCAATACCTTAACATTTTATAGATTTAATAATAAAATCGAGCAACCTAACGTCCCATTTTAAAATTAAGAAAAAGATTTTTTTGTATTTTTTAAAAGTGCCTTTCCAACGAAATTAGATAAATTTCCATTAAGATATTGAACTCAGTAGTCCTTTCCAACATTTCCTATATTTAAAAGTACAGCAATTGCATATTTTGCCTTAAGCATTGTAAGTGCTCGCTACTTATAGGAATGTAAGTGACTGAAAGAGTGTATCATTCGTATGCATATTTTACCTCAAGTTGTATTGTTTCTTTTCTTTTCCTCTTTCTTTTTTATACCCTTCACACAGTGAAAAAGGGTATATATAGGTTTGTCATTCCGTGTGAGATTTCTACAATTTTCATTTCCGACCCCATAAAGTATATATTTTCTGAAAGCTTATGAATAGGGGAGTCGATTAAGCCCTGTCAGTCTGTCCGTGTGTATGTTGAAATCAACTTTTTGAAGCCCCCCAACATAGGTTGGACCCGGGTAAGGTATTAAAATATCAGAAATATTCGGGAGTAGATCGGTATTGAAAATCAGAAACATCGGTACATAAACAACTGAGATATGAGCAAAAACCCACGACCACCTCGATTTTTTTTTCACAAAAACAACATTACAACAACAACATACATACATACAAACCTGTATACTGGTTAGAGAAAACGTGGCATCGAATCCCAGCTGAGGCAAAAAAAAATTTTTTTAAACATTTTTTTTTAATTTTTTTTTTTATTTATTTATTATATTTTATTTTTTTTTATTTTTTATTTAATATATTATTTATATTTTTATTATTATTTTTTTTTTAATTTTTTTTATTTTTTTTTTAATTTTTTTTTAATTTTTTTTTTGTTTTATATATATTATATATAATAATTTTTTTTTTAAATTTTTTTTTTTTTTAATTTTAAAAAAAATTTTTTTTTTTCGTTTTTTTAACATACATACGTGAATTTATAATTTTACAATGGGATGTTTTTATATATGTATGTACTTATTTCATATGGGATGAATGGTGACACAAACTACTTTTATTGCATGACTACACGTTGTGAAGGGTATATAAGATTCGGGACGGCCGAATATAGCGCTCTTACTTGTTTCATTTTATTTTTTATTGTAAAATTTTTAAAGGATGTAATTTTTTTTCTAAATGAAATAAAATGAAATAAATGTGCAAATGACAGGACATGCTTTTTGTGAACGATTAAGTGTTAAGTGTTTGCGAACAAATATTTTTGTGTCTCTTTTAATATCAAGTAGAATATCAAGTAGTCGCACATACGATGGCATAACAGCTACTTAATACTTTTTTCAGTATGTCTGGTATGTAAGTGAGATAAAAAGAAGGTTTAAAATATAAAATTAAAATTTTAACTTTAAAATTATAGTTTTCTTTTTGTACATCTTGTAAACTATAAGCTTTTTTTTAATATTTGATACGCGAATTCTTTGTGTTGTTGGGTAAGTCTTGTTGGGATCAAATTTTGCATTTTTAACTTTTCTTTACCCTCAATGTAAACTATTTATAACCAAACGACGCTAGACATTAACAAAAAAAAAGCACTAGAAAGAGCTAAATTTTTATTTTGCTTTGATTCTCGTAAACATTTTTTATAAAAATCTTTTATTTAAATCTACTTAGAGATAATTCAGTGTGTTTATATTTTTTATACTTTAAGTTGTAAACTACTGTTAGCTTAAAGAAAAAAAAACGAAATATCTTTTTCATATTTATGATATGAAAGATAAATTAAGGTGTTCCAAATGTAAGCCTTCATTTTAATTTGCATAAAGAACAGTTTTTTTTTTTTTTTTTTTTTTTTTTTTTTTGAGATATTAAAAGTATTTTGATTTAAAAAATTTTAATCAGGTTTTTCAATAAACTGTTGCCAGTTGTTAATATCTGCTCGATTTTATTGTTGTCAAGCTCTTGCACATTTGTGGGATTTCTGCTAAGCACTTTTAATTAAAAAAACCCCACGAAATCTAGTCTGAAAGTGTCAAATCGTATCGAATCTTTGTGGTCAATTGATTTGTTCTCTATGAGAAATAATGCGAGTTTTCTCTTAATGTGGGGCAAGTGTTACCATCCTGTCGAAACCTGATATTCTCTACGTCTAAACTTTCCGCCAAAAAAGGTTGGGATAATCACCCAGTAACGATTTCATTAATGGAATTATTCATTAAAAAAAGTTCTTTTTTTATACTTTAAGTTAGCCTCCACGTATATCCTTCATAAAACATTTATCATCGAAAATTGAGGATTTTTAGATTGTTTCCGAGCATTATTTTTACTTAATATTTACATTTTCACTAAATTGAACCAGAAAACACAATTGTACTAAATTAAGTGTTTAATAATAATTAAATGTTGGTAAAATTATTACACCAATTGATTTTTGATTTGTTGAAACGCGTTTAATCTAGCGCGAAAAGCGCTAATTTGATAACGCTGCTTAAACATGAGTACTTAGGAGATGGGGAAACAAATCCTTTAAGAGTCACTGCTGAACAGCATAATCAAGTCTGTTTTTATAAGAGTAACTTTGTCATTAAAACTATATGTTTAATATAAAATTTTACATTAAAACAAAACTCGCATAACTTGACAGTTTTACGGGATAGCTTATGTTCTGTTGTATAGAAAGAAATCAAAGCAGGATACAATGAAGCAATGCTACAAACGCAACTACAATGAACGAAAAATTTTTGGCCGCAAATACTCGTCCCAAAAAATAAAACAATTGTGTATGTGAAAGCAGGGTACACTTATACAAGGTCGCGGTGCCAGCTCAGCTGGAGTATGTCAAACTACATATTAAAAAAATGATTTCAACTCCGGAAATTGTCAAACTTCATACATAAAAAAAGAGAGCCGAAAATCGCTCTCCTTTACGCTATCACCTTATGTAATTACCCCATGTGTGAAAGTGCTCACAAACAGGGCATACTTGTGTGCTATCAATTTTTTTTTATGTTATGGAAGGTATTAAATTAAAAATAAAAAAGATAAATATTTGAGGGAAAATTTTATTCAAAAATTTCTTTATTTTCAAAATTGCTTATTTGTAAAGATATAAAAAATATAATTCTGTGACAACAAGGTCTGTTTATATAGCTTTTCGAAAAATCATTTTTAAATTTTTGAGTTGATTATTATAAATTGATCCCTTTAATAGACACACAATTCGTTCTCTAATCGGCAAAGTTATAGGCAAAAGTTATTTTGAAAAAAATATATATTTATTTCATTTAAATATGTAAAAATTTCTCATCAATATTTTTTGTACATGATAGTGACACCAAACTCCAAGCAGTAGTTTCGAAAATAATTTCTGAGTAAAATCAAGAAATTGGTTTCAAACCAGCTGAGATATTAGCGCTAAAATACAACTGCTTTGGTAATTTTTGTAAAATTTATAAACTTTTTTTTTTTTTTTTTATTGAATCTTTCTTTGTAGAAATTTACAATAAGTATTAAAATCTTAACCTAGTCTACTAAAAAAGTTGCTATTGCCACTACAATATCCAACGTTAGGTTCTCATTATCATTATCCGGTCAACTCAAATGTACTGGTTCTTCTAAGACGCCTATGGCCTTCAAATAAAAGTAAGTCCCTTGCAAGCGGATTGGGGTGTAATGAAATTTATAAACGGAGATCAATTTGTTTAGCTTCTAGACAACCTATAAGCTCAATATTAGTATCAAATGTAAGTGCTTAACTAGCAAAACAGACATATCACGTTATAAAAATTTTATATTCAAGATGGCCTCCATTATAAAATGGAGTAAAATAAATTGTTCTATGGTTCAAATCGAGTATTTCAAAATGTACCCTCTGCAACCCCCTCAATATTGATATCAAATAAAAGGGTTTAATTGGTAGCATACAACAAACTTTGAAAAAATTTAAAGCCAAGATAGCGGTCTTAACAAAATGACGGCGATATGGGTCAAATATAATTTTTTTAACTTAATCAATGTGGATGAATTAGTGACGACAAATAAGTGAATGTGTTTGTGCACTTCAATATTGCCGTTAAAAAATTCATAGTACTGGCTGCCAAATTGTCTTTTTAATTTTCTTCATTTTACATATTAATTTCAATTTTCACTAATTTCATTATTAGTGTTATCGAACACTGTTAAACAAACTTAAAAAAATCATTAAACTTTTCTATAAGTATTTGTCAAGTTCAACTTTTTCCCTTGTTTTTGTTTCCCTTTACTTCATCCAATCAGTACATATTTTTGTGCAGAATAGAAAAAAAGAAAAACTAAATAATTTCGGCGAAATACAAAAAAGTTTAACAAAAGTTAAAATGAAATGAAACTAATTGACATAGTTATTGACACTTAGGGTTAATCGCAAAAATGAATTGAAAGTTTTCAAACAGGATGTGTTTTTGAAAACAATTTATTTTTTCAAACGAATGTTTCGGAGCGGTAAATTAAGATAAAGAGAAGGGATGATGGTTAACAAATTTAACGCTTTTGCAATTCAATGGCAAAACTGTATAAACAGAAAATAAGCAATTTATTAGCAAATAAAATTTGAGATAAGAAATTAGTTAATTTTTGTGCACTCAGTTTGAGATTCTTTTTGATTTGATTTATAATCCATCGTTCACTGGATAGAGTAATATTTTCTTTTGTTATCAAGATCAAGCTTTCTTTTCAACGATTAAATGCAGCGCCAACTTGTGCCAGTGATAATTTCCCTAACTTCTTGAGATGTTTTTGCACATTTAACATTCATATCAATCTTTATTCTGTTAAAGTGTTTTTTTATAGATTTATAAAAATTTGATGTAGGTTACAACAAAGAGGAATTTTTTAAATAGGAATGAAATTCACTTCATTCGAAGGATAATCCTCTAGCATTATAATTTAAATGTGACTTCTGGCATATAACCACCACGGCTGGCTTAGACGTTGTCTAATCTGGAGATCTTTTAAATTTCCAATATTTGTGGCCGTATATCGGCAATGACGTGGCAAATGTTTTCCAATCGCTTCGGGCTTATCGGCATAGACTAGCAACTTTAAATATTTATACCCTTTAGAGCATACTATTGCGGCGTTATATGGCCTGATCTCGGAAACCAATTCAAATGAATTTCCGAAACTTGAAACTATGCCGTTACTCAAATTTTCTTTTTTAATAAATCAATTGTAGCACACCCTTTGGGACATGTTGCAACGGCTTGTTGCAGCCACAGCTCCTACACATTATAGTTGTGCAATTTATGAATGAAAAAGTCAGTAATCATGGCTCTCTAGCGGTAACCGTTGTTTGTAGCGTTCTAACCAGCATTGTTTTAAAAGAAGTATGAGCCAATGATTTGACGTATACATTCAAATAAAAGCGAGCTTCATTGCTAAACAAATTCGGGAACAACGGCAATATTATTTTGGGATCATTCACCTAATCTATGCCAAGCTATTCAGATATACAGTTTTTTCACGTTGAAATGCCAAAGCAGACTAGATATAAAACACTTGACAGCTGACAAAATGGCCCCCAGTTTTAAAAGTGTTTCCATCTTTGAAATCCATACCTCTATTAAAAACACCCGGTAGAGTAATGTAATATTGGGTTCGTTAAAACAGGTAAAGCCGCTGTTAACTTTCGGTAAAAAGAGGTTTATATATTTTAAAGTATATTATTAAATTAAGCTATAAACATATAATTAAGTATTTCTTTAAACTTTTTAACCCTTGATTTTGCAACACATAAATTCATGCAAGATTAACATAAATATTTTTACGTTTATACCTTTTATAAACGTTGGCTTATTTCCTTTAAATAAACCGTGAGTTCTTTTCGTATTGCATATAAAAACAGTTGAAATTCGTTTTAAAACTAAAAGCACTTTATGTACTTAAACACACTCAGATATTGTTTTATAGCACTTTACTTATTTCACTTATTGTTATACACTTTTAATAAACACTGAAACACTGTTAACTCACACTTTGTTAGCTGTGTTGTTCGGCTATTTATAGTAACATAGTGGTGTTCGGTAACATTCGACAAAGTTCTCGAATGTACACACTAGTTCATTCTGTAAATTACTCGAAAGCCGCTACATTTAAATTAAGACGTAATGTTTATGTTAAGTAATATGCAGGAATAATAAAAGTACCTAAAAGTATGCTGCACATAATAACTCACCTCGGCTGCAAATAACTTAACATCATGTTCGAACAACCAGCGAACCAAACGAATGTTAAATGTACATAAACTAATACGAACAAAACATCTGTAACTTAAAGTACTGTAAATATAACTAAAATAAAATTATAATTTAAATTAAGCTATTTAAAATAAATCTGTAACAATATTTACAATTTACTCCACATTTCACTTAACAGTTCTGTTTCCAGGGATTTTATAGTGATTTTCATAAATTTCTAGCGATAAAATAGAAATTTATGCAAATATCAATTTTATTGACAATAAAAAAGTAACAAAATGCAAAACATATTGACAATAAATATCACAAAATTACTCATTCATTTGATAATAAATTTTTATATGCAACATGTTTGCCACTTACAGTCAGAGTTCACATAAAATCCATAACAAGTCCAAGCCAATTTTTATTGTCATAAAATGCAAAAGGAATTCTCAGCAATATTTTAAAACATGGTGAAATCATATCAAAAAACAAAAAATCTTTTAGAAAAAAAACTGCACAAAATCAGATCAATAGAAGAAGGCAAAGAATATGGAAAGAAGCATTTTAAACGGCACTTTAACAATCTTATTTACATTTGGCACATTCTTTTAAAAAGGAAAATATACTAAACGATTCAAGTTATCAACGATTCTTTGATAAAACTCACACATTTTATTATTTTTACAATTACACAGTTTAGGATTGAGATTTAATCAGAAGCAATTTCCTATTCAAACTATAAAGAAAAAGTCATGAAGTTAAAAAGGAACAAGAGAGAAAATTATACCCAGTCAACCCTGACTATATTCTACCCTACAACCTAGTATAAAAATTTTAAGTCCATTCATAACTGAAGCTGTTACCGCCACTCATAAAAATCGCTACTAGTGCATTACTTTTATCTGTCTGTCAAATAGTTGGATAAAATTATTTCCCAGATATTTCCACGCGGTCAAGTATAGAGCCATATTTCAGCCTAATAAATCATACTTGCCCTTTTTAACGCCATTAGGATTACGAAGCTTCGCTCCGAGTAGCAGACATAAAAAGAATTTTAACATTTTGGTATAAGAGCAATAAAGAAAGAATTGTTTTATACCGGTGTTTATATTCTACCATTCGGCTACACAGAGCTTTGGCTGTTTCACCCGCCAACAGAAGCTATATCAATATTGCGTGCATTAAATGTTACTGATATCATCACAGCGAAATTTCTTTAATATTACTCCTTCTTACATCTTATTACCATTTTAATTTTAATTATTTTTTTCTGTTCTCTACTTCAAATGAGATATAAGATCAGGATCAAAAGTACCCTGAATTAGTTCCAAAATATCAAAATATCCTAAATATTAAAACATCTCCACCTTACATTTTATTATAATCTGCCAAAAGAAGGCTGACATAAACAGAGAAAAAAATTCTAAACTGTTATTTTTTTTGCATAGATCGTTGACTATATACATCACCATTAACAGCAAAAAAGTTTTTATTGTCCTATATATTATTTTTATATCATATTATAGGGTGTCCCAAAAAAAATATATCTTTATTGTACAGCGTAAGAGCTTCTTGAAACATTCAATTTTTTCCCACTATGCAAAATGAATTGGATTGTCACAGACACTCTCACGCACTGCTTCGCTACTAACATTTGAGCGGCTTATTTTTGGACAACCAGTGTGTTTGGCCTCTCCTTCGAATAAAGTATCCCTGAATTTTTCAAATAATCTCAGTTGACGAAGTTAAAACATCATTCCGGCTATACTTTGTATGGAATTTTCGAACTGCTCCTGCAAGATTTCACTATTTTTAAAATATTGTTGAGTAACGAACACACGTTGCTCTATCGTGTAACTTTCTATTTTTACTAACTCTGACGATGCTGGTCAGAACGTTATAGTTATTGGTGACCGCTATAGAGACATGATTACTGATTTTTTTGTTCATCAATTGCACACTCATAATGTCAAGGAGCTGTTGTATCAACACACCGGTGCAACATGTCACACAGTTTATGCTACAATTGATTTATTGAAGCTACATATTAACGTATGATAACGCATAATTTTACAATGCAATTTAACATCGCTAGACTATTTTCTTTGGAGATATGTGAAGTCGCTTGTACACTCCAATAAGCACGAAATGATTCACCGCTTGGAGGACAATATTTGCCGTGTTACTGTCTATATATGGGTACAAATGTTGGAAAAAGTCATCAAAAATTGGATCTCCAGATCAGACTACGTCTAAGCAAAAATTTAAATTATAATGCCAGAAGTTTGTGTTTCTAATAAAGTTAATCGCATGTTAATTTAAAAAAATCATCTTTGTTTTATTCCATTTTAAAATACATGCCTCTAAAAAAAACACCATTTTTAAGAAAAGAATCAATTATAAATCAAACACCAAAATGAGCAATAGATTTAAATAAACTGGCATTTCAACACTGAAATGTTGGCAGCCCTTAAAAATCCGACTGACAACAGTTTTGGATTATTAAAAATGGAGCATTACAGCCAAACCTCACGTCCATACAATTTGCATTAAGAAAACAAAAATACCGCAGTAGCAATACTTTGCAATTAAAAAATTCAATAAGTATACAAATTGCAAACTATAAACTGAAGCCATCATTAAACTACACTTCTTTATAAAATGATGCTGATAATGCAATCACAATGAATCTCGAGTGGTGTCTAAAGGACGAAGCCAAATGCCATAAAATACCTTAAAGCCACTCTACTGGAAAAGGAAATTTAGGGCAGCATAAACAAGAATCAGCCTTGTTCAAAAAAAATTGATAAAAACGAGTGGCGAAGGCTCTTTGTGGTTTTTCTTACATAACGTTATTCGCTGTACTTTGGGTTGTATGCCGAGTGAAATTCAATTGTTGTTATATACAACAACACTGCAATGACAATTTGCAAAAAAAAAAAATACTTATACGCATTTAAATGTATCGTTCGATCTGGAATACACTCCATAAATATTGAAACCTTATTTTAGAAACAATCTTTTACATAAGGGTTACGTTTCGTAAAAATAATTTTAAAAATTAATAATCTACTAAAATTATAAAGTGTACATAAACAGACAGATAGACAGACAGATAGACAGATAGACAGACAGACTGAAAGACAGTTAAATGGATACAGCTAGACCGATCTTCTAGTTATATTTATAAAATCTTTAATGAAACGAGTTTTTGCTGGAAATTTTGCTAAATTCTGTTTTAAATTTTAACTCCCATTTGCTACAACACTCATTTCCTCTAAAACAAGGCAATCCCTAAAAGTAGTAAAAAATTATTAAAATATTGAAAACATCTTTGTAATACCGAGCAGCTCATCTCTTGATTATTTCATTCCCTTTAATATTTTCTGTTTTTTTCATATTTTTACTGCTTAAAAGTTTCTGTTCGAAATAACAAGGCTTGTTTAATGCACATCAACTGTCGTTGGAAATCTCTATTATTTTTCCTCTAGCAAAATGTTGGTAAGAAAAAACATGAAAGAAAATATTTAGATAAAATGAAAAATTTCTTGAAAAGAAAAACAGAATTGTGTCCTTTCAACAGATGTTTTTATCAGTTACATGCTGAATTATGTAAAAGGAAGTGACACACACAGGCACTTTCACACACACACACAAGTCATAGAAATCAACCTTGAAATGTATTTGACTATTTTCAATATTTGAGATTTCCTTTTTTTATGTTTTGTTGTTATTTTCGTAGCCAAATAAAAATTTAATTTATTTATATTTTTAAGCCTCTTGCAGTGTATGGCTTAAGAGATACATACATACATATAAATTTAAAATGACGATAATCCTTGCTATTATTATGTAATAAAAAGTTATTATATAGTTTTTATCTTAATACACTTTAGTTCTTTTGATCCTTTTACTACTCTCAATACATACATATGTTTTCTCATTTTAGTTTTTATATAAAACAGTATTTGTTCTATTTATTTCAATAACTTTAACATTTTTGAAAATATGAATTATTCATGTATAACAAGTCATGTGTATGTACAGGTTAGGTTAGGTTAGGTTGAAAAGGAGGGGCATTAAAAGCCCAAACCTATGACAGATATACACTTATGCCCAGTTGGCATGTTGTGCGCTCCATGTGGGAAATGGAATTCCCAAACAAAAACCATAATCAAAATTTCCCAATAAATATCGGACTAGCCCAAGAACTCGGTCCCCTAAATGTAACTCCTTATGGATTTCCAGTTCGAGTTTCCCAGGTACTTCAAATTTGGCATAGTATCCACTGTAAATTTCTCGAGTCTTATATGCCCAAACGCTGGACAGTGACAGATATAGTGTATCAAAGTCTCTTATAGTGTATCAGTATCTCTTCCTCGCATGCTCTACATTTCGTTTCCTCAGTCAATTTCATGCGAGCTAAATGGGTTCTCAACTCCGTATGACCTCTGATCACACTGGTTAATCTTCTAAGTGTTGGTCTCCTTAATCTCAGAATTTCCTTTGATTTCCTAGGATTTGGTTCACCCCATGGTATTTTTGTCACTTTACCGACATCAGTGCTTTGCCATTTTCTGACATGTTCCTCCATCGCCCAACGTTTAAGTTCATCCTTGAATCGTTTAAGGGGCTTGCGTTCTCCAAAGTTATAATACTCAGAACAGGGGGCAAATTACGGCATTCGAACGTGATCGAATTTTGAAAATTCTAATTAGAATCTCTATATCTAAAACTCTAATAATTACGGCAAACTCGATCGTTCGATTAAAATTTCGATCGTGATCGAATGCCGTAATTTGGCCCCAGCTCTTATTTTGGATAATTTGTCGGCTTTCTCGTTTCCGATCAGCCCTTCACAATTCTATTGTAATTTACTACTGGCCCTATTTGTTTATTAGTTTAGAGTACTGTATGCCTCTTGTTGATAATTTTAATTTAAAATTTTTGTCAAATACCTTTTTAACTAAGATGGGAAACTAAATTTTTTTTTTTTTTTTTTATTTTTTTGATTTTGTTTTTTGCTTTAAAAAACATATATTATTTTAATTTAAATGTTTTGTAATTTTCTTTAAAACTTTTAAATTTAAAAATTATACTATTGTGTTCAGGCCAACTTTGACTTATGCATGCCCTATCTGGTACAAGGCAGCAAAAACACAATTAAAGAAACTCCAAAGAATTCAAAACAAGTGCCTTAAAATCATTAACAATAAACATTGGAGATACTCAACTCACCTTCTTCACAGTGAAACCGGTTATGAGCGAATTATCGACTTTATAGCAAAGCTTAACAACAAATATTACGAAACTATTGAAAATTCTCCTTATCACCTAATAAGAGAATTCAGACTTTCGGCTTAAATGGAGCTCTAAAACAAAAATCACCAAATTGGAACAATGTGTACAGGTGTGGTATCACAGGATAATCACCTTTGTATACATGCATATATTCTAATAATACTTGAATTTTTTTTCTCACGTAAAGGTTTTTTTGCAATTTTTTCTTTAAATAATGTTACATATATTAAACAATGTCAAGATCTGTGATTACTTATTATAATTCGTTGTAATATATTTAACTATATAAAATCTCGAAAATGTAAATACTGAATAACTAAATGTAAATACAGATGATATATAAATGAAAATGAAATAAACTATTGTGTTTAATTTTTTGAGCCCGTCACTGTAGCCAAGTTATGCCATACCGTTTTTAATTAATACAATATTTATATTCGACCACATGAAGAATTTGTATTTTGTAAAGGGTGTTTAAAATTTAAGGGCCGATATTGAATGTGAACCACACCTAAACGTCAAGTTTTTTTCAGCATTTTATTTGACATTTCTCAATTTCAGACTAACTCAATTTGAAACATGGAAAAATACAAAATCGAGCAACGCGTTAAAGTAATTCAGGTATAATATGAAGAAAGACATTCAAATCAAACTGCATTTCGTGGACTTTGTGAATTCTTTGAAAAACATAATCGTAAATATATGTCCACAATTGGGAGAATTGTGAAAAATATTTAAATATCAGCAAAACAGGACTGTATGAAATGTGAAAACATCTGTGAATGCCTTCTTAGTATGTTGAACGGAAAACATTGCTGTTTTTTGCGATAGTGTGGCAAAAGAGCAGTCAACCTCGACTCATCAGCGTGCCCAACAATTGAACATCAATTTTGTCATTGAAAATTTGGAGGTATGCCATTTGGCCGATATTTTGTTTCATGCATAATTGAATCATACCAATATTATCATAATAAAAAGAAATGACAATAATTTCCTTAATAATTCAAAATCAAGATCAGCCCTTAAATCTAACCACCCTTTAGAAGGGCAGTTAGACTGACTATCGGATCTTAACAAGGAAGTTCAGAGATATTCTAAAAGGATTTTTCAAGTAGTCCAAGGTAGAATTTGTTTGTAAATCTAAAAGAATTTCAGAAATATTAAACTTTCTTGACTTTTAACTCTGGGAACTTATTTTTGGAATTGATAATTGTGTACAATACTTGCGTATTGTGTTATTTAAAAAAAAAATAACAATAAGAAACTTGCATTGTGCAAATAATTTTTGATTTATTTATTTCAAGTTCTTTTTAAAAAAAAATACATTGTGGTTATTTTTCTCTCTCTTTATAATATTACACAAATGCACAAGCTTAAAAACGTACAACTTTCTTCTATTGATATCGTTTTATGCTCGTAGCGTTTTCCCTTTTTTCTTTTTTTTTTAGCAAAAATATTTAATATTTATTATTTTTTGCCCTCGCTTAAACATGGAAGCCGGAGTTGTTTTCGAATCTTAATGTATTTTCAATATTTTACAAAGCCACACACTCGATTACAATAAAATACACATGAATGTATTTATGTATGTATGTGTGTACGTACATAAAAACATGCAAACAAGCCATTTGTATGCTTTACTGATTTCATACAATAAACATTAAATGGTTTCATGCTTGAGGGAATCCATAGAATCATTATCACCATCCACTTTATATTCAAATTGAAAGTATTTTTCTACATTTATGTTCCTCCTTCTTTTAGCATTAATAAATATCGAATGGCTACAAAGTGAATGGCAAAATGGCTGTTAATGTAAAAGTGTCGAAACACTTAACAAAACGTGCTAAATTTTAATTTTATTTAATTTCAAATTGAATGAAATAATTTGTAAGAAAAATATATCAACACAAACACGAGCGCTTTTTGTTTACATTTAAAAATTTGCATAAATTTCTTAAATTAAAGAGTTTTTCAATTTTGTTTTTTTTTTTATTAATTTATTTTGATTTATGGTCCTACTGTAAACTAAATCATAGTAAGTTCAATCTATAAACATATACAGTTCTTAAAAATCTATCTCCAGGGAAATTAATACCTTTTTACATTTTCATTAAATATTCAGTTATTATTTATTTACACTTTATGCCAACAAAGGCACACACACACACGCTTACCATCTCAACAAACAACAAAATTTTTAATTTGAAAATTTAATTTCTGGTTATAAATATTTATTTACTTTTCACTTCCTTCATTGCTCTTCCTTACTCCTAGTGAACTGTTAATTTCCTTTTCAATGCAATAATGTATTGGTTCAATCAAAGTGAAAATGTTGGGAAAATTGAAAAATCTGAATTATTGCATGATTTAATTTATCGATAATCTCTTCTAATAACATTATTTATGTATGGGAAAATAAAACGGCAACATATTTTTCCTCTACTTTTCATTTGTTATATTTGAAGGTGTGTTGTATACGTACGTAGTGATTTAAAACACCAACAAAAAGACCACAATCAGAGCAACAATACTCTCTTCATCTACTCATTCTATTCGTGTGTACGTATGTGTGTGTGTGTTTATTTGTCGGTAAACAACAGCAATATTAAAAACCAATTCTTTATGCAAAGTTTACTTAACAACATTGCCACAGCATTAAATCTCTTTAACACTTTTTACTGCAATAGCAGCATCAGCAACAGCAGTATCAGTTGTGGCATCCGTAATAATAAAGGCAACAAAATCATTATCACTTAAAGCAGTAGCATTAAGTAGTTGTTTTGGTTGTATTGGTTTTATGTAGTAGTAGTAAGCAAAATTTTTAGCTGTGAGTACAAACAACAACAATAACTATTAGTGTTGTGTGCTAAATACTCCATGCATTGTCTATAAGGTGGTAATCTCTATCTACACCATTATGTATCCACACAAGTTTATAGCCATGAACAGTGAAGAGCAAAACTGATTCATTTAGACATTTGCCATTTTTATACTTTTATAGTACGATTAACTTAGGGAAAATGAAACATGCATTTTTGGTATATTCTTTATATATTTGCACCCACCATATTCAAAAAATAAATCATTAAAATCCACCACATATAAATGTCGACATTTTAAAAATAATGACAGCATTAGCCAGTTTGAATTAAGTGGTATAACCTTTTAGCTGTGTTTTTTTAATATTGAAACTTGTTATAAGTAGTTTGAAATAAGCAAGTAACCAACATTGTCAGTGATCACCACTTAGTAACTGCCATATTTCGAATGAAAGTCGCTGCCAAAAGGAAGAAAAAAACATCGCCAAGGGTAGAAAATAATTGAACTATACTTAAGGATCCCTACGTTGCTAAGAAGTTCATCGAAAATTCCTGTTGAAACATAGAATCTGTTGGATGGATGTAAGGAAGGAAAGCGGCAAATATTTGATTTTTCATTTCACAATTTTGTTTGGCAACAATCTTGTACAGTAAAGAATAAAAGCAAAATTATTTCTAGTCTCCCTCAAATTATGTATCACAGCTTAAAAAACCGTATACATATATGATTATGCAATGAGAGAGCCTTTCGGTACTCTGTTTTTATACCCTTCACACAGTGAAAAAGGGTATATATAGGTTTGTCATTCCGTGTGAAATGTCTACAATTTTCATTTCCGACCCCATACAGTATATATTTTCTAAAAGCTTATGAATAGGGGATCGATTAAGCGTTGTCAGTCTGTCCTTCTGACCGTCTGTCCGTGTGTACGTTAAAATCAACTTTTTGAAGCCCCCCGATATCGCCTGAACCCGGGAGTAGATCGGTACTGAAAATCAAAAAGATCGGCACATAAACATCTGAGATATGAGCAAACAACCACGACCACCTCGATTTTTTTTTTTCACAAAAACAACATAACAACAACAACATACATACATACAAACGTGTATACTGGTTAGAGTAACCTTGGCATTGAATCCCAGCTGAGCCAAAAAAAAAAATTTTTTTAATTTTTTATTTTATATATTATTTATATAATTATATATTCATATTTTATTCGAACTTTTTTCTATATTAAATTTTAATGTGAACCATTTTTTATTTTGGCTTAAGTTCATTTGTTTCTTTTATTTAATTTTATAATTCAAATTAAATTAAATTGTAACCATTTTAGGAATATTCTTTCTAAAAATTATTTCCGATATTAGCCGAGTGGAATGCATTTTCGAAATCAGCTACGATTTCATCATCAGCACTCTTTATCGGTATACTAACTAATTCAAATTTCATTCAATTGTAACATAAATAGGAATTTTAAGTTACATAGTAGTATACCGATAAAGAGTGCTGATGATGAAATCGTAGCTGATTTCGAAAATGCATTCCACTCGGCTAATATCGGAAATAATTTTTAGAAAGAATATTCCTAAAATGGTTACAATTTAATTTAATTTGAATTATAAAATTAAATAAAAGAAACAAATGAACTTAAGCCAAAATAAAAAATGGTTCACATTAAAATTTATTATTTATATATTTATTATTTTTTTTTTTACTTTTATTTTTTGTTTTATATTTATTATTGATATTTTAATTATTTTTTTTCATTTTTTTTTTTTTTTTTGATTTAACATACGTACGTAAATTTATAATTTTGCAATGGAATGTTAAGAAAAAGAAAAATTAATGATTAAACTAAACTGTTAAAATTTTCAATAATTATTTCAAATACCTTAAACATAACAAAAGTCATCACTTTTGGTAACACTCTTTTTTTCTTTTTACAAAATGGAGGACTATTTAAAAAATTCGGAAATTCACAATCGATAAAACACAAGACCGGTTGGCTTCGATAATAATACAAGAATGGTATTTATTTTTAAAATGGACTTAAAGCTAGTTTACAGTATTACAGTTTTAAAAAAATTCCCAAGCTCTTTGACATTTAGTGGTGGCGAATTCAATATAAAATGTTCAGTAACTTAAAGTAATTAATTCATTTCCAAAATATATAAAAAGATAAAATAAGTAAAAACAAAACATAAAAAAAATAAAAATAAAAATGCACGCTGTGACGAAACAGGTATCATTGCGATATAATGCAATCAAGATTATAATTCATATAAGAACATTAGCAAATACCTACTACTACACATACACATAAAAGTTGGTAAAATACACATTAACCTATAAAATAAAATAATTTTTTTTTCCCATAACTAAACAGAAAATAGTTATTGGCAAAGAACTTTGAAAGCAGTAAGACAAACATTTAAAAAATTTACAGCCAATTTCTACTTTTGTTCGTCTTTATCTTCGTTTTTACAATATTAAAAAAATATTCTCGATTCCGATAAATTACCATTTAAAAGAGTTTTGAGACACACAAAAAACCCAATTTATCTATGCAAATAAATACTTTGGGAATAGTTAATGTTTGTCTACGAGTGTATTTACATAAAAGTTAATGTGTAAATTGTATAAGTAGATTATCTTAATATTTCAAAAATATTTCTTACGTACGTAAGAGCATTTATGTATGTATTGACTTTTAGAAGAGAAACAAATAAAGTGTGCCACAAAACTTTCACACACACACGGGATTATTTAGTCCTACAGGCTGCTGGAAAATACAAATAAATATTTTTATCTGTAAGTGTTATCGGGTGTTGTATTAGTTTTTATATTCAAAAGTTATAAATTTGTATATGAACGTGTTTGTTTATGTCAACAGATATTTTCTTTAATTGCATGGGAATCACATGAACGTTTGTATGTATGTGAGTTTAAGTAAACCAGATATTAACTTATAGCAAGCAAATATTGTTTATATTTTATTCAAATAGAAACACAATATTTCCTTTATCCGGGTTTCGATAACTTTGCTTTAGTTTGTTTGTTCTCCTGTGTGTAAAAGTAAATACGGAAATTAGTTAAATACACATACACACACATACACACACATACTCAGATATCATAAGTTGTACAATAGCCTTAAGTCAATGAAGAAACACACACTCAAGAATTATGAAGGAACAGCAACAATAAATTTATTTTACTTTCCAGAGCTTAAGATTATATAATTTTGCAATTTGCTAATACATTATATAGGGAATACGAGGTTGGAAGTAAAAGGTTTTTATTTATTACAATGTACTTGTCTTAACAAATTCGCAAATGACAATGGCAATAAATTTGCAGCTTCAATTACAAAAAGAAAAAGTAACAGTGCTATATTCGGCCGTGCCGAATCTGATAATACCCTTCATCATTATATACATATTTAGGTATAATCCCAAATCGTAGCTTAACCTATAATTCATTTTATACGCCATTTTTCTCTATTATTTCCGACGCCATCCTCGATTTTGAATTTTTACTTAGTTATCTGTATTCTACTAGTCAAGCCCTTTCATGTGATACCCATATTTATGGAGCTAAAAAATGTTGTTCCGCCATTTTCTTTTAGACGCCATCATGGATTTTACATTTTATAATAATTAACTGTATTCTACTGGTCAAGCCCTTTCATTTGATACCAATATTGTGGGGGTTCAAGTAGTTGTATTTTAAAATACCAGATTTGGCCCATATATATATATATTGCCCACCACTTTGTAGTGGCGGCCAAAATTAATTTTAATTTAAATTTATTTCAAATGATACCAAGAATGACTCTCTCGGTTGTCTAGAAGCTGAAAAAATTTGATTTTAGTTTGTAAATTTTTTGAATATATGTTAAAAAAAAAAATTGCCTATAACTTTACCGATTAGAGCACGCTTTATCCAAAGTTTTTTGCGAATATCTCTAGAGGCATATTATATCTACAAGTAGTAGCAAAGGTACCTATGAATTATTCTATGGCTAAAAATTTTTAATTTTGGTGGTAAAAATATGGGAAAACACAGAGGCAGTCGTGTTTATTTGCTCATATCTCAAAAAATTATAAGGCGATTGTGCTAACTTTCAATAGCAATTCATTCACGGATATTTTTAAAAGATTAGTACCATACACAGATCTGAGAAACATATGGTTGCTTCTAAAAGTTGATTTCAACCAATACACGGGCAGACGGACAAGGCTTAATGGACTCCTCTATTTATAAGATTTCAGAAAATATATATTATATGGGGTCGGAAATGAAAATTGTAGAAATTACAAACGGAATGACAAACCTGTATATACCCTTGTGCACCACAGGTGAAGGGTATAAAAAAGAAAAAACAAAATTTTAATACAAATTTATTTTTGCAGAAATCTATCATTACGCCAATATCTTTTGAGACAATTTAAAAAGCTTTGAAGAAGCAAATTTTTGATAAATAAAAAGCTTTTTAAAAGCTTCAAAAAATTACACTTTACTTTAAAAGAATGCATATAAAAGATTTGAAATTCTAAAAGTGCAAACAACTTTTAAATAGAAAAAATTAAAGCTTTTACCAGAAAAACTTTATTGCATAATAAAAATAAATTTTCTTAAATGTATAACGCTTAATAAGAAAGTTTTTATGGTTATCCATTTCAAAACGCATTTCGTTTGTTATTATCTCATAAACCTATTAAATTCATTCACCAAGAATATAAATTTCACCAAAAATTCATTAAACCTTAAAAAAACAACAAACAAATGTAAAAGATTAAAAATATTAAAATGGAATTAAGTGAAAACAAAAAAGCATTATGATCCTTAACCCTTAAATATCAAAAAAGATTAAAAACATTAAAACCCACAGATAGGCTAACACACGCTCGTACAGACAGACATACATAAGTGAATTACAGATTTGAAAACATTTTGTGCGCCAAATAACCACAATGACTACATGCAGCGTACAACATGAGTACTACTCATGTACTTAAATTTGTACTTTTTTTCATTTTTTTTAATGTATTTTTTTCTCTATCGTTTCGTTTTCATACTTGTACTCGAGAGATGCTGTTGGTAGAATTACTTGCAAAAAAACTACGAAAAAATTTGTAGTGAAACTACTTATAAACGAGTAATTAAATTTGATAAATGATGACAGGCAGAGGCTAAAAACAAACTGGATACAACAACAACTTACAACAGTAAGAATTAACAACGGCTGCACATGCCACAATGCACATTTGAAAATACTTTCATACTAGCATACACACACAGAACAGGATTAAAAAATAAGGAGGCACTACTAACAATCACTAGCAGTGCAACAACTACTACTACTACTACTGATGTTAGTACTACTGAATACTGTTGCTGTTGCCTTAACAGAAACAACGACAACAAGAACACATACGCGTTAGCAGTTACATCTATTACTTCAGCATTACAAGTACTTTTCACTTAGCGTCATGTGGTAATAATCTATGATGGTTAAAAAAAAATATTTAACGAGTATTTCTTCACCATTTAACATCATTTCTATCAGCTCTAGCCCTCTTAGTTACTCTGATATGAGTGGTATAGTAAAAGCCCCAATTGAACTCTTTTAAAGTGTGGACGAACAAGAGGAATAAAAGAGAAGGTCACTTATTTGGAAAGATTTATGCCCAACGATTAAAACCATTTGGGAGCGTTGAAAATATCTACAATTAAAATCAATGGTCAACTGTAATTAAAGCTTTCTTGGGGATGCTTATGAAAGATTTATTTTTATTTTAAACTGCACAAAATTGCTGGTTATTTGCTACAGTTCAGTGCTGTCATTTTAGAACTAAAGAAAAACATAAATTGTGGCAAAAAGTGGTACAAAACATAAACATTTTTTTGTATAAAAAATCATATTAAAATTTAACAATAAACTATTTATTTTTGTATTAATTTATTAAATTTAGAATTGAACAAAAAACTTAAACTTCTTATTCACCACACTTGGTTAGGGCAGCTATATATTTTGTAGCTTTAACAATGTTAACGTCAATAAAGGTGTTGCATACATACAACATGGCGCATAAAAAGGTCAAATGTTCGGATTTAAGAAAACATTGTTTTAATATTTTAAATTATTTTTGTTTAATTCACAGACCACACGTTTAACGTTATGTTTTATTGTATATTTAGATTTAATAATATTTCATTTTTAAGAGCAAAACATAGAAATACATTACATTGCGTAGTAATTGGACAAGATTATTACCAAATATACCAAGATAGACATTAGTTCATCTAAATCAGCTAATATACAGCATGTTTTTTACATCTGACTTTAAAATTTGTGAGACATTTGTGTGATAACGCTTTGAAGGAACTGTTAGACAATTTTTTCTAAGGTCTTATCTTTTATAAATTATTTAAGCCATCCTCACTTTTCTTCTTGCTGCCTCTGATGAAATGCATGTATTGTTGTATGTATATATTGATGCATCAATCTTCACCTTTCATAAAATTCACATTTTTGGATATTTAATGATTTACATATAAAGAATGAATCCTAGTTTCCTAAATGTAATATTCACATTTTGCCAGTCCGAATACAAATTTACCTTTTCAAAAAGTTTGATCTACCATGCTATTTTCAAAAATTAATTTTAAGTATGCTTATGAAATCAGTTTTCTTTCATACAGGTGAGCTCAATCAATGTTGTTTCATGTCAGTGCTATTTTATATTACAGTCGAAGCCCGGTATAACGAATGATATAATGTCAGCCGCATTCGTTAAACTGGGAGATTCGCTATACCGAATAAATTTTTTTTTTTTTAGAAAAACTAGAGTCATTTGGCATTAAATTAAAATTTTTAGTTTCATTTTACTTATTATTTAGATTTACTTATAATTAATACATATCAGTTATTTAAAAAATCTGTAATAAATGACTGTTTATATGTCGTCGATAAACTTTTTTGAATTGCTTCTTCCTGCAATTCTCTTAGCACAGAAGATTTTAAGTAATCAATTTTATTTTGATCACACCATAAGATGCATGTTTCAAACCCTTTTATAGCGCCTATATTCTTAATAGTAGGCACTTCTGGTTCTGCTGGGGGACCATTATTTTCGTTTTCTTCATCCTCAACGTTGGTATAGTCAAAAGCATCTTCATTCCAATTGTTTACATCTTCTACATTAAATGTTACCTGAATTTGTATAATAAACTAAAATACTATAAAGAAAGTTAAATATGTAAATAAAAGGCCTACATACATGTGGAAAAACAGCGCTTATTAGACGAACACCACGTCTCATACACTCAACGTCATCTTGTTGTAATAAATTTGACCGTAAAATATCATCCTCCTCATCAAAATCTTCATTGAATGGGTTCATAATTTTTTTTCCAACATTTCTCTAAACTTTTTTCCTTCACTTTCTTCCATGCTAGATCTAGATCTATGATATTAACTGCTTCATATAAACTAAGGGTTTTTAGATATTCGATAATATTTTCAGTCTTTGAGTATATAATTTTTGAGAGAAGATGGTGTCTGTAGTGCATTTTAAATATGCGAATGGCATTTTGATCCTGGATGACTTGGAGCATTGTCAAGGATTAATAATGCATTAATAGGTAACTTTTTATTTCTCAAAAATTCTTCCACCTAAAATATGTAAAGCGAAACAAAATTAAGGATAAAGTTTCTTTAAAATTACATATGCATATGTATTATGTATGTTTATATTCTTACCAACGGAACAAACATCTCAAAAAACCAAATTTTAAAAATTCCTGCATTCATCCATGCATTTTTTGAATTCACAAGAAGAACTTTGTTTCTAAATGAACGAGGTTTCTTAGCTTTTCCTATCAACAGTGGCTTAATTTTCATGGTGCCAGAGGCATTGGCACATAGAAGAACTGTAACTCTCTCCTTAGACAACTTCCTGCCAGGAGCATTGGATTCCCCAACATGTACAAAGGTTTTGTCTGGCAATAATTTCCAGTAGAGCCCAGTTTCATCTGCGTTAAATACTGTGTTTTCTGACAATTTGTTTTCCTTCAATACACTTTGGAGTTTATTTTTAGAGTCATCCACCAAATCATGGCGAACGGAGAGTTTTTCGCCAGAAAGTTTTAGCAGTCTTATGCCAAATCTTTTTTGAAACGTGATAGCCACCCATCACTTGCATGAAATCCGGCGCCACAAACTCGTTTTTGGATTTCTAATGCTTTTGTTTTTAACACAGTTCCATTAACCGGAACATGACTGTTTCTTTGACTAAGAAACCAGCTAAACAATTCTTTTTCTATTATGGGATATTCACCTTATTTAAGAGATCGTCGATTTTTAGTTCCAATGTTTGTATACTTTAAGTTTTCGACAATTTTATTTTCCATCTTTTTTAAGGTACATATTGAGGATTTTGGTATCCCATACTTTTGAGATACCACTGAAAGGCTTAACCCTTTCTTATAATCCTCCAAAATTTTAAGTTTTTCACTGAATGATATTCTTTTTCTATTCATCATTCTGTTCTCGCAACACATCAAACACAACTACTTTTTAAGTTTGAAAATATGCAATCTACATGCTCTTGCACTAAAGCGTAAACAACAAAAACAAAAAAAAAACAAACGGCATTGTAACGACTTTTTGGTTTTATTTTTATTTTTTTTTCTGTACCATTCGCTAAACCGAGCGTAAAATAAGTTGACCATTCGTAATACAAGGTAGCTAATGAAGAAATTTGGTCATTCGTTATATCGGACTTTCGTTAAAGCGCGTATTTGTTATACCGGGCTTCGACTGTATATACATTCTTGAAATTATTGTTGGTAATTTTTATAGCAAAATAAATACTGTGGCCAAAGCCTTGAGTTGCCTATGTCTTACCTATATGTATTTCATAATCTCTACCAAAAATGTCACCATATACGCAACAGCAGATACATAAGGAAAAAAACGGCAACGTTGATCAGGTGATTTGTTAAATTTTTTATCAAAATCTGTTTAAAATCTCTTATCATATGTTAAACATACGACATTATGTATTTATACAATATATTGTGCAATATGAGAGTCAAATTTGAAGCGACTAATTAGTTTATCAATTTATGTATGTAAGTAGGCTTAAACAAGATTATTAAAATGCTGTTTTAGTTGTTATTAGACCTCTGCAATTAATACTATACACACTCGAATACATACACTCACACATATGTATATCATTAGGATACACACACACACACAAATATGCAAATTAATATTCTCTTCATATTCGGTCCAGTTATAATTAATTTGATTTTAATTAGAAATACAAGAGTTTAATGCAAAAACAATGCAAATAACAGCTTTAAAACACATTAATTAGTAAACAACTTTAAACAAACTCATACAGACACACACTTGCATACTTTCATACCTATTTACAAATACTTAATCACACGTAAGAACATTTATATTTGTAAATGGGTTTGTATTGCAACGAACGTGAGGTTTGTTTTGAGTCGTGCGCTTGCTTCATGCACATACAACATACAACATGCACATAAGCAAATGTCTGATCACGATAAACTGTCATGTATTTATTGGCATGTAAATTCATATGCAAAATGAATTTGTAACGTTATTTGCAATTTATTACACCATAATAGTAGATATGATAAACTATAATATCACTTAACAATTCAGTATTTTTTATTTTTCTTATTCCGAGTTAAACACGTAAAATATTTTCGGGTTAAATCAAAATTCGCTTCAAAGTGCAGTAAATAATTTATAGCAAAATGGATAGCAAAAATCTAAATATTCTATTACATTATTTACTGGCATAATACCTTATAGTAATAACGTATAAAGAGGGTCCTCCTTCACTAATGAGAGTAAACATATAATACAACATGTACTTACTGGTCTAGATGCTGCCTAATAAAAAAGCTCTAATATTAAATTTTACAATAAGAACACGTTTATATGTGTTCGGAAAAGGCTTTACTTTCATGCAATAATGGAAGTGAAAAAATTAATAAAAATATTAAAAATAATTAACTATAAATGCATTAATTCTTTTTCTATTACGAATAAGAAATACTCTATGATTAACCCTGTCATTTATATTTACTCATTTTGTGCTAAAAAAAAATATCTTTATATATAAAAGTGAAACTCTGTGTGTGTATGTGTTAGCTATAGTCTCCGAAAGTGTAAAACCGATCGGACTCAAACTTTAGCAAGTTTTTGTTCACATTCCAGGGAGTGTTTATGGGTGGCAAAAAGTGGGCGGGGCCACGCCCATAAAAAATTAGTTATCATTTTTAGCTACTTGCACTAGACCGATTTTTCTGAAACCTTGCAAACATATTGAGCTGTCATGACTATATAATTTCCTGATTAGAAAAGTGGGCAGTGCTACGCCCATAAAAAAATCTATAATATTGAGGTACTTGCAGTAGATAGATTCTTGTGAAACTTTGCACACACATATTGAGCTGTCATGACTATATAATTTCGTGATTAAAAAAGTGGCAGAGCCACGCTTTTTTTGCTTTTTGCACGTGATATTTAATTTAAATTCAGAATGTATTTTTATTCTTTAAGGGGCGTAGCAACGCGCGCCGGGCTTTTCTAGTACTACATAAAAATTGCATGCCTTCTGTAAGCTAGCTTACAAGTGAAACCTTTACATTTCTCCCTTAAAAACACGCTTCAGACGAAGCAGTATTTTTTATTGGATGTAGGCGAAGAGTGCATCACCAACTGGCTAGTATATATGTTAAATTCAAAAGTGGTTATAGAAAACGTTTGTAATAGCATATTTCAAGATTACTTAATAGAAGTATACCACAGAGCGGTGTAATCCCTTTCGGTTTGGCTTATTGTTGGCAGTAGAAAGATAAAACTAGCGGCTAGTGCAAATGTTGTTGTAATACTTGTATCAAAACATTTTTCAGATTTAATTAGTAATCTCGACAGCAGTCTAGGGTTAAACGCAGGAAAAACGCAACGAAGATGGATATTCCAAACTTATGACTATCGTAGATAAGAAACTTCGAAATTGAAGAGATTTGAGCTGAAACAATCGATAATGTACTAAAAAAAATTTACCGATCCCAAGCTAGTCGTGGTAGTCAAATAAATAATATTATGTTCAATTCTTAAACTACAATTCAACCTTTCCAATAAAATCATAAAGTTTAAATTTTAAATGGCCCACCGTGAATTAAGAATTTGTAAAAAACAAACAAATTCTTTGTGGTTAAAAACATGTACTGTTTGGTACCTGAACAAACTACACATCAACAAACTATTTATAGTTTTCCTTACCCTTCAAGCACAAACGCCCACAAACTATTAGAAATATTTGACTGTTGTGGTTTCTTACTACAATTTGTGGCTCCACCACAGATTTGTTATACAACATCTTGTGCATAAACGACTGAGATTAATGCTGGTTAGCTGTTATTCATACTCAAACACATACACACACACACACACATCAATACCACAATTTATCACACTTAATCTCTTATTTTAAATGGTGGAACAATATTTGACCTGCTAATGTATTAAAGCCAAATGTCACCACTAGTGATGTTAGTGCTTTTAAGCTAAAGTTCACCTCATACACATACACTTAACACCATTTAATATGAAGGCAGAGTTTGATTACTTGATTTTGTTGCTTAATGATTTTCGATTAAAATTAATTTAACAGTGTTTTGTCATGTATTTATGTTTCCTTTTAACACAGGTCGCCACATCGAATTTTTAAAGTTACAAAGTAAAACTAAAAACAGAGCACAGATCATCAATCAAATCCAGCTGGCTTTCCGAATCTCCTGACCGTTAAAACTTGCCGCCAATATTACAACAATATCAAATTCTATACCCAAGTTCTGCTGAGGCTTTAATTTTTTTTTTCACCAAAAAAAAAAAAGAACTCTTTAATAATATGAACAGATCACTCTATAAATCTTTTTAGATGTGCAGGCGCTGAACTAGCATATACCACGTTTATGCATTTTAACGTTTAATTGCAATTATAGTTATTGCAATGAGAAACAATTGACATGTGAATGTTGCAAAACAAATTTAAATATTTTTAAATTAAATCAGAAAATAATGACTGAGGTTTCCTCATTCCATGTAACCAATCTGTGCGGATAAACGGTGAGTTTTATAAATGCAATAACTTTTTTGTTGCAACAAACCTACTCACCAAAAAAACTTAATTAGCAAAACAGTGCTTCTTGAATCTAAAGCGCCTCTAAGAGACATTATTTTTATATGAGATGTCCAACTCCGTAGTTCTTTTTTTGCAATTAATAACCGCTACTTTCATCCATACCAGGAACAGCTTAATCATGGCTTCCTTTTAGGCGGTGCTGAGAGTAGCAGTAAGAGAGGGAGAAGATTGAAAAATATAATTATAATAAATAAGTCTCCTTTTATTCAACAACTGAAGTGATAGACAGTACAGAAGGCTCACTTTTGTTTTGCTGTCATAAGCAAACAATCTTAACATTTCGGTGGATGCAATACGGAAAGGAAATGAAGACTGCAGTAATTTCAAAATTGGAAACTTTTTTATGGTGGGCGCGTATAAACTTTGAAACAATGTCTAAAAGTTACATAAACTAAATTGTTGTCATTAATAAAAGATGAAGATTTTATAAATTTATTTTGCTCTATTTATTTCTCTTACAATAATAACAATTTTGTTGAAATAAATAATATTAATCCTAACAAATAGATCCTCATTTAAGCCATTGACAGTTTTGTGAAAATCCTTAAATTATTCCAACTCACACTAAATACAAAGACTATTTATTACTTAATATTTAAAAAAAAACAGCTTAACACGCTCACATAAATATTTTTCTGAAATTTCCAAACTTTTTCATTCTTTTTACAATCAAGACCAAAAATGTGCTACAAAAAAACAGAGGCTTAAGTCATCTCCATCTTACTACATACATATTGTGTTATGTACTACATAATAGTCAGAATGTCTTTCTGTTAGTTATGAGTGTATATGCGATTGAATGTGTGAGCATGCAACAATGAAAACAAAAATCTAAAAAAAAAAACATTAAAAAAAAGCATAAAAACGCCTTTTGCATGTTGATTGTGAAAACAAATTTTGTGACAATAGCAGCAATAAACTTTTTTGTTGTTCTTGTCACCAACACTTTCTGTTGCCATCGATAACTTAAACTTTTTTAGCAACAATAACAACAATAATAGTAATAGCAACAGCAACAGCAACAGCAACAGCAACAATCATGATGGCAGTAATGGTAATGCTGGCAAAAATACAATTTAAGATGAATTCTATACAAAAAACAATTTCTAAAAAATATTTAAGACATTTTTGAAAAACACGAATAGTGCTGTTCTACATACTAGTACCAACGCGCGAATAAGAAAGTTCGTTGATTTGTATTTAAACATTTTCTTGCACACATGCGGAAAAGCTCTATGTACAAGGAGTTGTTCAATTATTTTCACTTCTTACATAAATAGATAAAACACTTTTAAATGTTGCAAAACTATATGTCACCATTATGTTGTGACATGATTTTGTTTTTGACACCCCGACATCAACTTGTAATGAGGCCAACAGTAATGTATGGATGGCTTCAAATCACTTGAGATGGCAGTAAAATTAGAATAATTGTGTGTGATTTAAAAGGAATGGGTACATAAATAAAAAACATAATTTTATTCTTGTAACATCTTTGAAGTTAGACAAAATGGTATTAAGTCGAATAGATGAATTTTGAGTTTTTGATTGGGTAAAGTTAGATGAAAGGCCCATAAATATGAAAGGTATAAAAGTACGCCTTATTGGCATGTTGTGCTCTCTAAAAAAATTAAATCACGTAATAAAATCATAGTTCCAAACTCATCTGATAACTCGATTCTATTAAGAAAAGTCTCTTAAAAAGCAGGATATTGAGAATGACAGTATTCCAAAGTCTCATTTTCTTCTTCGTATGTTCTACATGTCGCCTCAACTGACAATCCAATGCCAGCTGGGTGAGTTCTCAGCTCCATGTTGATTTTCTAAGAGATGGCCTATTCAATTTGCGAATCTTCAGCGATTTCTCAAGATTTGGGTTACCACATCGTGTGTACGTCACCTGACTCGCAAAGGTATTTTGCCCAAACTTTAAGTTCATTTGTGAACCTCTGAAAGGGCTAATATTCTTCAAGGTGATGGTATTCGAAAATCATTTCATTTTGTGATGACCTGATATTCGTATTATATCTAGACGTTCACGATTTTATCTCACTCTTACACTGCAAGATATTTTGATATTCAACTCTTTCGTTCATAAGGTATTGAAAACTTATCAATCTCCTTTATTCATTTAATGCCTTTTGTAATTGCCATAATCTCAGCCCCAAAAACCGTATTGTTTTCTAGAAGACGGATTATTTACCTCAGATTCATTTTATGTCTTTGAAACCAAATTAGGTCGATCACCAATCTTAAATCAGTCTGTATTAACATCAGTGTTTTGGGTATTTCCTACTGTAATTACTTTGTCCCATTCTCCCTGCTCTGACATAATTGTGACACAGTTAACGCTCTCATATTTTGTTTGAATTTTGTCACATGTTACATCTGTGGTATTTATTAGTAAAATGCTAATACTTTTTAGTATCTTGTTTGTTGATCTCTTACTAGGCAATCACCTATTTCCGTTAATGCAAAAGCCTCCAAGACTGCTACGTATTTCACCTGCGCTCAAATCGGCAGAATAGATAGAATATTTTTAGAAGAAATTTATATCTCTTTCGTTTGGTATTGATACCTTAAATGTATCGCATCTACTTCCAATCCATTTGCTTCTTATTTAGTTGCTCAGAAAAATTCGCAGCAGTTTTTAACTCATGATCTTCTACTTCAGCTTCGGAATTTATCAGGAAACCGGGAACCAAAAAGCAGTTACGCGATATCTCTTAAAATATTATAAGCTGAAAAATACCAACTGGTTCTAACAAGCTGTCTTATACTTTAATCCTATTTTTGCTAAAGATGTTTTGTCAAAAGTCAACAGATAAGTTTGAAAGGATTTCAAGTGAGACCAGATATAGATGAAGTTAAAAGATGATAATTAAATAAAACGTTATTTGAAGCGATACTAAGAAAATCATTTCCAACATTAATTCTGCTTTTATATTTTACTCCTTTAAGTTTTAGATTTAAGGTTTTTTTATAGAAGTTTTTTATTATTATAAGATTTTCATTATTATAGAAACAACAATTCACTAAGCAAGCACGTTTCAATGTCCTTGAAAAAAATTTTATTAAATTATAAAAATATTTATTGAATTAAAAAAAATATTTATTAAATCAAATGACAACAGTGATAAATTTCACATTAAAAAAAAATATTTTATATTCATCAACAAAAAAAAAATTCTCTTATATTTTCTATTGAAAACAATGTTGTTTTAAATTAAACATTTCACTTTTAACTACAAACAATTTTTCATTTGAAATCCTTTTATAAAATTAATTAAAATACAAACAAGTTGGACATAAATTCCCTTGATAACAATGTATGGCAATAATTTATTTCATCATTATAAAAGTTATAAAAAATTAAAAAAAAAACAAATTAAAACAAACTATATTTAAGCATCAAAAGCACACAAATTATAGTGTCAAATTTAAGTTGTTTAAAAATGTTTTATAACGGGTTTTCCAATAGAAGTGTAGCAATATTGAAATATAAATTTATATAAGTATTTAAAAAAAAATATGACATCTTTTAAATTTTCAATGCAGTTTCAAAATGTTCAAGGAATTCGGGGCATTAAATTTTCAATAACTCTGATGTATATATTTTGTTTGGTTAAAACATATTGATTTATTTTATCATAGACCGACCTGTGAACTCACAAGCTGACATCCTTCCGTATTTAAATTATTTATTTAGCACATCTATTGTAAATCAAAAAAAAATTCGTTTTCTATTGTTTGTCATTGACGGTGATAACCGCACTAAAGTCTGTAATAAAACGAACATCTTTATCAACATTAAAACTTTCTATGAATGCCTTTCCCCAAAGTGAATACCATGAGTGTTGACATATTCCACAACTGCTTTATTTATTTTATCTTCTTCTATATACATACAAATCGAAGGTTTAATATAAAAAAGGCATTTCTCGATTTGTTACTAAGTACTTTAGAGGAAGAAAAAACTGAAAACCATTTAAGAGAATAAAATGCGTTAGAAATTTTTTTATTTGGCTTTAATATGTTATTTTTAATCAAAGAGCACTAAATTTTAGAGCGAAGATGTGTTTGTATATAGACTACCAGAAAACATTTAAAACGTGATTTTGTAAAAAATAGATTTACGTCGATTTTATATTTAGCAATTGATGTATGTGTATTTCAATGTGCGTTGGACTTTTGTTGCCGTTGATTGGCCACACTACTGCCCCAATTTCTTTTAAACTTCACAGTTTATTGCTAATAATCTTGAAATTAGGAATTGTTGATGTTGTGTTTGCAGATAATTTTATTAAATGAAATGAAAAAGACTTACAATGTAAAAGTTAATATTTCTATACCAGTAAAATTTTAATATCAATAATCTCCATATATTGTCTAAGTAACTTTGCTATTACTATACATGACCACGCAAAAAAAAATCAACAAAATCGTACCACATAAATCTGTGGTTTACATGGGCAACCATGTAAACCACGTATGTCTTAAAATCAAATGTTTCAGAAGAGCTACAAAACCGTGTTAGTGCTGAACGTTTCTTGAACATATTTAGAAGTTTCGTTCTTGTGCCATTAAAAAATCGGAATGGGTTTATTTTATTAAAGAAATTTTTAAAACCAAGTAAAGGCCGCTTAAAACCAAGCAATATGGCATTATTAACTCAAAATCGTATAAACTGAACATACGCGGTTGCCCATGAAAACCATAGAAATGTTTCTTATCGCACGTCTGGGGAACTTTAAGAAATATTTTAACTTTACATTAACTACTTTAATGTACGTTTACACACCTCAACAGAGAGTAAAAGAGATTAAAATTGTAAACATTTCACGTATGTTAACTTTTCTGTGTAATACTAATAATTTTGAGTTTGAATTCGAATTTCGAATTCAGTATTACTTTATTTGTCATTTAGGTGTCACGAAAAAAAATAGTCGAAATCGTAAAAATCGATATGTAGCGCTGTTGTCAGTTTATTAACAAATTTTATATTTAAAAAACAGCTATAAGTAACGAACATAATGACAAAAGCATGTTTAGAAAATCCAGAAGAACTTTATGTTAACATTAGCTGAAAGTTTGTCTAGAATTCACTGGTTCGTGGTTTAAATTATGATTCCATATAACAAAACAGCAGATTTTAGAATTTAACACTTTGACTGTTTTTATAATAGTTGTTAAGGATTATTTTTCTTGTTGTATAGTGTTTTTTGTTATAATTCAAAGTGACCATATATTAACGATGATAGCACAAATCGATATAGTTGTTAAGACATAAAGTATTGGGCGGAGGGGAGCTCCCCACATACATCCATATAAGTTGTAGGAATATCGAAGAAAAATATATGATTCTATTCCGGTTTCCTTTTCAGCTGCCTGCTTCACAGTAATTTCAAGGCTGCCGATCGGTGTCCTTCCTTACACTGACAATCCTTATCGCACAATCTATCATAATCAACTGCATTGTTAGACTGAGGTCTGGATGCCCCGGTCGACTAGTCAGCAGTGTGCTGGTTTGCTAGTTTGGGGGTTGCGGGTTCGATTCCCGCCAGAGACTCTGGATTTCTCTGCTTCTCTTCTCTCTTTTCTATTCCATTCTTACTTTTATATGGACCCAAGTAAACTGCACAACAGCTGCCTGTTCTACCTAACCTAACCTAACCTAACCTAGACTGAGGTCTCCCTATAACACCCACACCCTGTGATCTTAAATTTTCTGCGCTATGAAAATCCATAACCTCTTTAAGTACAAGCTCCAGGATTTTTTTGTCCCATCAGTAAAGACCACTGTCCATGCCTTCATTGTGCATGAAGTCATCCCTTGTGAGCTTGCAACGCAGCCTATTGACGCATACGTTCCATCGGCATCTGACTTTCACTAACCTCTTTAAGTTTATAGTTCAGGATTCTTACTCTACCGCGATATTTATATACGAGGTCCAAGTTTCTGATTTGCCTCAGACAAAGAAGTTGATAATACTTCCACACCCTAGACTAGCAATAAAACTAGGACGTAGATACCTCGTCAAGGTAACATAAGTCGTTCGCCATCTCTTTCAATTTTACGAATCATAAAATTTTCCACCAAGACAAACGATTACGGTGTTGGAAAATTATCTATAGTAATTGGCCCCAAATAATATTTATCGGACATTATTATTAGGGAAAATATGATTGTAAAAAATTCGATTTTGTAAAAGCAAAATTCTAAAAATAATTAAAATCTTTCAAATCGACTACCTTATATAGATATAACGATTATCTGCTATTTTGTGTTAAGCTGTAACTATATTTACACAATATTTAGTGTAGTAAAATAAGAAGTTTAAACAAATGATAAATAGTTTTATAATATATTCTAATTAATTGAAAACTGCAACTATATTTTCTTTTGTCAAACTTTTTTAATTCAGCAAATGACTTACCCTTTAAGCCCACTTACTTTATAGGCTTGCAAATGTGTAAAATAAAACAGAAACCCACTTACTTATTATAATTTTATACGAACGACCTTTTGCTCTGTAAATGTGTTTGTACTTCTGACGAAAAAAGAGGCAAAAGAACAGAACATTATTTAACAATCAAATAACCCATAATGAATGGCTGATGTCAATAATTTATGACCAAAAGTGTTTATATAAGCTGAAGCAAATACTTGAGGCGCACATAAATGTGAGATTTTTATTCTCATTTGCATTAACACTTACGCATGCAGATGTCATATAAAAAAGTGTTGCCACTGCAGGGTTTTTAGTATCCACAAAGGATGGTAAATATATTGTTAACATCAGCCACAGACACGTAATATTCTTTTCATATGCAGTTACATAACACACACATACATACCTAATACATTTACAAAAATAAAGTAAAGCAAATGTCACTTTATGAAGTAAGAACTATAGTTTAATATTTGTTTTAACAAAATTGTTCAATTGTCTAACTACTAAATAAACTTTGAAATCCCACTGGAATTTCCTAAACAACAAAGGCTTCACTCTTTTTTTATTAAATAGAATAAAAAGTTACTCATTAGCAAGTTGTGTATCATTTTGTTGATAATTTTGTTTTTACAAACTTGAAAGCACATCTAAACTAAGGGCAGGTGATTTAACTAAATGATTTTCTAAGGCATCATAAACAGCAGTTGAGTGCCCCTGTGGACTAGTCAGTAAAGGACAAGTCAGTTGTTCGGGGGTTGTGGGTTGGATTCCCGCCGGAGACTCTGAAATTGTTCTCTTTCTCTTCTATCCTAAATATTTCTATTCTTATTCTATTCTTCTCTCTATTAAGGCGTCACAATGGACCGTAATGGTCTCCGAGTGAAGGTGTGAGGATAACTTTGCACCAGCCTTACCTACCTACCTACCATAAACAACAGTTTCTGTGCAATTAAAAATTATTCGAATTATTCCAGTTTCTTTGAAACAGAAATTAAATCCTATTTTTATACCCGCCACCAAAAAAAATGGTGGGGGTATATTCATTTTGTCATTCCGTTTGTAACACATCGAAATATCCATTTTAGACCCCATAAAGTATATATATTCTGAATCAGGGTTTGATTTGATGACGATCTAGCTATGTCCGTCCGTCTGTCCGTCTGTAGAAAAATGCTGAGAATGTATATTTTGAATCACCCTGTGGTCCTTAAAATTTAACCACCCTCTACGAAGAAAGTGATACATATTTTTATATTATTATCACACGGTGATTCAAAATATACATTCTCAGCATTTTGCTAAAACGGGAAATTTATTAGTAAGATTTTGAATTTTAAACTTCTATAACATTTTGCTTTTAAAAGATTTTCAAACGAAATAAGTTTTGTATAATTTTTAAATTTGTTAGCCATTAGTACATGATAATAAATTGTTTATAATGTTTAGAGAGAATTTTTTTTGACTTAAGTCAAAATTTTCCTAAATTCCCATTTTTAATAGAGCATAACTTCAGGAGAACATAAGATAACAAAAATAAATTAGCACTATTTCGTAGATAAAACTTTCCTCTTAAATTCTTGTAAATTCTCTATGAATAAAGATTTTGGAATACTTAAGGATTATATTGAAATGTCTAAGTTATGTTTATTAGCAGAAACTTTATTGACACGCGTACTTTAACTGCCACTTTCATTGAAAGACTAAATTTACGAAAACATTTTACTAGCATACCGAAGTTTTAATGGGTGGTTTAATTTTAAGGGACTATGTTGATTTTGAATAAAATTATTATGAAATTATTATCATTTATTTTTATAATGATAATATTTGTATGCTTCAATTATGTATGGAAGAAAATATCGGCCAAATGGTCCCCCAACCTAGGCGGCACACCACGATCCGATAGTCCAAATTTTCAATGACACTGTTGATGCTCGATTGTTGGGCACGATGATGAGTCGAGGTTGCTTGCTCTTTTGCCACGTTATCATGAATAACAGCAATGTTTCCCATTCAACGAACTAAGATGGCATTCACAGATGTTTTCACATTTCATACAGACCTGCTTTGCAGACATTTAAATATTTTTTACAATTCTCACGATTGTGGACGAATTCGAACGATTATGTTGACCAAAAGAATCACGAAGTGCACAATATGCATTTTGATTTGAACGCCCATTTTTATAAAAATCTTTAATATTTAAAAGCGTTGCTCGATTGCGTATCTTTCCACGGTTCAAACTGAGTTAGTCTGAGATTGAGAAATGTCAAATGAAATGCAAGAAAAAAGTTGAAGTTTAGGTGTGGTTCACCTTCAACAACTCATACCAAATACTGTGGTTTCCAGTTGGTCCTAGATGCTCTATTTTACATACAACCCCAAATCTCATCACTCTTCAAACTTCTTATATCGAGATAATCTTAGCTTTCATTATATTAAGTGAATTTAACAAACCTTCTTACCGAATTTTGTAAATATCCCTGTATAAAAAGTCCCATTATCATAAGTAAGGATAATCAAGTAACAGTGCTATATTCTGATAATACCCCTACGCCGTAATACGCCATTTTTTTCAGACACCATCTTGAATTTAACACTTTTTGAATAATTTACTGTCTTCTATTAGTCAAACCCTTCCATTAGATACCATTGTTGTGGGGGGTTAAAGGGACAAAAGCCGTAACTACTATATTTGACTCATATATTCGCCATTTAATCTAGGACGCCATCTTATATATTTTTAATTTTTTATAGTTATCATATCTATAACAAGTCACAATTGTGCCTTTAAATTATTCTCGTGCTGAAAAATTTCAATTTTGTGATGAAACTAAGGAAAAAGATGCAGTCGTATTTACTCATGTATATTTAGTGGAAAGTATACGATGTCTCATAAATTGATTACTGTTTGTCTACATGAATTGTTTTAGAAATTTTGCAAAATATTGCATTAAGTTTTAAGCACACCATAGATGACATATTGCTTCGCATTTAGGGAGTCATTTGGAATGAATGCTTTAAAACTATTGATTTAGAAGTTTTTAAAATTAAATTAACTTTACACTACTTCCAATTTTTTTTCATTAGATAAATATATAATGCTGGGTAGACGATTTTAATAACTTGATATGTTGGCAGTTAATTTTTTTTTATTTGGCAAAATTGCTCTATGGCAATACTGATACTAAATAATCATACAATAATTTATTTCATCATTATTTCTCGCTGACATAGCTGCATATTTTACCACCCTGAAAGTTATTTATACGACATTATACCCACACAATACCAAGCTACACTCTTTCTTTACTTTTCCTTGCTTCCGTTAACGTATTTGTTTCAAGCATTCCTTTAAATTTGTGTGGTTTTATCAAAAAAAATGTAAAATGTGTAGTGTAAGACATTTTAAGTAACTCGCATAACTCTTGTATATTTTATGACTATTAAAATCTAAAAAATGTTTCTCCCTATAAGTTACACCACAAAAAATATCTTTTTGGTTTTAGTTACTTTCGGCATATATTATTAATCAACCGTTTAACTAAAACTTCTCAAGGATGTAAGTAAGTCTTTTTAAGTAAATTTTAGTTTTATTTTAAACATAACTTTTGTTATAGAAATTGTCTTTGTTTGTCTTTTAAATTTGCATTTTTTTTTTACAAATTCTATTATATTTTTACGCTCTTTAGTTTAACAGTGATAAAATATTTTATTTAAATAAAGTTTTTTCAAGCAAATTTGGTTACTTTTTAAGGATTTGGTTAAAGATAAAATAAATTGGAATAAAATTAAGTTTTTAGGGTTGTGAGTTGCTGAGGGCTGTTTCTGCTCTCACTTAAAAGTTTAAAGAATAACCTTTTTTTACATTAAAGCACACTTCAAATTATTTTTTCAAATATTAGAAAAAACGAAAAATTTGTGTGACAACAACAAAATTGTATACAAATTTTTACAGTCGTTAAAGTAAAAATTATTGAATTTTCCACACTGTAAAAAAAAATAATTTTAAATATTAAAAACTATCATTTAAAAATAATTTCCAGTTGATTACTTTGCCGCGTAATTCATTACCATCCTAGTAAAAAATGTTAAAGTAACCCAAATTAAACTACATTTGAATATGCATGAGTTCTATGCACTTATTTATTAGAATAAAGTGCAGTTCATTAAAGTATTCACCTTAACACGCGATCATCAGTAACACACTAATGTTAAAATCATACACGTTTATATCTCATTTGAATAACTTCATTATCAGTTGAACTCCAGCAAACGGACTGCTTCGTCACATTTTGTTTGCCATCCACCCCATGGTACGTATAAGTAATATATTTTAAATTAACAAATATTCCACATACGTACTGTTCCATTGGCAATATGCTTGTATCCTGTCGCAATATATTTCTGTCAGTTTTATCACATCAATCAACTTATTCATGCTAATTCCCCAAACGATAGCAATTGAATTTCTTTCCACCATTACGAAGTGTTCACAATATTATTTTCCTATAAATATTCATGAATAAGAAGCACTGAAAACAGAACTTTTACTCCACACATGACTGTCAAATTTACAAGCAGTGGCAAAAAAAATTGAGGGTAAAAAAGTGGTTACAGAATGTTGGTGTTTCAGAAAGTATTGCAATTTTCTTAAGATCATAATATTTATATAAGTAATTAAGTTTCAATTGTTTAGCATGAGGTCCATGTAATTAATAAAAACTAACAAATGTATGTTTTATATTATTATTTATTTATTTCTTTATTTATTTATTTATTTATTAAATTTTTCCTAATATTTCGACTCCAATTTGTTGATCATTTTCAGGATATTTTTTTTTTTCTATCTTAACACTCCGTAAGCTTATGTCAGCTAATAAGTAAGTTTTGATAATAGACAAGGTGTATAGAACGTTTTTAAATATTTATTATGACACAAGAGCAGTGCTTGAATGTAATGTAGATGATCGACTCAAGCGCAATGCTTCCAAAAAAATTATTTTGTGTAGCAAGTGTGTTTAGAGCACAGTTTTAAATAGAACCCAATACCATGTACGGAAATAAATTCCGAATTCCCGTGATCTAAATCAATAATATAGAGAATGCAATCTCCTTGTATAAAGAGCCGTGAATTTGCTGAGCATATTTCTTGCAGTCTCATCTTCCATGTCGCAAATCTGCCAGGTAACTGCATCTGTTCTAACACTTTCTTTAAAATCAGACAGTATTTTCAGGTCATTTTTTCTAAAAAAAAATAAGAGTCTTTTATAATTGGCTTTAGACAGGTAAAAAAAATTTAGTCTGACATTGCTTTGCAGCCATTCTCGAATGAAATGAAGTCAGAGTTTACCCTGGAGTTACGAAAAAAATGCTCTGATCGAATATCTGAAGCTTATTTTGCATGCACGGTTGAGGCAGTCAATGCATTCTCATACCAAAAAATCTTTGAAAATCTTTCCCATTATGGTCATTCGACTGTTTCAAACTGTCAAATGACCTCCTTCTTAGATCATGGCTCCAAATCGTTTAGTCCTAATTTTAATTGTCTAACAAAGCCAAAATTAGTGGAATAGTAACCTGGCCCTTGCGATAAGTTCTCAAATCAGATTTTTTTTAATTTTCATATGCCACCGAAGATCTGAACTTTTCAATCTACTGAACTCCTAAAGCAGTAGAATGCTAAGGCGTATATTATTAATGAGAGACAGATGTAGCAGTTGCATCCCCAGTAAATCTTCCAGAGCGTACATCTGCCATGTCCTAGTAGCACCTGCGATACTAATAGCACATTCAAGGCGAATTTTACGACTAAGCATTTATCTTTGCATCGCCTCGCTTTACCTTAATTTGGCTACCAAATGTGCGATTATAGGTCATGCAAGGTTGCTGGAAGACTGGTAAGGTTTCTTGCAACATGTTTTGCTAGGCATTGGAAGCTCTAACTGTTCTAATCGACAAACTCTCTGAATGCGGCATTCCAAGAGCGATTTTTGTGCAAAACTACTTCCAGATACTTAACACAATCAAAAAACTCGATAAATGTAGCGTTTGGGCTCTTTCTCCTCATTAAATATATCGAAACATTTTCCATTGGCCCCTTGCCTGATACTGTGTCAAAATGAAGATCATGGAGTGTTGCATGTGCAACGAGAAAAAATTTTCATCCCAACTCACAACTGAGATAAAATATTCATCCGCATATTCAGAGGATTTTTCTTTTATTTATTTATTTATTTTTAATTTTTTTTTTTTTTTTTTTGTAAGAAAGAAATTTTTCTAATATTAGAAAGAAAGTTTATTTATATTCCTTTTATATAAACACTGTAATAATCTTCCATTTTGCAAAATTTAACAACAAAAAATACCGGCATTAAGTAAAATATTTTAATCGAATTTTCATTTTAAATTTCAGATTATCATTTGGCTCTTGTTTAAATAAAAAAAGTTTTTGTTACCTCCCCCAAAAGTTAACCCCTTGGCAGTTACATTATAAAAAGTTAAAAAGAAATTTTATTGACATTTTTATTTTGCTAAATCACTTTTAAAAGTTAAATCCTAAATTTGTTTCATGTTTAATGGTCTTTGTTTCAAAAGACATTTTCAAGCCGATAACTCTCACTTTCTATTTATAAAGTATGGCTAATATACATACATACAATACCTTAAACTTTAAAACGGTTATATTTGTAACAAAGATTTAAAAAAAAAATTTTCTTATATTACTTTTAACACTCTAGTGGTTACAAAACCCATTACACCCTTTTTATTTGAATTTGAATTTCAATTCCTTTTTTTTTGTTTTTGCAATTTTTATTCCTTTTTTTGTTTTTGGGAAAAATTTATAAATGCTTTATTTTAAGGTGACATTTTAAAAACACGAAATAGTTTTCAACTTTTCATATTAAATTTAAAAAAATATTTGTAAAAACTAACACACAGATAGTATTGATCAACGATGTGTTTTAAATTAAACATCAATGTTTTTTATCTAAATAAAATGTGGTGTTATGTTTTAATATTTTCATTTTTGTATGTGTGTATGTATGTATATGCAGGAGTATATTTTAAAATTTAATAAATTTTATTGAAGTCATTTAGAAATTTTTTTCGAATATAAATTTTATATGGACTTCACTCTGTAAATACGTACATACTAGGGTGATCGACTCGGTTTTACAACCGGTGGAAAACCGGTTTTTTACTCTTTCAGCTGGCGGTTTTTTCCAAATGTTAATTTTTCAAATGTCGAATACACCGGTTTTTTTACTCACAGAAGACGGTTTTTTTTTTCATTTTTAGTTTTATGTTCGTTTATCTTTGTAACCAAACGTATGATACTATATTTATTACTCAAAAAATTTCTAAAAATCAGAATATGTATTAAATTCTCTTCCAAATAATTGTAAGAAATTTATTTGCTGTTTCAAATGTAAAATAAGAAAAATAATTAGACCTTAATATTATTTGTTTTAAATGGAGAGCAGGTATATTTTATACGTTGTTGCGTATGTTCATAATATTTTGCTTCTACTAATATCTCTGATAACATATAACTTGTATACTAAAATAGTTTGGCATACATTTGGCATACATTACAACTTGCCTATAAATTTAATGTTAACAAAAGGTAAATTTGACTACCGTGAGCAGCAGTGTTGCCAATTTAGCTATTTTATGGCTAGATTTAGCCATTTTTGAACACGCTTGGCTAGGAAAATCTGCTTTTAGCTATAAACCATTCTTTTTAGCCATTCCTAGATATTTTTTTAACCTTTTTTAGCCATTTTTTGTTTTTAGCTTTTATGTTGTTGTTTTGTTTCCTAAATAGTGAAAAACGTTTTTATAAAACAATGTTTTTTTAACTACTAAAAATTGCATCGATGAGAACCTCTTTAAAATATAACATAAACAAACAAACAATCAATCAGTAAAAAATCAACCAAGCATGTGTATTTAATGAAATAAATAAGAAAAGAAATTTAAGAAAAACAAGTAAGAGCGCTATATTCGGACGTGCCGAATCTTATATACCCTTCACAACGTGTAGTCATGCAATAACAGTAGTTTGTGTCACCATTCATCCCATATGAAATACGTACATACATATATAAAAACATCCCATTGTAAAAACGAAAAATAAAAAAAAAATTTTTAAAAAAATTAAAAAAAAAAAATTTAAAAAAAAATTTAAAAAAAAAATTTAAAAAAAAAATATTATATATATAATATATATAAAACAAAAAAAAAATAAAAAAAAAATAAAAAAAATGTAAAAAAAATAATAAAAATATAAATAATATATTAAATAAAAAATAAAAAAAAAATAAAAAAAAAAATGAAAAATTTTTTTTTAAAAAATTAAAAAAAATTTTTTTGGCTCAGCTGGAATTCGATGCCACGTTTTCTCTAACCAGTATACAGGTTTGTATGTATGTATGTTGTTGTTGTAATGTTGTTTTTGTGAAAAAAAAATCGAGGTGGTCGTGGGTTTTTGCTCATATCTCAGTTGTTTATGGACCGATGTTTCTGATTTTCAATACCGATCTACTCTACAGACGGACAGACGGACAGACTGACAGGGCTTAATCGACTCCCCTATTCATAAGCTTTCAGAAAATATATACTTTATGGGGTCGGAAATGAAAATTGTAGAAATTTCACACGGAATGACAAACCTATATATACCCTTTTTCACTGTGTGAAGGGTATAATAAACAAAATTTTCCCAGAAGTTATCCCACCCAAAATTAAAAGAATGGATTACAAAAGTTAGAAAGTGTTTGTAAATATTGTAAACGTGAATTTAATGCAAAATTATATGATTTAACTGTTCACTCTGAAACACAGAAATGGAATCGGATATACATATTATCAAGACCAAGCCTTTACCTTTTAATCCAGTGAATTTTAAGCTACAAGAGCAGGAGGATACATTAGCTATGTAAAAGGGTTTTCAATAAGAGTGATATGATTTCTTTAAAACAAACATACTTATTGTTACGGAAATTCAAAAGTTTTTTATTTAATATAAGGACAATCGATACAATTCAGTTCTAAATAAAACGTCATTCAAATGGCCTCCACGACTTTTTCTGCAGGAACGAATTCGATTAACCCAATTTTCGAGCACTTTTTCCACTAACTCAGGTTGTATGTCATGAATGGCACGTTCAATATGTATTGACTTATAAAGATTGAAGAGAGTTTAGTTTATTTCGAGAGACCAATATTTTATTTTTTTCTATATACTTTTTTTAAGATACGACTTAAAAAGGATTGATAAAATTAATGAAATTAATGCCATTGAATGTGTGTCAACTTAAAATGCAATTAAACCATAGAACAATCTAGTTTATACCTATATATGTATCTCTGTCATGGGTATAAGAAAGAATTACATTTTATGTTTTCGACCGGTTAACCGGTCGAAGAACCACTAAAAGCTGAAGTATCATTAGAAGGAGCTCTAGCTGCCAGGCTTTCCAATCGAGTTACCCAACATAGATGTCGACATCCCAGGTAATTCACTTTTTCTATATGGAGCACTAAAATGTGGGATTTATCAGTAAACCTAATCCAAAACCTCTAAGCTATCAGACTTACACAATACCCACTATGAAGTCTACTAGGCTTTTACTAAGTTAAAGTATTTGCTTTTACGTATAGCAATATCATACACAACCAGATATGTATGCATGTAGAGCAGATAATAAAGCAGTTTTCTTCCATAAACAGGTCCCTTTTCGTTCTTCAGTGATTGCAAGCATAGCGTAAAGGTATCTCTGGCCTCACTGAGCCCCGTGCCGCTACAGGCGTTAGCTTTAGACTATTATGATTTTAACTTATAGACTGATTATTATTTACAATGCTCATCAAAGTATCTTTCGTTATTGCCAGCATTTGGCCCAGGCTAATTTCCCCCATAGTACTCACATCCAATATGTGGTTGCTGCTGGAACCAATTCTGTTGCAAATCGTTTCCAGACATTTGCATACCACATGCTCTGCCACCTTAGAAGTCTCAAGGCACATTCTGAGAATATCATCCTACACAATTTCAATCTTGTGCATTTGATATTTGAAGTTACCATGCCTTCTGACTAGAGCAGTTTTCTAGCTCAGTGCCCTCTGAGTATATCCGAATATCCTAACTGAATTCCTGCCATGGGGTTTTTTCAACACCCTACGTATCGTTTTATATGTGATTGTCTCCAACCTTCTTTTTTTGGTTTGATGATTTCGGCCATTGCAAGACCTTTGGTCATATTATACCATCCCCTAGAGCAACTGTAGGATCCACAGAAAGCCGCATATGCTTATCTTCTCTCAAATTTGTCCTCCGCCCTATTCCCGCCTATGCTTTAACATCCATACACCCACATTAGCGTCACCTCATTCACAGGACGCATACTTATATATCAGTGCTGAATAGGATCACACAAGGCCGGAAATTTTATTACCACAAAAATAAACGGGCCAAAGATGTTAAGTCATACTAACGAGTTTCCAATTCATAAGTCTAGTTCTTGTGATAATTCCATCACTAAAGGATTGATTCAACAAAGTGATGGTTTAACACACTAAATGGGATCTTGTTGAGACTATTTCTCCTCTAAATTATTCTCAGCGACTTAAGGAATAAAAAAATACCAAACCATTTGCCTGAAATGTTTCGTATTAACGATATAATTGGCATTGGTTTCGAATTTAAAGACAAATCGATCAGTGATTCCTTTGGCATGTAGGCCGCACGATTCAGGATATAATGGATCTCTTGAAGATAACGTTCTCTCCAAAAACCGAAAATTCTGTTGTTATATGACCGTTGAGCCAAAAATAATCCTCGTCACTGAAAATATTTTGACAATAAAAATTTGGTTAAAATTCCAGTTTATTTTCAGACCTTGCACTGAACAAAACCACGCAATTGATGGCCCGTTGACTTTAACTGTTTAACCAGTTTGATCTTTTAAAGATTTAAGCCATGATATTGGTTCAAAATTTTTTTAAGTATTGGACGGGCAGAGACCGATCTGATGAGAATGGAGTAGGATCGTTAAATTCGAGTTCTTTGTCACACTCGCGTCTACAGAGATGATGGCTTTTTTTGTGCACACAGTATGGGCTCGATTTGGATGAATATTATTTAAAATCGATCCATAGTATTGAGCATTACCTGCTCAGATGAGTGATTATGCGTACCGTAAACTTGACTAAGAGCTCGATTTTTTAACAGCGAAAAATTTTTTCACGATTTGTAAGTATTGTTATGAAAAAATTCAAAACACATTAATATGAAATCTAGTTTGACTTTAATCCCAATTGGAAGTTTTATATATGTAAAAAAAAACACCCTATATTTTACTCTTACAAATAAACGCTGCGAAAAAGAAATGCACTTAAAATATTTAATTTGCAGCAACTATTGTATTCAAAGTACATACAATACTTTGTATATATGATTACATTTACATGTACATATGTATGCGTGTATAAACAAAACATATATATTTTGTCTTTATTTTTTGTTCATTATCACATCACCAGCACATACGTTCGTTCTTTCGTTTGTTTTGTAATGCTGAGAAGTGTGCAAATATTTAATATGGAATACCATCAAATACTAAACAATTAAGTGAAAACTGACTAGCAACAGCAGCTACAAATAAGCAACAAACACAACATACAACAATAAGAAAAAAATAAAACTCATTTTCGTTTGTAAATGTTTTGTGTGTGTGTGTGTGTGTGTGTAGAAATGTATTTTATGTAAATGAGACCAGTTAGACGTATGAGTTAATTTTGAAATGTGTTCTTTTTTTTCCACCACTCATACGCATTGTGGTCTTGAATTTTAATTTCTTTTATTATTTCTTGCCTTTCAGTGTAGTCATATGTACATACTTATGTGTGTGTATGTCGACTTTAAAAATACTTGTAGTGTAACTGAAACACAACACAGAAGCATATATAATTAGTTGCATGTATAATTTAATTCTTAGAAATGTTTTTGTACATTATTTTTGCTTAAGTATATTACACTACAGCTGCATAATTAACGGATTTACTGCGTAGAAGAAAATTGCAAAAGTTTGCAAAATTTGTTCAAATATTAATATAAAATAAACTAGCGAAAGAAAATGAAAACTTATTGTGTTTTACTTTAAATAAACCGCTCAGGTCAAATTTTTTAAAAACAACACAACACTAAAAGAACGATTATCAGTGAAGGCACTAAGTTTTAACGCAGGCAGCATTAACTTTATTACCTTGAGCGTAAGTAAATGATCAGCATTTCAGTTGTTAAATTTAGAAGGGATTATGGAAAAATAGTAACAAACATTAATGCCTGAATTCTATTGCGGTCAGAGAAAATAAAAATTAAAAAAAAATATTTTTTATTAACGGGTTTCTTCTGTTCAGATGATGTTAGAAAACTAAAAAAAAAAACAGATCTCAAAATTTTTCTTATAACTTTAACATAAAATGTAATAGAAAACAGATCTCTAAATTATATACATGACAAATTTCTTAATTTCCTATAAAAGGGGAAGGAATAGTAGCTTTACAAATTTAAAAATTTTTTATATTTTTATTTTAATTTAAATTTTTTTATTTAATTGTTTGGAATTTTTAATATTCTTTTCCGCCAGTAATTGTATTTGCGTTCTTATTATAATTAACTATTTTGGTGTCAGATTGTCTTTTCATCAAAAATTTTTTGCACTAACATTTATGCCACATCTGACCTAAGTTATACTCTACTACTACAAAAAATAATCCCAATGGCTAACGGTAACACTGTTTGGTTGGAAAATACAACAATTGATCATAGTTTTTCTAATATATAGATGGTTAGGTGTTTAAAGTAAAGGGTTTTTCAACAGGCACACTACAAAAGTAGACCGATAGGGACAGTAAGCGACGCCATATTTTTTGCCGCTATTTGGACATTTCTCGTCAGTAAGGTTTGCCATTTCAGTCGAAATTATTAAAATTTACTACCGAAATGCGGAGTCAGGGACCTCAACGCTAAGAGCGCTACGTCCAATTTATGATCATCATAATCGTCCAACCAGATTGAGCGTCTAGTAGAAAAATTTTAATCCACGGGCACAGTACAAAATTTTCCCGTGCCAGTGAGATAAAGAAGTACCCGCAGTGTCAAGAATATTGCTGCCGCTGAGGCTTCAGTTAAAGAAAGCCCAAATGTGTCTCTCACATGTCGTTCTCAAGCGTTGGGCATCTCTGTGACGTTGTTGTGGCAAATTTTGCGAGAAGAACTTGGCTTACATCCTTACAAAATCAAATTGACGCAAGAAATGAAGCCGCTTGACCACCAGAAGCGTCGCATTTTCGTAAATTGGGCTGAGCAACAACTTGAAAATTTTTCGAATTTCATCGAAAAATAATCTTCAACGATGAGGCTCATTTATGGGTGAATGGCTTCGTCAATAAGCAAAATATGCACTATTGCTCAGACAACAATCCATACGTACTCCATGTGTCATAATTGCATCCCGAAAAAATTACGGTTTGGCGCGGTTTATTCGCCGGCGGCGTCATTAGGCCGTACTTCTGTGATTATCAACACCGGCACGTTTCTGTGAATGTGAATCGCTACCGTTCAATGATAACAGAATATTTTTGACGCCAATTGGATGATATGGACTTGAAGGACCTGTGGTTCTAACAGGACCTGTGGTTCTAACAGGACGCTGCCACAAGCCACACAGCGAATGTCACAATCAATTTATTGGAAACCAAGTTTGGATAACGTGTTATTTCTTGAAATGGTCCAGTCGATTGGCCGCCTCGTTCGTGCGATTTGATTATTTCCAGCAACGATTGATGAACTTCGTACAAATATCGAACGTGAAATTGCAGCAGTATCGCCCGATTTATGCTTGAAAGCCGTCGAAAATTAGGTTCAGCATCTGGAGCGAACGATCATTTTTTTTTTTGTGAAATTTCAAATTACAAAATCACTTTAGCTCATTTTGGCCACCTTTGGCTTAACTATGGCCTTCAAACAGTTACACGAACCTTGATGTTGTATTGCGGAATACAAAAACTCAAAAAACGAAAGTTTTTACTAAACTAAACGCACTGGCGAACATTTGAGCCTACAAACGACCACTCGCAGTAATTTTTCTTATCAAATATGGTAATAATTTCTTTTAGATCTTTAACAACTATACTTAAAATTATTGTTGTCCTTTTTTCATTGCAGATCAATTAATGAATTTTTCCTTAATTTTCAATGGAAATCAATACTCGATTTAAATGTATTTTAAATTTTTAGACTCAACTGACTTCTCCTTGTTCATAAAACATTCATTGCCAGTATTAGTACTATGACGACAAGAAGTAATCTTATATACAATTCACAACGTGAAGTCATGCAATTTGATTTTAAATACCGATTCACTCCCAAATATTTCTGCTATTTTAATACCTCACGCGGGTCCAGGCAATGTCGGGAGGCTTCAAAAAGTTGATTTTAACATACACACGTACAGATGGACAGACTGATAACGCTTAATCGACTCCCCAATTCATAAGCTTTTAGAAAATATGCACTTTATGGGGTCGGAAATGAAAATTGAAGTTGCGAAGTTTAATAAAATAATAGATTTTAAAGTTTTTGACTACTAATTACGAATATACGTTCTTTACATCTGTCTATGACTTCTTTTTTCTTCATGGCTACCAGAATAGCATTTAATAAAAATACATTTAACCTTTTTTGCATATTTCGTTGAGCTAATTAATTTTAGTTTTTAATTTTATCAGTGAAATGTAGGATTTGAACAGATATTTAAAAAAGTATAAATATTGGCTAGCACTTGCCCCGTTTTTCTCTTAAAAAATTAACAAATCGAATATTAACATGATGTGATATAAACTTTAATGTGCACTAGCTCCATTCCCTTTTTCTACTCGAGTTCTCTAAGTTTCACTTTATGCACTTCTTTTCAAATTGTGCAGTAATTTTTAAATAACAACCATCATGTTTTTTGATTCTCTGTACTCTAGCGCGTATGATTGATATTAATTATTATTTTATTTTTTTTTTATTTTTTGTATATCCCACACACACTAAATCAACCAAAAGACTTACCACTACTGAAACTAAAGTAAAGTAAAAAAAATGTATTTTTGACAAAAAATTTACGAAATTCGTAATTTTAGCCACAATATTTTCAACAAAAAAAAATCAAAGCGAAAATTTATTAAAATAAATAAATCATTTAGCCGGCGGAAAAAAACTTGTTTCCAGCAATTACTCTCCTATACGAAAATGTTTGTAATGTTTTATGTATTTTTGGCAAATGAAAAAACTGGAAAACCTTCAACTAAAACAAAAATTGGAAAAAAATAAACAAAAACTAAGGCAATATGTAGTAACAAAACAAACAAAAAAACTATAAAAAAAATATTTTAAGAGGCGAAGTAAATAAGTAACAGGCGGTCCCAAAAAAAATTTGAACAAAATGCCTTAACATTCTTGAAGTCGTTTATGATTATGTTTTAAAATGTCTTTAATTTCCATCATACGACACACTTGGAGTTGTGTATTCACATTGTATTTATGTATGTGTGTACATGATTAGGATCCAAGTTTTTCTGACATAAACGTCTTCCTTCACGGTAATATTTATAAAAAAAAACTACTTTAAATTTTAAATGCGGATTTGCATAATTCATTAAGTTATCGTTTTTTTGCATTCTTAAAAGCGATATTAAGTCAATATATAAAACTTTTATTGATTTGCTAATAATAACTTTAAAATCTTCAAGGCGTTTTACTATATATTAAAAAATTAAATCTTTCTATGGGTTTTTTATTTCAATTAAGGCCTTTTTTACAAAAAAAACTTTTTCAAATCAATCACACAATTTTGTAAATCAAATTTACTTACAACTAATTCACTACAAACTTTTTTGGTATTTAAATGCATTTTAAGATTTATTAATCGGTCTCAAATAGCTGTTATAAAGATCGAAGTATAGAATCATATAGTCAGCATAATGGTAAGCTGTTAAGTATTCACTATAACTCTAAACTGGTAAATATAACCGAGACTCCTAAGCTAAGACTTAGAACGAATCAAATTATTCTGGAATAGAATCAATTGAAAGTGTTTGTCAGTAAATGTTTAATAATATAAAAAATGTATTTTTTAAAGGCAGACTACTTTTAACTGGCAGCACTGTTTTCCATAATATACGATTTGTAAGTTCTCGGTTTTTTTTTTTTTGAGACCACAGTAACGCTTTTTAATTGGCCAAGTTAATTTTTTTTTAAATTATGGTTCAATAAGAAAAATTCATCGGGCATCGGATGGTAGATAAATTTTAAAAAAAAATATCAAAATACAAACCTCACTGCTTAGTGCACCTTGTGGTCCGCTGGAATATTTAGCAAGTCCCTATGTTTTAACAAATAGCAATAGTCACCTACGAGAACATTTATGCCAGCATGTTTGCAAAAGAATTAAAGCGTATGGCTATTTGTAGACGTAAAGTTTTAACCAGCTAAATTTCAAATACAGTTTTAATGCTTTTTCTGATGATGTATGAGTGGAACTTGGTGATGTGATAATGACTTCGTAAGCACACTTTTAAATTAATAAATAAATTAAAACAGTACAATTCATTATACAATTTAACTGATCCTGACCAGTTAAAAATAAATAAAAATGGAGGCATAAGAATTAATTACTATTGCATTGAAAGATCTAAAACCAAATGTAATAGTTTAGGATGTGAAAAAAAATTAAAGTAAGACAGCAGGATAAAATAATTACAAGCGTTTCATCATTGATTTTCTCCACATTTGCATCCCTGTCTAAGCTTAAAGCCGAACGTCAAATAAATAAGAAAGTACCTGCATACACGAATAAATTCACTGACAGAAAATATAATACCGCATGTTACGAAAAGAACAAAAATTGTGCGCTTTAAAATGATTCTTGTCCGTAAAAGCCTAACAGTGAGCGATGTAGAGTCATGGTAACTAACTTTACGTACCTCAGTTGGAAGGCAGACTCAGTTGCAGACATGTGATTTCAGCAGGATAGACGTGAATATTTGAACCGTTGTTGCTAAAATAGCTCCTGATTCACTACGAAGAGCTCGGAAAATTAAATCTCCAGGCTACAGCATGTACACGGTAGCGCGGCGGCCATATACCAGCAATCGAACTTAATTATTTAAAACAAAAATGTATCTTATTTATAGAACCATTTGGATGAGCATAAAAAACGTCATTTTATTTAGTTAAATTTATAGTTTCCCGGCTGTATAAAAAATACCCTTTATATAAATTTTTGAAAACCTTTAAAAAAAACAAAAAAAATTGGAACTTACATCTTAAAATATTTTTTTTCTTTTAAAAATGTACAATGTAATTTATTCTACTGGTTTTGATAAGCGTTACACAAGCCAACAACAAAAGATTAACACAAAAACTTTGAAAAATAGTGAAACTACTCTGAGTTTTATAAACGCAACTAGTAGTGTACATCTGCAGCAATCACCGAAGAATATATGTACCCATATAAGCAGACAAATTTTAATATTTTTAATATTTTATGTGTAAGTTATTTTGCACACATACTTACGTACAGCTGAAGTAAAGCAAAACAATTTATTATTTTTTGGGAAAAAAATCAGTAGTCAAAGAAACACAAAAAAAATATTTGAGCAAAACTTATATGTTAAAAGTTAAAAAAAATACAACATGTATTTAATTATTTACTAATCACATCAGGCCTGCACTAGTTTAGTTTTAGCTGGAGGCTGTAGCTAAAGGAAATCCACCATTATTGTTATGGGCCAACCAAGATCCCCTCTTCATTTGTTTACGTCGCCTAAAAGCATACACCCACCAAAACAACACTCTCCTTTTGTTAAAAGCACAACTGCTAAATTCATATTTCTTTAACTTTGTTTTTGCAATTTCAGTTTGTTGTTGTTTTGAGGTTTTTTTTCTATTCTCTGTTTTCTATGCAACCAAGTCTTGCCATAATTTTGCCATTTAATCAAATTTTATTACAAGTAATTTTTCACCAAGTTTTTTGGAAACGACTATGTGCTAAAAAGCTAAACGAACTATTTTTTGCTTATGCGATTTACATACACATTATTCTTAACGACAGCCAGGATAGAGCAATCTTAAACTGAAATCTTTAAAAACTACTCTTTATTTAATTAGAGCAAAATTCAACAAACCTATTTTTCATAAATATTTTATATTTTAAAAGAACAAAATAAAAGCACATGGACCAAGAATATTTTATAAACCAAAATTATTTACTTATTTACAAGACACAGGCTTGCACTTAATGGCTTTTAGTCAATTTAACCTTAACAACTGAATGCAAGCTGCAATTTCATGTGAAATCAATTTCAAACCATTAGCAGTAACATCAAGTACTGTCATGTAGTTGATTGTTTTTCCTTCGTTTTTAAGTTTTCGTTGTTATAAAACTACCAAAACGTATGATTTTCTATTAAAAATGTATACAATTTTATGAAAATATTATTACATTTTTAAAAGACTAAGCGTAAAAAAGATTCTATCTTGCGACTGCATTCAAACATCAGGTTTCAAATGTCATATGGTATAGACAAGGTTGTCACGCTTAGATTCTATTTCATCATTAAAATATTTCTCTCTCAAATAAAAACGTTAGTTAAACATTTCTATAAATAAAAGTTTATATCGTAGACTACCAATAAAATAAAACTACAAAATCATATTTATGAAAAAAATGAATATTAATAACTACAAAAATTAAAATAAAAATTGGAAAAATATTTTTTTTTGTTATTACCAAAATTCGTATGTATTGAAAATGTTCTATAAAACAAAAGAAAAAAAATAAATTTAAAAAAATTATATTAAAAAAAATAAATATCAAAAATAATTCACATTAATATTAAAAATTGTTCATAAAAATATGTATATTATTAATTTAGAAAAATTTTGTATTTAAATTGAATTTTTACTTGATTGAACTTTTCTGTTTAAACTAATATTTAAATTTTAATAAGACTTGAGCTCTTATCGCTACCTAACAGGTGGCTAGAGCAGGACAGAAATAGTGATATAAATGAAAGATAATAAAAAAAAGCAAAAGAGTTGCTGTTTCGTAAATTTCAATCTAACTCATTGTGGTTAAATATATGAAAAAGTAAAAACTAAAAGTAGTTACCGAATTCAAATAACTTAAGTCACGGGAGTTAAAAAGATGATATTTACAACCAACATGTAACCACCGATCAAACAGTGCTGATTTTGAAAACGTAGCTGGTTTCGAAAATGAATTCCACTTGGCTAGTGTCGGTAAAAACATAATTTTCAGATTATTCTTTCATTTATTACAATTAACAAATTCTTTGTAACTATAAAAATGTTAATATGAAATTTAAATTTTAGTTTATTCAATTTATTTATAGTTCACTTTTAAAAATTTCCTACAGCTTAAAAATATTTATTCTAATATTACTTTCTCCGCTCCTGCCTGCCATCACAAACTATTAAAATTTGTTGCCTTTTGCTTTCTTTAAGCTTCCTAAAGTATGCATTCAAAAATATGTTATGACAATACACTCAGGTCTTTTTTTATGCGGTATTATTTTATGCGAATTTGAATTTTTGCGGTTTTTAAATATTCAAATTTTTTTTTATATAAAATTAATATTTAGATAATTGATAACACTGGGGTTTAATATTTCTGTTAAGCTTTGTTCTTTCTGTTAATTAATGCGTTTCATGCGAAGACCAGCAGCGATTATTTGAAATTTGGGATTTCCCTTATAGATTTTGTAAGCAGGCGACGAAGAAATGTTCTAAAGTGCGTTTGCAGTTAAGTCATTGACATTTGAATTTTGCATTAAATTTAAAATATTTGTTGTGATGGAATTTTACAGAGATTTTTAAATTTTAATTATCGAAGGTGTTGAAGTTTCGCACCAAAGTGTAATTTTATTTTTTTTATGGTTTCAATGCCAACATAAAATTTTTGGATTCGATTTTAAGAAATTGATATGGAGAAAAATAAGAAAAAAAGACAAACGATTTCTTTAGACCAAAATCGAAATTTTGGACCGCTTAGCAAATGGAGCTAAAAATAAGGCTCTGGCAGACCACTTTAAACGAGGCGAATCATCAATCAGAGACATCGAAAAAAAATGAAATTTCCTTTTTTTATTCGAATTTGGTACATTTTTAATACTTTAATTTCAATTTATGCAATTTTTTTAAATTCCGGAACGTATCTCTAGTTTTTGAATGGAGCTAGAGTAGATGCGTTCCGCATTAAACCGCATAAAAAAAGACCTGAGTGTATACTGATTGTGATAATAAAAAAGTATCTCTTGATTTTTGTTGTTGTGTCGGTAACAAGAATGACGTACGTTATGCTCGAAGGAAATTCAAATTTCCTTCAAGCTCTTCCACTATTTGTTCCTCTTGTAGTTCTTATCATTTAAGAAACAAAAAATGACTGAAGAATTGTTAAATTCTTCATGCTTTATGACGTGAGTTGATATGGTTCATCTTGTTGCTATTTTTCTTATGACAATCAAAAAAAAAACACGTCAAAACTGCTAGTTGCCTTGAAAATTGCTGGTTTTCGTCAAGATGACATGCATTGTTGTTGTATAAATTACAAAGGAAAATGAAATTTTTGTTACCAAGAAGGAGAGCAGAAAAAACTTGACAACAATTAATTGCTGCTGAGTAACTGAGCAACTACGTTTTGCTCTGTAAATATATAATTTTTGTTTGCTGTCATTCCACTGTAGTATTTCTGATTTATTGCCATAACAGCAAGAGGCCTTTTCCCATTCATTTATTTTATTATTGTTAAAGCCGCATGATTTCAGTTTTAGTAGTTAAAAAAGTATATAAAGTAAACGGCATGTAAATGGCCATGCTGTTTTCAAACACATTTATTTATTAAATTCCATTTGGCTTGTACTTTCTTTGGACTTTTACAGAAATCTTATATGTGAGTTTTGAGATTTCTTTTTAAAAAAGTACCAAAAGTTTATATAATTTGTTATATAAGAATTCATAGCTTCAGAAGCTTTTGTCAGCAAATATTCTGCAAAAGCTGACTTTAGGATATACAACAAACTTTTATTTATTTCAGCTATGTACTAGCAATTTTCTACAAAACCTTCTGCAGTAACACCATCTACTTATCAATAATTTGTTTAAAAAAATACTAATTTTTTTTATAAGCTAGAGCTTATAAAAAAATTAGTGCCACAATACAATTAGATAAGACTTGTTCCTGTTGTACTGTATCGATTTAATACAAAAACTTACTTACTGAAAACTTACACTGAAACTTAGAGAGATACCACTACGAAATATATTTCTAATAAATGAACGCAGTCGAATGTTATATAAAACCACTTTTAACAAATGCTGTACTAAAAGCTATGCAGACAAAGTTGTAAAAAGTACTCTTCTAATTTCAATTGTACTAAAACTACATGCCTACATAAAAGTAAATTGTCTTTTAGCATTCATCCCAAAAGTAAATATTTATCATTTTATATGTTTGTGTGCTAATTTTATTACGACAATTTAAGTAGATTTATGGTAATAAAAATCTACTTTTTTACAGCAATTGTTATGAAAGTTATTTGTATGACTTTTTCGCCTTAAGACTTTTCGCTTTAAGAGAGTTTTAGCAGGAGTAGAATTTTTTGACATTTAAAATAATTGTGATGATTTAGGGCTTGAAATCGTAAATTAATGGCAAGTTCTGTTTTTTAAACCAACACTGAAGTTAATGGTAATAAAAACAAAATGTCTTTTAAAATTTACTTCCTTTAAATTAAGATAATTTTATTTATTTTCTCAGGCTATAGAAACGTTTCTTTTTTTTCTAATTTAATTAACACATAAACTTTGTTCTCATCTATAATCATATAATCAGTATTACTAACAACAGATAAATTTTATCCTTATAGTTTACGTTTAAATAACTATTAAATTTGATAAAAATGTATGGCAACTATTTAATGCCAAGAGTGAGAGAGAGAGAGAGAGAGACAGCTTTGTCTTTGTACAATAAAATACAAAATAAATAGAAAAAGAAAAACTATGACAACAAAATAAACAGATAACAATTGTAATAATCATAAGAGGATTTTATGAAAAATTCATTAACAAAATTTATAAAAATAATGGATATATAAAATATAAAAAAAACCTCTAACACAGATAGTTGCAAAACTAAAGAAGAAGAAGAAGAAGAAGAAGAAGGAGATTTTCTCAAATAAACAAATAAACAATAAAAGGATTAAGATAAACAATAGGATATAGATTTAAATACATACATTTATTACAACTATAATTGGTATGGCGAAGTACAGTGGAGCTTATGAAAAAATAAAATTAAGATTTTTGGAACTTAGTAGATTAAAAGAGTATATCGTCAGTCTCATGTAGAAAGGCCCTAACTCAAATAATTATAATTTTACCGGAGAAGGTAAAAACGTAACAGAAACTGTATTATCGTTATGTAATTTCTTTTGTAAAATCACTTGCAAAACTGTTATTTTTGATAATATTGCGTTAAATTTTTGTGTTGAGGTGTATTTGTGTGAAATGTATTGAAATCACTGAAAAACTCAAATTCGTAAAAAGTACGAGTTAGGGCCTTTCTACATGAGACCGACAATATGTAAGGTATACTATTGTTGTCCGCACAGATAATAAACTTTTATTTCAAGTAACAAATTTCAGCAAATTCTAACAATTTATAGGTATTATCAAGGCATATTTAGACAGGTAACCTCGTAGCAAGAGCTGGTCAAAGATCATAATGTCAAAAGTTTCTTAATTCACCCTGATTTCATTTAATTATGCAGAAATTAAAAAATTCAGATTTTTGTTTCGATGTTGAACAATTATTTTAAGTGAGGGTTTTTTAAACAAATAGATGTGCTAAATAATATTATATTTGTTGTTTTTGCACCCTTCATATTAGCCTTCACAAATATATCTGTGGTTTTTCAGGAGAGCTACGAAATCGTGTTAGTGCTAACCGATTTTTAAATATAATTAGAAGTTACGTTGTTATGCCATTAAAATAATTGGAATGGGTCCATCTTATTTGAGAAATTTTTAAAACCAAGTAAAGGCCGTCTTAAACCAAGCAATATGGCATTATTAATTCAAAATCGTATAAAATGAACATACGCGGTTGCCCATAAAAAGCACAGATATATCCTCTTTTAATTTAAGTTTTATGAAATTAAGCTTAACCCTAAGCTAAGTGAAACAGGCAGCTGTTGTACAACTCACTTGGGTCCATCATATTGATGCATTTGTGATAACTGAATAGAATAGAAAATAATGGAAAGATAAGCAGACCAATTCAGAGTCTCTTCTTATCTAATTATTAAGTCACAACAAATTTTCCATCCCTGAACGGAAGGAGAAACTAATTGAGAATACTACAACAATATGGTTGAAAATAAACAAACGCAAACTTAATGAAGATAAGTTACATATGGAAATTCACTAGAATATCTGAGGGAATATATAAAAAATTTCGGAGAAGTACAGTCCTACCGGCTAAGATATGCAAAACGTTTCAGGCTGATGAAAGTGACTACAATGGCAAAGCAAAAATCACTTTTTTACAAGGGGCTTAAATTGGTTAACCAACTTTCAAATAATGTATAAGCCGAAATTAATAAAAAAAAGTTTGTGTGTTTTTTCGTAAGAAGCAATAAAATTTTATAAATGAAAATGTTAGATATTCGAAAAATTTATTATAATTATGAAATTTAAAAAGTGTTATGAATACTAGTTCAAAAAATAACTGCCGAATTCATAAGAAATATTTTAAGTTTATTGAAGGCTTAATCATTTGACAAAATATCTGTACAGTACCTGTCAAATAAACCTTTAATAAACCGGAAATATCTTTTTTAGAAAACTGCAGTAGTAATATACGAATTTACCCTGACAGATAGCATCTACTAAAAAGTTGCTTTTTTTTACAATATCAATTCACCGGTGTATATACCTGCACGAATATGCCAGGCTATTATATTGATTGTATTATAAAGGACAGCTTTTTAGATTAAAAAATATCAAAATTAGTGCCAACAAGGAAAAAAAATGTGTCGCTTAAGAGCACCGATTGTTTACTCCAGCTCATGGTGAATGTCTTTTATCGGTATTAACTTGCAAGAGATGGTTTGTGCGGTTAAATAGTGGTAATTTTAAAACGGAAGACGTACGGAACGGAAAGGTTTAAAGATCAAGAATAATAGACATTCTTCTATTAAGATGGTTGTCATACTCAGCGATCATTTCGGTCTCTGCTAGAGATTTGCCTTAAACCGGTAAACAATGTTTAATTCCCACTGCAAAAAAAAAATTGAATGTGTAAAACACAGTTTTAAACGAAACACCAGAAACTCAGCTACGAATGGCTCGTACATTTTGGTATTGAAAAAATATTCCCATATAAGATGCAATTGATGTAAGAATTAAAACCCTTAGATCTTTGGCCATGTCTTAGTTTTGCAGTTAAATATCAACAATCGACCAGAAATAATATCAACTTTATTGAAAATTTAATTATTAACTATAAAATAATTATAATTGTTTTCATTTAAATGACGTTGTTAATATGCAGAACTGCAGGTTTCCATTAAGTATGTAGTATGGTGTTTCATTACATCTGAAAATAACTTAATTCTTCAAAAATTAAGATAGAAGAGCTGTAACCGTAAATAGACCACAGCACAGACTTAAAATAGAAAATTATTTAAGGCCTGCTCTTGAAAACAGAACAGATGCGGTTTCAGCAGGATGGATCCACTACTCAATATTTATAGAAATTCGGAATTAGTCAGCGCCGTTGCCAGCACCCGACTATTTTTGGATATTCGAAGGAGCAAACATTGTTTTTAAAGATGCTATTAAAAATTTTCCAAACTTACTGTCATTTTGTATATTTTATAATCTCAAGGAAAAAAAGAACAAAACAGTTATTTAATTTGTAAGGCCTATTTTGACTTTTGGCCCACCCTGTATATATATAATACATGCACATTTACATTTATATATGAATGTATATAAAAGGTCCGCCAAATAACTTTTTTTTTTGAAAATGCTATAGAAAATAGTGTAGCTTCGGCTGTGTGCCACGTAGCGCCGTCCTGTTGAAATCAAATGTTGCCTCCTATCCTCCTCTTCGTTCAACATGGCCCCATAACGATCGCTATTGACTACGGCCACTCCTTGCTCTTTTTCGTATAAAAATGTCCCAATTATACCTCTGGATCAAAATCCGCACCAAACAGTTACTCGTTTTGGGTGTATCCGCGGGTGCGGGTTTTCTGTGCCCCAAATGCAACAATTTTGCTTGTTTACATACCCGCCAAGATCAAAATGAGCTTAATTTGAAAAGATGATTTTTTTAGCAAAATCGGCCAAAGTAATGTCGCAATATTTCCCAGCGTTATTCAAGCGTATACACAACCATATTCGTTCAACGGAAGGATAAAACTAATTATCTTTCAAATCAGACATGAGCTAAGTGTTACCATTCACGAAATAAGCACGTGTTGAAAAAAAACGTTAGATAGCGGACGCTTTATATGTGCTAATAAGCATTTGCTTTTGCGTGTCAACAAAATTTGTTTGTTTATAGAAAAATAATGAACATAAATGTAAATGGCCGACCATAGATAAAGTTAACGAAAAAAAAACAATAAAAAAATTTATTTTATGATTTCCAAAGACAGATAAAATAATTTGTTTTATACTAATGAACTCGTAATGTCTATGTACTCATACTTTAAACAAATTTTGCTATTAAAATTTAAAAAAAAAATTTGAGAAAGAATTCAATTTTGTTCAGTTGAGAGATTTGAAATATTTATTGCTTTTCCATGATATATTACACACATTTTTTGATAGAGCGTTTTTTGCTTAAAAGATTCTTAATGTCTTATGTTTTCTTTGTAAATTGTAATTGTGTGTTGTACATTCCTTTTAGAATTATTATTGCTGCCTTTAGAATTATTATTGCTTTTAAGATATTTTTGTAAATGTTTAAAAGTAATGTTGGTGTTTACGAAATGATTAAGTATATTCGTCAATTTCGTGTAATTTAGGCCAAGTCAATGAGGAATTCTTAGTATTGAAATGAAAATACTTTTCTCTTTCTTTTCTTCTATGCTGCACATTTAAAATTATACAAGTTTTTACAATTGTCTAATAAATTTTTATTTTTATAGCCTATAAAAAGTTTTTTTTTTTAATTTTCTCCCACCAAGTAGTTTTTTTTTAATATTTTACAGCAGGAATATTATTGTTTTTATTTCCATCCAAAAAAACATTTGCTTACTAAACAAAAAGTAGTATAAGTCTATGGATTTTTTAATTCAGACAAATTAAAAAAAAAACAGCAAAATGGCAAAAACGTTTTAGAAAAAATAAAATCGTTTAACAAACCTAACAAATTTAAAGCACTAAGTACGAAACAATTGTTGTACAGATGATATCTGCCTAACCTACCGTTGCCACATGCAAGTGCAAGTGAAAAAAAACCAATACACTAACACTTTTTTACTAACACAACTACACTTTGGCAACCTACGACTCAGCTTGCGAAGAAATTTTTAAGCAAGTAAAATTTTTACAGTTACGGCAAGTAAAGTGACAAGCCGAAAAACAGTGTTGTCTAATACTGAGTTTTTTGTTAACTCACTAATATATCATACAGTTGTGGTAAATAATTCAGCTAGTTTTTTTAATAAATATGTATATATGTATATGAAGAATATTAAGAAAAAATATAAATATTCATTTAAAATGTAAGTTTTAATATAAATATAAATTTTTAATAAAAAAAATTATATTAAAAAGTTATATGTCTAAAGGTAACGTTTAATAGTGGCTATTGACAACACTTAATTACCAATTGAAGCAGCGCCATTTGTTTTAAATTTGTTTGAAGTTTATTTGTTGACGACATTTTAAAAATGAACTTGCACTGTGCTGTGTAGCTACTCAAAAAATTTTTGTGTTTTTTTTGGAATTTCTCCTGATTTTCCTTAGTAATACGTATACACTACTTGCAAGTAAATACTTGCTTGTGGCAACGTAGGGTTACAGTTTTAGACGCTTGTTTAACAAAATATATTCCACAAGATTTTTTAGTTGTTTAATGTAGGAAAAATTTATTTAAAAAAATAAAACTTTATTCTCCACACTTATCGAACAAAAGTTTTCTTTTCACACAGTGTTGTTGTCTAAAAAATATAACACAAGTACGTAGCATGTACTAGTTCTTCTATTTACTCTTACTCTACCTCATTCTCTTACGTGCTTGCTGTCAAAAAGAATATTTTATATTCGTAGTCCTGTATCTTGCATTGCTTATGTGGCATAAGAACTTTTTTATAAGGCAAGTGGCAAGCACTTCTTGCCATAATTTTCAACTTTGAACTTTTGGAAGAAAAAGGAGCCCCAAAGCCACAACAATCAAAGCTAAAGACTTGATACTAATTGATTGATCTACCGAGATACATACATTTTTTGTTGTTGCCTATAAAATGACTTTTAAATTTAATATCGTTATTTAAGGAGTTTTCTTTAAAAATTTTAACTATTGCCGATATTTACGCAGCTTACAAAGTGTTTTGGAAAATCAAATATTTACAAAAATTAACAAATTAACGTTATTTTTCATCATTTGCTTAAAAAATATATATTTTTTTAATTATATATTTTATATAGATGTTCAAAAATCTCTTAATTATATAAAACATAAAAGAATGCTAAATTCGGCCATGCCGAATTTGGTAATACCCTTCACCATCTTTTAGTGACCACAGCGTAGCATAGCCTAGATTTTAGATTTAATGTTATACCCCATTTTAGTTTATTACTTCTGAAGCCATTTTTGATTTTAAATTTTTGCATAGTTAAATGTCATCTACTAGACAAGCCTTTCCATTTTATATCCATATTAATGGGGTGGAGAAAAAAAATTATCTGTCGCTTTATCCAGTACTATACCACGTTTGAATGGATGTTTTGTAAATAAACATGGTGGTCTTGTTTTTTTCTCCATACCTAAATTATTTTTAGACCTGATTCTCTGATTTTTTATACCATATAGACCTGGTTCTCTGATTTTTCACACCATATAGACCTGGTTCTCTAATTTTCGATACCAAATGCTCCCGAATGTTTTCAATATTTTAATACTAAACGCAAGCGTGAGCAATGTCAGAGGGCCTAAAAAAACTGAATTCAACAAACACATACACAGATGGACTTGCTTACTTGACTATCCTAGTCATAAGCTTAAAAAAATATACTTTATAAGGTAACAAACGAATATTGTAGAACTTCACAGGGTAAATTTCCACAAAAGGATGGAAAAAAAACTTTTATATAGGATCATTTATTTGAATATTAAAAAAAAAATTTTTAGTTATGGAAAATATTTAAGAATTAGCATATTTCTAGAAAATGTTTAGTAAACAAATATATTCAAAGAAACTAGGAAACTTATGACAACAAACACTCTGTCCCTGATGACCAAAAGTGTTTGATTTTATCACTACATTCTATTAAAAATTAAAAATATAAACTTAAAAAAATTTTAAATTTAATTAAATTGTATCGACTTTGCCAAAATTTCATATAATTGAGTCCTTTATTTAACATGCAAATACTTGTAAAGTTTTATTTTTTTTTTTATAACAAAGGAAAAAGAGAGCAAAAAAAGAAACAAAACTTTAAGCTTTAAGGTAGTTAAAATAAAATATTCTTGGACTTTTCTTTGTTAAGTTATTTTTTTATCTGCAAAAGCACAAGTTTTTATAATGATCATCTCAATTTGTAACACTTTCTTAAATGACCTTAATAATTATTTAAGGGATTAAGCAAATAGAGGACATATATAAGAGATACATAAATATTAAGAGGAAAATGAAACGACATTTGTTTACAGTAGTTACAACAAAGCTACTCTCAATCAGGTTTGCCGTTTCAGTATTTTTTAAGTGCTAGTTTAAGCATTTAATTTTCTATGTTGTCAGTAAAGAATTTCAAAAAGGCGTACATATTATACAGCATAGGTTTAAAGGAAATCAGAAATCGGGAAAACTTAACTTTAGTATACACATTAGCAAACGCTAAGAACACGCTGTAAGAACTTAAAATATATATTTTTCATAAAAGCGTACATTGATATTGTAAAAAACTGTTTGTAAAATAAAAACATTTGACGATGTTTGTTCACGCAACTTTGCGAAATTAAATTGTATGTAGTTAGCCTCCACTTGAAAGATAGAATACTTTTAATAAGATCGGACTAGAGGGAGTGTCATCCCGCATTCATATTTGGGTAACCATAATCATTTAAATTAATCTTTAAGCCTAGCAGAGATCTTTCTTATAATACTCGTAGTTCACTTTGATCGAATCGTAATCCTTCATATTTAGAGCTGAGGGAGTGTAACGGTTAGAAGCACATTATCTAAAACATTTAGAAAACTGTGATCTTTATGGATTTTAAATTTTACTTAAGTGACCTTAACGGCTATTGCCACAAGAAGTTGTGGCTTCCATACAAAAATGCTTGTCACCGTTTGGTCAATTTGAACGAAATTTTATAAATGAGTTTGATTGAGACAGATAAGTGGAATAACAACATAAGAATGACACCTAAGCCCCCACCACCCCTAAACAAATTGACACTTGTCACAATACAACATCTGTGCAGTTTCATTAGCAACATTACAAGCTTTTTACAACAAATTTATTGTTTGAATACAATATTTTCAACCTCTGAATAGTTGTTTTACAACTTAAAATTTTTACTCTCTCATGGCAAAACTGTTCAAAATATAAATAAAGTCAAGTAGAAAAAGGGATTGAGATTTTATAATTTTGTTTAAAGTAAGAAAAAATAAAAATCTTATTAGTAGTAATATTGTACATTTTTTAAATTCCAGTACCAGTACTATTAACTTAGCTCTTAATAACATTCAAATAACAATTCATAACTTGTTATATAGTTCTCATTTTCTACTGTTATGATATGGCTGATTTTTAATACCAAACACTAAATCGGTGCCTTACTTCCTCAACCTCGTATCTTAAAAAAATATGGTTTTGACTTTTTCATATCAAACGATTTTTATTTTTGTGTTCCATTACTGCAACAACTTACATATATTATTACTACTACTATTACTACTAAATAATATATATAGTTGCATTTAAACTTTCATCCAAACACCGAAGTATAAAAAAATGAACCGTTTTTTTTTTTCTCTCCTAAAAAGTTTTATTTTTTAAGATACGAGGTTGAGGAAGTAAAGCGTCGAAATGCTTTAAATGAGTATTTTAATCAAACCTCATTTTTTAAAAACGAAGGTCTTTATCGTTTAAGAGCGATTCTAGTTCAAAATCTGCTAATGTGTGCAGATATTATGCACACGCACATATATATTTTCTTACTCCTAAATTCTAAATTTTGAACTTAAAATAGGGATATGAAAACTTTATAAATATTTAATAATTTTCTCTGACAACAATGCGAATGTTACGTAGCAACAACATTAGAGTTTAGTAACGTAAATTACAAGCTGATTTTTTTATGTTTTTTTTTTCTAATAAAAAATTAAGAACAACAGGAAAAAAAATTTAATATTAGCCACATCAATCAATCATATCAATCATATCTTTTTATGTATATAACTCGAGACAGGTCAAATAATTTACAAGCCAATAAATGTATTGGAAAAAAAAAATCGCAAAAATTTCGACCTACTGAACCACTAAACTTAGTTTAGACCCTAATGCTTCATATTTTTAATTGCGCAATTAAGATGTATGTATGTCTGAACTTATTTAAAGGGTGATTTTTTAGCTATTATCTTTTTGGCAAAACTGGTTTAAACAGTTTCGTGTTTTGTTTCACTGTCAAACATCTTCAGTTTGGTCTATAATTTAACCATGAATCGTCTTACAAACGAACAACGCTTGCAAATTATTGAATTTTTTTATCAAAATGCGTGCTCTGTTAAGAAAGTTCATCGCGCGCTACTTACCGTACTTCTTCAAAGATGATGCGAGTCGTAACGTAACTGTGAATAGTGAGCGCTACCATAAGATGATATCTAACTTATTTTTGCCCAAAATGCAAAAGCTTGACTTGCATGACATGTGGTTTCAACGGTGCCACATGCCACACAGCACGCTTAACAATGGACTTATTGAGAGGCGAGTTCGGTGAACATTTTATTTCAGGTTCGGGACCGGTCAATTGGCCGCCTAGGTCGTGCGATTTAACGCCTTTAGACTATACTTAGACATACTTGCTTCAATTGACGCATTGGAAGACAACATTGAAGCATTTATTCATGAGATTCCGGCCGAAATGTTGGAAAGAGTATGCCAAAATTGGACTAAGCGGAGTCACGGTCAACATTTGCATGAAATAATGTTCAAACATTAAATTATGTGGAACGTACTATCGATTCAAATAAAGATTTATGAATTTTTCTGAATTTTATGTGTGTTGTTTTTTTAAACTTTCCTATAGCTCCTAAAAAATCACGCTTTACTAAAGCATTAAAACAAAACACACAAAATATTTCAATTTCACTTTTAACTTTTTAAATAACTTTTAAATATAAAAATTTTTAAATAATTTTTACCACAAAAAGATATAAAATTTAATCTCATAAAAAAAAACTTTTAAGTATTTTAAAACAAACACCAGGCTCATTAATCACAATTACCATCAACAGTTTTTCTTATTTTTTCAACACATTCAACCAACAATGGGCTATTTAGCATTTAAGTAGTAGTTAACTACTGGTGTGGCTGAAAAAAAAATAGAGGAACAACAAAATAAAAAAATATAATTTTAGCTAATGGACAATATTCGTAATTTAACAATAAATGAGTAGATGGCCTTGAAAAGAAGTCAACGAGTAGCATACTGGTGGCAACTGACACACTAACAAATTTAAGAGGCAAAGTACAACAACTCACATTACCGTAGGCTGGGAGTTAATTAATGATAAATAAGACACATCTCTTATTTAGTAAAATCCTTGGACTTTTTTTCTCTTCTACTAATTTCATTCCTCTTCCTGCCATCTATCTATTAGCAGTATTTTTTATTTTTATCGTTATTGTTTTAACATTTTTTTTCGCTTTTTTCGCACTATTCTTAAAAGTTTCTTTTTAATAAATTCAAACGAAAAGAACCAACATAACCAGCATATTCTTAGTTAATGAATAAAGTTTCATATTTTTTAGTTTGATTCTTTTAAATTTTTTAAAGAATTTTTTTTGTTTTACTTCTATTCGCTTTTAGTCTTGGATGCTAGACACAATTCAACATCTTGTTATCGATGTAACTTTGTTACGCCCAGGCAAGCAGCCAGTTTATCTTGTATAAAGTGGCTTGCAAATTAATGATTACTGTTGCAATTACATAAAAGGCGAACAGAATAATTATTATTTTTTAATTATAATTATTTTAAAAAATGTATTTAAATTGGCTTTAACAGTACAGCCAAGCTGACTGGAAAAAGAGTTAGTGTAAGTAAAAGTTAAAAAAAAATTTAGACTTAAGTGTAGTAGAAAAACAGTACGCAACATCTAAATTTTAGAATCGATTGAACTATTACAGATATCGTGATTTGAAAAAGACAATCTCATAAACTTTTTTCTTTAAATCGTATTTTAAATGTAAATTATTGAAATTATTTAAAGAAAAGTGGGCAGTGCCACGCCCATAAAAAAATTATCTGAAACTTTTCACACAACAACTATGTGTAAAATTATTTCACACTTTTTTTTATTATTAGCAGTTCGGCTTCGTTCTCTGAACATTTAACATCCTTTAGCCAAAAATGGAACTCACGTCAGACCAGGGTAAGCTTGCGCAATTTATTTTCAAGAGCAAAGCCAGCTGATATCTTTATAAATTTTTAGCAATAGATATATGTATATTTACTACTGCTTCATTTTAAAACACACCCAGCAAAAAACAATTGAAAGTAGTGCAAAGTCAATCAGATTTTCGAGACTTCTACGTCAATAGCGTAATAGCATTTATTCTAAATGACTCGCTTTAAAATAATATGTTACAAATAATGTGCTTGAAAATGAAAGCAACATCATGCAAAATTTATAAAACAATTAATGTTAACAAACAAAATCAACTCATGAAACATCGGATGCTTTTCACCCAATACGTATGAGTTCTCTGCACTTATTAGAACGGATTGCAGTTCCTTAATATATTCATGTAAACACGTGATCTCCACAAACACGCCATAATTTAAATAATAAGTCTTTCACCTAAATAAAATCAATTCGTCATCTGTTTAACCCCTGTGAAATTACATCTTTGTCATGTACGCACCCAGCAAAAAGATTTTTAGATTTTCGGAAGATTTTCAGTACTTAATATTCTAGGGTTTGATTGGTTGTAAAGGCAAATGAACTTTAAGATTAAAAATACCGGATTTTGTGAGCCAAAAACCCGATTTATTCGGCCTTTGGAAAATCAAAATTTGTATAAAAAAAAAACCGACACCTGAAAGAATAAAACAAACAGGTATGCCACCGGTTGCAGAACCGAGTCGATCACCCTACTGACAACAGAAACCCTTTTTTTATTTAACAAATAAATTGTCTGTAAAGTAACAACAAAAAAGGCCTTGAATAATTCTCTTGGTTTATTTATGTTTTAATTCGTTTCTCTCTTTTAAACAATTGTTATTTATAGTGACACATCTGCTGCACTGCTGTCATGTTTGTTTAATAATTATTGTCAATAATACTCGTAATGAAATGAAAACTCAGTTAGCAAAACAACAAAACAGAATGTCTTTGACATTCTCTATTTCCCCCTTTTGGTTTTTAATTAAGTTTTAATTAGAGATTTCTCAAGAATAAATTCCGATACCATCTTTGTGATTTATAAGTAAATTTTCAATTAATTTAAGGTTGATTTCAACAATATTATTTCATTTTTTTTTTTTTTTTTTTTTTTTTTTAAATAACTCAATGTGTTTTTATTATTTTTTTATTTTCAGTGTAAAACAAAAAACAGTCTTTTGTTGTCGTTGTGTGATGCAAGAAGAAAAAAATAATTATATTTCTGTGTCTGGCAGTTCATTGTTGTTTATTGTTTTTGATTGTTTTTGTTGTATATTTTTTGCTGTAGCAATAATACATTTGCAGTTTTAGTTGCAGAGCTGCTGTATAGTTTGTATTTTAATTTGTTTAGTTTTTTCATGTTTTTGTGGTTCTCTTTTCGATTTACTACATTTAAGACAACTGAAAATGGAATATATTTTTAATTTCAAAGTTTTCTGTCCTTCTATTATTTAGTAATTATTATTATTTTAGTAATTGTTTTAAGTTTTCTTTCCAAATTAGGTGAGAAAGATTTTTAAATATATAACGTCAATTAAAATTGATTTTTGAAATTAAAATTTTGTTTAACTTTTATTGTATGTAAAGCCTAGTGTTCTGTTTCAATTTGTGAAATATATTGAGCAAGGCATACTCATAAGTTATATGCATCCTGCAACAAACACATCAATTAAAAAGTTGTGCATTTTGTTTTTCAATATATATGTCAGTATATGTTACACAATTTTTTTTCTTTAATTTTGATAATTTTTTAAAAACTTCAATTTTAAAACTTTACATTCTCGTTTTGGTATTTTTTAAAGAGTTCTAAACCAACTAAAATTGCAAATAATTTATCGTAGACAAAAAATAAAAAAAATTATTTTGATTGCAAAGACATTACTCAAAAAAACTTCACACTACTTGCGAATGAATGCTTTAGAAAAACAATCAGCTAATTAAATACGAGTACCTTAATAATATACCTTGGTGTTGAGCACCATTAGTTAAGATTTCATTAGTCTTTACTTTCTGTTGTCATTCTGTGACGTGCCGTTCTGTTGTTTAATTTTTGAAGTTACTTCTTCTGTAAAAACTCATCTGCCTTAATTTACAAGGTAATCTTACAAAAACAAGCTTATTATGTTTTTTGTATATTTTTATCATCCATACATAAAAAAATTGTAGTGTCAGATTTCATCTATAAGCAAAGAGGGCCTCTCTGTTGCAGCAACTTTTAAAATATAGGCACCTAAATATCTTAATGTTGAATTCTATTTTCTACAGATTTGTACGCAACAAAATACTCATACAGATTTTCAATTAAACAGAAACAGAACGGCTGATTCATAACATCATAGAACGTAAAAAACCAATTCTGCCTTTATTTTACACGAAGAATTTGACATGCAAAAATGATTTTTAAATCGAGCAAAGAAAAAATTTATCAACTCTTGCCTTGAATTTTGTAAAAAAAATAACTACACAAGTTTACAAATTCCGGTCAACTTTTGGAGCTGAACCGATGAGAACAGATCTGAACGTTATTTGAGACGCTGAATTCGAATCCAGTTTTTAAGATTGATTCCTGTTTTCGCGTTTTTGCATGTTCGCTGCACTGCAATGTAATAACATCAATCAGCTGTTGGCATCGGTAGAAACGCCATTTCAATTGTAAACTTTAAGTTATTTTTTGTTCCAAAACGTATGACAATGGAAAGAAAGAAGTGCAAAGTTGATTCTAAACGTTTTTGTTATGTTTGCAAATGTTATATTATCGGAAAAAGTGGAAAAAATATATCAAAAGCGCTGAGAGATGCATATTCTTATTATTTTGGTTTCTGTGTGGAAAACACTCACAAGAACATAATCGACAGTTTGATGCAAAATGATCGCAATATTGGAGCTCAAATGTCTCTCAAAATGCATTACCTCCATTCTCATCTCGACTTTTTCCCTGAAAACTTAGGTGATACGAGCGACGAGCAAGGAGAGCGACTACATCAACAATATTTTTGAAGGTATTTGCGTTTGAGTGACATCATCTTTTTAAAAACGCAAATAACGGTAATTATGCAATATCTCGAAAACTAGATGCAATCTGGAAAAACGGAACCCGGATTCGAATTTAGCGCCCCAAATAGCTTTAGGAATAACTTGTAGTTGCATAGCTCTTAAATCGTGTATAAATAAAAGAAATAAAACGTTACTTCAATGTTGTCGGAAACATTTCTTATGTTTATTACATTATACAAGAGTACTGATTAGGCAACATTATTCCATAAGTATTTCTTCGCATGAAATATTGAACAGTATACCAGGCCTAATGGTTATATTTCACCTGTGGTGCCAAAGGAACATACAGCTTTGTCAATCCGTTTTTAATATCTACAATGATGACTTCGAGAGTCGATTGAGTAATGTATGTTTTTCCGTCTGTCAGTGTATTGGTTGAAAGCATCTTTTAGAAGCCCCCACATGTTGCTGTATCGTCTTTGAAAATCTTTAGAAATATATATGTATATTCAAATCCAAAGCAATTTTCTTCTGCTTTTTATCATATTTTTACCATACAAATCAACATATTTCAGCCCTCGTATAAATTAAAGGCATGTTTACTGCTATGGCTTTCCTAAAAAAAATTTGTATAATTCGATCACTAATTAGCAAAATTATTTTTTTCTAAATATATCGTCGTTCGTAAATTATTGTCTTCTATATGTATAGGTTTTATATGTCACATAGAGCAGAATAATTTACGAACGACGGTATGTATACTGTTTTAATTAAATCAAGTTACTAAAGCTCGTTATTAATTTTTCGAAACCGAAAAGAGTAACAAATCGGTTGGAAACAAACTGAGATGTAGGCACGAAAATACAACTACTTAATTAACAATTTAAAATTTCATGATGGGCGCCAATATAAAATGGCGTACAATAAAATTAAACAATGTAAAATCAAGATTTCGAAAATTTACCCATTTCAACCCCTTCAATATTGGTATCAAATGAAAGGGCTTCTAGAATACACTAAACTATGAAAAAGTGGAGATTCATGATGGCATCCTAAATAAATTGGCGAATTTATGGATCAAATATTGTAACTATATATTTGTAGCACAATATTGATACAAGGCCTTGACCAGTGAAAAACAGAAAACTATGAAAATTTACCAAATTTTTAATTTTAGTTAGTCATTAAGATTTAAACATTAAACTAGACAGACAACTTGTTAATTATCATATGTTCCTGTGTTGGCTTAAATTAAATTTTTAAGACCTCAGTATATCAGATATATGTATTAAAGTGAATTTTGATATTTAATTTTAAAACAAAATGAGTAGATGGAATTTTATATTCGTTACAATTTATTATGCATATGATTTTATTTACATATATTTTTAATTTATTTAAAATATTAAACACCGTGTTCGGTGCTTTTTTCTTTAATTTCTATTGCTTTTCTTTTTTTCTTGGTAACACCAAATACTAAATTCCAAAATAATTTTTTTTTAATTTGAAAACAATTTTCGTACGGGCAATTATCTTAATTTACTCTTACGTATCATGAATCTAAATAAAATAAAATAATATTAAAAGAATTAATTAAAAAATCATAAGGATTGATAGTGTACAATGTTTCTGTTATTTGAGTGAATTATATATTTTTAAAATTATTAATTGTAATTTAATTTTGATTCTCGTTTCTTGATATCCTATATGGCTAATGTGAAATCAAGCACCTACTTTCTAAAATATTCAATTGATACAAGAATTAATTTTGTAAGTAAAGTTTCAAGTTGATCAAACCTATTGAATATTTTAAAAATTACATTTGTATGGAGATGCATTAATAAAGTGAAAATAAAAAAAATTCAAAATTGATATGCAAACATTTTTCATTTTACAATTTTACAGAGCAACAGTTGCCAACATAGCAAGCCATATATTTTAATTAATAGAAATTTTCATATTGATAGCATCATAATTTATAATTCAAAGAGTGTTTTGGCCAGATGATATAAAAAAATATCTAGACTTCTATGTCGATTATCGATGGCAATACAACTTCAGCTTCGCTGCCAATTGGATAATAAATTATTTTAGAGGGCAACTAATGTCTTAAATCTGTAAAATTTCTGTAAAATAGTGATTATATTGCCAACTGTGAAGATAAACTTGTACACTGTTTAAAAATGTATTATTTAAACTAAAATTATTATTAAATTTATTTGCTCCTTATGCTCCTAATAGGAACGATGGAAAATTATTAAATTTTTATATTAAAATTTATAATTTTATAAATCAAAAGTTAGCTGTTGTAAACTCAGTAATTTTGTATGAAAATTACGCGCTTTTTTAGAGGTTTGGGTGTTTGTTAAAACTTCAAAGTTGACAACGCTGCTGCTAACCAAATGTTGCTTCTTTGTTTTAAGTCATTAATATTATAAAGTGCTACAAAGATAATTAAAATCTTAAAACTATCTATACTTTTATGTAACGTATCGCAATTTTTATTGTACAACAAAGACAAAGAAAATCCATCAAATTCAAGGAAAACAAATCAATTGTGCACATCTGTTAATAAAAACCATTTGTAAAGGGATCGCAAAAAATTGTCTTAGATATAAATATCTAGTATTTAAGATACTGAATGTAAATATTAGCAAATAATCATATGCAAATATCATATTCTACATTTTAATAAAATGTTTTCTTTAAGACATGTTTTTTATACCCTTCACACAGTGAAAAAGGGTATATATAGGTTTGTCATTCCGTGTGAAATTTCTACAATTTTCATTTCCGACCCCATAAAGTATATATTTTCTGAAAGCTTATGAATAGGGGAGTCGATTAAGCTCTATCAGTCTGTCAGTCTGTCTGTCCGTCTGACCGTCTGTCCGTGTGTATGTTGAAATCAACCCCCGACATCGCTTGGACCCGGGTGAGGTATTAAAATATCAGAAATATTCGGGAGTAGATCGGTATTGAAAATCAGAAATATCGGTACTTAAACAACTGAGATATGAGCAAAAGCCCACGACCACCTCGATTTTTTTTCACAAAAACAACATCACAACAACAACATGCATACATACAAACGTATATACTGGTTAGAGAAAACGTGGCATCGAATCCCAGCTGAGCCAAAAAAAAATTTTTTTTTATTTTTTTTTTTATTTTTTATTTAATATATTATTTTTATTTTTATTATTTTTTTAATTTTTTTTTAATTTTTTTTTATTTTTTTTAATTTTTTTTTTTTATTTTTTTTTTTTTTTGTTTTAAATTTATTATATATATCTTATTTTTTTTTTTTTAAATTTTTTTTTTAAATTTTTTTTTATTTTTTTTTTAACTTACATACGTAAATTTATAATTTTTTTTACAATGGGATGTTTTTATATATGTATATTTTTTATATGTATGTACGTATTTCATATGGGATGAATGGTGATACAAACTACTTTTATTGCATGACTACACGTTGTGAAGGGTATATAAAATTCGGCACGGCCGAATATAGCGCTCTTACTTGTTTTAATATTAAAATGTTAAATGCATAATACTGCATAATAATTCAAATTTTAAGTATTTTGGTCTTATACAACAAAAAAATATTCTTACATGTTTCAACATACCAAATTTAAGCGCTTTTCTGTTCAAAAATATGTTTTATTTAAAGATAAAATTATTTTAATTACTAGCTTTTTGTTCAATTAACTTTTATTAAAAAAAAAGGAATTGTTTAAGTAAATAATAAACAATAACATTTTCAGTTGTATTTTTTGTTTTGCTTTAAACGGTTACTTCCAGTATATTTGGTCAATAGAAAATTTCAATAAGCAAAAAAAAAACAAATAAAAGTAGTAACAAAGCGACTTCAACTTACTAGAAATAATTGAAGAGCCACTGTAGCGTATAATATTATGTATTTGGCAAACAATCAAATCAAGTATACGCTAAAGTGTCCGGCAAAAAAACTTTATAACAAAATAGACAGACTAAAAAAAGAGAAAGATGCCACTTTTAATAGCTATGTTGTCAGCTAAGAAATGTTACAAATTTATTTTCAAAATATTTACTTTAAACATACAAATCAAGCACATAAATCATAATAAAATGATTTGACCTGACATTTGCTCATTATTATTTGTTCTCATTTCTAAAACAACAGCATAAAAGGAATTAAGAAAATATTTAACAAATATGTAAGTAATTGTTATTAAATATTAGCACTTACCACACAATATTTTTCGCTCTTCTTAGAACACTCCTTTAGGTAGAGATGAGCATACTGTTCGGAATAGTTGAGGCAGGGAGTAATGGAGCCTACACCCTCGTTATATTGGCCACACATGTAACACTTGAGACCATTTACTGTAACAAAGCCACATACGAGCAGAGTTAACAAGGCAATAAACTTCTGATAACTCATGATTTTAAATGATGGCATTGTTCTCAATACTTTTCTGCCAGTACCAGATATTACTGATGATGTCTCTATGGCTGATGCTGATGTAAGTTGTGCTAGTTCAGTAGACTGTTTCATCAAAGATAACAAAGAAAGCGCTGAAGATGAACAAGAAGAAGATGAAACAACATCAACATTCGATGTTGCCTCCACAATTGATGGCGCTACTAATGAAGCTGTTGTTGAAATACTATTCAATGTTGAATTTTTGTGTAATGTTAGGTCTCTTGTACGAGTTGGAGCACAAGCGGTAGCAACAATTGTGGTATTTGTTGTAGCAATAGTCGAAGATAACGACAATGACGATTTTTTATTATTTTTATTTTTTATCAATAGTGACATTATAGAATCTTCGATTCTCCTTTGCTTCTTATTTTTATACGCTTAACCGTTATTTTTTCTGTTTATCTTTTTAATAACGTGTCAATAAGAGGAGTGATTGCAGGCAGAGTTTTAAATGTGTCTTTTATTATTATTATTGTTACTATTATTTCTTTTTGTGATTTCTTTTTATTTTTGAAATAAATGTTGCTTCAACTTTTATCGTCCATTAGTTTTATAATTTATTTATGTTTTAATGAAAATATTTACTATTCTATTGGAAATTGAGTCTAGATAAAAAAAATCAATACAAATTTATTTACAATAAAACCCAACAGTTTGTTTTTAGTTGTATCGTTTGTTTTTGCTTTAACCCTAAGTCATACCACCTTTTGGCGGTATAATGTTTTTCTTCTTTGTTTAAAACTTTTTTTAATAAAATAAAAACAAAAAGGGATTTAACAAGTTTTTCGCACTTTTGCTTGATTTTATTTGATTCTTTTTATCTTTCTTTTAAATAGTTTTTTTCAAAAAGTATTTCTGCTTAAGTCTCAGCTAACAAAAACCAATAATTTGCCATTGTTATATGCGTTTATAAAATTGTTTTCAAATAATTGAAAAACAAAGTTTAATCCAAGCTTTGTTTTAAATTATATTTATGTTAGTACAACAAAAAAAATCTTGAAGAAAAAACGGTTCAAGTGATTAAAAAATAAGGTATTTGTTGAAGTGTTTATGATATAGTGAGTTTTTAGCGGCCCATAATGGATAGTACCCTTTTGGTCTTACCAAATGCAGAGCATTACGTATTGCTATTTGGAACTGTTTTCGACTTGGCCTGTTGTTCAGGCTTCGCACACCATTTTTCACACTTCAGATTAATATAATGGATCTACTTTTCATTGCAATTATAATGCTGTACAAAAACTATTTTTTTGTACAGCATTTAAGCATCATTTCGGACATGCAAAATCGCTCTTAAGGGCCTCTCGACTTTAATCTGACTAATCGTAAACATTTCATTTAGTGCTTCACGAGCAGTTTATAAATCTGCAAGCTCTTGTTGATACGGATATTTTCTTCAAATTAAAGAAGTAAAACAAAAATTCTCCATAAGAGGCTTCAAAAAAACAAATTTGTTATTTATATTATAATTTGTGAAGTGAAAATAAATGACATGTAAATTATAAAAGACTAAAACCGCGTTCAGGGGATAAGCCATCTGTCTTAAATTCAGCATTTTTAAGTTATGCACCTAATATGAAAGACTATTTTAAGGTTAAATATTGGAGAGTGTCCCAAAATCAACGCAATATTTGAATTTGATATTGCAATTTGTACAGTAAAGTGTTGGCAACTCTACAAAAAAAAACAATTCTACAGCTGACAGTTTAGGATTATTAAAATGGAGCGTTATACGATAGAATAAAGTGTCATCATTTCTAAACATTATTTAAAAAAGTATTGAAAGACTTACGGCTGCAAGTCGAAAATTGTATACAAAATATAGTCGGAATAGTGTTTTAACTTGTTCAACAGTAAAGAGATTAATTGTAATATTCAGGGAGACTTGATCCGTTAGAAACGCCAAACACACTGTTCCTCCAAAAGCAAGCCGTTCAAATTTAAATATCGAAGGAGGTCATGAGAGTGTCGGTGACAATTTAGGAACCTCAATTGGAAGTCGTGGACAAAAATTTCAACTACAGCGTATACTCACTAAAGATTTTGAACTGCGGCCCCCAAGCTTTCATTATTTTTTAAATATGGTTCAATTACAAAGATAAGTTGTTTTATAGTGTAACTCAAATATTACGTTGACTTGGTGCAGCCTTTACAAGACTAAACATTGTGAAGATTCGAATACCACCACAGTTGGGTTCATAATTGGGCCTAAATCACCTCTCTTTCGATAGCTTTTATGTGAAGATGAAAAATTGTGCTCTCCGCTTTTTTTAATATGAATTTATCGGTAATAAGTGTTGCTAATACTATAAATTTATTATTTAATAGCGTAATTCACAATCTTGTGTATTTGCCAATGCAAATTTGCACCATTGCAAATATGTTCTATTTGTGTATACTTTGTTAGTGTAAAGTTAAAATATACTCTACTATTTTGCAAATGCACTGATGCAAGACCATTTGCACAAGATTGTTTATTACGCTAATATTTTTAACAGAAAATTGTTTGCTTTTGCATATAAGATTGGATTTTTAACTAAAATTAAATAACTTTACTTCGTTACTTTTCTACCGGAAAACCTTTCCAATATGAAATATGAAATATTGGTAAAAAAAAAAAAGTAAATAATACTTAACAAGTACTATATTCGACTGTGCCGAATCATTTATACCCACCACCAACTTAATGTACTTTTATAGCACAAAATTTTTTATTATTATTTGTAATTAACAATATAGTCCTTTATTCTTTTAAAAACTTTGTCCATAGAGAAATTATATGAATTTAAGATAAACCGTTACATAAGAGGTTGGCGTAAAAGTGGGCGTTTCACCTTAATTTTCTGGCATAGTAATAACATTGACTAGAAGGATATCTGTAGCAAATTTCATCATCATACCTATAATTTTGTCGGTTTTTTGTAATGAGCTTTTAAATTTTATTAACGGTAGATAACGTGAAAAGTGGGCGTTATAGTAGGCATGTCAAAGTTGTTTCTGCTAATGAATACAACTTAGATATTTCAATATATGAATTTTATGAATTATTATATGAATTTGAGATATAGCGTTATAGGGGAGGTGGGCGTAAAAGTAGGCGTGTCACATTTATTTTCCGTTAAAACAAAGCCTCGCACATCTAATTTTGTCCGTTTTATTAGGTTTTAAATTTTAAACATATTGAAAAATACACTGTGCAGTATAAATTTTCGTACATTTTGATCTAAAACTCGTTTCCGAATACAATAATTGAAGCAGTTTTCAGAGAAAAATATTGTGTTTACTCACGAAATATATATTCGAAGTTTCATAACTTTACGTTAATGCGTTTTGTTTGATGTTGGAAGCACACGGTTTTTTTTACCTACTGTTGTATTACGAGCTAAAACTCTCTTCCTAATATTCCGATTTAGTCCATTTTCAATACAAAACAAACCTTGTGTTTAAGAAATATTCTGGCAAAATTTGAGTCCCTTAGCTTTTTTGGTCCGACTTCTATCGTGCTTTCAACAGACGAACGGCGAACAGCTTGATCGTCATAAAATTAAGCCCCGATTCAGAATATATATACTTTATGGGGTCTAAAATACATATTTCGATGGGTTACAAACGGAATAACAAAATGAATATACCCCCACCATTTTTTTGGTGACGGGTATAACAATATGAGCCTTTAATTATAATTATAAAATTTGCACGACCTAGAATAAAAACTAAATATCTTTCAAATAATATAAAAAGCTATTTTCTGATCTTAGTGTTAATACTTAAAATTCACGTGCGGCTATAATACTGCACAGCAGTGTATTTCAATGTAAACATAAACATAATGTCTTCTTCCGCAATATCCCACATCGTATCTGCGGTTGACCTTAACTCACTTATCAAAATTAGTGTATTCGCTTGTTTATTACATAGAGTAACAATATTACTCTTATAAATTATAAATACATGCTTCTTATACATTTATTAAATACACAACATTTTTATAATTTTAAAAATGCCCAATTTGATATTGAGAAGGAAGGAGCGAACTTGTATCAACCTTGAAATTTTCAAAGATTAATAACATCAAATAAATATAACTTCATTATGTTCAAAATATTTTAATTAACAACTTTTAAAAATGGCTTTAAAAAAAAAGACCTAAAGGTACTCATGAATTTCGTTAAAATGCATTATCATGAGCGGTGTATGCACAAGCACGTTTCAAATATTTGAATAACGTTAGTCGTTATTAAATTTAGTACATTTAGAATTGATTTTTTCTAATTTAATTCTCTACAATAAATAGACAACATGATACAGATTAGTGCTGGCATGTAGCCAAAACGACTTGAATATAAAATCTACGAAATGTGCTGTCAAATTCATTAGTCTTTGCACCCAGATGTTAGAATTTTTATTTTTTTTTTTTTTCTTCAAAATATTAAGGAGGAGAAGTGAAAGATGTACATGTTAGGATTTCAGGTGGAATTGCTAAACATTAAGTAATGAATGTAAATAATGAAAAATTAAAAATTATTGTTTTTTTTTATTTATTTAATTGTTTTGTTTTTTATTTTTTTTAATTTTATAATTTTTTTTAACGCGATTCACAAACATGAAGGTTATAGTTAATAGGTGTTATTTTTTTCTAATAGTTAGTAGCATAATTAAAAATTAACCCAACGTCAGTAAATTAACAACTAATGACCTCAGTATATACAATGCCATTAACAGTTACCTTAGAACACAATAAATTTGCAATTTGACAGTTTATTTGATGCAACGAAATTTTTGCATTTTGTGTTCTTTGTTATTGAGTTAACGGCACATGAGGCAGTTTTTAATAGGGGCGTTGTTTTCTTTTCGTTTTTAATTTTCGTTTATGTTGACTTTATAATTACGCAAAAGCACAGTTTTAAATAGAATCAGAAGATTGTTTCGTGAAAAATTTGTTTTAATTCATTTTTTTTTTTTTTGTATTGTGCCTCTTTTCTTTAATAAGCAGTGAGTTAAGCACAAAGTTAACACACTTTAAGTTATTTTATAATAAACCGTTACTTTATTATTTTGTTATTTGTTTTTATATTTTCTTTTATTCCGCTTTGTACGCCATACACGTTGAACTCGTTATCGAAGACTAAACAATTCTTACGATGCTGTAGTCGTAAGCCATGCCTTTTAACACACTTTGAAATTACCCATCCACAAAAGGGCACGAACATACGAATACACTTACACGAATAACAACGAATGCTAACACAAACACATTTACACTATCACACAAAACCGGACACACAATTAGCAAAATGTAGATACAAAAACACAGTATTTTTTTAAGTATGAAAACAAAACAAATAAGATTTTTTTTATTTCTGTAAAACTACTGTTGTTGTTAGTTTGTGGAACTCTTTAAGACTAACATTGATATGTTATGTTGTGTTAAATAATAAAATGTTGGCAACATTGCTTATGTAAATGTACTGACTAAGTAAAAGTGAGATTAGGAAATGTTTAAAAGAACAATACAGTTTAAAAGTCACTTTAACTTCCAACAATACAACTGAGGACGCCCAAAAAATATATTTAGCTTTAGAGTATGTAAAGATGTGGCTTGTTTTCTATTCGAAATTCATTTATTTGCTTTATGCAAAACTTAATCATTTGTCTGCCTGCCAATCCATCCAACATAGTGAGAGACCTTGGTGGTAACACCGGGCTGAGGAGCCTTACCGCAAGGCTTATAACTCCAAGAAACAATACCCAATTGTAAAAACTTCTTATACAAAAGCGGACTTCCAGAATCACCAGTGCATTGACCCTTACCACCCTCATTAACGCCACCGCAAATTTGATCAACCGTTGTCAAACCATTGTATCTGAAACTACACTCGGCATCGGAATAAATTTTTAAATTTACTTTTTTCAAATGGCTTTGAGCGTAACCACCAGTCTGAAAGTTAAAAAATAATAATAAGCAAACAAGTTACAAGAGTAATGAATAAAAAAAAATTTACTGCATTGAGACCCCAACCGGCCAAAACACCAGAAACATCTTCTGTCTGAGGAACTTCATAAAATGGTTCAGGCAATATAACTGCAGCCAGAGTATTGAAATTAAAAACTAATGATTCATTCAATTCCAATAGAGCAATGTCATTTTCATAATAATTGATCGGATTATATTTTTCGTGTTTGATAATACGTTTCACTTTAGCAATATTTTCTCCTTCGGCACTAATTACAGTTGTAGCATATTGTATACTAATTGAATCAATTGAACGTCCATCAACACAATGAGCAGCTGTCAGAATCCAATCAGGAGTAATAACACTGCCGCCACAGAAATGAGAACCGTCACTCATACGCAATGAAACCAAAAATGGAAACTCTGTAATATCTGCAGAGGTGCCATTTACAATACGACTTTCAGGGAAGCAGCTAACACTGCCCACTAAGGCAATCAACGATACCAGTAAAAATTTAAAATACATTTCAGTCTAACTTATTCGTAAAACTAACAAAATATTGTTTCTTAATATAGTTTATATACTTTAGTTGTCAGTAAATTTGCTAAATTTCACAAAAAAAAAAAAAATTATCTTTGGCAAAATTTTGACAACCTTCGGCCTGTATTGGACGGGTGAGCAAAATATGGTAACTTAAGGCGATAAGATAATACGAAATATAAATTAGTCAATCTTCATAAAATCATAAAAGTTATTTTTTTTTTATTTTAATAAAATTATAATATCAATTACTTTTTTAAATTTAAATGATTTACAATCACCTTGTTATTATTTAACTGCTTTTGAACTGAATCAAAAAAAAATCCCAGAAAGAAATTTATTCGCTCAATAACGCAAGGCGCACAATTGGGACGAGCGACGAATTTTTCGCCGCGAATATTCGTCAACAAAAATACAACACGTTTGTGTATATGTGAATGCATACAATTATGGCGTCGGTCAAAATTTGCTATACGCGGCAAACTCTGAAATAGATTTATTTTCTTTACCGCCGGCGAACGACGAACAAATTGGTACAAGGTAACCATTTTTACCTGTGGTGCAATATACAGCTTTGTCACTCCGTTTGTAATTTATACAATTTTCATTTCCGACCCCATAAAGTATATATTTTCTGAATAGAGGAGTCGATTAAGCCCTGACCATCTGTCCGTCTGACCACCTGTCCGTTGAAATCAACATTTAGAAGCAACCATATATTCCTCAGATCTGTGTATGGTATCAATCTTTTGAAAATATTCAGGAATGAATCGCTATTGAAATTCAGCACAATCGCCTTATTACTTTCTGAGATATGAGCAAAAGAACACGACTGCCTCTGTTTTTTCACATATTTTTACTACCAAAATTAAAATTTTTCAGCCATAGAATTATTTATAGGTACCTTTGCTACTATTTGTAGATATAATATGCCTCTAGGGATATTGGTGACAAGTTTTGGATAAATCTGGCCCTAATCGGTAAAGTTATTGGCAAAAATTTTTTTTTTTAAATATATATTCCAAAAATTTACAAACGAAAATCAAATTTTTTCAGCTTCTAGACAACTGAGAGAGTCAATATTGGTATCGTCTGAAAGAACTTGACTAGCGCAATATAAGCACTATAAAAAATTTACATTCATCTTGGCCGCCACTACAAAATGTTGGACAATAAATATATATGGGTCAAATGTGGTATTTTAAAATGTAACTTCTCAAACACCCTCAATATTGGTATCAAATTAAAGGGCTTGACCAGTAGAATACAGTAAATTATTCTAAAATGTAAAATACAAGTTGGCATCTAAAACAAAATGGCGGATCAAATTTTTTTAACCCCATTAATATGGGTATCAAATGAAAGGGCTTGACTAATAGAATACAGATTACTACGTAAAAACTCAAAACCGAGAATGGCTTCGGAAGCAATAAAGAAAAATAGCGTATAACATGAAATATAGGTTGAGCTACGATGTGGGATTATACCTATGTACATGATGGTGAAGGGTATTATCAGATTCGGCACGGCCGAATATAGCACTCTTACTTGTTGTTTTTGCAATAGCTCTTCTTTCGACAAAAGTTCTTTCCTGGGTAAAAAACTTTCGTCTGACGAGTTAAACGCAGGTCGTTCCGGAACGTATATCTTATTAACGTGGGAACGATTTTTTTGTTATTGTTGCTGCTGCATTCTTTGTTTTTAAATTTAAATTATTTCACTTGTTCAACTATTTTTTATTAAGCACCATTTAACTTAATCAGTTGTTTTAAATCTTTCTAACTTGGTAGCACTGAGTTAAGTAGATCGAAAATATAGTTGTATTTCATAAAACTTACCAAACCAAAATTAAAAAAGGTTTTAAGATGGTTTTGACGTAAAAACCAAATTTTTGTATTAAACCTAAAGTCTGAAAACACTATTAAAATCATAAAAAAAATAAAATGTATTTGAAATCTATTTTAAGAATTTTTTATAAAATAAAAAAATAATCGTAATTTTTTTAAATTACTACAAATTTTTTAAAGTAAATTGTTACTTTATTTATTTGCTTACAATTCAAATCTTTTGTTTTATTGTACTGGACGTTACTATCATTATAATGTACAGTACGAACTTAAAAATCCTCAATATAATACGAAATTTTAAGTTAAAAATTCGAAAATACCAAATTTATCTATCCTACCTTGATGCATCTTGCTTTTCAGGGATATCAATATCCCTGGCTTCACGTAGCCATAAATTCTCACGGCTGGCCAAAGTCCTACCTGGTACCACGGTAACTAATTGGCTCTACAACTCTTTCTTTACTAACTACTTGTGAAGTTTTTTTTGAAGTAACTACGTTTACTGAGTGTGTGGTTGCTATTCATGACTGATTCTGCTCCTACTAAAAGCAATTATTAACAACTCTGGGTTGTATTTATTTCAACAAAATTTTTTTCTATGCCTTCACCGGTGGTGAATTAAACTGGATATTTATTTATATCTCCCCGCAACTAATAATAAGATAAACCGAGCTCTCGAGCAAAGTTATTTTGCTTTAACCAAAAGAGTCAACTTAAAATTTTTAAACAAACATTTGCCTATAGAAATAAACTGACGTTTGGTGAGAAAAAAATAAAAATATAGATTTGAACTTAGCACAAAAAATTTCAAGCATATCTAATAACAAATATTAATAATTGTACGCCAATATGAAAGAATAAGCCAAATTTTTGTTTTAGTTCAACAAAATGGAATGGTACAGCTTTACAAACAAACCTAAACAAGACCTATAAGCGATAAACGTTGGAGTTTAGCATGTGTTTTGTTTGTATAACAATAACACATTCAAAATTTTAGCGTTTAACCCCTCTTTTTTAGGTTTGGCTATTACTTTTATTTGCAACAGTACGTATATTACTTTTTCAATAAAATGCATTTTTCTAGTACTTTAAAGATTTTTTTAATAATTTTGTACTATCGGTCGCGTAGAATTATATTGTTGCTCTGGCAACACTGAAGCAATCCCACAATAATTTAATAGTGCAAAAAATTTTAAATGTTTATGACTCTTTAACTTTTTAAATATCATAAAAAAATTTTTAAATAATCAGGCAATTAAATTGTTATGGGTATTATTTAAGAGGGTCACTTATATTAAGATTGTTTCTGCAAATGAAACATAAAATACCAAAGAAAATGGTATTAAAAATTGTACTAAAATTTTTGTAAAAAATAAATTAGAATACGTACGCCACTGACGGAGGAATATAAAATAAATTTCACTAACAACAACAAACTATTAATTTTTACTAATAACAATATTTTAATTCAACTTAAAATGGATACAATAAAAGATATTGTTAAGATCAGCAATGCGGACCGGAGTTAAACTAGTTTAATTATAACAAGAATAATAAAAAAAAAATTTTTCTTAGTTGATAACGTAAATGTAATAATAATTTTTAATAACAAAATTATCTAAAGACTATCTTAGGGACTATGCGTAATTTGAAAATTCGAAATAAGAAAATTTAACTTGTAAAAAGTAATTGATTTTGTGACAATTTTTGAATTGTTTTTTTTATTTATTCATTTTGAATCTTCATTGAATTCTTCATATTGACCAAACCGTTTAAAGAAATATTGATTGGTTCAAAAATAGGTAAAAATATTTTTTTGTGTTCCAAATAGAAACGACGATAATATCAATATATGTATTACCAAGTGATTTACTTAAACAATTTAAAGCCTTTAAGCATAATATGATTTCCTTGTAACATGATATGATTCCATGTAACCATAATTTGTCGGCATCAAATGATTTTTTTCCAGCGTGTAGACATATATTACTTACCGTGAAGAAAATGTTATTATAGATCAAAAAATTCATTGATTTGAATAATAAACGATATTCACCAAAATAAATAATTCAATAATTAAGATAAAACAGCTGATAAAAAATTTATGATAGAAGGAACGGTGGAAATTTATTCGTTCCGTATTCTCAATGTATGGCGTATGGCGGGTATTGCATTAAAAAAAATCTTGCGGTTCATAGCGATATATAAACAAGTAAGAGCGCTATATTCGGCCGTGCCGAATCTTATATACCCTTCACAACGTGTAGTCATGCAATAACAGTAGTTTGTATCAACATTCCATAAAACGACATACATATAAAAAACATACATTTATAAAAACATCCCATTGTAAAATTAAAAATTTACGTATGTATGTTAAAAAAAAATAAAAAAAAATTTAAAAAAAAAATTTTAAAAAAAAAAAATTTTTTTTAAATAATTAAAATATATATAATAAATATAAAACAAAAACAATAAAAAAAAATACTTAAAAAAAAATTAAAAAAAATATAATAACAATAATATAAATAATATATTAAATAAAAAATAAAAAAAAATTTAAAAAAAAAATATAAAAAAAAATATAAAAAAATTTTTTTTTGGCTCAGCTGGGATTCGATGCCACGTTTTCTCTAACCAGTATACACGTTTGTATGTATGTATGTTGTTGTTGTTATGTTGTTTTTGTGAAAAAAAAATCGAGGTGGTCGTGGGTTTTTGCTCATATCTCAGTTGTTTATGTACCGATGTTTCTGATTTTCAATACCGATCTACTCCCGAATATTTCTGATATTTTAATACCTCACCCGAGTCCAAACTATGTCGGGGGGCTTCAAAAAGTTGATTTCAACATACACACGGACAGACGGTCAGACGGACAGACTGACAGGGCTTAATCGACTCCCCTATTCATAAGCTTTCAGAAAATATATACTTTATGGGGTCGGAAATGAAAATTGTAGAAATTTCACACGGAATGACAAACCTATATATACCCTTTTTCACTGTGTGAAGGGTATAAAAAGGACTTAATAAGTATAATATATTAATTTTTTTTTCGGAAATTTTTGTCATAGATTAAGCTGGCATCAGTGAACAATTTGCGATCAAAAAGTATTTTTTCATAAATTGGTGTATGGCGGGTATTCAATATAAACCCTCAATATATACTTTAACATGAAGTCTTTAAAAGAGTCTTTGACATTAACTTTTGGTACAAAAATTATTATACTTTTATCTTTTTGTAGTGGCAATGTGAAAAAGCTTTTATGTAAACTTTCAATACATTTTCAACATTTTGATTTTTTAAGCCTGCTACTTCTTATAGGAAGTAACATTAAATATAGTGTGAATGTATATCACAACACCGTTTGAAAAATATGCGACTAAAATATAAAAATCATTTCATAAATTCATCAAATAAATAAAAAACTTGCAGAAGGTATGGAAGTAACTGCAAAGTAAAGCTGCAACAAACTCCCAATAAAATTAATTTAAATTATAAACGATAAGTTCATACAGTGATGGAGAATTTTTTTTAGAAATGAGTTTGTTGTATATTAAATATTTTGCTTAAATTGCAGTTATTTTTTTAACTTTTTTTATTTCACTTTTAAAAAATTTGCTAAAACATTGAACATTAATTTCATATATTTTATATAAAATCAAATAATCTGTTGGTTTGTGGAATATGGACCGTAATCTACCATTTTATACATGTTTCTTGATCATGACCATACAAGTTGTATTAATCAAACCGAAATACAGCGGCGGCAATAGGTATCGAATGTTGACAAGGCGTAGATATTGAAGTTGGCTGTGATGCAACTGTTGTTTTTTCTGTTTTTGTGGGAAAGTTATGCTATTTTAGCTTTTTCAGATAAATATAGCTATTTTATTTCTATATTAATAATATTTAGTGGGTTTTTTCAAACTGTTCATTACTGTTCATGACACAACCTTGACAAGGCTTAACACAACGATTGCCACTAATAGGTTTTGCTATGAGATGGCACTTTGATCAGTATTAGAACAGTGACTGAATGTGATATTTTTAATAAATTATTATTTTGAAATTTAGTTAACAATTTAGCTCTTGAACATATTTTCTGTTCTGTATAGAATAATATTGAGAATCAATTGGTTATTTCAAAAGTGTCGTATAATAAGAATATCAATTTTATTTTTTTTTAAGCTTTACAAATTCTACATTAAGCAATACAACACAATTCATTCAGATTAAATTTTTTTGGATAATTGTGAGAAATACGACACTAAAGACTTCTCATGAATACGCCAATTACGTAAATCTATATCTATTATTAACGAATATTAAATTATTCTTATGATACAACCAATATACATTTATACTGTGCTAAAAATTGCCAAAAAGCTTTATCATTCCTGTGTGCGTCTATTCAAACGATTAGATATTTTATTAAGTGGGTATATAACTACATAGATAAGAGCGCTACCTTAAATAATTGTTAAATTTGCTTCTTTCATTGAACTTGAATATATACATATGTACACTTGTTTCAAATATGTATTTACTTACTACTGTTAATTGTCTACTAAAAAATATCGAGGTTTTACCTAAATTTATTTACAAACTGATTATTTCGAAGAAAATTTAAAGATTTTAATAAACGATATATTAAAAACTTAGTTGTACAAAAAGTAATAAGTGTGTATTAAATCTGTCGATTCTAATCATTTTCTACAATGCGTACAAAACCAGTTCAACATATTTCAAAAGTTTGCGAAGGTTTTTAACTGTGTTTAGTTTAATAAAAGCAGAAATTAACGAAATAGAAAAAAATAATACCTTTAAAAGTTTTATTTTTTTAAGGGCTTGATAACAATGAGGCAAAATTTAGTATTTTTTTATTTTCGTATTGCTAATCCCAACAATATTTTTCTATTGTATTGATTTTGAGATAAATTTGAATTTATTTGTAAGTGCAAAGTAATGGCTTATTGTTGTTATTGCAATCTGTTTTTTTATTCACTCTTCTGCTGTGTCCGTGTATGTATTAATTTCTTGCCAACCTTCTAGTATCATTTTATTTCTGTCTGTATATTTTCTGTTTGAAATGAGATATTATCTGGCAATTAAAATAACCCAGATATTTATGTACCTTCAGATCAAATTTTATTCAAATCCATCCAGTAGTTTTTAACCCAATCGAGTTTCACATGCATACAAAGTTTCTAAAAAGTGATGTTTAGTTTTCTAGCCGCGTTATGCATAATGACAAACTGTGTGCTAACTAATGAGCTGCTATCTTTTAAGTATGGAAGTTGTTCCATAAAAAGTTATTATCAGCTTGTTATTTAGCACACGGTTTATTATTATGTATTATAACGTCATAGATCATTTATTATTTATTTATTTACATCATCAAAGCTATCAAAAAATATATATTATGCAAAGAAATTTTTTGATCATCTTATTATAAGTATAACATTTATGTTTTAGCTTTAGTTAGGTTTCTTTTTTATTTTAGATTCAATAGGAAGCGCTATAGTCGAATTATTAACAAGTTCTACATTTATGAACCAAACGAATCATTACGTTATATATACAAATTATCTCTAATCTAATTTTGTAATTGCTGTATAATAATCGAAATCTAGTCAGTACAATTCAAAAGAGTCCTAAACACTCTTTGATTTATAAAAAATATAACTGAAATAAATTTTATATAAATACAAATTTAATATTGTATTATATTAATTTAACACAATTTCAAACTGAGTTTATGTGTCTGTTAATCCAGGTGGTATAATGAGAAACCTTTGTGTAAACGCCGGGATAAGGAGCTACAGTGCAAGGTTTAATGCTCCAAGAAACAATACCTAATTGTATATAACCTTTGTGTAGTAAAGGGCCACCAGAGTCACCAGAGCATTGACCTTTGCCACCCTCATCGACTCCACCACAAATTTGATCAACAGATGTAGTTCCATTATGTCTTAAATTGCATTCTTCATCCGAATAAAGTTTTAAATTTACTTCTTGTAATTTTTTTTGAATATAGCCCCCCGTCTAAAATTAAAGCGAACAAAAAAATATTAAATTATACTTTAATTGTGTTTCTACAGCTTACATTATTTAAACCCCAGCCCGCCAAAACACCATGAGCACCCTCTTGTGTCTGGGGTATTTCGTAATACGAATCGGGCAATGTAACTGGAGCAATTGTCTTATAATTGTAAATTAGCGAACCGTGTAACTCCAATAAAGCAATATCATTGGCATATGATTGAGAAGGAGTATATTTTTCATGCATTATAATACGTTTTACACTGACAACATTTGTGCTATTGACACTTATTTCCGTTGAAGCATACTGTACACTAAGTTCACAAGCCTTCCGATTATCTACGCAATGAGCAGCAGTTAAGATCCAACTTGGAGCAACAATGCTGGCACCACAGGAATGGGAACCTGTATAGCTACGCAATGACACTATAAACGGATAAGTTGTAACATCGGTAGCAGTACCGTTTACAACACGGCTGTTAGGATAACAGCTAACGCTGCTAACAAAAGCTATCAGTGCTGCTAGCGTAAATTTAAAACACATTTTCGCCTCCACTCCACAACGAAACTGACCATTTTAAATTCAATTCGTCATTTATATATAAAAACTGCTTAATTATTCCAAAAATCTTATCAAGAGATGACCAGCTACTGAATTAAGATTATGAGTAGATATATACAATAAACATATCTCTAAACGTGATTAGATAACTATTTGGTATTGAAAACATTATTAAGAGCACCTTCAAAAAAAAAAGTAAAAACCACATTTTATAAAATCCTTTCACCGTTAAAATTATTCCGAGAACTTTATAACTCCTACAGATAAATCTATATAAGTATATATGGTTGTATTTTTGTTAAAACATCTTTAGTCGATATAAGAAAATTTGCACTTCTTTTAATCATAAAAGTAAAATCTTATAGACGCTTTGTTTGCTGATTGATTGGCGTCTTTCTACATAAAATACTTTCGAATATTAAAAAGAATTGATTATATTAATTGTTTTTTTTACTCATAGTTTTTTGTGTTTTCCTGGAAATTAAAAAACATATTAAAGTTTTTCAACAAATGCCGACAGTAGATACAATTCGAATTATTTTTCATTAATTCTTAAATTCAAATAATTATAATATTGTCAAAAAAACACATATATAATCATATTACTCCTGTAAGGAGTATGGGGCCATAACAAGTTCATTCGAATATTCTCGATAACACTGGTCTGCACCGAAAATCGCGTTTGAATAAAAATACATATGTAGGCTAAATCCGTTTTCAGTTTTTTTCTATCGAGCTAAGATTTTTTATGGACATGTCTAATATTTCGCCCATAACAAGGCGGTTATGCTAATACATTTCGTCATAACTTGAAAATGATCAGTCCGATTTTGATGAAAATACCAGCAAATTGTTAACAATAAAATGTTTCTTTAACTTTTTTCTTAACTGAATAACTTTTTTTTCAAGTGTTAAGGAATTATTCAGAAAAAAGTAGCGATAAAATATCACCCACTGTTATTAAGGTAAAAAAATTTAATTTTTATAATTTTTCAGAAAGTTGGGATTATTGTGAATAAAATAATCTGAAAATTGCTTAAATAAAAAAGTTATAGATCAAATTTATATCGCACAGTGTATTTTTCAGTATATGTATATAAAAACAAAAACGTCATTAAACAACAAAATTAGATATGCGATTCTGAAATTTTGCAAACATTGATTTTTGTTCTGACGGAAAATAAATGTGACACGCCCACCTCCCATATAACGTTTTATCTCAAATTCATATAATTTCCTTATGAATAAAGATTTTGAAATAATAAAAGACTGTATTGAAATATCTAAGTTTTATTATTTATTAGCAGAAACAACTTCGGACGCCTACTATAACTCCCACTTTTCACGTTATCTGCTGTTAATGAAAACCGACATAAAACGGACAAAATTAGAGGCACGATGAAATTTGCTACAGATATCCCTCTAGTCAATGTCATTGTTATGCCAGAAAATTTAGATGACACGCCCACTTTAAGACCTACCTCCAATATAACGCTTAACCTTAAGCTCATATAATTTCTCTACTGACAAAGTTTTTGGAAGAATAAAGGACTATATTGAAATATCTCAGTTTTATTTATTAGCAGAAACTATATTGACACACCTACTTTCATTGAAAGACTAAATTTACGAAAATATTTTACTAGCATATCGAAGTTATACAAAGAAAGTTATACATATTTTAGTATAAAGAGATTATTCCATAGCGCTTACTGTAAATAACAAAATAATACATTTTGTGGTATAAAAGTACACAAAATTGGTGGTGAGTATAAAATATTCGGCACAGCCGAATATAGTGCTCTTGCTTGTTTACTCTAGTACGATACCTGTAGTAAATTCTACGGTCCTCACTAGATTTAGATACTCGAAAAGTAGAATAAGGTAAATCCTTTAATGAAGTCACCAAAATTACACGCTGGGATAACATCCAGTTATCTACCTTTGGGAATTATTATTACGACGAAATAGAAGAAAGTTAAACATATATTAATATCATTAGACTTAAAAAACACATTTTATCAAAATTAAATAAACATAAAAGCAAGCCATCAAAATCAATCCGAATGTTATCTCTATATTACTAAACTGTACATTTTTTTATGACAGTTTTATATATTTCAATTTCGTCAAAAGTATAACAATTATTTTAGTTACGATATTACTACTAACGTTTCTCTCTCGATTAAAGTAATCGGCAACTCTGTCGACATTTAACAGTGACAGTTCAGGTTAAACTATCAGCTGATGGAAATAACCAAGAAGAAGAAATAATATTTTCGGTTTGTTTTGGTTTTTTTTTTTGTATAACTTTGTTTTTCAATAAAAATATTGTTACAAATTTAAAAAAACTAATAAGTTGTTCATACAATAAAAAATATCATAGATGCAATAATATGGCACTGCCACGTATAACAGATTTTGAAATATTGGAAAAATTAGGGGTTGGCAGTTATGCGACCGTTTACAAAGCCAAAAACAAGGTAAGTAGTTAAAAGAATATGTAATCCCTTTTTTATTAATTTTTATCTCTTACATATAACATTATTATTTGTAAAGCAGAAGGGTAAAAGTTGTCATGCCATTAAATTCGTTGAAATGTCTTCGCTGTCCGGCAGTTCACGTGAGAATTTAATCACTGAAATTCGTCTGCTGCGCTCGTTGAACCACAAGTATATTGTAACCTTGGAAGACTTTTTTTGGGATGATAAGAATATATATATAGTCCTAGAATATTGCAATGCTGGTAACCTTTCAACATTTATACGCTCTAAAAAATTACTGCCAGAAGCAACATGCAAATATTTTCTTAGACAGTTGGCCGCTGCTGTACAATATATGCGTTGCAACGATGTTTGCCACTTCGATTTAAAACCACAGAACTTACTGCTGACTAAAGCTGATTCAAATGTTTTCCTTAAAGTGGCAGATTTTGGTTTTGCACAACATTTAAAATTAGGTGAAATTAATATGCAATTAAAAGGATCTCCTCTCTATATGGCGCCAGAAATTGTACGGAAGCATCAGTATGATGCTCGAGCTGATCTTTGGAGTATAGGTGTAATATTGTACGAGTGTTTGTTTGGTAGAGCTCCCTACAGTTCAAAAACTATAGAAGAACTGTTGAATCGTATACGTAGTTGCGAAAAAATTAACTTGCCTCCTAATGTACGCATTAGTAAAGAATGTGAAGATTTATTAAGTCGTCTATTGCAACACGATCCAACCAAACGTATATCATTTAATGATTTTTTTAACCATTCATTCTTAGATCTAAAAACATTTCCTTCAGAAAAGGTAAGTTATTGAGAATGTATTTTTGTAACCGATTATGGCCTAGAGGCTAGGTTAACAAACTATAAATAAATAAAACAAAATAAATGTATTTATTTTCTTTTATTATTAACCAATAACTTCTCTAATTTAAGACTCTTCAAAAGGCTATCGAGTTAGTAACGCAAGCCGTTGAATACGATGAAAAACAAAATTACAAAGAGGCCTATTATTTGTATTGCAGTTCTCTTCAATATTTTGTGCCTCTTATAACAGATGAATCAGATGCCAACAAACGCATGGCTTTGCGCAATCGTGCTCTTACCTACCTTAAAAGAGCTGAAGAAATAAAAAATGTTTTAATAGAGCAGGAATATAATGCCTTGGCTTTACGACAAAATAAGGAACAACAAAAACAGGAACCTTCAACATCAAGAAACCTAATAGCTGAAGTCTTGGAACCAGAAACCCGCTTTAAACAACTATGTAATATACAAACAAAATTCGCAAATACATTAATCATTGTTTTATCAATACATTTATTTTAACATTTGTACTTATAGTTGCATTATCTCATTCAAGTCCTTCACTAAAAACAGCCTTGGAAATAGGACGTCAAGGTGAATTATATTTGTATGAACGTAAATTTGAGGCAGCTTTAGAGTCTTTTACCTCAGCTTTGGGTATACTAGTGCCGTTTCTTAATAAAGAACCCAAAAGTGAAAGAAGAACTTTATTAATACAACAGGTCCTAAATTTATGCTATAATTTTAATGTTTTATTAACTATTAGGGTTTCATCTTTTTCAGCTTGATTTTTGGATGAAAGAAGCAGAGAGCATCAAGAGCCTTTTGAACGCTAAGGAAATTCAAGACGACCAAAAACTTAGCCATTCGGTACGCAGTTGTAGTATTCAGTAGTTTGAGGATAGTTTTTAGAAACGTGTCTGTTTGCTTTAGATTTAGCTACTAGCCTTGTTCATTTTTCTGTAACTAAAAAGCCTAAACATTTAATTTTTTTTTTTTTAACAATAAACAACTTTTTTATGACCTTTTACACAACTTACACAGTTTACAACTACGAAACTTTTTTATGAGTATACATAATTTTTTATAATATTTTTAACATTTTTTTTTTTTAATTTATGTATTTATAAATAGAAACAGTAGCGAAATTGTGATTAGAAAAATAAATATATGTACATATTTGTATATTTTTCTTGTTTTTTGATTTGTTTTTTGTTAATATATTTTTTTTATTTATTTATTTATTTATTTATTTTGTTCCTAAGCATCGGCATTATCAAACATTCCACTTCGTAAGTATTTCATATAATTTAATTAGTTTTATAAGTTTTTTATGTTTTACATTGTTAAAAAAGATATTCTTATATGTAATTTTAAAACATTAATTTCTAAAGTGTATCTATTGTTATATTTACATATATAAAAAATAAACGTATATAAATAAAAAAAAATAGATTTTATTTAATAAAATATATCACTTTGTAGGTGTGATAAAATAATAGCTGTGGTAGTATCAACTATTATTTATTTTATTTGTAAAAATGTGTGTTTCAATTACAAAATTAAATTTCTAAAAAATATAAAAAAAAAACTGATTTCAAGCTTAATTAATAACATAATGACATAAATAAACAAGATCGAAGAGACTTACATACATAATATTAAATTTTAAACTAAATTACAAAATATCTGCCCTGAAATGTGAGTTTGAAATATTTATAGGTTTATTATGAATGACCGAAATTGTACTTTTTCCCATTTTGTGGTCCTTTTTGTATTTAAGTTTTTTAATCGAAAATTTTAAAATTCGAAGCTATTATTTTATTTTATGTTCAACAAAAGTAATATAAAAAGTCCCAAAGGCCAATATAACTATATCACAAAGAAATATTCTTAAATAAAACTAAATGCAAATGCATACAAGTAATAAGAAAAAGCACTTTTAATTCAATAACACTATTTATCCAATAGTAGATTAAAAATTTAAAAGCGACCCATTTATGTGGTACTTTTTGTATTTTTTAAGTATACAACCCATTTTCTAAGTCTAGAATTTTTAATTAGGGACTATTGATCTAAGATAATATTACGAATGATATAGTGAAACCAAATTGTAGTTTTTTTTTTTAATTTGCGAATCTAAAATTTTGTTATTAGGGAATATTGATCCAAGTTGAGAACTTTTTCTTAAGTTATGATATTTTTTTATTTTTACTTACTTTACTTTAGTCAAAAATAAAGAAAGATTTAAAAAAATATATTAATTATAATTACCTATAATAAATAAATTGTTATAAATTATTAAATTAAACGATGCCTGCAGGTTTTTAATCATAAATAAAAATTTATGTTTTTATAAGTTAACTCCCCACGATTAACTAATTACATCGCAAAAAACGATTTACGAAAAAAAAACATAATAGCCATTTCTAATTGGTGTTAAATAAAAATTTTATCAATTTTATATTTGCATAATTAATGAAACCAGTAAAAATATAAAATTAACAAATTACTAATAAAAAAATTTGATAAAATTCCAGTCGTTCCTTTAGGTTTATTACATTTTAAGCTTTGAATTAAATTAAAAAATTAAATTTTCTAAATCTACAAAAAATATATGTAAGTATATACAAAATGTGCTCATAAAGTAACTAAACTCAACATTAGTATGTGCTTAATTATAAACATAAAATACTAAAACATTATGTTTTAACAAATAAAACGCTTTTTTGTAAAACAAAATAATATATTTAAGCAATTCGTCTTAAGATCAAATTTATTTAACACCATCCTTTCATTATGATAAATCACTAATTATTTCGTACAATGTGGGTGTATATATTGAACTTCAAATTCATTACTTCTGGCATCTTTAATATGTATCGCTCTCTAGTTATCGATTAGTATATTGAAGTTACAAACTGCCATCGCAATGTTTGTGTTTTGACACATAATGTCATAATTAAAGAAAACATTCTATTGTATGCTTAACTTTACAACAGTTTTTATTTAGTTTTACATTAATTTTAGTAAGTGTAAAAGTTTTTTTTTTTTTTTTTTTTTTAATTCAAACAACAGGATTGTGACCAACAAATATAAATAAGTTGATTTTAATAAATCTCGGGAAAAAAAGAATTAGCAGCGACACAAATTTTATTAACTTTGGTGCTGCCAGGGGTAACGCCCTGTTTTTATATTCAAGTTAATTAATAAAAGATTTATTAAATTTGCCATTTAATTGTATTTTTAGTTTAAGTATTTCGATTTGAACCAATATTTTAAAAATAGCGAAAATCTGATAAAAGCGACATGAATTACGGGCGTAAAACTCCATCGACCTATCGATCAAACCCCTCTGTGTATTCACACACGACGGGAAGGTAAGTCCATCTTATAGTTAATTGCTTTCAAAATGTTTGATTTTCTTCATATGTATTTCTAGATCATCTACAAATCTTCATACTGTTAAATCACGTTCCACGCGTTCAGTACGTATACCCTGGTACCAAAGACCCATTCTTAAGAACAATCAATATATCGATATACAAAAAAATGCCATGATGATTGGTTTGTTTTCCATAGTAAGTTCTTGAAAACCCGAAGTATAATTGCATTTTGTTTAATTAATTTTAAATACCAAATTTTGTCGTACTATTGTAAAAATTAACTTCTTTTGTAAAAAATAAATTAAAAGATAGGTATCAGAGACCTGTTCAATGATAATTTTTGTACATTACAAAAGTGGGTGTCCAAACGTTTAATGAACAAAAAATCCTTATTGTTTTTGGCTATTGTTTTTTTCATCAAAACTTAGCTGCTCTTATTTTAAAATCATAATTTAGAATGCTTAAATTTACATACATATATGTTTAAATTTATAATTATAAAATTTATTTAACTTGTTTTATAAATTTCAGTTCTTGGCTCTATTTACAATTGGTACTGCTATCTTTGATATCTATTGTTTGGCAATGGCTGCGCCTGGCTCTACACATTATGGTTATTATATTATATCATATGAATTTGTCTATGTGGGAAATAAACATGGTGGGTCTAAATTTTGAAATGATTTTAAATTGTTTAAGAAAAATTTTTACTTTGACTATTAATTTTTGTTTCTAGTACGCAACATGTTGATGGTTTTTTCATTATTTTCCTTAGTATTGGGCATAATAATACTGTTTACTAGCATACTGTTAGTAGTTGCTTTAAGAAAGGTAATTTTTTAATTTATGTTTTAATATGTTTATATTGAAGTTGTCAAGTTCGTTGTACAATAATGTTGTATTTATTAACTAATTATCTGTATAACTCGACATTACCTTTAACACGCCTTAAAGTAGATTTGTATTGTACTTTTACGTAACAAGCATATAATAATATCTTTAACGATTTAATTCACAAAATTTGTTTACCACTCGCAACTTTCTGTAACGTAGATATCAGCAAAAAAACAATTAGATCAGAATGATTGATTGTTTTTTCACTATATTTTGACGTAACGAATTAGTCATAAACACACTTTAAAAGAATACGCTATACGCTAAAATTCATGTGAGCGGCGCCTGTTTCTCATTTAAACTTTAAAGTATTTTAGTTTTAAAGAAAACAGAAAATTGTATGCCATCAATATTTACTGCATTTCATTTCATTTTAATTTTTCACAAGCATCACAAATATGGAAAACAAAATCGTTTTGTTTTAATACCGGTAACTTTTTTTATTATTTCAAAAAAAAAAAAAGAAAACACCTGTTTGAATATAAATAATTAAGAAAAATATATTTGTTCTTTAATACTAATTGTAACTTTTTATATTGTTTTTTCTACTTAACAGGAATATGAACGCAAAATTTTACCTTGGCTTTGGACTTTTGCCATATTTACTGTTTGGCGCTTTTTGTCTTTATTGTTCTTTGCCATTGTCAATGATTTGTATTTTGCCTACAATGCTTTTATGGTATTTCTATGGTCAGTTTTCATATTGACTTGCATTTTCGGTTGGTGTGCAGTTTATTCATTGTTTTTGGAATTAACAGACCTTACGAAACTGGAGGATTTGGCTCATTTAAGAGTAAGTTTATTGTGTTAATGTACAAATTGTTACAAATCTTCTATTATTTTCGTATTTGTTTTATACCAGATGGGCACCATGGCATCTTTACATGCATCTACCGCAAATTCATTAGCTGGTTCACGTCCTACTACTCCCCATAGTACTGTTTCCACTATGCCCGTGGGTTAAGTTGTCGATAATGCAGTTCGTTGGAATATCTTAATAAAGCTTTTCTTATAATAGCTATTTGTACAATTTTCGAAACCGTCCTTCAATTTTATATTCTTATTGTTTAACATTCCATCCATATTTTTATAGAAAATGTTGACATTTCACAGTTTTTATTTATAAAAGTGCCTTAGTGGATAAAAAAAAGTCCTCATTATTTGTTCTTTAAAATTAAGTAGTTGTTCAAAAAAGAACTTACAAATTATTTTAAGTACATACATTTTTATATGTACATATATAGTACATAAATTTATATATGCATATACATTAAGATTTAATAGATTTTATATATATTTTTTTAGTATACATATAAGCTAAAACTGACACCGTCCATTTTTTAATATACAAATACTTATGTATGTTTTATGTATTTCTTTTTTACTTTAGCGAATGTTAATACGAATATAAGTTTTTATTATATACAACGATTATTTCGAATACGTATTGTGAAAAATTCAAAATATATTATTAAATAAAGTAATAAATTGCATAAATGTACACAATTTTTGTTCTGAGAAACCTTATTTTAAAGTTATTTAGGACGCTCAACATTTCAATTTCGAGATGTTTTTAATTTTTTTTTTATTCATCATTTTACATAACCGAGGCTTATTAAGAAAAAATTAATGGATATTTTGTTCAATAAAAGGTGATAATCAAAAAATAATTTTCTCTTGAACCTAGTTCATTTTGTCATCTCAAAATCAATGGTATTGTTGTCCGAATTTTGTCAAATGTTAAAGTCGACGATAGTTGTTTGTAATCATAAATTTTTTTAAATCATCTACTGTCTTTAATAAAAAACGTTTTTGAAACTTTTGGGGTTCTTTTGTTGAAAGGATTGTGGCAAACTATTGGAAACACTTTGAGTTTCATCAAAAACTATCAGTCGATTTTCATTTATTTTATTGGAGTTTGGTAGACTTGAAGCGTTTGTGCATAAAGCAATTACTAAACGCTCCCTTTCTTGTTTAACTTTTCTTTTGAAACTCTTTTGTTGCTTATATTTTACTTAAACGTACCGAATTCTTTTCTTGTTAAATTTAACGTACAATTTTCCTTTAATGCTCTTTTTTTTCTTAAATTTTTGTTTTTAAATTTGCGAGAGTTGGCGTTTTTTTCTTCTGAGGTATAATCAGCCTTGTCCTGGGTTCTTTACGTGATAAAATAAACTCGATGTTACCCAGCAAAAAAATTTATGACAAAAAAGTGAATTTGCAGGGGTTCAACTGATGACGAAGTGACTAAATTTAGGTGAAAACACAAATGATTTTAACATTAGCGTGTCATTGGAGATCATGTGTTGACGTGAATATATTAATGAACTGCACTCCATTATAATAAGTGCATGGAACCCATGCATATTAAGTGACAAGTATCGGATATTTCATGTGTTAAATTTGTTTGTTTACATGAATTATTTAAGATATTTTGCATGATGTTCCATTCATTTTTAAACACATCATTTATGACAAATTATTTCACATTTAGGAAGTTATTTAGAATGAATGCTTTTACACAATTGATTTAGAAGTCTTGAAAATGTCATTCGCTTTGCACTACTTCTAATTTTTTTTGCTGGTATGTTTTTAAATGTGTTTTGGGATTGTAAATTCCTTACTTGTTTTCATGCCTGGGTGTGTTGCTATTACTTTTTTTTTTTTTTTGGTTTAAGATTACTCCATTGGAGGTTCTAGTGTACTAGCAGTTGACAATAATTATTTTTTATTTAATGTGGCCAATTGATAGTCTGGTAACTGCACCTTCGTACAGTTAACCGACGCCACGCAATTAACCAATGCGGGAGTGAGACGCAAAACTCTCGAAGCCAGATAAAAAGGACGGCCTGATTGCACCTAAGAGATAATGGCAATGACGCGAGAGCTCTTGACCCGACCAGAGCTGAATCACGACTGGTTGCTATTACTTGTTATTTGTGACCAAAATGTTAACCGTTATCAACAGTGTTTAACAAGAGTTCTCATACATAGTGTGTGCTGTTGGCTTTTGTACAAGTAAAATTTAACCTTGCTTCTTGACAAGTATACGAAACCATGAAAAATTTCAGTGTGTAATTTTGGAACTTCGAAATTTTTTTTTTTTTTTTGCTGTGTATATAGATTATCTAATGCACTCTTGATACCCAATATATATTTTTAATGGGTTAGAAGTTGTGTCTGGAACTTTGGCTTGTAATAAATGTATTTTCTAAATTGAAATGTATCTTGAACATTGTTGTTCGCTATTTTTATAAAGTTTCTAGAAGAATCTTTAATGAACATTTAATGTTCGTTGTTTATTGCATTTCTATAGTTACCTTTTAGACTTCGTTCTGAGTTTAACTTTTCTTATTTTTTTAAGTTTCATTATAATGGTTATAAGATTCTAACACAAGCGCTAAAGTTCATGTACTTTTTAAATTGTTTCATTTCAGAAGAAATTAAATATTATTTGTGATAAAAATGCATTCTCGAAACCAGTAACCAGTATATATCCTACCATAGGTAAGGGAGAACATAATTTATTACTAGTCTTTTGTTTGTTTTTGTAATTCTTGTTTCTTTTTTTAATATTTTTTTTTTCTTCTACAAATTATTTCTAGGATTAGGTGTGGCCAGTTTAAACGTTCTTTTATTGTAAGTGTAGCTAGAAGTCGAAATTTTCCGCCCTTGGACCTTCGTATATTTTCACACTCGAATAATGCATTTGGTTTAAAAATATTTATGCATTTACCTCCATTCGACTGATTTGTTATTTTTAAGTTTTGTCTATACCTACATCTTGTGTTCTCTTTGGCAACTACATACATTTGATACTTGTTTAGATGATCTTGTTGTTTATCTGTTATTGGTGATTTTTTATATTTCTTTTACATTCATTGGAGTTCTTATTTTGTTTTCGATATTGTTGACCTTCATTTAATTTTATATGTTAAATAGTTAATTTTTTCAATTTCTGTGGGGTGGGGGTGGCATTGCACTTTCCAAATGGTCTAGTTACGTAAATGATGATCTTACGTTCGCTTCTATATTTATTTAACGAATTAAACATTTATTTTAAAAAGAAACTGTTTTTAAAATAATGAAGACACGACTATTGATTGCTGTTAAGACGACACACAGCAAATCGTTGTTGTAAAAACCGTTTGTTTTTAAAACATATTGCCTGCACTGTTGCAATTAAACAAAGTGTTGCGTACTAAATATTATTCAAATAAGAAAAAAAAATAATAAATGATTTTACGTCAGAAAACTGTCTTGAAAATTCAGCGTCTAAAATATTTTTAGAATAAAACTATTTTATTTTATTTTTTTTTACAAAAATAATATAAAAAGCACTAAAGGCCAATAAAACTATATTACAAAGAAATATTCTTGAAAAAAAAAAAACAATTGTATTATTTTATTATTAATTTGGCTTGAGGTCAATTATTGAAAGTTATTTATTAATAAATTGAAAAAATATATGTAATAATATTTTTGTTTTAATTTATTTATTTATTTTCAATATTTGTTTTTTCCCAATATTTCAATTAAACTTCGTTGATTCAGGCGATAAATATTTTTGAAAATAAAATTTTACGTCAATTATTATTAAAGTTTTTTTTTTTATTACAATTTAAAAAAAAATAGCAAGGCATATTTATTCATGAATAAATATGCCTTAAAAAATAGTTAAAAAATATCATCGTATAAATCTTTTTTAGCCTTAAGTTTTTATTTTTTATTTGCCCTATTGAGTTGAGCAATTATATTTCAATGGATAAATTTATATATTCGCATAAAAAAAATTAAAATAATTTAGAAAATTAAAGAAAACAAGTGGGAGTGCTATATTCGGCCATGCCGAATCTTATATACCCTTCACAACGTGTAGTCATGCAATAACAGTAGTTTGTATCACCATTCATCCCATATGAAATACGTACATACATATACAAAACATACATATATAAAAACATCCCATTGTAAAATTATAAATTTACGTATGTGTGAAAAAAAAAATAAACCAAAAAAATAAAAAAAAGATATAAAAAAAATAATAAAAATATAAATAATAAATATAAAATAAAAATAAAAAGAAATTAAAAAAAAAATTTTAAAAAATATAAAAAACTAAAAAAAATAATAAATAAAATAAAAAAATTTTTGGGCTCAGCTGGGGTTCGATGCCACGTTTACTCTAACCAGTATACCACGTTTGTATGTACGTATGTATGTTGTTGTTGTATGTTGTTTTTGTGTTAAAAAACACGAGGTGGCCGTGGGTTTTTGCTCATATCTCAGTTGTTTATGTACCGATGTTTCTGATTTTCAATACTGATCTACTCCCGAATATTTCTGATATTTTAATCGGCCAGGTGATGGATATCGAAATCACGTGAAATTGAAATCGATCAAATTTTGAAACCTCTCCCGTATTCAAAGTTCATAAAAATATTTCCTTTTATATACCTCATACTTTGAAGACAGTCCACTTTCCTATGCTTAAACTACTTTTGAAATCAGGAAAAGCTACGTCCATTTTTACAAAAATTCAATTAAAAATATTCGTCGATTTCAATTTCATATGATTTCGATTTCCATCACATGGCCGAATACCTCACCCGGGTCCAGGCTATGTCGGGGGGCTTCAACAGGTTGATTTTAACATACACACGGACAGACAGCCAGACGGACAGAGCTTAATCGACTCCCCTATTCATAAGCTTTCAGAAAATGTATACTTTATGGGGTCGGAAATAAAAGTTTCACACGTGTAAAGGGTATAATAAAAACTGAAAAAAGCGAAGCAAAGAACAAATTGAATTTTAAACAAAAATGACACAAAATCTTATACATACTTTTTTTTTGATTTGATTTCAGTTACTTTAAAACTCGAGCTGCCTCATCTGATTGCGTTCGACAATAGTCCCGAAAAGATGTGTACTTTTTTCACATATTTTTGTTTGTTTTTTCCCAAAGAGGTTTTTTTTATTAAAAGACCATTTTTTTTTTGTTTTGAACATTAAAATTTTCGTGATCTTTTCGAAATCTTCCAGTTTTGACTAAAATAACATTTTCAGTTTTTTTTATTTGTTTGTTTTTTAATGACTCCTTTTTTAACAATTTTTGTGCAAGTTTTTTTTTTTTTTTGAATCTATGTTAATTTAAATTAAAGGTGAAAATAGGTTTTTCTTTTTGCTAACAATATATTAATATATTACTCAAGTATGATTAATTTATAATTCTAATATCAATAGTTAGTAGGAAATAAAAATTTCAATGAATATATTTCAAACTATAACAAATAAAGGAACAATTAATTATAATAGAGGGAACAAGATTTTTGTTTAAACAAAAATGAGCAGTAAAAACAAAGTGGAAAAAATTAAATCGACTTAAATAGTAGATTAGAAATAGCAGCTAGTTATTTTTATTTTCCCTAATGTAATAAGTTTATGGTTATTGTGAAATTTGTTAAAATTATTTTAACTTGTTAATTCCGTATTGTTTAATTGTGTTTTTGACAAGTCGCTCACCAATGTATCGAGCAATGCTCTTAATTCTTGTTGAGCAAACTCTTGCGGCAAAGGCAGTCGTTCTAAAGCAATTTTTATTATAAGACAAGGATTAAGAACGGGACATACAAGTAAAACGCCTCGTACTAAACATGCTAAATTTTGGGCAATTTCACTCTGGCACAGACGATGTTTGGGCGTTGGGCAGGGTAAAAGATTTATACGTGAGCAAAGGTCGGCCAATTGAGGCTTCAAATTCTCCCAACGAGCTTCAATGTCGGCCTCGGTTTTTAAAGATTTCAGCCCTTTGAACTATAATAGAGAAATTATTTTATTTATATGAGTTAAAGATGTTAGATAATTTACCAATATTAGCGTTACCTTTTCATTTATGTCTATGAAATCCAAAAATATTTGTCCTTGATTTGACCAGTTTGGCACCTTAATACTTTTATTTAGTTCAGGATTTTCAAATTGTGTTAATAAATTATGTAAATAATCCAAATTATCTATGAATTATAACAATGTGTTAAAGTTAATTACAATTAAAAAAAAAACATTTTTGTGCAAAATTACCATTGATTACAGCGTCTGGCGCTATGTGCTGAAATATTATCTCATGTGCCAAAGACCACTGTTTGGCCCTGAGAAGATATTTAGCTTGTAAATGATAGTTGTGTATGGATCCAGCCCTTACCGCTTTGGCATAGTCAATCCATTTTTCTGGAACACCCAAATTATTGATGACAAATTTTTCTTTTTCGTTTAGAGCCACATCATTGGAAACGGACACATAACGATAAAGAATATTTTGTACAGCCACTTCACGTTGATTCTTATCCTTGATATGTAGTAAAACAAAAATTGCCCATTCCCACAAATCATTATTTTCCAATTGGGCAGCAAAGCTTACGTGCAGTTGAGACTCACACAGTTCGGAGCAATGACGATAGCCTAGCGCTTCTAAGGTTTGTAAGAGTAACCAGCTGTTAAATAAATAAAAAATTACATTAAAAATTCAATTCGATTTTATTCGCTTTCGATATTGGGAGAAGCATTGTACCTTAAACGATAATCCATGGGATCTGATGTATGTGTGGCCGGATTGAGTAAACTCTCCAAAGGATGACTACGTTTCGAAAATAGTTGCAACAGATGGTAACGCAAATCATAAATAGTTTCTTTCTCGTTGTAGTGGCAAGCATTTTCCATGTAAACAGGTGTAGGGGGTAGAGAATAAAATTCCTCCGATTTAAAGGATTTTTCATATGCCAATAATGCATCCGTAATTGAAGATGTAGCAGAAGATAAATACCACAATTGCAGCTAAAAAGAACATAAAAATGTTTGTTTTTAACAACAAACATGAAGTATAAAAATTTGTTTAATACGAGGAAGCTTTTTTTAAATTTTTTAAACAAAAGTATTCTAGATTAAAAATAATGTAACTGTAAAAAATAACTTACCGCCAATACTTTAATCCATTCGATACCCTCTAAGCAATTTATAACGCCATGATTGGATGCCATTAGAGAAATACCAGCGACCAGCATAAATAATTTCAAGCGATCAACTTGTATAAACTGATCAGCTTTGTCGGCATTCCAGGCAGCTAATTGATCTTCCATCAGTTGACGCACAATTGGACCCGAAGACAGTTGTGATATTAATAAAGACAAATTGACGTCATCGTAATTGAAGGCTAATTTACAGGCTTCCGTTACTTTATGGCACATTACCAAATCTAACAAATGCTCTAAGTAGGTGTTTTTCGAAACGTTTTTCGTTAGCAAGTCCTTGTTGGTGAGGGTATTTTCTAGCCATTCTGACAGTAAGTTACGCCGATACATGACCACAAAATGTGAAGTGGGTTCGAGACCCTCTAATTCCTCATGATCCCCCCACAAGGTTAAACAGAGTGACCATACGGAGACGCCATACTCCTCCAAAGGACCAAAATTAATAAGTTTTATGGCTTCATCTAAGTGTTTCACGATCAGTTCAGTGCCACCGTCAGATTTTATGTAAGGACATTCGCTGCCCTCGACATCTTGTTGTTGTGAATTACGTAGTTGTATTTGCAAGTGTTCGACTATACTTTCCTGGAAGTTCTCATAAGATTGCGTCGCTGAAATCTTTAAGTGTTGCAAAACAGTTGGTGAATAATCATTTGCCCCACGAGTTTTAAAAATAGCTGGTGCAATGTCAAGCAGGTTTTTAGCTGCAGCAAATAGTATAAAAATAAATAAATATAAATCATTCGGTTTATCATTTAATTTTTAGAATTACATTTAATTTCTCGATTTAAATTATTCCTTGTGGTGGGAATAATCAATGTATACTGCGGTCCAAATCCCATTTTAAAGCGACGACTGTTGTATAGGCCTAGATCAGCAGGCCATTTTAAACGTAAAGGAAATGATATCGATTTTGCCAGAGGTACAATTGAACCTAAACTTTTAACAGTCGCCACCTTAGGTTTTACAATAAGGGGTGGCAACTTCCGTGCAGTTTCCATTTGCTGCGAACAAAGTGTGATTAGTTAATGTTTACATTGCAATTGACTATATCTTACCGGTTGTTGTTGTTGAATTTTTAGTACTCTAATCACTGAAGCAGAATCACCAGAAGAAGCGGGTAATGGTAGTGAATCATTAAAATCTGCCTGACTTGAGGACTCGGAAAAGTTGCCTCCCAAATCACCAACATCGATAGATGCCTCATCTCTGCGCAATGTATTAGACGAACTATACATTTTTTGCAAACGTTTATCAAACAATCCACCGGGTTTATAGTTTTTAAAATTAAGTTGGACTTCAGGAGTTTCTAAAGGTGAAAAATTATCGTGTTATTCAATCATTTATCTTTGCCGTGTTAATGAATATGTATACTAACCAGATTTATTATCAAGGTCATTGTCTATAAAAAATGACGCTTTCATCAACTGCAACTTGTGAGCATCAGTGCCCATATCTTTTGCTAATGTCGCTGTAGGACTTGTTAATCCCTGTTTAAACATCTGTTGAGAATGATCGTATAAGGACAAGTCTTTGTTGCCGTTATTTTGAATATATTCTACAGAGAAAATTAATGTTAAATTCATTTACTCATTGTTTTTAATAAAGGGTGGTAAAATTTTAAGAGCCGATGTTGAGTGTGAACCACACCTAAACGTCGTTTTTTTCTGCATTTCATTTGACATTTCTCAAAATTAAAATTATTCAGGCTCATTATGAAAATTGACGTTTAAATCAAAATGCATTTTGTGCACTTTGTGATTGTTTTGGTCAACATAACCGTTCAAATTCGACAACAATCGGAGGAATTGTGAAAAATATTTAAATTTTTGCAAAACAGGACTGTATGAAATGTGAAAACATCTGTGAATGCCTTCTTAGTTTGTTGAATGGAAAACATTGCTGTTTTTCGCGATAGTGTAGCAAAAGAGCAGTCAACCTCGACTCATCAGCGTGCCCAACAATTGAACATCAACATTGTCATTGAAAATTTGGACCATCGGACGGGGGTGTACCGCCGAGGTCGCAGCGGCTTTTTGACCTATATTTCATACCAATATTATCATAAGAAAAAAGAAATGACAATAATTTCCTAAATTATTTGTGTTTTATTCAAAATCATCATCGGCCCTTAAAATTTAACCACCCTTCAAAAACACGGCAAGTCTTACGTGTCTTATCCATAAGCATAAATTCTGCAGATTCATCCATGGGATAGAAACCGGCAGCAGATTTTTGATCAAAGGCACGTACGGCATTCTCAGATGTCTATAAATATATGATTTGATATTAAGTGTTATAAACAAAAACAATGAAATGACACTTTCGAACAGCAAATGAGAATATTTAAAAGAATTTCAAAACAGTAAAAAATGTACATATTTAAAAAAAAACTTACGTTTTGAGCATTTCTTACGGCTGCCAAAGCCATCTTGTCTTGGATATTGGTAGCATTTGCTTTAGCCAAAAGTTGTTGTTTTTCAGCATCTGCAGTATTAGCTGCCATTTTCGCCTTTTTAGGGTCCGTGGGTACGTCGTCATCCTCGTCACTGTCGTTTAAACCGTATTTGGAAAAATGTTTTACCCGAAACACCCAACTACCTGTCTCAGGACGATATTCAATAAAGCGCGTTTCATTCCTATCACAAACACGTCGCAATTTGCTCTCCCAATCCATTTCCAACAAACGCTGAGGGTCCTTAATAGATTCGTGTTTACTTTTGTCCAAAGGCCACACTTTATCCAAAGTCACTTGAGCTTCGCGGTTCAAGCCATGACCAACAGGTGGTTTGTTATCATCATCTGGATAGATTATAATTTCCTTATTGCGAAAATGTACAATTTCGTCTAAATTTAAGCCTGCGACATCCATTTCTTTGCCAAAGTAAACATTGCCATAGCCTTCGCGACCCACCGTAAAATTAGCCACCACACAAGAACCATCTTCAGCCAAAAATGATTTTAACTCATCAATTGAAGGTATGGTATAGTACCCAACTCTCCGTAGAGTAATGCCGGTGGGATGTTCTTCATATTCTGCATGAGCATCTTCAATTAGTACAGATTTATCGTTGACAGCATAAGAACGATTAGCAAAGTCAAAGCTTTCATTTGTTACGTCACTGGATTCACGTCTAGACAAAATACTTGTTTGGTCTTCAAAAGGATTTTCGTGTAAAGCTGTTGCAGACAAGCGACCACTATTGTGAGCATTTCGGTAAGTTTCCAATGGTTTACGTGGTACTAATTCCGTCAAAGTGCTGTTATGGGAAGTACCAGGCTCTAGACCGACATTAAGATTGTGTTGTCGGACCTTTTCTAAGTTGTTGGGGTGCAACCAGGATTCTCGGCGACTGGCATCCGAAGATGAGGTGGTTGGAGCACTTGTATTATTTGAAACCATATTATCACCGGCTTGGACTGGGGATTGGCCAGTTCTACTCTCCGTTGGTATTTCA